>OY755083.1:44146631-46684558 GCA_963576655.1 Gastrophysa polygoni
GCTGAGCAATTGAGAAATGAGAATTTGAACGTCTCTCGACAATTCCAATTGTGGTTTATCGCTAAGGAATTCGAATTTCAAACTGTAGGTCGTTTCGCTGCAAAGCGATCAGTGGTAATACAAATCTGTTACATAGCATAGTGAGAGCTCAAGGCAATTCCTACTTGTAATTGAAATATCAAGAAAATACCACCAACAAACATTCACTATCGAATTATACCGCATTTGCAGAATTATCTGGGATACGTCATCAAAAGTACTGATGTGAAGGGTTGTTGGTTGCGTGTCGTGAAATACTCAAGACAAAAATAAAACGGATTATTCATAGGGAGTAACTAATTACCCCCTCTGAATCCGTCCTCGCTGTCATTCATAACTGAGCAAGCAGTCGAATAGTTTCCCTGTTTAGGCACTTTGATAGTCTTATTGATGAACGATTTCTCGTGTGATAATGAGCTCCATTAATGAACGATTTCAAGCTGTTTTTGTTTACAGTTCTCCAACGATTGGTATGCATGCATGTAATGAATATTAGATAGTCGACAGTTGTAACATGGTTGTGACTTTTGCTACCCGAAATCTGTTGAACGAAGCAGGAGGAGAAATAATATCCCAAAAATGGTATGATTCACGATGCGAAATCATTGAAATTATCAAATATTGAAAATAATAGCAATGACCATCAACAGATAGTTCTTTCAATTGAAGTAACATCGAGAAGATAGGAATACAATTCGTAACATAGGTACTCATATAGTTGAGACCTCAGTCGAGACTTAAGACGAAACAATAACAGATTGAGAATTCTCAAACTACGAGATAGCTAGAAACAATTACAGAATGGGTATCTGAATACTAATATATTGCGAATATTATTAGTACAACTGCCGCAGATCTCGAAAGAGATGTCAGAAATAATGGAATTATCTCCTGCATTCATCCATTCCAGGAATATTATGTAGAGAATTTAGGCGCTGTCCCTTGAAATTCATCTGACATATAGATTCACTGATGAAAAAATTCATCATTCAACAAAAATTTCAGGCATGTTGTGAATTCACTGAACTTCCCGCTATATTGTATCAAATCTTTGTCAACTGTCAGAAACGAATCATTCTTGCCAGTCCATACAATTCGCCAAAAGTTCCTCAAATAATTATTGAATAATGTATCTAATATGAACGAAACCGTTTAACCAGAGTGCCAATTCAAGCACTCTTCCGTTGGAAATTTGCTCCTTCGCAGCTCATTTTCGAATTTCAGACTAAAGGTAGAATGAGTTGCCTTATTCACGTTTAAATATACTATAATTCCATTGTTTGAATATATTTTGCAGGTCATGAGTATACTCTTATCCATTCCATAATTAATGTATTGCGACGAATTCAACCGGTTGGTTACTATGGAAACTTGTTTGTCAACAAATGGCAATAACTGACCAATTAATTTGTAGCCTTTGATAGGAGGAGCGCTGATTATTTGTCTGCAAAATTAGTATTTTTCTCTCCTAGTAACCTGCACCGAGGGTTCTGATTTCAGCGCCATATCTAACACTGTTTCAATGTATTCTCAGTTTCTATCAGCACGCGTTTACTATATTCGAACAATTGCAAATTATTCATTCGATGAGAATGATGATAATCTTGATGAGATATTCACTATTCTCTGTCATTCCAGTACATGTGTACGATAACAAAGCGAGCGATAAATGATCATTGACACCTTGATAATTGTTCTAGTTCACTGAAACATTACGCAACTGAAACTTGACCATAAAATCATAAAATAATTCAAAAGTGTAAAGTAGCCAACCTTGACATAAATCTGATATAGATAGTTGTTGTTGGAAATTTATTACTTCAATTGAACTGATTACATTCTTTACTGTGAACTCTGTAATTACTATACACATACCTGTGTAATTAAACACGAATGTTTTTTTTTTCATTTGAATCGTACAACGGGATGTAGATGATTTATTCATATATGTAATATCTGATATCAGATGGGATCAACATGACGAAGGAGGCATAGTCCAGAGATGGAGTATTGGATTTGATATTCTTCTGGATCCACCATGATATTATCTGAATATTCAGAATATATATCGACTATGAGCCATAGATTCAATAGATACCTAAACACACTTGGGCAATTTCGGAATTGAATTTCCCTCCTTGAACAAATATTCGTCACATGTCTCCGAAATGCTGAGGTAGGCTGAGGAGAACAACATTTGAATTGAACGAAAAATATGAAAACTGTTACTTCTGCATGCATCCCTTCACGTAACATTTCTAATCGAATTATAGATATTATGTTGCACACTCTCTTATGTTTCGAGTTGAAACAATACAGTAGAAACATCAATATGTTCATTACCAGAATATGTTGACAGTGAACGCAAATGACACCCAATAGAACCACGACGATTGGTCCAAATATGATGCCAGCATTCTTTATCGCATCTCCCATTGCAAATATCCCAGAACCTACATTTCCCTTGAAGACGTGCATCAGAGTTTCCACGTATCTGAAAATAGAGACAATATTAAAACACGTGACTCTCACTGTGATATTGGAGGGAATCGAAGAGTGATGATATTTTCATACAACATAATTAAAGGGCAAGAGAAAGAATGAAGGAAGGAAAAGGGAAAAGTTTTGTACAAAATAATGAAAAGGTTCCTCCTCAATGTGCAATATCATCAGAAATATGATGCTAATCTCTCGACTTCTCGGTGATTCGATCAATTCAATTCGATATGAAACTGAAGTGTAAATTATCCGATTATTTTTTCAAATAGAGGATAGAGGAATGTTCGAATTCCCCATCTTCGACCATCCCAGTGTTAATAAAAATTCATACCAATTTCAGCTGATGAGATATGGTATTAACATCTACGTTCCCGAGATATCCTACAAATTCTAACCTAGAAAATTCGACAAAGTTTTTTTCCCTTTTTTATTACTATATACTGTTTCAACGAAGAAGTGAACTTGTTCAATAAAATTCGTCTTGGAATAATGGGAGATTATTCATGAACATATAAATCCAATTCCAATTACCATCCATTCCGTCATATTCTCCAAATGATAATCGAACGAATCAACCATTCAATTATCGCCTGATATAATTTTCTTAACCTAACTTTTGTTCCGAATCGAATATTTTTCGAAATCTTCCTCCATTCATCAATTATTGAGATTGATAACTTTTATTGAACATTATCAATCACTATTAGTATTTCATCTGAAATACCTAAAGTACCTTGATTGCAATGTGACGCAAATTGAAAAGAATATTTCAAATATATTCAAGCGAAAAAGTGGTTAGAATCACCCGAAAACTACTGTATTGAGTGAGAAGGAATCATCCAGTACTAGTGATATAAGCATGAAGGCTATTTTCTGATCAACAAATGATATCAAAGTACAATTTCATTTCCACAATCTCTCTTTTCACACCTGATTATTGTATTCTAGTAATGATGAGTGTATAGAATTCATATAACCCTGTCATGTCATATTCGAAAATGTATATGAATCATTTCCTGAATTGATTTTCATGCTGTAATTGCGCAAATATTGCAAAAACACATAATCAATATCGATATGGTTTCGAGCGATATATCATATTCATTTCTTTCCATCCCAAGGATACCAACTTTTTTTCATATCATACAATCACTGTACTCAGTCAATACATTCATAATAATACCATAATTCGATATGTAAAAGTTTTTGCCACTAGGATATGGAATGAACGGAAACCTTGGAATATTTCAATAAATTAAAATAACTTTTGGATAGAACATTTATCCACTATATATTCATAACTTTTCATCGTACGATATATGATACCGTATCAGTTGCGAAAAATACTTCTTGATATAAGATAACTTCAGAGGTTTTCAGAACAAAATATTATGATTCCACTATAAGATATCCAGCAAAACCAAAACCATCTCCAGACATCATAATCAAAAAAAAAAATAATAATTTCGATGTTTCATACATTCACTTTCTGGACCCACTTTTCTGCGCACCGTGTGAATCATTTTGTGGTTGTTATTATGGTGAGTGATCCATTCAACCTCCAATATCAATGATTGAGTGACTGCAAATCAATTAAAATTGTAATTCAGATAAAAAGGGCGTATGTTCAATGGGCTGCATTTGTCAGTTATTCTAAAGAAACTCCAAAAATTGAAAAAACGGTTCATATCAGGCATAGGGTATCAAAATCGTCAAAGGGATCCAATTTTCCTGTGAAATAAATGGAGTCATGTTAAAAACAACAAAGATTGAAAACAACAAACAACAGGAATATTATTTCCGAGATGGTGGAATCAAGTGCTGATTTCTGATCACCTTGTATAGATTCAAGATGTAAGGGTTCGTTGTTTCCAGATATTATAGTAGATATAGATCTGTAGGTGTCAGTCATTTCCCGTGAATTTTTGGCATGGAACTCGTGGATTTTAAAGTATTGTATTTTTGATGGAGGGCATCATCTGTTCGGAAATTCCGAAAAACTGAATTGATCAAAAAAAGGCGACATAATCTCGTAGATGATTGAGAAGAATATATATAATATTGATATATGGGGCGTTTCGTCTAAAATAACGAACCTGGGGATTACTTCTGTCCATATAGATACCGGAAGTGACAGACAATTAAGAATGTTCCAGTTGCAACGAGTTCTACGTGAAACCCCAGTGCACAAGTTTCCACGAAGATATTTACGTCGGAAAAGATCTTTTATATATTATTGGCTCCATTCTAGCAATCATATACAGGATCGCTGTTATACATGGAAACGGGTTATATATCTCAGGACTGGCTCAAGAGAAAATCATGAAAATTCGCTCTGAGACATTATAACAACTATGCATTCTCATTTGAATTCAGCTTCTCAACATTGGTAGGGACATTCACATGTCAGATTTCTATGTCCACATGATTTCACAATGAATCTATTTTGTGATACGTGCCGAAGAATATCCATATTTCGGAGGCACCTTCGTGGAAAGTCATGAGAATCTGATTGATTTATTTATTCATCTGATTGGTTTTTGGTGATGAATGGAGCGAACTGATTAACATTGCCAATATCACCAATAACTCGTCGGAATCAATTTTCATAGTTTTCTCTGAAGCCGGAAGTGAGATTTAGGACCGTTTCCATACAAAACTGACAGCGACCCTCATGAGGAATACTTGTTAATGTTGCTCCCTGTTCTATGAAGAATCTAGTATTGAATACTTCCCGGATTAATGCATGCAAAAGATGATATCATCGACTTGACGATAATTTTCTGGTGGCAACAGTGATGGGGTGTCGCAATGGAATCAATCAGTAAACATCGAATACTCACGAGGTTGGATGCTCCACAGGGATACCATGTCCGTGAATTCCTTTTCCTTCACCATCATGCGCCGATATTTTCTTAGATTTGAGGTCATTTTGCTTGATGATCGGATCTCTGGATTGGAACATAATACTCTCATCACGACTGAAACAAACAAACTTGTTGATTGGTACTCCATTTTCAACAGTCGAATACTCGTTGAAATATTTTATGTTGGTAAGAAGAATGGAACATTCTGATTCCTTGTAAAAAAGCTCAGTTTTTATATCTACAGCGTTTGACTATGATACAGGGTAATCATCATTATAATATTCCAGCGATACCAAAATTGAGAGAATGATTGTACCAATAGAACGATCATTTGTAGGTTCATTCATCATTCATCCATCATTCATATACAGTATGTCCATGTGAAGTACTCACCACCTATGTAACATTGTTATTATTCAATCGATTTTGATCTCGTTTGTTGGGCAGGCATTTGAAATACTCATCCAACAAGAGGGGGTTTCTATTTTTGGAGTGTTATCGTAGTCAACTACGAGCATCCTGATGGACCCAAATTCGAAAAAATGGTCTATTAGGAATTCGTTCATGAAGAATGATAATATATTGTGAATCAGGATAGCTCAACATACCCGCGCAGATTTTCATCATCATGAACGACGGGATGTTCGACATTATTTTTTTTTCCCAAATTAATGATCAAAGTAATGTAATACTGTACATTTTGCGCAAGAACTTATATCAGTCTATCAATCAGGATGCATCTAAATTCATTCTAACCGATTTTATCCATTCGAAGAGACAGTAGAGAAAACCTACACGATAGCTCGAAAAAAGAAGAAGGAATGCGGTACCCATATTTTTTTCGGACTCCTATCTTCTATGATGATGAAAATCTGTACAGTTAAATTTCGAGTGATCCTGATTCAGAATTCGCCATTGAATCTTGTGAGAGAGCATCTCTTATGGTGAATTTTGAAATTTGTTTCCATATAGGTGGTCGTGGTTGATGAGCATTTAAAAAATAACAATATCACAGGTGGTAGATCCATAACGTGGAAACACTGTACATATTTATATAATGTTTCATAGTTGAATCAACATATTATGTACGAAAGGTCAACCGTTCTATCATGAGAATTTGTTTGCCTACTGTCAAATCATCAATAGACTCTTCACCTCGATACATAGATACAAAACAATAATAGATATGGGTGAATCATTCGCCATTGACAAGAACAAATTTACCCTGGAAATCTACTGAAGTTTCTTTGATATTAGTTTCTTTGATATTCTATAATTATCCTCGTTCATCCCTTCCATTTTCCTATGTGTACATAGTATTGGAATGAAAAAACCGATAAGAGTTGTTAATGTTATTGTTCGAAGTCAGAAGCTGGAGAGACGATGACCTAGTTGCATTTGAAATGTCGAGTTGATCTTTGTTGTTATGTGAATTTCAAACTATTATTTTTCGTAACCAGTTGTTGATAGTGTCTCAATGTGAACCAAGGAATTTGAAGAATGATTTCATGAAATCACGATGCAAGTGGAACTTTCTTCGGATTGTAGGCGTTCGACTGGAAATTTTCTGAAAATATTTAGATTTAGGATATTGAAATCGCGTTGTCAATTTGAACTGGATAATTAGAGAGTGAGGATGATGATTCACATTGATACACTGATCAACACACACAAACACCAAGTATCACTTGCATGAATGAGTGAGGATATAAACGCTACAAGGTAAGCTCATGCAAGCCATTGGCCTTGACTGCTATGGCGACCGCCTTTCGCTTCATCCCTATTCCAAATCTTGTAACGCGACATGCGATAGATGAACAAAAAAAATCAAGGTGATGTGATGAAAATTCCACTTTGAAAATGATTTCAATCTTGAATACATAGAACAGTTCTCCTACTGAATCCCCACCTACAACGTTCTCCAATGTTGATGAATTTTCCTTGCGTGAAAACGCTAGAAAAGTTGGTCGATCGGATACCTACCACGACAATTTTAATTGGATATGGATTGGATATGAATATCCGTTTGGATTCAAATTCGATGTGAATTGGCCGTACACACACATATATACAGGGTAACTCACGGTCGATGGTACGTTAGACGTTTATGGAGAACGCAACGCAGGATTTTTCTGAAAATTTCGCAATCTTACATTTTATCACCTGTTCTATCGATCTGAAATATTTTTGGAAGGGCGACGTTGCCGTTTCTATGAAAAAGTCCTATCAACTTCATTTTTTTTGAACGGAACACCCCGTATATTAACAAATTTTCAGAATTGCCTTTTTATTACAATTTTCTTTTGTTGATAAATCCCTATACCTATCCCTATCGGTTTTCAAGATAAAAAATAATTTGTGTTAAATATGATCCAAAACATATCCCTAATTGAACTTATGTAAATCAGGGCTCTCGAATCATAAAGAGTTGATATTCAAGTGGTGGTTTGGACAGGCTTGATGTATTCAATTCACACCGCCTCCATATCATACAGGGCGTGCTGGAATTATTATTATATCCGTTGTTCATACGAGTGTCGAAAGTTCATTTTCTCAAATGGTACCCACTGTTTTTCACTCAATGAATTGAAAGACGAATTAAAATGCTACAAGATGACATAGCATGTCCCTATACCTAAATCATCAAGTTTTCTCAATGAAGCCGCTTTTTGTGAAAAATATAATTTTATTAAAAGTTAATCTTAGATAGCAATGGAAATATCAAACTCATGACAGTTCGATGACATTATTGAGTAATTCAGTAATTGTTATTGACAGTGTTTCAAAAAATCTCCCAGAATGAACGCGAATATCGATTATTCATACGAAGTACTTATGAAGTTATTCATTATACACGGACAATGTGATCAAATCATCGCCAGAACTTGCAGGAAATTCAACCAAATGTATTCGAATTGACGCCAATGAACAAGAGGTACTTTGTAAGATTACAAAATAATTTCATCAACTATGGCTCTGCTAGATTTTTTGAAACACTGTCTCATTAATTACTCATTAATGTTACCGAACTGTCATGAGTTTGATATTTCAATGGCTATCTGAAATTAACTTTTTCATGAAATTATATTTTTCACAAAAAGCGGCTTTATTAAGAAAACTTGATGATTCAGGTATAGGGACATGCCATGTCATCTTGTAGGACTTTTATCCGTCTTCCAATTTATTGAGTAGAAAACAGTGTGTACCCTTCGAAAAAATGAACTTTTTACCACTTGTATGAACAACGGATATAATAATAATTTCAGCACGCCCTGTATGATATGGAGGCGACTTCTCGGTGTAAATTGAATACATCAAGCCTGTCCAAACCACCACTGAAATATCAACTCTTTATGATTCGAGAGCCCTGATTTACATAAGTTCAATTAGGGATATGTTTTGGATCATATTAAACACAAATTATTTTTTATCTTGAAAACCGATAGAGATAGGTATAGGGATTCACCAACAAAAGAGTATTGTAATAAAAAGGCAATTCTAAAAATCTGTTAATAACGGGGTGTTCCAATTAAAAAAATTAAGTTGTTAGGACTTTTTGATAGAAACGGCAACGTCGCAAATTCGAAAATATTTCAGATCGATAGAACAGGTGATTAAATGTTAGATGCGAAATTTTCAGAAAAATCCTGAGTTGCGTTCTCCATAAACGTCTAACGTACTACCATCGACCGTGAGTTACCCATACACGGTTGGGATAAAGTACGGAACCAAGTTGATATCTTTTGAACGGAAAGAAGGATATTCATGAAAATCTGCAGGTAAGTGGGATGGAACGAAATGCATCCGATGTACATTTTTTTGTCAATAATACACTTCCGGTTCAACCGAGAATGCCATTACCTTTTTCAATTCAAATGGGACACCCTATATATTTTCACAAATTTTGAAAGAGCTTGTTATTCTGAATTCATACATACTGAGTCAAGTGTTAAAAAATTGTAAAAATACCCATTTTTACAATAGATGTACATTTCATTATTTCAGAATGATGAGAAAAAAAATACTCCACATGTTCAAAATGCTTACCGTTCATTTGCTGACGATATGCCATCCTATTAACAAACTCTTGTGTCACTCTTCCAAAGACATCTCCTAGTATTAGTTCACATTCATCAATAATTCTTTGTCTTGATTCCTGTGAGTTTGTTGGTCGTCTAACGTGAACACGTGATTTTAGTTAACCCCAAAGAAAAAATCTGACGGGCTAAGATCCAGAGAACGAACAGGCCACTCAATGAATCCTCTACATCCAATCCATCGATTTGGAAAATTCGGATCCAGAAAATCTCTAACCCATCTATCATAGTGGGCAGGTGCTCCATCTTGTTGAAACCAAATATTCTGTAGCAATTGCCCATTCTGTTGGAAAGCTGGAATCATTCCGTTATTTAGAAGATCCAAATACTATAAGCCTATTCTCGACAATTCTCATCCAAACATTTAATTTCTGTAGATCCTGGGTATGCACTTCGTGAATCCAATGAGGATTCTCCTTCGACCAATACCTTGAGTTATGGCGACTAACTGTTCCATTCAAACAGAAAGTTGCCTTGTCGGATAAAACTATGTCAGAAGCAAAATTTTCATCGACATTACAGATTTCCATTAGCCTTTCGTAAAATTCCAGCCATTGGTCGAAATCATGTCTGACAATTCTTGAATCAACTGTACTTAATACAGATGATACTTATCAGTATTCAATATCTTTCCTACATAATGTCGACCGACACCATGCTTTAGTGCCGAATTTGTTCAACAGTTTCGTTCGTTGCAGACCGCAGTCTTCCAGGTTTTAGCAAACTTTTCACCATCCCAGTTGTATCAAAACGTTGTTATGTGTCGGTTAGTGTTGAGCGTGATATAGAATTTCTCTCCGGATACAAATTATTAAAAATATGACACACTTCTTCATGAGTTCTAACACGATCACCATAACCGATCATTAAAATTTCAATATGCTCTTTTTCACTTGATTGAACCATTCTGAACTGTGAAATTCTTTTCCGTCAATTAGAAATTGACACTCGGAGAGCAAAAGACGTACTAAACTGTACTCGTTCATTCACCACTATGCATACAAACAACATCAATTAGTTCATCTGAATAATTTTTTACTCTAATGCAAAAAACTCAAAGGAGGTTGATTGAAGTGCTCTATTCCTCGTTTCTACAATTTTTTTTCACACTGAACTCAGTATGTATAAATTTAAAATAACAAGCTCTTCCAACATCTGTAGCAATATATAGGGTGTCCCTTTGAATTGAAGAAGTTGATGGCATTTCTGGTCAAACGGGAAGTATATTATCTACAAAAAATGTACATCAGATGCATTTTGTCCTATTGCACTCACCTGCAGATTTCCATTGATATCGTTTTTTTCGCTCATGAGATATTCACTTCGTTCCATTGTATACATGCATTACGTATCGGCAGTCGCCGAAGTCCTTGCAAAGACGATGTCGGCCATCATGGGCGTGCGTTGCCTTATACACATGAGACATTTTCAATTCTCTCACCACTTTTGTTTTTGATTCACTTAACCTCGTTTGGTGGGGTGAACCCACTGAATGAATATTGGTTTTTTATTATTACAATGTTGTCGAGAATCATGTACTGAGATGATAAAATTATCATTGAGCCACCTTCTATACTCCAATGAAATGGCTGATCGAATTGATAAATCGGTCTAGATTTCACGTGGAGAATAATCGTACAATTCTACTGGAGGGCAAACATGAAAAAACGTCGATGTCTCAATTTACTGATATCATGCAGATTGAAACGATATGAAATTTTCGTTTCGATTCCCATTGCACAAGCATACAATGTGCATGTGAAATACTATGGTAGGGAATTCGGTACACCGCATGAAAAATACCTGAAAATGTATTATGAATAGGTTTGGAATTCCATGAATAATATTATCACACTAATTCGAGAATAATTTCCTATGGAAAATACCACCTCATTATAATAGTGCGATTAAATTGTCGATTATTCCATGTCATCTCTTCTGCATGAAATAATTATTATAATTTCAATTCAATCGAATTGACCATCATGTTTCTAACCATTTCTGAGTTGAAAATTTCTAAGAATTTTCTAACGAAACATTCTAAATATAATGATTTTTGAAGACAATGAGAAAAAATAAATAAATATGCCATGTTTTTTCACAATATGTATGTTTTCAAATAGTTTTGTGTAAGTTTTCTCCTGATATGTGCTTTGGCTTCGTATATGATCATATTCAGACTGGAGTAGTAAATAGAGTGGCACTAAAGAATGTCTGAACATATCAGACCTCTCAAATTTCACCGAAACATGGCTTGACTCTTGGAAATAAATCTCCAATTGTGTTCTCAATGCCACTCTTCAGTTGTTAAATCATTCTTGCATGATTCTATACTAGTATTATCTTTTCCACACAGGAAAAACTCATTTCGAGATGTTATGAGTTTATATCATTGAAAAACTTCTAGAACACATGGTAGATCAAACACTTCACAATGGAATTCAAGACGAACGACAAATAAAACGAATATAGGAGAAATCAGCAGCCTAAAATAAGTTCATCTGCTCATTAGTCACGATTTTTGGTATAATAATATATACATGTTGCTGCATAATATCTGACGTAATTGTTACCATCATTATACCTCTATAGAACGATATGCAAAGTTATCATTATTTGTCTTCTTTTTGTTGATCAAACGGATCTCTTGAACGGTGATGAGCACTGATACCTACATCGAAGAAATATAGGGGGTCATGACCATTCTAGATATATGAAGAATATCTCTATCTATGACCGGTCCTGGAATGATATCCTGAAATGGATAGAAAAACCTCTATGGGAATTCCGAAACGAATCCACCACTATTCAATGAATCAATAATGAAATGTGGTTTCATCTGTTTCATATTTGGATATCTTTGAAAATATTTCGAAATGTTTTCTAGTGGATAGTATAAAGGAGTCACTCTGTTGAGGTACGTTGATTGGAAGTTCAGAAGGTAATATTATTGGGGTATATTAATATTGTACTGTCAATGTTAATTCGCTACATTGATCTATATAGTTTCATACTAGTAGAGTTTTCCAGATGATAGAGATATATTTCCTCAGGAAAAAACCAGTAGAATATGTAAATTCTACGAATGAAATCAAATGAGATAACTTCTGTTTGCATTTATGATTAGACTGATCGCTACTGAATTACCAACAGATCAAACATATCATATGTTGACACGGTAATGATGAAAATTCTTTCCTAATTCGCATATATTTCTGAGAATGACATGATAATTGTTCTATTATATTCTCTAAACACATTCCATCGACCAATTATTGTATTTGTACATTTTATATTTGATGTTGAATAATATCAAATACTTGACAGTTCGAAAAATCAAAGATTGCAAAAAGTATCATTGATATAGTTTCGAAAGATCATATTTCACAAATGATTCTATCGATATCATGATATGTATTATATGTGCATTTTATTCTTCTCCAACAAGAAAACAAACCAGTTTTTCAGCACTGTATGTGGAGCGTGTAAGTAATAAGATGAACTCAATAAATGAATGATGTTTCAATCTATATATCGTGATCAATCAAGTGAATCTGGATAGATACATGAGTACAAAATCGAATTCATATATGGAGATCTCCTTATCAACTCTTGGTAACTTCGCAATTGGTTGACTAGAATCATGACAGACTTACCTTTTCATTGAAATACAGCTCGCATTTGATCCATGCCAGGGTTGTTTGTTACCCTCTAAGTCATAGTCACTTTTTGTCATTTGAAGTTCCATACTGCAAGAAAAAACAATATTTCATTCCGATTACTTTGAACTCCGTTCAATGAAAACAAGCATGCAATTCTCTTGGTTGAAATCCAATAATGTAAACTGTATTCATTGATGAAGTAATATTAAGCAAGAGTGAAAACACGTTCTCGTGACACGGGTCTCAAGAACCAAGTGAATTTAATCATATCCTGGTGAGTTTTATACAAGTCCAAAGTTGTTCCACAGTCTCATCAATTCAGTAGAGAGGAGAATTCATTGCCAACAAATATGAATACAAAATTTCAACTACATTTTCAAACCTTTCTCAGCAGTTCAGGATTTGTCGTCCATAGCGCTTTTGTGATATCTTCAAAAGTGTTGATGAACCTTGATGATTCTTATACTGAAATGAGTGGTGGTCGAGAATCAGAAAAGAAATCTATTTCTCGAGAGAACACGTTCATGAAAATAATGGGCTAGTGATGGAAAGTAAAGCTTTCTTTCCTTTTATCACTATTCCTCATTTTGTAGTTAGAACGATGTTCATCTGAGGAGTTCCTCATGTGTATTTTCCTATCCTGTCCTCTCCAACATCACATAAAGAATCATTTATTTCGTTTCGTTCTCATTGGGCCATCCTGTATATATAGATATATGATACAAGTATACTCCATGAACTATTTAAAACAAGAGCCGACTATTGACATGAGATCATTCAGCCTCAGTTCTGGAAGATCTGAAGCCTGAAGTGTCTTGTATGATGGTCTCTTGCTACAAATCTTCGCTATTCATGATGGGTATACACACAACGTTATTCCTATTTTGGATGAGCCCTCCGAACAACAAACCCACTAGAAGGATCACAAAACAAATATTCTGATGCCAACATGAATTCCCAGAATTATCATAATATTAGTACCCAATCGTCGCCAGTGTTGTCATATCCAATCATCAAAAAGTGATGAATAGTCCATAATATTTGAAGTCCTTTATGAATTCATGTAGTTCAATGCACAAATATTATAATGAATTTGGGTCATGACGATAATGAATCAGTTCTGATTAATAGAATATTGCTACATTATTCTGAGACTTAGCAATTTTACTTTCTTGGGGGCTCGAGGACCAGCATGGGTATCATGAATACTTTTTGCTCAACGTTGCAACACCGCAATTTGATATTGACAGTCGACGGCGATTATTGCTTTGTTTGGAATCTGTCATTATTTACGTTTTGATTTATCGATATTATTCAACTTGTGTTCAGTTTTGTGTACTCAGAATTCATCAGAAACTCAGTTTATTTCCTGTTTTGGTGATTTGATATAATGGTGAGACGTTGTGAGGTGTGTTAAAGACAATTTGAACCGGCGATCAAAACACGTCATTTCATAGGTGAGTTACCATTGTATCATTCGAGATTTTGAAGCATTTTCCCAAATGGAATGGATAAAAATGAATTCAAATTGAATTGATTAGATTATATTGATTATACCCATACCCAGCTACGACAGTGTCTTGTGGTAAAATATGTAGCACTGACAAATTCTTCCTTATTTGTAGTCAAAATATGCGAAGCTGCTGAAAAATCACTGAGAATAATGATGAACTCAATTAATATTTTTGATAAGAAATATAAGGATATTTCTATACTTCTCCTACACACAACAATGAGAAATTTACCGTTGACTGTTTTTGGAACTAGTCAAACTAATTTGGAGAAATATTTCACTGTAAGACTTCATCATGAGGCAAATAAATTGAAAGATTCAACGGAAGTTAGAGTAAGAAGTATGTCAACAAAAACAATCCTATTCAAAAATCAATAAATTATTTGTGTGATTATCCATGGTTGTTCTTCATTTCAGTCCTGTTCTAAATAAGAAACACTGCTATTTGCTACATCTTCACATGATTCATGATTTCATTGTTGATGTAACATTTCGTCATAATACTTGTCAACACATATTCATTATCGATTTTCATCTATCTACATGAAATGAAATGATCAGACATCAATTTTTTGCGTCAAAATATATGAATTCTGCTCAAGATGAAACGTCCTTCATTTTTGACGATATCGTGAAATGATATAAAAAAGTTTCATCTTCAGATTTGAAAATTACATTCAAATATGCAATCATATCTATTTGCCTTTAAAACGAGTTTTCCACTGTTTTGAAAATTATTTCCACTAGTAGGTACTGAACTTTGAAATCGTAAATCGTCGCTGATCGCCAAAGATATAAATGTTCATTATCGAAATTGAACGTTATTTATGATTAAGACTAAGTAGACACACTGTTTCCTTGTGACGTGGTCATAATAAGTTTATTGGTTACAAGCAAGTTACAAAAATCACCATAGGATTGTATGTATTCGAATTTTTCATAACAATGTGAAGGAAGTATAAGGATGTTCATTTTCCCACCAAGAAATGCTGAAAAGTACCACTGAAATTGTTATGGATTTTCAATTTGGTTTCATCATGAATTAATAATAAATTCGACCCCCTCTGACAACACGGCCCTGGTGCTGGGAGAATCAGCTCCTGCTATCCTAGTTTAGACAAAGATAGATACTATAGATGTTGCTTTCAAACAAACTGTATTGCCAGGGGTGTGGATTACTTATCTAGTCTGTTCAATGATCGAAGGATGAGCCACTCGCTCGAATGCCAAGTCATGTGAAATTTTCCTAATTGAGATGGTAGATCAAATCGTGAACCAAGATACGTTAACTCATTTATAATGACCGAAATGAGTTGAAGTTACATCAGGTGAAGGTCGAGTGGTAGTTTCAATTCAAACGATTGGAAATCTACGAAGGTGGACATTTTTTATGTACAAGACGAAGAATTTGATGACTTTCGGTGGAGATAATATCGAATATACAACGCGCCATGAAAAAATAACTCCAAGGTAGTCTCAGAGAGAGTCATCATATCTGGGGTGAAATGAAGTGATTTTTGGTGGAACTTTCCTTTCCAAATACGGGAAAAAACCCTATTTTCCAGTCTTGAGTTCACTGACTCGAGAATAAAGGTCATAGATCGTTATCTATAATTGCGTTGATTTGCAAGTATCACTGAATAATCTACATGAAATGATATCGTGATATTCATTTATTTGATCTAGTTGAACCTTGCTTTGAGAAAAAAATAGTATTGCAAGAAATAGAGCGATGAAGTGGGCAGCTTATCATATTTTATTGGATGTAGGACAGTTTCTTATCGCTAAGTGATTTATTTTTCTATATCATTCTCACTGGGAATTGACATAGTTCTGTATATTGAAGTGTATGTACATAAGGGATTAAAGAATTATTACTTTCAACATTCGCGATCCTATAAACATTGAAGTCGTTCTCATGTCAAGTTATATTATTTGATTTCTTCCACGTGCGGATATATTCATGTACAGATATTCATATACGTATATTATTCCGCAATCGAAATCTTATTTTGAGGAATTCGGTCAGCGGCCTAAATATATACCAACAACGCGTAATGGGCAATTTTCCTCATAATTCAAGCATGCGGGATCGACTACTCCACAGGCGAACAGATCCACGTCTGACGGATGTTCTTTTCGTAACAATTCTTTTGCATTTCACTCATTCATTCATAAAATTTCAAATCCAATGCAGAAGGGAGCCAATTGCCTATTGGCGATACTACACTAACGAATTCATTGACTCCTCGAAAACATCGTAGAAAGGTAGACGATTTCTCCCCTTTTCATAGATATTTCCCATGGTCGGTGCTCATTGAAAATCTCTATCAGATGAGCTCATTGGTATCTCCTACAGTGTCAGATTCGAGGTATGTCGAACTTCACTGAACCAAGCATCAGACATCAATAGAACAGTAAAGTTGTGTAAGTGAAGGTATTGCCACTTATATGTCACTCAAGGACATAAACTCATACATGGGTGACAGATTCTTTCTCCAATTGAATGAATTCGAAAAACAATAATGATAATATGTTATTGTTGTTTCTTAGTAATCTACAGAAATACAAAACATTTCAAGTTGACCCTCAACGAAATCATCAACACACTGTGTTCATCGAAAATGAGGTATTCTCTCACCATAACCTACCTTTCAGCGGTGGAATGAGAATTCGAACATTAATTGTGAATTCATTTAAAACCATCATTATCATAATTAGTGATAGGAATTACCTCTATAAATTGCTATGCAGAACTCATTCGCAACAATAGCCACAAACAAGGATTTCTGAATTCACCTTCATCACATAACACAAGTATCAACTGATAAACAGCCACTCAGGTATTTCCTATGGACTGGTGGAAGGCCTTGAAAGAATCGAATCACCATCAGCATTTCCGACTGGATTGGGTTCGGTCTTAATAAGATTTCTCAACCGCTCGGGAAGTATAATGTACAAAATGATGATCGATAAGATCAGTGGTATGCTTCTTTTCAAGAGAAAATTGAGGTTCAATCAAAGTGACCACTAGATCTCAGCTACCGAACAATCGACAACCATTGGCATCGAAAATTCTCTACTGCCTAAAATGTCAGGAGTGTCCTAGATATTCATCAATTTTGGTCTATAAAAGACCTGTTATGATATCATTATGATTTTCTGACTACGTTGTGGTACTTCCGTGAATAAGTGTTGCTTTGAATTCATATAACATTTTGATTGTTCATGATTTTTTTAAGATTCATCTCCTTGTATATTTATAATCTTCCGTGAGTTTTTTGTTCATGAAATCATGATCACGAACTCTGCTAACTGGATATCATCGACTGGATCAGCTGCATATTTCAATTAACATTCAGCTGGGAGTACCACAAGGGTCAACTTTGAGACCAATTCTAATTGCAATATACTCTGCAAATTCATCAATGATTTCAATTTTGTCCACACGCGTTTATCTGTTTCGTTATTTGCACACAAAAGTAAACGAACTACAGTTCGATAAATTCTTGATATATCTATTGATAGTGGAATATAGTCGAAACAGGAAGCTCAAAATCTATCACCATACCCTGAGATTCGATTATCATTTTATTAATCTCTTGCTATGGACACGATACTCGCGGAAACTAATTCATGGTTTCAGGAACTTTTTCCACTGGAACTGAAATAAATCATATGTGAAAGTCTCGTTACTCGTCAATTGGGCTGATTGTGTTCATGGTCCACAACTGACAAAACGATACAAAAATATAATGAAAAAACTCTGAAGTTCCTGCTTGTCAATGATTCACGGAAACAGGAATGGTCAACGAATATCTTTCGAATTGGAAGATGCTGGCTGGTTGAATATGGAGAACAGACGACTTCATATGGCAGCTGATCTCTTTCATTGTAATTATTGTGAATAAAAAGCTATCCTATCTTCCAAGGAAACTAATTTTCCATACAGATGATCACAAAGTGAATTATAGGTTAACAACCTCCGTTCACAATATGCTACGTTATCCAAAATCAGCACCTTCAAAACAACACCTTCGAACATGGCATCGTTGAAGTTCTGACCATTCACACTGACTATTGATGAAAGGGAATTCAAGATGGTCCTTTAATTAAAATGAATGGCATGCTGTGGGGGTGAATTTTACACCAACATTCTTGAAACGTGTCTTTGGTTTGTTTGAATAGCTCCTGTTGGGCTTTCGCCTGGCCACCCTGAAAATGAATTAATTTTTCTCAAGGTCCAATTTTTCTATAGATCCAATTATCGTACATCGACAATGGAATTAATCATTGGTTAAACATACCCATCAACATATTTCTATAGTTATACAGATTTCCACGAAGTGATACAATCATGATTTATTTCAACTTCTGTCATTATGTCAAGGTCACATTCCGCGTTTTACCGCCTGTGTTTCTTTTCCTGTCTGTTGAGCTCACTAAAGCATAAATCTCATGTGATACGAATCACCTGTTACGAATCTCATAGAAATCATTCCAAGAGGTGTGGAAGATATATATCAATCATGAATATACAATTTTGAAATGGAGTGATTCCATGTGAAACCGATCTGAGGTACCTCAACCTACTCATGTACTTGTACATGATAGGAGCAACATCACACAGTTCACGATATCTTACGCGATTTTGTTCAATGAATTGGCGACAACACTTGTTCAAATTTCCTTCTTTCGTCAAAACGCTACAGCAGCCGCTTCGATGAGTTACAAATGATGACAGGAGTTACTGAACAGGATGAATAAATATCGAACATTACTATCCGATGATATGTTCGCACATGGGCACACAAAAGAGAGCTTGTTAAGCTACATATTCAAAGTAGATTCAATCTCATTCTTCTTTTCAACGTTGAAATCACTTTTATGTTGACCCCACTCAATTGTTCGTGGATGGATACAACTACTCTTTTGTGAACATCGAAAATCGATGATTCAGTATTTCAACGATGTGACCTATCAATTTTCAGAATGATTAATTGATGGAAGTACTGATAATCAGATTCACAAGGCAAATTTTCAAAGATATCGGTATCGGTATCGGCTTGATTTACGACATTGGTACCAACATCTTACTGCAAAGTAATTGTCAATGATTAAGGTAGGAACTATAATATGTGTATAGTATCTAGGAATATACTAATACTTGACATCAACTGAGCACTCATCACACACGCTTCTAAAGAAGTATGTGAATACGCAGACGAACATTGTGATACAAATGAAATTTTTGAAATGCTTTCAAAACTTTTTTCGAAACGAATGGTGTTTTCTTGTCATGAATGTTCCAGGAAAGAATGATCAATGATAGCAAATTTCTCATTGGATACATTTTCCATGACGTGTATAGTAAGAACTCTGGTGAATTGAAAGAAATGACAGAAAAGGAACATACTATCTACGAGGATGGAGAAGAATTCCTCGAAAACCTCGATATCATAGCGAATAGAACAGAAATTGGATAGACAAACACCAAACAGGAACGAATAGCGATAGCGATAGAACTTTGTCAAGAGTATGAAATCAACTTGCTACAGACATACTCAACTCGATGTTATAGTACCGAGTAGAATTAATTTGAAATTGTAATATATTCTAATATTCAGATATAGTCCCTTGGCATTCACGCTCTATGGAGCAACTGATCAACAGTTTATCGATACTCAGTTTATCGACCTTGATGCTCAGATTATGGCTTATCATTTGACATCAGCTGTTTTTTGGAACTTGACACTTTTCAATTTGAATCGGTAACTATTGTTATCATTATTCCATCCTTGAAGATCGCTTGAATAGAAGTAATCTGTCCGAAGGAATTTCTGAAGAAATCAAAAGTATTTCGACATCACATACGAGAAGCATCATAACATCACAAAAATGTCGGTGTTGAAATTCTGAGGTATCTGAATCTCATGAATATCATCGAGAAAATCCTGCTGTGGAAATATTCTTCCTACAATTATCGATATATTCTGACGTAAAAACCATTGTAAGTATTGACTGCAACAATTGACTGTGGAATAGAATTATGAACAGTACATAGTGGATGTACAGTATATGAAATATTAACAATTCTAAATTGAAACTCTGCTGGTAATCTTACACTCATTATTTTCCCGTGAATGTTGTTGATCTTGCTTATTTCGATATCAGTAATCCGAATTTCCTGGTGATAACGGGTGGAAACATCTATTTCTCAAGATAATCCAGGAGAAATGCAAAAATTCACCTTATTTTTCGGGCCAATTTTGGGTACACCTCATAACCAATCAGCCATGCTGTTCATCACACAGGATACACTCTTCATCATACATTCAAAAAGTCGAAAAGAAAGAAAAACATCCTCGAAATTCATCTTCTCCAGCTCCCTTGATGAAAGTGAATTCACTTTCTTCCATATGGAAGCCGCTGAGAATCTTTGAAAATTCAACTCACAGAAATAGTTGTTCTGACTGATTCTCATTTGGACTCCCATATGGAAATAGGTGATTTCATCCTCATCCAGAAGGTGCAAATAATGAAGAACGTGGATTCGACTGCTTCAGAGATGTCTTCCGTTTCAACTTCAGCTCCAACTTCTGGATTGTATGAAGAAATGGGGAATAGAACGCTATGATGTCTACCCAGAACAGGACGAAGGAAGAAGGTGAATTTCCACTGCTTCCCCTAGATTTTCTTGAGAAATAGAAGTTCACATCTGAAATTCGTGTTCTTGAGGTTGAAATACGAGGTGCCCAGAAAAATTCTCGGAAGAATAAGGATCGCATAATATGAGCAGAGACACCTCTAAGAAATAGTCATCTTGATGTTTCAGAACGGGTATGATCTCAACACTGTAAAGTGATCGATTTCTCATCCGAGATCATCCCAGACAGACAGTCTCGCAAACAGCTCTATGAAAGCACGTGCGACTATTAGCAAAACAAGAATGAAAGTGATAAACGCACCTGTTGCAACTGAAATAATCTACAGATGTAGGTGAATTTAGTACAGTGGCACGGACCGCTCACACAGGTCGCACTTCATTGGTTTGTTGAACACCTCACTTGACTTTGAGCGCACTGATCGAGTGTTGCGCTCGTACTAATCATTCCTCCACTGCAAAAATCACTAGGTAGGTACCTGTCGTGATGTGATCAGTATAGGTGATGGTTGGTTGTCATTGCACTTCTTGTTTACTAATTATTGATTGCATTTGGAATAGCTAGACTGATATCAATCTGAAATATCCCTACCTTTGTCAATACTACTCGAGAAATATTTGGAATATTACTGATAATGAGTTTAGTTGAACTCTAGTTGGAATTTCTGATTCAAGAACCTGAAAGATTATTGTCAAAACCAGTAATATTTTTCTCTAATAGGTTATAATGCAATAAATATTCCATGGGAAATCAATTTCATACAGAACTGCCAAAAACTGTGCTACTCTGCTTTCGAACAGTATAACGACATTTATGATAATGTGCTAATGTGGGGGTTGTTGTGAATATTATGATATTCATTATCCAGATCTGAGTCGAAAAGGAATATTACATATTTATACAAGCACAGTATCAACAAATAATAACACATCATCGTCCATAATGGTTGTTCATCCATTGAAGATAACCTCGTGTCATGACACTTGACATTTATTCAGACAGGTTTATGAACGGGTACTCAAGTGATCATACTCTACTGATAAGAGTGAGTTGATGAAGGCAGCCCTAGCCGTGATCTTTCAACGATTCTTGATTCCTTTAAATGCTTACTAGTCAGTTGAGTGGATGCTAGAAATGCTGTCGTTGGCCTTCATGCAATAATATAGGTCTAGTTCAGAACGTTCACGGACATTTTGAAGCATTTGTGAGATGATTTGATAACGTCCATCAATCATCAGTTTTCTAGTCATGTTGACTGGGTCGCATAGATTCCATATTTCTGGTGGCCCTATAGAGAAAAATGTAACGGAATCGATCCAGAGACCGTGGGTGAAACTAGCTTCCTTTTCGTCCGATCCATTAACCTACAGAAAACGTTTGATCCAAATACTGACGAACGGTCAGTACAAAATGGGATGACACACGTCTTTCTGGAACATTAACTTGTTTGCTATGTGCTGTTCATCATTCTCAATCAACTCTTGTCATGCTGGCTTGTTGGCGTTTGATGATAATTCCAGATACAATCCTGCTTATGAAGTTCCAGGTGAAAAAGACCAAACGAAACCACCAAAATACCTGCCCAAACAGTTTCTCTGGATTCTTCGTATGCACTCCATTCTGGGATTATATGTATAACATATATTCTGGGATTAGAATTTGTCCGATACCGATGGTTGTGACGATTCAACAATGAATTGGGTATATCTATTTCTATTGAGGCGAGGTTGATGATACGGCTGTTACACCCTCAGAAATGAGATGAAGTTGGATGTCACGCAATATTTCAATGTAACGAATACATCTCCATAACTTTTTTCACAAATGTAGACTGAATTCAAAAATATTATGTGCAACACGCGAACAAAAACTCAAATGTCTTGTCAATGACCCTAGTTTTACTTGTTTATCAAAAACAATATTCAGTTCATATATTGAGTTCAGATTATTTGTTGAACCATACATAGCCGTTGGTGGAAATGAGGAATAGGCCATTGCTTATATTATATTTCAGGAAGGAGAATCATTTTTGTTCATTTTGGATTTTCGGATTGAATCTCTGGAGTTCCCAATACAAAAATCAAAAATAATAAATAAAAATATGTTCGTATGATGTTATAACATTTCAATTGATGGAGGAGGAGATTTCAAGTCACGAGAATTCGATAGAGAAATATGGCTTCATTAACTGCCTTGGTTCCCTACTTTCATCTATATAGTTATCTATTGACTGATGAATTTTGAATTTGACCCGATTTGAAAACTTTTCAGACCAGTATGGATCATGGCACGTCTGAATTATCTTCTTTTAACACTCCGATTGATTTTCACTTGCAACAGCATAGTTTTTTTCTCAGTTCGTATAATTGTCGGCACAGCAGACTCCACTGATTCGTCAATATTTTCCTCTCATAAATCGCAAAACAATACAGGATTCATGGGAAATCATTTCATCGGACGTGTATATGTGACAACACGAGATGGCTAAGAGTACTCCCTACTACCTCTAAGTGGGACAAAATGTGTCAAAAACACGTTTCATGTACTTTATTTCGAGCAACTTTTTCGAATGACTTTCCTCTAGAGGTTGACATCCAACCCCACTTCTCGCTTATTCACAGTCATTTTCTTCAATTTACTGCCATACCAGTGATTACGTGACATGTGTCGAAATCTATTTTCAGGTTGTCGTACATGCATATTGAATCCACTTGAGAAAAAAATCCCAATACTGCAATAATAAACTTTTCCCCCATTCGTTACTGATGACTTTATGAATCACCGTATATTTAATTTTTTTTCACCCACCCTCCTGCCCTTTGTTCATCGTTTTTCGTAAGATTTTCGGAAGAAACAAGCAGTAATTGAAAATCTGTTAGACAGAAAAAATTATATACTAGATAGGAATGTGATTATCTATCAAAAAGTCTCCATATGTCTCTTTTTATCATCTTGAAATAAACCGTTTTCTTCCTTCAAGATGGCGGCTCAGGAAGTGAGTGTTCCCAGACTTTCCGTCACAAGCACCTGTCAATGGAGCGCATGCAACCTAAAAATCAGTTCAGAATTCGGTTTAGTCTCGGTTATTGCTTGTTTATGTATGTATGTATTGTTGAGGTGGAATTTCAGTGTATCAAGAGATCGCCATCATCAGAGAAACGATTCGTCTCGACTGCGAAAGTTTTAATCCTTCCCGCGAGCATATATCTACTCGATATTCAGAATGATTTTTTATCGTAATTTCTATATGAATATACCCATATTTAACACAAAATGGAAGATGAACTTGCAAATCAATGAATATTAGTTGCATTACCTTGAATGCATCATGACTTCGTGAAATTAGAAAATATACCAGAAACATGAAGAAACATGTATGCCAACTAGAGAAGCATCACTTTTTTACATAATCATATTCCAAACCTAATGTTTTGCTTGCTGATAAGTATTGTGAATTACCTCGATGAATATATGAAAAATAATATTGTATCGTGAAATCAAAACCATGACATGAATATATGTCTTCTCGAAACTTTCCGTTGTTTATCTCTAGGCACCCGTTCATTTGAACATTTTCAATAATATCAAACGATTCTCCTCCTCAATCAATATACCCCATCGAATAGGAATAACTTGAATAATAGAACAATCTTGATGAATAGCACCTTTTGTGTTTCACTAATTTGTCGACATTGGTCATCAACATCAGTCAGAAAATCGATGATGGAAAGATATCTACATCATATTTTTCAATACTTTCTGTAAGTTTCTCGAGGGAAATCATATTTCTCCTCCAGATTGGTGTGATCCATGATTCAATTCAATTTGTTGGAGAATCAAACCAAATCGCTTGACCCGTATAATGTAGGAGTCACAAGTTTTCCTGAAGAGGCACTATTATTCGACTGAATTTAGTGTGGCAGTGAAAACTGCAGCTCTATCGAACTTGCAATAAAACAAAATCGAAATATAAATAAACTTGTGTCATGTCGTGTCGTGCATCCAGAATGATTTGATTGTTGAATATTTGATGAAACCATGATAGAATGATTGGAATCAGAACATTTGTTAGACGCAATTGAATTTGAAACGTAAAATAGTTGAAAGCTAATGACGACATCTTCAGGAAGACTCCTAAGCTCCTAAGTTCCTGAGCTTCAAGAGATTTCGCGATTCTACAGTCTTTGGAGCCGATCATTAACTCACAAGACCTGAATTGACATAGCTCATCGGCTTTTTTGTTTCTTGATGGCATTCGGAACTTGGCACTCACTCTAGGGTCATTATGCTTGGCCTGCTTAACATAATCATATCATTGGTGCAATATTCTACTAATCCTGAATTGACTAAGTAAGTCGACTGTCATCAGTACTGCTTGGTCATGGTTTTAGCAACGACTTTTGTACTTTTGTGTAGCCGCTACCTTTGCATGAAAACCCATTGGGTAAATACCTAACCAGGGGGAAATTGTTGTTTTCTCTTATCATATGTTTATATTAGCGCCTCCTTCCTCTCCGGTTTTTGAGCATCGCTGTAAAATATTCTTGCATTCGTAAGATATTGGTAATGCTATGAAAGAAGTAAATGATTCGTGAATACCATCGGTAAGCTGGAGAATTCCAGGTTCATCTTTCGACACTCTTACATCGACTGATAGCGAAAAAGTCATCCAGAGTTTTTGAGATGAAGTCGGTATACCTTTGATATGGTTTTGTTTCAATGTGTGCTGATTTTCATTGACGGAATCACACATTTCTCAAGTATGGGATGTTGAATTCTTGCCGCCCTAACAAGTGACAGTTCCTATGTTTTTAACCAATTCATCAACTCAATTGGAACTCAGTCGAAATTGATTCAGTTCTCGTTTTTTGACTAGATTTCTTGAATTCATCATCCTTCAGCAGTGAAAGATTCCAGGATTTCGAGGAACTCAAACAGTTTATTGAATAATATTCGACTCTCTTGTGCTAATCCAGGATGAGGAGTTGTTTGGGAACGTATTCACATGGGCATGATTGCATAACAAATAGTGGTATTCACTACATTTCTACAACGACCGCAATGATTAACCGCAGATTCGGTGATTGTAATCTTGGCAGATCAGTAAGATGCACAATTTTTTTCATGAAGAGTTCTTTCCCGAGGAAGAGAAGAGGCAAGCCGATGGAATTTCAATCAGCTCATTCAGGTGATTTGCAATTCTTGTGGTGAATCGTCATCATTGAAAATGAACTCTCCTTCTGATCCCGTTCGAAAATTTCAATACGTGTATTTCTTTCATTTCATCAATTTTGTAAACTGAGCTTCTGAGCTGGAACGATCCAGTGATAAACCGTGTGCGAAATGGTCTTAGTAAGCGTGGATTTGCTTATGTGAGCACACTCGATTCAAAAATGCCGACATTCTGCAGAGTGTGCCCTCTCACTGGTCATTCTCATTTTTCTCGTTTACCTATTTAAAATGATTCCCATATATGTCTTCACTCGACCTCTCATCGACTTTTGACACTGATGAGCAACATTTGCAAGGTGAAAGAAAAAGGAAGGAAGAGAGGAAGGACAATTATCGTTGAGAAGAACTCGAATTAATATTTTTCTCGATTCGTACTGTGGGTGCAGAGCACATACATTGTGAATTCCATATCAGGATTTCAATAACTCGAGAATGGAGCTACCCATTTACTCCCCGTAATAACTAGATAAATCGAAAATGCTGGATAAAAAGTCTCGCGGCCGTTTTGGAGACCTGAAAATTTCCTAATTGCTAGATTGATATTGAAGTTATTGTTATACCGAAATATCATCGTTCCAATTCATGATATCGACCAAATTTATTTCCGTTAGATGATAATTACATACAATTTGTTATGCATTTGAATAAGTGATTACTATGAAAACAAGTAAATATAATATTAGTAGATTCATCATTCCAGCAGGTATCAACTAATCGTTTACGCTATGAATTCCTGTCGGAGTGAGAAATTTCACACTTCACATTTTTGATGGATGGAATGTTCGACAAAGATTCGACAGCATTGGCCCCAGTAAATTCTCAATTTCTTTCATGTGAAATTTGCAGTGTTTGAATTAAACTTACATTTTGCAAGAATTTGTTCATAACCTTAGTATACTCAGATTGAATATTCTGATCGTTGATGAATTTCAATTCACAGATGAACAATTGCAATATTGAGAATATTTAGTAGAATTATCAATTGGTGGCACAAATTTGCTTGTTGCGGTTTATTAGAACAACACTTTGTAGTGATTTCCAGTTTCTATTGAGTCATTCGTTTTTCCTCTCATAATAACCTACTTGACTGACAAAAAACATTGGAATACATTCATGATATTGAAATTACACCAAATAGTCATCTTGAGGGACCACCTGGACTAGTCCGGAAAATTTGATAGAATTTAAATTTATCAAAATTTAACAGAATAATGCAAGAGAAATTCAAAAATCTGTGAAGACCAAATGAAAATATGGAAATGGTGCTCATGGACTTCCGGAATAATTCTGAGAATTTCATTTTTGGAATATCCCACAATCTGGAAAACCGTTCTCGAGATACATCATTCCCCATCAATTGGCAACACTGTCTCCCGATAAGTCAATCGGTGAAAGCCGAATAATGGAAACAAGCCTTCAGATAAAATAATCATTTATGCAAAAATTATACTTCAAGGCTGTTGCCAATGCAGTTGGTAGACTGTCATGATAAATATCAATTAGTGGGCATTTGGGGCCATTTGAACTCGATTACATTGTTGTTGTTTTGATGGTGGGTGCAGTTTCTTGTCAGGTCTAGGTAACATTATTCAAGAGAGTCACTTGGACAAAAAAATGGTCACCATATAGTGTATAGTAAGACGATATCGCTGTGTATTGCCGAAGATTATGATGCACATTATCAGAGTTTTGTGATATTCTTGAAGTCATCAATGAATGATTATTCAGATATAATTGACCAAGACTCAAAACTATCTAGGTATTATTCATCGAGATTCGAGAGTTTGTGAAGGAGCGTAGGTTGGAATAAATTCGGTGGAATATGAAAAGATTATTGAAAAAAAAAAAGTCGCTAGGACAACCTCAATTTTATCCAAATTTTGACTCATAAGTATGTCATGTGACATTGGTGTGGTAGTTATGACGTCATCGTAATTTTTTTCGAATGGTGAGCCCAACTTATGATAGTGCCATTGAGAAGGGTCCATTCTCCTATATTCATATAACAATAAAAATCCTGATGGGATATATTGAAAAAAGAATTAGAAACAAATTATTTGAATTATTTTTCGGTAATTCATCTCTTCTACTATATCCAGAAATATCAAATTTCACCATCAATGAAACTATCTCTTGTTGATGTCAATCTGAGTTATTAAAGATATAATAATATATATATAATAGCCGTATACCCTTCGATCTATGATTTTGAATTGATTGATACGGAAGCGTTAAAGCACCAATATTGATTTATTCCTCCGAACAACAAACCCACTAGAAGGATCACAAAACAAATATTCTGAAGCTAACATGAATTCCCAGAATTATCATGATAATAGTACCCAATCGTCGCCAGTGTTGTCATATCCAATCATCAAAAAGTGATAAATAGTCCATAATATTTGAAGTCCTTTATGAATTCATTTAGTTCGATGCAAAAATATAATAATAAATTTGGGTCATGACAACTATGAATCAGTTATGATTAATAGAAGATTGCTAAATTATTCTGAGACTCAGCAATTTTACTTTCTTGGGGGCTCGAGGACCAGCATGGGTATCGTGAATACTTTTTGCTCAACGTTGCAACACCGCCATTTGATATTGACAGTCGACGGCGATTATTGCTTTGTTTGGTATCTGTCATTATTTACGTTTTGATTTATCGATATTATTCAACTTGTGTTCAGTTTTGTGTACTCAGAATTCATCAGATTCAGATTGGTGATTTGATATAATGGTGAGACGTTGTGAGGTGTGTTAAAGACAATTTGAACCGGCGATCAGAACACGTCATTTCATAGGTGAGTTACCATTGTCGTATCATTCGAGATTTTGAAGCATTTTCCCAAATGGAATGGATAAAAATGAATTTGAATTGAATTGATTAGATTATATTGATTATACCCATAGGTCAGCTGCGACAGTGTCTTGTCATTGTTCATTTTCTCACCAAGAAATGCTGAAAAGTACTACTGAAATTGTTACGGATTTTCAATTTGGTTTCATCATGAATTAATAATGAATTCGACCCCCTCTGACAACACGGCACTGGTGCTGGGAGAATCAGCTCCTGCTATCCTTGTTTAGACAAAGATAGATACTATAGATGTTGCTTCCAAACAAACTGTAGTGCCAGGGCTGTGGATTACTTATCTAGTCTGTTCAATGATCGAAGATTTATTCTTATTTTTCGTTTGAATCTGAGTTGCAAAACGGAATTCAGTAGAATTCCAGATAATACACAGTATCACCACATTGCAAGTTAAAACTCGGAATATCACTGAATTCCATTTCAATATCTCGACTTGTAACTCGGAATTTGAGCGAAAAATGAATATAAATTGATATTGGCCCTTCTCCGCTCCCGTAGATTGAACTGTATGAATATGTTTTGCAGCATTTCGATTTTTTCATGAACCATAAATTGCGATTCTACAACAATACAACAGTGCATTCGGCTATTCCTCGAGTGAAATCATTCTCGAAATATTTCGACAGTTGAATATTCTTGGGATATACAGTGCGACCATGAAGCAACGCATAAATTCATCATTGACTAAATGAACAATGAAATTAGAAATTTCCGAAACACGTCGAATTTTGATTTCAATTCATGTTCTTGTCAAATCATAACATAACATACAGGGTGAACCACCTTCGTGTGATGACGTTATCACCAATTTTTTAAATTTTCATTCCGGATTTACGGATTGCCCTCGTCCTAAGAAATGTATGATACCTTGGTTTGAATTTGGTAACGGCTGATTTATCATACAGACCGGCAAACGATTCATGAATTGTATTGCCTCATACAGTGGGCTTTTTTCGCTCAATGATAATAATGAAGATCAAGTGGAAAAATCGTTTTGACGTTTTCGCCGCCTCCACCTAGAGAGCATCTACAGAAGATATATGGAATTTTATTATAGAAATCTTGCTTCTCACTGTCTACAGCCAGATTACAGAAATCGATCCATGAATTCAGTTCGCAGAATCCCCGATAGATGACAATCCTGATCATAATGAGTTCGCGTTTCTTATTATTCGAGTTTCTTATTATTGAACTATTTATTATGTCTGCATTTCATCGACAATAGATTCTTCTACTTATTCCACCGTCCCTACCAAGGAATAATGCATATACGATATACCGATGATATTATACACATATTGAGGTTGGGAATTACAGTTGTCTCCTTTATCTACTTCTGATGTAGCACTCTTGCTATTCAGTGTGAAAGCCAAATTACAGAAACCTATTTTCTATTTCACCAATGTTCTTCATTTCATCGAAAGATGGCAGTAGCACCTTCAAAATTTACAACAAAAAAGTGTTGAGAAAGTATTATCCATATGTAGAATAGTCTTTGTTGATGAGTGAAGAAAGTTGATTTTCTAACTGGCGAAGAACACAAAATCTTATGGTTCCCTCTGCCAGAGTTGGTATGACGATCCTAGTTATTCTTCAACTACCACTGAGTAAATTTCATTTACCACTTCAGAGAAAAGTTTGCAAATCAAACATCGTGCAAATAGGTACCTACAATGAGTTGCTGCTTGACACAGATGATTTAAAATACTCACGGTATTTCCTCTTTCATATAGGCAGATTCTTCAAATGCGGGCGATATATATGGTTCATAAGCTACCATGTTTGCCGAACGCGTCTTCAAAAATGAGTTTGAATTATGAAATGAATTAATATTTCATGCTGAAATTATTCTTTCGAAATGATTTTGTAGAATTGAGTTATTCAAGGATAGGTTATGATCGATAATTGACGTAACATTCATTATTGTCATCTTGCGAATAATTTCAAATGATGATGATTTTGGGATGGGGACAGTAAGAGAGAAACTCAGAATATCAAATATCATCATCAAATATCAAGAATGTTCAAAGACAATTCAACAGGAAATATACAGGGTGATTCACCTGATAAGGCATAATGATGATGTTCAATTCTGCCAATGAAGTGTCTGCAAATCTGAAGAAAATGAAAGCAAAGTGAAATCTACGAAAAAGCGCTCCTAATAGCAGAAACACATCTCGAAACAGGCCCAGAGCACATTGATCCACGTGTGTTCTATAACCTAGAAGAACTACGCAGGCATGAAAAGAAAGAGCCTCCTGACCAAGCAATGGTCACAACTTAATAACTCAATAACTTTGTTTATAATCTCATAGTGACCCCCGATCAATACGCATATTCTCAACTGTGGACTGATATTGTGAGAATTAACAAACTTCCGTTCTGGAAGAAGTGGCAACGATGTGTTTTTTTTTTTCGTTGTTGTCGATTTGGATGTCACTAAGTAAGTAGATTAACCGATAACGGTTGATCTAACGAAGGCAACGCAGTTTGGATTCCATGCTACTGATAGTCCGGTGTCGAGTCGAATTTCGGAATATTATCATGACCAATCCATATCGTAACTTTGCCGGCCTCCACTCTGCACAAATAATCGAACTTTAGAATAATATTTTGGGATGTAGGTATAGCTTCGATTGACTACGTACTTTCTTGAGGGATGATAAAAATGAAATGAAATGCATTCGAGCAATTTATTTTTTTTTTTATCTGTGGACAACACAAAAGGGAAACCTATGATGTTCGAGGAACATCGTGTTAGCCAGCGGTGAAATTTTGGGAGAGAAGGAAGGTGTTGGAATTTTTCTTGAAAGTTTGGAGGTTGTAAGCATCAGGAAAGACTTCACTAGGCAAAGAATGACAATGTCTCCAATAAAACTCACATTGAGAGATAATTGTCATCATGGGTCGTGCTACAAACGTGCATATATGGTATGAACAATCGATTTTGATGAAATCATCTGTGTTGAATGAATCAATCCAGGTGTTGTCACATTCAATTATTTTTCTTCCATATGCACAGGTTTTGTATTGATCAAGGAACTGTTCCGAAGTACAACGTGTACATATTTGCTGGATTCAATGGATTCACATGACTTCATATGTCCTCACAGGAAGAAATCTAGCGAAGTTAAATCGGGTGACCTAGGAGGTCAATTCTGGCAATCCAACGGTGCCGAAACTGCTGATTTCTTCATGTTTGAAGTCTTCGGTCTACCAAACTCCAGTAAAAACAGAGCATGATTAAATCGGACGAATCACAGCAGCATTTGAAATCATTCAGAACAAGGAACCAATTTTTTGTCCGCCGAAATCATGTGCGTTGTCCGACGTTCAATTCGGTGTATTCAGGTTGGAGGAAGACATTTCGAACAATTGTTGTGATGAAATCATATATAAGAGGCAAAAATTGAATGCATTGAATCCTATTCAGGCAATTCATCGTTTTTATGAATTTTAACGCGTCTTAGGGCTGTGATGCCGTAGTGACACTTTTCCGGACATGGGACCCACTACTCAAATGTTTTCTACTGTTGCACTGACTAACCCCTAGAAGTTTGATCCTATATTTCTGTAATACCCTTTATATTCCGTTCAGATTCAAGAGAGGTTTCATCAATGAATACAGAAGAATCACAATTACTGAACGAGTGCCCACTAATAACAGCTCCTTTTTAATGAACTTGATGAATTTCCTTTCTTCTACTTCGTCCCTTTCAGAATAGCGAAGGAACAGTTGATGAATGAATGGGGGAATGATAAGTGGACAGAAAAAATATTATTGTTAGGAAGACCTAGGTTAGGTTAGGATAGGTTAGGTGAGCGTGAATGTACAGTTGATAGTTGGACAAGGAAATGATGAGTGATCAAGAAAAATATTTTCGTTAGTTAGGGTAGGTTGAAGTAAGAAATCAGCTCACCTTCTAGATTCCCACATTATTTCCATTCGAATGTTTGTTCACTATTATTCTGAAATGTACTGAATACGAGATAGAATGGAGACATTCCATATTATCATTCATTGATTATCATTATTTATCATTTTCATTATCATCATCACTCTTATCATTATTATTATTATCCTTATCATTCATAATATCATCACTATCATCATTGAAAGATCATAGTCCGAATACAACTTCTAACTCCGAAGTTTCAATGACTGAGAAGACCTTATGAAATATTGTGTTTCCCAAAGGAATATATTAGGTGACGAATGACCATCCGCGAACTTCGCCCTGATCTTACCAAAAACCATTAATATAAATGCATATTCACTTTGCGTAAGTAGTATATAGGTATTCATCTAATGAAAAGTCCAACATGCTGCGAACTCGTCGCAACGTGTTTAGAGAATAAACTTTCCAAATACTTCGACGGAACTTCTCCACTAATTATCATCCCAGGAGTCGACATTTCCAACTGAACGAGTTTAATAAACTAAACTGCGCTCTGTGCCCTGTAATTGATAATTAAATAGTTGAAGAAGAGACACAGGAGTTGTATGAAACCACCTCTGTGAAATTCTCTGGCGTTCAATTTATTCTCGTCCATAGAGCCAAGAACGAAATTGTATGGAAACGAGCTGCATTTGATGGTGACCTGTCCACAACAGGATCGAACAGTTGATGAAGACTTGTTCGTATCGACCTAGGATTTGTCAATACATGACAATCACATCAATAACAGCATCAATTGAATTTCATTACGTTTACATGTGGAAGTGCAATACAAAGGTGAATGATTCTTGATTTCGATCATTCTAGCAATGTTTGGTACATACAGGGTGTCTCAAAACTCAACGTCATCCTGTGGAGGGCTTATAGACCAGGTCATGACTGACCAGGAATATCAAAATATGGCATATGGATGTGTCGGAATATGAATGAATATATGAATATCAGAACAAAACAAAAGTATTTTGAGATTCTGATTATTGGTATACCACGTTAAATGAATTTCTTATTGAAAACAGTCCGAAATGAAAATATTGATAAGTGTTTCATATATCTCGGAAAAACTAAATCACGTTACTGTTTCCAATCCACTGAATTTTCGTTACTGTTTCCCCAACAGGAAATCGAATCAGTTGGCCATTTGCAATAGGAGAATCCGAACAGAATATTGTTGTTGTTTTTGGTTCATTCCAGACTGTAAGGGCTAGTGTTTATCGAAGAAAAATCCTTCAACAAACTCATGTCCAACACTTGTTATGAATACATACATATAAATATCATTATTGATATCACTCACAGTGGGTAAAAGATATATTTTCTCATTCGCTAAGTTGATAAATTCGAAAAATTGGATATGCAGGAAAAGGTAATGAAGTGCAGTGTAGTTGAGATTGTTCACACTCGATATAGACTGTGAAAGTTCTATATGTCTGATATTGACGATATCAACCCAATTAGCCCAAAAAGTTGACGATAACGTGGTATTGGGATTCCCTTAGTCGTTTTAGATAATTAATGAATCATCAAAGTTCAACAAAACTCTGCGAGTTTCATACTCATGAAGTGAATCACTATTCAAATGGAAAGTCATTAGTTTGAGGTCAGATAATGAGATATTGAAGTTATTTGAATTATGGGTATCATGCTGATGTCTAAAAGTAGTTGGCAGAAAATTGATGATCAGTTCTATAGGAGTTACAATATGAAACTTCCCAAAATTTAGGTATTAGGTGGAATAACTAACATGACATAATACTAGGTTATAGATCAGAATGAGAAGTAATTCAGAGTACACTCAACTCAACTATCAAACTTTCTCTCTGTCTAATTCAAGTAGATGATCAGATTTGATTCTGCTTGTTGGCTAAGTTCCTGGTATAGGTTCTCAAAAATATGAATCAACTCAAATGGAGATAATGTAGTAACTATGATTGTGGAATATTTCTGGAGAATTCATTTTTATGTAGTAGTCTCCATAGCTATGCTTATCCTTTCAGCGTCTGAGAAGAAGTCCCTTCTTCAGTACCGTTGTCCTTCGAGATGAAATTATCAAATTTGACTGAGTGTCATCAGATTATATCATGCATTCATTAATAGAATCTTGTACGGTTAGGTACTTCCTGTTCTATCGGAAGTGACCTCAACTTTTGATATCCAAATAGGACATCCTGTAGTTTTTCATATTCTCGTGTTGCAAATTTCGAAAGACACCTCTCAACTTTTATTGTTGATCGGCTCTCCAAATTCCGATTCATGATTCCATTCATGGACATGACCATTTTTCAAATGGTAGTATGAATTTTAAAATTTCGAACGAACCAAAGGTACAGGGTAGCCACGCTGCTACTGTCCTCTCAGTTTACTCCTATTCGCTAATCCCGAAGTCTGGACGACCTCTGGTGGCTAAATAAATATAGGACATTTCCATGCGTTTCCCAAGAAGGATGCTTCTGAAGTCCATGTCAAGAATGATTATGGTCTACTTGAGAAAGTTGATCGAAGAAAAGCATGGACAAATGCTTTGTTGATTCCATTCGAGTTTGTTTCCTTCATTTTATTCATTTTATCAGACATTGCAAAGCGTTACATTATCTCACAATTTGATAGTTCGTCAACACACTATCGACAATTGTCCGAAACACACACGAAAATCCAACATATCACTTCTTGATCAACGTTCAAAGACAACTAAAACATACACACAATAACCACGCCGAACAGAGAGATCACTCACTATCCGCCATATTTGTTTACGTCTCGTGGCGCCCTCTACGGTAGTTGAAATCGCCAATACTAGCTATGATACCTATACAGAGTTTCTTCGTGGTCGAATAAAACCCGCCGGATAACAACCCTCTGACCTAATGGGGCTTGAAACACCAAACCATAAAGTCGAGGCCGTCTCATCTACGACGCGAATCGCGTCGACAAAGGAAATAAATATATATTCTGCAAATGTACGATATGCAATTTGAGTACTTCACTCCTCAAAATACGCCCTGATACGATATCCCAGGATCGTGAGGGCTATTTGAGGAACTAAATTCGAGGAAGCCTGGAAAAAAAAGACAATAGTTTATCGTACAACGAGCAGGGAATTTATACTCATTCTTTACGAATATGGAATATTGAATGACGAGCCTTGACGATACTGCAAACTTCAATTCGAGTGGCAAATGTAAATTTTGTGCGAGTTCCACACTATACTTTCTCAACGACCATCATGTGTTGGCTACATGATTTCACAATTCACAACATGAATAACTTATTATGAACTTCAAATTCAATTTCGGAACTGTCACTGCTCATTGCTGTTTTCAGATTTCATTGTGTGTCATAGCTACAAAGATATTTTCATGGAGACGCAATACTACTTGTATAGTCAATGGTGCTATGGCTTGGACGTATGATTTGAATAGACAACTTTGAACATATTGAACTCTGAAGTTACTCTCTAAAGTGAATCGATTCGCTCATTTGAGCAGATACATCTAAATGATCAAAAGTGCTGGATCATTTATTTTCATTTTGTGAACGATGCTCTCATTTGAGTTAGATGAAAAACATTAATGGTCAACTCTCACCTCAAGATTCCGATGTAAAACTCAACTTCTGAGTTCTTTCTATTCTGTACCTACCAAGGCTGTCATAGCACATGCGTACATTTTTTGAACATTTTTTTTAAAAGAAGTATCATGAAGTATACCTAACGTGTTTATGAATTCATATGATACTTAAGTAGTGTAATCTCGTCTAATGAGATATCCATTTCATGTATATTCGAGTTACTCACTCTGTAGAAATATCTGAAATTCAGCAGTTCATTTTATTCTGACTTATGAATATTTCAGTGACTTTCTTTCAATTTCCATCGTACGCACCCATACTTACTGGGTTGAGGGAAAAATATAGTGCACTTATCGTTACTTATCATTGATGTATTATGGATTTGTAACGTGGCCCAAGTTCTAAAGTTCTTTTCTATCACAATGTTCTGAATGTTTGATACGATGTTGGTAATTTGTTGCTTACGAATATTAATATAGTAGTGTAGTCGTAGGAAGAATTTAAATCCCAATTTTCTGTTGGTGGTGTAACAGTGTTAGTGACCACAAACCAGCATCAGCAGAGCAGCAGATTTTTCGTAGAGACATATACATATTCACAAAAGGAAACAAAGAAAATCGATCGAAATTTACCGAAATATCTCGAAATATAGTGCCACTATATTATTCACATCACAGGCTTCACATGAATACAATGATTTCTGCTCAATGTGATAATCTCAACGATATTCCATTAGAACTAGAGTATAGGGAAATCAAAATATTTGGTATCAGAACAGCGCCTAATGAATGGAAGTGCCACCGATATAAATTCATTTCGTGAATATTCGTTTTATCCTTCTCATTTTCCACTGAAAGTTTTCAAACTGTACAACTGATATATTCAGATAGTGATAGGAGTATAATTATTATTCTTAATTACTTTGCAGCCATCACCACTATACAGGGTGTCCTTAAAAGGTCTTTACAAAAAGCTACCACATATTCTTCAGACCAAAACAATTCGACACAAGCAAACTTACCTCAATAAAAAGTTGCTTAGTTTGGGCGCTAGACGGCTCTGAAGTTGAAATTTTCAAATCGATTTTGCTCCATAACTTTTGAACGGCTTATGAGATTTTTTTTCAAATTTGGTACGTTGGCATAGACTCATCGGGCAATGAAACTCATATCATAATCATAATGAATATCATTCCATGGGCGTAGAACTTGATTTTTTCAGTAAATAAACATCTAAAACTCCTACGCCAATGGAAAAAAATTAGTTTCAATATGAAATCTAAATTATTCAACTCATTCACTACAAAAAAGGTACTCTTGACAAAAGTCGATTCCTCTCATGGTTTCGACAAAATTTTAATTTTAGTGATTTAGAGCATAATTAATAATAAAACGATTAACAGATATTTCATAAAAATTGATCAAAATGTTCACCATTTTCACGTATACAAAGATTTATACGACGCAAAAAGTTGAGATGTACTTTTTGCATAGGTTATTTCTATTGAAAATAATTAGCACTGGTTTTTTTTCTGAAGACTATTATTATCTGCGTTGATTTGTCGAGTTTTATTGACGTTGATTGTTGATATCGGACTTTTCTGATTTATCATGGCCGTACAATACACCAATGAAGAATACACCGATATGTTATTGGTATTCGGATATTGTCAAGGAAATGGTCGAGAGAGTGTGAGGGTGTATTCGGCAAGGTTTCCAAATCGTCGCGTACCAAGCCACCCAACCTTTGCTGCAGTTGAGAGACGTCTTCGGGAGACCGGTCATTTTGCTCCTAGAACTGGTGATTATGGAAGACAGCGTTATGTAAGGATTCCCGAAGTCGAAGTAGAAATTTTAGACCGTATTGAAGAAAATCCAGAATTGAGTACTAGACGGATAAGTAATGAACTAGAAGTTTCTAGGAATGCCGTTCATGAAGTACTAAGAGAACAATTATTATACCCATACCACAAGACGCCAGTACAAGATTTATTAATCCATGATTCACAAAGTCGTCTGATGTTTTGTAGGTTCATTAATTTGCAAAGAGAAATGAATCTGAACTTTGGAAAGAATATTTTGTTCACTGATGAAGCCTGTTTCACGAGAAGAGGAATAACTAATTTTCATAATGAACACGTTTATGCAATTGAAAATCCTCATTCCATTAAAATAAACCATTTTCAACACGAATTCAAAATCAACGTTTGGGCTGGAATAATAGGAAATTTTATAATTGGTCCTGTCATACTTCCACAAAGATTAACAGGAGACATGTATTTACAACATCTACGAAATACGTTGCCAAATTTGTTGGAAGATTTACCACTCCAACATCGGGTAGATATGTGGTTTATGCACGATGGAGCTCCACCACATTTTTCGGTGGATGTTAGGAATTTTTTAAACCAACAGTACCCAGACAGATGGATAGGTAGAGGTAATGATGCACCCGTGAATTGGCCACCACGTTCTCCAGACTTAACACCGATGGATTATTTTGTATGGGGTTATCACAAGTCTACGGTTCACAAGACCCCTGTGAATACTGTAGAACAATTATGGCAACGTATCCAACAGGCGACGAATAATCTTACAGGCGATGAAGAAGTTATGCAAAGAGTACATTTCAATTTTTTGCGTCGTATAAATCTTTGTATACGTGAAAATGGTGAACATTTTGAACAATTTTTATGAAATATCTGTTAATCGTTTTATTATTAATTATGCTCTAAATCACTAAAATTAAAATTTTGTCGAAACCATGAGAGGAATCGACTTTTGTCAAGAGTACCTTTTTTGTAGTGAATGAGTTGAATAATTTAGATTTCATATTGAAACTAATTTTTTTCCATTGGCGTAGGAGTTTTAGATGTTTATTTACTGAAAAAATCAAGTTCTACGCCCATGGAATGATATTCATTATGATTATGATATGAGTTTCATTGCCCGATGAGTCTATGCCAACGTACCAAATTTGAAAAAAATCTCATGAGCCGTTCAAAAGTTATGAAGCAAAATCGATTTGAAAATTTCAACTTCAGAGCCGTCTAGCGCCCAAACTAAGCAACTTTTTACTGAGGTTAGTTTGCTTGTATCGAATTGTTTTGGTCTGAAGAATATGTGGTAGCTTTTTGTAAAGACCTTTTAAGGACACCCTGTATATTCACATCATTTGATATATCTTTCATCCATTGTGAAGGGTAGTTGGGGTATAGATGAATCCAGACTCTATCATTTCCCCAATGTGTTATTGATGTTGTTGCTGTTACTATATTGAAACATCTGTACAACATGATCCAGAAGTTGTCAATAAGAATTCTGACCACACGGTTATCTATAAAAATATATCATTACATAATAGTTCTGCCAGTTTAGTCGTGCCATATCAACTGCGAGTTTGAATTGAAATCAAGGAAATATCTTTCTCTATGGAAATTGAAGGTGATCAGGTGGTATCATGTCAATTTGCAATAATTTCTTCCGATCAAATGAACCGGAAGTTGGCTAGTAAAAATAAGTGATTTTTTTCAATTCCAAAATTTGTCAGTATCAAGTTAGGAAATCTGCTGAAATTTTTGTCCAACAATAGTTCTGACTTTCCTAGAAACCGTGTCTCTCTCATTTATTCTGGCATTTTTTCAATTCTTCGTTCAGGAAAGAGATATGCCTGATATATCGTGCGAAATTGTATCATCTATTTCCTGTCTGATTAACAGATTATCCTGTCTGATTTCAAGCAATGCTCTTGTTTGTATGCTTGTCTGATATATTATGTAAGACGTTCTTCACAAAACTTCCGGAGTACAGCGTGACAAATGATCTTCTGATACCATAAATTCAGAATGAAGTTTTTCCTCGGCGGCGAAAATGTTATGGAGAATGAAGTGATCTCTAAGTTCGGCATAAAGTGATACCGGTTGAAGGATCAGGGATAGGAGCATGAGATTGATGGGGAGCATGTAGGAAAGTTCACACTTCAGTGATGAATGAGATGGATTCGAGGTTGGTACCAGCATTCGCTCGAATTTCTAAGGCACCATTGTTTATAAATCTTTCGAGGTCATTCCTAGAGAAAAGATCACGATTTGCTAGTTTCTTGATTGTTCATAGACGAGGGAAGTACATTTTGAGAACAAGCTCTTCATCTTCATCGCCATCATCTTCGTCCGCAAGCAAGGTTTCAATGAAAATACTTGATGTTCAAAGATTGGCGGTGGTTTTCTTAAGTCTTTTCGAATGTTCTTGGTACGAATAATCAATCTTTTATAGTTCCATTCCTCATTGACTGTGGCTTTTTATACATACATTATTTTCAGAGATCCGTATTGGGAACCTATCTCATTCTGGCATGCTTTTGACATTCTATAGGCAACTAACTCACGATTTGCGTGCCACTGGGTGTTGCTTGTTCCTTGTTTGTTCATTATAGACGTTAGTAGTTCATTGAGAACAAGGTATTTCCTCCTTCTAGGAGCAATGTTCCGAAAGAATGACTTGACATAAACGGAATGGTAATAGTTCTGTAACATTTATTTTACTATATCCACCCGATATCAGTTATACTCCTAATTTGAATATATTGTCTCACTTGCAGTTTTCTCCGCACATCATTCTCCAGACACACTTCTCCGAAATCCTATTTTTCGGCCGATGTTTCGACTCAGTTTGTTCGTTTCACAATATTCAACTGATATTAGTCATCATATTCCTGTTCGGAATATTATCCCAATCACAGTTCTTGAATTAATATCTCTCATGATCTGCTCAGTTTTTTGGGAACTTGGATTTCAGCCCTCGTTTTGGAAATCCTGTTTTTCGGCTAATTTTCAGACTTGGAAGGTTTTTATTGCAATTCCTCAATTTCCTCGAGATTGTTGGACGTATATGAAGGCCAGTTTCATGTGTGACGAATTCTCCTGTTATCATTCATCTTGCCCATGGTAAAGACCCGTTGCTTGATGACTCTCTTCTCTTTGACTGACAGAGACTTTTTTCAGTGATAGATAGATATGATCTCTGATCTTCATTTTTTGTGGAAGTTCAGGATGCTGTTGAGTTTGTTGCAATTCGCGATGATCTAGGGATGGTTTTGAGTTGATTTAGGTTTGTGCACTTTCTCGATCTCACGCGATGTCTGGATCATTTCAATCAACTTTTTCATCGAATCCGGTTGCCAAGAATGTTGTTTCAATCATTTTCTTCGTGAGTTCGAGTGATATCTCGTGCTCTCATGTGTTCATAATATCTCTCAGTTGTATGTTGTGTGTTATGATGGCGGATATACTGGGGTATGTCGGTACATGCCGAATCCACTCTCGCGAAAATATTCAGGATAATCAATCATGAATGATATGTGGTGACCAAAACAGTTTATTGTGCACCAGAAGATGATAGGTAATGATAATAGGATTATTTGGACAGTTACACTATATATATTTACGTTCATATTCATCTACAGACTCCTGGAATTCATGTCCTCATGATAAAGATTTTGCAACTGGATATATAATCGTTCTCGTTGTGAGGTTCACGAATTTTCAAAATTTGTCTCGATTAGAATTATTTTCAGGAAGGAAAAGAAAGCGTTCTGGATTCATCAACATTTACGCTCTGAAAAACAAGAATTTGTTATGTTTCATATATACAACAAATGAATTGACAATAAAATTTGCCACGATACTCCACATTGCATATCGAATATTGGGATGAACTTGGTCCGTTTGCATCAACAGGAATTCAGATATTCACTTATTCATCATATCCCTGCATTTCCACAACGGTTATCATCATGCATCACCCCAATTCATTATTGTCGAAAGAGAATGATGGATACATGTGGTCTCATTGTTTTCCCAATGTTTCACAATGAAATTCTGTATTACTTCAGGCATATTTCATTAAACATGTTGTTCTGTCAGATATTGTATTTCCAGGAAGCTCGTAAGTCATCAGAGAAAGAAAATTCATATCATCAACTCCAAAACTCTTGATTTGGTGTTACTGATTCAATCAGCTCGAAGTTAGAACTGTGATCAGAAAAGCGTGAACGGGTAAACCATTCGTCATGTCAAGGGTGTTCCTGATTGTTGAGTACATATTGAAGCAGGTATTTCTTTGCAAGGACTGAAAGTTCACGTGAACATAGAGGGTATATTTCGAGATGATTGAAAGTGACTTCACTTTGGTCACTTGATTGTATTCTCTCGACTGGGACTGTTCTCATTAGACTACTTAGATTGTGGTGGCTCGAATATATCCAATAATAACCATGGTTTTGCGATCATATACTGTGACGTATGATTGCTGATTGCAGGTTCATATCCGACGAAGCATTACCAGATCTATCTTCAAGGATGTGTTCTCTCATTTGAGGAATTTCATTGGTTTCGTACACCAGGACATTTTTCATCAGACTTCTGTGGAATTCAGTTATTCCATATCAAGGATGAGAACTATATCTCGATTCTGTCAATTTCAATGTGTCTGTGATCCCATGTCATTATACAAGGTGATACATGATGGTGAAAATACCCTAATCAGAGATTATACACCCCACCCTAATTGTTTCTTTCCAAAACATTTAGACCTGTAAAATAACCTTACTGAGGCCGCAGCGCTTGAGTATAGATGGCGATACAATCGTCAATCCTGTGAAGTCAAATCTGCTTCCACTAATAATGACGGATATCTGAAAATGATGGATAACTAATTGTTCCATTTTTGCATTCCTGTTGAATTACAAATTCAAATAGTGATTTCCAGAGTTTCCAATATCTAGCTCAGATCTCTAGGAAGCTTGGTAGGATATTTGAATGCTAAATAATCAAGTAGTCAGAAATCTACAACTTTTTCTAGAGGCTAGGGATAAGGAGTTTCAACACCAGTCCATATCAACATCATTTCATGATATCATACATCTCGAAATCAATCTGTTATTCAGAATAATCTGGGACTAGGAGTTTTTCGGACATTTTTACTCACTTACAGGTTCGCACTGAGGATGATTTGACAGTCTTGAGCGCTTTGCTACGATTGTCCGAACAAGAATTGTATGCATTGAATAGTATGCATCTCCTCCAATGATTATGTTCTCCTACTGAATTATGTAGGTTTCTCATTCAATATGATTTTCGTGAGACTGCAGATCGCTGGAATCACACAAATATCGTCTACAAAAATTGAGGAATACTAATATAACAGTTCAATATAAAAACAACCTGAAATATCTCTCTTCATCAGAGGAACATACATATCTGCAACAATCTCGAAAGATTTGGGATCCGATCAGCTCAAAATGAATGAGATGATGATTTACCCCCTTTTATTACATAATGAACACTCGTGACAATGTTTGACCAAGTACCTCACAATTGATGATTTTGTAACATGGAATAGAAAAATAGTGGAAAGATTCCTAGAAGGAACTCCGAAAACTATTCTATAACCGATAGAATCACAATACCCATGCACCGAGAAATGAAAAGTCAATGGTGGATTTCTCAATGATCATTCAGAATGTGGAACAATTGATTGTTCAATTCATACTGGCAACTGGCAACAAAAACATGAAAATGGTGAGCATGGAAAATGGCAACAATTTTACCGGATAACACTTCGTTGGTCAAACCTCACTGTAATCTCCTCTTAAAATAATCAGTTCAATGAATGTTACTGGTCCTCTGAAGCTGATGTGTTCAATACATTAATCGAATCTCTCTCACCGATTCCATTAATTCTCTCATGAGTTGGGACCTAGTCTTTCCTGTGAATGAAATGATGTGAATTTGATATTGACATTTTTCGTTTTTGGTTCGAGAATTCATCATCTCTCGGATCCAATTCTCCGTGGTCGTATTATCTCGATCTGGTCGATCTGACAATGTGAATAATCAGTCTTTTTTTTTATCTGTGGACAACATGAAAGGGAAACCTATGATGTTCGAGGAACATCGTGTTAGCCAGCGGTGGAATTTTGGGAGAGTAGGAAGGTGTTGGAATTTTTCTTGAAAGTTTGGAGGTTGTAAGCATCAGGAAATACTTCACTAGGCGAAGAATTCCATAACTTTGCCGTTCTATTGAGGAATGATGCTTGGTATAGCGATGTTCGACAGGTCTCGAGCCTGACAGTGTAGGAGTGACCAACTTGAGCTCGTCTGGTTTGTCTACTAGGAATCGCGCGTGGTGGCATAATAGATGATATCTCCGTTGAGCACCGACCATGAAAGTACCTATAAAAAAGGCATAGATCGCCGACCTTTCTACGATGATCCAGAGAGGTCAATGATTTGGTGAGTGCTGTATCATCGACTAGGCGAATAGCTCTCTTCTGAATTGAATCTAAGAGCTTTAGCGTATGTTTGGGGGCTGAGCTCCAAACATGTTTCACGATTGAGTTGTGATGAATCAATATGATGATTGATCGACATATTGCTCTCAACCAAGGTGATACGATCATCGATCCTGTAGAGTCAAATCTGCTTCAACTGATGATGTTTCAAATTTTGCAGTCGTATTGAATTCCAAATAGAAATCGTATTTTCCAGAGTTTTCCATGTAACCATTGAGATCAGCAGAGGTGACGCCATGTAGTATCGATCTTGGACAGCCTCAGTAAGGTATTGAAATTCAACCTAATCAAGTAGGCGAAAGGCTACAACTCTTTCAAGTGGCTAGGTATAGAGAGTTTAGACACCAGTTTTCATTTACGGAATGCCAAGGGGATGATATACCGTGTATAATTATATATCCAACAATGAATTCGGTTCTCAAATACATTCTCAATCATTCATACGAGGATAATATCTCTAATATGAGTATTGTTGGAGGGTTTTGTTTATGTAGACTATATATTGGCAATATTTGTGTTGACCCAAGCTCCACGATATTTGCTTACCAGAACTGGCACGCAATTCACATTTCTGAAATTGCCACTCGATCCACTTGATATCTGGTAATTTGATTGAGCCTCCACACCATGAATGGCACTTTGCAATTTCGCAGACACGCCAATAAATTTAATGAATTCGTGTAATTGTACAGGAAAGTAGTCGCGAACATTCCGGTTATAGTCCGAATGTTATGGGAAATTCGAAGGAATGAATGATGGCTGGTTCATGATAATTTCGGGTTTTGAGCAGTAATTCAAGAATGATAGTTCAGCAAGGAACGAAATGAAAACCATCGGAAAACGTGATTCGAATATCAAAAATGAAAATATACTATGTGCCATCGAACCACCTGTTGATAACAATAATACCTAATCAATGAATTGATAGTTTTGCCGAAAATTATTCACTCGTCTTTTGAGCGTTTCATTTCGAACTGGATTATTTGGGGAGTCATTATGGATAAGTGGGTGGAAACCTTTCAGTCCATTAGGCTCTACAAATCCGATTGATTTCGATGATTCATTATTCAGAAAAAAGTTTTTTACTTGATGAGTGCGCGATGATGGATATGAATGTTGGGAAATGATTGATGTTCCAATCTTCGAACATTCATTCCTATGGAGGAAGATACTAGAGAATTATTTCGAACTGACCAGACCTATAGAAGCTTCAGATAACCTGATCAGAAAGTGTCAATTTTCTGTGTACTTTCACTCCACGGTCTCATTCAATTCATTACAGCATCTACTACAACGATTTATTGAACACTTTATTGATAATATTGATGATATCAACGATAATGAATACTATTATTGATGAATACTAAGTACTCGTGAGTTAGGTATAGTATCTGTCATTTTTTGCTCGAATATTTCTCCTAATTCATTCAATGTTTCTAAATGTTTTGTAGTAAAATATACCAGGAAAAATACTGTTATAGAATTTGATTACCATATCAATAATAAACTACTTCAATCAAAACACCAGGTGGAAGATCTTGGTGTGTTATTCGAAACCAATCTTAGTTGCAACACTCACATCGAGACCCTTGTTAACAAAGCATATAAAACTTTGGGGTTTGTTATAAGAAACTCATGTCATTTCAAGAATGAAAACACCCTTATATATCTTCACAATGTCTATGTTAGAAGTATTTTGGAATACGCTTCAATCATCTGGTCTCCCTTGTATTCAGAACATAAAAATAGTATTGAAAAAGTACAGAAAAAATTTCTCCGATATCTATACTTCAAAAAATACGGCATCTATTATTTTGATATTCCATATGATACTTTGCTCACTGAATTCAAATTCCAAAAACTTGAAAGTAGAAGGATAATTGCAAGTTTATTATTTTTATTCAAATTGGTAAACAATCGCATCAGTTGCACGCAATTACTGAGTATGATTAACTTTTATGTCCCTCAATTCAATAGGAGAAATGTGAATGAATTATTCCGGCTAACAACTCCACGTTCCAATCTTGGCCTGGGAGCTCCCCTGTACAGACTGTGTCTCATAGCAAATGAATACCTACACAACGTTGACATTTTTTTCGAAACCTTCCTTAGTTTCAAACGTAAGATATCAGTTTTATTTCCACATTAGGCACTTGAATATCTTAATTATCAATATTGCATACTGAATAGTAAGTTTCTCTCCTCTATTTTCTTTACTTTTCTTTGTACGAATAACTTTTTTTTTCTTTTTTTCTATTGTATGATCAATTTCAAAGAGTATTTGTAATAAGTTTATTTTTTGTTGGTTTGTTGATATGGTGATTTGAGACATTTTTTCTCATTTTCTTTTTTTTATATAACTATTCAAAACGTACCCCTTCTCACCTGTGAGCTTTTTTATTTATTTCTGAGTAGTTTTTCAATAATTATCATGTATCATGTTACACATATGGCTATCTCTTAGTATTGTTATGTAAAGGTGATTATTTGTAATCTGTAAATGAATTCATTCTGTTGATTATACAATAAATAAATAAATAAAAAAAAAAAAATAATAGAACGTTTTCAATATATGAACTATAGAGAGGATAGACACCTTCTGGTAGGGAATTCAATATTCGAATTCGAAATTTTATATCAACGAGAATCAGGATTTTGAACTACGAAAAACTTTTTTTTGCCAATTTGAAATCCTAGTACGATGAAAATGATTGCGTATGACAAACTAGGATGATGATTGAATACTGTAGATGAGGATGATGATGAGGTGAATAGTCAAAAAATTATTGCGATACGAATTGCACACGAAATTGATTATAAAACCATGATTCAGTTGTTCACTCGTTGATACTCTCAGAGAAATTCATCCTCTACGGTTTTCACTACTCAAAAATACATTTTTTGCTCCACATCAATGATTTGTTGAATGTGACCTCTAGCCCAGTTCATAGCTTTGCGGATGATAGTACACTTCATTCCGCCTTTTCCTCTAGAGCCCCTATAACATCCAATGAGGCAAGAGGTGCAAGGCGAAGACAGGTTGATGCTTTAAATGAGGATCTGACAGGAATTCTGAAATGGGGATCTGAGAATCTAGTACAGTTCAATCCAACTAAAACTCAAGCTTGTATGTTCACCAAGAAGGCTGATCACACAATGCCCAATTTGATGATGTCGGGTACCACTGTTCCTATGAGGTCGTCAATATCCTTGCTGGGTGTCACCACCAACTCTCTCTGGGGACGATCATGTGAGGTCCATTGCGAAGACTGCTTCACAAAAACTCGGTTTTCTTTTCCGTGCGAAGAGATACTTCACATCCCAGCATCCCAACATCGTGGTCTTATTCTACAATGTCTCTAATGAAACTTAGATGGATTCATATTCTCTCAATATATTAAAATGTGAGGATTCAACCATACTCCAATACCCTGTTTTTCTCCCACTTTTTCAGAACGACTGACCAATATCGAACATTCGCCCTCCCTTTTTTTCCACAGTAGAAATAATATTTGTATAGCGTTCCAAGTCTATTCCTTATCTTTATGCCCATGGTTTTCATTTTCATACATAACACGACACGACATTTTTGGTTGACATCTAGATATCTTCCTGTAGAAGTTATGTCGATAACCATGAGATGATCATTTCAGTTACATGTCAGAGTCAGGAAAATTATCAAAGGTGTGCGATGCAATGAAATCAACCATGATATGGTGGAATTCCTCATCACATTACTGCAATGAAATCAATCAGAATCAGATCAGTTTCCATCGTTCGAAACTAAAGGGTTCATATGTAAGGAAATGACACAAAATTGAATCTCTTCGAATCCGAACACTCCGCTTTCCCGTGTATGTGCAATCTAGATCAAGAGCATCGTCAGCAATATGATATCCTATCTCATCCTCAACATGTGATTTTCCATCGCCAAAACAGTAATTTGATGTCGACTAATTTATTGGCTGGTTAGGCTGAACTTACGAAGCAGAAAGTTGCAACCTCATCGAAACAATTTTCTTTTCCACTTACGGTGGATTCGGCGGATCTTAAGGAGGTAATAACGAAGTTTCTTCGTGAATCTCAGAACAATGCCGAACTGGATTCTTCTCCCATCGAAGGTTATGTTGGGAATAAAATTGCCGGGTTCATCTGATGGCGGCTACATTCTTTTATTATTTATGCTATTCTGTTTTACGACCGACTGTTTTAAGAACGAGGTAGAGCACAAAAGGCACATGAGTCAAGATCGTAGTGTTATTTCTCAGAATGCCTATGTTATTGTTTGTATTCAAATTTGTATTCATATTGAATTTTTAGGTGGACTCCCAAATCCATAACAAAAACCAAATATTCACCTCGTGAAATCTATTTATTTGGAAGAATATTCACTGCTAGTTCATTGTGACGTCATGTCAGAATATAAAGTGTTAATGTGTAAAGGTCCAGTTTTTGGGAATGATGATTAACAACTGTGATATTATTTAATGGAAGGTACCTATCAAATTACTCAAAAGGTGATATCGAAATGGGAATGATTATCTATACCTTGGGCTGATAAATTGAAATTTCAATATCACATTCCATTGAACAGAAAACGTTGTGTGGTCTCATGAAACCACGAGTGAAACTTTTTTCAGATCGTAGTCATTTGACTGAAATTTTTCGAAAAATCATTTGATTCAGGTTATTGTGATCGCGTTTCCAATCTTGATTCAATTATGATAATTTGAAATCGATAGCAGATGAGATATCCAACTATGAATTCTGGTTTCAATATGCTTATCAAAGTACAGAATACAGAATATTTTTCAATTGTAAATGTAGACATTATGTTGTCAAAGATCGGCATTTACATCGAAACACTGATCAAAATATACAAAATACCTTGGATATGAATGCCACAAAGTAAGCAGATGCGAGCCATGGGCGCCGCCATATTGGCGATATATCACCATCACACTAGTGTGTTGAGCTCTCGCGTAATGGTGCGTTCGTGATTGGAAGGCTTGCTATCGATAACTAAGTCTTCAGGTTCATTTTGATGAGACTAGGTATGTTTATAACCCCCTTTTTCTATGCCACTGTTTAGCAATCAATTCCAAATAATATCGAAAATATCAGTCAGGTTACCTTATGCGACATAACTAGACACGAAATTCAAAATCTGATTTTGTGTAAAGGAAAATCGTATCACAAATAAAATACATATGGAATTTAATCGAATTCGACATGATGAGTTTCGAGTAATTCATGAAAAATCGATTTTCTATTGAACTCCGGACACCCCGTTAGTGGGAAAAGGAGCAAGTTAGGGCACATATTCTTGTCCATGAAATATAACAACGAATCACCACCTGATATTATTGACATCATTTGAGTCAAACACTGTATATGTATAATCAGCTCATCGTGGAAAACCCTGTAGATCCAGATGAAGAAATGAAGTGGAATTCAAGCAATGACATGTTTATAATGAGTAGTCATGTGTGGGAATCGTAAACCAAACTGACAAAAACTCAAGAACCATTTCAGTCTGCTTAGTAGCTACAGGATGTGAAGGAAGATCAGGAGAGGTTCAGACCAGCAATTCTGTATCTCATTGTTTAGAAGATAAGCTGATGACATTTTGTGGACATTGGATTTGGCAGGTGATCAAGAACCAGATCAAAATAGGTCTCGATCGTTCGTTGTTGTTCGATTGGATAGGAAATTCATCACGTGACCCGTTCGTGTGAAGTCTTTCATAATCACATTTCGAAAACAATTCCAAAAATCGGGAAATCCGTATGAGTCACATCACACATCACATCACATGAGTCATGATCACATTTCGAAAACAATTCCAAAAATCGGGAAATCCGTATGAGTCAACATGAACAATCGATGTGGAATATCATCAGGAGCGTAGAACTCTCGGTTAGAATATAAATTGGCACAAACTTCTTTATTTTGAATAGACCACTCTGCTCCCTCGTGTCGTTATATGTCGTTCATATGGAAAGAGAAAGAATTGTTGATATTATCCTGAATATCAATGATCTGGAAGAGTGGTTGTTAAATGGAAGTAAGAGATGAGATGACATTGATTAAGAAAAATAAATTTGATTTATTCGTTTATGTGTATATACTCACAACAACTAAGCTATTGTGAATCGCATTATCGATTACAATGGTGAATAGTTCCTCCAGATTCTCCAGCACGGAAGAGATTCTCGCATCAATGAAGATTTTAGATCCGAGAACTCAGCAACCAGATATGAATTCAACATCACATCCAGCGAGAAGGACAATGACTCGATATGAATCTCGATGCAGTGAATTATTGAAGGAGAGAATTATATTGAATCTCCTACTCTATTGTTTTATCGCTTCTAACTCTGAAGTTCGTCATCAATACTGGAATATTCAGGTCTCATTACCGTACTCCTCGCGAGGCATTACTAGGATGTGCATTGGATGATTAATCTTTCGGTATCTTAGTAGGTTTTTGATGTTCATGGGATTTACCTGTGTCGACACCGTTGCGGCTTCTCATATTATTACATCATCAGAAGGAGAAGGAGCCAAAATAATGGGATTGAGAAGAAACATTTCCAACCAAGAGCCTCCAACATTGATAGTGGAGTTGAATTTTTTTCACACTCACAAATGTTAGCGGACAGAGAAAAAATCATTGCACAGATTCGACAACAATCAAAATATTTGCTGAGAAAGGTTTGAAGAAAAGTGGCTACACTAGTTTCATGAGAAGTAGAATACAGTTATCACCATACCTAGAATGGCTATATTGTATCATATGTGGAGGATATCCTATATTCGAGACATCAATACAATATACAATAATTATCATTCGAAACAACCCATACATTCTTATAGTGTTTCATGAAAACTTCAAGGTCATCATCACATCAGCATCATTGTTAGTGATAAAAATATTGTATTTACAGTATACCATGTGTTTGTGGAAGATTTTATACCAGTATCTTCACTGATAGGCTTCTATCAGTAACGATGAAAGAGCATAAGAACGATATGAAGAGAAAATATACCGGCAAATCAAAATCAGCTGAACATATCCTTACTGAAAATGAACAACATATGGCAATAATAATACTGTGCTTCTTGTTCAGTTGATATAGATAGATCTTGCCATTCATTTCTCGAAACTGAGTATAAAGATGGCAAATTCAATATCAATATATAAAAGAAACACCTTGTAACCAGGATTCCTCCATCTGCCAAATTGCCACTTCTCAGTTCCAAAAACACGGAAACACGATAATACATCCGTATTTCCAAAACTTTTCAAAGAATAAGGTGTCACTGCACAGTGACATTTTGAGACAGATCACAAATCTGTCCTCAGTACAAATATATTGGAATGATCTCTCATAACTTTTATTCCATTTTTCAGAAACGCGGAGAGAGAATCCTACAGAAAAGCTGGAAAAATAATAACTTCCAGACTGTATATTCCTTATAGTCATACCATCCTTTCAACAAAAATCCCACTGACTAGATGACCATTCATTATGCTCATAGACTAATAGTTTCAGCTATTGGAATGAGAATTCATCCTGAAAGTTTGGAGAAGGAATTGTATCAAGATAATATGTTTTCCACTCGAGACAGAATCAACGCAAGTAGTCCTATTGATGTGATTATATTTCATCAAGGAGCAACCTGTTCAATCAGTGTAGTACGAAATGTAATTACGAGATAACGAATGCCTGGAATCGATTCATTCCATTGCTCGCAGGAATTGTTCAGGAATCTTCAGCATAATAGAATAATCTGTCATGTAGACCGGAACGGAGCAATTCACCCTGTGAATTGCTGTTTTCACAAATAATTCCTGGTTTGAACTGCCAAGAGCTATACGCTCAGGTTTCCATTAACTGTAATCCTCATGCAGAATCCATCCCAGGGAGCTTTTTCAATACTGTCTGCAACATAGCAGAGCTCTCAAACGAACCGAATCGATGGAGAAGACAGATCCGAACAGATTTGCGCAGTAGATTGTTGTAAATAGACCACTGAATTTTCTATATCAATTAGATCGATTGGATGAACACATCTCGTACATCAAGTTAAATGCTTTAGATGCTGCGGTGATTATTTTCTCGTACCGAAATAAAGTTGTTGAACATTTGGAGACCGTAGTTCACAAACAATCTTGAGTGAGAAAGCAGACTTCTTCATTCTATAAACATCAATTTTGTGAGTACCTACTCTGGACCTTAATGACCTGATACTTCTGAACTGAAAATTCAAACAAGTATGGACCATATGAGTTTGTGGTCTATGAACCGGAAGCGATCCTTATCTCGCCATTTTGAATGGAACACCCTATATATCACTGCATTCTTGGGACTCACGATCAAATAAGGTTGAACTTCATCTGGATTATCCGATACATTCCGATACTTTTTTTCTCTCCCAACATTCCATCACTTACTGACACGATGATTCTCGAACACTAGGACTCCATTTCGTGTTGTCGGAAGATAAGAAACTTCATAGACTTCAAAACGCATTCTCCTAGAGGTTCCCATATCATCCAATAGGACCAGAAGTGCTAGATGGAGACAGGTCGATGTTTTGAATGATGATCTTGCAAGAATTGTGAAATATAGTAGACAGTTCAATGCAACGAAAACTCAAGCTTATATTCTCACCAGGAAGGCAGATCACACAATGCCCAATATGATGATGTCAGGTGTTTCTATGGAGTCGTCAATATCCATGCTCGGTACAATCATCAACAGGGCTCTTTAAGGGAAAGAGTATTTGTGGCCCATCGCGAGAACTGCTTCAGGAAAAATTTTATTCCTGTTGTGCTTCCGTTGAACAGTCCGTTATGATACCACAACCGAGTCCAAATGGACAAACCAAACGAGCTATACACTAGATAACACTATAGGCTTTCATCTCGTGTTTGCAAATAATCAGAAAACATTTCTCCATGATGAGATTATATAGGTACAGATTGATATTGTGTGGATATCGTCTCTAATAGCATATTCATACCTCATCATTTGAATACTATGTCAATACATTCAGATTATTTGCTCAACACTGTTCCCCACCTGAAACCCAGAGTTCATGTGGGTATTAAAATGATGCTGTTTCCTTCCCTGAACCTATTTGAGCTCTATTATCACTCAAATATTCACTCAATGCAAACTCAGTTCATCTCTTTGTCATTCGAATACGTACTAATGCTGAGAGATCTTAAGATATGCTGAATTTCTATCTTTGACTCACCGGATTACATTGAACTCAATTAGCTCAGTTTCCTTCAGAACATGATATAATGCATAATAAGTAGTCGTCATTTGAAGGTTGAAGTTGCTCATATTGAACCGTTGATAAGATATGTCACAATTCTTCTTATCACATATTTTGTAGCAGTAAACCTGAACCGTTTCACAGAACAGAAAAATCACCACGTTCTCATGAAATCATCATGTTATTGTTGTCACCTAATACAGAATAATCTTCTGAACAGTGGGACAGGAACCTTCATATCTTTCTTGTTCTTGAACTTGTATTTTCTAATTGAATTCGTAAAAATTTCACTGCGTTCTTGTTCCATATCAGCAGCAGTGAACATATCATTTCCTGATATTCATGTTGTCATGATTGAGTGGTGTTATCAACAAACATGATTCGATAATAAAAACGGTTAGTGAATATACGGAAACCTTGACTGGTATAATACATATACCATTCAGAATGGTAATGCCGATTCCCATTATAATTTGGCATAGTTCATACTCACCTGATTCCATGGATCGTGGAGAAAACAAACGGTTTAAAAGTGTGAATAGAAGTCAAATGAAATCGTGATGGTATATTGGATTAGGCATGATTATATCCTTCAGTGGCCGATCAACTTGACCTAACCAGGTAGAATTACAGTCGGATGGATACTCATCATCTCCAAAGAAACTAATTCACCAGCTCCACATTTGCACTAACTTGATGTCAATAGCGAATATACCAATTTAGTTGTGATTAATGTGGACGACAAATAACGAAGGCCCGACTAGACCATAATGTGAGATGAATTGAGAGTCAAATAGTTCTGTGTACACCCTTAGAGTAAAATCAGTCTCTGTATGATTCAGTATTGGGAGTTCGATTCTCAATCCTATTCACTTGGTGATTCGCATCGAAATCGGTGGTGTATACAGGGTGTTCCGTTGATCATGTTACAAACTTCTAGGGTAGATAAAACACACGAAAATAAGAAAAAAAGTTTATGTGAACATGGGTCCGGAAACGCTTCTTCAGGGAGCTAGGGCCCTTCGAAGATGACCTCGAAAAACTACTTTTCGTTTCATAGCTTCGGTACTACTGCAGCTATCGCAACCAATTTTGGGACATGAAATCTAGTTCGTAGGTTCATCAATTTGAGCCTTCCAGATTTTGTCACCTTTAACCAGGGGCGTACAAACCAGGGGGGTTTTTGGGTAAATTTGACCCTACTCCTCTTAGGCTTCAATTTCTTACCATTTTCATATCTGATTATGATTCTCTAATGCCTATTACATAAAAAAGGTACTTTTGTAAAAATCGCTATCTGTCACCGTTTCCTCCGAAAACGGCTAAATCCAATCAATAATAAATTATTGGTCTTATACCGATTATTACGATGAAACATGAAAATGAGGTTCAGTACAGATAGTTGTCAAAAATCTGTCAATAAAATATTGTGTCGCCAGTGAAAGTGAATTTATTTTGGTACGTACAGGGTCAGTCAACGACAACGTTGGTAAATTCATCTTCAAGACAAAAGTTTACTCTGCCTTATCCTCGACTCACTCGTTAAACCTGTTTGTGTTACTTGTTTATTTTGTACTTTTGAAACTTCAAAACTTCAAGTTCTTCATTGGTGATCGTGAATGATTTATTGCAAATTTATTATTATTTTTGCTTGTGTAGGTTTAATTGTTTTTTTTTAAATATTTTGTTCACGTTCCCTTTTACTTTTCATACCCCGAATTTCAGAAAGGCAATAAATTTCTCTAATCTAATTTATTTTCATTGAAGAAGAAGATTTGACTAACTGATAATGCTCACTATCTGTACTGAATCTCATTTCCATATTTCAACGTAATAATTGGTTTAAGACCAATAATTTATTATTGATTGGATTTATCCATTTTCGGAGGAAACGGTGACAGATAGCGATTTTTACAAAAGTACCTTTTTTATGTAATAGGCATTGGAGAATCATAATCAGATATAAAAATGGTAAGAAATTGAAGCCTAAGAGGAGTAGGGTCAAATTTGCCCAAAAACCCCCCTGGTTTGTACGCCCCTGGTTAAAGGTGACAAAATCTGGAAGGCTCAAATTGATGAACCTACGAACTAGATTTCATGTCCCAAAATTGGTTGCTATAGCTGCAGTAGTACCGAAGCTATGAAACGAAAAGTAGTTTTTGGAGGTCATCTTCGAAGGGCCCTAGCTCCCTGAAGAAGCGTTTCCGGACCCATGTTCACATGAACTTTTTTTCTTATTTTCGTGTGTTTTATCTACCCTAGAAGTTTGTAACATGATCAACGGAACACCCTGTATATTCATGAACAAACACACACACAGAAAAAAGCGGGAGGTCACATAATGATGATAATAATAATGATAATAATAATAAATAATAAATCGTCTTCATTATTCCAACGAAAAAATATACAAAATCATAGATGAAAACGTAATTAATATATACATGGATGAAAATGTGAAGTGTCAGCTGATGCTGTCTCACAACTTAACCCTTGGAAAGAGATTGAAAGAAATATATAAATATTATATCAAAGTATGGCACGAAAACAATGCCCAACCAAATAGCAGTAAATAATATTCAGTTATATAATTCAATAATAAACCTGGGATTGTACGAAATATATGTATATTTAAGCCAAATTCAAAGTCAGGTGAGTATATAATATAGTCAGCGTCGCAGAGAAGCCTCTATCTATCATTCAGTAGTTCTTTCAGTTTCTTTTTGAAGTTGAATAAGCTATAATTCTGAAAATTATCTGGTAGTGTTTTATAGGAGATGGAAGCTGTATATGGAGAACTACGTTTGTAAAAACTGGTCTTGAACTTTGGAATGACCAATGTATTTTTGTTTCGAGTTTCTGTATTATTATGATGCTGGAAAGTGACCAGTTTAGCAGCTAAATATGTCGGCGAAGATTTTTTTAGTACTTCATGGGTTAAAGTCAGCAAATGAAGTTTCCTCAGTTTTCCCAAACTCAGCCATCCGGATTCCCTGAACTTTGCACTGATGTGATCATACTTTCGGATACCATAAGCAAATCGTATACAAGAATTCTGAATATGCTGTAATCTGGACACTTCAATCTTTATTCGGAATCTTTATTCATTCATTCATTCATTCATTCATTCATTCATTCATTCATTCATTCATTCATTCATTCATTCATTCATTCATTCATTCATTCATTCATTCATTCATCCATTCATTCATTCATTCATTCATTCATTCATTTATTCATTCATTCATTAATTCATTCATTCATTCATTCATTCATCCATTCATTCATTCTTTCATTCATTCATTCATTCATTCATTCATTCATTCATTCATTCATTCATTCATTCATTCATTCATTCATTCATTCATTCATGCATTCATTCATTCATTCATTCATTCATTCATTCATTCATTCATTCATTCATTCATCCATTCATTCATTCATTCATTCATTCATTCATTCATTCATTCATTCATTCATTCATTCATTCATTCATTCATTCATTCATTCATTCATTCATTCATTCATCCATTCATTCATCCATTCATTCATTCTCTCATTCATTCATTCATTCATTCATCCATTCATCCATTCATTCATTCTCTCATTCATTCATTCATTCATTCATTCATTCATTCATTCATTCATTCATTCATTCATTCATTCATTCATTCATTCATTCATCCATTCATTCATATATTCATTCATTTATTCATTCATTCATTCATTCATTCATTCATTCATTCATTCATTCATTCATTCATTTATTCATTCATTCATTCATTCATTCATGCATTCATTCATTCATTCATTCATTCATTCATTCATTCATTCATTCATTCATTCATTCATTCATTCATTCATTCATTCATTCATTCATTCATTCATTCATTCATTCATTCATTCATTCATTCATTCATTCATTCATTCATTCATTCATCCATTCATTCATCCATTCATTCATTCTCTCATTCATTCATTCATTCATTCATTCATTCATTCATTCATTCATTCATTCATTCATTCATTCATTCATTCATTCATTCATTCATTCATTCATTCATATATTCATTCATTTATTCATTCATTCATTCATTCATTCATTCATTCATTCATTCATTCATTCATTCATTCATTCATTCATTCATTCATTCATTCATTCATTCATTCAATCAGTCATTCATTCATCATTCATTCATTCATTCATTCATTCATTCATTCATTCATTCATTCATTCATTCATTCATTCATTCATTCATTCATTCATTCATTCATTCATTCATTCATTCATTCATTCATTCATTCAATCAGTCATTCATTCATTCATTCATTCATTCATTCATTCATTCATTCAATCAGTCATTCATTTATTCATTCATTCATTCATTCATCCATCCATCCATTCATTCATTCATTCATTCATTCATTCATTCATTCATTCATTCATTCATTCATTCATTCATTCTTTCATTCATTCTTTCATTATGGAGAGTTCTGTAGCACTCATAACCTGAATGAAATCAAGTTTATTACCTTTTCAATACTGGTATATTTGTTAGATTTCATTTGAATGAGTGTAATCTATGGTGTACAGGTATATATTTCCTACCTGTGCGTGAATATCACAATGACACATAAGAGCCAAGTTACGTAGACCTAACAAAACTTGTATATCGAGAATCGTTCATACGAAGTTCATGACAAAATTGTTGCTTGTATTGAAGATGATGCTCTATTCATTCATTCATCATAATGCAATGTCGCTGCTTCTACTGTACTGTACTGTAGCACTGTATTGAGGAATTTGGACATTGATATTTGGTTCACGGTTAGATGATAACCGAGAGCTATCGATACCCCACTCAAATCTGTTTCAATACAGGGTGGTATGAATCCGATGGAATTTTCTATCCATCGTATATATCACCCATATTCATGGAAATCAGATTAGATATAGGATCCATTGAAGAATCGAGTTCATTTCAATCCAATCCATTTTTTTTTTGGCGTGCCACAATAGAATAATCAATATCTTGAGGATCAAGGTAGAAACTCTTAACACTCATTGTGATACATGCCGTTACATATTCCCAACTTTTTTTGTATTTTTCCGGTTTTGGTAAATAGTATACACATTAGGTTGACTCCTTCATATTCGCCTGGAGAAAAAGTTCCGTACGCAAAGTAACTGTGCACATCGAACGATATAAATTATTTTTTCCATCAAGATATATGTTCCTAATTTCGAGTTATCGAATTGATATTAGGAAATTGGGAAGGAAATCAGCAAGGAGAAGATACATTCGACCTTCAGCACTAAGCAGCTACTGTTTGCTTTCGAATTAGGTAGATCCTATTCCCATCAAAAATCTGAGCCTATGAATATTATTCCAGACAGTTCGAGCAGTAGGAGTGGTTTCAACAGGATAAAAAATCTTCCTCCTACTTGAGCGTACCACATAAATCATGTTAACTTTCTGTTCTCAAGTGTGTGGAGCATTCTCTATACGGAATATTCCAATGTGTCAACTTTTTGAAAGGCAGCAATCGGAAGTCTGATTCATGGTCATCGTGGATTATTTCTTCTTCTGAAATATACCAAATCTTATTCTTGCCGAGAGATAACTCCATCTGCGCAAAGGGCAGATGGAGTTATGGATGGATGTGTATTGACTTGCGACCCCAGAAATTATCAATTGTAGTTATATCACTGAGTGTTCGGAGAGAATGAACAAACATTTTGTTAATTCATCGCTCGGTGCTTTGTCCCAGAAGAGACAACAATTTTCTATTCTGTCGCTGCGTACAGGAAGACTGATCTTTGCTTTTTTCCTTGTACATATTACCTACAAAGATACATTAGAAACTTCGTATTCACAATTCACAATTACCAAATCGATATTGCAACTGCTGGGATTGCATTTCAATTTCTGGAGACTGAAGTGAACCCATCTACTTGTTGCTATGATTTTAAGGCAGATTTAAGTTTTTTTTTTCTGAGATTATGCACACGATGCTTCATAATACGAGTCTTGGTTGTGATATTCCAAATAGATATTCTCGACTTGAAGGATCCTGAGCATCAGTGAGTAATAATATACTCACTGAATAGTGACCATGTAATATTTATATATATATAAGTATAATTATTGGATATTCATCGAAATTCTGACATCATTTGTTCAACAGAGGGTTATTTATCCTTTTCATAAACCTGTTATATTGGTCACATTTCCAATAGTTTCTTGAACACGGAAAGAATAAAATCGGGCAGAAGCTATTAGTACTGCATGTCGAATCCGATTTAGATAAGCATCTGCTCCCCACTAGGGAAAACTTGGAATTAGTTGCGTAATCGATATCGACCCGATAAATAATTCAGATTTCACTGGAAATCGGCTCTGGAAAATGAGGCGACACGAAACTTTTCATTAACTGTTATTTCAGTTGGAAATAGAGTGAATTCACAGTTTTAGATATTTATAGATTTATTGGGAGTAAATTTGAGAATAGGATTATTGAAATTCCAAAGAGATGATAATCGAAGTTTGTTGAATGAAGAGTTTGGACAATAATTAGAACATTGAGAGTTATACATTCGGTGCATCCGAGGTAATTTCGCGTGAATAGAGACCATATTTGTAGTGATGTGCCAGAAATATATTTACAGTGAGGACATATTATTATAAAGTCTGGACACCCCTTTATATCTTACGAACCGTTCAGTACCTTGCGATGAAATTTGGGTCATGTATGTGACACATGAAACTTGTGATTTTTTTTTTTGAACTTTCAACACACAATTCAATCTTCAAAGTTGCAATAGATCACATTGAACCGGTTCGAAATGGCGTCTTTACAGTCGACCCCCCTATCTTTTGAACATAACCGTTATCATTTTCGGTTTGAAATGTGAGTGTTGCATGCATTGTATCTGTGTGTGATGGTCGAGAATGTTGAGGCTTTCTGTTCGTATTCGAATCGTAAATCGCTTCCATCGCAACCTGGGTTCGAAACCCAGTGTAGACGTATATGTTTGTGTATGTATGCCTCCATAACTTCGCTCATGTTCCGACCTATGGGGCATTGATTTCACCCAAGGAGGGAGTTTCAATTGTTGAATGGGAAAAATGAATGAACATGACTCTGAAACCATTGTGATATAGCCAACGGTTCGGAAGTTATATGGGGACGTGCCCGGACTTTACTTCCTCACTGTACAGTCGTGACGCACTAGGTTTGGTAGAACTCCATCTAATGTGGAAAAACCGTATATTCCAACTACGAAACTCATTCTGATGAAACCGGTATTTTTTTCACTGACTGGAATTCTTGTGGTGGTAGGAAAATCTTGAGATGTTATTCATTCCCAATAGGGATGTAACCTGATGAGTATGCAACTAGTACAACTCATAGCAGTACGTTTATTTTATATCATCATGAGAAACATACAGAAGGGCCGAGGTTGTACGGTTTGTTTTGAGGCAAATTTCAGTCATCTCTACGACGACTAAAAATAATGCGACCTGCAACTAACAATACAATACACATAAAAATACTGAGATGCGGTGATGCTAACAGTCGCAGAATCGTTAGTCACAGTATCTTTATTCACGATACAATCGCGAGATGGAAAAAAAAACCCACCACTTCAGCGGTTCCGTAGATGAATATTTATTCAATGATAACCTGCTACAAATGTAGTCATTCCAAGAAACTCACTTGATATCTCTTCCATATGTGTCTAAAGAATTATCATTCTGTTCGATCCATAGTTCTTATAGAGATGCGATATGGATGAACATTGCGTTCGCTCATTGATGAAGCTATAACATATCTATGTAACATCCATGATTGACTGATTGAATTCCAGATTGAAATCATGGAAAATTCCATCATCCTTGCCGTTGCCTTCCCTCTATAAAATTTCATCATGCTGTCAGAAGATATTACTTGGTCGCCAGCTTCAAGTATAAGCACTGGGGACCAGGGTTGCTTATTGGATTCCACACTAGAACTGGCGGCTCGAATTTTCGTTTTGTGACCAACTACAGCATCAGGTGTGTGACATTCTTGTTGTTGGATTCCTTTCCAGGGGATCAGTTCCTCTCATGCTGTTTCATATCAGTTGTTGAATGGAAATGCACTGGCTTTCTAGTCGTGAACGGTGAATGAGTTGAAACTATGTGATCATTGGACGTGGTGACTATTAGTGCTATGCAAACACAAAATTAAAAAAAAATATGCCTGCGGCGCTATTATCTCTCGTCATGCTCCACTAGCAAAGTGGTGCTGTCACTTCTATTTCTAACTTTTCAGAACCGGAGGTGACAAGATTGATACTGCCTGTTATATTTGTTGTATACAGGATAATTTAATCAATTTCTTTCGGGCTTTTGTGATATGCCGATTGGACATCCATTCATTTTCTCGAAAAACACTTGGTACCTAATATACTCAATATTTCATGATCTTCTTTCAAAGTTGATCGAATATATTATGTGCCAACACATTCAATCCCTGAGAGGAACTTTCACTTGGCCTCCTTTTGATACTTTGTTAAGTCGATATTCTCTAAAAATAGTGTAACAGGAAGTTTCCGTGCGAAAGGGAAATATATCGACACAAATTACAGCTCTAGAAAATATGACTTTTAATAACTCACCTTTTCCATGATATCATCCCATTCACATATGTTGGGATATCATTGTCCAATCACTTTGTGGAACCTTGTTTCCAGTTCTGTTGTGGAACCATGGATTGAATAGGAATATATCACATATATAAGGGTTTCTCTGAGTCGACTAGTGTAATTATTTGGATTCTACGATATCATTTTCGGTAACGTAACTACTCATGAACAATTCCGTATAATGAATAAATAATGCCAGGCCAGCTCATGACTGATCAGAATTTCAAAATATGACCTCTGTGAAATATTGATAGTTCCTGATATATTAACAGTTTCATGAATTTCCTGAAAATGGACAACTTTGATCAGTTTCTCGAATGCCACATCCACACAATTCTATGAAACATTGGATGATGTTATGCCATCTGAAGAACAACACTGATTGAAGGATTTACTTGGTTCCATTCACAGTTAATTAGAGTCTGAGTTAGCTTCAATATATGGCACTGAGAATGTTCCATTTTGAACTGTGATCCATGACAGGACAGCGTACCGAATATTAGAATCCTCGAGAGATGGAGTTTTGTGTCTGTAGCACTCAGAAAACTGAGTGAAAAATCGGAAAAATCCGATACATCAGATACTACTCATATTTTCATATTCCGATCAGTTATGGCCTATCAGCACTCCACAGGATGACGTTGATTCTCAAGACACTCTGTATGTATTTTGTAATGACCTCGATTGAATTTTCGTCCAGTTCCGAAACTTGTATAATCGCTTCAAATTGTAATGATCCTTGAATGGAGTGATAATGGAGAACCCTAACGATCATCGTATGTGAAGCCATTCACTATACCCAATATCCCCTTCAGAGAAGGTCCTTTCCGCATAACGAGATGAACAGAATAAAGAAGACGAAGAATAGTAGAATGGTGAGAATATGAAGATACAATCCCGATACAAGCTTTCCACTGAATACTCGTTCGCTCAGGAAAAATATAGGATAACTTTTCATTGTTATCGAGCGCTGCCATATTTGCACATCGAGCTCCATGCGTTATTTCGAATCTTTCTGGATATAGAAATACAGAAGAGTGTACTTGCAAGAGGTAAGTGTGTATGAATTCGGAATGCCAGATGATACAAAAGTATGAAATTCATATTATTACTTCCTTCCAGTCCTCACGAAGAAGTAGTCACAATGGAAGCAGACATCCCACACGTGAAATTGAATCTCCGATACGGCTTTATGGATTGTGAAGAAGTCGCAAAGACTATATTACACCTTGCATCCTTCCAAAGTATGTAATTTCTAACGTTGAATTATTCTTACATGAAACTTCATAATTCACTTCTGGGTCGATTTTCACTAATTTGGTTTATCATGACACATCATTGATTTTGATGACCTCTTATTCGTATAGGCACAAAGTGGACCACCAAACAAAGCACGACTTCTTTCCATAGTTTCCTCTACTATTGTGATAATGAGCTTCTTGTTATAATGAGCTTCTTGGTCACATTATTCTTGGTTTGTCATTTCCATCAGCCCTGAATAGAAGTCATCTTAATACACGTCATCTATATAGAACTGATGGAAATGAAAGAGTTTAGTTTCCAATGAAGTCGTCAATATCCATGCTTGGTATCATCACCACCAGCATCCTCTCATGAGACTATCATGTGAGGTGCATTGCGAGAACTGCTTCATATAAACTTGGCTTCCTGTTCCGTGCGAAAAAGTTCTTTATTTACGACTCATATATAATATAAGTATTATACTTGTGGTTTTAGAAGTATAATGCCATATATTAATCCCTTAGGGAATAACGGCGAGGGATTAATAGTCTTTAATCTTTCTTGTACTCCTATCACGAAATTTCTCGAATCAAATAATACCATGGAAACAATATAACTAAACTCAAAAGTGTCACTGTCAAACGCGTAGTGTTTGTGTATTTGTATCAAAATGAATGAAAATGAAGAATCTTTCACTTGTACACCACCAGAAATTGTACAATTAGCTGCAGCAACAACATCAACCTTAATACCAGAAATATCGAAATACATTTATAATAAAACGTACGCATCGTTCAACGAATGGCGTCATCGAAACAAGGCAAACTCTTATTCAGAAAATGTTCTGCTGGCCTATTTCGCTGAATTGGGTGCAAAATACGAGCCATCTTCATTATGGTCATTCTATTCAATGATTAAATGTGTGTTGACGATAAACCATGACGTTGATCTGGAAATATATAGAAACTACGAGCGTTTTTTGAAAGAAAATCTGAAGGATTTCAAGCAAAGAATACCGGCCATTGTTATCTCAGATCATCTGCCACTCTGTACATTGATGGAGGAGGCGATATAACTGGATTGAAGCGTCATGGGGGCTGGAAATCTACCCAAGTAGCTGAAGGATACATTGATCAGTCTATGAGGAACGAAACAACTACAGCAGATACTATTGCCAAACAGATAAATAGTAATGAAGCAACTTCTTCTCTTACAGCAACCAAAATTCCAAATATTCATGTTGAAAACTCTTCCAAAGTTAATCATAATTTACGACCAATTCAGTTTAATTATTGTACTGTCACTAATTTAAATGTTATTGACAAATGAAGTTGTTAATTGAAAATCTGAAATAAATGTTATTGACAAATAAAGTTGTTCATTGAAAATCTAAAATAAATAAATTTGTCGTAAATAAAGTAGAGTATACTACTCGCAATAATGGCTATTATTCTTGACTCGTGGTATAATCTACTATTACACCCCAGCAACTGCTCACGATCTGCAAAGCGCAAAATCGACTCGTTCTAGAGTACTGTTCACATGTTTGGAATTGAGCTCACAAACATACACTGAACCTCTCGGACTTTATTCAAAAGATTCATTGATTCATATTCATTGAATAGAACATCGCGTGAAGTTGAGCGACCTCTGTCTGGTTTATAGATATTTCCTCAGTCGGTTCCTAACGAAAATCTCGTCTATCATGCCACCAAGAGCGATTCTGAGCTCACAAACTAGACGATTTCAGGCTGATGATACATAAATTGTTAGGCTCGAAACATGCCGAACTGATCATTATCAGGCATCATTCATCAATAGAACGGCAAAGTAATGGTGTTTTTTGCCTAGTGAATGTATGTTTCCTGAAGAATACGACTTCCAAACTTCTAAAAAAAAATTCTAATACCTTTGTTCTCTTCCAATATTCCACCACTGACTGAAACGATTTTTCTCGAACATAAAAGGATTTTCTCTCATGTTGTCGAAAGATGAGAAAAAATGCTCCAGTAAAATATGGTTTGGATAATTGGATGAAGTACATAGTATTATTTCTAATAATATAATTCTATAGTACCAGGAGAAGAAAAACATAATTCTATCTAACACTCATCATTTCATATTGGAGGCAACTGAATTCACTGAATCGCAGTTGTTCCACCGATAATTTGATTTTCCCTACGCCTTTCCTAGTGGAATACAGTTTCGGTAATCAAATAAAGTATAGAACATTTCACGTATGTCCACATATCTTCATGGCATTGAATAAAATAGGAATAATTTGATCCTATGCTGCGAATACTGAACGTGGTAAATATCAGGCAGTTTTAATGCTTTAATTCACTTTTTCTGTATTTGAGTGGTTCTAAAAATAGCTCATTATGAAACTGTTATGATGATAAATTATTCGTCGGAGTAGAATGATCCTCTCGTCCATTTCCTCGTAATGGAGAATTCTGGGTTTAAGGCAATGGAAGCATAAGGTACGTGCTCGTTGCATTCAGGTCATGCCAGTATATCAAATCCAGTCGGATCCTTCGGGCAATCCTCACTTTCCGGAGCGCCGGAGGCGTCAACCGGACCCTTGTACTTCAACTTTAACAAAGTCCATCGATTTTATCTGGGCATTATTCGAGGACCTTCAGTGGCAGCCTTTATGAGGTCTGCGTTTCTATTTCGCACGGTATTTTCCGGAATATACGGTCTCCATTCCGGCCTTGTTTATTTCACGACATAAATAAATCGCTGAATTCCAAGTTGACTGTGGTCGAGTAGATCGGAGCGGGCGTGAACATAAAATTTGGAGAACATGTTCGGAAGGAATAGGGAAATTGTTTCTTCCAATCGATATGCGTCGAATCAGATATACAGTCAGGGCTGTATTAGCTCCTAAGCAACTTGAGCAGTTGCCCAAGTAGATATATTCTAAGGGGCGATATCCATGCAACTCGTTACTGTCGTTACTCGTTACTCGTTTCCAATAGAGAATATCCATGAGAACGTTTCGTCTTCAGGATTATAGAAAGAACTTATATTTCAGATCCGAGTCATCATCCGAATGCTAGAAGTGGATGTATCAAATATATCACTATATATCAATATATCATTATTCAGAATATTTGGAATTGAAATCATGGAATAGGACTCAGGAGCTGCATGTCAACCTCTTGGATAGGTACATACATGGTGGCCCACTGGAAACGAAACAAGGTATGCATTTCACTGAGGATCAAGGAACTGACATTGGACAGGATTTGGGAAGAAACACATCAGGCACTTTTTAGATGAACATCGTTCTAACTACAAAATGAGAAACAGTTATGAAAGGGAAAGAAGCGTTACTTTCCATCACTAGCCGAATATTTTCATAAACGTGTTTCCTCGAGAACTACTGCATTAAATTCCAAAAACAAGGGAGCGTCAGTAAGAGATCCCGATTACCTTCAAAATGATGTATCACTTGACCCCTCATCCCATTCGAGATTGAAGGGTTGAAGCTCACCCCTCCGAGGTGTTCGAAGTGTGAAAAAATGAGAACAGGCGCAAAATATTTCCTCCTCGAAATGGAAATCGACTGGTTCTAGCCTTTTTTTTCTCCTGAGAACGATAACTATGTCAAATCGGCCTTGTTTCATGTTCATTGGGCCACCCAGTATTCTCGCAAAGGAAAGCAGAGTTCGTGATTGAAAGGTGATGGAAAACAAAACCACCGAAATATAACAAGAGCAGAGTGCATGGTATGGAAAGTGAAGATCCAATATGAAACTAAACTACTTTTTGTCATTCTGGTTATACATTGCTTCATCATCGATCACGTTTTATTTCATCAATATGATTCTCATTTCTTGTACATGCATAAAAGTTTTATCGTCCCCCTTTTTCAGTTCTTCAAAGAGAAATATTATTTATTTCAATACTTTTATACCGTATATTGAATTTCTGAGAAAAGTGTGTGAAGTTGAAAGTACCTTAATCCGGAAGGGTATGGGTCAGTATACAGAGGGCATAGTTTTTTGGATGACACCATGAACTCTATATTCCTGTAGAAGCTACGATATTCAACTGAATAACTGAATAACTAACATTCTATATGAGATTCCACTATATCAAATTCTGTAGAGGAAATGCTGCCCATTCCTTCGAGAAAGTCGTCCAAGAGTCGTTTTTGAAATTTCCACCCATTCAGTGAATAAGAGTTGGCATTGAAAATAGGAATATTTCAGATTTGTTAACATTTCCGAAGAAAGCTAGTTGAATGCTCTATCACAGAAATTTTGTTTCATTAGGTAGGTCAACGAATTCTAATTGAGAGAGTGATTGAATTGGAAGGCGGTTTGAAATCACATACTGGTTGTTAAGATACTGAAAGATGAAGCAGACCATCAGCGAATTCGATACAAAATGTCGAAATACAAGATAGCGATACATACATACGGACAAGCTCACGAATATGATCATTTTATCTTATCTGTGAAGAAATGTGTCACAGTGATTAAGATTGCTGAGAGTTTCGTGTCAAGAGTTATGATTCCTGAGATGGAAATATACCTCATACGTCTATAAGACGCAAATAAGAATTATCCTTCATGTCTGATGATAGTAATATTATTGGGATTCAATCAGCACAAGGAACATTTGCAAATGAAGACAATGAAATAAAAAAAATTGTATGTATAACTGAATAGGTGTAGCGTCACTGTCGAGCAATAATAATCAACCCAACTACAGGAAAATACATAGTAGAAAAAATGTGTATCGAAAACCAAAGGAGCTCCATCGGAAACAAGAAAAATGGCTGCATGAATTGTACGAATTCACCTATGTAGTAGATAGAAGTGAATCTGTCAGTTTCTTTTTGAAAATTATTATCAAGTTGAGTTGCAAACACTACAGGAAGAGCGTTGTGAAGCGTCCAAGTCATGTAGGTATGAGAGAAGTTTGAGAGTGGTTAGGGATGATTGAAAAGCGCCTATTTCATGTCGTTTTAAATTTTTTCGTCGAATGAAATGGCTTTTGGATACCTGAAACTTGATGAATATATGTTCGATAATGTAGTTCACGTGACAAGAGGAGTTTGAGTTTTTCGTTGTCCCGATGTGACTTGGTAATCGTATCGAAATCACAATTCCTTAAGAAAACCTCACTCACGAACGCTTCTGACTCCTCATTACTATTTTCATGAACGTCGTTATGATCGAACCCGCAAAGATTCGTACGCTTGTCGAAGATTCGAAGCTCTCAAAGCTCAATCCACATATATTAAATTCAGAAACGAATATCATGATTGAATTGCATTGGCTATAGAACTCTTGGATCCAGACTATATCCATAGTCAATAGCACGCTACATCCAATCCATCATGTGTTCAAATAATTTGGGTCAGAATGAGATTTTTGAATATTATATATTATGTACCTGAATGATCATGCAGAGTGGAGACATTATTTTACTGGATTAACAATCACCGAATTGACTTGAATCGAACTGAATTGACAAGATCTCAAAAAAATCTCCATTTATGAATAGAATGAATGAATCAAATCATCAAGATACTTCCAGACTCAATTCATACAGGGTGTCGCCGCAGAATAACGTTCATATACTCTGGGAGGTAATTGTACTTGGAAAATGTTCCGACCAACATGTGTTCAAAAATTCTTCCTGAGGGCGCTACAGCATTTTCCTCACAAACTGTCTTCTGTGCTTCCTCTGATATTGTCAAATTCAGCTAGGATCTGAATGGCTTTTTTTTTCTTATTTTGAGGAAGTACAGATCGATTTTTCAAAATTCTCAGGGTTGGTCTATCAGGGCCAAGATATGCGAACAACTACCGAACCACCACGTACTCGAATTTTTGTAAAGATGATTAATTATTGGTAGATTTTTGCGTAATAAAAGCAGATACATCCCAACTGAGTGAAAGTTATATTCATAATAGAACAATATCGGATGGTATTCCATAGATTCTCACGAAGACATTCGTTTTCCTGGGTTGGTTGTTATTTCATTTCCGAAAATGAAATGAAAATCAAGGTTCTTCATGTTTGATGACTCCCTTTGGGTTGATAGTTTTCATACAATGTAGATTGCTCCATTCGACTAGAGTAGATTTGTTCGTTAACGCATAACAGCGTCCAAATTATCGTCTATGAGATATGCCGAAGAGCAAAATTGTTCAGCGAGAATGACCCTGTGATGGGAGTGATGACTTTCATTCCGACTGATGATATACAAGGTATCCCATTTGGATAGGATTCATTCAACTTTCTCCATATTGCGAAGTCATTTTTTCCTTGTATATTGAATATCAGACATGGAATGAACTTCATAGTATCATTCAAGAAATCTTTATCAATAATCATCAACATCACGAACCCACCAAAACTCACATACAACCTTATAGTCACTCATAAAACATTTGTTACCATAATTCAATACGTTAGTTAAGAAAGCGTAATATGTTACATTTCAAATAATATAAAAACCAGTTCTCATGATCATGTGTGACAATATTTTGACAGTTTTCAAATTTGATGGATACATCTTCGCCTTCAGCGTCCACGATGATAGAAATGTCCTCTGGGGCCTGATTAATGACCGAGCAAGCACTCCTTTCGAATTCGTGCGGTTCCCCAGTACCTGATCCACTACCGGAGAAATCGCTGATTCGAATATTCAAGCAATGGAAACTTTTTTGTTCACATTTCCTCCTGAATACCCTCTAGCAACCTCAGCCGATTCACAACCACCAAGTTTTTGTAGGTCTAATATATATATCTTCCAGCTTTAACAAGGAAATTTGCCGAAGATCTTCTAACGCAGTGACCAACAGTATTCCTTATTCGAATTCTGATGTGAGAGATACTCAACTATTTTTTGAGGTATTTTGGAAAAGAAATGAATGCCGCAGGGCTGTAACGTACATTTCCCTTTTCTATATAATACAATGGACTGGCCTTGATATTGCGTACTTTTTGATTATGCAGTTATGCGAAAAACAGTTTCACTCAGTTTCACCACTCACAAAACTGTCGATATTCTATTTCAAAATGGATTTCAGATCTGTCTGGGAGCAAGTTCGACTTCGTAGTGTTGCTAATATATCGTCAGGAATATCAAAATATTGGAATCTTGATTCCAACAATGACTTTTTGACATGCCAAAATGAAGTGACATAAGACCTTGTTGCTTCTATTTCCGGATGGCCGTTTCCAATGTTATGATGAAGCTTTGAATGAAACTCCATTATTAGCGATTTAACACTGTCTCTGATATTGCTAGGTGACTCGGCTATCGCCTCGACAACTAGCAAATGTCCTCGATTATTATGAATCGCATAATAATCTCGTTATATTCATATAACTATTATTTTTTGTGTTAGAGCTTGTTTTTATCATACTGGCTGTAACGATTGCAGGTTGGCAAGGACGACAAAATATAATGAAAGAACCTGTACCTAATCAACCCAATGACTCTGATGTTTGTGTAGAGGTGGAGTTTCTGTCGTGGAAGCCGCCGGAATTGGGTAACTTTTTATTTTAGACGTCAAAAAGCGTCTGACACATAAACGAACACATCATTTTTCGATTTAAAAAAAAGGTTTCATATCATTCATTTCATTCAGTTATTGCATACTCATTTTTTTATAGAAGTTCAATTTCTCCTCATGCCTTGGAGATCAGATGATGATGTATTCTTGGTTTCTAGGAATATATTTTTCTCTCATTTTATGTAACTTCGACATTGTATCTCAGATAGTGTATTTCATTTACCATGAAATGAAATAGGACTAGATCTTTTCTTTGACTGAAATAAGAGAAGAGAAGAAAACAAAAATGATTGGAAGATACATCGTTCAATGTCATGTCTTTCCGAGAAAAATGTATTCTCGAGAGATATATGAACCATCCAAATTATTTCTCTCATAAAATATGAATTGAATCGCTCCAGGAAGTTGCGGGATTCGAGAAATGCGGGACCAGCAATTTTCATCTCCCGCCGATTCCCAGGAATGAACAAGAGTAGGGAAATCAGAAATCCTAGTAGGAAGGCCATTATAAGCCATGTTTATTTCACTTGAGAAAGTTATATTGCTCACGACCCTACTCATTCATTATTTCATTCTATTAAAGGATCGTTATAAACTATGTTCAACTTACATGAGACAGGTAGTTCATTCTGTACGATCCTACTCATTCATTATTTCATTCTATGAAAGATTCAACAAATTTTCTGAGACTCCGAAAGTATGCTATTCAGATATTATGTGTCTCACAAATTTGAATTTCCTAACTATCGACGGAGAGTCCGCTTCGGCCTAATGAGTTTCGACAAAGTTTCCGTCGAAGTTTGTTGGGAATTCTGCTTTTTGTCTCTAAGGGAATCAGGGAGTAATTTATATAGCATATGTCCAGGAGAGATTGATGTGATTTGGAGAGGAACTGTAGGCATGATTAATGAGTATTCACAGTTCTTCTTTGATGCTGAGAGTTTCGTGTAGAGGGATGATGAGTACATGGTGTTTTATAAAAACACGAAGTCGTACGTTCGCGGATACGGGAATGAATAATTCCAGTCATAATCGATTGGCTCATGATTATGAAATAATGGTTGTTGAATATATCAATTCACCTAATATTTAAGAAGATTTGTAGTGTAGTATGTAAGCTAGTATAGATTAGATAGATAAGGATCATCTTGTATACGATAGGTCAAGCGAGGGCAAAGAACCATGCGGGTGGATAACACTGTTGTTATCCAAGCGCACGATGTGTTCATGAACTTAGGTTGTTTAGGTATAGTATACGTTCTTGAGGTCATGACTGATTTGTATATATATATATGTATGAATACCCAATGTTAGACATTATTACTGATTAAATTACTCTATTGAATGGCTGTTACTATTCATTCCAACCAACCAGTAATGAACCTGGAAAAGGATAGAACTCATCCTATTACAGTAGTATGTGTTCCGAAGTGATTATCAAGACTTCAAGTACCGCTGGCAAAGTTTGCGTCCCGAAGGCTTCTGACCCGTGGGATTGCAATTGCGTGTGGTTATCAAGGCTCATTAATAACCGTGGTACATAGATGATTCCATTCCTGACCAATTCCATTGAATTTTCATCCATTTTCAAACGGCATGAATGTACCAATGTCTCACCTTTCTGCTATATTTGAATCAGTTACCGTTAACTATCGGAGTTCCGTTATTACTATGTCAGGTTGTTGCTGTGTTTGCAATGAAAACCTGTTTTCTTACCCAAATACAACGTAGGATATTGTGAAATGAGCTGGAAGAGCAAGGGAATCATTATTTCTATCGAAAAGTGAAACCGTATACCAAAAAGAATACAAGATGGAGTGGCTAACACAAGCAAATGTTATGCCAAAAGATGCCACTGAAACTGTGTTTCTGGCATATTTTCAAGAACTGTTGAGGTATTTTCTATTTTTTTTGGTAGATTAGGTATAGTAATCGTGTTCATCTGTTGCTTTACATGAATATATACACATATACAGGGTATGTCACGACGAGATTACACTATCTTCATATCGAGGATCAGTCGTGAGGAATCCATGAAGAATGTGAATGCTTACATTTATGATCATCTTATTTCATAGAATATTCACAAATGAATGCTCATGGATCAAGATATTGACTAGTTGAATATAAGTATGATATACATAGATGAATAGCAAATATAATCTGTATCAGTTATCATAAACAGGCTTTTCCACTCTTCACTCGGTCAATCTTTCATGTGAACGAAATGTCGATGTTTTTGAACACCCTGTATTGGAGTATTTCAGATCTGGCTATTGTGTTGGTAGTTTTCATTTATTATCTTATCAAGAACCGAATTTCAATGACTCAGTACCTCGGTGTCCAAAATTATTAGCATTTTCAGGAAGTGCTGTTTTCCCCCCAAAAAAAAATGAAAATTTTTAATATCTCAAAAACGGTCGGAGATAAGTACAAGGTACCAGGTAGGCATATCCAGAATCTAATGAGGATTTTGGAAATCATATCATATAGAGGGTATTCATTGATAGCGTGATTATGACGATATAATCTTTCAATATCCCGGTCAGAAATAAAATCATTCCACTTTCCGCAAACAAGATAGATCATATTTCAATTTATGGTTTTACTGTTCTACTGAACGTGATAGTAAACATCTTCGGAACAACTATGTGGCCATGGACTGTCTGTGTGACATTCAAGCCATATCATTTTCAGGTCCTGTTGTTGACTCTTCTCAATGAAACTGAATGAGAATAATAATATTTTTCGGACAGATGAGATCCAGATTGTAAATTCGCAAGACTCAGAGCAAATTCAAGATACTATACCGAGTACTATATGGAGCATTCAAGAAACTCAAATGTAAGGGAACATTCAACTCATTTTGAGGAATATGTTCTATTCCGAGTTTTTCAAAGTGTAGAAGAAAACCGTATGAATACTTCAACTCCAGAAATTACTATTGACGTAACGAAACGTGCTAGCAATACTCAGATTCGAATTGCATCCAACATTCAACAATTGAATATTCAATTTGTTCATTCTCATAGCTACGGATGTCTCAGCTGATGAGTTGAATGACATAATTCTACGGGAAGCCTTCATACAACGTACCCTGAGAATAGTGGATAGTGATTGAGAGGTATTCACTGCCATGTTCAATGACACGATATAATATACAATTGAAAGAAATCAATATTTTTTCTCGCAGATACATAATTTCTTGCAATAGTCAACTTGGTTATACACCACTCGATTCAGAAAAATGTTGACAGTCGCTGGAGTTCAAGCTGAGAATATGAATTATTGGTGCCACCCTATAGAACTGATAGAGTCATTCCATCCATAGTGGAGTCTCATTAATCTGGCTCTATTGAAAAGTAGGGGGGCAAAATTGATGTAATGTTCAGGAATCTGGATTGCATGGGAAAATTCAAGTATCTGTTGTAGTGAGTAACTTTTAGTTTGGTTCATCTTGACACGTCCTTGATTTGGGTCTGTATTCTTGCATTTTGTAGTCCTTGTTTGAATAATATCTCTCGGAGGTTTCGAAGAAGTGCGCGTGCCGATGTACTGAATACCGGATTGATGAGATTGAACTGTACTTTTTTGTTTCCAAAATTGTGGCTCGACACGTTTCGTACAAGTCAGCTTGTATATTGCTCCGAAAATTCACAAAAGGAATAAAGTGTATCGAATCAGGGTACTGGGAACCATAAAAACAGATCAATCAATATCAGATTCCTTTTGGTTATACATCGAGGGGAGTTATGAGAGGGAATATGTTAGTGATGTCTACGATAATTTTATTCGGTATTCCTTTTGTGAAATGACACACTGGATGTTCAGCCATCTGCTATTGTACATAATTGATGTCCCTAGAATGTGGTCATCCTTATAAATTGTATGCCTTCTTTGACGAACTAACGAATTTTCACGAGAAATGGTGAAAAATATATAAGGACCAACAATTCAGGGACATTCAGTGTAGACTACAGTCGTTTTTCTTTCCATCCATGATAGGGATTACTGAGTCGGGTTCATTATTTTTCCTGTTATAGACAGTTGGTTTACGTTCCCATATTTTTCTTGGGGCATTTGAAAACTTCCCAATCCAATTCAATTTTATATCAGATCTCTCATTTCCAGATCATGCCTTGTACCTATGGGATTCGGTGAACCGGACGGAATGAAATGTGAAAGTGAGGAAATAATTGAAGTACGAACCAGACTGCTAGGTTCGAACTAGCTTGTCGATCATGATCTTGATGATATACTGTGGTTTTTCCTCTATATGAGGAAATTATTGAATATTCATGTTTGAATGAGATACTCATTCTGAGAATGAACAAGGATCCATAACCTAATCAATATTTTGTGTTGCAATGATTCGAAAAAAATGTCCATTACCTGAAACAGAAATTGTCAAACACGAGAATTACTGAAGTTATAATTCGGAGACCGGTTAAATACTCAAATACAAAATACCTTCATGACCCAAGAAACCAGAACAATATTCAGAAGAGTCCAAATACGTATTTCGGCAACTAAGTTGCCATCCTCAGTAGACCTGAAAAGTAAAAGTGATAGATAGATAGATCTTTATTCAAATAGGGAATCCTAATATACAAATTCGCTAAACACTTTTAAGTATAAATAAAAAATACATATATAGTAGTAGATTTGAAATAAGACAATATACATTGCTGACATTTACAAAGTAATTATAAGTGAGTATATTCACACACAAATAAACAGGTTAAAATGCGCGCACACATACGCCACATATAAAAATATATAAAATTACAATATTGAAAATGATAGCAACAAATATGTTCACCTAAGATTACATATCTTTACAACTTACTAGGAATACTGATTGATTAAGAAACTCTTGAGATTTTTTTTGAAACTATAAAGGGAGGAACTATTTTTCACTGAAGCAGGCAACTGGTTATTGAACTCATGGAATCCTTTGAAAAACAAAGATTTCATTGTGCTTTTTCGATTTGTTCTAGGGATATATAAATTATCCCGGTTTCTGGTGAAGTGGGTATGTACATCTTTATGTAGAATCAATTGATTTTGAAAATACGTTGGTGCCAAATCATTCAATATCTTGAAAATAAAAATAATAGAAAGATAGTAAATTCTTTGTGAGACAGAAAACCATTTCAACGTATTGAGCATAGTAACGATAGGTGTATGTCTATTAGTTTTTAAAATGATTCTCATTCCACGGTTTTGCAACTTTTGAAGTTGATTTATTTTATTAAGGTCAAGAGAAAATAGTAATGATGAGCAGTAATCAAAATGTGGCTGAATAATTGTGTTATAAACCGTTATTTTGGCTTCAGTTGAGAGCGTTTGTGCAATTCTGGAAAAAAAGAATAACTTTTTTGAAATTTTTTTGTGTATATAATCGAAATGGGTTTCAAAAGTCAGGAAGTTATCTAACTGGAAACCTAGGTACTTTACTGACGAAACTATTTCTATTTGTTCATTATTCAGGTGTAAGTTAATACTATTGATATCGATATTGTTATATTTATATTTTGTTGTTAAAAGCATTCCTTTAGTTTTGGAAACGTTCAATTTGAGTTTATTTCTTGTTAAATATTCATGGACATCACTCAGTACTGTATTCATTTTTTGTATTGCTCTATCCAAACTATAATCGCTACAAGCTACCAGGGTATCATCGGCAAAAAGATTTATGAATTCACAGTCAACAAATAGCTCGATATCATTTAAATACAATATAAAGAGCAATGGACCAAGAACACTTCCTTGTGGAACTCCCACATCATTCATACTTTCAGATGACACATATCCATTGAAGCGTACTCTTTGTTTACGGTTACTGAGGTAGTTCTCCATCCAGTCATAAACACTACCAGTTATACCATATCTCAATAGTTTAGTTAATAGTATTTTGCGATCAATTGTCTCAAATGCCCTTTTCAGATCCAAGAAAACTGCTATCACATATTTATTATCGTCTATATCTTTCTTAAATTTACATAAGATGAGCTGAAGAGAGGATTCGCAAGAATGTTTACTCCTGAAACCCGACTGGTTATTCATTAAAATATTATTATTGTCAATATGTTCCAACAACTGATCGTAAACAACTAGCTCTATAATTTTTTCTATGGGAGGAAGTGTATTTATTGGTCTAAATTCTGAAGCCTTGAAAGTATTAGTAATTTTCTGGATTGGAACAATGGTACTGGTTTTGAGTGTATCCGGTATTTTACCCGTATGTAGGGAAGTGTTAACTAAGTTAAGTATAACATGACCTATTGTTTCGAAAATTTCTTTCAATATTTTAGGATTGAGTGATTCATGTATTGAGATTTTTGAATCTATACTATTGACTATTTGTTGTAGTTCACTCAGTGATACTAATTTGAACTTATTCATTATAGGATATAAATTGTAATTTGAATTACTCCATAATTTTAAAGAGTCTAAACTATTAATGATATCACTTATACTTTCAATGAAATATCTGTTAAACTTTCCTGCTATAACTGTATTATCCTCCAGTACTATTTTATTGTTGCCATCTTCAAACTGAATGAGATTGGGGCAATCATTAATCTTTGTGTTGACTATGTTTTTCAACGTTCTCCACATTTCCTTAGCATTATTTCTGAATCTATCAATTTTGTCAAAATAGTACTGTTGTTTTTTTGATTTCAGTAGATTAACTACATCATTTCGGAGTTTTTTAAAGATTGCCCATTTGTCATCCTTTTGACCATCATTACATAATTTGAACAGTTTATAAGCTTTGTCACGAAGTTTAATTCTATCATACACCTCATTGTCAAATCATGGTAATTTATGCTTATAACTACTAGTTTCAATAGGTGCAACATCATTAACCACATTTTCTACATTATCTGAGAGTTCCTTGTACAATACATTAATATCAATAGAGTTCAGATTCCAATTAAACATCATCAAATTCATTTTTATGACATCCATATTTTTAGGGCATAGATTTCTATACCTTTTGTTAATAACATTACTATTACCACCATTATTACATAAATTAATTGAGAGGACAGAATGATCTGTAATTTTTGGACAATCATGCACACTTGTTGAAATATTGATTTGGTTAGATAGAATGTAATCCACTAGTGTTGCACTAAAATTTGTAACACGAGTTGGTTCAGACACAAGTTGAGATATTCCATAAGTTGTTATTAGTGAAATTATTTTATTGCTGTAGAAACTGTCTGATAGAAGATTGATATTGAAGTCACCAACCAATATAAAACTTTGATTTGTAGAAGATAAAGTATCACAAATTCCTTCAAAGTCTTCGATGAACTTAGCATCTGAGCTTGATGGTGAGTGGTATAGGCAGCCGATCAACCATACTGAAGATATTAAGTTAATTCTTAAGATACGGCACCAATAGTTTCCATCCAGAACAAATGTTTTGAAAAAAGAAAAACTTATATTATTTTTTAAGTAAAGTAAGACACCACCTGTGTGTCTGCTTGAGGAGTCGCAACGGATACATTTGTAATTATCCAGTTTTATTTCAGCATCTTCAATGTCACTTGTTGTTCTTGTTTCGCTCAAGAGAATAATCTTGGGATTGAAGCAAGTTAAGCTTTCTTGAATTTCATCACGATTTTTTAAAACACTTTGGGCATTAAGATAGATGATGTCTGTATTCATGCGTATATTAGGATAGCAATCTAGTCTAACGACAACTCAGTTGCCGAAAAACTTACTTAGACTTTTCTAAATATTGTTGTAGTCTTTTGGGTTTCATGTTCATTTTGTATTCGACGAGAATTACTCTCAAACAACTCCCAATAATCAGTTACGAATATTGCACGGACTTGGTTGCGTATATCAAGAGATATTAAGATATGCGTACAACATTCCAGAGGAATACGATTGAATTCATGGATTTCTTTATTGAAACCGGTCAGCTGAACGTCTGGCAGGAAAATCACTTCACCTTTGAATCAAGAGAAATCTGACTACGCAATCGGTAACGAGAATATTCTACTCTGGAAATTGAGTCGGTCACTTCATTTGACATTCTTCTCCAATATTATTTTTTCCCGACTATCAATCATATTTCACAGGTTGCTCGAATAGAAAAACTTCTGAACAAGAAGAGCTGGCAACAAAAAAAAAGTGGGAAAAGAAAAGATAACCCCTAGTTCAATCCGAGTTGTCAAGCTGATCATTGTTATGAATTGAATTTCGAATATTTTTTTTCGTGATTTGTGTATTGCTAGTCTTTTTGCAAGATTCTTCGTCACGCGATCGATACAGACACATTGCTTTCGTTGTTTAATTACGTTATGAAAGTTCGCTAGTTCGCTGAGCAGTTGTATCTATGCTAGCTTGTTTCCTTTCGTGAATACGTTGGGAGAGTTCGTCGACCGAATACCTACTACGAAGATTCATCTGATTGGAAAGAGATTTCAATTCATGGAATTACATGAGAAGTGTAGTGTGCGCAAATCTAATAATACCTACTCGAATTTGTACGGAGTTTTGTAGGGAGCATTATTTTTGTTTTCCATCGAATCATGAACTAGGTATACATGATTCGTCGAGCATGTATCAACCATCTCAATAGTTCTGCAACATGGCTTCAAGTATACAGGAGTATATAGGTTGAAGTAATTTCCTCACTTTCCGATTTTTGTTTCCGAAAACTGGGTTAAATAGAAATGATGAAATTGGAAGTACAGACACATCACATCGTTCCATCATTATTCATTCTCAACTCACAGAATGATTTCCTGCAATCGTGGATGAATCACCCTGTACTCAAACCAGTCCTGAAATGTTAGCGATCAGTACTCTGAATTCAGTCACCTATCAATCTGTGAATTTTTCGAATTCCGAAATAGCCGTTACTGAATATTCTGATATTTCCAGCTACACAGAAGATTCGATTGCACATTCTCCTGTCATGATGCAATTCTAGATGAAGATGAAGAAATAGGTAACAGTCACAGTCACAATGGATCAGCTCAATGAGGGAACTTCATGCACCATTCTTCTATCATCTATCATCTTCATCATCATTTATTCGATTTATCATCATTTGTTGCATGTATAAAAATTTGGAAGATAATTGTTTCTACGATAACCTATGGAGAGAGCGGTTTCGACATAATTTTGTTATTCAGAAAGAAGCTCATTTCCCTACACCAACAGAAATGTTGATAGTGAGACGCACGAGTGCGGAAATATTTGAAGAACGCACGCTTGCAGTGATTGATGCATGTATTGAAATTTTCGAGGATATTTGAGCTGGAAAATTTCCTTGCTGGTATCATCATGTTCAAATTGTATTTGTATCGTAACCTTTCGGAATATGATTGAATTCACTCCTTCTCACCTTCCTTCACCGATATTCGTCTGGTCATCTGACCATCACCTCCTCCCTGACCTGATTTCCTGTAGATATGATGATTCCACAACATAATGCATATATGTTCTGAAAATAATCAAGAAACTTTGTCATTTATGACGATGACAACCATCACAGTTGACATGCAATGACTCAGTTGAATGGAATCGGTTATCGTAGATGAGAGATGAAATTCCCGAAGATTGCCGATGATTTATAGGCGGACACATCTATTTTCATGAAATTGCCTTAGTCTCGCTGAGTCTCCGCTCGGGTTCTTTCGTTCCTGTATTTCTGGTTGCGTTGTACAAAACTCGGTGAGAATTATATTTCATACACTCGTTACATTTATGAATATCCACTCGTGCGAATTATATCACTTTTCGCACTACTACTACACTGATTTTTCTGTTATTCTATCTGTCAATCGATAATGCATGAATCAATCATGCAGTACATTTGCAATATCAATTCGTTGTTCATGATCTTAATTTCCATTCGCTGATTCGTTCAACATCAAGAGAATCTGATTTCAAGAAATAGGAAATGTGTCCCCACTTTAAAACAATTATGGAGCGTCAATGCGCCATTTGTTGATCGATATTTCCACACGCGATATTAGGGTTTCAGATAAAATCCGGCATAGTTCAACGTGCTAAATTAGTGTATAATGAAAGAGCAATTATGAGCTAGCTGTTCCACTGTGGATATAATGTAGTCATGTGATTTGAATTACTTTGAAATATGGAAATATAACTCTCTATAGGTAGAGGATGGAACTTGTCATTCACAACTTCATACTATGAGGTTGATATCGAAGATGGAACCAAGACAGTTTTGATGAGTTCAGATATTTGAACGTTACTGAAGATCACTAACGCATCAATCATCAATATATGAGCAGCTATCGGAAATGATGATCAATAGAAAATGATTCTCCATTAACGATATTCTAAACGTGTGATATAGTAATTCTCTAGATTTTCTCTCCTCGTTCCTGAGAAAGAAAGTAGAAGATTAAAAATTATTTCAATATATTTGTAGTAAGGACAGATTTGTGATCTGCCTGAAAATGTCACTGCGCCTAAAATTGAACCTAAAAGAGAAATCCTCTATTTGTCAATGACAACTTATTCTTTGAGAAATTCTGAAGAAAAAAATATATTCAATGGAAGTTCTTGTTCCGAAAGTGACGTCATTTGGAATGTCATTCGAATAAAGAGTGGCACACTTTCGTGCATCACAGAAATATTTGTATTATTCAAAATTGGTCACCGAATTATTGATAGATATCAGTCATTCGGTCATCAACATGAGCTCATCAGGTAGACTCCGAAAATTTGAAGAAATACAAGATGATCCAACTGAAACAACATAGATATATTCAAAATATAGTTCCAATAACGCAAAACAGAAATTGACGTGTCCGAAACGTTCTAATACTCTTTTCTCGTCTCGGATATCGTCAGTATCAGTTCCATTCCATATGAGATTTTCACACCGTATAAGTCTACTCATGTGGAATGTAGAAGCTACCCTTCGTTTTACAAATAATGAGGTAAAGTTTGATAATTTGTCCATGATTATCGAAAAGTCACTGACATTTTTTGTATTGCATTGTTAACACATTACCATTTCACCAAGTATAATGTCAGTCAACAAACCATAGTTAAGAGCAGTCGCTATATTTTCATATACTGATTCACTGACAGTCATATCGAATATCTTCAACTGAACATTTCGATTCAGCTTCCTTGGAGTTGTGAGGATGAAGATAATTGTTCATTTGGTATCAATCCAGAGGAAATATGTTGCAAAAAGGTTGAGACGTGCCTTCTTCTATACTCTAGGAAAATGAAGATTATTATAAGGATATCAATCTGATGTAGCCAACTGACGGAGAAAATTCCATCATATTCGTCTGCAATTGGAGAGCTGCGTGGAATCATCTTATATAAACCATCAAACCCCCCAGATTGACGAAAGGTACAGAAAATCAGTGGGGCACCAACATGTCAATTTGCTGCCCATGAGCCTTATCTCGCCCGACTACCGCGGCGACTAGGATTTCATTAAAGTCCCGCTAATGACCGAACGTTCACTTAATGCGATGATTCATTCTGTTTCGAAACCGACGCATGAGGTTCCATTTGTCTCCATTGATAGCGCTTCATAGGTGGTTACCGCAGAGATTTATTACAGTAATTAGAAGTTTTTTTTCTATGTTGCCTCTCTAATGAAGTCATTATGACACCCGAATGCGTATCGGAACAGCTTCCGTCTTCATTCGCGAGTTTTGTTCGATGCAATAAAATGTTCATTGATTTGAACATCAATAATGCAAATTAACAAATAACATGGAAAAACTGAGGAGATGCATAGTTCAAATACTTCTTCGACCGTTCAAACTTTAGTATATGGAACTTTTCCATAGGTTCGTCAAAATAGGTTCAGAATGCGTCAAAAACAGTGATACCATGCCATCGAAATCAGAATGGAACAGGGCTATTGGAATCTCATTTCAGGTCCGTATTCGAGAGAATTAGGTTGATATTGGTTGCTCGAAGACGAAACGTTACATGAGAAAATTGATGATGTCGAATCATTTCATCAGGAGACCCACGAACGCCAACGCCAGAAAAGGTTAAATTGAGTTGGGATATTTATTTTTTTTTTTTGAAAATAACTCAGAGACTAAAATCCTCATTATTGTTTTTCGTCAATTCGGGTTGTCAGTTATTTACTCGTGCAACTTGTTTTCCGTCAAATGCCCATACTGGCCGTCGTTACTTGGACACTGTATAGTACTGCCTATAATACACAAAATTGAGAACGGACAGGATATACAACAAACACAAGGACAACCAACACTGATAACAAATGTAATGCCATACATTCCCGGAATATCTGAAAAAATTAAACGTGTTGGTGACAAGTTTCGAGTGGAAACAGTGTTCAAGACAGAAAATACAATGAGATCGATTTCGACTCATACAAAACCGAAAAATGAAGAAAATCATCGAAAAATTGTATTTAAAGTATACCATGTGTTCGTGGAAAATATTATACCAGCCTCTATCAGTAAGGATGAAAGAGCATAAGAACAATATAAAGAAAAGATATACGACAAATCAAAATTAGCTGAACATATCCTTGCTAAAAATGGACAACATATGGCCGATTGGGGTGATATTAAGATCATAGGAAAAGAAGACAACAACAAAAAACGGAAAATCAAAGAGTCTGCTTGCATTCTCCTGAACGGAGATAATAATATTGCTTCTTGTTCAGTTGATATAGATAGAACTTGGCATCCACTTCTGAAACTTGAATATGAAAATGGAAAATTCGATATCGAATGATGAAAACACCTTGTAACCCGGATTCCTCCGTCTACCAAATTGTCACTCTTCAGTGTCAAAACCAAAAACATTGTAAAATTTTACGAAGAAAAAAATATTTCAATTGTGTTGAGAACGGGGGCAGATTCGTTCCCGAAACGTCCACCAAGATAAGTAGAGGTTTTATTCTTATCAAATATATTTGTGATTCCAAATTTTTTCAAAAACAAGGAGTCACTGACCAATAGAGAATTTCTCTTTCAGGTATCTGAAGGTTTAATTTCAAGCGCAGTGACATTTTGGGGCAGATCCCAAATCTGTCCTCACTACAAATATATTGCAATAATTTTTAATAACTTCTACTCTATTTTCTAGAAACGAGGAGAGAAAATCCCATGAAAAGCTGAAAAACACTGTTTATCCTATCCTAACTATTTCAAGAATCTATCCAGTCGTGCTATAAATTTGTGATCATTGCTTGACATCACATTATCAGGTATCGAATTCTATAATACACAGTTGAATATGAATCGTGATGATGAATTTTCATCTTATAATTGCTCGTTTGAACTGGCAATTAGGGCTAATTGCCAGTTTGATTTGTCAAGTATGACTAATCACCAGTTCAAACTGGAAATTAGGGATGAATGCGAATTTGCACTGACAATTATGGCTAATCGCCAGTTCAAACTGGTAATTATAAAAAAAAAGTCATCATGTCCATGCAGCGCTGTCGTACTTTTCATTGTCAAAAAAACCAAACAATGAGAATTTTTCCAAAAAAGAAACTATATGAATTCTGTTGATTCGTTCGGGAAGATATATTCGTATTTCCAATTTCTTGAAAAACAAGCTGTCGCTGACATTGAGAATGTTTCTTTCGGGTATCTGAATGTTGGAATTTGAGCGCAGTGTCATCTTTGGGGCATATCACAAATATGTCTTTACGACAAATAAATAACCAACTCCTCGAATGACTTACACACCGTAATTTCGCATTGTTTTGTTACCTGTACAGCAGATAGCATATGGAATCAATATAGTGGTATCCAAAATGATCTATGTCAAACAAGAATGTACAATAACTCAGTGATGAGAGCGATAGAGAGAAATGCCTCTTCAATAATATTTGTACTATAACGCAATATTATCAGCAGCACAGAGGTTTCTATCAATAATGATTATAAGCGTACAGCATATATTTCAGAAATGTTCAATTCAGAAGGAAAGACAAAGAAGGGTCCGAACATATGAGTCTCCAGAGAACAATCTTCCTAAAGCAAAAGAATTTCTTCAATCTTCTCTGTCATCTGTGGTCACTCTTCTTTTGATCATTCATTACTCATTACTCCTGGGGTTGACCTGTTTCATGGTTCCCAGAGCTCCGGGGGTGTGAGTAATGTGATGTGAACGTGGTCATCTGGGACCTGACCTGATAGTTGACTGCGATATTGATGAATTTTTCGATATTTCATACTCTCGCATCACTTCCGATTTTACCAGGAATGACCTCGACATAAGAATTTCAAACCGAACAAATCTTATATTCTCAATTATGTCTGTAGTTTTTCGAGGAGGTGGTACATTCATTCTCCAGCTTTTCGTGAGATTCCTTCTCTCCGTTTCTGAAAAATGAAGTAGGAGTTATTAGGCATTATCTCAATATATTTGTAGTGAGGACAGATTTCTGGGGCAGATCAAAAGATCTGTCCTTACTACAAATATATCGGAATAATTTTCAATAACTTCTACTTCATTCTTCGGGAACGAGCAGAGAGAATCCCACGAAGAGGAAGCTAATATTTTCACTCTCCTCCTGATCGTAGAAGTCGATGACGAAACAAAAACAGACATGAATGGATATAAAATCAGTGTTTTCTCCGTGTACTTTTCGAATCTTTTGATTCGTTGATGTATTTATGAACTTCTCGAGATTCCTGTACTCGATATTGTCGGTTTTCATTCTTCGAATAGGCGAATAGAATGGAAGTGTTTTCCAGTCTTACATGGTTTGTCACTTTGAGAATGTACCACATCCAATTCGAATTGGCGAAGGATGAGAATTCATTGAATCCAACTTGCAGAAATGTGAGATATTCTCTCTTATGAAGTGGCATAGTTGAACTCCAATATCCAGGATCAGTAACAGTCGGATGACTTTTCTCGAAGTTATCTCTCTGTTCTGACTACTTGAATCTTCTGAATCATTGACATCTCCGATGCATGTAATCTTCAGTTGATTATTGAATTCAACTTGAATTCTCTAGGCATGAAACTGTTCAATTCTAGCTGGATGAATAAATGGGAAGATGTGCCTCGGAAACTGAATTTCTCAATGAAAGCTGACAGAAGTTTGGCACGCCTGGGAATCTGGTAACATGAATTCGCCTCTGTCATTCTGTCTAAGAATCTAGGCTACTCAGGGTCTCGGGCTGTCGGGTCTACTGATTGCCACCGGTGCAGATCTGCCCTCACACCTAACCGGACCAGGTGTTCAGACTGCCGATTGGATTGAAAGAGTTCAGGCTCAAAAAAAAAAACAGCCACCTGAACCATTAGGTCTTGAGTCTAGATACTGGTTGCAGTGATGATTCTGCCTGAAGCTACCCTGAGATTAGTGCAGACTTGCACGGTCTGGTCTTAGAGCTGACAAAAAGCAACTTTCATGATCCAGTCGTTAACAGCGAACTTCACCAGAAATCCAGGCTTCAAAGGAGCGAAGATCCCTCAAGTGTCTCAACAAGCAGGAAAAATATCTCAGTGAACGATAGTGAAGTCCATGAGTTTTGCAGTTGACAATATGTTCAGGACGGTTGAATATTCCAGTATATTTGGAGAGCATGCCAAATCCGAAGTACATGGAGGTCATAATGGAGTACAAAATGGAGTACGTCTCGTGATTGTCTCATTGGGGCCGTCTATCTGAAATGGACGTACACCTCGAAATAATGATACCAGGCTATTCTCACCTCCCAACTGAGAAAATAGCACCAAATATCCATCTAGGTATCACAAGTTAGGTTCAATCTTATCGAATCTATCATCGTAGAGAGGCAGAACGGTGCTGTAATGAAGTTGCGCTTCCTGATAAAGTTCCAACAGGTTTACAGCCTATACCGTTCCATACAAACAATTCCATTCCTCAAATTTGTATCACGAATGCAAACTTGGTATATCAGGAATGATATAGAAGGCCTGAACGTTCAGTGGATACCAAGCTGATCGTATCTGCCGAGGAACCAGTATTCACATACCAATGAATATTCACGACAATTGATGATTGAAAACACCAAATGCTTATCTCACATATCCCTATATATATGTTCGTCACTCTACATGTAGGAACGTGAAGAAGTGAATTCTCATGTTACAAAATATATAGTATGTTTGGAAAGTCCATTGTGTTTTTGCAGCTCGTGGTCAACAAAATGAAGAACCGAGTGAAAGAACCTGATTTTTTGTGTATTATTTGAATAGTTTCTTTCTCTACAGCCGAAGCCGCTCTTAAGCAGACACATAAATGATTGGGATGATGTATGGAACCAAGTGAACATCTTTCAAAGGAAACGAACGATATTCACGAGAATTTCCAGGTAGGTGCAATGGAATGAAATGCATCTTCAATTTAAGTAGGACGCACTATATATTTTCACAGATCTAGAGAGACCTTGTTATTTTGAACTCAAACATGCTGAGTTGAGTGTGAAAAAAATTGTAAAAACGAGGAATATAGCACTTCAATCAACCTCCTTTGAGTTGTTTGCATTAGAGCAAACAACTATTTATACAAACTGATTGATGTTGTTTGTATGCATAGTAATAAATAAACGTACAATTCACAAACTGTACAATTCAGAATGGTTCAATTGAGTGAAAAAGAGCTTATTGAAATTCCAATGATGATTGGTTATGGTGATTGAAGAATTCATATTCGCCAATAAGAATTTGACACTTGGATAACAAGAGAGAACTCGATAATTTATTAATATGCATGCAAACAACATCAATCACTTTATCTGAATAGTTTTTTGCTCTAATGCAAGAAACTCAAAGGAGGTTGATTGAAGTGCTATATTCCTAGTTTTTACAATTTTTTCCACCTCAGTATGTATGAATTGAAAATAACAATCTCGTTCAAAATCTGTGAAAATATATAGGGTGTCTCATTGAAATTGAAGAAGTTGATGGCATTTCTGGTCAAACCGAGAGTATTTTATCGACAAAAAGATGTACGTCAGATAAATTTTGTTCCATTGCACCTCCAAATTTTCATGAATATCGTTCTTTTCGCTCAGGAGATATTTACTTGGTTCCATACTCCATCCCAACCCTGTATTTTCATCAACAAAACTGCTCGTTTCGGTGCCCCCTATCATCCACTGAAGTTGAATGGTATCTTTTCGAGAGACACCCTGTATAAGTACACTATCAATATTGAAGAATGAAGTAGTTATATATCTGGAGAAGTCATGTGTCCGTCAGGAATGATCTTTTTCTTCAGTATTTTCAACTAGGCATATTCTGAAATACATAGTAAGGAATAATTCATAGGTAATCTCCCATTCTGAACTGCGCTATAACCGCAAGTCGTTTCATTCCATCTATACCCCTCTACGGATGTTCCCAACTTCTGGAGAATTCGTAAGGAAGGAATGGAACAGATGGAAAGTATACGGCAAAATTTAATATGAATATTTCATAACAAAACCTTTGAAGTATTGAAAGCCGGGAGATGGAGAGAGAGAGAGAGAGAGAGAGACCGTCTGATGTCACTATATTTATATTCCTTCTGCCTCTATCATCAAAATGAACTTCTGGAAGTTAGCGGGCTGCAATGCCAAGCAGATATCTCCCATATTGTTGACGAATATATTTGAGAAATAAGCATTATCTTCGTTATTTCAGAAGCTAGAAAGATGCATTATGAGAAGTTCTCCAAGAAATAGAAAAGTACTTTTTATTGCACCCGTAGAACGTTCTTTTGTTCATTCAACCCTCGAAGAAGCAGCTCTAACTTTTTTGTCAAGTGTCACTATCTATTTTATTTCAACAAGATTGTATCTTGACTCCAATCTGAATACAATGGCATACCAAACTCTTCCTTTCATTCACTCTTCTCAATAGAAAAAAACATACACGAGTTTGCAAGGTTAGAATGAAGTTGACGATACATTTTAGTAGTAGTACGATACGGTAGTATTTCATAAGCACACACTAAGGATGTCATCCTATCCAATATTCTCTGTACACTACTTCTACCCACTCCTACTTCTTCAGCGGTCTGTGAAGAGAATCATGTGGGTATAACTATCAGTATCCTCAGTTGGAACTGACTTCCGGTGTTTTATGTTTTGACGAGGGGAAGTGCGCATTTCTTGTTCTGTTGTAATAAATACCAGATAATAGGGGTGATGAAGTTGAGGAGTACTTTTTGGTATAATCGAGCTGGTTTGCGAAATGAACATACTTATCACGACTGAACGTGAACTAATTGATCCACGGTGAGTCTTCCACCTTGATTCTCACTTCTTGAGCAGATGTATTGAACTGTTCAGCTTGTTCCTCTCAGCATGTTTTTTTCCAGGATAACAAAAGAGGTCCAATCGATCAATATCTCTTCGTGATACTTGGTTCCGTTCTACCAATGTGCTCAAAAAATACTACTATATACCGTTGATTTCATTTTTACCAAAATAAATCATCTGCCAAGCTCTTGCATGTTTCTTGAGTAAGAACAGTGGATGGAACGCAGAGTATCTTTCATTATATTCAGGATTGAGTGGAGTTTCGATCTCGAGAAACATGGGGGTGCTTTTTCGAGGGTTGAATAAACTACACACGATTTCACTGGTGCGATGATAAGAAATATTCAATGCCTTCGCAAACTCAGTTCGACTTTCTATCTTCTACAGTAACGGAGATGGAAATCATGGGACATGTCGATGTCAATGTCAATGTTTCAGTCAGTTAACAAGTATTCATTTCAATCCACTGAATGTACATGTATTTTCAAATAGATCGAGATGAGGAACAGTTGTATTTATTATCTGCCCTAACTCTAGAACAATAAACTCCGAAAATTTAGAATAACATATCTCTCATTTAATGCTGCTATCTCTATATTAAAATGTTGTCCTTCAATAATCTTGATGAACCTCATGATTCCAAATATATGTCTTGAAAAAATCGCCACTTGATTTCATTTGCAATAATGTGACTATATCGGTTATCTCTCGTAGTTATACATACATAACGTACTAAATTTTGGCCAGTTGATGGCATTGACCAGTGTAGATGTGTTTATGTACTTGGTATCCTTTGATATATCCAATGGCGTGCCTCCACGTAGATAACATTGAAACGAAACTAATCAGAAGTAAGAGGCATATCGTAGCATTGTGATAATCCTAGGTGAAGCTTCGCTAGCTCAAGATCATCGCGTTGGAGGCACAGGATGAAAACGATCAGAATGTGATTGGATGTCAGGATTTTTGATGAAACCCTCTGGAGATCGTGATGTGGACGGAAAACATGGTCATGAATGCGCTTCTTTGTTTCTCATAGTTCGATATGATTTTTTTCGTATCCTGTTCTGTATCTGAATAGCAAAGACAACTATCGAGGCCTGCCGTTCACACTCTTCCAAAGCATTTTGTGATCATTTCACTACTTCAACAGTGATATTGGTGATTGCAGAAACCCCATGAGTGTGAATGGTGTGAAAGATAATGAAATGAATGTGAATAATCTTCAAGTTGTTGACCGTGCTAATCAAGGCAGCATTCTAAGCATCATCAGCAGCATCTTAGAAATTGAGTGAACAAATGAACCATTTCAGATCAAGGATCGGTGATTCTCATGGAGGAATTTGCTATTTGATAATCAACTTGTTCAATTCGAACTGAATCGATTCGTTTACTCAAGGTTTATACATGCGTTTCTGAATTGATGTGCCGAAAATTCTCGTTGAATAGAACTATAACACGAATTTGACAGTAATTGGAGCCTCCGAAACTACAAATTAGTTGGTTTTCTTCGCTCTTTCTGTTCTTTGGTGAGAATTTGTTGATTGAAACTCAGGGTGATCAGTGATCAGTGATCAGTGATCAGTGAGTCCCAAGTAACATGAAGGCAGATGCGTTGCTGGAGCCACCCCAATAAATTTCTTGTATATGGGAAATTTTTCAAGTCAACTACTCAATAAGAAGCTGACACTCTTATATTGACATCTGATACAAGTTCTTCTGCGCTCACCAAGAATTATTCGGCAACAATTCGAATATATGTGTAACGAGGAATAACTGATGATTGTCTCATCGAGAATCGACTATTCACACAAACAAATATTCAAAATGATTTCGAAAACTCTGATTTTGAACTCGGAGTATCCTATGAAAAGTATGATATTTGCAATTGCTTCACTATTCAAACAGTCGAAGATAAAGTTTAGTATTCATCTCGCGTATGAGGACTATTACCCACTCTTATGATGACAGCAATACACATCTTTGGAAATGATTGTATCATAATGAACTCCTTGTATATCAATTTTCACTTCACGTTTAATCGTTGAGATCATTCACAAGCAAACATATGATCGTTTCACGTTTACGATTGTCAAAGGACCCTGTCTGTTGGATGAAAACCATAGTTGTTGTTCCTTGTTACCTTCCCATTCCTGCTGACGAGAAATTCACAATAACCCATTCGTATTCTTAGTCATCATTCAAGTGTTGTATAGGTGCCTACTCATACCGATTTTCTGAAGAGAGAAATGGATTTTCTCTCAGGGAATAAATTGAAACTCTCCCATTACGTATTCTACTCTTCTCTTATATGATGCAGTTGTACAGTTTGAGAATAGTTCAATACAGAAGAGTTCCAGCAAGCACGTCTTAGAGCAACTGTATTTTGTTATTTCCATTACTCAATGTCGAAAAATTTAGAACATCAGCAACAAACGTGTTTTGTGAACATATGAAAATATCTATAGATGTTCAGAAAATGCTTAACGATCCATTCGATGTTATCATCCACTTCAGTAGATCAGTAGGAGATGAAATGTTTGTTCCTAATCGATTCTCGATAATGAGCAGGTATTCAAGCAGATTGGAAGAGGAATTCCAAATGAACAAAAAAAATAACAGCCCATCTCCGATCAATTCGGAAGATTCAATATTCAAAATCAAGTGGACGTTTTGTCTGCTACTTAACAGACTTTCAGTGACCGAATGGGCATACATTCATCAATAAAAAATTCATTCCATCATTTGATAGTACTCACTCGAACTAACTTTCCTGCATGAACCGTCTTACTCAATACAGTGCTTACGTTTTCAGATGATTAGTGGAATTCGAGATTTCCGTAGTAGTAGGAAAAGAACAGATCTAATGACGTCAATAGCCATGCTATCATTCAGCTGCGACTGTCGAACAGAGATCAACTGATAGATAAATCACTCGAAATTAATGCCAAAATTTCTCATTCATCACGACATACGTATAAACTATATTTTTACTTCATACTCATAGTTTCTGACAGAGATAACGATCATTCTTGTATAAAAACGTATGTCTAGAAGCGTCACGAAGCGTTGACACGAGTCTAGCGTCTAGTGATAATACATGAAGAGGAAAGACAACAGGCGGATAATTACATTTCAGTTGAAATGATTTTTCGGATGGGGCTGTAATTTGAATTCGGAAATGAAGCATGTGAGTTAACGAATGATGCCGCTATACATGATGTTTTCTGATGGTTTCTGTTCAGTGTCAATTTTCGTGTGCAATTTCGAAGGGAAGATATAAGGATATGGGAGCCCACTTCGTTACCTTGATTGCTCTCAGAAAAATGCATCCATCAAAAAATTTTCTTTCTCTATAATCGCTCAATTCGAACATATAGTCAACGATTTCCAAGAAACTCAATTCTGTGACAGCATCTGAGTGTCTGATTATAGTAAAGACGACCGCATCGCTGCAATGTTCCTACCTGTTGTTGAAAATTAGCCTGATCTTGTGATATGGAGAATAGTTACAGTGAACTTCACCAAACACTCCTCCTGATGGAGCCGAAACTGCAAACGTTATAAAATTCTGAAAATCGAAGATTCTATCTTTTTGGTTTATATATTCAGTGTTACGGACATGCTTATTGTGGGGGATATCGGAATCAGAAAGTATCCTAACCTCATCGCATTTATTGTAAATCAATCTGTTCAATATGGAGCGAACATCCAAAATATTCACCGCACGAGATACTTATAAACTTCTTCAGAAAGCTCTAAGAGGAGAATAATTCTAATAACACTTCGTACTCCTTGGAGTCATCAGAAAATCAGTATCTCTATCTAGTGGTTCGATACCGTACAAAAATATATTTGATTTTTGGGAAATATTTGTTTAAAAAAAAAGGCTAGATATCTGAAGTGCTGCTCACCGAACTGCAGGTTCGTGTTTTATCCCTGTCAGACTAAGGTCAATTTTTCACCTCATTTTTTTCGTGGTTATTTCAATGGCTTGAACCTATAGCAAGTTCAGCCATTAACTTATCATTTTCCTTAGGTCAGCCTGTTTATCATGATTTTGTGGCTGCAATTATAGGAGATATCTGGTGAGTATTTCAAGCACGAAGTTCCATTGCAGCTATCCAAAAAACTTATTCAAATAGATATTCCATTTCGAATTTAATTTCAATTACTGCATCATTCTGTTCACGTTGCAGAAAGATGTAGCCACAATTGAGGAATGCCACTAAAGCGTAACTTCCTGTGGGTTGTACCTATATACTCAGAACTTCCTAATCTCCATCGTGTGAGTTGCCCACACTTCATTTTGATGGTGAATTGTTACTCGACACTATCTAGTCATATCAACTACACTCATCGAACCAATTTTCAAGAATGAGCTCCAAAGTATGGTCATCAACGCTGTCGTTACCCTACCTGAAACGAGCTTCGAATCCAATCCCAGATGAAACGTTCTACTGCCTCTGATATAGGGCCTCCTAGGGATCAAGATATGATATCGTAATAACGAGCTTCTTCTTTGTATACTCAAGGTTTATTGGACGCGAAAATTGGTACTTGGACTCGAAAAGTGCGTTTCACTTAGTTTGCGGTCGCGTTCTTCCCGGAATTGAATGAGACCCGAATTCCATTTGGAGGGGAATGTAAGTACAGTGTCCTCCAATTACGTGATGTATGTTTTGTTATCTCCTGTTGTGACCTACTGTATTATTGGAAATGAAGGTAGGTCCGTTCATCTCGAGACAACCTTGTCCACATATCTAGGAAACTATGCATTCCTGAAGAAACAAAAGGTAAAAGTTGTCGAAGTGTTCAGGCTTATCAGAATGAGGACATCATTCTTGACCTTGAGGTCTTCGCAAGGTTAACTTTCTATTCTTGAATGAAAACCTATATTTCTATCTACGTGTTATCAACGAGTAGATGAATATGAACATCTTGATGAGAACGAGTCATTTCTCATTTGACCCGAATTTTTCCCGATAAGAATGGAAATAATCAAACTCTTCAACATGTTCTCACTTATTATCATTTTCTCATGATTTTAATCTCTGTTACCGGAAGAAATTGACGGTTTCAGTAGAAAACCTCGAAACCGCTGTCCATAAGAAATCGATAACTTCATACACGATGAATTCAATTCCTTTGTTCACCATTTAACAGCCGCAGCTGATTACAGGATGAGAATACAGTAATAAGTATATTGAATACTATATAGAACAGAATTGAAATATTAATAATATACCAAAATTACCTTGAACACGCATGGACGCAAATTTTGTGAATTGGTGAGAATGCTAGTAAATTAGATTGGGTAGGACACAAATGAAAGAGAGATTCATTGTGTCACGCATGCAATCGAGGAATACGGATATAAATAAGAGAGATCAGATAGACACAGTCAAGTTCGCAAACAAGTGAGGTACTCATACAGAAAGTAACACCATTACAATTACGGCAAGAAAAATGCGATATTAAAACGACTTCATAGTATCAGGAAGGGTTGTCCTCTATACGCCAATCCGTTGTGTTTGATGAACATTTCCTGGATATTTTCAATAGTGTTAGTATCAGTATCATACCCAGCACACCAAATTACAGATTCATAATCTCATTTGGACCTCAAGAATGAATCGAAGTTTGATAATGAAACCTAGTCTTATATGAACTTTGGCGACCATTTTGCTCATTTGATCAACGAAAATTAGTTTTACATCATATGATACTCCCAAATATTGGATAATATCGATCTAGCTAATTGTCATCAATATTTCAAGAATGACTTTGCGCTTGGAACACATTTGTGTGCACTTTTATATTTCCTTAAGTGGTGGAAAGTTCATGTTGCACGAGCCTATAATCTAGGAGTCTAGTTCATTTTGAATAAGTTAAATTCTGTTGAATGTTCAAAGCATGTCTACTAAGAGTCAAAAAGCTTCAGAATTATTTCTGGGACAGATTGATATCATTTTCAGCCTTTTTGCGAACGGGAGAGATAGATACGAGGTGAGTAGAGGAGGGATAGGTATGACGTCATATAGTCGAAAGAGGACTAACTCCTATACATACAGTAAGGAACAGCCAAACGGAATAAATTCGACAACAAATTAATGAGGGTGTATTGGGAACAACGCTTGGATACGTCGATTTGTATTTTTGAATACGCATTTATTGCAAAAAAATTTAATTATATAGAGTGTGTCATGTGAAAGTGGCCAATACCAACTTTTCCATTTCAAACGAAACACCTTGTATTTTCATTCTTAAATTCTCACTGGAGCGCTGATTTCATCGATACACCACACTTGGAAATGATTACAGAGATATAAGGTGTGAAAAATCGAGATTTTTCAACGTTATGAATTTTTTGTGTCGAGACTCTGCATTATTGGTCGAAATGACGCACATGTCTCTATCCTAATTATTGATATACTATCTACTAACATTTCAACGACAGAGACAGAGACAGAGGCATTTCAAGACAGGGACATGTTAGCCGTTTTGACAAATAATGAATAGTTTCGACATGAAAAAATCCTAAAGTTGAAAAATCTCGATTTCTTACACCCTATATCTCTGTAATCATTTCCGCTAGACCCCAAGTGTGGTGTATCGATGGAATCAGCTCTTCAGTGAGAATTCAAAAATGGAATTGAATACAGGGTGTTCTATTTGAAATGAGAAAGGTAGTATTGGCCACTGTGACATGACACACTCTATATAATTTAATTTTTCAGAAAGAAATGCGTGTTCACAAATACGGATTTTCGTCATTCATTAGCGTTTCGAAAAGTCGAAGATTTTTTTTGAGGTTTCACGTTTTCGTTTAATTTCCTTTTGCTGATTCACCCTATCATTTTATGACATCAATAACGTCAAATGCTACTTGAAAAGGGCAAACTCATACTCAACTCCCAAGATGAACATCATACATGTATTTGATTGGTCATTAACTAATTAACTATATCTCTGCTGTTAACCAATCGACATGCATCATTCGCTCATCTGACTATTATATCGGAGAATTTTCTTCTACTTTGAAGACAAATCTCCACTAGATTTTGAATGTTCTCCTGTACTAGTTTAATCGCACTAACTAAATCCTGGCTGACTCTGAGAACTGACAATAAATGGAAATCTGAGACATTTCGGAAATTCAATTATTATCCTTCCATAAAAACCAAAACGACTGGCAGACCTTTTTGATTTACAGAGACACGTATGGCGGATATCGTCGTAAAACATTTCTCGCATTCGAATTCCCGAATCTTTTTTTATCTGATGGAATATCTTGAAAGTTCCACAAGTAACAATTCATATTCTCTGCTGGTTCATGCTCCGAAAGATTTACAGCTCACTGGGTTCGCTTCATAATTTGTTTTTCAGCTCTATACTTGAACAGACATGATGTGAATCGATTCCAGAAAGAAACTCATCAGGTCTTGCAGGTATGTGTATGGATGCTCACAAAAGTAAAATGTGTTGAGATGACATGTTATATATGTATTTGTCAGCTGAGAATTTCGCTCCATACATTGCAATAAATTCAGTGATGACCCCATGATTTTCGATTTCGGCTTACATTGAATTTGATTCATTTTCGATACATGCTGGGTTTCATGATTCGAGAAAGCTGAGGGATTGGAATACTGCGAAATCGATCGAATCGAAAAATCAAATTATTACTCATGTACTGACCGGCAGATTTCTGACAACAAATGAGTTCTGTCAGGAAATTTAGTTATTCGAAAAGGGCTCGCATCTTTCTAAAATCAACTTGCACTGTCCATATTCCAATTTATCTCCTCCCGTTCACGAGAGGAAGAGGAAAAGTTGAGAGTTATTCGAAGTAGCCATACCTTATAAGCGGATGTTTTGAATTTAAAGTCACAGCCTCCTTTTTCGATAGTAAGTTCTCACTCATTTCCTTTTTTATATCTCACTACATGAAAATCATGAAAATATCCAGATGAAGTCAAGTTCCCTATGGATGTAAACTGGTATATCGACCGTGCTCAGTGCGGACTAGTGTGTCTGGAAAGATTTGATGAGTTTTTGTAAACAAAAACTGATCCACTCGACTGAACTCAACTGAACCCGAATCTCGATCTCTAGTCTGAAGGAGTTTCAATTTACTGATGACATATTGAGAACAAAAACTATGTGAAAACAAGATGATAATGAGAGATATTTCCTGTCGACATCCAGAATGACCGACAAATAATATGCTATCAGCGCAGATGATATATGAATATTAGGAACATGGGATGAAATATCATGGGATTGTCATGGAGGGGTAGAGAGTGAGATTTTCATCGAGAGATACATCACAATCACCTCGGTATTCTCTACCGAATGATAGAAAATCAATCCATAGCGCCATATCTTTGAACTATATGTGCACAAAATTAGAGTGCAACTGGATATGCCTGGTCTGGATCAGATATCATCCAATTACCTTCCCGCTGAAACAATATTTCCTCATGTTATCTTCAGGAAATGCCAGGAAAAGTTTCGAAAGTGCAAGCCATTTTGTGATCGTACCTTTCCATGAATGTTAGCGATAAATATCGGTATTATAGAATAATCTAACATTCATTTGTATGATATTATAAGTTGCCTGAGCTCGAAGATATTATTAACCTACCAGTTGACCATTTTCCGTTGATATTCATACGGTTTGAAGTTGATTTCTGCCAGAATATCCAAGAAAATCTGAAACAAGAATCCAAGTTAACTAACTATGACATGTTTGCCAATCGATGACCTTAGGACTCCTTTTGATCTGACGTGGAGTAGATGAGCATGGTGGAGGCATACATGAGCAATATAAGTAGTGATGTTTCCAATAACAATTCCTACATACTTCCGTACTCCAAAGATTCACCATTTGGTACTTGATAATTGGAAGTCCGTGGAAACAGTACTTCTAACTCGAAGATTCAGATAAAATGTCACTTCAAGATCGTGAAAAATGATTCAGTTATAGGTACTGCAGAGCACTAGAAAACTACTTCTCATGCAATAATATACTGAAGAGTTACGATCCCACATCCTCGAATGGATCTTTTGAGATTAAATCTATGAATTGTGGACAGTTGGAAATTGAACAGTGAATATTCAATTGAATGAAACTGTTCGCACGTGCTCAATCTGGTTTCTATATTATAATCGATGAAAGGAATTTTCAGACATGAGAAATGAATGATGTACCATCATTTCTTTTATTGTAACAATGAACCGAATAGTGATAATAGCGCAGCAGAGGAATGAAAGTGGGGAAAGTTTGGTGAAGGTAATTGATTGAAGATTATGGAGTGCGACTTGGTTGAATTGGGTTTCAGTCTTGATTTATTGAACTATACAAGGTCGGGATGAAGTATGGAACCAAGTAAATATCTTTCGAACCGAAAAACGATGAATTTGAAGATTTGCAGGTGAGTGCAATGGAATCTGATGTACATTTTTTTGTTAACTATATACTTCCGGTTCAACTAGAAATGCCATCAACTTCTTTAATTCAAATGGGACACCCTATATACTCTTACAGATTTCGAAAGAGCTCGTTATTTCGAATTCATACATACTGAGTTCAGTGTGAGAAATTTTGTAGAAACGAGGAATATAGCACTTTCATCAACCTCCTTTGAGTTTTTTGCACTACGATTCTTGAACCGACTGTAACTCGTACGGACGATACTTTTCACTTTTCAATATTTTTCCTACAGAACGTCGACTGATACCATGGTTTAGTGCCAAATTCGTGTTGGGACGTTGAGGTGGTTTTTATAAATCGATTGCAATGTTTTGTTCAACAGTTTCGTTCGTTGCAGTCCGCGGTCTTCTAGGTTTCAGCAATTTTTTCACCATTCCAGTTGTATTGAAACGTTTTGATGTTTGAGTTAGTGTTGAGCGTGATATAGGATTTCTCTCCGGATGCGAATTATTAAAAATATGACACACTTCTTCATTACTTCTAACACGATCACCATAACCGATCATGATTGAAATTTCGATACGCTCTTTCAATTATTAATTATCAATTAGAATTCGACACTTGAAGAACAAAAGGCGCACTGAACAGTTCTTGTTCATTCATTACTATGTCTACAAACAACATCAATCAATTCATCTGGATAGTTCTTTGATCTAATGCAAAAGACTCAAAGGAGGTTCATTGAAGTGCTATATTCCTCGTTTTTGAAATTTTTTACACTGAACTCAGTGTGTATGAATTCAAAATAAAAAGTTCTTCTGAAATCTGTGGAAATATACAGAGTGTCACATTTGAATCAAAGAAGTTGATGGCATTTGTGGTTAAGCCGGAAGTATATAATAAAGAAAAAAAATCAGATTCCATTGCACTCACCTGCAAATCTTCATGAACATTGTTCTTTTCGTTTGAAAGATATTGACTTGGTTCCAGCTTTGACGGTTCTGCACTGTCTTAAGGAGTGTTTCTTCGTGTGACAGTAGAGTAGTATCGCCGGCATATTAGAGGATGTAGCTGGATTGATAGCGATGATGGAGAGTGTTGTGCATGTTTTGTTGTGAATTCGTGAGAAAAGTTTCGTCATGATTGTGTCGAAACAAGAGTTTGGTCATATCGAGTAGATCATTCATCTACACGTTCCAGTTGGGACGAAGTATTATTTTTATTTTTTCCGAAAGTTGATGAATGTTATTATTATTATCATTCTTATCATCTCAAAATTCAGTTTCCTTTGTATCAAGGGGCTATTGATGAGGTGTGTCAGTTATTGGGAGCAGCCTGATCGATTCAATTTGTATGGTAGTCATTTATATCATACGCTTGTCTGTTCCAATGGTAATGATGATAATAATGATGGATGCTCCCATTGAAAGGTTTCACAAAACGGTTATTGTTCAGTTACCTCCGTATTCCTTGATGATGATAAATAAGATACACTCAACCTTACAAATGGCAGAATTCAACACTCATGGCAGAGATTGTTCTCCATCCAAATAACCTCTTGAAAGGGATAGTGCTCAGTGCCTTCAGGGTTCCACTTCGAAAAAGAGTTCAAAATTATGTACTTTAACTGTTCTGAAAGTTTGTAGGCATATTCCTTTGATGCCATACTCATGCACCCATTTCTTCTATGTATCATCGTCATTATCATATTCATATACATTCGAATGTTCCACAAGCTGTTTCACGATTACGATTTGGATTTGTTTCAGAATCACTCAAGAGTCAATTCTCACATGCAGCTGAGTGATAGTTCTAAGCGTCCCGATGATTGTTGAACCATGAAACAGCTGTAGCTGTTGCATACAAATGAGTTTCCCGAAATCAATTCAGTGTCTTTGGAAATTCCCCATACATCCATCGAGAAATCAGTCGAAAGTTCTTGGTATACTTCCTCCTTCGGAACGTCTACTCTCGACTAGATTGAACGAAGCATCCATTATATTCCACCTTTTAGTTGATTACGAATCACAGAGAGAAATCACACTCTCCTTCACGTGATACGTTTCCGAAGGTAGTTCGTTATACACTCCGATTTCATGTCTTTCAGGATCTTCTGGAACATTATATTATTTTGAAGTTTCTCCTTTTATGCATTCATCACCTACAGTCGTATTTATTCTTCAAAATTCTTCTCGGCATACTTTGTTGTGTTATCGGATAAGGGAATTCAATTCGTCGACGACAGATGAAAGGCCCACGGAAAGGGGCCGTACTTTCTTTCAATCACTTACAATCTGCATCGTGATATATGCATTTTGGCTTCACTCCTGAGGATAGATAGTCAGATCAGGACATCTTTCAAATCAAAATGGTAATGAGGTTATAATGAATTGCTGCTTCTGGAACAGTATAGTAGAGATACGGTATGAGTTTGTTCACGCTCACTCATTATTCGAAATCCAACGATATCAATGAATTCAGGCAAGAGAAAAATTCTCTGGTTCTGACTGATATCCTCCTCCATAGTAGGTATACATCGTTCGAGACCTTGAATTGGAATTCGATCGTAATAACCACTATGAATATTTGTTTTATTTTTCCATTCACACGGAGAAAAATATTCAGGAAAAAAATGTCATTCATCAAAACTCATTCGTTCTTCGTGAAATTCAAATTCATAATATAATTGAAAATTCATAATATATCACCCAACAAGCTTCCTTCAGAAATGTGGACAGATCTGGAATATTCATAGTTTCAAGGCCTACTGATTGACGATTATTGACTATTGATGATGATGATTCGAAATTTGATGAATTCATCACATTTCGCCTGAATTACTACATGATCACTCCGAGCTATCAGACTGTAAATTCTCTAGTAGAAGTGTGTTATATTTCAAATAATCTCTGACACCTTGTTAGAAGAATGATAGAGATATATTCGATAGAAATCAAAATTTCCACACAGTATTCATATAAGTGTAGTTGACGTTTCGGGAAACGAAATTGCTCTAGTTTTCTGCACAATCAAGGATCAAACGACATCATATATCATGATGAATCTGTTCTCACTTCATAAATATATCAAGAAAATCATCATGATTTCTATTTCAATGTTCAGAACGAAAATTGATCTCTCTATCTAGCTGTTCGTGACACTTTCTGAGGAATCGTCAACAATGATCACGAGTTGTCGCTTGTCGAGTTGACAGTCAGGGATGTCATCTTGCTTCCATCAAAATCGATGTTTTCTCCATAATGGTCGTGCTCTGCTCGAAGTTGATGATATTTTCATTTAATTTTATTTCAATTTTCCTCGATTTATTCTTCATATGGTGAATTATCAATGAATAATTGCATTCTCAAGTGGATCACCCTGTATATCTGTCCTGCTAGACTCTTCTGGAACTAATTATCTTCCTCTTTCTTATTTTCGAATGTTATTGTTCCTTCAGAAACATTTGAGAATATTTCTTCTCGAATCGTCATTTTGGAATAAAAATTCATTTTGATATGAATTTGAGTTTGACATCTTATTCTTATAACTCTAGAGCCCCTATATGATCCAACGAGGCCAGAGGTGCAAGACGAAGCTCGATGCTTCAAATGAGGATCTGACAAGAATTCTGAAATGAGGATCTGAAAATCTAGTACAGTTCAATGCAACAAAAACTCAAGCTTGTATGTAAACCAAGCAGAAGATCACACAATGCCCAATTTGATGATGTCGGGTACCACTGTTCCTATGAGGTCGTCAATATCCTTGCTGGGTGTCACCACCAACCAGTGCTCTCTCATGGGACGATCATGTGAGGTCCATTGCGAAAACTGCTTCACAAAAACTTGGTTTCCTATTCCGTGCGAAGAGATACTTCACATCCCAGCAGCTGCTCATGATCTACAAAGTACAAAATCGACCTTTCCTGGAGTACTCTTTGGGAGAGTGATGATATGAGTACTACTGTCCCTATGCTGGGTGTCACTACCAAGAGCGCTCTCTCATGGGACGATCATGTGAGGTCCATTGCGAAAACTGCTTCGAGAAAACTTGGTTTTCTATTATGTGCGAAGAGATACTTCACATCTCAGCAACTGCTTATCATCTACAAAGCACAAATTCGACCTGCCCTGGAGTACTATTCACATGTTCGGAACTCAGCCCTCAAACATACACTGAAGCTCTCAGATTCGATTAAGAAGAGAGCTATTCGCCTAGTCGATGATACAACACTCATCAAATCATTGACCTCTCTAGAACATCATAGGAAGGTCGGCAATCTCTCCCTTTTTTATAGATACTTCCACGGTCGGTGCTTGGTGGAAATATCATTTATTATGCCACCACGTACGATTCCTAGACAAACCAGACGAGCTCAGGCTGGTCACCCCTACACTGTCAGGCTCGAACATCGCTAAACCAAGCATCATTCATCAATCTAAAGGCAAAATTGTGGAATTGCGCTTCATTGTAACAAGTTGAAATTGTATTCTATGTTCCATTTGGTGTAGGTGCACCCCTTTGGGTGAGTGATGTTGAAATGAACTGGGGTACAAGTACACTTGGAAAACAGTATCTGTGTACAGTAACTGGAGGATTCTCAACTTTGCACCTATGTATCGCTTCATAATTTCAGTGTATGCAGATACGTGTGCAGAACATTTGGGAATTGAGTATAACCGTTTTCAATGAATATAATTGAATTCATATTCCAGATCCCACAGTCTCTTGACGATCTTTTTTTTTTTCATACTCCATGTTCCATACTCATCATTCCAAAATTTGTTCAATCATTGATCAACGTTTGCAGCATACTCATGTGAGAAGATATTATTACAGTTTCGGTTATATTTCAGTAACAATAAAAAATGAATGGGAAATTGTTGGGTGAAATTTGCACTCTACGTGGTAACAAGGGTATTAAGCTGTTGACCACGGGTTTGTGAAAGTCGATGAATGCTTTGATTGAACTTGCCAGTGATTCGTGTGTGAGAAATGCTCGATTCAAAAACTGATCTCGATTATAGGAAGTCATCAACTTCTCGTTTTTCATTAGCGGATGATCTGAAGCTGAGGCTTATCAGCTTCAGAAGATCGGCAACTGATCCGCACTGCTGGATGTCAGCGATTATGTCCGTAGTAACCTCGATTAATTCCGCTAATAGGTTCGTGGAAATATGTCAAATCGGAAATTACGTGCCAATCCTCCAAAATGTCGTTGATAGGCGACTCGGGGATAAGAGCGAATAATTAATATCCTCTTCGTTCGAATGAATTATGAATTGGGTGCTAACCAGCTATATTCTGAGCTGATAGCAGATATAATTCATCCCTGTCATCATCATTTCGGTACAAATTATCAACTTATCATATTCGTATCTTTTTTTTTTGGGTTCTTGATAATTAGGTGATATGATGATTGATACAGTTCAAACAGGGAGAACATCTCATACATGACATAATCTCCACACCTGTAGCGAAGGGAAAAATTTCGGAATCATCTTCGATTCTTAAATGACCTCCAATAGACATATCTCCTACATTCCTGAGAAAGCGAAGAAAATGCTTGGGTTTATTTCAAGAACAACATATTTCTTCATACATGTCATACGTGTATAGACTGCTAGGCTTTGCCTCAACTATTTTGAGCACCCACTATATAATTCTCATGGAATAATTAGAAAGTATTCACAACAGATCTATTCATCATGTCGACAAAAAATATTTTGATAGAACTCTACAATATCGCTCCGTAAATCTGAAACTCAATTTGATCAGTCTCGCTGAAAGAATAGCTATCGTCGACATCAAAATTTCTTTCAAAATTATGAATTCATTCCCCATCCATCAATAACCAGATCCATCACAATTTTTCAAGTATTTCACTCGCCATTATAATTTGTTTCATACAGCCATACCAAACACAAATCACTATTTGAATTTCCCTTCATCGATGCTCGAAAAGTTAACTCCATTTCAAACATAATAGAGATTGATATTCTCTTTCTGACTCTTCAACTTGAGAAACACTGTGTACCATTGTCTAATTGATATGTGCAATATTTTTCCGCTATATCAATATAAACTATCTCTACTGTATTGTATTGAATTGCCACGTGGTATATTCAGTAGTAGATATGTGGATACTGTAACTGGGTTCGTCCCGTTCATTTTCCTGTGAAAATGAAGAGGAGAATAAGGTCACAGCATATTGACGAGCTGCTTTTTGAGACCAATACTATTCGACCATGAGAACTGCATCGGTTAAACGAGTGGTGCAGAAGTTTCATGAAGTATTAGATGCAAAACATGTCTGGCCTCTGCACCATACGATGCAGTATAGTACATTCTGGGACAAAAACCTATAAATCATCAGCCACTCCAATTATGGTGCCATGAATTTGGTACAATTGTCAAAGTCTATGTTGGACTGAAAATGATCTACGAACATGATAGGTATTTATGCATCCAGACCAGATCAATGTTATGGAGTTCATAAAAATCTGAAATAGTATCACCTAATCTATATCATTCCAATAGCAGGAAGATATCACATACAATGATTATCAAAGACTATGACAATACATTATTCCATCTCCGCCTCCACAGCCACCAGCATAACCTGAAGGATGACCGTGGGCTCTGCAACACTCGTTCTTTTCGGGGTTGCTTCGGCTGCAAACTTTGTCGCAGGGTCCCACACGAACCCATTCTGCTTCAGTTGTGGCTATCATTGCGCAAGCAACAATAAGGAGGAAGAAGGCCGTCTTGTTCAAAGCACCCATATTTGTTCAATGGAGCAACTGGAATGAGAATGTTGTAGTGCTTATTATCATTGTGCTGGGTAATTGAAGCAACCCTTAGAGCCGGCTTGTGCAAGTGAAGGAAATGAGGATCTACAGTTCATTCAAGTAAATTCCAATCCATTGTGGCTTTTGCGTTATTTTTATGTAGATATCAGTTGCACAGAGTATAGATAGAGTAGAATCTAATGGCCTAATCATGATGACCAATCACTTACTCGATCTCGCAACAACCTGGCCTGGCACGTATGAAAACAATGGACAATTTGAACGAAGGGGGTGTATGGTGAAAGTTATAATAGTGAAGGTCAATTCATTGATCATCTTTTCGTTTTCTGAAGAATCAACCTTGTGACTGTTGTTGTTTTCCGACTCAGAATGATCTTCTCCACGTGTAATTCAATCAAGATATGGAAAATTGCCATGGAGGAGAATCTCATGAATTTCATCATCACTGAAATTCTCAGGTACAATTCAATATATGATTGTTCACATTGGAAAATATTGAACCATAACTACGTGACCAAGAGTGAGTTGATTCTACCCATGAGTGGAAGGCTGCTTGTGGAAATTTGGTATAGCAAAGTGGTCTCCCAAAGGCTTCACGAAATGAAGTTTTTCAGATCGAAAATATCCTTGATCAGTCACTCTTTATATCTTCGTAATCACTCTGGTCAGATATTCCAAATTCGGTAGATCGATTTGATGTAATGGATGAATTACTCAGCAAGTTTCAGACTGGATATGACACTTCCGGTTTGACCAGATATGCACTTGGAAACTCTGATTCACTATGAAATTGTTTGTTCAACGATGTATCATGATCAGAACTTCATTCTGATTTCTCGTACAAAATGACTGAGATTTCATTGAACTCCAACATTATGTATCTCCTCTTAACAGAAGGATATCATGAATAGTGTGCTACGGAAAAATCAACCATTCGAGTAGAATTTCTTCACAAACATGAGAACGTTATAAGAACATTTGGAATGAATTAGTTCATGGAGTTGAAAAGAGGATAAAATGTAGAATCCGAAGAATAATGGAATCTTCTTCACGAAATCATATATCATATTCTTAGACTGATTCACTATTATTCACATGCTATTGCTCAGTCATGAAGCAAAATTCGTTGCTCAGTTCGTCAATGTTGGTCACCCGCTTGGTGATTCGAAAAAAGATTGTGATTTATCGTTGAAGAGGAAATTTCATGCTGATTCATTGAAGAATGTTGGGATGAAAAAGTTGGGTGCACCTCGTCAAACCGGAGATGCTTCATTCCCTCTGATATTTGTTCGATTCGATATCGGAAATTGAGAAACCCAACAAGAGCAACATCCAATAGAAAATGAACAGTGACATGAATGATAACAATTCGAGCAACGAATAATCTATGGAATCAATGAAATGGAGAGGGGCCAGGATGGAATGGAAAAAAATGAAAGATAAATATCGAGAAGTGAACTGGTTCAGAATCAACGACATATTAGAAGTGAATGAAAAGTAGATGTGCTGAGATGTGACGAAACCTCTGATGATATCAGAAGACTAAAGGGATACATTGAAATGAAGCAAATGTTTTCCTTGAAGCAATCATTTTCACATTCTCTGTACATACCTTCAGTTATTCAGTGTTTGACGAATTCGTCTATGTGGCACTCTAATACTGCTCAGTTTCATTCTTCGATGAATAAAATATTCCTCCTACTATTTATACCTGATTCGCCAGTCAATAATATATCTGAATGTCGATTATTTATAATTCACCAACTGTTTTCATTCAATCTGCATTGGATTTTTCCAGTTATGGATTCCGACCGTCATCAGTGATCCCAATCAGATAGGGAATAATAATCCCAGTATATAATTAAAATGACCTACTATGAAGGCCTTGAACGAAATATACTTGTATTTCATGATATGTAACTGTTTTCCTCACCAACACAACTGAAATGAAAATTTTCATTTCGCTTCTGGAGCCCTTGAAATCACTGAATCAGCAGAAAAGTTAGGTTCAATAACTGGGGTTTAGTAGGCATATGATAACAAGTAAGAGGACGGCTTATTGCAATCCAATATACTGAGTTTTGGAAGATGACTGGTGGATTTGCCAAGGTGGTCGAGGTCTGGATCGCCAAACCTCAGTCCTCTGGATCATTGTCTCTGGGGGTGGTTGGGATCATTGTTTATTCAAGTTTACTATTGATTATAGATGAATATTATTCGAATGATAAACTCAGCAGCAACTTGGAGAAACAGACCCGCATCGATTCTCAGAGCTACCTGAGCTGTTAATCAGAGAGCTAATTTGTGTTCAGAAGTGAACGATAGCATTTTTGAAATCTATAAAACCTTGATCACTTGTTATCAACAATTCGATGGAAACTTTCATCTGAACATCGTTCACCACTCATTTTTCAGTTTCCCAAGTGGGATTTCTTCTCTCCGTATAATAAAATGATGAATAAATGATGAATAATGAAATAGAAGTTATCATGATAATGTCAATATATTTGTAGTATGGGGATAGATTTGTGATATGCCCCCAAATGTCACTGCACTGTATTATTCATATCTGATATTATTTCGAAGCTTCCACGGACGAATTGATTGTTAAATCAACGTCAGAATGTTGTTGATGCATAATTATTTCTCTTCTATTTTTATTGAATTCAAAAATGTCTGTCGGGGTGACACATGATGATAATTATGTTCACTTCCATGGATGAAAGATATAAAAATGTATGTATCTACAGATACATGAAGAATGATGAATCACTTGTATGCGAAAGATGAGTATGTTCTTCATCGATATGATATTCATGCATATCATATCATTGTTATTTTGTATCGAAGGTAATAGACTCTATAGATATTATATGCGTCATGTAACTTTTGATATTCATATTACATCAATCTCGGTCAGGAATTTAATCATAATCGCTTTTCAATCTATGTGGTAGAAACTCTTTGCAAACTTCGTATGAAAAATGAAATGATTCATTTTGATTCAAGTGTGTACGACAGTGATGCTACTATCTACATTTTACGAATTTGATCTCAATTTCATGGAAAGATTCCCTATCATTGTACTAACATTTCGACATTCTTCTATAGCTATTCTTATATTTCCATTTTCTCTCGTTTCATGATATTTCCTGGTGAAGTTCGAACTGTACGTTTACCTTGTCATTCGATCTGGAGCTGGATAGGATTCATTTTGTTTGGATGTAGATCATACGTCTACGTTACAGATTCCTCATTTTTATCCAAGGTGATATGTGATCAGCTTCGAAAACTTTCACTGTACCTTCATTCGGCTGTTTCTGCGTAATGAATATTTCGAGCTTGGACCACTATTGCTCTCAACGTCTCTTATATATTTATATTGAATCCAACGATCAGATTAACTTCTCATATTATGGTTTGTGATCCTATCGTCCCGTTTCCGTTTTCTGAAATACCGGAAGTGCCGTACACCAATACAAGTAGAATATCTTCACTATATTTCTCTGTAAATGGTATAATGTATTTCTCAAACCAATCTTTCCCTTCCTGATGGAATATTCTGGTTATGCATTCCTTCATGAGAAGAAGAAGGAAAAATAATGTCAAGAATGTGTCACACTGACGTTGACATTTCTCTAACATGTTTTTTATGTATTCAAGAATCGAAAGTTTTCTGTTCAATTGCTAACTATATACAGTTCACTATCATTCAAGAAACAGCTATTTGAGGCAAAGATTCGGGATTGTCATTGAGCATGATGAGGATATGTAGAATGTGAGGGTGTGTGCACGTTCCGCTATAATCAAAGAAATATATTTTGTATTTCATACGTGAAATTTCGTATTTTGTGCGTGAATACATGGATATTCAATGCTAGAATACATGAGTTCGATGGATGATGTGAATATAGACTGGTGTCCCAACTCCTTATACCCAGCCATCAGGAAAAGTTGTAGACTTTCGTCTACTCGATTATGTTGAACTCTAATACCTTACTAGGGCTGCCCAAGATCGACATTAGATGGCGTCACCTATACTGATCTCCATGGTTATCTCGAAAACTCTGAAAATTACGATTTGAATTCGAAATTCAACACTAATGCAAGATTTGAACCATCATCTATCCATTACTGTCAGATATCCGTCAATGTCAGTTGAAGAGGATTTGACTTCATATAGAGGATTGACGATCGTTATGCCATCTCTACTCAAGCTGTGCGGCCTTAATCAGGTTTTTCGACAGGTCTCCACGTTTTTTTGGTAGAAACATTCGAAGAGTCGATTTACCATCCTTATAACCACCTTGGTCCGATGGTTACATAGAATAATAGTGAATGCTCGAATTTAATCAAACATAGCATGAAGTCAAATCAGTTGAATTAGTAACTTCCGGAGTTGCCAGTGAACTCAAATGGACAAGTTCAAGCTAAAATTGATAATTGAAATCCAGTGTATTTTTACTTATATTGGAATAAAATCAAATCATATTGTCCATTGAATCATTCAATGGATTATCTGTTACACCAAATTAGACACATCATCTGTAACTGTTCATGACATGGTTCATTATGGAGTCAGTTATGAATAAACATGAACAAACACTCATGATCGTATTGAAACCGCAATTCAGACGTAAATAAACAAACATATCATCTCTTTGAAGCAATGGACTTTTTAGCAGAATATCAACGTACCTTTCTCAATCAGTGGCGATAACGAAAAAGTTACTGGAAGTTTCACTTTGATTTCGAGATGATGATTTAGAATATGGGGAATCGAATGCTCCTCCTATATATATTTGCAGCAGATCGAACTGATTGGTCGTGGATTAGGGATTTCCAGCTATCATCCACTAGGCTAGGCTCTGAAGAAGAATAACAAACGAGGAATAAAATCTGCCCTTTGTAATGTTGTATGCATTGATACAGAAAAGATCATAATCGACTCCTGAGAATATTTTTCCATCTTGAGATGAATGTACTTCAAGTCTATGTCTACGATGATCTCAGGAGAAACTCGACCTGGAAAAATAAATCGATGGGAAATCTCTAACCACTTTTTTGCCACATACAAACGCAGTTTCGTTTATTTCAGTTGCAATGGGATTCAGGAATGTTTATATTCTCAACTTCAAATCCAAGTTGAAACTTCTCTCGCTCCAACTTGTTGACCCACCATGGTTCTGATCTGCTCTCGATCAATGGTATCTTCACATCAACGAATATCGTGTTTTGTTCATTTTGTTCTCCTTGGTATTGTTATGGAATAAGGAGCATTGATTCGCATTCGAAGCGCCATCTCAGTGATTTTTGAAACATAAACGGGGTTCTTCTAACATTTCTCAGCATTTAAGCATATTATGTATATTATCTCATTTGAAGATTCGTTCTGGGTGGTTTGTTTTTATTGGAAGGCTATTCATCAAAGATTCTTTATCGTATGAAGGACTTTGAAAATCAAAGTAGCTGTCTGGCGGTCGTCGTGAAGGACACAAGAAGGTCATTCTGCGACACTATATTCAAATATTGTTGTTGTTTGGTCCCCTAGTGGTAGCTTGTGGCCACCGAACATATATATGTTCGGTGCTGTGGCGTATAGTCGCATTACATATGCTCATTATTGCTGTTATGGAAATAACCTTCTATTCCTGTTTTTCTTCTTGTTGTTTTAGAATTGAAATCGACCGATACCAGACACCACCTGTTTACGAATATTTCTATCTGATATCCAATCCCCTCTGTATATCGAATTGAATATTTTTTCCTGTATGATTTTTTCCGGAGTCATCAGAAATAATGTTGAGCTCAGAACTGAATGTCTAACCGAGAATATAACGCGCAGAATGTGAGTGGCGTTCTGAATTTCCGTTGAATGAATGATTTTCACGAAAGCGCTGCACGGATTTGATAAATTCTTTATCATTGCCAGTTCAAACTGACAATTGGGTCTGATTCCCAGTTTGAACTGGCAATGTCGGCTAATTGCCAATTCAAACTGTCACTCAGTCCTAATCGCCAGTTTGAACTGGCATTTATACCTAATTGCCAGTTCAAACTAGCATCTATCCCTAACTGCCAGTTCAAACTGATAATCAGCACTAATTACCAGTCCGAAATGGCAATTAGCCCTTATTGCCAGTTCAAACTGGCAATTTTGAGAGAACATATCATCGTATTCTTTGAGCTCTGAACGGACATCATCATTTTTTTTTATAATTGCCAGTTTGAACTGGCAATCAGGGCTAATTGCCAGTTTGAACTAACTGGCATTTATTTGGTACGAATATGATTCGCATCATTGATCAGTATACATATTCTAACAGTGATTCATTCTTATGAGAAGGCTTATATATCTATAATATAATATATATATATATATATATATATATATATATATATATATATATATATATATATATATAATATATCTATAATATAATATAATAGTATCAGCCTAGACATCGTTCGTCTCTATAGAAGTAATTGGATCCGAAATTGAGATACTCAAAGAAATATACGTTTTTTCCTCGTGAAATCCATTGATAACAATCCAGTGGTGAACCGAATGTTGATCTTCAATAGTACAATCGATCTCCTAACGAGTTTATGAACGACTGGTCAAGGGAAGAGTTGAAAACTGTCTGTTGGACATTCTTTCATGGAAGCTTTATTTTTCAACCATTGTGGTATACAGTCGTTGAAGAATACTAGCGGTTACATTCATTTACAGTACATAGCTCTTTTTTTACAGTGGTCAAATCCTGAACGGTGGTGGGCTCTGCAACATTCGTGTCTTTCCGGAACAGTTCGGGAGCATACTTGGTCGCAAGGTCCGACACGGACCGCTGCTTCTGTGGTGGCAATCATAGCACAAGCCACGATCACAAGAAAGATGGTTAGCTTGATGGAAACTCCCATTTTTTTGCAGGAATGTGCTAAAAATATCATCACTATTAATAAGCAATCATCAACTTTTTTCAGCACACACTATCAAACCAGTGGCCAAGTAACTACATTTCACCTTGCGAAAGGTTATGAAATCGTAATATAATGATGATAATAATGATAATGAGAATGATGATATCAATCGCCTTCATTTGTTCCCCCAAAAAAAGAAAGATACAGGAAAATATATACATGTATGTTGAGAATGAATTATATCCTAAACAGTGAACAAATGAGGCGAGGTTCAGCTAAAGCTATTGTTCCATCTCACCCAATGAAAAAATAACTAGGAAATTGATTCGAATTACGGTCTATTCACCCCCAGGAATTCTTGGTTTCGCATCATCAGTGCCTAACGGATACAGTTCGATTCCTTCAATAATTATTTTTCCTTGAATCGATTTATATCCAATACTTCCAGATGGCCAAGTATGTATGTTTCGTGTTCAATTCGTGTTCAGACGTTACCAATATCTCAAGAACGAATTGCAAAAGATGTAGGTAATGACCTTCTACTATTCATATTGAGCCATCCGAGCCCTTTTTAGCTTCTGAGAACTTTCTTGAGGATATATATAAACCTATAGTGAGTATTTTGCGTACATTGGATACGTGTCCTATCATTCGAACCTAAAGGACCATATACGAAATAATTCGATTAGGCACTACGATTCCGCTCAAGTTCCCTTCCATGACATCAGACATCATTCAATATCAGCCCACTAATATGAAGAATATCAAGAGCGAAATGTGATTTCTGGATGAGTTCATCTATATATTTCGTAAATTTCAATTCATCATCGAATATAATATTGGGATTTCGTGCTTCCAGAACAACTTCAGTTTTCTTATTATGGATATTTATATCATTAGAATCTCTCGTCATGCCCTGTAACTTTTCATTACCAATATATGAAAGGTCCAGACTCATCTGTATTTTTTTTTTCAATTATTGTTTTTCGATATTTGATACAGATTCTCAAGTTCAGAATTGATTTCAACCTCGACTGGATTAATTTAATTATGCCTGTTATGTAAACAGGAAATAACATCTCATAAGATTTGATACAGAGTGATCAGAACCGTAATATCCAAATATCTCCCACGTAAGAGCATGCCTTAGCATTACGAATGGTTACATCAACTAGAGCTGATGGGGTACTATGAGGAGAAGGGACACCAGATTGATTACGAGAGACAATGTGATTCGATTTTAAAGATTGTGTTATCCGTGTTATTGTTTATTTTTATCGGAACTAGACTAGAAACTGAAAAAAAGTGGAATTTCTGGAAAGAAATGAGGAATTTTTTTGTGATATTCATCTTGGGGAACCCTGAGGAAATTTCAGATACTGAAGAACTTAGAGATTTGTCGAATGTTGATCTAGGAGACATAGATCCGAATGAATCATACCGCCTAAACGAACCGGAAGAGACCTCTGTCAAGATTGAATTTATATCCTGAGTAAATAAAGTAGAAATCATGAAGCAATGTGAGAAATTGAAAGGTACTGGTATCACAATCTCACACAACTTAACTTTTGAGCAGAGACGTGAGCAAAAAGTTCTGAGTGCATTTTTTGAATAGAGCCAGACGAATTCCTGCAATTCAACCAATTATAAAAGGAAACGAATTATATGTCAACAATGAAGCCTACACTGTCGAAGAACTAAGAAAAATCTATGACTTGGAAGAACGAAACGTGAACAGTGCACCAGCAACACCAAACATCAGGAACCCAGAGAGGGAAGTTGAACTTCAAGGAGGAACAGAACATATCCAACAATCTCAAAATGTTTCGAAAGAAACGGAAAGAAGGAACAATAAGTAGTTCTTTCAACCATTTCAGCTATGATCAAAAGAGGATAATATCCGAAAATAATTCCACTCACCTGACTATTTATGAATACTTGCGTTGAGTTTCGAAAATAGATGAAAATGATACAAAAATCCACGATAGTCTGCCGGACTATGACACTATGATGAAAAAATAATAAAAATATTAAAGAAGTATCAATAAAAATATCGATGAGCTGAAAATTCTGCTCAACCAAGTAGAAGAAAGTTTTGATGTTGTAATACCAACGGAAACTTGGAGAATAACTGACACATCATTATTTCGTATTCATGGTTATAAGTTGTTTTACAATGAAGGAATATTGAACCAAAATAATGGGGTAATTATCTCCGCAAAGGAAAATTTCAATTGTACATTTGAAATTGAAAACTTCGATCATATCAACATAACAGAACTACGTATGGAATTGTGCCGGAAAACAGTTCTTCTGAATGGTATATACAGAGTGGAGCAGCCAAATGGAATGAATTCGATAACGTATAAATGAGAGCGTGTTGGGAAAAACGCTTAGACACGTCGATTCGTATTTTCAGATGTGCATTTTTTTAAAAAGAGAATAATTTTACAGGGTGTGTCACAGTGGCCGATACCAACTTTCTTATTATGAATACAACCCCCTGTATGTTATCGGTTCTTTGGATTCTTCAGAAAATTGTTGACATAATTCATGTACAATGTCCCAGATGTATAACAAGAATTAACATTGAAGAAGAGAATCATTTTATTTCACAAATGATGTGAGAAAACAAAAAAAACAATTATTCCAATATGAGAGATGTTCAAGATATTCGCCGCGAACGTCTTGACAACATGCTAATCTGGTATAGAAATGACATCCAACATTACTCTACATCTCAGCATGTTGCCAACACGTTCGCAGCGAACATTTTGGAACCAGATATATCAAAAATGCTGTCACAACACCTATTTTTGAAAAAAAACTGGACGCCAGTTAGACATTTCGAACTATCGCCCAATATCGCTCATTTCTAGAATGGGTAAAGTATTCGAGAGAAATATCCAGAGAAGAATCAACTCAATCTCCATTGAATACAAACCATTCCAGGAAAACATACAGATTCTGAAACATATATTCTATATTCCTTATTTTTTTGTTCAACACATAGCATAAACATGTTCATTACGGCGGTATCTGAATTGATAAAAACTTGTTATTCTTGGAGTAGTATACGAAAGTCCTGTTCATCATTTTTATGTAGCGAAGTTCATTATACATCATACAGGGTCGCTTGAAATTCGTGATTTCACCGCTTGATCCAAAAACGGTGGGAGTTGATTTTTTCAAATGATACACCGTGTATATCACCTACTCAACTGGAAGATTATTCCAAATGATATATAATGTTTCTTTCCGAGGATGGAACCAAGTTATAGCAAAAAGTATAATCATCAACTTTGATATCTCACATGAGACACTAAATATCATTGCATTTTTGGATTCAATGCATCACTGAATCGTCTTGTCTGATATCTCCCTTCAACCATCTCTCACGGTTTTTGAGTTGATGAATTATTTTCTTGATTTTTTGTTCAAAACGAAACAACTTGATTTTCATCACTGCGGTATTTAGATTCGTAGGATTTTGGGCGTTGCATACCAGAGGGTCTGTAAATCAATTTTGCGAGCAATATCTTCTTCATTTCACAAGGTTGCTAATAACTCGTGATTTCATCGCGTACGGTCAATTCAAATTCTGATTGTCTATCGAAATAATGAATTCTATGGAATCTTCTTATCCACAAAAAAATTGTAGTGAGGACGCTCAGTGAAAAGTTACCTATTGCCTATTACACAAAATCCAAAATTTAAAATCTATAATTATATGACCTCTTTCGCAAGGTCCTCCTCCATTTTCCAACCTGGCCAGTACGGTATAGTACAGTTTTTTGGTAATCAATCCATGTGGAGTTTTTTTTCTTGACTCAAATTGAAAATACTGAAAACTGTAAACTGTGGTAAACTGTTACATGGATAGTGGAACCAGAATGAGCATAGACAAATAGTGCCTTGTGGATTGTTTTTCCGATGGAGTATCAGAACTCTTGCGATACTCGATGAAATCATATCTTGGAGAAAGTGACGTTTTCTCCAGATCCACTTTTTATATTCGTCATTCATTCAGTATTGCCCTTGGTGATTTCTGAACCTATGGCATATTCTCAAAAACATCTGAATATATATGAGACATATGTTTTGAACAAAAAATCGAGACTATTCGATATTATTCATGATCTGATATCTTTCAAGGTTGATACGTGCGAAAGTTGATGGCTGATGTTCCGAAATGGAACATTCTATATTTCATTTCATAATCGCTCAGAGATTCTCATAAAGATTCATGTTGGAATTTGAAGGTATTTATGCAGATTCATTGCATCGACAAATACAATGGACCACGTTGTGATGACATAATAAGACGTAATCAAATATTCCTTTTAATTATATAATGTTCATGTTTTCTCCCAACTTTTGAACATTTGGTATTGAACGAACGGAGAATGTGATGAGTTATGTGAAGACAAGGGACAAAACATGGGACTAAAGGAACTTTGAATTTTTTCACTCTTTTTATTCTTATTGTTGCGATCAAATTTTGATTCAAACGTATTCTCGACGTAATGATTTCGACATCCCATCCACTTACCCAAAGAGTTCTGTACTTGTCGATATTGGAAGATAATCTTCGATAGCACTTCGAAACACGATGTTATTCTATGAAGAATTACAATATTCTTACACCATTTATATGGTTCTCGAAGTGATTATCTATCAATATGGTCATTCATTACCGGTTTTTGGACGGCATTGATAAAGACCGTGAACGGGGAAATCCCTGAGGACAATGAATCCCTAGCCTCTTCATCACCTCTAGACCAGAAACAACAAACAAATACGAGATGTTTCAAAAATTCTCCATTCGATTTTTTAGATTCTTATAGGACTCTCTCTTCGTTTCTGAAGAATAAAAATAGGAGTTTCAATAATCATTTCAATATATTTGTAAATGAGCTGAAGTTGTGTTCTCATTGGATATGAAAATATAGAATTGGATTCGTTTTTCTCAATTTTTATTTCGAAAAACTAAGTGTCACTGGCATGAAGAGAATTTATCTCCAGGTGATAGCGTAGTGATATTTTTGGGCAGATCACAAATCTGACCTCAATATACGAATAGATTCGGATAATCAGGGTATCTTCAATTTTCATTTTTCAGAAATGAGGAAAGAGAATCCTAGAAGAATCTAGAAGAATACATACACTATATCTTCTTGATTGACCTCATCAACGATATCTCATTCTGAAGATCCGATCGCGTACTACCTGAGAATCCGCTTCCAAGTTTTCATAGATAACAAAATAACAAGTCCCTCAATACTCTACGTTTTCCCTTCCATTCCAATTGACAAACAGTGATGTAGAGTGGATTGGTAAGAAATTCGCAGAAAGATTGATAGATATGAGGAAAATTATTAGGAAAACTATCCTTTGGAAATTCACCGCATCCCGGCGAATATATACTGGTGGTCAAAATGAATAAATGAAACGAATCATTTCTTCCCGCTCACAATTAGCATATCCTGAACGACCGTGGGCTCTGCAACACTCGTGTCTTTCCAGAACAGTGGGAGGACATACCTTTTCACATGGTCCAATAGGCCTCATCAAAATTGTGGAAGTTGTGGCGAATCTATTGTTTGCGGTGGGTGTTGAGTTCTTCAGTGTCTTCAGTGGATAATATTCGACATAATATAATCATTCATGACATAATGCATCAATTGGACTAAGATTCACAATAAAGAAAATGTCTCGATTCTTATGATTCAATTCATCATCGATCATTGGTCTCAAAATATTTATTTTTACAGACGATATCAACAATTCAATGCAGCTCTGCAGAAAGCAATCATTTGCCGATATGGGTTCATTCTACTTTTTGAAGGCTGAGGCCATGACTCACTCGCTATTCTGAAGAAACTGTCCCAACATATGACAGCTTCATTTATTCGAATGATGAGATATGAGTTAGTTCGAAAAGTATTATATTTCTATATCGTATAGGTTTTTCGCTTACGCAGAACTGGGTTGACTATTTTCAGCAGCAAACGATTCACTTATCACAAGCGAATAATTCGCTCGAGAGAAGTGATGTCGCAAATAACAACTGAACTAATACTATCAACTGAATTACTCGCTTCTGATAAATGAACAACTCGCTGATGACAGGTCAATAACATGATAGTGACAAGTGAGTGAGTAGGTAATGACGAGTGGATCAGTGAGTACAAGTGAACTACTATATCACTGGTGATGAACAGTATACCTCTGATAGGTATAAGATAGTAATCAGTGGTTGATTCTTGGAATCAGTACACTTGGGGCTATTAACTCGTTCATTAGTAGTGATCAGCTTATACACTTGCCATTAGTGAGTTGCATGATATCCGGCAAGTGGTGTGTTCATCAATGGTTCATCAATTAATAGTGCTGATTGTCTATTTTCAAGAACCCAATTTTTTTCGTAGTAATCAACTTGTCTCCTTGTCCCATATAGTAATCAAGTTTTTACCTGTCACTATTTGAGTTTCACACGGAGTTAGTGATTATTTTCTCTGTGTAGATTTGGCCACTTCGAGTATGAGTGTGACGCGAAATATATGAAATAAAAATGAAGGAAAATCATGTTATCTGTTCAAATTGCCTTCATGGGTAATGAATTATAGGAAGAACAATAGTTCATTTGTCCTTTCTCGGAATGAAATGAAAACTGCTATCAAAATGAATAAATGTATCATCCTTGAGGAAGAAATTGTCTGATGAATTGAATGATATTATGCTGTGCGGTTGGTCTGATTACCGACGATGATAGCACAAAAAAAAAACAAATCGGAATTGGTGATTCGAATTTTCTTGGAAGTCATTCCTCATAATTGAGTAAATTGCAAGGAAAGGAGTCACCATTATATCAAAATTGAGATTTATATATTCCAATACTTCCTATAGAATATATAGAGCCATAGTTTGATGCGAGTATCTTCGAAAGATGAGAACAAATTGAGTTGCACTTCTCACCCATGTATTCAGTACTAGAAGGAAATGAGTCGCGTTAGGACTCAAGTTCCTTATGATTATCTCACCAAAGTCCTCAGTTGTTGTCATCTTCTGGATCTGCCTGCTCGAGCAAGTAGGTCTATTTCGAAGATGATAAAAATATGAAGTATATGCGAATGTGCGTAGAACGAGTACTTTCAACAGAACCACTGAAATTTCCTCGATTATTATTGTCTCGAGTCAACAGATGAAATGGAATGAATCATTTATACGGAAGCAGTGAAATTCTGAATTTTTTTCTCGAAATGATTATTCATAGAAGTTGGTCACTCACCTAATGATATTGATGACACTTTGCAAGATAGGTTTCAGTGAAAAATTCAAAATTCCTACACTATTTATATCTTTCTCGGAATGAAAATCTGATGATTGGTTGTTTATTCGAAATTTGAAGACGGCATTGACTGAAATCAAATACAAGAAATTTCAGCGTGTAATATTTATTCTGCCTTATGAATCATATTGAGATTATAAATAAATAATACAAGATATCCTGGAAATTTCCCAATCTAGTCTACTGTTGAATTTGCTCCATAGAAATGGAAGAAATTCTACGAAATGAGAGGTTTCATAACGTATTGAGAGGAATGATTCATGCTAAAATAGAATAGAATACTCTACCTTGATAGTTAACTACCGCAAAGAAGCCCAGAAATTATCCCTCATCAATGATTCTGTTTTATCTTGTATCTTTATCTTATTTGCAGGAACGTGATTCATAGGAACCGTATTTCATAGGAATATAAATCATAGGAATGGTATTCTGTAGGAACCGTAATTTGTAGGAACCGTTTCCTGTAGGAACCGTATTCAATAGGAACCGAGATATGTAGTCATGATATCTACTAATCAAGTTAGTGGAGAAAAATTATATGTGATCATTTCCGGAATATATAGAATTGAAATGAAAATTGTTTTGTTTCAGGTTAAAAGTTGAGTTAATTGTGTACAAACTCCAGGTATTCGAATGAAAATCTTCCCTATAATATCAGAGATCACAAAAATTCCAATAAAGTGCGCACATGGTCTAATGCTATTCTTGGAACAATAGATTACGCCCATTACCTACCATCAAATTCATGTATTACTGACCGACAGGAAGGAAAATCCTTCATATTCATAACCAATGACTTTTTTGAACGATATTTTGTAAGTGTTCAGTCCTCGACCACCATCTGTGTACGACTACTGTCAAACTGATTGCCCAACTGATTGTCCTGCTGTAACGCAGATTCCGCTTTTTTGAAATTTTATGAATTGTCGATCCGATTCCTACAGAATACGGTGACTACATAATACGGTTCTTATGAAATACAATTCTTACAAAATACGGTTCCTATAGAACACGGTGACTACATGATACGGTTCCTACAAAATACGGTTCCTACAGGATGAGGTTGCTACAAAATGCGGTCTCTTTGAAATACGATTCCTATGATAAACTTCTCCTATGAATCACCAATCCTTCGGAATGCAGATCAACGATCCTATGGAATACGGTTCTTATAGAATACGGATCCTACAAAATACGGTTCCTAAAGAATACGGCTCCTACAAAATACCATTCCTACAGATAAGGGTTCCTATAGAATACGGTTTCTTCGTCTCATCATTCCAATACGAATCAATATGCTACGTTTCATGTTCTAATTTTTGACATTCCTTTTAGCTACCGTCTCACTGTTTTCACTTGTTCAGGTTCAGAGTTTCTTCACTGTTGAGAAAGTATCTAACTGTCATCAATATGCCCATATCCATTATATTCTCGCATCAGGACGAATGAATTCAGGTTGATGATTCGATAATATCTGATAGGTAGGTGGCTATATGTTCACGAACTAGTATTCATGAAATGTGAAAAACTACCTTGATAGAGGAACACAACATGCACGCCTTTGAGGGCAGTCATGTCAGTGTTGGAGAAAAAAAAATCAGAATGCTGTTCAGCATTCATTAGGCTCGATTTTCGTTCTGTGATCAAAATAATCGGAAAATTCCCATACATCCAAATCCATCTGGTACTCACGACACGAATCGTAGAAAAAAGAAGTAGAATCACTTTTTGTTACATGCTGGTCAACTTATCCAAGTCAACCACGGTTCCGTGCGGATAAATAGAACTGTGCTAAGAGCACCCTCGACCATCATTTCCAATCGGCGGATTGTGTTCATATCAATCTGGTTCTGGATATGGAAGCAGTGTCTCAACAATACATCATATCTCCACTTCTGGTCCTGGTTATGTAACATTATATCGATTTCTAATATCCAGTATGGAGGGACTGGTAGTGGGTAAAGTATCAAATATTTTTCACTGTTTGGTGACCTGTAGGCTGATTCACGGTGTATGGCACATTAGATGTTCCTAGTGAACCACAAAATGGGTTACTGTGAACATTAATTGCGGAGCTTATTCAGACAAACACCTCGTCATCATTCTAAGAATGCCGAATCAAAATTCGGTTTGCAGTCAGATGGACCCTCTCCAAACTTCATCTCAGTTACGTCAAATATATTTGCTCAAATAGGTGACTGAAAGTTGTTTATTCGGAATAGTAATAGTTACTGCTATGATTTAGGAAGCTGCTGGAATTTGCCTTCTATGTTTGCATATCATAACATCCTCTGATTGATCTAGTTGATGACTATAGAAAGTTCAATGCAATCCTGATCCAACGAACCACATAACATTGTTATGCCTCCATTATCCACGAGAGCGTAATCATCCTGGTAATGTATCTAAAAGTAGTGTACTCTTGTTTCAGCAAGGATTCAATTTGGGGCAGTTTTTCAATGATTCACATTATGAATATCATTAGTATTATACGAGGAATTACATGACCATGAGAATGATATTTATGGATATCGTTTCATAGCACTTATGCATTCCAATGATTCTTTACATATAGATTCACCTGAACATTAAACGCATTCTATATTTTAACTGTTGCTATCAATGCTGCAATGCTGCAAAAACTGTACGAGAGAAATTATTCCATTGTATTATATACGCGAGTTGATAACGTTCCTCCATTTACAACTATTTTGATATAGAATAGGATTAAATAGATCATACTTTTCACCGCATGAGTTTTCAAGATTGGAATATCATATCATGCTATGATATGATCATATACTATCATCACTAACCGTCATACTGAATCGGTATGAATAGCACCGGAAATTCTGCATAATGTAAGGGATGAAACCTTCCACAGAATGGGATGCTGCCAGCAAGTGAATGGTACACATGTTGGTCAATTGTTACGTTTATAAACTCAACTTTTCAATTTCGTTTTGATTTCATGCCACCCTCCAACGTACGAAAAAATTGTATTTAATCAGTACGCTGGATTCCTCTTTTCACCAGCTCTCCAATGAGGGATCACAAGCAATACGGTTGCATTTGGAGAAAAACATACTCAGGGTAGATTCAGCTACCCCTGAATACCTATATTCCTCATATCGCTTGCAGAATGTGGGTGAATATATTGAAACGTGAAAAAATCTCGGGAATTCAATGGAAAATAACTATTCACCTCCCTGGTAGCGAATTTATCCCAAAGGAAATGAAAAATTCTGAATTTGCAGTACGATTGCGTGTATCCTCAATTTTTCTATATATTCTGTTTACCTGCTTGTGGTACAAAAATGTTTGTAGTGTGAGTTCGAACGACCATCGTATGAATATCGTATGAATTAACTATCATGACGAAAGTTAAGATCGGACTGGATGCTGAATTTTACGCTGAATTTGATGGTAAACGAAAATATAGGGTGTCCTATTGAAACGAAGAGAACTTCATGTTGCACCCAGCTTATCTCAAAATATTCCAGGAATGTGTATCGGCGTGTATACAACACCTCTCATTCTAAGTATCCTGAGTATGTTATTTCACTCCCATTTAATTATTGGCTGCCGCGTATATATAATGTATATATATATATAATTATGAATATCCAGATATTCTCGAGAATATCGTCTTAGTGATAACCATTTCATTTCCAAATCTTTCGACGCCACTCAAAATGGATGAACAAAATTTTGAGTAGGTTCTGATGTTTAAAAAGTACATGGATTCATAATCAAGTGACATATATATTATAGGAATGAGTAGCAACGGTTGCTTCACGAATAACATAACCTGAGTGCTCGTGCGTATTTAGAATTGCAAAATCTCTCAGTAGATGTATTATTTTGTGTATCGATATATATTATTATTGTATCATATATATTATTGAATCCAATGTTTCAAATGTATGTTGTCTTCCAATTGCGAGATTTTCGGATTATGTCTTGAGGAGACATCCACTCGAGGAGATCTATGAGAAAACCCCTACTGTGAAATTCGATGTGGGATAGAAATGCAAATGGATTGGGGTAAAACTTCGTAAGAGGTTTGATGGATGCGAGGGAAATGATTGAAAAAAAAAATATCCTTCGATAATCCAATCATGAAACCTTTATTACTCAATCAACAATGTATCCCGGAGAAAAATAGTTGCGGTTACAATCAGTTACAATACATTCCTCCCCCGCTACAATAAGCATATCCTGAACGACCGTGGGCTCTGCAACACTCGTGTCTTTCCGGAACGATTCGGGGACACACCTGGTCGCATGGTCCAATACGCACTGCTGCTTCCGTAGTAGCTATCATGGCGCAAGCCACGATCAGAAGGAAGACGGTCATCTTGAAGGTAGCACCCATTTCGTTGCAGGAAATAGCTGAAAATATGATGATTAGAGTTGCAAAACAATCAATAGCTTATACTATCGATAGTACTATCCATAGTTCGAGTCAAAACCACAGAAAACAATCCAATTTCTGCACTTTATCTGGAATCGATGGTTGTCTCCCAGTATCTGAAAACTATCGATTCTCTCGATATCACGAAACTACGATAACGTTCGATAGTTTTCCACCTCTAATTATCAATCTATCTGTCAATGTCAGCCTGAAATCTAGGAAGGATAAGAATCTGCACCAATCTAATGCTAGTAATGGGTCTACATTTCTCCCCATATCGACCTCTTCTTTCTAATCTTCCTTCTTGAAATTTCATAAATCAAAATTTATAATATTGAGAGAAATATGATAATGATTTCGCGTGCTCTACGAATCTGAAGAATCAGAAACGTCGTAGGTACAAATATGTGGAGGATCAGTTATAACTGTCGGATATTATCTGCCTGTTGGGAGTCCGTCAGATGGAATTATCCTGCATATCATAGATCAACTGAAAGATAATGAATGCATACAGGGAATTACTTCGGTAAACATCCACGCCGATACTGATAGTGAGCATAAACTGAACTTTCAAGAATTGTTTTGACTGTGATGTTCATGAAATCACATGAAGGCCGATATTTTGTGGTATTCATATTAGGTCATACTGAGCGATATCTTCAGACAGTGGAATATAAAAATTGACCTCATGACGATGAACCTTTGTCTAGAAAAAATTCAATTTGATAAACTGGTCTCTAGTGGAATAACATTCTGTTGATTGTGAAGAATTGGCAGGTTCATACTGGGGATTTTCACTTGGAGATTTGATCATTAATGGATGAGTGATCCTCTGAAAGTTACTGAATGATTTCTAAGAACACTCATTTGTGTGAAAGCAGCGGATTGAAGGAGAAATACTTTGATTTTTCCAACATTAGGATCAAGAGCTAAGCCACATGAATTACGAGCACCGGGTGACAGTCATATCGGTGTCATTTTCTGCTCGTGGTGAAGGCCGTTATAGGGTTTCTTTCCCCTTATACTACCTCAAGAACCCATATGATCGGATGTCAATACTTTTTTTTCACTGGTAATGACATTTTTTGTTTCTGCATGAATGTACTCTGCATGAATGTACTCATTAGTAATATTATTATTTTATAGAGTTCCATCCAGGGGCATTTCACTATTCCAGGAGAAAAGACAGTGTGATAACTACAAGGTAGTTAGTCATTGCAAGTATGAGTTTGATGCCAAATATATCACAAGAATAAAAAAAAATCAAGTTGACATAGGAATGAGTTTCGGCTGTTGAATCGATGAAAGAGCAATATTCCATTTGACAGTTCTCTAAATGGAATGGAAACAGCTGAATGAATGAATCTATCATCTCCGAAGAAAAATTCGTCTAATGAATCGATGGACAGAATAGTTGATCATATGATATGATGATAATAGCACAAAAATGACATCGGAATTGGTGATTCGAAGTTCTTCGAACCTCATTCCATATGATTGAGAATGTTTGTGCAAAGATATAACAGAATTGAGGCATATTATGTTTCGATACTTCGTCTAGAATATAAAGCCGTAGATCGATACAAATATCTCCGATAAATGAAAACAGATTCAGTTTCACTTTTCACCCACATATTCATTGCTAGAAGGAAATAAGTCAGTCGCGCTACGACTCGAGTTTTTCATGATGAACTCAAGATTTCATGATTGACACTTCTTTCATATCATCATGAGATACAGAATAACGAATTGCCATGGAAGATTTGATGTCCTAATATATAACACAAAACTTCATCATTTTTTTGTGCTTTGCCTCTCCAAGAAAATTGGAGAATTCGATCATTCTTGCAAGTCGTCTGTTATTGTCATCTCCTGGATTTGCCTCATCAAGCAACTATATTTCAAGGGCAATGATGAAATAACTTGGAGTGAACAACTGTGCGTAGAACAAGTTCTTCCAACGGAACCAATAAAATTTCAAATGGAACTTGTTCTCTGAATAATCATTGATAAAAGTTGTTCACTTACCTAATAATATTCGATAACACTTCGCAAGATAGGTTTTATTCTGTTGAAGAATTCAATATTCTCACACTATTTATATGTTTCTCGAAGTGATCATCTGATTGGTCGTTTGTTTATAGTTTGTAGACGGCATTGACTTAAATCAAACATAGGAAATCCCAGCGTGTGATATAAATTCTGCCTTAATCATCACGCTGATATCAGAAAAGAATAATACAAGATATTCTGAGAATTCTGCAATTCAGTAAACTTTCGAATCTTTTTCAGAGAGTTGAGAATCGATCCACAGGAAATGAGAGGTCCCATAACGTATTGAAGGAAATGATGTATGCAAAAAAATAGAATACTTCAGTTCATCCTGCGTCGATAGTTCAGTAGTACTGAAATATGAGCCCACTTTCACTACTATAGGAGCCTTTCCTATCTCAAAGAAAATCTAGTTACTGACAGCCATTATTGGGGAACCAATCACAAGAATTGATATGTGTTCCGATAACCAGTTGATTCACTAGTGTTCTACTATCAAACTGTTTGCTTGGAAGTTTTGAGCTGTCAGTATTCTCTCGCATCGATACAATGAATTCAGGTTGATGATTCAATGAAAACTCATAGGCAGGTTCATGAACTAGTAGTTCATGGAATGTGAAAATTTCCTTGGTAAAGAAATGCCCCTTCACGCTTCGAAGAGCAGACGAATAAATTATTGTAGAAATAATTCAAGATGATGTCTAGCATTCCTTGGGCTTGCTTTCCGTTTCTTGACCAAGATGATGCAGGAAACTCCCATACATTTCGATCCATCTGGTTCCCACGACACAAATCAATGAAAATAAGCAGTGATGGAATCACCCGGTTTCCTGTTCCTGGATATGAAAGCCAGTAACGTTGCAGCATGGTTCCACTTCTGGTCATTGTCATGTAACATTTTTTTTTTCTGATGATTTCTGATATCAAGAATCAAGAGACTGGTAGTAGGGAAAATATCAAATATTTCTCACTGTTTGGTAACCTGCTTATGGGCCGTTCCACAGTGAATGACACATAAGATGTTCCTAGCGAACCACAAAATGGATCATTGTGAACATTTGTTGCGGAGTTTATTTGGACAAACACCTTGTTATCATTTTCAGAATGCCGAGTCAAAATTTGGTTATACCTTTCATCTCAATCACGTCAATGTAGGATGGTTCAAAAATATTTGCTCAAATAGGTGACTGAAAGTTGTTTATTTGAAAAAGTAGAAATGTATATTACTGCTGTGATGTAGAAGGCTGTTGAAATTCTCCTCTCATGTTTGCATATCATAACATTTTCACTGGAGGCAATATCTTATGAATGTATGGAATCAGTAGGTGATAGTATCTCCTTCATTTCAGCAATTCTTGTATTTTTGCCGACGTTGTACAAGGCAGCGGTTATTTCACTTTGGTGGCTTTTCCCCACTTCGGACTGTTTGGGATCATCGTTTTGAACATCTTCCAGGAATTTTCAGCTCATTGAAGATTATTTCTGGGTCAAGAGTGGAAGTGGATATTCTCGAAAATGCAGTTCTCCTGTACATTCATTTCTCAGCTCTTTCTGAGATGTCCTCTAGTCGTTTCTGAGAAAGAAAGTAGAAGTTATTGGAAATCATATCAATATATTTGTAGTAAGAGCAGATTTGTGATCTGCCCCAAAATGGCACTGCGCTCGGAATTGAACCTTAAGAAACCAAAAAGAGAAATTTCCTTTTTGTCAATGACATCTCTCTTTTTTGAGAAATTTGGAAATACAAATATATATAACTCCTACTTATCTCAGTGGACGTTTCGGAAACGAATCTGCCCCCATTCTCAACACAATTAGAATACAACAAAATTTAATTGTATTGTAAACGGGAGTAGATTCGTTCCCGAAACGTCCACTGAGATAAGTAGAAGTTGGAAATATTCGTATTTCAAAGAATAAGGTGTCATTTTAAAATAGAGAATTTCTCTTTTGGGTATCTAAAGGTTCAATTCCAAGCGCAGTAACATGTCGGGGCAGATGACAAATATGTTCTTAGTGCGAATATAATGAAATGATTTTCAATACCTTCTTCATTTCTTGAGAACAAGGACAGAAAATCCCACGAGGAGCTGAAAAATGAACCGATTCATGAATCAAACCTCATAAATACAACTGAATTATAAAAATATATTTCAATGAAAATAGTAGAGATATTTCAGAACGAGTATCTTACGAACTATCATGAAGGAAAATCAAGAACTAGATGCAGAAATTCATGCTGAGTTTGATGGTGTAACAAAATAAAGGGTGATCTATAGATGTTTTCTCGCTTAGGTTGAACACCAAGTATATCTCAAAAAATCTCAGGAATGTGCATCGGCGTGAATAAAATGGCTCTCATCCGAAACATTCCATTGTTGTCTTCTTCCTATCCTAAGTGAGTCATTGCACACCCACACACTTATGGGCTACCCCGTATATATGTATGTAAAATGATGGATATCTAAATATTTTTGAGAATATCATCTGAGTGGAAACCATCTCATTCCCAAATCTTTCGACGCTACTCAAATTTAATGAACGAAATTTCGAATAGGTTCTGATGTATGAAAAGTACATGGATTTAAAATGAAGTGACATATATTATAGGAATAAATTGCAACGCGCGGTTGCTTCACGAATAACATAAACTGAGTGCTCGCGCGAATTTAGAATTGCAAAATCTTTCAGTAGATTCATTATTCTATGTATCGGTATATATTATTATTGTATATCATATATATTATTGAATCCAATGTATCAAATGTATGTCGTCTTCCAATTGCGAGATTCACGGATGATGTCTTGAGGAGACATCCACTGAAGACATCCACTCGAGGAGATCTATGAGGGAAACCATACTGTGAAATTCGAAGTGAGAAAGAAGTGCATATGGATTAGGGTAAAACTTCGCAGGAGGTTTGATGGATGCGAGGGGAATGATTAAATATATTCTTTGAAAATTCAATCATAAAACCTTTAATACTCAATCAACAATGTATCCCGGAGAAAAATAGTTGCGGTTACAATCAGTTACAATACATTCCTCCCCCGCTACAATAAGCATATCCTGAACGACCGTGGGCTCTGCAACACTCGTGTCTTTCCGGAACAATTCGGGGACACACCTGATCGCATGGTCCAATACGCACTGCTGCTTCCGTAGTAGCTATCATGGCGCAAGCCACGATCAGAAGGAAGACGGTCATCTTGAAGGTAGCACCCATTTCTTTGCAGGAAATAGCTGAAAACATGATGATTAGAGGTGCAAAACTATCAATAGCTTGTACTATCGATAGTACTATCCATCGTTCGAGTCAAAACAACAGAAAACAATCCAATTTCTGCACTTTATCTGGAATCGATGGTTGTCTCCAGTATCTAAAAACTATCGATTCTTTCGATATCTATCTGTCTATCTCAGCCTGGATTCTAGGAAAGAGAGGCTGTCACGTGATGAAAATTCGCACCAATCTGATGCAAGTAATGTGAGGATTGAGAGTTAAGCCACATGAATGACAAGCACCGGGTGACAGTCATATCGGTGTCATTTTCTGCTCGTGCTAGAGAACGTTATAGCGTTCCTTTCAATCTATACTACAACAAGAATCCATATGAGTGAATATCAACACTTCTTTTCATTGGTAATGAAATTCTTCGTTTTTGCATAATTGTTCTCTGCTAATAATTGTTGGCAATGGAATCATTATTATTATATGAAGTTTAATTCAGGGGCAATTTACTATTTCAAAGAAGATACAATGTGATAACTTCAAGGTAGTTAGTCATTTTGAGTATGAGTTTAACGCCAAATATATCACAAAAACCAAGAAAAATCAAGCTGTTAAAGAAAAGAGTTTTGGGTAAATCTCCTCCATGGGTGTTGAATCAAAAAAAGAACAATATTATGTACGTCCGTTCTCGAAATGAAATAGAAAAAGTTATGTAACAGCTGAATGGATAAATCTATTATCTTCGAAAAAAAATTGTCTAATGAATTGATCAACAGAATATCTGAGCATATTATGCTTTTTGGTTGGTCAAATTTCAATCGAAAAATAAATCGGAAATGGTGATTCGAATTTCTTTGCACCTCATTCCTTATGATTGAGAACGTACAGAGATATCACTAAATTGAGACATAATATGAACCGATACTTCCTCTAGAATATAAAGCCGTAGATTGATGCGAGTATCTCCGATGAATGGAAACAGATTTAGTTTCACTTTTCACCCACATATTCATCGCTAGAAGGAAAAGAGTCGAGTTACGACTCAAGTTTTCCTTGATAAACTCATGATTTCATGATTGACAGTTTCTTCATATCATCATGAGATACAGAATATTGAATTTCCATGGAAGATATGGTGTTTTGATATATAACACAAAACTCCATTATTTTTTGTGCTCTGCATCTCCAAGAAAATAGAAGAATTAGATAATTCTTGCACCAAAGTCCTCAGTTATTGTCATCTTCTGGATTCGCCAACTCAAGCAACGATTTTTCAACGGCAATAAAAAAATATCATGAAGTAAACAACTGTGCATAGAACGAGTTCTTTCATTGGAACCAATAAAATTTCAAATGGAACTCGTTCTCTAAACAATCATCAATTAAATTCGTTCACTCACCAAATAATATTCGATAACACTTCGCGAGATAGGTTTTATTCTGGTAAAAAGTTCAATATTCTCACACTATTTATATGTTTCTGGTAGTGATTATCTGATTGGTCGTTTGTTTATAGTTTGTAGACGGCATTGACTTAAATCAAACACAGGAAATCCCAGCATGTGATATAGATTCTGCCTTATTCATCACACTGATATCAGAAATGAATGATACAAGATATTCTATGAATTCTGCAATTTAGTAAACTCTTGAAACTCATTCAGAGAGTTAAGACAAATCTACAGAAAATGAGATGTTTCATGAAGTATTGGAGGAGATGATGTATGCATTAATAAAATAGAATACTTTGGCTCATCCCGCGTCGATAGTTCTGTAGAACTGAAATATGAGCCCACTTTCACTACTATAGAAGCCTTTTTTATCTTGAAGAAAATCTAATAACTATAACCATGGCGACATTCTGACAGCCATTATTGGAGAACGAATCACAAAAATTGATATGTGTTCCGATAACCAGTTGATTCACTACTGTTCTACTATCTAACTGTTTGCTATTGCTCAGGTTCAGGTTTGCTCTACTCTTGAGAATGTTTTGAACTGTCAATATACTCTCGCATCAGTACAATGATGATGCGTACAGTACAAGTTGATGATTCAATGAAAACTAATAGGTAGGTTCATGGACTAGTAGTTTTTGGAATTTGAAAATTTCCTTGGTAGAGAAATGCCTCTTCACGCCTTGAAGAGGAGACAAAGCAAGTATTGGAGAAATAATTCACGATGCTGTCCAGCATTCATCAGTCTTGCTTTCCGTTTCTTGACCAAGATGATGCAGGAAATTCCCATACATTCTGATCCATCTGGTGCATTACCTCCTGATCTAGTTTATGACTATTGAAAGTTCATTCCAATGAACCACATATCATTGTTATACCTCCATTATCCATGACAGCATTTTGTTGATATCATCCCAGTAATGCATCTGAAAGTAGTGTCCTCTTGTTTCAAATATGGCAGTTTCCATTACGAATTCATAGATTATTATTATCATTATACAAGTAATCACATGACCAGCAGAATGATTTTTGTGGATATCGTTTCGTAGCACTCATGCATTCTGATAACTCCAGATATATATAATCACCCCAACATGTAACGCATTCTGTAGCCCAATTGTTGCTTTCAGTGCTGCATCATGTCAGAAAATGCTGATACGAAAAATAAAATATCATTCGTGTATTATATACACGGATTGATTAATATCCTCCAACTGAGTGGGATAGCTATAGACTAAGTCATAGACTTATCCTCAGGATAAAAAGTCTATGAGTTCAACATCCGAGCGTTCATATCATATAATGAGATTATATCACACTTTCACTAACCGTGATACTAGTCTGTTGACTGTGATAATATTGAATCACAAACTCTATCACTATGTTCGAATGCTATGAATAGTTGTATAACTAGGCAGTTGGAGATGAATTTATCTCATTTTGTAAAAAGTGTATGATTAGGAATGTTTCCAATACTGAAGATTGAATAGGCAGACGTTGGCTCATGAGACTTCTCATATCGATAAGTACGCTATTATAGTTCGAATTTGAGGAATATTCAGGTATTCATCATTGATATCATGTTAGAGCCTTCATTGTACAATCACCATTGTATACCATTGAATGATACTGACGATCAGAGTGCCTTATTACAATACATTCTTCAACCAATACAATGAGCGGATCCTGAAAGGACTTCACGAATTCTTTTTCAATACTTCCTTCACGTCCATCACTTTTTGCGATTCGAGAAAAAGAGCTGGTCACATTCCTGTTCTCGAGCTACGCGGTAAATTCTGCTGAAGCTGGCAATCATAGTGCAAGACGCTATCAGAAGGATGATGGATATCTCAAAGCCAGCACGCATTTTCACTGGAACAGTGACCTGAGAATATTATTGAACGGCAGTATAAACATCGAGCATATATGTAGAACAGCTATATAAAATATCGAAGCCAACATATCATAATTCAGAAGGGAAAATGGATAGCGATATAATAGAAGATTCATTACAATCAAGAAATATGAGCAGAAAGTCATCAACTTCATAGTGACTTCACTAGTAATGAACTTCCCTCGGTGATTTATCGAATCATCTTTGGAAATATTCTTTTTGATTCACCTTTGCGAATCACTGGATTCAATGATTGATTAATAAACTTGTGATATCGAATTACAGTTTTCCTCAGAACAAGGCAATATCGTTTGAATGAATGAAATCCATAGGTGATAGAATCACCTTTATTAGAGCAATTCGGAAAATCGTTTCAGATCATCGTTTCGAACATTTTCCAGAAAACTTCAGCTCATCGAGAATTTTTTCTGGGTCGAGAATAGAAGTGGATGAATCAGCTTCTTATGCTTGTAAATGTAGTTTGCCTGTTTATTGTGGAAGGAACGTTTGGAAGGAACCGTATATATATATATATACCGGGTGTCCCAACAGTACGTATTTGCTCGATTATCAACACAAATGGAGCCTCAATGTATGGGGCGGTATCGTGGATAATTATGTTATCGGACCATATTTGTTGGTTGATCGAACACCTACCTAATCATATCATAAATGAAATGTGGTTTCAGTTAGATGGGGCACCAGCGCATTTTTTGGGAGAAGTTCGAGCGGAGTTAAATATAATGTTTCCTGATGAGTGGATAGGACGAGGAGGACCTATTTCTTGGCCGCCAAGGTCGCCGGACCTAACATCAATGGATTTTTATCTTTGGGGAACAGTAAAATCGGAGGTTTATCGTACTGCCGCAACTACACGGGAGGACATGAAAATGAGAATTCGTGAGACATTTCAACGAATTATGCCCTTTCATTTGAGCAGCGTGAGAACAAAATTCATGAAGAGATTGAGAAAATGTATTGAACAGGGTGGAAGACATTTTGAACATGTATCACGAGTGTAATAATTGTCATTCTTTCTGTTCTAGTTTCCAAATATTATGCAGGTATAGGTACTTTTACTTTTCTCCAATTCTGTAAAAATAATTTGAAATAGAAAAATAATCAAGGAACGGTTGAGAATAACACATAACATGTACGTATGCTCTGATAGGTTATTCCATATACAAAGAGACGACGAACTAATATACAAGGTGTCCCATTTGAAAAAATCGCATAAACTTGAATCGAGATGGACGAAAAAGAAAGTGATAGTTGAAGCACCCTGTATGATTATCGATGGAGATCAGAGCATTACACGCTACTACGGTATTCTCTACGTCAATCCACCATACAAAATTCACATCTTCGAAGAAACAGCTCAATCACAGTTATTTCATTAAGAGCCTGCATCACTCCCTTTTTTTTTCGAAATGATTGATAACTTGGCAACGGCGCATTGTGGAGAGGAAAAAATCTAGTGTACGGAACGAAGGGACCATTTTAATGACTGAAAAATAAACCGGTTGATCCATTTGAGAAATACATATTTTTTGTTACTACGGAAAAATGCAACGCTGTGAATCAGGAACTATTTTGAAAATGGCCTTTGAAAGTGGCCTTCGCGGTGAAACTTTTTTCCATATATCAGCATCATCGATATATCGAGCAATTACGCACTGTGAATGTGATGTGAATGACTATCTGTCCTGAATATGTACATTATCTATCTCTGACAATGTCTAATCTATTGTTCAATGGTGAATGAGGCAATAAATAATCTATGTTGTGAGTGAATCAATCATATATTACGGAAAAAAAGGACATTGATGTTATTTTCCAGGTGGAGTCAAGATTGATCCCGCTTGCAGGCGACAAATATGATCGGCACTACTCTCAGAAAAATGGTGGTTCTTCGATAGGTCTTTGAAATTTCAGTTCAAAACAAAAACTCCAGTGACTTCATTCTCGTTCTACTTTCAAAACGGAATAACATGCATCCATTGAAATACTAGAGGTTACAATGATTTGTAATGAATTTGTCACCCGCTACTATACTGTTACTACTATACTGTTCAATCAAACTCTTTAATAATTTTCCACCACCTATGAAAGAATGTGAATGATTTCAAGTCATTAAAGAAGCCACTCATGAAAGTTCTTCTTGATCTGGAACCATATTCAGTTGATGACTATACAAACCCTCATACCCTTTAGTTGGTATACTTTCTTGTTCATATGACTAGCTTGTACATTTCTGCAATGTAAAAGTGCAATGAATTATTTATCCATTTATTTATTCACAACTAGCATGTCCAACTGAACGACCGTGGGATCTTTCTGGTACGATTCGGAAACAGATCTGTTGACAAGGTCCGACACGAAGTGCAGCCACTGTGGTAGAATTTATGAAGAAACTCATGAAATTATCAACCGAGAGTTGGAATCATCATGGAAAATATCAACTCCTAGAATGACCATAGTTTTCGTGGAATGTGTTCGGACTGAGCCCAATTTGGTAACGAAATATATTATATCAACTGGTTATTGACTTCGTTCCAATATCGTTTTGATGGTGCACCAGTGTTTGATCACATTGATGTGTTGCTCGATTTTTTTTTTGACGAAAGTCCAGTTTCTGAGGACATAGAAGTAGTACTACAATGCTTGTGATTATGAAATGATATGAAATATGATTCGATATGATAAGATGACATGATTTGCTTTATAGTAGATACGAAACATTATGAAAATATCGGAATTCATGTTGGTAGAGAAATGTACTGAATCGAAAAAAAAAATTCTGTATTGGCACTACAATTGCATGTATTTCTTATCATTCTATATATTCTGAGTGAACCTGTTCATCTGCGTGTGGTAGAAATATGCTCAAAGTGTGACTTCAAACAATCAATTCCAATACTGCCTGTGAGTTTTTTGAGGAGGTGATTCATTCATTTTTCAGCTTCTCGTGGGATTTTTTCTCCTCGTTTCTGAAGAATGGAGTGAAAGTTATTGGGAATTATTTCAATATATTCGTATTAATAAGGACAGATTTTGTGGTCTGCCCCAAAATGTCTCTGCACTTGAGATTGAATTTTCAGATACCTATCAGAGAAATGCTCCATTTGTTAGTGACTTCTCGTTATTGAAAAATTTGGAAAGTCAAATATATTCGATAAGAACAAAACCTCTACTTATCTTTGTGGACGTTTCGTGAACGAATCTGCTCCCGTTCTGAACACAATTAGGACACAACAGAATATTTTTGTTCAGAACGAGAAAAGATTCGTTCCCAAAACGTCCAATGAGATGAGTAGAAGTTGAATATTTTTGTTTTCCTAAATTTTTCGAAGAACGAGGTGCCACTGACAAATAGACAATCACTCTTTCAGGTATCCAAAGGTTCAATATCAAGCGCAGTGACATTTCGGGGCAGATGACAAATATGTTCTTAGTACGAATATAAATAAATAATGTTCAATCACTTCTACTTCATTATTTGGAAACGAGGAGAGGAAATCCCACGAGAAGTTGAAAAATGAACCATTTTCTAATTCATCAAACAAACCTCATAAATACAACTGAATTTAAAAAATATGTCACGATGAAAATAGTAGAGATATTCCAGAACGAGTATCGTACGGACTATCATGTACGAAAATCAAGACCAGATGCAGAATTTCATGCTGAGTTTGATGGTGAACGAAAATATAGAATGAACAGAATACAGAATACAGAATGAACTTGATGTTGTCTCGCTTAGGTTGAACACCAAGTATATCTCAAAATATTTCAGGAATGTGTATCGGCGTGAATAGGACGACTCGTATCCGAAACATTTCAATGTTTTTTTTCCTTATCCTAAGTAAGTTATCGCACTTCCACACACTCATGTATGTATTAATGTATGTATAATGATGAATATCCAAACATTTTCGAGAATATCGTCTGGATGAAAACCATTTCATTTCCAAATCTTCCGACGCTACTCAAATTTAATGAACAAAATTTCGAGTAGGTTCTAGTGTGAAAAAATACATAGATTATTGATGAAGTGACATATATTATAGGAATGAGTAGCAATGGTTGCTTTAGGGATAACATAACCTGAGTGCTCGTGTTTATTTAGAATTGCAAAATCTTTCATGAGATGTATTTTTCTTTGTATCGGTATATATTATTATTGTATCATTTATATATTATTGAATTCGATGTTTCAAATGTATGTTGCCTTCCAATTGCGAGATTACGGATTATGTCTTGAGAAGACATCCACTCGAGGAGATCTATGAGAAAACCCCTACTGTAAAATTCGATGTGAAAAAGGGAAGCGAATGGATTGGGGTGGAACTTTGCAGGAGGTTTCATGGATGCAAGGGAAATTTAAAAAAAAATATTGTTTGAAAATTCAATCATGAAACCTTTAATATTCAGTCAACACTTTTTCCCGGAAAAAGATAGGAGCGGTTACAATCAGTTACAATACATTCCTCCTCCGCTACAATAAGCATATCCTGAACGACCGTGGGCTCTGCAACACTCGTGTCTTTCCGGAACGATTCGGGGACACACCTGGTCGCATGGTCCAATACGCACTGCTGCTTCCGTAGTAGCTATCATGGCGCAAGCCACGATCAGAAGGAAGACGGTCATCTTGAAGGTAGCACCCATTTCGTTGCAGGAAATAGCTGGAAATATGATGATTAGAGTTGCAAAACAATCAATAGCTTATACTATCGATAGTACTATCCATAGTTCGAGTCAAAACCACAGAAAACAATCCAATTTCTGCACTTTATCTGGAATCGATGGTTGTCTCCAGTATCTGAAAACTATCGATTCTTTCGATATCACGAAACTACGATAACGTTCGATAGTTTTCCACCTGTAATTATCTATCTATCTGTCAATGTCAGCCTGAAATCTAGGAAGGAAAGGCTGTCACGTGATAAGAATCTGCACCAATCTAATGCTAGTAATGGGTCTACATTTCTCCCCATATTGACCTCTTTTTTCTAATCTTCCTTCTTGAGATTTCATAAATCAAAATTTATAATATTGAGAAAAAGATGATAATGATTTCTCGTGCTCTACGAATCTGAAGAAGCAGAAACGTCGTAGGTACAAATATGTGGAGGATCAGTTATCACTGTCGGCTATTATCTGCCTGTTGGGAGTCCGTCAGATGGAATTATCCTGCATATGGAGTTTTAGTTCATATTGAACTGGTTATAGATCAACCGACAGATAATGAATGCATACAGGGAATTACTTCGGTAAACACCCACGCCGATACTGATAGTGAGCATAAACTGAACTTTCAAATTTTGTTTTGACTGTTCATGAAATCACATGAAGGCCGATATTTTGTGGTATTCAGATATGGTCTGATCATCCGAATGTTTCATTATTATCGATACTGAGCGATAACTTCAGACAGTGGAATATAAAAATTGACCTCATGACGATGAACCTTTGTCTAGAAAAAATTCAATTCGATAAACTGATCATTAGTGGAATAACATTCTGTTGATTGTGAAGAATTGGCAGGTTCATACTGGGGATTTTCACTTGGAGAATTGATCATTAATGGATGAGTGATCCTCTGAAAGTTACTGGATGATTTCTAAGAACATAATTTGTGTGGAAGCAGTGGATTGAAGAAAAAATACTTTGATTTTTCCAACATTAGGATCGAGAGTTGAGCCACATGGGTGACAGTCACATCGGTATAATTTTCTGCTCGTGGTGAAGGCCGTTAAAGCGTTTCTTGCTCTTTATACTACCTCAAGAATCCATATGATCGGATGTCAATACTATTTTTTTTTCAGTGGTAGTGAAATTTTTTGTTTCTGCATGAATGTACTCATTAGTATTATTATTATTATTATTATATAGAGTTCCATCCAGGGGCATTTCACTATAGCAAAAAAAAAGACAATGTGAACTTCAAGGTAGTTAGTCATTGCAAGTATGAGTTTGACGCCAAATATATCACAAGAATCGAAAAAAATCAAGTTGACATAGAAATGAGTTTTGGCTAAATTCCCTTCATAGCTGTTGAATCAAAGAAAGAGCAATATTTCATTTTACCGTTCTTTAAATGAGATGGAAACAGCTGAATGAATAAATCTATTATCTCCGAAGAAAAAATTGTCTAATGAATTGATCGACAGAATAGTTGAGTATATGATATGATGATGATAGCACAAAAACTGAAATCGGAATTGGTGATTCGATGTTCTCTGAACCTCATTTCTTATGATTGAGAACCTTTGTGCAAAGATATAACAAATTTGAGGCATAATATGTTTCGATACTTCGTCTAGAATATAAAGGCGTAGATCGATACGAGTATCTCCAATAAATGAAAAGAGATTGAGTTTCACTTTTCACCCCCATATCCATTGCTAGAAAGAAAATGAGTCAATCGCGCTACGACTCAAGTTTTTCATGATGGACTCCAGATTTCATGATTGACACTTCTTGCATATTATCATGAGATACAGAATAACTAATTTCCATGGGAAATTTGATGTCCTAATATAAAACACAAAACTTCATTATTTTTTTTTGTGCTTTGCCTCTCAAAGAAAATTAAAGGATTCGATCATTCTTGCAAGTCGTCTGTTATTGTCATCTCCTGGATTTGCATCATCAAGCAACTATATTTCAAGGGCAATTATGAAATAACATGGAGTGAACAACTGTGCGTAGAACAAGTTCTTCCAACGGAACCAATGAAATTTCAAATGGAACTTGTTCTCTGAATAATCATTGATAAGAGTTGTTCACTTACCTAATAATATTCGATAACACTTCACAAGATAGGTTTTATTCTGGTGAAGAATTCAATATTCTCACACTATTTATATGTTTCTCGAAGTGATCATCTGATTGGTCGTTTGTTTATAGTTTGTAGACGGCATTGACTTAAATAAAACATAGGAAATCCCAGCGTGTGATATAAATTCTGCCTTAATCATCACACTGATATCAGAAAAAAATAATGCAAGATATTCTGAGAATTCTACAATTCAGTAATTTTTCGAATCTGTTTCAGAGAGTTGAGAAACGATCCACAGGAAATGAGAGGTTCCATAACGTATTGAAGGAAATGATGTATGCAAAAAAATAGAATACTTCAGTTCATCCTGCGTCGATAGTTCAGTAGAACTGAAATATGAGCCCACTTTCACTACTATAGGAGCCTTTCCTATCTCAAAGGAAATCTAGTTACTGACAGCCATTATTGGGGAACCAATCACAAAAATTGATTGATGTTCCGATAACCAGTTGATTCACTACTGTTCTACTATCTAACTGTTTGCTTGGAAGTTTTGAGCTGTCAGTATTCTCTCGCATCAATACAATGAATTCAGGTTGATGATTCAATGAAAACTCATAGGCAGGTTCATGAACTAGTAGTTCATGGAATGTGAAAATTTCCTTGGTAAAGAAATGCCCCTTCACGCCTTGAGGAGCAGACAAATAAATTATTGTAGAAATAATTCAAGATGATGTCTAGCATTCCTTGGGCTTGCTTTCCGTTTCTTGACCAAGATGATGCAGGAAACTCCCATACATTCTGATCCATCTGGTCCCACGACACAAATCAATGAAAATAAGCAGTGATGGAATCACCCGTTTTCCTGTTCCTGGATATGAAAGCAGTAACGTTGCAGTATGGTTCCACTTCTGGTCATTGTCATGTAACATTTTATTTTTCTGATGATTTCTGATATCAAGAATCAAGAGACTGGTAGTAGGGAAGAAATCAAATATTTCTCACTGTTTGGTAACCTGCTTATCGGCCGTTCCACAGTGAATGGCACATAAGATGTTCCTAGCGAACCACAAAATGGATCATTGTGAACATTTGTTGCGGAGTTTATTCGAACAAACACCTTGTTATCATTTTCAGAATGCCGAGTCAAAATTTGGTTATACCTTTCATCTCAATCACGTCAATGTAGGATGGTTCAGAAATATTTGTTCAAATAGGTGACTGGAAGTTGTTTATTTGAAGAAGTAGAAATGTATATTACTGCTGTGATGTAGAAGGCTGTTGAAATTCTCCTCTCATGTTTGCATATCATAACATTTCCACTGGAACAGTGACCTGAGAACATTATTGAAAAGGGCAGTATAAACATCGGACATATGTGTAGACCAGCTATATGAAACATAGGTCCTGTCTTGAAGCCAACATAACATGATTCGAAAGAGGAACTGGATAACGATAAAATAGAAGATTCATTACAATCAAGAAATATGAGCAGAAATTCATCAACTTCATAGTGATATCCATTGGTAAGGATCTTTCCTCGGTGATTTATCGAATTATCTTTGGGAATATTCTTCTCAATTCACCTGCGCGAATCGCTCGATTCAATGATTAATTTTTATACTTGTCACAGTTTTCCTTAGAACGAGGCAATATCTTCTGAATGTATGAAATCAGTAGGTGATAGTATCTCCTTCATTTCAGCAATTCTTGTATTTTTGCCGGCGTTGTACAAGGCAGCGGTTATTTCACTTTGGTGGCTTTTCCCCACTTCGGACTGTTTGGGATCATCAATTAGATCATCGTTTTGAACATCTTCCAGAAATTTTCAGCTCATTGAAAATTTTTCCTGGGTCAAGAGTAGAAGTGGATGAATAATAATAACCTTCTTATTCTTGAAAATGTAGTTTGCCTGTACATTCATTTTTCAGCTCTTTCTGTGATGTCCTCTAGTCGTTTCTGAGAAAGAAAGTAGGAGTTATTGAAAGTAATATCAATATATTTGTTGTAAGAGCAGATTTGTGATCTGCCCCAAAATGGCACTGCGCTTGGAATTGAACCTCAAGAGACCTAAAAGAGAAATTTCCTTTTTGTCAATGACATCTCTCTTTTTTGAGAAATTTGGAAATACAAATATATTCAACTCCTACTTATCTCAGTGGACGTTTCGGAAACGAATCTGCCCCCGTTCTCAACACATTTTTTTTTTCATCTGTGGACAACACGAAAGGGAAACCTATGATGTTCGAGGAACATCGTGTTAGCCAGCGGTGGAATTTTGGGAGAGTAGGAAGGTGTTGGAATTTTTCTTGGAAGTTTGGAGGTTGTAAGCATCAGGAAATACTTCACTACGACAGGTCTCGAGCCTGACAGTGTAGGAGTGATCAGCTTGAGCTCGTCTGGTTTGTCTACTAGGAATCGCGCGTTGTGGCATAATAGATGATATCTCCCTTGAGCACCGACCATGAAAGTACCTATAAAAAAGGCATAGATCGCCGACCTTTCTACGATGATCTAGAGAGGTCAATGATTTGGTGAGTGTTGTATCATCGACTAGGCGAATAGCTCTCTTCTGAATTGAATCTAAGAGCTTCAGCGTATGTTTGGGGGCTGAATTAGAACACAACAAGATTTAATTGTGTTGTAAACGGGAGCAGATTCGTTCCCGAAACGTCCACTGAGATAAGTAGAAGTTGAAAATATTCGTATTTCAGAGAATAAGATGTCATTGTAAGGTAATTTCTTTTTTGTGTATCTGAAGGTTCAATTCCAAGCGCAGTGACATGTCGGGGCAGATGAAAAATCTGTTCTTAGTGCGAATATAATGAAATGATTTTCAATAACTTCTTCTTCATTTCTTGAGAACAAGGACAGGAAATCCCACGAGGAGCTGAAAAATGAACCGATTCATGAATCAAACCTCATAAATACAACTGAATTATGAAAATATATTTCAATGAAAATAGTGGAGATATTTCAGAACGAGTATCGTACGAACTATCATGAACGGTAATCAAGAACTAGATGCAGAAATTCATGGTTTGATGGTGTAACAAAATAAAGAGTGAACTATAGAGACAAAGTAAACTCAATGTTGTCTCGCTTACGTTGAACACCAACTATATCTCAAAAAATCTCAGGAATGTGCATCGGCGTGAATAGAACGGCTCTTTTCCGAAACATTCCATTGTTCTCTTCTTCCTATCCTAAGTGAGTAATTGCACTCCCACACACTTATGGGCTACCCCGTATATATGTATGTATAATGATGGATATCTTAATATTTTTGAGAATATCATCTGAGTGGAAACCATCTCATTCCCAAATCTTTCGACGCTACTCAAATTGAATGAACGAAATTTCGAGTAGGTTCTGATGAATGAAAAGTACATGGATTCATAATCAAGTGACATATATTATAGGAATAAATAGCAACGGTTGCTTCACGAATAACATAAACTGACTAACTTAGAATAACTCAGAATAACTTAGAATTGCGAAATCTTTCAGTAGATGTATGTATCGGTATATATTATTATTGTATCATATTGAATCCAATGTTCCGAATGTATGTTGTCTTCCAATCCGAGGAGATCTATGAGAGGAACCATACTGTAGAATTCGATGTGAAAAAGAAATGCGAATGGATTGGGGTGAAACTTCGCGGGAGGTTTGATGGATGGGAGGGAAATGAAAAAAAAAATCTTCGAAAATTCAATCATGAAACCTTTATTACTCAGACAACACTGTATCCCGGAAAAAAATAGTAGCATTCAAAATCAGTTACAATACATTCCTCCCCCGCTACAATAAGCATATCCTGAACGACCGTGGGCTCTGCAACACTCGTGTCTTTCCGGAACGATTCGGGGACACACCTGGTCGCATGGTCCAATACGCACTGCTGCTTCCGTAGTAGCTATCATGGCGCAAGCCACGATCAAAAGGAAGACGGTCATCTTGAAGGTAACACCCATTTTGTTGCAGGAAATAGCTGAAAACATGATGATCAGAGGTGGAAAACAATCGATAGTTCATAGTATCGTTAGTTTATGCTAAAACTATGGTATTATCGATAGTTCATTCTGAAACTTCAAGAGTTCAAGTTGAAATCGCAGAATTCGAGGGAGAATTTTCGAATACTGCCTGAAATTTGGAACCGATGGTTTTCTATAGTATCCAAGAATTTTCGATAGTTTCGATCTATTTTGATGTGTTCTCACGAATCAACATATTCCTCTTCTTGAGATAACCAGAATACTGATGAGGTACTTGTGCTCTACGAATCTGCAGGAGAAGGAACGTCGCAGATATAAATAAATAGAGATCAGAATATCATTTTCGAATTTCATCATGCAGATGAAGATCTAGTTTATATTGTATCAGTTCCTCTATAGTTTTTCCATCCCCCGAATGATTAACTATCAGATGATGAATACATGTATGAAATTATTGCCTCTTCGCTCTCGGTACCTTCAGCCATTGGTGATGTTATCATTGACAATTCCAAATTATTCAGTAAACAACCAAGATGATTCAAAGTGAGCTGTTCATTTTGTATACTATGAATTGAGTGTGCATGACCTGAACTTTCGAGTCTTGTCTTGACTGGGACTTCATGAAATCACGTTGGGACAGATATTTTGGGGTATTCATTATATGATCCAATCCTCCAGATATTCAATCATTATTATTCTGAGCTAGCGATGACTTCAGACAGTGAAATATAAAGATTCGAAAATGGACGTGAACAATGATTGATGAACCGATCCTCAGTGAAATATCATTTTGTTGATCGTAAACATACGGCGAGTCTATTCTGAGGATTTTCACTTGAGATAAAAATGTAGTGGAGAGTTGATTATCAATCGATGAATAATTCTCTCAGAAATACGACGAAATAACACAATCGCTCGCTTGCAGTGGATAATAATTGAATAAAATGGTGGAGAATGAAATCAAGGAATCAAATGGAAATAGCTATCTGAATGAATGAATATATCATCTCTGGCACAGGAATTGTAGAGAACTGGATAATTGAGCATATATGATGATCCCTGATTATTCAAATTCGCGATAGTGATAGCGACCAAATATTTCAATGATGAAATGGAGAAAAGAAGAAAAAAGAAAAAAAAATGTGACAATTGGTGCACCAAGGTCCTCAATTGTTATTGTCTCGAGTATAGAACTGTGGAAGCAAATAAATTCGAGATGGAACTTGTTCTCAAAATGATTATTCATGGAAGTTGGCCACTCACCTAATAATTTTTGATAACACCTCACGATATGTTCAATTCTGGTGAGGAATTCAATGATAATTACACTATTTATATGTTTCTCGAAATGATTATCTGATTGGTTGTTTGTTTATAGTTTGTAGACGGTATTGATTTCCAAATACTGGGAATCCCAGCGCATATCTAATTTATTTTTGCCTCATTCATCACATGGAGATTATAAATGAAAAATAAAAGTTATTTATCCTTGAAATTCTGCCATCGAGTTATCTTTTGAATCTGCTTCAAAGAGTATAACGAATCTCTGAGTGAATAAGAGGTTCATCAACGTATTGAAGAAAGAGATTCCTTCAAGAATCAGGTAGGATAATGGTTATTTCATAAATATATATTATATAGATGAATATTCATGAAATCCTACGCACTTGCGTGGATGTCTCAAGGAATAATCCGCTTCCGTATTCAAAACATTATCAGAGGAATTGGAGAATGTTTGTTGTGGATCACTCCATAGAAGAATTCTCCTTTTTGGTATATTAGAGCTGAATTTCTGACGCAGTGACATTTTGAGTTTCAATTGATGATCGACCATCACTGTAAATATATCGAGATTATTGTTATATCTTCGATTTTCATTTTCGAAAGGAAGGAGAGAATCTTATGAAAACGAGAGAGATAAATGTAATTCCTCCTCTGTTGATCTGATGACAGTACATAATAATACCTGAAAATAATAATGATTATATCGATAATGTTTCCAAAATTGTAGCGAATATTGAAATGGGTAATAGGAGACCAAGAAACAAAACAAAATGAATGGGTGCATCTTTGTCAAAAAACGAATATTCTGGAAGATACTGAATTTTGAAGTTTCTCCCGAAATTTTCTGACCCACTGATCAGGGGTGAATAACCGTCCTCCAGCAACTCGCAGTCGAACGCTTTTTGCGCAAGGTTTATGACCATTAACCATTTCAGTTTCATATGTGCATGTGTTGGACGCTTCGATAATTTGAAATGGCCCAAGCCTACATTTATGGGAATAATGAACTTGTAGATATAATCTGAATTTAGGGTGAAGTGCATCAAGTTGGTGAAGCAGCATCCCGCCTATATGCAGAGCGCTTTCCCGATCGTATTCATCCAGGTGGTCGCAGGTTTGTTGCTCTTGCACAAAGAGCTCAAGATACCGGTGAACTGTGCACTCATAGAGGCCGAGGTGCTGGTAGGAATATACCTTTGAAGATTATCAACGCAGAAAAACGAATTTTGGACATTTTTGCAAATGATCCAACTTCAAGTATCCGCAGCGTTGGTCGTCAGTTAGGGGTTTCTCATAAAGTTGTATGGAGGACATTGAATGAGGATATCTAGCAAATCTTTCATTATCAGCGCGTGCAATCATTGAAACCGGTAGACTATCCACGAAGAATACAATTTTGGGAATGGATAATTCGTCAACACGAAGTTAGTCGAAATTTTCTGAATGAAATACTTTTCACCGATGAGACGACATTCACAAGGAATGGTATTTTCAATCACCATAATTATCATTATTGGACTGTCAAAAATCCGCAAAGAATTAGGCAAACTAACTTTCAGCATCTTTTTCTGATCAACCTTTGGGATGGAGTGGTGAACGGGGTTTCGGTAGGTCTTCACGAGTTGCCACCACGATTCAATGGACTATCATATTCAGCGTTCATGCGAAACGATCCAGATGAACTTTTGAAAGATCTGCAATCAGCAATTCTACAAAGGATGCTTTTTATGCACGATGGAGCACCTAGCCATCATCATCATAGTGAATTTACACAGAAATGGATTAGCCGAGGAGGGCCTATATCTTGGCCACCACGTTCTCCGGATCTGAAGGTGATGGACTTTTTTGTGTGGGGTTTCCAGAAAAATCTGGTCTATACACCACTATTCGTGAATATCGAAAATCGGGACATTTTACAAGAAAGAATCAACAACGCGATTTACGAGATGGTACAACAACATAGTTTTCAGCGTGCTTGTGAGTCTCTACTACGTCGTGCGAGACTCTGCATCGATAGTGACGGCGGTCATTTTGAACACCTGTTGGGAATCTAAATGTAAACAACAATCGGTGACAGTGTAAGTTTTTTCATCACCAATAACTCAGATAACGTTCTCGTCATGGAATGAAATGGGCCTATTCCAATTCAGTGTCCTTATTTCGGTTGATTTTGAGTCAAAATATGACGAGTGGTAGAGCTCACGAAATGAAAATACACTGGCAACAGCGTGCGGGTAACAGTGCGGGCGCGAGCTGCCGCATGCAGAGTGAGGAATCAAACCAGTGCATCCCGAACGATAGTGAGTGAAATTGCATTATTTTTTAAAATCTTTGAATGAATCGAATTATTGCGATTTATTGTGTTATTATGACTCGTGTAGAATACCTCATTTCAATGATCGCTCAAATTTCGGAAGCACCATGTATTGTACAGGAAACAAATTATTCAGTGTGTGAGGAATACAAATATGAATTAGTTAATATCTTTCAAATGAAGAGAACGATATTCATGAAAATTTGCAATTTGAAATGCCATCAACTTCTTCAATTTGAATAGGACACCTTATATATTTTTACAGATTCTGAAAGTGCTTGTTATTTTGAATTCATGCATACTGAGTTGAGTCTGAATCAAAAATTGTAAGAACGAGGAATAACTCACTGTTAGTTGTACAATGAATATACATTTCATCATTTCATAATAATGAGAAATGAAACTACTTCAAATGTTCGAAATGCTCGCCGTTTACTTGCTGACGATATGCCATCCTATTAACAAATTCTTGAGTCACTCATTTTTCCTCCACGTATTAGTTCACATTCATCAATTCTCTCAATTCCTGTAAGTTTGTTGTCCGTTTTTTTTATCTGTGGACAACACGAAAGGGAAACCTATAACGTCTAACGTTAACAAGTGATTTCAGATAACTCGAAAGAAAAAAATCTAACGGAGAACGATCAGGCCACTCTATGAATCCTCTACGTCCAATCCATCGATTTGGAAAATTTGCATCCAGAAAATTCCTAACTCGTCTATCATAGGTGCTCCATCTTGTTGAAACCAAACATTTCGTGGTGAATGCCCATTCTGTTCGTTATTCAGTTGATCCAAGTACCTGTCACCATTCAAGTTTCCGTGGATAAAAAATTGGCCTTTAAGCCTATTTTAGACAATTCCCATCCAAATATCTAACTTCTGTGGATGCCTCGTCAGAGGAAACTATGTCAGTAGCAGAATTCTCGTCGACATTACAGATGTCCTTCTGCCGTTCGCAAAATTCTAGCCGTCGGTCAAAATCACTGTCTGGCGATTCTTGAACCAACTGTACCTAATACAGATGAAACTTTTCACTTTTTGATATCTTTCCTACAGAACGTCGGCTGATACTATGGTTTAGTGCCAAATTTATAGTGGAATTTTGAGGTGATTCTTCTAAATCGATTGCAATATTTTGTTCAACAGTTTCGTTCATTGCAGTCCGCGGTCTTCCAGGTTCTAACGAATTCTTAACGAATTTTAACGAAGTTGTATCGAAACGTAATGTTTCAGGTACTGTTCAGCGTTATATAGAATCATTAAAAATATGACACACTCCTTCATAACCGATCATCATTTGAATTTTAATACGCTCTTTTTCACTCAATTGAACCATTTTAAATTGTGAAATTCATTTCCGTCAATTAAAATTCGAAAGTTGAAGAATGGAAGATGTACTAAACAGTACTCGTTTATTTATCACTACATCAATTAGTTCATCTGAATAGTTTTCTGCTCTAATGCAAGAGACTCAAAGGAGGTTGATTGAAGTGCAATATTTCTCGTTTTTACAATTTTTTTCACACTGAACTCAATTGTGTATGAATTCAAAATCTTCAAAAATATATAGGGTGTCCTATTTGGATTGAAGAAGGTAATGGCATTTTTGGTTGAGCCGGAAGTATATTAATAACAAAAAATGTAATGCAATTGCAATGAGCAATTCCAGATGAAAAAATGAGTGAAATTCAAAGAAATACTGAAGCTGTTCGAAAATACAGGTTGTCGCGAAAAGATACACAAATTTCAAGAAGTGATAGGAGACGTCAGATCAATCATTTGTGTTTCAACATATGTGTGTCAGACAGATACTTCTTATTTCCATTTGTCCCAAAGCCTTTTGAAGAATGATTTAATTCTGTACTCAAACCTACTGAGGTTTTGGAATATAGTTTCTCCAAGGCTACGTATTCCGAGACTCATTACAAAGTCCATCAGTTCCTGATGCCGCAGGGCTCCAAGAAGGCCTCTCCAGGAACTTCAGTTTCTTCTAGAAAAGTGTGCTATGCGAATGCATTATGTAGTTGCAGCGAAATTTCTGCAGTATCGGCAACTACCATTTTCTGATTTTCCCATTATTGGAGATGGTATCGCAGAGCTGCTTAGCTGACAGGCTCGCTCACATTGAACTATACAGAATGATGAATTCTTGTGCTTTATGAATCTGCAGGAGAAGAAATGTCGTGAGTAATATAGAGGATCATAGAGGAGGAGGGTAATAGAGGATCAGTTCATAATTGTGATATTTCAGATGGAGTTCTAGTTCATATTGGAATAGTTATTCCAGAAGGTACTCACCTTGTGCGTTCATGTCAGTGCTTCCCTACGTCCGGTGTTGAGAATGTAATGAAGTGCCTGTTTCCTTTCTTATACCTTATCTGATTTGAGGATTTGGACATTCTGTGGTGGGGGGTGTATTATTGAGTCTCTCACTCAATTGGTGAATTTTGTATATATTTCAATCTATTTCTAGTTATGAGAGTATTGTCGTTTCGCTACAGCACGGTTATCCACTTCCGGTCATTCTTATCTAACATTCTATCGATTTCTTATATCCAGAATAAAGAGACCGATAGTGGGAAGATATCGAATATTTCTCACTGTTTGGTGACCTGAAGGTTGATTCACGGTGGATGGCACATGAGATGTGAACCACAAACTTGATCACTTAGTCAGACAATTACTTTGTTGTCATTTCCTGAATGTTCATCAATTATCCAACTACGTCTACTGATATTTCCATATACCTATCTGTAGACGTGGAATGGATTTCAGTTCTTCGGGAATCATGACTTTTAAGAATGCTGATAAATTCGACTTCAGGAATGAAAAATATGGTATCGAAATTTGGTTTGCAGTCAGATTCTGTCCACGTCATCTCAGTTATTTAGAAGAGTATGGTTCAAAAAATATTCAAAGAGTATCTGGAAGTAGATGATCCGAAATAATAACAGTAATAGTGAAAATGTATATTATGATCGATCTAGGAAACTCCTGAAGTGTAACTTCCATGTTTGTGTATAACAACATCACCTCACTGATATAGTTCATGACTTATGAGATTTCATCTGTGGAAAAGTTCAACAAAAATTCATTCTGCAACAAAAACATTCGAATGAATCTCTCATGAATTTGAATACTCTCTCATGAATTTGTTGACTATCTCTTCATAGTCTGAGAGGAATATCAGCAGACATCTAGAAACTTCTATGCGATCCGAATTCAATGGACTTCATATCAAACTTATGCCTCGATCATCCATGAAAGCATTTCGTTGATATCATTCTGGTTCTAGATCTGAAAGTATTGTCGTCTTGTTGCAGCGAGATTTCAATTCTGGCCATTTTTATCATTCCATACAGAATAACCTGAACATAAAAGGCATCCAATATCCAAATTGTTATATATCTACATGAAGAAAGTATGCTGATAACAAATTATAGCATATTATTGTATCATTTACGCGAGTTGAATTGTGTGGATATTGTTGGAGGTAAAATAAGTGGTCACCGTAAAATCATCTTTTAATTTGTTTTATATATTCCGCCAGCAATTTGTCTCTCTGATTTTGAGCTATTTTTAGAAAACTTTGCATTACTAGATTGTTTACAAAACCAAAATGTTGTTATTGTCGGTGACTTCAATGTCCCCCAATATAGCATCAACTCTAATGATATTAAATGTAAATTATTGATGAACTTCTTGGAGATTCTTAATTTTAAGCAACATAATCATGTCTTTAACACGAATCACCACTTGTTGGATTTGGTTATAACTGATTTGAAATGTGTTGTCGAAAGAAGTGTATCACCTTTAGTTAATGAGAATATTCACCACCCTTCATTGGATATAACGATCAAAACTGACACTCTTTCTCACGTTAATTTAGCAAATAATCCGGTTGATTCAACAATACAATTTCAGAAAAGCCTGATGTATTCATTGATCTCTAGCACTGACTGGAGTGAAGTTATTCAATGTAATGATGTAAATGAAATTTGTAAAATAATGAATAATAAGCTTTATCATATATTCGATGCAACTGTCGCCTTGAAAATGAATCGACGCCGAAGGTACCCGCCCTGGTTTTCTACTGAAATAGTCGAAAAGATTAGGCAAAAAGAGAAGGCTCACTCGAATTATAAGAAGTATAAAGCTGCTTTTTATCATGAACGATTTATCAGTCTTCGAGCTGAAATAAAAACACAATTGGGTAGAGAATATAGGTTGTTTGTTCAGAATTCCGAAAACGATATATCGGGCAATCCTAGAAAGTTCTGGGACTTTATCAATAATAAAAAAGGACACACAAAAATTCCAGGTATAATGAAGTGTGGTGATGTCGTTCTCAATAAACCTCAGGATATAGTCAATGCTTTTGCTAATTATTTTGGTAGTGTATATAATCTTCCTGATGCTAATCTTATAAATCAAGTAAATGATTCACAAGTCATGATGAACTGCATTTCCATCAAGGAAATCAGCGAACTTGATATTCTTAGAGCTGCAAAAAAAATCAAGAATGAATTGATAGTTGGTCCAGAACGAATACCTAGCTTCGTTGTCAAAGATTGTGTTAACGCATTTATCGAACCTTTATTGCACCTGTTCAATTAAATTTTGCGTAACAAGGTTCATCGGATTTCTCGGAAAACTGCGAGGATTTGCCCAGTCCTCAAAAAAAGGCGATCTATCTCAAATTGATAATTATCGACCAATATCGATTCTGTGTAATTTCTCGAAACTTCTGGAAATAATTTTATATACTGTGGTTGGTAATTCTGTTAAAAATGTGATATCGAAAGATCAACATGGCTTCCAAGATAAAAAATCATGTATAACCAATTTGTCTTGTATTTCACAGTTCTTGGCAGATGCGCTTGATAGGAGATCTGAAGTTGATGTCATCTATTTTGACTTGCAAAAGGCATTCGATCAGATCGATTTGGAAATTCTAATACACAAACTTGGTCAATTTGGCTTCACTGCTGACATGGTCGACCTCCTTAGGTCCTACTTATTTAATCGATATCAATATGTAGAAATTGAAAGCAATAAATCTATGTCCTATATAGCCACATCAGGCGTGCCACAGGGCTCTAACCTTGCCCCCCTGCTATTTCTCTTGTTCATCGACGAACTTTCTCAAATTATCGTTTCTCCAAAATTACTTTATGCCGACGACCTCAAGATCTTCAACATAATAGACAACACAACAGACTGTTTGCATCTAATGGATGATGTTGATTCAATTTTCCAGTGGTGTAATGATAATCATCTGCGATTGAATATTTCCAAATGTTCTGTCGTTTCCTACTGTAAGAAATATGTGACGATTGAACATGAATATAAAATTCAAAACACTAATATTGAAAGATGTAGAGAAATCACTGACTACGATCAAAAATTGACATTCATACCACAAATGGACAAAATGATTTCCTCAGCCAACAAGATGTATGGGTTCTTGGTGAGGCAAAGTAGAGATTTCAGGAATACTCAAACAATGACCACAATATATTATAGTTATGTGAGAAGTAAACTAGAATATGGTGCACTAATATGGTACCCTGTGCATGCCACTCATGTTGCCAATATTGAACGCGTCCAGAGACGATTTTTGAAACATCTAGTTTATAAAACAAGCGGAAATTACCCTGAAAGAGGAATTGGCTATTCAGTTCTTCTGGATCAATTAAATTTTGTATCATTGAGCACACGAAGATTATATGTCACTATAAAATCCCTTCACAAACTAATCAGTAATCATATAATTTGTGAGGATTTGTTGTCCAAAATCGATTTTTTAGTACCTCGCGTCAATTCTAGACATCACTGTCCTTTTTATTGTGTCAATTATCGCACCAATGTATTACGGAAGTCTCCAATTGTTATTATGTGCCAAAATTTCAATGCAATCTGCCAACATTGTGACATTTTTTCATGTAGTGTGAATGACATTTATGGGGCGGTTGTGAGAGTGGCTCCATAATGTTCCTATAGACGAGTGAATTATTACTATTAACTACTATTGAACATAATTTAGTACGTAGCTATTCTATTATCTGTATTATTGTTTTATTCTTTCCTAGCGTTTCCTGTAATTGGGTGTTTCTACCTGTTGGAAATAAAGAGCTATCTATCTATCTATCTATCTATTGAATTCCATCTACAGCTATTATATCGAATTATCTTCAATAGATCATACTTCTTATCATAGGAGTTCATGATAATGGAAGAGTGTAAATAGAAGGATGTCTGTGCTACTCAGACACTGAGTAGGCAAAGATCAGAAACATGATGCCCGCAAGAAAATGAGTTCCATAAGTTCTTGTTTTTCGACTATACAAAAAATGCAAACACTTGCCATCATACTTATCTATATCAATCGAGATAATTATTGAAGATGAAAAAACGTTTCGTCAAAATAATTGTATCGTTAGGCAGTTGGAGATGAATTGATTTTCTCGTGGAAAAAGTATAAGACTTCTATTGTTTCCGAAATCAAGGAATCGACTGGAATTCGTTCATGAGACCTCTCATTACGCTAGATACTTTATTATAGTGATTATAGAATTCGAGGGATATGTGGGTATGGGAGCCTTTCTTATACACACCATTGAGGGCCTTCATATTGGAGCTTTTATTATCACCATTGCATACCATCGAATAGTACTAGCGATTAAGTTGTCTTACAATACATTCTGCTTTTAGTACAAACATCGAATGCTATATGACCATGGTCTTCACAGCACTTACTTCTCTTCTTATATTCCTCAAATTCTTCATCGTTATTTTTATAACTTGTCTTGCGACAGAGGTAGGCACACTCTTTCACTGGGTATTGGCGGTAAGCGTTGGTGAAGCTGGCAATCAAAGTGATAGACACTATCAGCAGGTAGATGGATATCTTGTAGACAGCACGCATTTTCACTGGAATAGTCAACTGAAAATATTATTGACCGTCACCACAACGATCGGACGTTCCTTACTGAATAATATTCGTGATGGTGAGTTCTATGAATTCAATGTGGGTATTGCAATAGACTATGTAGAATATCGAACCATGATTTGGAATCATCAAGACAACAGTAACTGTTGTTATATGAACTCTGACCCTGAATTTCTGAATTTTATATTCTTTGGGGGAAAGTGAATAGAAAGTGCAATTTGAGGATTATTTTGTGAACGTGGAATTGTATTTATCGGAAAGTGAAACAAGGTGTATATCAGTTCACCGCAAAGGCTACACCAAAAGTGAAAGATTCATACCCTTTACATCTATTCATACTAGAAAATGCTGAAAGATGCAGGAAATTCTATTTGAACAAAAAATCATTTTCCGACTTATTGGCTCACCCTCTATCCAGAACAAATAGTCTGAAATCTCTCCTTGGTATCACCATGAGGAATCTTTTTTGAATTTTCCCATAATATGAAGTGGTTGCCTCCATCAACTCAAAAAAATATGATGCATATAATTATTGATGGATGCCCCTGTGTCATACTTTTCTGGTCGCCTTTATCGACCATCTCTGGGCTTCCTTAGATTTTGGTACTATAGTCCCCTATGTATGGTGTTGAAATAACTCCATCATAAATGGAGAATGATATGAGTATATAAAGGAGATTGTTGGGTACTAGGCCAAGATTATTTAGTGGAGAAGATACGATCAGTAAATATCCCAATGCGAGAGTCAAATCTATCAGATGAATATCATAGAGAAAGTTATCATTATATACAGATGATATCAAGATATCAGGAAATCGGGATAAAACACTTCTGATGGATCCATCTTTCACACCTATCATCAAGAGATTGAGATTTCTAGGGAGCAAAATTGAATGAATGCTGGAGATTATTATTGACGATAAGCAATGGGTTTCGAAAATGAAATATCTACTCACCTCCCGGATTTGGTGTAGTATGATTCGTTATATAATCGGCTATTCATAAAAGTTCGATGTGTGGAGGAAAGAGTTATCTCACTATTTATATAATTTCCAAGGTCACCTATATTGTTATATTCTTATCAGAAAATGTCAAGTCGTGGACACTATCTTTTTTTAAATGTTTTTGGAAGCTAACCTATATTTAATGAGGCTCATTAACCGAAACATGATGTAATTATTGGTTCACTTGTTGGAACAGTTCCATTTGTATACTTTGTCTTATTCAGAAACAGATAATGGTGAAACTACGTATACAGTATGAGTGTCTCAAATACCGAAAATTCAGAGTTCCATCAAAATATCATGTATAGTGGGCAACGATTTTTTTTTTCGATCAAATCCAGCCAGAGAGGAGGATGATATCAATAGAAATCTAGCGGAAGCTTATTTTCTAGTACTAGTTTACCAACATGTGTGTGGTATGATTATTTTTATTGTTAGCACGATAGGAGGAGAAATATAGGAATACATCATATGCGAGTATGCTTCGAAATCAATTCGAAGGGTTCACTGCGAATGCCTTAAACAGGAAATGAAAAATATTTTTTTTTTCCCAAATTCAACAGATGAAATAATATCTCCATCGTTGTCCTCACGCTCGATTTCAGATTGACAGTTTTGAAAGATCATTTTCAAAATATCGGCCGAAGCAAGATTAGCCTCGCGAGACAATTTTCTTTCAGGAAACTGCCTGTTTGACCCCCGGAGAATTTGAAACTTGAATATTGAAACTTCCCATACATCATAATCACTGTGTAGAAGATGAGAATACACAGAATGCGAATCTTTTGAATAATTCATAGTTCTTGAGTAATTCTTAGTTATAATTTATGAGACAGTGAATTCCATTGGAATATATTCCATATTTTATCACCGTTATTTTCAGAGATAGGAGAAGAACCGATAGTACTACTTCGTTGCAACTATATGATTCAACGTGTTGATATCAATTCCTCTCTCCGACGGTTCTGATAATGTTTTCACTGATTCTGAAAACTCCCTCTATTTCGAATACACCCATCTATTGAACATAATGGCATGAGAGTGTTTCGACCTAGTATTAGATATCATCAATTTTATACCAAACTCTAAATCAGAAATATCATCAATTCCACTTGTTTCGAAGAGAACTGAGTCAGCACAACAATTTCTGATCATTCAGTCTCAAATATTGACTAGTGATATTATGATGAATGGTGAAGGTCGTGCCTTTTTATGTGAAGTATTCCTCGAGAGATGGTTCAGCATCTATTTCACCAGATTCTACACCATGCTTCTTGGGAGATCCTTCAAAAACTTCGTCTATGCAACTAATTTCTATGATGGAGGAGTATTAGGAAAAAGTGTTACAGAAGTATTCAATATGTTCATCACATTAATGCTTACAAGCGTTGAGGGCGACGAAGAAGATATCTTTGTTTAGAAAATAATGATTTTCATTTCGAACGTTCATTATAGATTTTGCTCTCGATCAAATTTCGTCCGATCGGAGTTCACTTATATGAGTTATCCAGGCAAGTATTGATTAACATGGAATGATTCAAAGCGCCGCGTTGATCATTTCAAATAATGTATGGGTAGAATCATTCGTTCAGTTCATTTCTCATTGTTCTTCGAAACTAGTGGAGATGAGAATATTTCCGATTCAGTTCAGAAAAAAATATAATGTCTCAAACTCGATCGAAAAACATTCATACCATCATACACATATAGCGAATGGGTCTTTCCAGAACAAAACGAGCTTTCTTTTCTATGCGAACGTAATCGCGACCGTGTTTGGAAGAAAAAAATGAGCTGACGATGGTTTTGATAATACGGAACATTGTTCAGTTCATTTCTTATTGTTCTTCGAAACTAGTGGGGATGAGAATATTTTCGTTTAGTTCAGAAAAAATATAATGTCTCAAACTAGATCGAAAAACATTCATACATCATTATATACATATAGTGAATTGGTCTTAAACGTAATCGCGACCGTATTTGAAAGAAAAAAATGGGTTGATAATGGTATTAGGAATACGGAACATTGGAAAAAGAAATCAATATCATCACTCTGAATGATATCGCAAGTTGCCAAGGAGGAGTTTTCACAGATTTTTTCTATCTTTGAAAAAATATAGAATATCGCCAATGGAATTGGAAATCCACTCTATTTGATGTGACATAAAAACTATAAAAACTCTCGAAAACTTTCACTGACTGTTGGAATGGCCCTCTGACTGCTCGACTTTTTTTCTCATTACATAACTATTCTCATCATTCTTCTCATTTTAATCTCATTTTCTCATTGATACCTTCATGTATATGTAAGATGTAAGATTTAGGTTTCTTTGCCATGTCGGAGATGATGAATCGAATGAAATGTTGAATTACTGTGTGCAAATCATTCGGGAAGTTGGTATAATAATTTTTCTTGATTCTGAGGGATTTTCTCACCTCGTTTCGGAGGAATGAGAATAAAAATTATAATTAGTATATCAGTATATTTGCAGTAGGAACAGATTCATGATCTGCCCCATTAATGCGCTTAGAATACAACTTTAAGATACCTGTGAGAGAAATTCCCAATTTTCCAGTGTCACCTCGTTGGAGAAAATTATTTGGAAGATGAATATGTATGATGAATATCAAAATTTCTACTTATCTCAATGCATTGGATGTTCCGTGGAAGAATCTGCTCCCATTTCCAACACAATTGATATTTAATGTTCCTTTTCGTGGAGTTCATAATGTTCTTTGTCTTCAATACTGAACATTGACAGTCATCAAATGGGAACATTTTTGGAAACGAGATGTTGTTTTTTCAGCCTCAACTCTCATCTTCACCATTTTCATATTCAGTTCCACGAAGTGAATACCGAGTTCTATCAATATCAACTGAACAAATGGCACTACCAGTGTCTTTATTCAGAAGAATGGAAGCAGATTCTCTTTCCTTCCATAAGAAGGAGATAAATGATTCCTTACCATGATAAACATGCTTATCTCGGAAAAATTTCTATAAAAACGATGATTTCCGATATTGAAAAACATCGGGACCTTGAAACTATTCTCAGACCAGGACCAAAACTTTAGTAATGTTGGCATTCTCATCCTACTTCTGAATTGAGATGATGGAATTGTGATGAACATGATTGAAATAAATACGTATGCACTCATAAAGCCTTTATTATCAAATCTCCAATGTACCTCGTCAAAGAATACTAGTGGTTAGAATCAATCACAATACATTTGTCCCCCGCTACAATAAGCATATCCAGAACTACCGTGGGCTCTGCAACATTCATCTCTTTCCGATTCAATTCTGGAACACACCTGGTCACAAGGTCTAATTCGGACTGACGCTTCTGTGATGGCAATCAAAGCGCAAGCTACGATCAGAAGGAAAATGGTCATCTTGAAGGCAGCACCCATTTCTGTTTGAAAAGTCAACTGAAAATATAATCAAGCATCAATCAAATGGATGACCTATCCCTACCTGTGAATTTCGAATCACAAGGAATTCAAATGAAAATTCGTTAGGATTGGACGAGATCAGTCAGGAATGGAATAGAATCCATGGAATTATCAACTGAGATTTGAAATCACCTTGGAACAAATGAATCCTGTAGTGATTGAATGATTCTTGAAGCTTGCCATAGTTTTTGGGAATAGTGTGCAAATTGGGCAGAATTTGGTAACGAAATAAATCTGGTGAAGTGGTACTCGGATTTGTTGGACTACAATTTTTGGAATCATGAAATCATGGAATGATTTCAAGTCGATATAATATGATGACGTTACCTGCTTGATACATAGTAGCTCGTTCATTCCTAATAATTCTATATAACCTGGGTAGAACTGTTCACCTGTGTGATGAAAATGCTGAAACTGTGACACGAATGCTCCTCCTCAATCTATTGAACAAACCTCAAAAATGCAATTGAATTCTCATGAAATTACAGATATCTCCGAAAGAATTGAGTATGAACAATGTTATTACAAAATGAGATGAAATGTCGAATCTTTGAGAGAGACATTGAATTGAAGTGAGAATTAGGAGTCATTCACTGCAGATTGAGGAGAATGAGAAATTTCACCAATTTCTGAAGGTTTGTTCCTGTGGAAGTTGATTTAGACCCCGAATCAAAAAGAGATTATGAAACCAAGAGTCGACCTGGAATTTTCCAATAACAACTTGAAGTTAATAAAATGAAAAATAGTCATCACTCACCTTCCGGATTGATTCAAATTTAATTCGCAAACCACTCTATCGAGGAAGTTTCACTGTGAGGAGAAAAATATCCTTACAATATATATACTCTCCAAAATAATTGTCTGGTTGTTTATTATTTTCTCATGAAATGCATCAACATGCATCATACAATTGGAATTTCCAGCTATTACATCGCCAGGATTATCGTTCTCGTCTAACTGTTTCATGCAAAATATTGATTGGATTCGAGCAGGAACGGAACAACAAAATCAACATCGATACCTGTTGGCAACGTCAAATTTCATGATTCTCCTAATTGATTTCCTACGACCTTATCCAAGCTTCCTAAGGCATTTGGCTTCTCAGAATCAAAGAAGGTTTCCTCATCTCTTCAATACAGTAGAATACGAGAATCACATATATTACGATACATATGATATTGAAAATGACGAAGACTGAGACGAATTGAAATCGAACCCCCGATTCCGAGAATCGAAGAAGAGCTTCCGATTGTATGAAAAATGGATTTTTCTCGAAAAATTTTTGGATATATGTTCAGAAATGAATACTCTCACCTTAATAACACCCTAATTCTTCCTCTGTTCGAATGGGTCTATTTTGAGGTCCATGGCCTATTTACAGAGATTGCATTGAAGCTATGTTTTTGTGAGTACCCATATGGTTTTCTCAACAATCTGCATAAATAATAATAATTTCTAGAAAATAATAACGCAGCCACAGCCTAATATTCTTTCAATTCATTCTACTGGATGCAGGATGCACTATATATTTGTACTGAATCTATGTGATATATTATTCCATAAATCATATCAAATCAGGTGAACGAGGATTGGAAAGGAATACTATCCTATATTTCATGAGTTCTGTCGATACTAATCTGGTTTCATCCATTTTGGAAGAATTCCAAAAATACTCCAGTTCCTTTTCTCAGGCAAATCAAGGTTTGTGCCCCTCTCTGTTCTTGATTGATAATGAATAATCACATTTTTGAAATCTTCATCATATCAGGCGACCAGGTGGTCGAGATGGTCAAGCGACATGAGGTCATGGGTTCGACTCCTGGCTGGCTGTTGGATTTGGATTCATTACTCATGCGCTGTACAATGTTTATCATGGAGTTCTACATAGATCTATACCAAATGCCACAGTTGTTTGGATTCCACTTGTATAAACTGTAGATCCCTGTCTCCTCTACTCGCACAAGCCCTTCGGGGCTTCTGAGGGTTGCTTCGGCAACTAAGGAGATGAGTAATGATAACAATAACAATGAAGTCTCAAAAAACCACTGTGGAATGCAAAAGAAAACTTTATTTTCCAAAATTTACAACGGAATATACCTATTCACTGAATCGAAACGCACATTCAAATTTAATGAATTGATTGAAACTTGAAAGTTTGATCCACTTGTACAATATGGTATGGATCTGGCCTATTTCGCTCCAAGTTTCACTTTCAAAATGGATTGGTTCCGCATGAAAGCTCCTCAAATTTTGACAGCATCCATGAGAATTCTATAGAATATCAGCGATTACAATCAGTTACAATACATTCTTCCCCCGCTACAATAAGCATATCCTGAACGACCGTGGGCTCTGCAACACTCGTGTCTTTCCGGAACGATACGAGAGCAGACCTGGTCGCATGGTCCGATACGAACTTCTGCTTCTGTAGTGGCAATCATGGTGCAAGCAGCGATCAGAAGAAATATGGTTATCTTGATAGCAGCACCCATTTTCCCTTGAAAAATGAACTGTAAGCGATTTCACATTGGTTGAATGATCCATAATCAACAATTTCAATCAAGAGATTGAGATTGAAAACTCTCCGAGGATTAGATGTGATATCAGGGATGAAAGCGAACCTATAAAATCATCAACAAGTCAGAACTGTTCGCATCTGTTGTCGACATTTTCTCAAGATGATGAGATCAATTCAAATGATCTCCACCAATGACCTACTCATAAAACAAACCTTAGAAATGCAAATGAAGACGAAAGTTAGTTCTGGAAAAATGTGGAATTGATCATGATGTCATTCCAGATTCAGATCAATAGATCCAATGATGGCGAAAATTGGTAGCTTTTCCACAAAATTATGAATTGATTCAAAAAATCGGAAAAATGAAAGAAATTATCGACTTTTGATGAATCGTTCAATTGAACGTGAAATAGAAAAGATGGAAATAGTATTCGAATCCATACGAAATATACCGACAATGATATTCTCCTGATCAGATAATTGAAAGAGTGAACTTGAGATATTTCAGTACCAAATGATGAAAATCAATGTCCACTATTCCTCTCGAACAAACGATTCTCAAAAATACTGTTCACTCACCTTCGGATTCAATGAAATATAAACCGCAAAAGACTATTGTAGGAGTTTCACTATGTGGAGAAGAATATCCTCGCAGTATTTATATTCTTTTCAAGGTGCTTATCTAGTTGTTGATTTATATTTCGTGGAATGCGTTCATATGTATTGCCCAGTGGGAATTTCCAGCCAATATTATCGCCTGCATCATTTATCTCGTTGAACTGTCCCATGCATAATATCCATTTGAATCGTCAATAAAGCAGAACTTGTTGGAAACATAGTACATAGAGCATGGGACGATGTGTTATATGTATACCAAGGTACAGGATCAGGATCAGATACTGAGCTTGATCCTTGTATGGCCCGCTATGAAGTTCTTCTTTATAAAGATCGAAGGCAGCCTAGTTGGCACTTGAGTTGATTATACTTGACATAATGCGGTATCGTATTCTATCGTTTCACATTCAGTATTCTGAAAATCGAAATTCCACTGTTCAAATCACTGGAAGAACTGAAAAAGTTCACCAGAGTATGAGAAGAGATATGATGGAGAATAAGTTAGGAGATCAAAATGTTTGGCAGATATTGAATTGAGATTAGGAAGCTAGAAAGCTTGGAAAATTCAATATATCCTTGAAAAACTTCGTGGAAAAAAATTAACAATTCTTTGAAATAGCATAACAAGAATTGGAAACTTGAATACTGGATATGACCGCAAAAGCCAAACTCAAGTTCAGTGGAACCATAAATGAATAACTCTTTATAGATTTTCAACGTATAAATTTCATCCATGTGTTTTATCAGCGCCCCCTGGTGTTTGTTGGCTGGAAATTTGATCATTCCTTATACATATTCGAAACGTGGAACTGTTTTTCGTTTCGGGAATATTCGATGCAATGAATTTGGAAATACAGAGTCACTAGCAACGGGACGGTCTCTTCGCGAGAACGAAAACATTCAACGAAATTTCATGATACATGTTTTGTAGAGGGCAATGGCTATTTTAAGAAAATATTTAGCAATATTCAGGGTGATCTGCAAGAGTGTGGCTTATCAAAGTTTCATTTCCTCACGTAACACCCTTTTTTTATTGCATTCTTTCATTCTACTTGAGAAATGATAAAGACATGTTTCGAAATTCTCTGAACCTAACTCCTACTGTTTTTGAGATGATCCTACTTTATCTAACATTTTGAGATCAACTTGATCGATTCGGGAGATATTTTCCAACAGTTGGTACCGGAATATTTCAGCTCATTCATCGCTGGATTCAGTATAACTCATTGACCTACAGGGTGTTCTGAGTATCACATTCCACTTTGACTACTTTCAAATTGATATATCTCATTTATTCAAAATGAAACACCCTGTATTCCTTTCGAGCATCATGATGCGAATTCTATCCCTTCCCCAAATACAGAAATATTGTGTTCATTCACTCAATGTCAACTGAGTGTGAGTTCTCACAAATCGATTGAATTCTGAGTCATTGAAACAGGCATTTCATTTCGATTCATTCCAATACCACTACTAAGAGTCGAGTACCTCATGGATGCACAAATAACTAGACAGTACAGAGAGAATATTATCACAAAATGACCTTTCATCCTTCTGCTGACGACTCTAGATGTATTTTTTTTTCCTGGGAAATAATACGATTTTTCATTACATCGAGAGATGAATGATTATATACCATCAAATCATAGGATATAATCATCTTAGTAACACAGCTATGACAATTGTATCAACAGAAATTCGAGGCAGCCCAGTTTGCACTAGGGTACCTTGATGCAAATTTGACTTATTTGTCATCTTATCAGTGTATGGAAAGATCATAGCTCCTTTCTATTTCAATGATCTAGTGACATTGGTTTTGTATACTGGCGTCCCTAAAATTGCTGTCACATCCATAGACGCCACAAAATTTGAGTTAGCACCCAATACGGTATTTTCAATTGTTGTTTCGGAAGAATGACAAACTGAACTTCATCAGGCTGTATGAATCGGTTGGATGACGAATTGAAATCTGTCAGCTCTCTAAAGAATGTGAATGAACTCAGAACTTCGACAGTCAACATGAAAAGACTGATGCGGAAAATCGGTGAATACAGCGAAATATTAGAGGCAAAATAATACAATACCACGTATACATTTCCATTGTGCTTAATCATTACCCCACAATATTTTTGATGCATTCCACTAGAAACAGTTCCAATAAAAACGGACGATTGACAGAAAGGTCATTTCCTACCATTTATGAAACTCAAAATTCGGAAATTATTGATTGTACAACTCCAAAACATGACAACATAAATATTGGAAATGTTGGAAGGCAATCAGAATCAGAATCAATGAATTCAAACATGGTAGAATTGCGAATATTGAGAGAATACGAGAAGGGTGTTGATGAATTATTGAATGACGACCAAATTCGATGTTTCAAAAATGAAACCATACACGAATGGAGTACACAAACTAATGAAAAGGCTCTCCAAATCAAATATTCTCGCGGTTCTTCTGGTTTTGAAACACTTCTGAAGTTGAATTTCATTCTCCTAAGTATTTGATCTCTGTCCAGAAAAATCGAACATATCAATTTCAAACATGGTTTTTAGCTAATAATTTTTTGTTGCATTGGTATTTCCAAACCTTCTCTGTTCAACTCGAATGATGAATGAATAGAATTTGGTTTTGTATCCTATTCTCCATTTTCTATTATATCAATTGGGATTAACAGCACATTTCATTGGCTCAGTAGGTACCTACTCTTCGTCCTAGAAAAAGTGTGTTGTAAATTGTGACTGGTTTGTAAGTATCTCTGTAGAAACGTGAAGTTGGGTTTCCGAAAGTATATTCCTCAACCATAAGGCTCATCACCTTGAGACCAAAATTTATCCATAAACAGATTCAGTGTCTATAAGAACATTCGGTGAAATATATTGAACTATCACATAGTTCTAATAATAAGATTATATATAGATTGATTTCGTATGATACGCCAATGTCCCCAATAGAACAAATATCAAATATCAGAAATCTAGCTTTCATCCACAGAATTGAAAAAGGATGGAACAATATAACTATTTCACGAACACTTTGGAGCGAAAGGAGACGAGGATCTGTCCATTTGCATCGAGGTAACCAAGTTTGCTCCATTGAGTAGGTACTAACAAGAATTAGTTTCCTTTCATTATGCACATTCCTATCTCGGACAGAGTATGATTCCCAATATTGTAAATGAAATTCATTTTCGATGCAAGACTTTTACTTCCAGATCGAAACACTATAAATGCAGGAATTTCTATTTCAGTTGTGGAATTTGAGAAATCTGGGGAATCAGTATAAGATACATTCATGAAGCCTTTATCGTCCAATAACCACTGTATCTCGGAAAAGAATACTAGCGGTTACAATCAGTTACAATACATTCCTCCCCCGCTACAATAAGAATATCCTGAACGACCGTGGGATCTGCAACACTCATTTCTTTCTGGTACGATTCGGGAACAGACTTGGTCACAAGGTCCGATACGGACCGCTGCTTCTGTGATGGCGATCATAGCGCAAGCCACGATCAGAAGAAAGATGGTCATCTTGAGAGCAGCACCCATTTTATCTTGCAGAATCAACTAGAAAAAATATTCAGCATTATTACAATCGATGAATAATTCATGCAGATCAATGAACATTTCCGTAAGTATGGCTCTGATGATAACTGATGAGACCGTTGTCGAAAAATCATGTGAGTTCAAATGATCCTGTCCGATCAGATATCCACGGAACGAAACTCAGGAAAGCAACTGAATTCGAACAAATCTATATAATACATGGAGATGAAAGAGATATTCCTGGAAAAATATGGTTCCATGTATGGAATTCGGAGATACTTTGTAGTTTCATCATTATATCATGAATTCATTCGAGAATCATTGGAACATAATCAAAAGAATCAAATAGATACTTTATCGACTCCCGACTCATAAATCCACTGAAAGTTGAAGAAACATTGCTGAATCCATACGAAACGTGCAAATCGATAATGTTTTCGTTCACACACAGAAACAATAGCGAATCTAAAATCTTTCAGTAACTATTGATGGAAATAAATATTGACTACTTCTCGCGAACCAATGATTCTCAAGTGAAGTGTTCACTCACCTTACGGGTTTAATGGAATATGAATTGCGAAACACTCTACTGAGGAAGTATCACTGTGAGGAGAAAAATATCCACATAGTATTTATATACTGTCGAAAGAGTTTATCTGGTTGTTTATTCATTATTATTCGTGAAATGCATCAATATGTATTGTACAACGGGAATTTCCAGTTATAACATCGCCTGAATTATCTCGTCGAGATTTACGAAACAAATATCCAATTTAATCAACAACAAAGCACAGTCGTCGAACACATGAAACATGAAGTTTATGAAACACCATATTATATGTACTCAGTTACAGGAGACACTCATCTCTGGTATTGAGCTCAAATATTCTATAAAAGTTGAAGGAAGTCCCGTTTGCACCTGAGTTGGGGATATGATACTGATGCTAAACTTGATATCGTATTCTCTTTCAAGAATTTCTTCCAAAATTCCATGAATCAAAAACACTTGAAGAACTAGGAAATGTAACCAACGAATAAGAAAAGATGGGATGAAATAAAATTAATGCCAGATATTGAACGAGAAACTGGAATCGAAGTGATTTCATTCAATGCTGGAAATGAAGCTCATGGTATTCCTTCCCAGTGTTGTATATTGTTTCATTTTCAGGCCCATCGAGTAGAACTACATCCACTACATAGTCGATGGTATTGATCAGTCAGAAAATACATTTTTCATGCAGAAGACAATTAATTTCTGGTCTGGATTCTTTTATCCTCCGTTATTCATGGTTGTGTTTCAAATAGCTTGTTGAGGTATACTGACCTAATTAGTCATTATACATAGTTTCTGTTCATATATATCAATTGGAATGTATTTCATCACTTTGAATATAGTTGATTTCATCAAGGTTCTCAGTCAGCAATATAATGATCTCATGATTTCATATGAGGAAACTATTTTGAACACATCGTGGTTGTCAGGCAAAGAATCAATGCACACCTCGTCTGCAAGGGCATCATGCGAATTATGACAAACCCCAACTCCGCTTCCTGAACAAACCATTCTTTTCATTTCCTTTGAGTTTGAATAATTCGTTGTATTTCGAGAATCGCTGTATGTAGCCATAGTTACTCATCAACCTGTTCTGTTGTTGTTAGGTGTAACCTATAGAACGGTGTGATGATGAATAATTGAATGGAATGATGAATAAATAGATAAATATAAATAATTGTACGGCAAACGGCGCTCCGGTTCCAAATGTAACTGTTACCCTGTATATAATTTTCGAGAACTCCGTGCAACCTATGACTCAAAGTGCATACGAATTTGCTGCTGTTGATTATTCATTCATTCTGAGATTATTGGTTGTCTGAATTATGAAAATATGTACTGAAATTCACATATATACCCGCTCACAATGCAAATGGATGTGGTTTGTTTTTGGTTGATTCAATGTTCCCGATTGAACGTATCATTCAACTATGAAGTTTTTTCCATTCCTAGTGGATATGCAACCAGTGATTTCATGTACTCATCATCTACATAATAATTGAAATTTGAATGCGTTTTTCGAATTCAGAGAAATCGAAGAGTGAATATGGACTGGATTGAAATCAGTCGATATACCTTATCAATATCATGATGAATCATCTGATCGAATTGGAATGAGGAAACCCTACTTTATATTCAGTGAGGAAATGAAAGTATTCACTCCATCCGATAATTTCCCGTCATTTCAGTTGAGTTTGATTTTTATTATTCTTCAATCTCAGACATTCGAAAATATATGAAAAATAATCTATTTATATCATGTCCACTGTTCGAAACCCCAGGTGTATTTGATATTGTTATCATCAATTCCATCGTGAGAACTTGAATTTTTCCATCACAAACAACAATATAACTATTAAACAAAATACAATTCCAATGAGGCTGGACTAGACTGTTGGTCATGTGTTCAACATGAAATTCTGTCATTCGACTTCTCCATTTTTATGTCAATAAATATTTTTCTATTCATGTGATGATGACTAATGTGCCTCTTCGAGGATTTACATTATTCTGTTCAGTGAATTTGTTCAATTTATCGATTTATCGACGCAACATCGACCTACGTGATGTGGTCAATGGTTTGGATTGACGAATGAGCAGGAATTCCTCGAGACTGGACTTGAAGAGATTTTCTATTTCCAGTAAACACGAGTCGAATATGGGTTTCTACAGGGTGTTTCAAGTTGATGTGGCCCTGTTGCTAGGATACCTAATTTCAGTTTGGTCAGTGAGAAATTTTCGTTACGGCATCCGTATCAGAGATACAGAGTCTTAAAAAAAATGTATGCACACTTTTCACAATTGTGTCTAAATTACTAGCAACATTGGGACGAAATTCTGTATAAATATGTTCAGGAAACTGACAAATCTCATGAAACTGTTTTCATGTGTCACTCCCATAACAGAGAACGCTAGTTGGGAGTTATTAGAACTAAAAAATCTATGAGGACGTATCGATTGAGTGACAGATATATGCCATAGAAAATCGGCAAAGCATAAACAAGAATAACCACATCTCCTGCGATCATTTACATACCTACCAGTTATATTATTTCAACGAGATAAGTTCGAGTTTTGCAATCCGAGAATGGATAACCTGCTAGGTATACAGTGGAAAGTTTGGATTCAGCTGCGGAAAACAAGAATAAACTTGTTATGATACTGAACGTTTGTACGACTTCGATGGGAATGTCGCGAATACCTATAAGTGATCGTGAATGATTCTGGGACAAAGTCTGTTACGATCACAGCCGATGGATCATGGTTATTCAGGTTATGATTCCATGTATTACAATGATTTCCAGTCGATCTCAGAGAGATATCGTAACCTTTTGAAATGAATCACTATCAATGTGTTGTAGAAGCAGATGCTTCGTGAGATAGTATATTTGTTGTACGACTTCGATGGAAATGTCGCAAATACCTATAAGTGATCGTGAATGATTCTGGGACAAAGTCTGTTACGATCACAGCCGATGGATCATGGTTATTCAGGTTATGATTCCATGTATTACAATGATTTCCAGTCGATCTCAGAGAGATATCGTAACCTTTTGAAATGAATCACTATCAATGTGTTGTAGAAGCAGATGCTTCGTGAGATAGTATTGTTGTTGGTATAGACGAAATTCTGATGATTTGATGAAAATCCTCACTCTTCTTTTTCCTATGTTATTTAATGTTTGAATGAATTTCTTTCACTGTTCATAGAATGAACACATATTCTGAGATACTGCTTGCAAATAAAGATCCATTGGTAATTCATTGGTTATGAAACAGACTATTTTCTGATGAACTCTTTCTATCAGTATGAAGGAACATATGTAGATTGAAACCCAGGCCATTTCGAACTGTGTTCATAATAAAATATAGTATAATTTCGAATGTGTTTGAATTCTCTATGCCTTCTGAATTCATTGAAGCGCAAACTCCAATGATTAATCTTCGTGATGATCTTTCACATCATACTCATCATGAAAATTGGCAATTGAAAATTTTGCAACTACCTATGGATCTCCTCACAGAATCGATAAACATTCAGCACATTTTTTTTACAGAATGATACATCATTCTGTAAACATCCAAACATGTCCAATTGTCACAACGCATATGATGCAAAATAATTCCTCAGAGAATTCGGTCAATGAGGATACAGCGAGGATGAGTGAATATTTGTGATCGAAGTTTTGGATAGTGAAGAATTTTCCTGACTGTAACAAGCTATCCACTCATGAATTGCAGATGAAAACATTTCGAATTGGAAACATGAATGAAACAGTCTGAAACCAAAAGGAGGATTCACTGTTTCACTGAAATGTACGGTTTTTTTTCAGGTCCCTTAGACTGTGCTGTTGATACTGATGGTTTCAGGCTGATTTTCACGTCATGACCACAAGTTCTGGATAGTAAAGACTTTTCCTGACTGAAATGTACATTTATTTTTATCAGATCCCTAAAACTGACCCCTAACTGAAATCTTGAGACTTCTCATATACAGTCCTGGTGATAGCAAAAGTACTGAAAAACCAACTAAGAGTGACACACACACTCATAACACTCAACTGTCAGAGACCAAAGGAATGAGTTATTAGTGAGGCAAATTGCCATAACAGTCACTGCGAGTTGGGAGAAATGACTGGCTTGAATATGACCACTGTGGTATCCCTAATTAACCTAGTGGAGTGGCAACCAAACCGTTCTCAGAAAATCTAATATAATTGCGGTAATAACAGTACATAACATAGCTGTAAACCATCTCACTATTTTTTTTTTCTGAAGCAATAATTTTCACCGCCTCCAATGTTTTTTTTCTGTCTTGAATGCACCAAAGAAACCTGATAACTTCAAACAAAATTCTTGCTCTGGGAGACTCCTAAGATCATTTTAATCCTCTTGTTGTTTTACTTTGAGGCGATCATATCTGATCATGGGTATCATTATGCATAATTGGTTTCAATAGTGATATAGTTCATTAGAGACTAGTTGGAACAGCTGGAAAGTTGTCAATGAAACTGTCATATAGCAATATCAGTTTCCTGATTCATTGGGAATTGGGATTTGGAGAATCGCGATGAAAATCGATGAAAGATGGAAGTTTTGTAACCATTCAAATCAATCTCTCCCAGTTATTCCTCCTTCTCCTAAATGATGCATACATTTTTGATGGGGAACTTCATTTTTTCGTGAATTTGTTCGATGTTATGCCATTAGGTGATAGTGTGCACTCTCAGGGGAGTATATATAAGGAATATGCACAACCAGACGAATGGCTATACTCTCACTATATGTATATCGAATATATGTTCATGATGTACATGATATGATATCACAATCTGATCTTGAGTCTTCAAGTATGTCTCATTGATGATGGAGACTCCTGAATTCCATTGCGTGTCAGTGAAATTCCAAATTCAAGCCTTCGCACCATTACATTTCTGTGAAAGACGTTCATTCCGAGAGGAACAACATTGAATAACATGCCAAAACAGTTGTCACTGAATGGGACTCTGGTATTCGAATGAAGGCAGACAATGCAAGAAGTCATCCAAAATTTGATTTTGAGCCTTCAAACGAAGATCAAATTCCCAATCCGAATATTCCAAAGTTCAAGGTAATTGAGTTCGAAGAGCTCGATTCATTTTGAGAAAGTATTTCCAGTTTTCTGACACTTCCGGTAATATCAGAAGAGGATCCCAATTTCCTTGCTTTTGTTTCGAGTATAACCTCATCCCAAAAAATCATTTTCATAAGAATGCCACAGAAAATGAGGTTTTGCGCACGAAATACTCGCTCCGACAGCGGTACTTTACCTGCATACGCCTTTTCAGAAAAAAAAACCCTTCGCGCCCAGATATGTAATCTTTGCGTACGCATCTCTTGGTCAACGTGTTTTTTTCTGGTTCCCTCGTAACAACGTTGGAATTATCAATGTTTCCTGGAATGCTATGCTGAAAGATTGAGGGATATTGTGTTCGAAGCCCCAAATATGAAGGATAGAAGAATTTCAGTTGGCTTTGATTTGGTGAACACGAAAAAAGTTCTGAACTGTCAACAACAAACGATGTTATTAATCTGACGTTCGAGCGTAGCGACACCATTGTGAATTATGTTTAGCATTCACCAATAGCGATAACGTTAATTATCAATAAGAGATGAAGAATGTAGGAAGGTTATAATAGGAGATGCAATGAACCCTGTCATTTCCGTTACAAATATACCAAAGAATAAAATATTGAATCATTATTTTCTTGTGAAGGGCTGCACCAGCGTTGAAACTGAGATTACTCAAAGATAGAGACAAATTCAGACAAATTCAACAAATGTTGTTTCGAATGGAGATTCATTTGATATCATCGTAGATTCCGGTAAAATCAGAAGTGAGAGAATACTGAAAATACTTCAGCTGAAACTAGCTCATCGGAAACCACTCAGTATATGTGAACTCAGGAAAATAGCCTCGGTAGTTTTTCGAAACACAGTTCGTTGTGAATGACCCTGTATATATTTAATCCTGAAAATATGAAATACCACAACTCTGGTAGTGAATATGTTCGTTGGTAGTGGGTACTGGTTCTGTTCCCATTTTGGAACTGGATGAGACGTATAAATATATTCAGGATACTTCACTACATCTGATATGGATGAGACATAAATGGAAAATGAATTATCAGTTTCGCGACTCAGGATAAATGCTGGTTTCAATCGTTGAAGAATTTCCAATAATTATAATGAATTCATTTCATACAATATCATGCAGTATGTTAACCAGATAATGTGGATGAATAATTAAATAATCTGGACTGAATATTTATCACCCACCGATGATTATTCAATAACAGATGTTTCAAGTCGATGATATTGTTGTTATTGATAATGTGATTGATAATGTGATAATGAGTTTCTTAGAATCGCTCTCATGGGAAATACTAGATATTTATGTAAATGGACTGAATTGGATGATGGATAAGTTGATATTGTAAACAGTCAATGACTGGTCAAGCATAGAGATACATAATTGTATAATCAGTACGTATTTAAAAAATAATTGACATTGACTGATATGTTCCAGAGGCATTCCCAATAGTTAGGGAATTCCAATAGATAGTTGAAACATGATAAATGTTCTCAATGATTTGAGATATCATGATGAGAACTCAGGGAGTGAAGGATACAATTTCTTCATGGAATGTGGAGGAGTGTTTCACTTCTGGTGGTAGGATTTGTATTGAATTGATTTCCGTCTGCTGCTCGCCAGTAGGCCTTGACACAATCAGAAGCTGGTGGGCAAACGTTTTTTTTTTTTTCATTGGTGCTATTTATACATAGTATTCACACAATTCAACAAAGATTCACAATATATGGTATAATAAATATTTGGAAAATATACTCACATGATATATATATATATATATATATATATATATATATATATATATATGGATATGGATGGATCGAAATGTTTATGAAGATGAGAGGGTGAGTATCATATCACTGTTATTTAGAAAATCAGTAATGGAGTAGACGGCGTTGTTGGCATTGTTTGACATTATGTTTGAACTGATTTTCATTCAATAATTCAATTCTGTTTCGAAGGGCATTGTATAGGATGATTACATTATATTCAGTTCCGTTCCGAGTTTGATTTAGTCTGTGGTAGTTCATGTCGAGATTGTTCCTGATCCTCGTAGAATATGAGATCAGTCTCTGGTAATTCAATTCCCAAGATTCATTTTCACATTAACTAGACATTCATACATATAAGTACAAGGTACTGCCAAGATTTCGTGCCGTACAAACAATTGTTTACAGTCTCTGAATTTCAATCCAGTTTTTGATTCGGAGTGCTCTCCTTTGCAGAGAAAAAACATTGTCACAGAGGTAGAGTGGCCCCACTCCAAGATAGCATATGTTATGTGAGAATGAATAAGACTATTATATGCTGTTAGTGAGGTTTTTAGTGTAACTATGCTATGTTCCTCAGTGACTGATTTTTTTCTCATATCTTGAAAGTGTCATGAACATGAGCAGTGTGATAATCGGATCATTATTGGGTCCAGGTACACTCCTAGGAACTTTATGGGTTCAGGGTTTGTTGTGTCGAGTAAATATTATTTCTTATGATTTGGATGAGGAGGTTTTCAGTAGAGATCGGTTCTGGTTTTTGGAACAGTATCTCCATAATTGTTGTTGTAATGAGATGAAGAAAATTAAATTAGAAATGTCGCTACTGATTATTGAATTGATTGCATATGTTGCAGCATTCCTTTGAAGGTGAGTAACGTCTCGTCGCCAGTTTGTTGAAGTTGCCTCAGCAAAAATAAAGGATGGAAGTATTTTCCTACATGATTCGATACAGTTCACTCATACCTAAGTGAGTGGGCATATCCAAAGAAAACACACATCCATGAGAAACCACGCTTCTTCTTCTAGAGTCGTTCAGGAATGCATCAATTTCTTTCCGAATATTATGGGAGCTTTTGCATATTACAGAGTCTAGTGAACAGCAAATGTATGAACGAACTCTTTAATAATTCAAAGCAGGGCAAATCATGCCCGTCAGAGCAACAGTAACTCCCAATTTGGGAGAACCGAGAAAGAGAAAGACAAACACAATTATAGGGCCTGTACTCGGTGTTCAGCTCAAAAGTCGACATTCTGAAATTGGTACATTTCAGTACTTACGGATATTATTTGCCAAGAACAGATTCCCAAGTATATGCCAAGGAAAGAATAGACCATCTAATTTCCATATAAAGTCAATATCCTCAGGAAATATTGTGGAATTACCTCATTCCAATAAATACCTACTTCCTTGAGTGATGACTATAATGATAGTCATGTAAATGAAGAAATTATCTGTTATCATTGCGAATCACTTCAGCGGTATGAGGATGCATCAAATAATAAAAATATGATCATGCACAAAGCTGAAGCTGTTAATCTTCCAATCAAAATTCAAGAATCATCTCGGGAGATATTTGGCACGTTGTCAATTTTCAACAATAGAACACTCTATATATCATTCCATATCTGGAAAGCGCTGTTTCTTTCTGATTCGAAAGTAAATAAATTCATTTCATTCCGTCTATCCGTTTTCAAAAAAAAAATGTTTTGAGAAATCTCAATCAACTTTCACGTAAACACAGTTATTTGCGAAGCTATATAAACATTATGAAAACATTAAAACTGATATTCATTAGATAACAACAATAATGGTGCCGGGACCATCGTACCAGATTCCGTCTTGGCATGGCTAACTTTGTTACAGTGAACGTTAATTCACATTGGGTCAGATCAAATGATATTTTTTCCATGGAAAAAAAATTGGAATTTTTGTTTTGGCAGTTCTTTATGTTTTCGGGGTTGCTGAATGTGCATTCCGGGTCTATTTTTCATGTTTCAATTTTCGCAATTTCCAGACAAAATAGACAAGAAAAGTTCAGGCTGGTAATTTTTCATACATATCAAAGTCAGGCTCGAAATATGCCGGACTTCTCATGACCAAGTATCATCCATCGCCTTGTGATGTCTTTCCTGATGCTTACTACCTCCAAACTTTCAAGAAAAAAACCAATACCTTCCTTCTCTCACATCATTCCACCGTTGACTAAAACGATGTCTCCCAACATCATAGGATAACCTTTCGTGTTGTCAAACATTTTTCAACATGAAGCTGAACTGGTACGGAGCAAGAAACTTTGTATACAGTACTCGCAAAAACATATAAAACCGCTGAGAGAAAAAAATCCGCAATTTTGTTTCGGACACGACAAATTGAAACGACGATTAGGAGACTATATATTTGAGATATATATAGAAAAAATGAATTATATCAAGTATTGGATGATATCCACAGTGTTCCATTGAAAAATATCAACTCTTGCCAAAACAGTTTTGAATTCCCGATAAAAGATTCAACCAATGCAGAAAAAAATTTACAACATTTGCAATCAAAGTTTTGATGACTCTCAATTGACGCTTGTACCCACTCGGGGTGCAAAAATATACGGGAGAATTTGTTTGGTGAATTTTTGAATCAAATTCCACCGTTCGACTGCCTCGAGAAAAATCGTGTACGACACTGCTCCACAAAAATCATCATAATCTTATTCTCTAACACACTTTCTGGAAAAAAATAGTCTGCACTTCTATAGTCTAGTCGACGTCAAGTTGTACAAAAAGGTCGTCTTCACTTATTTTGTATCTCTTTTTGTTCAAAAATGAATTTTTGAAATCATAATGTCTGAGATAACATGAATATTTCATAAAACACTCTTGGATTAGGTAAACTGTATTGAAAAAAAAATACAACACCGTCACATACTTCAACTTTTTTTTCATGTTTCAAACGAGAATAAATAAAAAGAAGATGATTGTCGGGTACCTCGAAAACTGTCGTGAAAGGCACATAAGAAATTGTGAACTCCTATAGGCATTTGTTCAAGGGGTATGGTATTACATGGTATGGTATAATATATTCCATTATTTTCTTGTCATATCGTTGGAATCAATATCATGTGGAGATCTCTGATCCACTATTAACTATAAATCCCATAATTATCACATTCAAGTCAGTTGGTGGGCATTTTTGCATCTTATTCCATTATCTGTATACAATATTTCCATCAACAGTGGAATGTTGTTATGTCACCGGAGGTGCTTGAGGAATTGTAGAAAATCCACTACTCTCAACTATGAGGTTGCAGGTATTTGATGGCAGATGACTTCATTCGTTTCAATGATTCAGGCACATCATATCCATTTTGGAAGCCGCGTTCAAAAATGATATCCCTGCCTTCTACGTTTTATCGACCATTGGATTTGGCCTTTTGTGAAGTGGGCATGCTGAAGACTAATTAAAATACAGTTAAATTACTTTTCGGTCCAAAGAGGGCAACATTGATTTATCTCTGATAATCCTGCAAAATTCGCTGGCAAATCCAGCGTTGCGTCATCAACGGATGCGTTAGGACCCCGGAAATATTCCCTGGAATTCATAAATTATTTAGCGTGACCATCCAGGGAACGTATTTTGATGAGATTTTTGCGATGTTTCAGATTCTCTGGATTTTATCCAGGCCAGTATTGGTAGTGACAAGATGAATTTGTGATCCGCGGAGGAGAATGTTTGGAATCTTTGGTACTACAGCAAGTTCAGCAAAGGAAGGTTCTGCCAAGGAAAATCAATATTGTCCGAAGTACCTCTATATCTCATCATTGATGAAAACTTCGTGTCGACAGTTGATAATATTCGTTACGTGATGGTTCATATATTTGTATTACTGTACTGACGTTTTCCTCTAAAATTCCTTATATTCAACAAAGTTCCTTATTGGTTCAGAACTATTTGTATTCGGAGGAAAATGTTGGGTAGGGTTACAGCTAAGGGGGTGAAGAGAGAAAAATATTTCATTGGCAACAAAACGTCCAACATATAATCGTTTCACGTGTTGCAGCGTTCATTCCAAGTCACTGGTTGAACAGTAATCAATTCTAAAACAGTTTGGCCGTTAATTTTTGCGAAGCACAACCCTTCATCAACTCTGAAGATGTATTATTCAAACGATCATGAAGATCACTGTGTCCAATTCCTCTTCGAAGATGAGTAGCACCAATGTTCAATACTGGATATTTCATGAATTCCCATCTTTTATCTTCACCAGCTCTTGAATATGAACTTCATGATATGATTCATGATATCAAGTTTTCTCCCGACTTCATGTGGAATGAAGTTTTTCGATAGCTTTCACATCGTTTAAATTCCTAACCATTGATTCATATATGGATATTGCTGCGACTAACACTATGGTTTCGGAGATTCATCTCGAGAATCGTGGGGTTGAAACCTCGGTTGGAACCGAATCCGTTGACTCACGTTTGGAATTTGCAGGTTGCCAATTGTCTTCATCCATCAACTAGTAATAAGTACACTTAGACGAGCATTCCTCCATTATGTCAGATCAACATAGATTTTCATAACAGCAGATTGGAATCCTATGAAAATAGTACATCAAAAAGTGATATATTTCGCGTAGCGACAAATGTAACGAGTGCTTGAAATACAATTCTCAACGAGTTATGTATACTTTTCTTCCTACGACCATGAATTTTCGAATCATGAGCATTATAAATGCTTATGAGACGTGCGTAGATATGTAGTCATCATGTTTCTTGTCAGTTTTGCCCATTTTTGACAGCTACACAATACCTATCTGTGCAAAGATAGATGGAGTCGAGGTAATTTGAGAGTATTTCGACTGTCATCTTTGCTAATCATCTGCACTCAACTGACTCAAGTGTTGTTTGTCTAGGACGAATTCGTCGATTTATCGATATGATCGTTACTGTTGGAATTATCGATATCACTGTCATCGATATGATCGATATCAACAATATCATCGATAATATCTATGTTATCGAAATCATCGATATACGCCTACTCCAATCCGAAAATCATTCAAAGTCCACTCATCATCGACATCTACCTAGCAATCCAAGATACAGTTGTCAGTAACGAGAAAAGAGATCCCGATCGGAGCCTTCTGATAGTTGTCGATGTCGATTTCATGAAAATAAATGTATACTTATGCCTATGAATTATATACCATGTATGATGATGATGATACCAGCAAGATAATTTCCACACTAGTGCGTTCCACTTCCCTGTTGCCATGGTGAAACTGGCTACTTTCTTGAGCGGTCGTGGAAAAATTATAATATCATCTCGCCGTAAATTCACTTTGAAAATCGAATGATTCCGCTAATAAGCACGTAACGGTTCGAATGATGCGCTAGATCCGGCGCCCATATCCAGGAATGATATATCATTTCGTTCATTTTATTTCCATGCTGGATATTCCCCTGCCAACAATAAAGATCCTCGAATCCCGCTTTCCGATTGTATACGTCAGTGAGCACGATCTCGAAGCACTTCGGCTCCTTTGCGCCTTCCTTTACCCACTGAGGGAACATTCTCCGAATATGTACAAGTCTGGAGGGAACAGCGGCCGTGAATTATTAGCCATCCATGAAGCATGCACATCTAAATTGAATCACCTGACACCAAACCCAGTTGCCGCACAGCATCATGTCGGTTGTACGTTCAATGAACGTCGAATATGCATTTCCCATGGATGTTTGGCTGGGTCCAAGGACGGACCTGAGATTTTTCCACTACAATGTTCTTCAGGCTGGTCTTGGCTGAGTGTGAATATACTGATTGTCACATTACGTCCAAGCCACAACGCCGCTATGTTTTTTCCTATTTCGAGAAACAAAAACTTAAATTGATCAACTTCTCAAGTACTACGAGGTGGCACTAATATCATTCTGTCTACGACAGCAGGTGTTTTTTTTTCATGTAATGGTAAAATATACTCCTCCTATGACCATCTATGAGCAGAGCGAATATCACATTGTTCTCTTACTTAGGAAGTAACCAATTGCCCTATGGACACGTATTGTGCTATTTCAAAAGCACACGCTTGCAGTTACTGGTGAATGAATATAGGGTTGGGATGAAGTATGGAAACAAGTATATATCTTATAAACGAAAAGAGCGATATTTGAATGATTTTCAGGTGAGTGCAATGAAACAAAATGCATCTCAAGTACATTTTTTTGTTGATAATATACTTCCGGCTCAACCGGAAATGCCATCAACTTCTTCTATTCAAATGGGACACCCTATTTATTTCTACACATACTGAGTTCAGTGTAAAAAAAAAAAATGTAAAATCAAGGAATAGAGCAATTCAATCAACATCCTTTGAGTTTTTTGCTTTAGTGCAAAAATATTCAGATGAACTGATTGATATTGTTTGTGTGCATAGTGATACATGAACGGGTACTTTTCAGTTCTCAAAATGTCAAATTCTAAGTGAAGGAAATATACTGTCTGTAAATTCTTCGAGGAGGTGGTACATTCATTTTTCAGCTTTTGATGGGATTTTCTCTCCTCGTTTCTAAAAAATAGAGTAGAAGTTATTAAAAATTATTGCAATATATTCGTAGTAAGGACAGATTTAGGATCTGTCCCAAAATGTCACTGCGCTTGAAATTAAACCTTTAGATACCTGAAAGAGAAATTCTCTATTGGTCAGTGACACCTTGTTTTTGAAAAAATTTGGAAATACAAATATATTTAATAATAATAAGACCTCTACTTATCTTGGTGGACGTTTGGAGAACGAATCTGCTCCCGTTCTCAACACAATTGAAATATTTTTCTTCGTAAACTTTTTTCGATGTTTCCGATTTTGACACTAAAAAGTGTCAAAATCCTAAATCTGTCCTTACTACAAATATATTGCAATAATTTCTAATAACTTCTACTCTATTTTTCAGAAACGAGGAGAGAAAATCCCATCAAGAGCTGAAAAATGAAGGAAATATATTTTACAATCATCATAATCGATCAATGAAATTTCAATACGCTCTTTTTCATTAAATTGAACAGTTCTTGATCGTACAATTCGTGAATTGTACGATTCATTACTATGCATGCATACAACATCAATCAGTTTATCCAAATATTTTTTTTGCTCTCATGCAAAAAACTCAAAGGAGGTTGATTGAAGTACTATATTCCTCGTTTTTACATTTTTTTGCACTGAACTCAGTATGTACGAATTCGAAATGACAAGCTCTTTCAAAATCTGTGGAAATATGTAGGGTGTTGAGGAAGTTGATAGCACATCTGATTGAACCAGAAGTATATCATTCACAGAAAAATGTACATCAGATGCATTTTTTTCCATTGCACTCACCTGCAGATTTTCATGGATATCGTTCTTTTCGTTCGAAAGATATTTACTTGGTTCCTTACCTCATCCCGACCCTGTATAATGATAGTTCACCCAGAGATATTACTACTGGTATCATCCTAATAATCTTCCAAAGTACGAATGAATCCAATACATTATGCATAACAACCTCAAAACAAATACTGCGGATACAAATATAACAATTAGATAAAATGGTCGAGTCATAGTACCATAATGGTATTATGAGTGATAAGTACCATATGTCAGCTCTTCTAGATATGACAATCCATATCACTTATATGTCTCTGCCGAAAAAATATTAATACATCTCTGAGATAAGTATGCAATTTTCAAAGGAATCAGAGTCGTTTTGACGACTTGGCCTTCATTTTTTTTTAAGTGTGGAATTGGGTCATTTTCAGTAGTAGCCGTAGCACAATGGTCAAAGCGTTTGACCATGATCGAGCTGCCGGAACGATAGTGAGTTCTAACCTTGCCACGACTGTTATTTTTTCATCGAAATTGAATGGTTTAGCGATTTCAATCTTGACATCGATCTGGTAGTGTCGATACACGGTCCCCCAAGAGTGGTTGGCGGAGTCCACTATAAAAACTCCTCCCGATATTGGATTCCGACGTAGAAGAAGCGATTGAAAAAAAAGCAGTGAATGTGTTTGTATCAACTATCAACTATGTCCATGTCAATTGAAACACCCCCCACATCATACACAATTCGCAATAATAGTTCAAAGATGTCGTGGAAGAAATAAACTTATATTGTCTCTTAGAATGCTTACAATGTTTGATAATATTCCTCGAATTGATCATTACGCTCTTGAACTCGCCTTGTTCACACCTGATTACAACATGCGTGGCATCTTAGATGAAATTCGGTATCAGTATTCGATATTTCTTGATGAGTATGATTCTCTTCTGTTTGAGGAGGCACAGATGCAAGAAAAGCAAGAATTCATGATAATAAATATATATTATCATTTGAGAATGTCGTTGGAGTTGATGTCGAGGATATAATCAATTGACTAGTATCAATTGGCTAATTTTTGTACTACTTCATGGGACATTTCATTTGCCTTTTGTTTGTCGAAATCAGAGAATGAACAGCAGCGGTATGAATTGGAGCGGTTTTTGTTAGTCATACTGTAATTATGAGTTGTTGAAGTTGATCGGAAGGTACGTGAGTATGAACGTAGTACAGAATATGGCTCCATATTGAGTGAAGATAGACGTGAATGGAATATTAGTGTGCAGAATCGATGAAGAACATGAAAATGTGTCTGTAAGTCAATCGAGGAGGTGATATATTGATATATCCAAATTTTCTCGGATTCTCCATGAACTGCATCAATATTCCATTCAAATTCAAATTCAAACCTCCAGATACCTACAAGAGGAATTTCCTATTTGACCTTGTCACATTGTTTCCCAAAAAAATGTATGGAAGACAAATATATTCTCAATGAATACCAAAACTCCTACTCACCTTGGTGGACGTTTCGAGAACAAATCTGCCTCCACCTTCTGCTTTCCATTTATAGTGTCGAAAACACGTTGTTTTTGACACTGAACAGTGACAAACACTGGAACTCGATCTGACGACAAAGGTGTATTGAGAAAAATCCTGAGTAGTCTCAATACCTCAACATCACTACTACTATGAGCTACTGGACTCATTGAATTGATTGAATTGATATTCCAATGAGACCAAACTAGAGAATCAGTGATAGGAACAAAAGTCGACCCAGTGGAAGAAAACGGTACTGATCGTGCTTGAGCAGAATACCACGTGTAATTAGATGGTAGCACATGAGGTGACTAGGTATTGAACAACATTCAAGTGGATCTGCCGAATAGTTCAAATTGACGGTGGAAATAATGGTTGTTTACTTCGGAGCTGATAGTGCCCTCAGTCATTGAACTGGATATCAAGAACGTGTAGTACAGTATTACTCTCAATACGCCTCGCAACTTCTTAATTCAATTGCACAGATACAATTGAAGAGAATGTCCTGGGGAAAATAAAGTCCGATAGAGAGAATGAATTCTTGAGCGTGAGCGATGCACTCAAGGTTCTAGATGGGCATCATTCATAGCCTGGGTAGGGTAGCCAGAATACAATGGGATGAATAAGCAATGTCATGAGAGAATTTCATTCGACTCTCATTTTGATTGATGAACATTCAAAGTTAGATCCTCAGAGAAAGAGCATGAGTTATCATCTGATGGGTATCATCGATGACTATTTTGAAGATCAGAACGAGACAGAGGTGAATTTACTGCCCTCATATCGAATCTCTCCCAATAGAATTATCTCTTATCGTTTGCATAATTCTCTCTCAATATCAGAGAAATAAAAGTACATTCTGTGGTTCAATTCTATCATGGCTGGACAGGGTTAGTTTTTGTGATCAACCGGAAACTAAAAAACATTCCGTCTTTTCTAACCTGCATCAAATCTCATACCAAGACTACGCTCATGAATCAGGATTATCGAAAAAATGGTGATGGAGATGAATAGCCACAGAACCTATCCTGAACCATGTTGTGGAAATGAAATACTTGTTCTAATAAAAACATTTATTTTTCATAAACGCATCTAATAATTGATATGTTATGCAGAATCATATCATTTTTGATTGTGATAATGACTATCATCATAATATTATGTCGGTTATTTTCGTTGGATCCCATGACTGGAATTTTCGAAGAGAACGATAATAAGTCTGTGACCTCTGATTAGTTATATTCCTCCGATATTTTTAAGGAATGTTGCTATGCTCTGGGAGATAGGAATTGTTTCTGATGACAATCTCACTTCCAAAGAATTTTTCAGAGAAAAAAATTCCTGAAGCCATCTTTCGTCTCTGCTGCTTGGTTATCTGAATATAAATGAGAGCAAGATTCAAATCTATATAATAGTATCATTCAGTTACATTTTGAATACATTTCTATAGTTCCCTTCCTATCAGGAAATAGCTGAATAGAATCCTGAAGTTGTATGAGATCCATTCTGAAATTTCAAATTATTGAACTTCATCTCCTATTAACTTCATTAATTTCGGAGAGATTCGAACAAACACATTACTATTTCTAATTTTTCTTCTGTTCTCCTAAACATCTGAATATGTTCACTCAGCATTTCATTATGTGGTAGTGCTGCTTCCCTCTACTGAGTTTTGCAAATACGATCCTGATATTGATTGATTTCATTGATATTGAATTACGATCCTTGATATCGATCATGTCTACTCATCTGAATCACTGGAATGACTGATCGACCCTCCGAACAACAAACCCACTAGAAGGATCACAAAACAAATATTCTGATGCTAACATGAATTCCCAGAATTATCATAATATTAGTACCCAATCGTTGCCAGTGTTGTCATATCCAATCATCGAAAAGTGATAAATAGTCCATAATATTTAAAGTCCTTTATGAATTCATGTAGTTCAATGCACAAATATAATAATCAATTTGGGTCATGACGATAATGAATCAGTTCTGTTTAATAGAAGATTGCTACATTATTCTGAGACTCAGCAATTTTACTTTCTTGGGGGCTCGAGGACCAGCATGGGTATCGTGAATACTTTTTGCTCAACGTTGCAACACCGCAATCTGATATTGACAGTCGACGGCGATTATTGCTTTGTTTGGTATCGGTCATTATTTACGTTTTGATTTATCGATATTATTCAACTTGTGTTCAGTTTTGTGTACTCAGAATTCATCAGAAACTCAGTTTATTTCCTGTTTTGGTGATTTGATATAATGGTGACACGTTGTGAGGTGTGTTAAAGACAATTTGAACCGGCGATCAAAACACGTCATTTCATAGGTGAGTTACCATTGTCGTATCATTCGAGATTTTGAAGCATTTTCCCAAATGGAATGGATAAAAATGAATTCAAATTGAATTGATTAAATTATATCGATTATACCCAGAGGTCAGCTGCGACAGTGTCTTGTGGTAAAATATGTAGCACTGATGAATGCTTCCTTATTTGTAGTCAAAATATGCGAAGCTGCTGAAAGATCACTGAGAATAATGATGAACTCAATTAATATTTTTGATAAAAAATATAAGGATATTTCTATACCTCTCCTACACACAACAATGAGAAATTTACCGTTGACTGTTTTTGGAACTAGTCAAACTAATTTGGAGAAATATTTCACTGTAAGACTTCATCATGAGGCAAATAAATTGAAAGACTCAACGGAAGTTAGAGTAAGAAGTATGTCAACAAAAACAATCCTATTCAAAAATCAATAAATTATTTGTGTGATTATCGATGGTTGTTTTTAATTTCAGTCCTGTTTCAAATGAGAAACACTGCTATTTGCTACATCTTCACATGATTCATGATTTTATTGTTGATATAAAATTTCGTCATAATACTTGTCAACACATATTCATTATCGATTTTCATCTATCTACATGAAATGAAATAATCAGACATCAATTTTTTGCGTCAAAATATATGAATTCTGCTCAAGATGAAACCTCCTTCATTTTTGACAATATCGTAAAATGATATAAACAAGTTTCATCTTCAGATTTGAAAATTACATTCAAATATGCAATCATATCTATTTGCCTTGAAAACGAGTGTTTCACTTTTTTGAAAATTATTTCCACTAGTAGGTACTGAACTGAACTTTGAAATCGTAAATATACTTACATGCACTGTCACTGTAAATTCGACCCCCTCTGACAACACGGCACTGTTGCTGGGAGAATCAGGTTCTGCTATCCTTGTTCAGACAAAGATAGATACTATAGATGTTGCTTCCAAACAAACTGTATTGCCAGGGGTGTGGGTTACCTATCTAGTCTGTTCAATGATCGAAGGATCGACCAGATAAAGAAGTGAAGGAAGATAGATATCTGGATTCTGATTCATATTGATTGGATGTGTTTTTTTTTCGACTTCTGGGTCGATAACTATCGAATGCTTGGACGACTCATTCCATCAGTACATCTTCATCACCGAGATCTTCTTCATACACGGAGCCTGTGTTCCTGAATGGAAAATATACAGCGTTGTCGAATCGGGTCATTACGCTAGCAAAAGCACTGAAGAATTTCTCGGGAAATCAGCTGAATAAAATCCAAGAACTTTTCTTCTATTGCCTTCTTCAGATGAGAGAGGCAGGCAACGCATGAACTGCCACCAATTTCATGAGTTTGATGGAACTTTCAATATTATAAACAAGGGTCGATAATACAATAGTTGTCAAGATCTCTGGAACTGATTTCCAACTACATCAATTGCATACAACTGCGAAAGCCATTCAGATAGTGGGACTCATCGCAACCTACTCAATATATCTCCCGACTTCGATGGAGAAGAGAATTTTTTTTTTATAGAATATTGATTCCATCAGAGAGTATCTTCTAGCGATCACCACTGATCGTGAGTTGTTGAATAATAATAATAATAATGATAATAGTAATAATAATCTTCATTCTGAGGGATCCCACATTTCAATGTTCAACATAGTAACAGCTAAGACCAAACAAAATAGTGTCATAAAGAAAATTGTAAGAAACAACTGCTCAAAATAGAAATAAAATACAAAGTATGTGCAAGTACAGATATATCCAAACTAGGCTAACTTTCTAGGAAGTCATCTATTCCATAAGGTTCCAACTCCAATAGAAATGTATGTACTGTTTTATTGAATTTTTTCAATTCATTCAACTGCTTGATCGAGTTTGGGAGCTTATTATAAAAATGCAGGCATTTATACAATGGTCCTTCCTCAAAGACACTCAGCCGATGCCTTGGATAAGTATAATCAAGTGATCGTGTTGGGTATATATTTCTCGGTTGATAGTCATCAAACAGTATTTTGTTTTTGAAAAAAATAGTAGCATTTCTTGTTTATATATTGCTATGACAGTAAGTATTGGGAGACTTTTGAATTTTCGTCTACAAGACTCTCTAAATTTCATTTCAAGCATGGCTCTTGAGGCCCTTTTTGGACAAGTAAAAACTTAATATATTTCCCCACTGCTCCCATAAATTATAATTCCATAATAGGTCCGCTGGATAACAGTGTGCTCAAAGTTCGAACAGAACCAGATGTACATGGGAAAATGTGCTGAGTGAATTTTTGTTAGGTGGCTGATTCAGGTAGTTCTTGAGCGACATATGTCTTTAGGAAAAATAAATGCACATACACGGTTCGGGGAAAAAATAAGTCATGTCGCTCGAGCTGATGCAGTAGTTTCACTTTTCGACTGTCGATCAATTTCTTAACGTGTCCTGGGCTGAAAACTCAGGTGTGTAGTATTTTTCTGTTACCATTTCAAATTCATATAACCGTCACTATTCACTTTTAGAATTATTCCAGTTTTTCCAGTTTGAATGATACATAACTCATTTGAACTTGAGATTCAAATGAATGTTTTTTTTTGATAGAAATTTGATGAAAAATTGGTGGAAAACGAGCTCAGTCAAATATTTTCTTGAATACCGTCTGATCAATAGGTTCCAAACTCTGAAGTTGAATGGATTCACCAAAAACAGGAGTCTTTTTCGTCAGTTTCGATTCATTGAGACCTTGTATATGAATTCCTCAGTTTTCGTTTACGGTACTAATGGTCGCAAGTTCGTGGACATCATTGTTGATCGAATCAAATTTCTTCAGTTCATTTTCTGTTCCCGAAGTTCTGCAATATTCATCATCGATATGAATGCATTAGAAACTTATCTGGTCTCACTTCACACACTGGATACAAAACCTTCGAGAACTGCCTGCTGATACTACATACCCACTTGATGTTGTATATAAACATTGGAATAATTCTAATGCTGCTGAAATTTGAGATCTGGAAATGACATTTCCAATTATACGAGAGAAATCAGGTGAATAATTCTTCATGACACAAAGAGCAAATTAGCTCAAATTCAGGCACCTGAGTTTTCTTTGGAGATGCACAGCCTTCTGCCTTTGATGAAATCATATCGTCCATCTCATCCACATCTCCATTCCTTTTTTCCCAGTATCTTCATGCCGAGTGACACAAAGAATATCGCGCTATAGCATTCAGGATAGTACTCTGAAAATTTCAGAACAATACTGGAATTGATACTGTGCATCAAGTGCGTTATTATCGGAATGGTAATGCCAGTGGGTGACTGACGCAGCCAGAGGGTCCTAGGATAAGATATTCAAAGAATATCCTATGGACGTCCAGAGGATATCCTCAGGCCACTACTCTAGACGTCATAAAATAAAAATAGCTGGTATCATCATTTAGGTACCATTTAGTCTATTTCCGGATGATTGTTGGGATATGAATCTTGAGATTCATATCCCAACATCCTCCTTATGAATCTCGATATTCATATCCTAACAAGCATTCGAGGTGTCTGATGAAGCTTCTCATTTCAGCAGGTCGCGAGTTACCAGAATATATGGAAAAAATATAAACCAGTCAGTACCCAGTCAACTATCGTGTAACATCATTGTACGAATATGAATATCAGTTTTTGCTATATTCGACGTAGGTATGTTTATTATCACAGTAATAACGACATATTGATGATGTGAGGATAGATTCAACGATTGTTTTGTCAATGTGAATTATATCCAAAGATTCCCTAGATTTTCAGAATTAGCGGAGAATTGAGAAATCAACCTAATTTCGGATAAGTGAGGAAACATCAGAGTTCAATGGTCAAATCCTACGGATATCCACTGTTTGTCCAAATGAACTCTGATCGAAATCTTTCTCGATGTTCTATCTCTGAGACACTCTGGATAAATTTGAGATATTCCATTGATATCCATGAATTGAACATTATTTTGCTATTCACAGGATATTCGGTATTGTATGAGTATGGATATGGGTGTACGGATGAGTTGAATATGATGGTCGAGATAAAAAATGCTATGGTCATCAGGTATTAGATTCAGACAATGAAAATTACAAAACAAATTATACTTAACATCATAACTGTGTTTATAGTAATCATATCCAAGGTATTACAAAGGAATGATTGATAAACGTTAAATAAAGATAGTTTCGTCAGTGTTAGGCTGATCATGAATCTGAATAATTGTTTTCGAAATTAGGTTATGTCGAAGAGTGAATGAATGAACAATATATACTGTGTTGTATACTATAAGTGAATCACGAGAGAAATTGTTTCATATCGCATATCCATCCATAAGTAATCTAGCCACTCAATGTATATTCTCACCAATGAACAAGAAAGTATCTTTCCACTGGAATGATATTTCGATACAACCAAATTCAGATGAACAATGAATGCACACTTTCAGAATATCATCTGATCTTCCATATACTCTGCAAATAATTGCATATTCTAATTTCCTGAGATGTATTTTCCTAATGTACTTTGGGATAATGAAGTTATAATGTTGTATTCAACAAATTCCATTTCACATCGAGAACCTTGGCAATCACAGGATCCTGTTTTGTTGTAAGTACTACGACGATATGAATAATATTGACAATCGTTTTATTTCTGGTTGAACAACATTCAATTTCTTTAATGAATATTCATTTGTGGTTTTCCTCAGTGTCATCTAATCTGGATATAAAATATCAACATGTTTATGAAAAACGATTCAATATGGGTATCAAATCATGACAATTTGCAAAACCAGCACGCAAGTTGTGTCGATAGTTTCATAACATGGAATATGGGATGTCAAATACTCTTCATACTCTTCATACTCACATACCACCACATTTTCGGAAATCGCAAATGAAAGAGTCCGCCTGGATAAAATTCAAACATTCTCTCGGTATGTGACTCACACAAGGAAGGTTAATTACTAAGTTGAATTGCTCAGAGTGGCTACTAATCCAGTGATGATTGCTCACAAACTAGGTTATTAACAATAGTTTGAACTTGATAACGACCATTTGATTGCTCTAGAACTCCAGAGACATACATGGGTATTCACCGCTCTTCCATCAAATTGAATGCTATATCGATTGCAAAAAGGCAAGGAGTGTGAGGTTCCTCCATCCGATTGATAATGTTGACTTCATGCGTGTATGATAGAGCTATTTTGCGACATATGGAAGTCAGACAGTTATATAAAGGGTGTCCCAAAATTGCTAGGATACAGAGCAACTACGTGTGGAAGAGTTCAGAATGAGTTGATTGGACCCAATTCATTCATATGCCAGATTATACCGTTTGTCCGTGAGAAGAGTGCGAAGTTCACATGAAAAAATACATTTTTGTACGCTTATCAGAAGTGAGTCGAACAAATTTGATGAATTTTCACAATAGTGTCTCCTTTTGGTGATCGAAGGAACCTAGAAGATGTTAGAGGGATTAAAACCACCCCCAACCCCTGTAATTTTTTCAGAACTTTTTCTGGGGTAGTGAAAAGGTTCTGAGATTTTTCGAACTTGAAGACTGATCTGATCTTCATTTCATTACTATTGTGGAAAATTCTTGTACCGCATAGTTTGGAAGGAAAAAAAATTTCTCTCAAATAAATCCACCGGATATTCCTAGTACAAGTTTAATGGAATTGTTGTATGAAACTTGAGAGTAGAAACAAAGGCATGTCGTGATATTGACAGGAAACAAACTTTTCATCATTCAAGTTTGTTGTTGACGTTGTCTCTGAATGTTTCAATGAATTATCCAATTTTGTTATAACTGCGAGTACCATTACCGACCATTCATTATTATTCAATTGTTGTTGTAATTTTAGCTGCTATCAAATATGGATTTCCCCTAATGAATTTGTTTCCTGTCGGAATCACGAGTTGCCTTCGTTTCCACTGCTAACTTAGTTTCATATCACAATTTCCAAACTATGCGGTATACGAAATATTTACAACAGTGATAAAATGAAGATAATCGGTCAGTCTTCAAGCTCAAAAAATTTGAGAACCGTTTCATTACTCCTGAAAGAGTTATGAAAAAAATGTTGGCGGTGAGGGTGGTCTTGACCCTTCTACAATTCCTTTCAGGTTTCTCGGATAACCAGAAGGAAAGTAATCCTTTCAGATACACTATTGTCAAATTCCATTGAATTTGTTTCACTTATTTCTGAACAGCGTGCAAGCAAATGTGTTTCTTATGTGAACTCTGATCTCTTCTCACGGACAAACTGCACATTTCGGCAGATAAATGAATTGGGTCCAATCAATTTTTTTTTACCTCTTCCACACGTGGTAGCTCTGTGTTACAGCAATCATGGGACAACCTGTATATTTGAATGCAGAATACTCATGAATATTCATGAAAGAATTCAAGGAATTATGTAGTACAGGAAAATGGTGCAAAAATAAATATCAATTCAACTGTACAAAACTGTGATTTTCAACTTATTGTACCATTGACATATTAGCTGAATATTCTTCCGCACCATGTTCTCTATTGGGTGGACATTAGAATGGTGAAATGTTCATGCAATCTTCAAAATTCCTGCAATTATTCACTATCACCAACAATATGTGTCAACATGGAAAAGCTTGGGTACGAGAGATCGCATCCGTTTCTTCCACAGAAAATCTGATAAACTCGAAACTACTTCGTTCAGGTACTCATAAAGTTAGTTCAACGAATCATAAGAAGGATTCACAATGAGAAGTAAAACGTGGTGTTTCATTATGTCATTTCCATGATCGTGCAGGAGTTAATCATTTACGATATTGATGGAGATAATTTTTACATCATTCACAGTATTAAAAGCTTTACTTGCACTACTGTTATAACGTTGTTAATTACCTTGAAATCAAACCTAGTAAGATACTATCAATAACACCAGGATAAAGTGAAACTCAGGGGGTGAAAAGAAAATTTCTTCATTGCACAGTGAGGGGTCGTGTTTTACTTCAGGTGGATGCTTGAAGAGAGCGTGGTTATCCAGTAGGTTATGCCATAGACAGAGTGGTGAGCAGCAAATCGATAATACCTATATCACCTTACTTTCCACAAGTTATTGAATCTCCCCAGATTCCCTTAGGGTATCGATACCAAAAGTTCACAGGTGTGCAAATTGTTCTAACTATAAACAACTTGGTCAAAGAGGGATCGATAAGGTGCTGAAGCTCAGGCTATGGATAACTCTCATACAGAAAATATATAGACTGAAGTGCAGAAGCTCAGGATATGGCCACTAGCATACAGAAAATCAATCCACCAACTTGCAGCAGCTCAGGCTATGGATACTAGCGCTTTTAGTAATGGATAAGATTCGTTCACTTGAGATAATCTGGAGTTAGCTTCATTTGGACCCAGAAATACATCCAGTCATCCAGGTAGGTGCTAAACGGGCTAGACCAGGCAGGAACCCCTTCTCATAATAGGCTCTCTAGTTCCTATATCTACGGGTTTCATGCAGTTGGGCAGGAAAGCAAAGCAGTGAATAGCAAAGTAGCATAAGCGAAGCGAAGCAGGTTAAACAGACTTTATGAACAGGACGAGTCCAAGTAAGCTAACAATCTAGGTGACCCTACAAATTACAATACCCTCATGTAGAATATTACTGAATAACAAGAGTTATGGAGATTTGAGCTGTAAATTGAGCAGACATGAGCATGAGGTGGCCAAGAGTAGCAACTACGGTGAGTTGAAGTACAAAATCTAATAACCAATCTTATTTAGAAGAAGTCTTCATCCAAACTAGTTGAGTAGTCAGTGGACCATCCTTTGACTACTTCAACTTCCCCAAATAATTTGGAATACGAGAAAATCCACAAAATGGCGAAAGGCACGTTTTCTATACCTGCAAAGGTTATATGAAAAATGTGACAGATATCAAGATGACCTAAACTCCCGCCAAAATGTCCAGGTGGGCATTTCCTTAGCTAATTTTGAGGTGAAGAAATTGACTGTATGGGAACCAGAAAAAGAAGAATGTGTCAAACAATTTGTTCATTTCAACCTCCACAGAAGAGCTAGCTGAACCAGTTTTGTTTATAAGCATCTTCAACAAACCCATTATCGGATATAAGTACTTGAACTGTTCTTAATTTCCGTCTCAAGCCCCAATAACACAGGCTACAGGAATGAGAGATTTGAAATATCAAATATGCTGAGTATCAATAAAGATTATCAATAAATGGTTGGTGGAAAATTGATTGAACGATTTACACTCTAACTCAGTTTTAGATTGCCTCACTTGGAGTATTGCGAAATGAAACCGTAACACTGTATTAGATGAGGACTTCATCTTGTGCTGTGAAACTCATGAGTGCAACAAAAATTAATTTTTTGCGCTATAATCACACAATTTCGTGCGCTATATCTACAAGGTGAGTCCGGATAAGACCGACAAACTTTCAATATAAATTCCTCACCTCAATTCGAGGTGGAAAATTCCCATCAAGGTATGTCCTAAAATAAATCATCTCTGAGATACAGGGTGTCGAATGTACGAAAAAAGATATGATTCAAATCAATGTCATTCAAATTTGGTATAATATTTATACGGTCGTATATCACCACATTTTTCTTTATATTCGTTTCTGAGGCAGATGAAATGTCATATCGGTGTGCGTCAGTTAGGCTTAACTTGAAAGTAACTTAACTAAAAGTAATAACATTCCACATGCTTGAATGTGAGGGTTCCCAAGATAACTGCAAAGACCCAAAGATATGTTCATAGGTAACATTTTAGGTAACATCAATTTGCTGCTACTATAATTGCATGATGTCGATCTTTCACGTGAGATATCCAAAAACTTGTCAACCGCCTGAACATTTTTGTATTGTGAACGTGGATAAATATTGAATTCATGAAACATGTTTTGTATTGACTTGGCCGTTACTTGATGGAAATCCACAGTGGAGGTGAAACTTCATAAGCGATTCACACAATTCGACATTTCATCTGTTAAGAAAAAATATGAGAGGAAATGTGGCAACATACAACCGTTACTACTCCATTCGTTAACTGAATTCAAAACTGGAAACTCGGAGAGATCACCTTGAATAATCTGGGATTATCTTGTTCGATTATCATTCCTACAGGGGTTCCGGAGAAATTATAATGAACCATATTTCTTACACAGTTTCGACATCCTGTATCTCAGAGATGCATTTTTGGACATACGTTGATATGAACTTTCCACCTCAAAATGATGAGGTGAGGAATCCGTATCCATACAATAAACTTTCATTTGAAGTTCACATAAGCCAATTTTCAGAATTGCGTTTGGGATTATAGTGATCGCGTCAACTCGTCAAGATACTCCCTGTGTAGTCTTTTCTCTCAGAGCATTATGAAAGGAAATGTTATACAAACACCGAGCGCTTCCTCTAACCTCAAACACAAAGCTGTTATGCAGGAAGTGAAGCAGTAAAGAGGATTACCGATATACCAACCTGATATTTTCCCCACAAAAGTGCTGGACTGACTACCTGGTTTGTGTTTTGTTGCCAGTAGTGTGTATTTAGCACAAATGAATTTTATGACGGAAGTTTTAATGCCCACTCAACTATAAAAATTTAATCTCGGGGCCATTAGTGGCAGTACTTTTCCTCAATATGAGGTGAAAATAGGTGGAACGAATATAAGCAGAAATATCTGGATTCTTGGAAAATGAATCGACACCGTCTATAAAATGTAGTCGTGAGAAGCAGAGAAGTTTCATTGCGGGATTATTTGGAACATGTGAGACGTTCATAGGTTATGTAAGATGGTTTCGTGAGAATTGTTATTCTTCATATTCAGGCTGATTCACGGTGGATGATATATTAGAAGTTCTTTGTGAAACAGACAACAGATCTCACAAACATTATCTGCCCATCTGACATATTTTATATAATCCGGTTCTGCCCCTTCAACTAGGAAGCAGTAGCAACTTTGATATTTCAAATTGAACACACTTTATATAATTTTTGGAATTGCCATCAATTTTCCAATAACTCTGATTGATATTCATCTGGAATCATCACAAAAATGAGAATTGATTTGAAATTCTTCCTTCATGAAATCATGATTCATAGAAATACACATTTCTTCAAGTTCAGAAGTATTGTGAAATTTGTGGTAGGATGATACTCAGGCGTTTCCCATCATTTCAGCCTCACTCCAAATACATAGCGTTGTTCAAAGATACGGTGATTTCGTTCGCTTGAGGAAGTGAATGAAAGTTAATCATTCAAAATGGAATGATTTGTATTTGATAATATTTCCAGAATCTCTATCGATTGCCTAACAACTTTTTCTGATATCTTCCTGAACTTATCTGTAACTGTCCCTGAAATGGAAACCAATTCCAATTCATTCCTCTGGAAATCGTGACCACAGAGAACTGAAAAGGCTCTGATATCTTTGACTCCAGAAATACTATGGTATTCAAATTTGGTTCCGAGTCGGTGATACAAGAAGGCTTTCCACACTACATCCGATCCTCATAATGAGATAAATCAAGAATAATTTTTTTGAGTTCATTTTCTTTCGACTTTGTATAAGCATGGTCCATCTAGGGATGAAAATTCTGTGAACACATTTGTTAACGTATTGTTTTTCCAAATACCACAAAAATGATACAAAAGATCGGAAGACCTTCAGATCTCTATTGTGTAAAGTTATTGGTCATGAGTCATAACTTCGAACAAATTTCAGTAATCGAACTCCAGTAATGGAAGAAGAATTGGAATGAAAATGGTAATCGGTCAAGTGAGTCTTTCAGAGGTTATCAAGTATCGGGCAAGAGGAAAATTGAGCTCCTTTTCATTTCAATTGTTGAGAAATAGTTGGGGCTCTTCAGGACCATTCGAATAATTGATGAACAAACAAGCGTCTAGATCGAAGTTGTTGAAGAGACACTAAATCAATCAATTCAATTTAAGGTGCACGCTCTGATAGCCAATTCGAGTTTCTCATTTATTATTCCGGTCCAAACGTTTTATATCAATTTGGATTGGGGCTGTTCGTTTACTCGTGCTGTATCATCGCTGTTGACTATCGAGTCGAATTCGTCTTCACATCGAAAACGAAAGTAAATAGATTTCAGTAGCGAAAATGAAAGAAATATTATGTTTCTGCCAATTTTATTTTCACTGTGAAGTAAAAAAAAGTGAAAGAAGTACAATGAAAGTGAATAGATTTCAGTCGCGGTAATAAAAAAGGATATTACATTTCTGCCACTTTCAATTCCATTTTAGTCAGAATATTTTTTGTCAAACTTTTTCCATGTACCAGTGGCATGGAAATAAACGATATGAGATCAAATAGACACTCAGAATTATCAACGCTTCAGGTGAGTAGTTTTCACCTTCATCGACGATAAGAATCATTTCCAAGTTCATTGATCATTTCGAGTTTTTTGAGTATCTTCGAATTATATAATATGACATATTTGAACAACGAGTGCATGTTACAGTCTAGTTAGAAAAACGAATTTTCACAACACGATATCTCCTGTGATAATCTTAATCATCAATGTTTCAGCAGCGAAGGTTTTCAGCTGAATAATAGTTCAATGAATAATGAGTTTTTTATATATATATATATATATATATATATATATATATATATATATATATATATATATATATATATATATATATATATATATATATATATATATATATATATATGAATATATATATGTATATATATACGTCCCAGTATATCACGTGACAAGAGTTGTTAATCGCATATTAAGAACGAAGTGGAGAGAGTTACAAACGTAGCCGCGTAGCGACGAGTGTTACTCCACTAGTACGTAATTGCATTACAACTCGAGTTGTGTACTATAGTTTTTCTACGACCACAAAAACAGGAGAAATCAAAAAAATTGCGCTGTATGATAACATTTTCATCATAACTATTTGTCGAAGAATTCCATGATTGATGGGAATTGTTGAATTGTAGAAAACCCACACTGATCATCAAATTTCGGAATTCGAGGAAGGTATGCAAGGAATAAAAAAAAGGATTTTGATCAATCGTGTAGATGTTTTCAACATCAGAAAAGTTTTCGGTAATGCACCATCTTTCATAGGAATTGAAAGTTTCTTCACGAATAACGAATAAAATTTACATATGAAGCAACAACATATGGAGCAACATTTCTACTTAGGTACTGTATATATCTTGGAGATGGGTGTGTTTGTAAGTGGATGTATGGATATCGTATTGAATTCAAAACTGGAAATGAGTCAGTGAGTGAGAATGTTTGGTGAACACCATTTATGTGAATATTGATTATTTATATAAAACCGATCAGCATTGAACAATTATTATTCATTTAATTAATATATATTTCAAAAACCTCATTAGGTTTTGAGTGAGTACATGACCCACTATTGGCTTACATATTATTGTCTCTGACATAATGATACAAGTAGGTGAAATACAGAATAAAAACTTCAATTCAAACTACTATAGCTAGGTTCATACACTTTATCGATATTATAAATATGCGATATGATGTAATATGGATAGCTGATGGCAGTTTAACCGATTAGTCAGATCACTGTCAGATCAGTGTCATGTTAAAAGGTATTCATATTCGAAGACATTTTACTGAGAGATAGAAATAGCAAGGAAGCGTGAAAAAGTTGCAAGAAGAAATTAGAACAACCATAATATACCATAATAAGTGATTCACGACATACCAATTGCGCAAGTATCGACATAATAAGAGGAATCTTCAATGCGTCTTCGTCGAGGTGTCCATGTATGGGTACCTATATTGGATGATCATCTAAAAGGCGAAATAAATCAACATATTTTTAGAGACCGTGCTTTCGCTTATATTACATGCTACTTTGACCAAATTGTGTGTAAGTAGACGCTTTCTGCAATTGTCCTTCGTTCATTATCTCCAACTCAAACTAGTGGTCGTAAGAGAAATATGTTATCAGTGATAGTTATCTCCTCAGAGAAGATTGGTCTCCTATATATTGGTTCAATATGATGGCAAACTCAATGATTCTGAATCTGTCTGTTATCCCATCCATTCTCTGAGCGATAGAGTCTCATAGTAAATGGGTTTCTTGAAGTTCGACAAGGAAAGTGAAGGAAGGAATACTGTACATTTGATGTAGGTACATATATAATCGATTCCACAGGGTTTCCTGTATCATTCATCATTCACTCTTTTCATTTTCATTTCCATATTTCACAATTCGCTTACTAATTTTGCATATTCGATCAGAACTTTCGAATCCATCGAGTAACTAAGTGACGGTTCACAATTCCAATTTGTCACAGCGAACTTTTGATACGATTTCTTGCTATACGATCATCTAATACGATTCAGAATTCAATCTGTGACTCATGTATCAGGGATATAATCAACTATAACTCATCACTGGAAACAATTAGGCAGCATTGTGACAGGTTGCTGAAATGCCTTCAAGACCAAACTTGAATGGTTTCTGCTCTGCACATGCACGCCATGAGGCTGGATATTCGCCTTCAGAAAGTTTTAGTTGGCTGGATTTGATCCATGGGCTGATTCCCAACAAATATGACAATCTCAGAAAATTGACTTCGTGAATATGCTATTTGCTAATTCGCTATTGGAGATAGTTCTTTCGTTCTTTCGTTGTGAATTAGATATGAGCGATGAATTACTTTGCCTACTACGACATTTTCATTCATCATTCAACATTGAAATCGAAGGAGTCTTTGGATGAATGATTGAATGAATAAAATGGATATGAACTAAACATCCTGATTTCGATTTGCTTGAGTTTATATTTGAGCCAAACAATTCCATACATCATGTCATGTCACACACAAAATGGTGAAGAATACGTACGTGGCGTTAGAGAGAATGTGTAATTGTTATATCACAAATGTTTTTACTCACTGCTCTTCTTCTTTTATGACAAAATTCATCCACTCGTCAATTCACGAATCACCATACTTACACTTCCTTACATAGAAACGATGAAGAAATTATCAAAATATGAAAACATATCAAATGGAATTCTATATAGTACCACCTTGGGATCTTGTGAAATCGTGAAAGCGAATAGGGTATTGTTATTGCCTTCGAATTATTTATTCACTCTTTGAACGAATTTAGGATTCGAATGGAATGAAGATCAGTCACCTGGATTAGATATTTTATTGAAATGGATGTGAAATTGCTTATTTTCCCAATATTAGGAGCTGAATAGGAAATAAGTATTGAGTGTAATGTGGCAAATTTGTGAAATGAAATAATTTTCTTTTTTCAATGTTGATTTTTGTAATAAACACTTGATATTTCCGAAACAGTTGAAAATAGGTATTGGACATCGTACATGAATCATGCCTAGAATTTTCTGAAAAATCCAGAACTAATAATATACAGGGGGTTGTATTCAAAATAAAAAGGTTGGTATCGGCCACTGCCATATGACACACCCTATATAATTACTTTTTTTCTGAAAAAATGCGCTCCTGGAAATACAAATCGACATGTCCAAGCGTTTTTACCAACACGCTTTCATTTATTCGTTATCGAATTTATTCCATTTGGCTGTTCCACACTGTGAATGGAATTTAACAGGAAATTCTTCAAAATGGGACGATAATTCAAAGCAGAGAAACCATGGTTGGTGAGTCGGGTCGCTGAAGATCTTGTTGATGTGTGAACAAGTTTTACTCAAACTGGGGTTGAGACGACATCAACTTTATGTTTCACCAAGCCCACGGAGCGATACGATAGACCAATAATAACCTACTCAGTTAGCTTCTCTCTTCGGCTTCGTCAAACACGGAACATATGTGGTGCTAATGAACGACAAAACCAGACCACATATGTAATTTCTTTCCTAGATTCATTTCTCTATTTCATGCTAGCTGACGCGGCACGTAATTGGATCCTGTTGGAACTGGTGTAGAGCGTTTATGGAATGAAATGTGTGTAATTCTTCCCAATCTCATCGCTTTCATTTATCAGATTGAGGTTGTATCTCTATCGCCACTGGCGCAGTCAATCCATTTCCAACATGAAAGGCGAGTCCTGACATTATTGAAATGATATGCTCCAGAATCCAAGAAAATCCCACTGATTAAAAATCGTGAATATTGATCTAATGGAGATTTTTCGACAAACCTGAATGGGATACTTTGTCAGGAAAACAATTGTAGGCATGGAGTGAGATATCGTAATCTGTGGTACCATATCGGAGCACATTCACTGTTGAGATGCAAAAATTCCTTCAGAAAAATTAATAATCTGGAAATTCAGTTTTTCTGAAACTTTCTCAGCAGAGAATGTGAGATTTCATGACGTAATTGTCCACATCCTCGAATTACGTAACATTTTTCACAGCACCAAATCTATACCTCTTCTGTAGTCTCTGATATCACCATCGGCCCTTATTTGATTCCCTTCCATGAGTACAATGAGTCATCGATGGCCTGAGTGAAGGTTCAGGGCAAGAACCCTCCACATATTCATACATGAAATTGATGAATCATCATCATGGACTCATTCTCCTCCTTTGGACAATATAAGTTCGAGCTTCTCAAAGAATGAGGAAGATTATAATGATATTCATAGTGTCTTCATTAACCAACAGAAATGTAGTATGAGTATTCCGAAATAACAATGGATACAAATACGTGCGAGATCAGTTATACTGTTCGTTCTTGAGCACCCACGCTTTATCGATTTCATATCGAAGTTGCCAGTGAACATATCTCGGAAACGAAAATCAAAATATCATTCTAGAGGAACTAGATATACTCTCACTGAGAAGCAGTTCCAGAGAACTTTTCTATATTACATGACATAATATAGGGGATTACTATTCGATTTCATGAATGAGAGTATCAAGGACGCTCATATGCTTATTGGTTCCCTCGACCTCTTTTCGAAATGTGTTCGAGAATCTCTTGATTTCACTCAACATTTTCGAGATGTTTCTACTAACAACTCTCGAATGTGACACACTGTATAATGAACTGGTTTCCTTCCTCAGCTATTTATGAAACAGTGAAAATAGATCAGGATAACCTTCAAAGGTCCGCGATTTTCTGTTTTCATTATACAAACGTTGGTGTTTGCCTCAACTTATATCATGTCCTCATTAGTTTCCACATAATATCTCAGTTATATCGATAAACATATATCATCTGTATGAAAATGATTTGCAGAGGAATTAGCACTGATGATGATGGATAGCGCTCGATTGCCAATTGTATTTCATATGGAATACATGATTAATTACGATGTGATCAGAGAAAGCGAATCGAAGTAGCGTATATTTGGAAAAAAGGGGATGCTAGGGAATCTAGATAATTTGTTCCAGGAGGAATGAATTGATTGATCGACGTTCACAAAACTGCATGAATGTAGCCATCCCTGAATACGTTCTTTGAAGGCGGTATGGGACAGAAAGGAGCAGCACGAATTATATTACGAATGATATTGGCCACAATTGAATGATTTCTACCAGTATATTCAACAACGAGCAAGGAATGGTATTCATTTCTCCGAGTATGAAATTCCGCGAACTTTCATCAGAGTCAAATATGGGGATTTGGTGAGAGTTTCACACTATATCTTTCCTACAGCTTTATTAAAATATGATATCGACATTATTCGACCACGAAAGTTACTCGAACTTTATCATATGTATCACCTAATTAGTGTACATAGAGAGATCAGAGCGGTCATTACTTTGACGAGATTTTACATCTGATTGATCTTGGTGCTTTGTCACTAATTGTTTTTTCATCTGTCTTATTTATATTTCAGTCGAGGGGCACACATTTTCTGTCGGCTCTCAACTAGCAACTGCCCGTGCATGTTTGATACATAACTATTTCCTAGTGTGGAATATGCGAACCATACTCCTAAAATACGGTCATGAAAAAACCTCGATTGTATTGCACTTCAAGTCTGAGTGGATTTTCTGTTCACTCCGATCTCGATGTGATGTTTATCCAGCAACAAATAAGAAATCTCATCTCGCCCCAGCTTCATCTCATATCCGGTTAATTGTCAATTGGTCCAGCAGATTTACTGTATATACGTTCAGAATATCGAATGGACCGCAATACGAGTATACGTGTCATGTCAAAATAATGCTCACCTGCAAGTGAAGGAGGATGAGTTCCCAGTTTTCTTGAGAATTGAAAACTGAGTTCTTCAATAGAATAGAATGGAATATAAATAGAATACTGTAAACTACAAACAGATTTTTCATTCAACTCATACAGTTTGGTATCGAAAAACTCATCAATAATAACTGAGCACTGATCTAACATAATAATGCATGTGACACATCGTGATTCACAGGTTCGAATTGATTTTCGGTCAGTTTTTCTTCGGCATGATGAGACAATGCACAGACTCATGACATCACAGGGGGTAGATTTTTTTCGTGAATCCTGTAACGTTTACGCAACCTTATATCTGGGACATGTGGCAAAATGAGCATGCGTGTAGCTGCCGGCACCATATCATGAGGCCAGCGATTGGTGTCATTTTGATCGATGATCGCTTGGCTCGTACCCATTGATCTTGAGCTTCAGTCTAATCATCCCTAGTGACACAGGTATGCATTTCTGATCGCTGAATATCGACTGTATCAATGTGTCATCATTTGATTTTCATCACCCTTAAGTTTGCCATGTCGTCTTGCAACCACGTGAACAAATAAAATCTACTCATGTATTTTGTCAGCTGATAGTTGGTTTACTCCGGATAATTGGATGAACCTCGATACGGTCCTGCTCATATTGAGGCACAGAACAACCGGATCGATCATTTTCGTTCGAACCAAAGATATGATATTACATATCCTGTGAAATGATATATTCTGATGTTTTTTGAATCCATTAGCACAGCCATAGGCTCAATCACTTCGAACAAAGTTTCGAAATCGGCTGAATAAGGCTGAGGATCATTTACCAATACATACCAATTTTCGAACGAGAAGTGGAACTGAGTCCCTCTTTTCAAACACTGGATCGATAAACTCTGCTGAACAATGAATTTGAGTGAATAATCTTTCACTATAAGCTCGATTCGAATGAAAATGTAGTATTTCTCAATACAATGACATGATAAATCGAAATGTTTCGACAATGCTAATGTCATGTCATTTCCCATCGCTGCGTCTCTTTTTCATAGTCGTTTCAATTCCTCTCTCTGTAAGCTCGATCATCTCTTTTTCGCACAGAAGTATTAATAGGTTGTTCTATACAAGGTGTTACAGAACTATGAGATTAAACTTCTAGGGGTTATTCAGTGCAACAGTAGAAAACATTTCAGATAATATCATGTAGACAAGGCAAAAATTGAATGCATTGAATCCTATTCAGGCAATTCATCGTCTTCCCAAATTCTAACGCGTTTCAAGGCCCTAGTGACACCTTTCGGACATGAGACCCACTACTCAAATGTTTTCTACTGTTGCACTAACCCCCAGAAGTCTGATCCCAGAGTTCTGTCACACCCTGTATATATTTCATGATATCATCAGAGACAGGAAAACTGATTCCACATCTCTAACTATAACTCGGTCACTATACAATTCAGCTGGATACAAATTTGGGTTCCGCAATGGTGATATCGGATACGCTGCACATATTATCACAACCACACCTCGTTGCAACAATCTCTCCTCTCCTCTACATTCCGACACATCGAGAGTCTCCGGAGAAGCTCGAAAGATGCGCTAGTGCGCAAATATTTTTCACCTCACACCAACCACAGCTTGAAGAAAATATATGAGTGCCATCACTAAACGTATTTCCTTTGATGTTGTGAGTACAAAAGAGGCCCGTCCCGAATGCCACAGAGATGAACAATCAGCATCTATACTTCCTCTAACTCACACGGTGTGACACAAAAATAATCACGTCACTCTCAGGAGCATGATGATTATTATTCGAATTCCTACTTGCTGGTGCCTTGAAACTACACCAAATGAGGAAAATCTCGCCCACTTCTCCATACGATGCGACAATCACCTTCCTTTCTATACATCGTGCACCCGCATAACCTCCCCTCCTTGTTTTGTGTGGGCTCAACAGTTCTCGTGAGTTACTTCTCATGATTATTCTGTGATAAGGGGATGAAAAGCTGCACTGAAATTGATATACTAACCTTCCGATTATCCGATTGGGTACCATCCATCACATCACCTACCCTAACCTAACCTTACCCAATTGTCAGATGTCAAGGTTGAGATAATTATGAGACAACATACAACGCATGGAAATGTCAGCCCATTGATAATCATTTATCTTGTTCCACAATCTTAAAGCGGATATCTTGTACAATACCATCCTGATATCTGTCTACGATAATACTAATGAGTGATCTACCAGATTACACTGATGAATCTACATGAGGGCCGCATCAGGCCTGATATTAATTTCGAGTTTGAAAGGCGTGCTTTCTGCCGAAGAGGCGGTCATCTCTGAAATTGATGGCATTTATTAATTTCATGAGAGCAGGATTAATGACTGACCGCTTATCCTCTCGGTCGGCAAAGCCAAACAGCTTGCTCTTCTCTCTCCCTCTGCGCTATGAATTCGTCGTATTCATCAATCAATTCATTCTGGGTGGAAGTTGGCCATCCGAGAGCCACGTCGACAACTTTTATGGACTGGACATATGCGACATCACGAAAATATGCATCATATTCACGGAATATATAGAACGACATGACACATCATGAGTGTCGTTTATTCTTCAATGGGTGATCCATTCGCATACCTCTTCATTCATATAGAATATACGTGAACATCGTGCAATTATCTAGCAAAAAACTGATTATTCGTCGATATGTATATTGGGTGATTTACGTTAGGGTAGAAAAGAAAAAGGGTAGAATAGAAAAAGGTGTTGGTATGCAAGTAGTAGTATGCATAGCACGAAGTTCAGAGGTAATATCAAGATCAACTCTGGCATTTTGTATCCACATATTCTATACGAGAGAGCAGCCTGTGAAATTTCACATGCATAAACTATGACGCAGAAATATTCCAACAAAACGTTTAGTTGAGCGACGTGAAAAATGTTCACCTCACATTTCAGTGAAGTGAAACTCGCTTCATTCTTATATTTCCTGCCGAGCACTCCAGTCAAGTTGGTCGTCGAGTATCATCTCGTAGGTCAGATATTATGCAAAGAAAATCGAGCCTGCACTCTAAAGTTGTATGCGAACAACCAACGATCTTGAATGCACTCATTTCAGGTGTATGAAACAATACATCTGAAAATTCACTTCAATTCTACTTCCAGTATCTCTTCCGAAACGTTTGACGCGACTGACTCGAATAAAATTGCACTCACAGTTCGGTAAGAATTTACACACACATATAAAATCGAAGGATATCAGCACTTTGATATACTTCACACGGAATCTTTCCCTAGGAAAATATAGAGCGACCACTTCCGATAAACCATTGATTATGTAGGGAACCAACTATGATATGAATGATATCCATAATACTGATGTATATTGTCATACAAACAACACTAAGAGCAGTTTAATCGTTGATTAGGTATACCAGGTTTCTTATTCAGCTGAGGATTCAGTCATCATGCTCGATCAAAAACTGATTATGGAGAACTTTGTTTTCATATGTTGTCAAAATATCCAGCATTCGCATCAAATTGAGTTTTATTCGGTCTGGTCCAGAATGTTAATTGTCCAAATTGAATTCAGTATAATAATCAAATTTTAGAGCTTTCAATTCGTTTCTATACAGATTTTATTCGGAAAACATATTGAAACATGTATGTGGTATATATAGAGAAGATAATGGATATTTGAAACGATTTGTCTGGTTATTATTCAATACCAATTCTAAAATTCTACTTATAATTTTTTTTTCAGCCGGGAACTATTATCTATTCGAGAATTCTCTTTCTGTGCATGTTCCGGAACAGTTTTTGACTTTTTCTGTATGCTGTGTTTTTCTCCTCCTTGGTGCAATGAAATCAACCAACTCGAAATGTCTCCAATCATCTTTGTAGGATATAGAAAGAACTTTTATCGAAAATCTGTACGTCACAATCGATTGATGTTCATCGGTGAGCCACCAAAGACCCGAGATTCATGTGTATAATCATTGTTAATAATAATAATTATAACTTTATTAATATAATAATAAATTCTGGACCAATATGTACCAGTTTCAGATTTAACCAGTGATCATCTCCGCAGAATATGACTGTCATTTGCAAGGCTGATAATTTTCGAGTGAGTATTCGTCAAGCAGAGATTGTTGAGGTTGATAATATTGGTCCTAGGAATGTTCCTTGAGGTACACCACATGAAATAGTTTTGAAAAACATAGTTTCTGGAAAATTCATGTGGTATGCTCCTTTTCCACATAGCTTTCATAGATTTGAATAGTAGAGTGATCCATGATATCGAAGGCTTCGCGCAAGTATATGGAGACCAATTGATGGTTCAGACTGATATATACACACATATATATATATATATATATATATATATATATATATATATATATATATATATATATATATATATTTATCCGATCTCAGGAATAAAGATCTTCAAAAAAGATTGTTCTTATAAACCTATATTGGGAAACTCACTCAACTTCAGTACTCACATTATGAGTGGTAGTGACAAACGCTGAGTATTGTTCCATGTACATATTCGACGAACTGAAAACATCTCGAAACATCTGAAAATTCCACACGCAACATTTCCGACCATTTGAAACCCTATATTTTGTATCGTTACCATCATAACAACTGAACTAATTCCTGGAACTTGGGTCAAGGAGGATGAAATTACACTGAAAATTCCATACATGTGATTTTTAACCAATCAGAACGTGTATTTCTGTGAGATCACCATAGCAACGGATGGATTTTATCGGAAATTTTTTCCTGGTGGGTACCCAACAGCGAATCATACTTGAAATTTTTTTGATGTTTATAATGACAGGTTTTGTCAACTTGATTGATTGATTGATGTTGGTGAAAACACATTTGGTGTGGAATTTTCTCAACGAATACCACACGAGTTCGAATTTTATCCGGAAAGTTTTTGACCTCTAGTGGTATTATTAGTGAAAATTTTTTGACGGTCATAGGTGGAATGACATAAATATTCAACTTCAGATCATGTTGAGTTCATTATATAGTCGCTGTGATTTTTTTTCACCAAATACCACTTTAGTGAATATTCATGGATATTCCGAAAATTTTCCGAAGTCGAAGGTGATACACAAGAATATTCGTGTTCTCGGAAAAACTCCCGGTGATAATTGAAGCTCTCGTGGTGTTTCAGGTGGAAATTCACTTCAATTCTACTTCCAGTTTATCTCCCGGAACATTCGAAGAGGGTGACTGAGTATCCATCGCACTCACCATCTGTATGACATATCAGCACTTCGATAAACTTGGAACTACTGCTTACATGAAAGCTTTTCATTAGAAAATCAGGCAGTCACTCTTGATGAACATCGAACATCGAAATCGCTGAACGGACATTGACTTTTTTACAATGGCCAGTTTGAACTGGCGATTAGGTCTAATCGTCAGTTTGAGCTGGCAATTATAGCCAATTGCCACTTCAAACTGGCATTTATCCCTAATTGTCAGTTCAAAGTGACCATCAGCATTGATTGCCAGTTCAAACTGGCAATTATAGAAAAAAATTCATAATGCCCGTTCAGCACTGAACGAACAAAATGATATGTTTCTTTTATGATTGCCAGTTTGAACTGGCAATAAGGGCTTATTGCCAGTTTCAATTGACAATCAGGGCTTATTCTCAGTTTGAATTGGCAATTAGAGCTAATTGCCAGTTTGAACTGGCATCAATGTCAGTTCAAACTGTCAAATAGGGGTCAATGCCAGTTTGAAATGACAATTAGTGCTGATTGCCAGTTCGAACTGGCAATCATGGAATAGACATCATGTCCGTTCAGCGATTCGTAGTCAATCAATTATAGAATGAAAAATACCAGGGAAATAATGAGCGTTGTTGAATGAAAAGCGCTAGTGCAACTTTATTCACTGATTAGGTGTACTGGGCTTGTCATTCAGCTACAAATTGAAGCATCATACCTTATCATGATCATGCATAGCTCGATTCATTGCTTATATATGTTCCTTTCGGACTGTTTCATAATGTTGAGTCGAAATATCAGGTAGGAAAGTCGAAATCGAATCCACTATCACTAACTTCTGAACTCTCAATTCTACAATATAAGTGGCGTCACCAATCTGAATGGATACTTGCAGTGGGCTGTTATTTAAATTCGAAAAAAAAAAAAAACTCATGTGAGTGAACTTTTACTACATGATGTTTTTTGTGGGAACATATGGTTTCCGTTGGGAATTCGATAGGTTTGTACACCCCCAATACCTTCAGAATCCCATATGTAAACACAAAGTCTTCCATTATTATGTTGGATAATCTTCAAGTTGGAATCGGTTGAAAATTATCTCTGAACCATCGAAAAACTGGAATGATCTGGAATTCTATCTGACTGATACTATTATATGGCGCATGAAGGGTGGTAGTTAGCAAAGACTGGTTGTTGCTCCTACCCATCAAAATCCCGTCAAAGTTTCCTGAAGAATTCATCATAATCTAGTTAAAGTATTGGAAAATCATATGGATTACCTATGCTAGTACTCTGGACATAACTATTCGGAATAGTAGGCAAAAACTTCTCATCATATCATTATTTGATCTCGAAAAATCAGAACATTCAAGAAATTTTCGTTGAGCAGGTGGTCACGAATGATCGAGATATAAGTATTGATAGGGCGAGTATACATAATGTCAATAAGTAGTGCTTATATTTATTTTCTCTCTGGTATCTACATCGATCCACGAGACTCCGGAGTGGCGAGTTGAGAAATTATTTATTGATATTTCATAAAACTCTCCCAAATATTTCTCTGCGAGTGGGATATCTGATATATATCCATGACAATTAATTGACAACAATATCATACTACTACCTTCTACATTCCATTCCATATCAGATTCAGAATGGACAATTCTTCATTATTATCTTAAAGCTCATTCCATGAATGGAATACTTCAGTGGATATTGAGCTCTCGATTTCATCAGATACAGATACCTGCCTAGTTCAGCTCTTCCTACGATATTGGCCAAATTGTTGAGAGTCCCATAGATAAACAATACCAAAATTTCTGAATTCAGTCAGATCAGGTTACCAACCATTTTCATGGATCAATTTCATATTCCTTTGACGGGCATACCTATCACCCAACACTCGCGAAAAGGACTGTGATGAGATTGTGCGATTCTGTTTGATGGCAACAGCGTGGATGAACCAGTTCATCTCCTTCTCTTTGGTTCAGTACAGAATTTGTCGTCAGTACACCGAAGGAAGTGAAAATCCAATATTATCTGAACATATATTGATTGGACGGAGTAGAAGTCATTGAGAAAGAGTTATCTAGTTCATTCTGAGTGGAAATGCTCATATTAGTTTCAGATCTTTCCATGAGAGATAAAAATTGTGGATACACTGAATTTTGAGTGAATTCACTACGAATTCCACTACGAACATGCACTATCTAACGAATATCTATAGTCAATCAGTCAGGGCTGGTTGCATAAAGGTTCAACAAGTATTTAACGTCACATTGAATATTTGACGTAACGTTATTTATGGAATTCGGTTGCATAAACATTCATCATAAACTTGATGGTATGTTAACTTAATCACCTAATTAACTCATGAAAATGTCCGATTAAGTTGAAAAGCAGTTGCACAAAAGCCAATCAACTTTAAACGTCACATCAAATCGCCTTAATCCTGGCATTAACTTAATCAGTGCTCGATGACTGATCATGTATCCCGTTTTCTTTTAAAGATATAATATCGGACTGTTTGCATTCTATTATATTTTTATATCTGTGAAAGAATGAATTGGATAAATGAGTTCCTATCGAAAGATAGGTACCAAATTTTGGATATTATGGTAAACTATACGTATTTTTTGACAATCTCCAGCAGTGTTGTTTTTTCTGAATCCGTATAGTTTGCCGCCGTTTTTTCTTCAAGCTATTCATATCAATATCCATACTGCCACAGATCTGTGAAGCTGCTTCGTCAAATCAAATAATTAAACCCAACCTATAAATGCGCAAAGCATCATCATTTACAAGCACGGAACGTGTGGATCCAGCAAATTAGCCCTGTTGCCACTCATTTTTCGTTGTTAGTTAATGGAACGATAATCATAACATACGCAAATTGGATTCAACGTAAAATCACCGCTAATGTGGCATCAGATAATCACATGATTAATTTTTCTTCATGCAACCGACCTTCAATCAATCAAAGTGTTGCACCGAAATAGGGAGCGAACGATTTCAGGTGCTTACAATGAAAAGCATTGTATTCGAATCACTCTCTATACCTATCTCCACATATGAAGTTTATCATGATTTCAATAAAAGTGAAATAAATCGAAGCAAAATGGTAGCATTACCATACATTGAAAAATATATTCACTATATCATGTCTTGACTGTTTGCCATCATCAAATAAATAATAATGCGCAACAAATAATGATATCATGGAATGCAAGGAAGATCAAAGCATTGGGGTGGCTAGTGTTGAAGCTGGGCTTCTAACGCTCAAAGCAAAGAGAATATCCTTGTGGATTGATTCCAAAATACACTCGGAGACAACACGCACCGAAAATATCTGGAGGAACACTGGAACTGGCGTAAACAGCTATCATCACACAATGTGTTCAAAGGCCTTCGGGCTGTTTATACCGTCGGCAAATTTCCCCAGGATAATCAAGTCCGCAAATATTTGTCCTCCAGTGGGTGTTGTCGGTACACATTTGTTACAATGAATTCCCTACTTAATGAAGTTTATCGAACACGATGAGTCCAAGGTCTATGTTGAATTAATGAACACCGAGCTAACAATTTACTCAGCCATCGCGAATCATTTACATTGTTCCAGATCGATTGAACAAATTCTGGAAATAACTCTGCCCGATCCACTTCGAATTCATGTGGAGGAATTGGGATTTTGGTTAGTATTCGCTATATGATTGAATGTGATCATTTTAGAATTAGCTCCGTCCAATTCATCATTGAAATTTCGTGATAGGGTAATGGTGGCTTTCCGAACTCCCGCAGTGTTCGTCAGTTGATCAATTCCAGCTATTCCATTTGGAATATGAAATACTCGACTCTGTCGAATACTTCCATCCTCTCTTTCATATTCCATATAATTTTATTTACAGTGATGGGCAGAATTGTAGAACCAAATTGATTCATCGGTAATCCTTTGTGGGACTTTTTCAAATTTTTCAACAATGCTGCAACGTTTTTAGCTTTTCCGAAATCCTTGTCAACTTCATCATTCCAAATGACACACCCTGTGAATTTCCATGAAATCTTCCGGCAAATCCATTATTATATTATCTGTTTTTTCTATTTCCGATAACAACGGATTCATAGGTGAAACATGGATCAGAATCAATTGATATTCAATGAATAACCAACTTGTTCCTTCCCTTGTTCCATTTTATAGATTCAATTTCGATTACAATATGGTTGTTACTATTGTTCCATATGCAAGTACCGTTATTTCGCTAGGTATCTTGGTTTACCATGGAATCGAAAAAAGCGTTCCTCATGTTATGGATTGGAGTTCGTCAAACGTCGGTGATGATCGATAACCTGATTTGATAGTACATGCCTGTTGTCATTGAAAATGAAAGTGACGAATGATATTCTGAATGAATTTGCTAAAATATATATGAATATACGGGGTACGCGAAAGATCGAGATATTGAAGTTGACAAAAATTTCTCAAAAACGGAAAGAGGGCAACATTGGCTAGACCATCATCTAATTCATTATGTTTCGAAATCAGCCTGTACATTAATTCAAATATGCTTACCAAAAAGTTCATCGAGATATTCACTCGATTCGACACTTCCGCCCATAACTGTATATATAATAATATATAATATTTCTTCAAATGCCGTTCTGAATTCCTACAAAACCTCAAAAAGCGATGGAAAACTTATATATGATAATATGAGTTCGTTCAATTCTTACAAATTGTAGGTATCTCTCACGGTCATATTTTACTCAATGGATGTGAAAAGTTTTGAAGGTTGACAGCTGATGACATGAAGCACTTATTATTTATTATTCCAAAACTACTTCGATGGGACCCATTCTTGATATGACTACAATATGTTGACCCCCGAAATCAGAAACTTCAATCTTCAATCAATGAATCGGATGTCATATTTACGGAGTGGTCGAACAATAGGTATTAATAATGATAAGCATACGACACCTAATAATTCGAGTTGAAAATATACGGATTTCGAATTATCGGTCGCGGACGGTGACCTTATAGGAATTCATAGCAGTTGCCGATTAGGGGGTTGTGAGTTACTGATAATCTGTGTGATGATTTCCTTGAAATAGTATGAGTATGTTGATTCTTCCACTCTCTCACTGTGGATATTGCATATTTGAGTACTGTACGATATCATGGAATTTTTGTTTTCGAAAGAGGGTTTTAAAGTGTTGCGTTTTGATATCACACACACTGTATGTGGATATCTAGGTATACGATATTTGTCCTACTGAAGTTCTTGGTATGATCAGAGCACTGTTTCAGATGATCTGTGCTGTGCATTCCTCCATGATCTCTCTCTTGATGTTTTTTCTCGAGTTCTCGTGAGCCCTATGATCTGAAGCTTCTCCTTCATTTCCTCTCATATCAACCCTATCTGATCGGAGAAAAATATCACTGAATATCACTGAGCAATACATTCGAGTTATTGAAAACTCAAATATGTGGTTGTGGAATATACGATAGATGAAAGAAACTCATCCATCTGTATTTTCCCACGCCTCACACAGAGGAAACAAAAGAACGCCTGAGATCAATACTAAGGCCTCGGAAAAACAATTAGGTACCTACTCTTCCGAACAAAAACAAAAAGGATGATTTCTGTTCGGCGTAACAAAGCACGTATTATTTCTTTCGCTCATAATGGTTATTTACTTTGAACAATGTGGTGAGCACAAAAGCTGTGTCTACATGTCTGTAGTTAGAACTTCCATCTGAAAGAGAAAACATTCAGCAATCAAGTTCGGATTGTGCGTAACATCCCATCAGTCGTATACACTATGAGAAATGTGATTTGGAATGAAAATGTGAGAATTTTCGTCGAATGAATCCTCATGACTTGTATTGTTCACCATCTGTATTCACATGATCAGTTTGGTGGCTATGAAAAGCATATTTTTTCAAGGCATTTCCAATCAGTTGATGGAAATTTCATTATGACGATTGAAGGTTTGTGAGTAACTATTCTTGATTCATATTGAACAAGGAGTGTGTTACATTACGATGAATGTGACATGAAATACAAGGAGTCTCGAAACAGTGTGTGGAATACCCTACCAGCGGCTCCTGAGGATCATAAATAGGAAGACAACTTCATATGAACATACGTCGACAAATTGGAACTACAGCCTCTTGAAGAGTCGCTCCTGAAGATGTCTTCTGAATTATTATTCCGAAACTGTTTGAGATTTGAACCATTCATTGTGTACTTATTCAGCGTTTCATGCTGAATCTGAAGAAGTGAACGAAAGTGAAGAAGAATCATCCAAGGGAATGTGATCATGACTTTATTTTCGACATTTGGCCGCGGAAATGGAGAATTTCAAATTTTGATGACCCATGTTTATGTGCGTTCTTGTTTCCTACCTCTAGTCCTAGGAGACGCTGGTTGAATATTGCATACAGTTTTCGGGACACCCTGTATATCGGGAAAACTCGAGACATAGGAACCAGTTCGAAGAACATATCGCTCACTTCAGGTATTTCCGTTTCGAATGTGAAACTTCTTGAGCATACAACGAACAATCGAACCTTGAATGGTTGGATAGCATTTTCATTTTAATTGTCCAAGATCGTTTGGTCATATTTCATCTCATTGATCAATCGATTTGCTTTGACCAAAAAATCATTGAACAGTGTCGGTTCCCTGAGATACGACGGTTAATTGATCCAAGACAATTTCATTGCTGAATACTTTCTGTAGGTTAATCGAGGGAGTAGTAGTGTTAAAATTTTTTACTGCGCTCGAAATTCAACCTTCAAATACCTTAAAGAGGAATTCTCTATTTGTCGATGACGAATGTTGATGTCGATGTCGATGGTATATGTTAGTGGTCTTTTTGGGAGAGAGTCTGCTCTGTTTTTCTGTCTGATATTATGGTTCATATTTCTATTATAGTGAATGAGAGAAGAAAATCTGATGTTACCTGGAAAAGAATCATTCTATTTTTTTTTATCTGGGAAACCTTTGATGTTCAAGGAACATCGTGATAGCCAGCGGTGGAATTTCGGGAGAGTAGGAAGGTGTTGGAATTTTTTTTTAAAGTTTGAAGGTTGTAAGCATCAGGAAAGACTTCACTTGCTGTCTTGAATATCGACAATCACTGTCGATGGTCATTCCTGGAGAATGTCTTGCAAAATACCATGGAGTTGCTGATCATTCATGATTGTTAGGTCAACTGAAGATGGCTACTTTGTTGCTGGAATACGTATTCAGGCCTTCCCAAATATTGACATTGTGTTTTTTTTCTTCGATATCCTATAGTTATCCTTGTTCATTGCACAGATAGTGTAGTCATCGTTAGAATGGGAGAATCCAGAACGACAATATCTGGCATTAGGTGTTCAGTTCACATTTCATTGTTCATTGTTTCGAAGCATTCCAATTCAATTCAAGATTCAGTCTGACATGGTTCACAATCTAAATCATCATATTGACAAAGGATCAATCATTTCTGAAATGAATTATTCATGCAAGCTCAACGGCGGAATGATTATTGAAAGAATGAAAACATATATGTATTTACCTGTTGACAACACGAAAGATGAACCTATAATGTTCGAAGAACATCGTGTTAGCCATCGTATTGCCTAACCGTCGCATATTAATGCATGTCTGCAGAGAACATAGTGAAATATCATGACAAACATTCCACTTCTTCTCGAACATGGATCCATCTGACCTGGATCAGAAATGTTATTATCACGAAGTGTAATCCACTATCATATCAAATTATTACCGACTCGTGTTTTTTTTCTCTCCTATTTTGGCCCAGTTGTCTCCAATGTATACCAATCATTCATGAGTTCGTCTATTGGGATCATTGTATGAGTCTAATTCAGGATTCTAATAGGTAAATATTTGCATGAGAGGAATGGTCCATGGAATCAAAGGCTTTTCTGGTTTTACTCCTACATAATAAAAGTGAATACAATGAAAACGGTGGTGAAGCATTATAATCTCTGCTTGGAAATACATTCACTCTATTGTTCCACTGAGACCCAACCCTTTGTTGAGAATTAAATAAATATCCGTTTCATCAAGGTTTCACGATATTCATTCCGGTCCAAACAATTTTGCACGTAATCAGTATAGTTATCAGCATTCGTGGACGAATTTCTCACCGATTTTATGACTGACTAAAATAATGAACAATCATAATTGATCACTGCTTCGTTCGTTTTAACGAGTCTTTGATGTGATTGATGTAAATAATTCATAATTAGAGATACCTGGTTTTTGATGAAGCTGAAGCTGAATGATCCATTGAATATTTCCACTACATACAAGCGTTGGAGCTCATGGATTTCATTTGTTTCCATTAGAGTTATTGGCATCATGTCCAATCATGAAGATACTAGTAGTCTCTTTGGTAAGTGTTATAAAGGAGATGCCGCCTGGTGATGAACATATCGATGAGGAAGCCTAAGAAGCATACCAGAGTTGATTGAGAGTTGATTCATTCAATGATCCAACAAATAAGCCTTCAGGAGAAACTCGCAAGGTCCATCAGCGTGATATTCTGAAATTTAATTTGCACTTTCCGTCAAAATAAGATACTCGAACTACGAACTATGAATATGACGAGGTGAATAATTGAAGAGAGGAAAAAAGTTATGATAATTCAGTTTTCCTACGAACGAAAAAAACTCTATTTTTTTATCTGAAAAATGGAATCTCAGTTCGTGATTATTCGAAAAATCGTATGGTTGCTGTGATATATTCATATTCCACCGCTCATTCTACGCAAATGTTCTAATTCGGCATGAACATTGATGACTTCGAAATATCTAAACATACAACATCAAAATATTTCTCCAACATCATTGTCGATCGGGGAAGTATATTAAGTGACAAGTGTTATAAACGTCATTTCAGTAACGACCATTTTGAGCAGCGTATCGAAGCGAGATGTTGATAATCTCCGATAAACCCTTATAAATAGTCGATGACAAATCAGAACTGAGATCAAACAATCGTGTCGAATTAAGTCGTCGTAGTAATTCCTTCAAAGATCTAGGATGACACAGTGACACGATGATATGGTTTCAAACTTCGTTGTCGATATGTTCATCACCATATAAACTTCTATAACTTCAAACTGTAATGATTTTCTTGCGATCCAAGTGTTCATAATCCTCTTCCTGCGAGATTGATCCTTTAGGAACATAGATCTGGAAGATTGGTATGTCGAATGAAGCTCATGCAGTCATAGAAAAATTCGGAGGATTATCTTCATGTTTTTGTCGATTCGAATTCACTCACAATATTTCATTGAATCATGTATCACATATCAAATTTTTTTTCAATGAATATGTGGATGCATAATCAGTGTTCAAATAATGTTCAATCTGCAGCTTCTACCCTACACTTTATACATCTATGAAATTTTGTTGGATTGCTCCTATCTGTAGATATATGTGAAATGAGTTTGAATGACTAACAAATATTATTAATGTTATTATCGACAACTCAAGGGAAAATCAGTTCAGAATGTTTCTAGAGGCGTCTCTCTCACGTCATATCCAGTGAAAAATTCATTGGGATAAAGAATGCCAAAATGGGTTGAAAGTGCCTGGATTGGCTCATGCGATAAAGCTGCTCCGATCTTGGGGTTGCATCACTGACTTCACTTTCTGACACATTTTCCGCAGTATTCCCCACAGAATGAAATATCACTCCTAATACTTGGATCATGAATATTCATTCTGGAATTTATCCCTAATGTACCTCATTATTGTTTCATGTTTTACACCTCGCAGATTGATTTCATTCGAACGTCCCCCATCGATTTGATTGATTAGTTGCATGAAAAAAATAGTATGGAATGAATTGAAATTATGAAACATACGTGAATAGAAGTATGTGAATTTCGATTGATTTCTTCTCGCACCACGTCCAACTCTTCTGTTCATTAGTTGAACATGACTGGAGAAAATGATCTCAAGAATGGATGATTTTACTTTCACGAAAGCGCTGAAAGAATGAAATGAAAATTCCTTCAGTCTGAAGGGACAATTTTTCTATGTAATTGTCAAGTTCGAATCGACAAACACACATAAATACCCACATATTTACATCCCCTACTTTGTTACACGAAACTCGTTAACCAAACATTTTCGTGAATCATCGACATTGGAGCTGTGCTTATAAGAGAGATATTTCAAGTTACGAAGATATTTCAGTTCATTTGGTAGTTATTCATTGGCCTGAGTGCTATGGTTGAGAATGAAATAATATTCTGCTCATTCTGTTAGATATATAATTTTGATGGCATTTGGGTTGATATATATTGAAAATATAGAGTTCCTCTCATTTTAATTTCATCTGTTGACAACACGAAAGGGGCACCTATAATGTTCGAGGAATATCGTGCTAGCCAGCGATGGAATTTTGGAAGAGAAGGAAGGTGTTGAAATTTTCCTTGAAAGTTTGGAGGTTGTAAGCATCAGGAATGATTTCACTAGGCAAAGCATTCCACAACTTTGCCTTTATATCGATGAATGATGCTTGGTATAGCGATGTTCGACAGGTCTCGAGCCTGACAGTGTAGGGGTGACCAACCTGAGCTCGACCGGTTTGTCTACTAGGAATCGCACGTGGTGGCATAATAGATGATATTCCCGTTGAGCACCGACCGTGGGAGTATCTATGAGAAAGGCAGAGATCGCCGACCTTTCTACGATGTTCTAGAGAGGTCAATGATTTGGTGAGTGTTATATTATCGACTAGGCGAATAGCTCTCTTCTGAATTGAATCTGAGAGCTTTAGCGTATGTTTGGGCGCTGAGCTACGAACATGTGTACAGTACGCCAAGACAGGTGGAATTTGTACTTTGTAGATCATGAGCAGTTGCTGGGATGTGAAGTATCTCTTCGCACAAAATAGAGAACCAAGTTTTTGTGGAGCAGTTTTCGCAATGGACCTCACATGATCGTCCCATAAGAGAGATGAAGAGAGAACTGTTGATGGTGACACCCAGCATGGGATATTGACGACCTCATAGGAAAAGTGGTACCCGACATCATCAAATTAGGCATTGTCTGGTCTGCCTTCTTGATGAACATTCAAGCTTTAGTTTCTGTTGCATCGAATCGAACCAGTTTTCCAGATCCCCATTTCAGGATCCTTGTCAGATCCTCAATCGAAGCATCGACCTGTCTTGCACCTCTGGCCTCGTTGGATGATATAGGGGCTCTAGAGGAAAAAGAGGAATGAAGTGTACTATCAATACAACGATATCTTAGTTGTGAATACTGTGAGAATATTTTCATCCATACAGTGTACTCACGTTCAGGACTTATCACCCCTGTGATAATTTGATCTGGATTCATTGCCTTTTGTTGAGTGGGTATTTGAAATAATCAACCGTTATGACGACGCTGTCGTCAAGACGGTTTCTGTGGAGCAGAGCAGCTGAGGTCATAAGGCACGACAATTTGTCGAATGGATAACTATAAAATGTTGAAACAATTATTCTCCATTCCAATAAAAACTACATCAACTCAAAAAGAAATCATTCAGTAAGTGGGTGATTTGATTTTTTCTGTTATAATCATAACGAACTACATAGCCCCATTAGCCTGTGCATCAGTACTGGGGCCCGTGCTCTTTGTGATTAACATCAATGACATCACTTGTTCAGCTGAAAAGGGTTCATTCACCCCATTCGCTGATAGTACCACAATTCTTCGTCATGATTGTGATATAAATTAGCTGGAAAATGTCATAGCCTCTGACATCGTGAAAGTCAAACATTTGTGTGATTCTGAATAATTATATCATTGGATATCATGACTTCCGAAAGCAGTTGAACTAGTGTTCACTTGGGTCGTTCAGAATTTCATCGAAATTCTTGGGATCACCGATTGACAATGAATTTGATACAATGTTTGAATGATTGAACAATTGATAATAACTAACTCGATAGTGATATAGAGGATTAAATCAAGAAATTCCTTGAGGATATCATGCAGCTCGATTAATTTTCCGAAAATTTGGACCATCTATGGCCAGGGATGTGTAAACGCACTGACCGAATCTCATCTGAGTATGGAATTTCATTTTGGGGTGGTTGCGGTAGTCCAGAATCTGTGACTTTGATATTCAAAATGAAAACCTATTGGTTTCAGGAATGCCATCTCCCCTGTCCTCTGCTAGAACAGCCATACAATCTGATTATATTCCCCTGCCTATTATATCCATTGAATTGACTTGGATGGCAATCCATACAAGCAAGAAATATATTGAAAAACCTTGCCGAATACACCCTCACACTCTCTCGACCATTTCCTTGACAATATCCGAATACCAATAACATATCGGTGTATTCTTCATTGGTGTATTGTACGGCCATGATAAATCAGAAAAGTCCGATACCAACAATCAACGTCAATAAAACTCGACAAATCAACACAGATGAAACTATGGAAACCAAGAATGTGAATATCACTGTTTTCGAGCAGATAATAATAGTCTTCAGAAAAAAAAACCAGTGCTACTTATTTTCAATAGAAATAACCTATGCAAAAAGTACATCTCAACTTTTTGCGTCGTATAAATCTTTGTATACGTGAAAATGGTGAACATTTTGAACAATTTTTATGAAATATCTGTTAATCGTTTTATTATTAATTATGCTCTAAATCACTAAAATTAAAATTTTGTCGAAACCATGAGAGGAATCGACTTTTGTCAAGAGTACGTTTTTTGTAGTGAATGAGTTGAATAATTTAGATTTCATATTGAAACTAATTTTTTTCCATTGGCGTAGGAGTTTTAGATGTTTATTTACTGAAAAAATCAAGTTCTACGCCCATGGAATGATATTCATTATGATTATGATATGAGTTTCATTGCCCGATGAGTCTATGCCAACGTACCAAATTTGAAAAAAATCTCATGAGCCGTTCAAAAGTTATGAAGCAAAATCGATTTGAAAATTTCAACTTCAGAGCCGTCTAGCGCCCAAACTAAGCAACTTTTTACTGAGGTAAGTTTGCTTGTATCGAATTGTTTTGGTCTGAAGAATATGTGGTAGCTTTTTGTAAAGACCTTTTAAGGACACCCTGTATATCATGGAATGTTGGAAGTATCACATTATTTCAGATTTTCAGAAGAACAGTCGAGAAATACCTTCTGAATGAAGCTCATTAGACAATTGATAAATACTTCTGTGATATTTTGAAGTTGATCTCGTACTGTTCATTCTGATTACCCTAATAATCTATTCCATGTTCCTTCGTGTTTGAATTTTCTTGATGAACATTTTTCAAATATTTCACCTTTGATACTATGAGCTGTCTTGTGTCTTGTGTACATGTGTATGTGCAGTAAGTGTCGTCTCGAAATTGATACTCAGTTGTGATATACATATATTATATGTATACAATAAATTTGAAATTTGGATTCATAAAAGTGCTTGTATCTCGACCAGTAGTTTTTGCCACTATTACAGCCCAAAATTGAAATTACCTTTTTGTTAGATGAACATCCCACATATCTATACAAAAATCAGTTATTTTTTCAAGTATGCAGCAAAGTAGTAGAGTGACTGCCGAGGCTAGGAATCCAGCCTCGGCAGTCAATCTACTTTGCTGCAGAGTTGAACATATAATTTTTTTTCCGATTGTTCATAATGATATAGGAGGATATTGTATTTGCAAATTATTACAATTCCCACAATCTCTTTAAATTCCCTGTAGTGTTTGATTAAAATAAGATTTGATAGCAATCGCAGTTCTGTTGTTCATTTCTCTACAAGAACCCATTCATTCATATTCTATGTGGAACTTTCATTCGATGACATTGTTTTCAACTTGATATGATTGTCACTGTGAAAAATCAGATAATAATATAATTTCTTGAGCTTGGTCGGAAAACTTCACTATTGTTATATTGACGATGGCCATTGTTTGATTATCAAGATTTAGTGCCCACAATGATGTTCCCGAATAGCTTTGTTCCCTCTCACCATAAAATGGATTGGTTATATTCAATTCGATACAAGTCCGCCTTGAAGCTTTCAGTGAATTAACATTATCAATGACTCGATCGGATGTTTCGGAAGTATCACGTAGAGCGTTGTCGTGAGGTATATAGTATCCACCTTCAGTTCATCAGTATGTGTCGTTGGAAGCAATGTTTGAATTATGCTTCATCTTTCAAATATTTCATCATTCCACCACCGTTCTCCATCAGATATTTGAAGAGGAATGATGGTGAAGTCCACATGAAACAGCACGTAGTGATATGGGTGCAACTCATCCTCATCGGTATCGCTTGTTACGACTACACGAATCTCTGTGGTATGGGACATTTGCACACGAAAATAGTTCTGATAATCACCGATTATTGTTTGATTCATATCAAAACGATTGTTATATGGTCCCATTATATATGTGCGATATACCACAGAAGATCATTCGTCGAAATTCTATCACGGCTGACCGAAGTAGACGATATATTACACAAGAAGAATCTAGTTTCTAATCGAAATATTAATCCCATGAATAGTTTACCGACTCCTTGCCGGATTATGCAAATATTATTTCCAATTTCGGTATTATACGTCTCATACTTCGAACTGTGTGAATTTCTGTCATTGTTCTCTCTATTGATTGACATACTCATGATGGATTTGTTGGAATCACTAGCAACAGAAATTGAGAAGAGGATTGACCTACTGAATTTCCACATGGAGAATGTTATGAAAGCGAAATGTGGAGTTTCCCATATAATGCCGACTGGGATTCCCAAAATATTCTATACATTCGATGAATTGTCTAGAATTTTCAATAAGTTGTATATTGCTTCAAATCTCTTGAACCGAGGATTTTGTGTACCACTTTTTGTGTCTCTGATGAATTTGTTCATGCGATTACTTGGTATTCTATTCACTGCCCCAGTGATAACGATATCGGAACTGAACATAAATGGCAAAATGATTGTTTTGTTGTATATCTATTACTGGATGATCAGTCTCACGGATATTCTGATCGGACTGGGATCAGTATGTTCCATGGAATCGAGGGTGAGATAATGATGGATCAACTCTCTGAATTCGCTGATGTATCTCACTTTTCAGATCCAAGAAACCATTGAAGTGGTTCATTCTGTGAGACTGAGAAGACGACTGAATAGACAGGTACAGTGACTCCTGAGATATACTTCACGATCAATTCGTCAGAAATACACGACACACTCATAATTACGATCCTTCATTCATTGAATGCAGGTATTTGATCAGATATTTCCTATTCGACTAACTTCAATGACATCAATGAGTATTCAACCAGAGTAGGAAGACAGAAAATCTTGCGATTTGTGTGAATTCTGTTGGATTATTCGTCTGATCATATCACATTGTATGATTGGCTATTTTCTTGACAGATGTCAATCACGAAATTCATTGTGGAGGAGACTTCCATGATTTTCGAACAACTTTCTTTCTTGAGTTGTGAACGTAGCTGAGCCATAATCACCTGATGCTGTCAAGAAGGCTTTATAATCTACGAATGAAAATAGGAAATATAGGCTGACTATCATGGAAATGAGTCGATGGAATGGAGTTGAAAATAGAGGAAGGAAGTTTACATGTGCAATTTTCATTATTTATGAAAAAAAAAAACATCAAAGTGACTCCTTTCGATTGATATGATCATTTATCTATTTGATGAAACGTAACAACACCTGTCATTATACCAAATTCCAGCAGGATCGCGTGAGCTGTTCTCATACTATTTCATAATTGAGAATTTTATTCAATAGCGCCCAAACCAAGCAGCAACTTATCAGTCAAATGAGTTCAATCGAATCGGCGGCTTCTTTGTACATCATCATCAACCTACCTTCGTGAGAAATATACTTTCACAGATATCTATAAAATAATCTTGCCTGTTTGTGGAATTTCCATCTACGTTCGTGGAATTCTGCTTCATTCAATGAGATGGTGATATCAAGTAGGCCGTAATGGAGGTATTTTACTCAGTTGATGTCGCTCATGTCTTCAGTACATGCTTCATCTGATACAATGAATGTTTGATGTGATGATATTATTCAGTTGCAGATGACGGTGCTTGGTTTTTCCTACACGAGGTCCAAAACTATATCTGAACAGCTTATGGATGTGGTGAGTGAACGTAGTCGACTTTGATAATTATTTTATTGAGTGAAAGCACTAACCACCCGATACATCTTATGAAGGGTATTCGAAAATCCAATATGAGAATTTCAAGGGTATGGAAGCCACTGTAGTTGAATTATACTGGAATGCAACCCCTCCAAAACTAGAGAAATTGTTTTTTTTTTTTTCGAAAGAAGACCAAGCAATGTTGCTGTTCTATGGATAAATGATATTTGGTAGAACCATAGACTTATTAATAAGTTTATGGGTAGAACAAAAATCAACAGATTCTGAATGGACACATCTGAACAAATTTGCTGCTCGGAGGCTTTAAATCCTGATTGAACACCAATAATGATTTTTTGAAGATTGATTTCACCGAAGAAGTCACATCTAACGTAGCCAAACTGAATCTGAATGTTATTGGAGATGACAACATCAAATATTGCTCCGTATAAAAATTTATATGATATATAACTTCAACTGTGGACATTGTGAGGAATGAAATAACTCAAAGATTCCCAATTTCACCAATTCATTCATGAAAATTTGCAATTTCCTTCCCTTAATATTACCTCTGGAATATGATTCGACGATTCTTTTTGAGATTTTTCGTACCTACTTTTCACTGTGGAGGAATCACAAAAACTTGGTGACTACATGCAAGGTATGTCATGATGAGCTTGCACTACCTTTATATTGAGGATCAGTCGGAAGAAATTCATGGAAATGTTCTCTTCATTCAGATGATGATGCTCTCTTCATTTAGAATATTTTCAACGGTGCGAAGTGCGATAGAGTTCTTAGAATCCTCAACGAATCTTCGATATACGTACTCGATTCCTCTATACTTAGACCGTTTTTGAGATGATGAACATTCTCCGTTCATTTCTCAGAGAACAATGCTTCTAAAAAATGCTGATATTTTTGACACTGATGTATTGGGACACTGTAATTCAGTTTGGAATTACCAGGTAAACAGACAGGGATTCTTAAAATGATAACACTCACAGGCTGTTCCATATTATCATGAAATGATAAATTTGCTACTACTTTCTACTTCCTTTATGAAGTGGCAATTCTATTTTGTCGAAAATATTTCAAATGAAACGGACACCATATTGTTAATGAACATACACATTTCCACGAAGTTCTTCCGACTGATTCTTGATATAAAGTTAGTGTTAGCTCGTCGTGACATAACCTGTATACATTCACAAAGAGTTGCAGATAGTTCTTATATTTCTATGTCCATTTGAAGAAGTCACAGAAAGATTCTGATGATGTACATGGTGTGTTAATTCTCCACTGGTGACTTTAACAAAGCTGATTACTGGTTGGGAATAATTATTGTATTTGAATTGGTGGCAGCGTTCGCGCTAACAGTGTTCTACTAACCAATGGAATATTGTTACAAAGTGACTTTTCATCATTCATGGTTGCGATTCCTGCGGATTTGGACACGATTTGAAGACTCACTCAAATCGAACAATGTGAATATAAATTTATTAAATATTGAAAATACAAATTTAGGAATTCTTGAAGAGGCATTTGGGTCGACAAATCTTGAATAGAATGGAAGTACTTACATCAGAAAATACAGAATAACAGATTTCTCAAATGGGACAATCCTGTTGATACCAGCACTTTTGGGACCAAAACTCGAGAGTTCCCTCCCTTGTTTCGTGGATTATGTTCAATAATTCATGATGTTTATTCAATGAAAATGTTTTTTCACGAACGAGGACAGTTCGTAGTTACGGAATGGATTGTTCTCAAATATTTCATGAACATGATTGTAGATAATAGTGATGATAAGTTCAGAATTCAATTCGGAGAATGACCTTTCTGACAATATCTTCGGAAATATCTATAGAAGTTGCGTTAGAGTGGAGTGGTAGTTCATGAGAATATTCCTCAGATGAAATTTCATTCAAGTGTTTTGTATTCTGGAAGCCAATTCATTTATTCTTGCATAATTTGATGGAACAGACTCGAGCACTCGAGTAAAATCTCATGGATGAACCAATTCATTCGATGAGAACATTCATCACGTATGTTTTTGAAAAATAATCGATGATATACCTACAGTGATGAATATCATCATGATATCATGTGAGGTGAGATTGAAGCTTCGATGGATTGGTATCAAGAAATCTGATGAACAATAATTATCGACAATCAGAGAGTATCTTTATTTTCGAATGGCATGGAGAATTTGTTTCATGAAGCGCGTTGAAAATCTAACAACATTTGAATTATTTGCAAGTATTCGCAGTGGAAATAGTTTCTGAGGCTGCATGTTCAAATGACGGATTATTGTAATTCACTCGATGGTTGATTTTTGAGTTTCAAGCTATGGTCAAACATGAATCGTATCACGTATTCCAGTATATTTTGATATCTGACCGTTCGATGCACCTGTTGACAACAAATAATCAATGATTCGAGCTTTTTCAGTTGGAGCAGTTCTCACATCAACTATTGACCCAGAAAATGGCATTCACAGCATTCCAGATGTTCGATTTCAATTATGAGATATTATTCATAGTAAGACTCCGTTCATTTTCATCCAGCTCACTGATAACAATGTTTTTCAGATAATCATGAGTGCTGTAATGAACGCCATAATATTGCATCAACTAGATATTCTAAGATGAAGTGAGAAAATCATGGTAGTGATACTGATCTCAATGATATAGTCGATCTGATAGGGAGGATGTTGGAGACAACAGCTGTAGAGGAAATGATGAATACAGGACAACAAGACATTCATGCAGGGAATATGTTCAAGACGTTAGAGAAAAAGTGGAGAGCCCCAATCTTGTTGCACTCAAAATTTTGCCTTCATCAATAGAACTATTCGTTATTCAGCCGAGCATTGAGAAATTTTCATTTACCCCATCCATAGAAGAGAGATTACTGTTGGAAACAATGACATTGCGGAAAAAATGACAAAATACTCACCAACATGAGGTTACGAAATAGTTGATCAACATCTCATGCAATTGCCTCATGTGAGTGAGTAATGTCTTATATTTTTCACAATGTCATTGTTTCTCATACCTATACATTTCCATAGTCGTCTTCAAAAAGGAAATGAACGTTTCCATGAATTTGGTTGAATAATGAAGAGTTCTTTGTTCTGTGACGTCATCTTTGTTAATTTCAATGGGACAATCTGTATCTTACAAAACTTTTGGATTCTTATCATGATTCGATATCTGAGACGGAAATTCGAGTCAAACTTTCCCTTTCATATTGTTGACAAATGGAAAGGAGAATTTCTCTTGAAGAAATGATCAATGCAGCCTATCGAACATACTAAGGCCTTTTTCTTGTTAATTACTATTTCTAGTCATGAACACATTCAATGATGTAAATAGTGTCGGCCCCGACCATATTCGTACACAAAATGTCAAAATGTACCATTGAGAAGAGATATCTGAATCGAATATAATTCAAATAGCATAGAAACGACACTAGCGACATTGGAGCAGATTTTAAGGCTGGAGTTGAAGAACATCCACCATGACGTTTTTCCCCTATTTCAATTTCATTTGATTCACATATGCCCCAAATGGTATACTTTCTCAATATTTTGTGTCTGAAGATGACCGAGTGATGAAACTAGTTACACCATTGAATGTCTTTTCGTGATAGCATGGTAATGGAGAATCCGTTAATTCCATAGTGATTCATAGCAAATTTGATGACATTTCCAAAATAACATGTGATATCAATATAGATTATTTATGTCCAAACAGATTGCCTCCACCTTTTGAGCATTCTCACATATCATTACGGAATGATATCCTTTCATTCTTGGAGAATGGAAATACACCTCATTTCTCATGCAACCCTACACGAAAAAATCTGTTGGAGTTGAATCAGGGGATCGCGGTGGCCATAGTTGATGATGGAGATAGTTCTGGTTTTTCTGGATACAATGTAGCAAAAGTATAACATGTTGATTATATCGATCATAAATCACTAATAAATTGAAGAAATCTTGATTATTATACCCAACACTTGCACCATCATATTGCACTGCTACAGGTAATTATTCTGTCAGTGAATAACCTCAGCTCACTTGGAAAATCAAAATTTCAGGCAGTCAATTTTAAGAATCAGGTGCTGATATAGAATGGCTCCAAAATTACGGGTCTCATATAAAGGGGAGGGAACTAGAACTAGTGCTCATTTCAATAATATGATTTTTTCCATATAATGGGTTTCCATTCGAGAAAATATCAATTCTCTATTTTGAAATTCATTCCATTCTTGATCTCTATTTCCAATTGTTTTCGTTCACTTTCTGAACCCACGTTTCTGTCACATATCGGTCTCTATTTATCACTCTTCCTAGAAAGACTCGAAGAACTCGAAAACAGATCAAATCATGTATATCCTATGATACATGAGGATTCAAAAGAATCATGAAAGGAATCCAAAATATATACCTACAAATATCGCGTTGACTGATGAAGATGTACCCTGTTTTGAGATTGACAAGACAAAAACGATATATTGGAACTAAATTTCTATGAATGGGTTTCATCAAATGCCCCTGTAGACGAAAATCGGAAATGGGTTGTATCTATTGAAAATATATGTCCTGTCAATTTTTTTCAGGTATATGGCTTCCTCGAATATAATTGGTACACTTCCCAGATAGCACAATCGATCTTGTCCCATGAATATGTCATTTTCCGTTATGGAAGTGGAGTGTCATTCTCTGTGCACGTTTATCAGTAGAAATTTTCGGATTTCGCGCATGAAACTTTCAATATTGACAACATATTGAAATACTGCTTGTGTATCGATTTCTTCTAGATTTGCTGTGATCTCTCATCCTCGTTTTTAAAAAAAAAATGATATATTTGTGATCTGCCCTACTATTTTACTGCGATTGAAATCCAAACATCAGAAACTATTTTTGATTGAATTAAAATTTCTACTTATCTCAATGGACGTTTGGGGAACAATTCTGCTTTCGTTCTCAACAATTTTTTCTATATTTTTCTTTTGTGATATTTTCAGAGTTGTATCGTCCTCGACACTGAAGAGTGAGATAAATTGTCAGACAGAAGAATACTGGTTACCAAGTGTTTCTTCATCAATTGATTTTGAATGTGTCACTTTCATATTCAGTTTTGAGAAGTGTATGTGAAATTATATCTATATCAACTGAACAAGGAGTGAAATCATTGTCTGCGTTCGAAAGAATACAAACAGAATCAAATTATAGCAATTTTTCTCACAATACCTCTCCTCCCTGACACATGTCAGTTCTATCACTATCAGAGACAACAATGTTTCCGAGAGTCGTTAAGCTGGAATACACCTACCTACTAACGATGCTCCTGACAATGTTCATCTTGCAGCAAATGTATGTACTATACAATGTCCTATGAACAAGATGAATACAACAATGGGATCATTTTTTTGACTTCCATACATATGATCTGTCGGACTTCAGTTTGATCCTCATATCTGACTTTTTTATTTTAGTTTTTTTCTCCGATGAATTCGACGAAGATTTCATCTCATTTCCATTTCAATTTCGCGGATGATGTTTTGTCTCAGACTCATGTGTACATAAAGTGCATCACATTTTGATTGGGTTTTTTGGTTGATATCATGTGGAGCATCACGCTTCTCAGATTCCTATCTTACTGTCAATTGAAGCTCGATAGAGATGACCTCATCAGATTCTGTAGAACTCTATACGTTTGAAAAATTCAAGATTTCGAAAATTGATACTTTTCGGACCCCTACTATATCTACGAAGCTATAAGAATCAATTGCAAACTAACAGATACGTTTCACAGATTATATTTTGCATAATCTAGTAAAGCATCCAGATTCAATTTTCACAAGACCACTTCCAGAGACACAACATAATCTTTAATTTGTCTCAATCTGGATGGTCTCAAACAGAATGGGATGCACTGTATATGAGAGATAGAATCGTAGATTTTATCCGTCAGATACCTATTCATATCGAGTGATGATCAGTGTATCAAGTGCCTAACTCGGAATCAACAGAGAAAACCAAATTAGCGAAGAGGTTCGTTCGACCATGCGTTGAAAATTCCTCTCGCCCTCACGGTTGGCCTAACCTCACTGGATTCGAATGAAAATAATTCGAAATAACTTTACGAACTCTCTGCAGTATTCGAAATTTATTTTAGGCCCAAATGGCGGTCCAACCGTAATCATGCGAAACTTTTCATATTAATATGAACTTTTATGAGTTCGAACGTCGCAACGGATTCGCGTTCGTAGAGGATATGGTTGATTTCGTAGCATATGGAGATACAGTGTGTTTCGGACCAATCTCATCATGAGTCAATAGGAAAAATCGATTCAGATGTGAATGCATTTTATTTCACCCAAGGAATGGGGCTCACACACCTATAGAACCAACTGCAGCCACTTAATTAACGGCAGAATGACCAGGGTGATATTTCTGCAACTCCTCAGCTTCAATATCTCCCTTCCAGGAAATAATATGGAGAATCGAGAAAACAGGTCGATTCCCATTGCGAGGAGGACACTCGAAATGAAAATTCTTAGCCCTTATGGTTGAACCCCCTAGGATGAGTAGATGTCACCCTAAGAATCTCAAATGGGAAGAAGGGGTCCAGTGGAACATCATTTTGAAGGACTGTCAATTCTTTTCCCAATGGTACGTGAAGAGAATATGCCTGAACTGAGATGTATGGTTTTCAGGTCAATATTCGAGCAGAAATCATTGAATTGACTCTCCTTCTGATATAAATGTTTGAGAGAATGGAAAATATCTGAGCCATCACTGACACAGATCGGTAAACCTTCCAACCGACTCAAATATCAAACAAACGGAGGAACTCACCATGTTTGATCATCCGTGGATGTGAATGGGACAAGAGGACACGTCTAACTGATCGTTGATTTGAAGCAAACACAAACATCATTATTGTTGATCTTCATATCAGATCATTGATCGAAATCGAAATCTTCTCCACCTCCTGCATCCATTCTCTGATTGGTTCTCCTTTCGATTTCCAGAAAGTACTCACAGGGATGCCTGTATCCAGCTATCAATATATTATCATGAAGAAGTAAACAAAAATCTGATGCTTTCGCAGTTCCCTAGTTTTGATGATGATGACATAGTTTGGAATCCCCTTGATAACCCTCTGTGATCGTCCTGAATTATTCCCATAACTATATGTCATTGCTTCAATTAGCTATCTGAAATCAGGGTCAGTTTGAAATCTATTTTCTTTAGTCAGAATAACAGACTCCATAGACGCTATCAATCACATCAATTATATTTATTCTTCATCTGTTGAGTTGTATATCATTCATAGCTTCCTGCTCATGTGAATTTTCTCGATGACGAATACATATTTATATTTCGAACGAAACCCCAACGAATAGTTGTGCTACATGTTTGTATAACGAATCAAAACGAGTTATTATGCTCATCATATATTTTCATCGAGTATATTCGTATGAAACAGAGTTTGTTCACCAATCAGAATCATTTCAATCTTGTTAATCAATCCGGAAGTGTGTTCCAATCGTACCTAAAAGTCATTTCAGAATGACGGACTGAGGATGATAGTTAATATAACGAAAACAGATAGTCGTGATGAATATCATTTTCGAAACATATTCTTGAATTGGAAAAACTATACAACTAATACAACTACTATCACGTGACCCGTTAACTAGATGATCATCGATAATAATTTGGGAAAAAATTATCGATTCATCGATATTATCGATATCATCAATATTATCGATATAATCAATATCATCGATATCATCGATATTATCGATATTATCGACATTATCATTTCCGATATCATCGATACAATCGGAATTATCGATGTTATCGATATCATCAGAAATATTTGAAATGTGTTAGATTAGTCAGATGGTGAAGCCAGAAATACTGAAACAATCACTGTCTGAATATTCCTATGTTCCTATAGTAGTTCCTATGATATCGATAATATCGATGATATTGATAAAATCGATAATATCGATACATCGATAATATCGTTACATTATGATTATCGATAGTCGATATTTCAGAACTGTTATCGCCCACCCCTACTCATGACACATCCTTCTGAAGCTCCACTACAAAATGGCAGGATATTTTATAGTTGCATGAATGAAAACACATTAATATACGTTATAATATCAAAACCGAGAGAATTCTCAGTGATCGTTTGCCGAATCGTTCTATCTGTAGACAATATTCAACAGAACTGTATCCAAATCTACGATTACCGGTAGTGTACAGAACAAAAAGCCTTCAGGTCATTCGTCCATTCCGGAAGAATAACAAGTTCAAATAATTGGTGAGATGAAAGTGAGTCCTCAACAGTCCCACTTCCTCCGTTGCGAATGTTTGTGAGGTGTGTCTGTCCTCCTAATGTGTACAGACCCAGTCAGACTCATGAAGAATGAGTATCATCCGTATAAAATGAAAATGGTCAATTGAAGATGACCCTGATCGAAGTACAAAATTCTGCGTAATTAGGACGGAACCCATTGCACGGCATCCTACGTATCTCCACAATATTTGTTACAGTGACAGATGTACATTTTTTTCTCGACGGTAATGTTCACAGACAAAATTTTAGTGATACCAACCTTCACGTTTTCCGGGAAACTCAATATCCAGAAAATATGAACGTTTGGGAGGAATATCGGGAGACCATATTGTAGAACATCTATTCATTGAACAAAATTCCATCAGGTGAACTGTATTCGAATATGCTGGAGAATACTGTTGACATACTTGTAACCGAAATCGTCGAAGCGAATCCTAATGAATTCACCACCACCAACACATTACGCTAGACAAGTGAGGAACTATTCAGATGATACTTCTTCCAGCCTCCTCGCCAGATCTGACACGTTCAGATTTTTTTATGTGGCAATTAGAAGCGGAAGGTGTACGAAACTGAACCTGCTTCAATATTGGAATATTCGATATACGGCAGAGAATAATGAATGATCGTAGAAATATCGACGTTGCCTTCGATCATTGAGTGGGTTTGTTGTTCGGAGGACGTAGCTGTGTTCGAGAATGTTCAGCGTGGAACAACAGATTGGCTGTTCTAATGTCAAAAAATTGAAGGCAACCATTTAGAGCATCTTCTGAACTGAACTCAGCATATTCCCTCAGATTATGAAGTTAACTGTCGATGTATTCAGACAACTATTGAATCTTCCAATATTTTGTAGTAGATGAAACTTTATATTCCAGGGTTGTAAAGTATTCGTCAGGAGCTCCAGAATGATGTGTCAGCTTCCTTTCCATTCGAATCATTTCCCTATGGCACCTAGTTACCATCTTGACATTGTCGTGTGTCGATTCCACTCCAAAATGTAGTATTCATGCATCAATTCCATCATCCCCAGTTTCGATCCTTTGAGTTAATTCGTTCGAAAAATGGAAGGGGTGGGGAGGGGCCATTGAAGAAAACCACTGTACAATGTATCAAGAGATATATCATGCACAATAGATATAGACCATGATGATATTAGTCAAGAATTCTTGAAATGTTTGGAGGTCTGAGTAGTCTACTTCAAACATTGAATACGATTTTGGGAGCAAGATTTGGACTATACATTTCATCAATTTGAAAGCTGTTTTCAAGATCCGTAACATTTTGTGTATCATTGAGAGGTTGTTCGTTATATTCACGCATTAGTGATGAGGTGCAGTCGCTGTTCATTATTTTGGTATTCGATTTTCAAGCAATGAATCTAAAATTTTTCTCTCTGTATCCTCATCATTCTGTCAATGTGAACTTGAGCATAATGCATACTCAGATAAGATTCCATTGCATGAATTGATTGCTCCTTCTATATTTGATTTCAGAGTCATTTGTGACCCGAGATCCTTCACGTCAGATGACTGAATACTACTAGATGTGACCGAATATCGTTTCTGTGGATCATGGTAGAGGAAAAACCTTGTTGTTCTCGAGTTGGTACATTGAATGCATAATTTTTTTATTCGCCTATAGTGTTCACTGAACTTGTTTCATGTACGATTTGATTTTCTATATGGTTATGATATATACTTATATGTTTCCACTTTTTGTATTTGTTATCCATGGAACCGATCTCAGCTCATCATAAAAAAAGGCATAGAAGTTGATTGAATTGAATTCCATGTGTTTGTCGTGTTACATGTGTATATTCTTCCGGTTGGGTTCAAAAGCAGCTGCTCATAGCTGAACCCCGCCCTTTCATTCAATATTTTGTTTGCCGGTATCATCATTATATTAGTATATAATGAATGAAGACATTTCATCAATATTATTATCATTTCATTCATTATACTGACCTGCAGATAATGTACTAGAGAACATATGACTAGGGCTAGGTGATCACGAGTGATTTCGATTCTCCTAGGTGATGAAATCATAGAAGTTGACTTTTCCTCCGTAGTCAGTTGGACATAAGGATCAGATGCAAGTATTGGTATAACAGCATTAGTGTTTTTTCGTTTTCGTTGATTCCTCAAATCATTTTTGAAAGAGTGCCATTGACTTAAGTACTGTTTGGAACGACGACGTAGGTTCTTGAATTCGGTCTTTCATTCTTTTTTCATCTGTCGACAACACGAAAGAGAAAGACTTCTCTAGGCAAATAATTCCACAACTTTTTCGTTAATCTCCATATAGCAATATTGACATGATGAAAATATCGATAATATCATCATCACGATGATTATCTGTATCAATATTAGATCCATAATGATATAAACATCATTGTACTCGTTCAGAATTGACGAAATTGCAGAAAATACATCAATTATGAAAATCGAGGAAAATTTTCTGAATGTCTTCATGATTGAACAGGCTATTACGAATTCGTTGTTGAGTATTGAGATCTTGTTAACCTCTGTAAGAGATATAGCAAGATTATGCGATATTTTGTATCCATCAAGATGCCCAAGTTTGAATAATTCGAAATACTTCCGCTTATACATGAAAAAAAATATTTCACGCGAAGTTTTCGCTCGTACGAAGTTGCATAATTAGCTTCCAGTTGTTTTTTTCTCCAAATACTGCATTCACCATTCATTTCTTCTATAGTCTCGACTCCCCGGTATAAAAACAGTGGAATTAGCATTCCATTGAAGAAATCAAGTTGAAAGGTAAGGAGATTCTCATATTTGTCAAGCCTATTGTCTTGCTTTGTGAAATATCCTTTTACCTTCCTCTGGTATTCCAAATTCTCTAAACTCCAGAGCAGCATTTCGTTGAGCCCAATATGGCACTGTTGATCTTCTGGTTACTGAAATTTCCATATTAACCTCGCCACGAATTACCTAGAAAAATTTTATAGCTTCACTTTGGAAGAATCCCCAATCACGTTATATCGATAAAGCTCCTCTACGAAAATCTGAAAAGTCAAATCTGAAATGCAATGGCAAACTTCAGGAAGAAAGTTTGGCATTTTCTTGCCTAAATCTTGCACTCTAAAAATTCATTATCGAGATGGAATTTGAACGTTCTACTTACGGAAGCCGAAACCTCTCTCAATCAGTTAGGATTCCTCATCGGGAACATTTTATGAGTCGAATATTACTTCGTGAAAAACTTCGAAGAGAGAATCGAGTAATTATTATTATTTGATACTCATTTGCGATATAAGTAGCTGATGAATGAGATGAAAATGGTTCAGTTCATTATCCCCATTCGAATGCGAGGCCACTAGGAGATGAAACTATCATATGAAATTGTCACAAATCTGAATTTCAGTCGATCATCCATTTACACAATGAGAGAAAAGAAACATTTGGCCGTCAGGTAACGTATCTGTTTTTCATGATGAAGAGTTCTTAAGTCGTCAAAGTATATACAAATACACACGGAATTGAGAATTTCACGATGCAGTACCTCTTGGTATATACTGGGTGACAGCGTATTCTCAGGCAAGTCGTAGAGGGCGATGAGATACGAAATTGACAGAGGTGTTGTATTAAAGAATTGAAGAATTTCTCAATGTTTCCGATTCCATCATTCATGTTCAGAATGCAAGAAATGAAATACTTCTTTCAAATCAATTTGGGCAACTTTTTGTTTCTGTACTACCTAGATGTGATCGATCTCAATCATATTCAGAATAATTGAAATTCCGCAAATAAGTACGGGTCAGTTTTGGTGGAACTGGAGGTGATGGTGGTTGGCTGGTGATTATGAGATATTGGTAAACCTCTCAAGTCTTGAATTGAGCAACGCTGTCAAGTTTGAATTTTGTGCCCTCGGAATTATAGAAACCTAGAACTTTGGAACTTCTCATCTGAAGAATATGTTCACATCTTCTATACGTAGTGCACTCCATCTCGATCTCAATTACTTTTTCTATTCTATTCAATTCAATTCAATTCAATTCAGAAGAGAGCTATTTGCCTAGTCGATGATACAACACTCACCAAATTATTGACCTCTCTAGATCATCGTAGAGAGGTCGGCGATCTCTGCCTTTCCTATAGATACTTCCACAGTCGGTGCTCAACGGAACTATCATCTATTATGCCACCACGTGCGATTCCTAGTAGACAAACCAGACGAGCTCAAGCTGGTCACCCCTACACTGTCAGGCTCGAGACCTGTCGAACATCGCTATACAAAGCATCATTCATCAATAGAACGGCAAAGTTGTGGAATTCTTTGCCTAGTGAAGTCTTTCCTGATGCTCACAACCTCCAAACTTTCAAGAAAAATTCCAACACCTTCCTTCTCTCCAAAAATTCCACCGCTAGCTAATACGATGTTCCTCGAATATTATAGGTTTCCCTTCCGTGTTGCCCACAGATGAAAAAAAAATTCCAACCTTGATTTATAATTTCACTGCGGTGAATGATCTATCGATCGAACAACATGAGTTTCATCTTTGATTATATACACTAGTTGAATACTCAAGGGTTTCATTGAAAACATTATCATTACCCTACAATAAAGACTACTCATTCATGATATATACCAATACCATACCATTTGAACATTTCCTAGTTTAAATATCCCATATTAGATGAGCCGCCTGAAAACTCTAATATCTGCACGATCCTCTAGATAATGGTCATTCAGAACACCCGTTCTGAATGGAAGGTGACAAAATTTGTTACATTACATTGTACCATTATTTTCTACTATTACTGAACTTTTTTAATTGAGAACATGAACATGGGTGCCATTTTGAGATTTTTTTGATATCGTGAATATCTTGTTCTGCGTGTTCATCTTGACCAATCTTTCGTGTTAACATGCATTTAAGAGTTCGCTACACAGAGAGAATGATACTTCGCATCATTATCATTATCTTCCATGGATGAGGAAACATACTAACAGCAAACATACTAACGAGATCAACAATATAAACGAAACCTCACTTTATGATCGTCATGAAACGAATAATCCTGGAAATGATGCCAGTGAAAAGTGTTGAACAGTTTTCACAAACATGGAGAGAACGCATGAAATGAGATTACGAATTATGGATGAATCACGAAATAATCTCATCTGGTGTGCTCTCATTTAGCAGGTTCACGGTGTGGGACACACTACCATTATCTCCTTCGAATGAATATTCTGACACTGTGCAATATCAGATGCACAATTTCACGCAAAAAAACATGTTTCATGGACTTTGGCAGAAGGAATAATATAAACGGTATTGTCAAAAACTGAACTGTGTACGATGGAGCAGGTTTCGGATCAGAAACTCATGGGATAAAAACTCCCATTTCTGAATGAAAATTTCATGTCTTCTCATCAGGTACCTTCGTGGCACTGTATCCCAGAAGTCGTCAATCAACTATGACAATGACTAATAACAAAAATCAATAATAAGCTTCCTGAAAAAAGTACTTCGTTTTTTCCTTCCGTGTCAAGAGAATGGAAATGTCTTATGGTAGTTCCAAATCATCGAGAAAATTGAAAACGAATATATATATGCCTCTCAAAGTCTACATTGCTGTTGACACGCTGAAATTCATGAATGAACTCAATTAGAAAAATTCATCGCAAGAAGCAATATACGGAAGAGACTAATGGACAATGTGGATAAGCCTTTGAGAACCACATTAGAATTGTAGAGGTGATTAAAAGCGTACCGTGAAACAGAGCTATGGCGTATTATCAAACCCTTCGTAGGAAAATATTTGGTTACGCCCCAAGGCACTAACTGAATCGACATCATCGCATTTGGAAGGGAATTTCAGATGATTGGGAGACACGCACTTCCGTTCGAAATAGTATTCAATACCATTCAATGGAGAGAAATTTTCTTGAGCGAGGATTTGTCAGGATTCCATCAAACACATTCACGGATATCCAATTTTCTACTGACTCGATAAGCCATCAACCAAGATTGAGGGATATAGCATCTTGAATCGTTAGAAGATTATTGACAATAGTAAAGAGACCACTGAGAATGTGACTGATTCGAGAATGGAAAGGATACCTCTATCATATGATTACAATGATCCATCTGTAGCTACTCAGTAGCTTATCTGTTACATGTACATCGTAGGAGCTCTCACGGATGGTAGATGGGACCAAAAACATAGTTTTCTGGTACTTCTTGAGAAAACTACCTCAGATTTCTCGCCGTTGAGTAGCGTTGAAAATGCAACACCTTATGTTTCAACCACACTCCTTCGCGAAATGATGAACTCGATTGTTCCTCTGTGTTTCTGTCATCACACTCCCTTTGGTTTGTTTTTTTTTATCTGTGGACAACACGAAAGGGAAACCCATAATGTTCGAGGAACATCGTGTTAGCCAGCGGTAGAATTTTGGGAGTGAAGGAAGGTGTTGGAATTTTTCTCGAAAGTTTGGAGGTTGTAAGCATCAGGAAAGACTTCACTAGGCAAATAATTCCACAACTTTGCCGTTCTATTGATGAATGATGCTTGGTATAGCGATGTTCGACAGGTCTCGAGCCTGACAGTGTAGGTATGACCAGCTTGAGCTCGTTTGGTTTGTCTACTTGGAATCGCGCGTGGTGGCATAATAGATGATCCGTTGAGCACCGACCGTGAAAGTACCTACAAGAAGGCATAGATCGCCAACCTTTCTACGATGATCTAGAGAGGTCAATGATTTGGTGAGTGTTGTATCATCGACTAGGCGAATAGCTCTCTTCTGAATTGAATCTGAGAGCTTCAGCGTATGTTTGGGGGCTGAGCTCCAAACATGTGATCAGTACCTCAGGACAAGACGAATTTGTGCTTTGTAGATCATAAGCAGTTTCTGGGATGTGAAGTATATCTTTGCACGGAATAGAAAACCAAGTTTTTGCAATGGACCGCACATGATCGTCCCATGAGAGAGCACTGTTGGTGGTGACACCCAGCATGGATATTGATGACCTCACAGGAACAGTGGTACCCGACATCATCAAATTGGGCATTGTGTGATTAGCCTTCTTGGTGAACATACAAGCTTGAGTTTTAGTTGCATTGAACTGTACTAGATTCTCCGATCCCCATTTCAGAATTCTTGTCAGATCCTCATTCAGAGCATCGACCTGTCTTCGCCTTGCACCTCCGGTCTCGTTGGATGATATAGGGGCTCTAGAATAAAGTGTACTATCATCCGCAAAGCCATGAAGTAGGCTGGAGATCAAATTCAACAAATCATTGATGTGGAGCAAGAACAAAGTTGGTGCCAAGACAGAGCTTTGTGGAACACTAGCAGTGATCGTGATTGTATCAGACGAGACCCCGTTTACCACCACGTAGAGTGATCTATCTGTAAGGAAACTCGATAGTTATAGACACAGTCAAGGGTGGCAAACCATATGACGGTAGTTTCGCTAGGAGGCCTTTGTGCCAAAGAGGAGTAGAGTTGAACTACATATTAGCAAGACATAAAATGGAGCGTACACAAACTGAAAGCGAAACTTCCGTCACCCTGACTGTATAGTATACTGTCGAGTTCCCTCGCATATCAATCACTCCGTGTGTTGGTAGATGGTTCTGATACCATGACTATCGATAATACTGTTTCACACGGATTTGTTTTGATACTAGCTTTGTTTTTGCTCTACATCACTCCTGACTCCTGCCCAGTCCATAGATTGCGATTTGGTATACACTCCATATCAACATCTCCTCTAGAGTCACTATACTATCGATAGAGACCAGATGTGCAAGACGGAGACAGTTAGATACTGTTAATGGAGATCTGGCGAGAATTTCAAAGTGGGAATCTGCGAATCTCCCAGAGTTCATCCAATGCAACAAGAAATTAATCTTGTCTACACCAGGAAGGAACATCGTCTAATTCACAATGACCATATAAGGTCTACAGCGAGAACTGCCACAGGAAAACTTGCTTTCCAGTTTCTTGATATTTGCAAAATGTCTTCGAGTACTGATTACATGTTTGGAGTTCCGCTATCAGACATAAGCTGAAGCTCTTAGAACCGATTCACAAGAGAGGAGCTAGTATATTATGCAACTATATGGCTTTTCTAGGAATTCTCAAATAAGAGGACGATTTCACCATTTTTCATGATATTTCCATGACTGGTACCAATAAGAGATCTTAATCGATCCCAGGTAAGACGAGCACAATCTGGTGTAACTATACCGTATGAATGTTATATGGCTCAAGAAAATGAACACACTCTTCGAAGTGAATTATCGAACTTATTGCATGCAATCACAGAGGCCCCACTGTTTTTGTTACATCGGAAGACATTCCCTTTCTCATTCATTGTATTGAAGACTAACCGGAAAGTTTCGAATTTCGATGTTTTTGTTGGCAATGTATCAACTCTATTCTAACACCGACTCATTACAACAGCGGCTTCTCTCTGAAACATTACCCCTCTTGTTCGAGGAAATGAAATTATCTGTCATAATTTGGAGCTCACCTCTTACCGATGAGAAATGAGAAATTGAACGACGGAGTAATAGTCAGTAATGTTGGCAGAACTCCATTGGAGTTGTATTATAATCCCGAGAGTGATGTTCCGGTGGCGGATTACCTGTCTTTCTAGTTGTCCTGCTCCCTGCTAGATGAAGCCTGGAAACTGAGGATTATACTCCAACTGAAAAATTGGAACGACAAGACGGGTAAATATTGTATGATATTATACGTGATGTGATGATTCCAAATTCAGGAGAGAAATGTGATGCAAGTGATTAATAGCGAGCGAAATGATGAAATAGGATAATTCCGAGTGTGTGAACATGAAGTATCATCTTGAGTCCATTAGCAGTATAGTTGCATTCATCCCACGTATTGTATTTGATATATAATCCATGTCCATTCGATAAAAATTGATGAGTTCATCGATATCAATAATCAGTATCATTCACTTCCTTATTCATGCTCTAGTTTGATGGATCGACTGAGACTAGCACAAGAGCAATAAAACATTCGGTAAACCAGGAAAACAACTCATCCGGCATCTTCGATGTCAGACGGTTATTATATCATGAAAAAAATATGAATAATGAACAAGAATTCCTACTCGCTATTTATATTGTAGTAGCAACCATATGAATCGTGAACCAATTCCAAGATAATATAGTCAGACTGAAAACGATATCTTTTGATCTCACATTGATTTCGCATTGCATTCAATTTGCTCCACTTTATTCGAATACCATCCATCAGCCGAAGCCAATTACAGGATGAAGAAAAAAAAACACAGCTGTTTAGTGAATTCAATACGATGAAAATACACTGATTATGTGAGGTGAACATGACTGTGAATGAAATCGATTTTTTTTCCAATCGTACCAAAGAAAAGTTAATGTACAGAGATATAAACGCTCATATAATTGACAATCAGCAATCCATAACAATGTTCTCTTCATATGTGAGCGTCCACACTGGAGAATATCTTGCAGTTATCTTGAACAAGCTTTAACATTGCATGAGTGAGAATGCTGGTGAAGAATTTTGGCAGTACACGAATAGAAGAGAATTCAATTGTTTCTCGAAGAGAATCAAAGAACGTGAAAACCAATGGAGGAGAGCCGATGGTGATAGTCAGGTGTATGATTCAGTAATTCATGTGGAAGAATGACACCACTACTATCAAGATAATGGATCAATGACACGCCATTCATTTTGTACCGAAGATAATTGATGAACTTTCGCAGACTATTCCTGAAAATGTTGATATGAATAACATATCCAGGACACCAAATTACACAAATGAATTCCTAGTCTGATGATGGAATATAGTGTTTCAGGAGCTGTTGCGACAAAGGTTTTTCATAATTAATGGTAATGAATCCATATTGGACCAATTATTCAGCATTTCCAGGTTATCTTGGAAAATATTCAGGCTGTCAACTATTATATTCAATGTGCAATAATCAACATAAATCAATACATTCTCGGAAGACAGGCGAATATCATATAAGGAATTGTAAATGGAGAAGGTTCCTGAATGCTGGAATGCTGAAATATCAATTGACTCGAAACCGTGACACTGAATACGGAGATTATCTGACAAATATTATAAAACATCAGGGATTTCAGTGTGTTCTCATATTGTGTCGGTTCGCGGCCAAAAATTTGATTCAATAGTAATCCATGATCTAATTGATCGAAGACTCCCGAAAGTCTAAATAAATAATATTGACCTACTCACCTTCGTCCACTTCCACTAGGAATTGAGTTACACCTACGGAATTGGTAACAGTAGATCGTCCTTTGATGAAACCATGCCGATTCATAAAGAAACTCGTGAATCATCATTCAAACCATTCGTACTCTGGCCTGTACCGAGGAATTCCTATCCGAGACATAATGAACTCGCCCTGTATATCCAGTCGCTGAAGGGTATTACCATCGGTGGCGATAGATAACCAGGTCACGTGCTTTCATCTAATGCTCATAAAGTTGATGCGGATTTGGCTCGATTTCAGGCTGAGAGTTGAGGTGAATTTGGACGCTCCGATAATATCTTTGAGCTCCAACAGTTGGCAACACATGAGTGGATTGTGAAGAATAGTAATATCGGTTCACTGATAACATCGTTGATTCATGGGAGAATTATATTGTGAAACATTTTGGAGGACTCTTAGAAAATTCATTGATGAGGAGCGGAATGAATTCAGCTTCGCACTCAATTTATGCCTCTGAAATTTCCAACGAGTTCAAATATTATACTCAACACTGATCATTGATTCATCAGATGTCAATGAAAGCACATGGTCTACTAAACTTAGATATTTTTGACTATGTGGTTTTCCTACTTCTGCATTTCAGATCGTGATTTGTTCGTGTATGGAGAATAGGCATCAAAACTGAAGATATTCCTAGTGGCTACATTGATTTATCTTTTTCTTATTTTCCGCTGAGGCATCCATTGGATCTATTTTCTTTCATTTCCAATTCATTCGTATGTATTTGTCGAAATTTGCAGTTGGTTAGCAGTGATATCATCAACACACTCATTTTGTTCGAATAAACTATTTTCGTTCCGAATATTTAGGCTTGAAAGAAACAGATGGATATCCAAGTATCGGAAAGAGGATGTTTTGTGTCAGAAAGTGTGTTGTAAAATCACAATTTCATGCAAACTTTTTTTTGGGCCTTATCGGTTTCTCACCATCCTATCGGGCTTGTCAATTCCATCAGATCAGGTATCAATCATGTTCATGGTTATCGTCCACCATCTGATATAAATAAGTCTGCGCAAATTCTACCAGTAATCATACATTCCTAGCTGGAAGCAATGTTCTTGATGAATATCTATAGTGGCTTCAATACGGATACCAATAGATTTGCTGTAATGTCATCCGACCAAAGGAATTCTCTTGCTCTTATAGAGATACCTCAACTAGTATCAGATTCACTCACTGATCACTGATGATGTGTAATCCATATCATGTTCCCCTCGAGGTGTCCTATTATTTGTTCAGGACTCACTCTCTGTAGTACCATACCAGAATGAGAGATGGGAAGTCACAATGGCAAATGTTTAGATAAGTATGACAACTTGTGAAATCCTATCACATCGCTCGTCAGCACAACAGGCAACATGTTTGTTGGTTCATGTTTCTGTGGGAGAGGCGAAATTAATTATGAAACAATGTCAAGCTAGTAGCTCACTTGATTGATCGTTTGGATAACATCCGATAATTCCTGCAGGAGATACTGATTGTAGGAGGCTTCCGACGGAACGGGGTTTGTGAACATCGTCAAACATAATTACGTTTGATTGAAATCGAGTATCTTCTCGCGTATCCGGTGGAAATAGGCCTCATCAATCCAGAGAATATAAAATTCCCTGAAATTTCCTTTCATCATCAAGTTGTAGTCAAGTTTTGATATCAACTCCTAGTAGGAACTGTTGTTGACTGAGAACTCGGTGGATGAATTTTCAGAGAATTGAGATTTGGCTCTCTAGGCAAGTGAGAGTATCCACTAGTATTTGAAACCAGTAATTTGCAAAACGATCTCAACCATAATTATATTCACAACTCTCTTCGAATGCGATATAGATCGTATCAGACATAATGACGGTAATGTATGGACTGGGATTAGAAAGACTCACTACTATAGTGGGTGTCCCAGAGTTTTCAGGCGAGCACATTTTCAAGCTATTTATAGTGAAGAAAATTGGAAACCATAAGCTCGTTCATGCAGCATGGCGAAATCCACCACCTGGCTAATAACCTGCGAGAAAGAACCGCTCTAACTTTTTTTCTTCAAATCGCACCCGCCGTTCGTACCGGTTCAAAGTTGTGAAGATAGTTAATCAAGAAAATTGAATAAGTTTATTGGTGGATTAGATATAGTGGACCTGTTCGATGGCCTGCACGTTCTCCAGATCTCACGCCACTGGACTGTCTTCTATATGAGTCTTTGAAATGAGTTGTGTTCAAAACTCAACCGGTAAATATTAAAGATTTAACCCCGAAAATTTCTGAAGCTTGTAGTACTCGCGCGCTGATTCGGCAACTTGATGCATTTCGAACAATTTCTATAGTGAAATGTATTATTCGATATACAGATGAACTCATGAATTGATATTCCATTCGTATTTTCATTTGCCATAATTCTGCATGCCATTCTAGCTACCATGAAACATCATCGAATGAAAAATGAAACTGGCTGAGAGTTGAACCAGAATAAACATGTAGGTGCAATTCGAGAAACAAGATGGGTGTGGTTTCTCGGGGGTTGTTTACCAGGAGGTGGATTTTGCTATGCTCATGGCTCCTATTGCACGTATTTTTTTTTCAATTTTCTTTCCTGCGAATAACTGAAATACCTTTGGGCCTGAAAGCTCTGGGATACCCGGTATAGCTTGATAGTTCTATACACCTTGCCGAAACATTCTTCACGTCTGAGAACATATTAGTTGATTGGTGTCAGTACATAACTTCATAGGAATAATAATCAATCTCATTCCATTGACATGAGACTTTCGCATTTTTTCTGGGATATTCTATCGAAATGAAAGCAGGGAATTGAATTTCCTTCTGGTGAATGTTTGATCGGTCAATGAATAATTTCTTGTGGTATTTGGGCAGACAGTAATCGATCGATGAGTTCTATCCGTCTATAGCGTGAGTCACGTGATGTTTTCACTTAATCATCCTGATTGTTGCGTGGTAAGAATCGGATAGTATATCAAAATTGTATATCTCTATGCTATCTATCTAAACAACCAGTGAGATTCGATTCGTTGAATGCGTGATTCTCAACTCATTAGATCTATACTCGTTTTTCTCATGTTCAATTTCCTGCATGGACCTTGTTCACTCACGCGGAAGTTTCAAAACCTGATATCGATTCTCGTTGAATTTGATTCCTCATGATTTCTATGAAGGATCCTTTGAATTGGAATCCATTCTCAACACCGATGAATTACTTTTCGACGAACCCACCAAAACTACCAAACCAATCAAGACGGTCGATTCGTAACGACTATCGGAGGGAAAAAGAACATTCGAATTCAAATTATTAGAATTCCGTTTATTCGCACAATGCTTCACAATTTGCAAATAGAAAAGAAAATCATCATCGCTACATTCGAATGGGACGATATTCAGTCATGTACCTATTGCAGAAAAAATTCTCGAGTCTGTCGAGTCTCTCGAATAATCTGAATGGGTCAATTTGAATTGTCAAGCTGTCAAATATATTCTCGACTCATTTCAAGACGAGTTTGATGAGCAGACCTATGAGTTGCCATGTTCCAAAGATCGATCAAGACATGGATAAAATTAATATATTTGTGACAGTACCATCATTCTTCTCAATGAAAAAATCTCTGGAAGAGAACAAGCTATGACGAAAGTTCTCATCCCGGTCTCTAACATTTCCAGATGGATACGCTAAGAGAACGTTCCAATTGCAGGGTAACATAATCATGACATTTGCTCATATTACCCTATCGGTAAAAGTAAACTGGTGGAGGTCCATCTGAAGGAAAGATCAGGAGATGATTCACAGATATTTGTTGAACATCAAAGTTCCGTAACCCGTGAAGTGTTCAACGATCTACTATACCACCACATTCAGCTTATCGGTATAGTTAATAGTGAACACTTACATACTGCTTGATACAATTTATAGCCCAATGCAAAATATTTTTCGATGCCTGCTATATTAAGGGACATGTTTCTGAAGAAGTTATATTTCACAAAAATTTACAATATGCAGCCACAGCGCAATTCACATTTTATACCCTCGCTCGTTCATGAGATATAATAATGTGATATTCTCACGCTTTGTAACGAGATTTATTGGACCCTTCTCGCCGTATTATGTAGTACGCTCTATTTCCGTCTTTTCTCGCAGAACAATGAATTCTTTAGGTGTTTTACATCAATTCCGGATGTTTCCCATCATATAGAATCCATTCGGTCAGTGGTGCTGGTGCATGAGTATCTATCAATAGTGAATTTGATCGAAGATTCTATGTGTGTGATCACTAATGGGTTGTATATGTATAAATGATGCCATGCGATTATTGGATCACTGAAGATCTCACTAATAGCAAAACTGATGGATGACTTGCTCTCACCTTTTCATATCTCATAGTCTGTCTGTCTGTCTGTCTGTGGAAGTAGTATTCTGAGTTATATGAATTCATTCGGGTCCATAAATAACATCCACTCTCAATTGTAACTAATGAAGAACACACTTCACATGTTAGTGATTGGAAGGCCATTAAATCAATCAGCGTCATAATGATATGAGTATCTTCTCTATGTTTCGGTACTTTGATAGTCCCATCAATGCATGATTTCTGGTGTATCAACTCCATGATTACACGATTTTGAGATATTTTTGTTTTTGGTTTTCCAAAGATTGGTATTTGTAGCAACTGAAAAATGAGCTATGACGGTGGAGGAATTGCCTCAGTATACATTAGATAATCGACAGTTCAGAAATGACTGTGGCTCTCGCTACCAGAAATCTGTTGAGTATTGAGAGAAATAATAACCCGGAAGGGTACTAATGTACGCTACAAAATCATCAAAATGATGGAACAAATGAGATAGGGAAAAAGAATGATAGCATTGACCATCAACAGATAGTTTCTTCCGCTTGATGTACTATTGGAAAAATAGGAATACAACTCGTAACATAGGCAGGTACTCATATCCCTATTATTCTCATAGTTGAGACCTCAGTTGAGACTAACAACGGAGCAACGATAGTTTATTGAAAGTTCCCAAACTATGAGATTGCTATAAATAATTGCAAAATAGTTATCTGTTCAATCTGCTTGCATAGTTTATCAATATTGCAACTGATAGAGAGGTATATTTCACAAAAACTTCGAGCATCTTTTGAAATTCACTTGAACTTGCCTGTATATTGCCTATATTGTGTTGATGTCCCTCCTTTGAGTTTGTCAGCGCTATCTTCGAGGACACCCTGAATGTTGCAGTTGTCAATGGAATCCAGAATACCCACCACTGTGATTAGTCATTATGAAAAGATTCCAACACTGAATTATAAGGTGATCATAAGGTGAATCCCACTTCAACTATTCAGCAATTGTTTATATTCACGCACCATATTCATTGATCGACTAATTTATAATTACGAGAACATCCATCCATCCATTCGGAAGGGAATTGCCAACAACTTCAATTCGAGTTCACCAATATTCAATCTACTTTATGAAAAATGCATCAAGAAATCTCTCAATGAGAACATTGAAAAAGGAAACAGTGAAATCATCGAGAAGTTACATACGATTCTCCAGAATTCGAGCGATGCTATTAGAAATGTTGGGATTAGATAAAAATGTGATAATCTGGCAGAGGATCCAATCAGAAACCAAAGCGTCCCGCGTCTTGCATAACTCGTGAAGCGAACTTGATTAACATTGATGTCTCATCATGACTGACAACGACTGCACTTAAAAAATTCTTCAAGCAGTCAAATGCAGCAATTTCATATCATTGATAGGAGATTGCAAGAAGGCACCATGTTAACTCCCAATGCCATTGATTGGCATTTATTCCTCCACTTATGAATACCTGAGATGAGTGGGTACTCTTTCTAGTTCTCTAGTACTCTCCCAAAATTCCACCGCTGGCTAACACGATGTTCATCGAACATTATAGGTTTTCCTTTCATGTTGTCAGCAGATGAAAAAAGTATATGCAGGGCATATTCCTCGAACAATTTCAAGTCGAAAGTGCCTCAAACACTTTTGTCCAAAACTCCATAGTCGAGGAGTTATGAGCAATTTCAATAGTTAAGAGAGCAAGAATGTGTTGTGAATCAGCGAGGAGCCATTTTGTACATGAACTTTAATTGAATTTGTGTGAGGGAAAAAAAAGTCTCAATTGGTAAAATATCACATTGGTGTATTCAACATTCTCTGTTTTTCAATCTACATAAACTTGAGTTTAATGCTGCTCATAGAGTTTTGGACGAAAGTGTATGAGGCACTTTCGACCATAAGCTATGGAGATCGAGTCATGGGACACCCTGTATATACTCTTTCGTTATACGTACCTATATTTATATACATACACACTTGAGATGATATGACGTGAGTTAAGTATGAATAATTTATATTCTTATAGTGATAATGTAACTTTTATATTGTGTTACCACGTACAAGTTGTTGATTGTGTCAACAACTTGTGTGGGTTTTTCCAATATTCATTGTATGGTTGCTTCTACTGCAACACATAATCAATGTTCATAAACATATATTCATTTTATCAACCGAACTTCCCCGAATCACAGCGAATGATGCAAAAAGAAAAACTTCTGGCCATGACTAAAATGGATTTTGCTTGTAATATTGATTAACGATTTCTGATGAATTCCAAGAGAGCTCTGGAAGGAATACATCTCCTGAATCCCTAGAATGGTAATACCATGACTCCCGAAATGAACTTCATTCGATTAAAAAAACAGCACTATAATATTCCTGTCGTAGTTGGTATTCTTCATCAATGATAAATAACGGAGGAAAATAGTAAAATTAAATGTTGGAATTCATGATATGCCGTCTTTGTCGAATTCCGGATATTTTCAGTAACAGAAACTTGAGAATAAAACAACAAAAAGACCAGTTTATCTCAATGCAATGACAAATCTTTCAATATGGAAAATGAGGATTGAAGAAAAATACGTGTAGTCTATCGTGTTTTCCTATCCTACTTGGAATTTCCGAGGCTAAGTCTAGGAAATATAAGATCCAGTTGCATCAATATTGAATGCAAGAATGCGCGACTCCGGAAGATATTATTAAATCATGATGTTGCGTCATAATCCGGAAGCATTGTCAGGAGCGGAAGGGCTGGCTTAGCGCCGGAAAATGTTCGCACGGGCTTGTGACTTATTAAAGGTGACCGCCTGGTAATATCTGTATGGATATGGGTTACCTCGGAACGAGACAATATATGAAGGCAATAACGATGTAGCATGAAATTCAAGGTGTCATATATTCCTCGTTCAAATCCTCCTCTGTTTTGCAAGCGACATATCTGGAATTTGGTACATCAAATATGCTCACTAGAGGGCACTATTCGAGAATATATTCAGGAATTATTTTTAATTTCCGGTTTTTCAGCAAATCACATCAACTTTCTATTTTGATTTTCGAATAGAGCACCCTTTATATAATTGCGTCTCTGAAAAAAACTAATTGAAAGAGGGTCGAGTGAGAAACGGTTTGATTCACTTTTTTGGCTGTTATTTCTGACCAGAATGATTCTTCATCGAACTAGGGTAGCATCGTTTCGAACATTTGGAGTAATTTTAGGTTCACGACTATCCAGATCGATGAATGAACTGTGTATTCGGACAGATAAAATAATAAACTATCGAATATGACTGGGAGCACAGAAAATAGGTGGATTTCTTGAATGTAATGATATACAGAGTATTCAAACGTTTCGAACTCATTATTCTCACCTTCAGTTTTCTACTTGCATACCGTGATGGCTGGTGAATTCCAATACTCATAATGTGCATTGCATTGCAATGCGTTCTGTTCATTCATCATCATTATCATCATTTTCATCATTGAGTTATCCTAGATGATGTTGACGATGCCTCAAGAATTATTACTGGATTTCTCTTCTGCTTCTCGGGAACCAACGATAATAAAATATTGCCAATTTTCAATACCTGGTGATTTTTGATGCGAACAAGATGCATAATTCGAACGGAAACCTATGATGTTGATGTGAAATCGCGTGGAACAAGAAACGTATTGGAATATTTCTCGAATGTTTGGAGGTCGTGATCATCACCAAGTGAGGATTCCCAATTCTTTTTGGTTGATATATTGATGAGCTTGGTATTGCAACAGTTTGAGTTCGTCTAGTTTGCCTTACTGAAATCACTTGTAGTGGAATAATATAGGTTGGCGATGAGCACCGACCATGGGAATATCTATCAAAAGAACGGCATCGTCCACCTTCCTACGATGTTCTGAAGAGGTCAATCCAGAGTGTAGTATCACCGAATAGATGAACATCTGTTTCCTGAATGAGTATCGCCCAATAGCTTCAGCGTATTTGGAACCTGAACTCAAAACTTGTAAAGACTACTAAAGGACATGCCATGGAAATTTGCCCTCTTCATATCGTGACGCGTTGCTGGGATGTGGAGTGAGTCTTCGCACAAAACAAGTTGGCCAAGATTCAATGGAGCAGTTCTTGTAATGAACCTCACATTGTTGACATCTCATGAGGGAGTGCTAATGCTGGTGATACCTACCCTCCCGAAATTCTACTGATGGCCTACGATGCTCCTGAATGATACGTGACATCATCATATTGGGCAATGTGTGAGCTGCCTTGGTGGTGACGATACAAGGTTGAGTTTTCTTTGTATTGAACTATACTATATTTTCAGATACACATTTCGAAATTTTCACCAGATATTCATTCATAGTATCGAGATGTGTCTGTCATGAACCTCCGACATCACCGAATAACATATATAGGGTGTTCCATCTCAGACGAGCCACCCCGTATATTTCTCATCTCATAGTGATTGGAAAAATTTCTCGAAACACGTCTAATGATTTTGTTTGGGGGACATCTTCGGCCGTATATTCGAGGCTTCAACGAGCAACCCCCTGTTACAATGTTGGTTGCTCACCTTCTGAGCACAGAAAATGAAGGCAATATTAGAAAATCTCTTGGTGTTTTTTCATTCATTAGTTTGAGAGACTGTATCATTTAATGGAAGTCAATGGAGGTCAATTTGAACATTCGATTCGAACACGCAGATTCGATTTTTCCGATAGTGAGCATGATGAAACAATTCAATTTTCTCTTTATGAATGTGATTTTTCGAAGAATGTTTGGGTTTGTAAAAAGGGATCAATGAAAATGGGCTTGTACATTGTAAAAATAACCAAACTATTCAAGGGGGCTCATTGGAGCTACAAAATTAATTTTTGGCGGAAACGGTTCATCAAATTTACGTTTTTTAAACATCGTTGTAAAGAAGTATCAGTCAACCCCCCTCCCCTATTCAAGTTTGAGGGGTTGGAGCGCCCCCTATTAGGAGGTTACTCGTTCAAGCCTCAAATATACGTCAATATACGTGTTTCCGGAGATTTTTCAACTCACTATCGATAAGAAATATACAGTGTGACTCGTCTGAGATGGAACACATGGCGCTAGAGAAGAAGGTGGTATGGAATGTATTTACAGAGCTGTGAAATGGGCAGCAGGTCACATCCACCAAATATATCGTTGATGTGGAGTGAGATCAAAGTTGGTGCTGAAACATTGTATCAAATGGGACTTCGTCTACCCTCACATGGAATAATCTACCTGCGAGGAAACTCGATAGTCAGGACGGTCGAATTCGGACATATGCTCCTCCATTTTTCTCGATTGATATATGCCATGTAGGCGGACAGACGATGACGAAGGCCATATTGCCGGTAGTTTACTATTCTTGATCGATGTCGATCATTCTCCCCGATATTTCTCATATCATAAAAATAGTAATAAAAGGAGAAATATTCAGTTATCATAATTTGATGTTGTATGATTCGAAAATTATACTCATTTTGCGAATATCTTGGGATTCATCTGAAGATTCATGAGAAGGTCATGGTTTGAAGGGTACTGAAGTAGTTCATATGTTCATATAAATAATGTCGACATTGCTCGATAACGATCATTCATTTGAAGGAGTTGGGTGTTTAGGTATCAGTAGCGAGTAGAGGTATATTTTATGGAATACCTTAATTCAACATTAGAATCTGCTTAGATTTCTGTTATCGAGGTTTCTCCATGCAATGGTGCGAAACAGTAAGCTGGGCAAATTTCAGAATTCTTCTTTTTGTTCTCTCATTCTCAAGTATCTTGGAGGATATTGTTCCGATTCTTTTGTTTCTCATTTTGCAATCTTTAGTTGCTATCCAATTGATTCTATCAAGTTATCGATGAAAGTGAACTTTGTGAATTCGAAACATGAGAGGCAATTCAATAGCTTTCATTTTATTCCATTATTGAATGAATTAGCTTCAATCAGTGTCTATGAACACAAGTTTCCAATTGTTCTCATAGAAATTCTCAATCTCCCATTTCCAATCAATATTGGTGAAGCTATACTGGGTATTCTGCAGGGAATAACTATTGATGGAAATGCTTCGTATATATGAGAGAATGCTTGATTGAATGTCAGTGCACTTTTCAATTCTCTGTCGATTACCGCTGAAACCATTACCTGATATTCATTCATGAAATGTTCTGAAAATGGAGCCATAATATAATGGGCATCAGTTATCTTCCATCTGGTACATATCAGAGCCCACAGAATGAAAAATATCAACTATATTTTTCTGTGCCCTCTGGAAAAAAAGTCACATCGTATTTGCCAATCCTGGCCGCATATCCATTTCAGGTACCTACACATGCAAATGAAGTAAAAACGGTTGCGGGAAAACAAGATCTCATTATTCACCACTGCGTTATGCGTATTTCATTCTCTTTTTATCATGAACAGTGAACACATGAAATGAGCCTCATTACAGCAGAAAAAAAATAAATGGAAACTCGTTGCAGATAAAAATAACCATCACCTGAACCCGAAATGTCCATGTGGGTATCGTCTAACGCGCTTAAATAATATTTCATTTTTGATGATACCCATCAATTGAACGTTTATACACTGAAACTGTGTTCAAGGAATGAGTAATTTATCATAACTTATACTATTTGAAGAACCCCGTTCATATACTCCATCGATTGACTACTATTCAGATTGAATGAGCTTTTCATCGAAATGTTCAGTATAATGTCATTCACTCAAATCGGACAAGAACTTCAGTCATTTTAATCGGAACAGCATATTATTATAACATGATATACTATGTCATGATGAGATCAATGTTCATTGGCAGATGTGGCAGATGGGGTATAATATACATTGTTTTCCATTGATACAGGAACAAGTGAGAAGTTTATGAAACTGGCGGTCTTGTTATACTGGGTGAAACAGACTCGCCAATATTCAATAAGATTTTTCAACTCTCTCGTTCTGGAAATGACACCAACTTTTCATTTCCAAATGGAACACCTTTTATATCGAATACTGTCTATAGGTTGATTGAGGGATTATTCATGGTGTATTCATCCAATACAGATTTTTGATGATAAGTTCAGAGTGAAACCAGTGTTCAGGACTTAACATACGCTAAGATCAATTCTAACTCATACAGAACCTGAAAATGAAGAAGAATCAGTGAAACATTGTATTGACTACCATGTACTCCAGGAAAATTCTATACAGGTGAACCTAACATATATCTATCAGAAAAAATGGAAGATCATATGAACAATATGAAGGAAATGATAAGATACAAGAAAAAAGACCTGAAGATAGACAACATAATATGGTCGATTAAAGTGATATTAGAATCATAGAGGAAGAAAATAACAACTGAAAAAGAAGAATCCAAGGATCTTCTTGCATTCTTCTGAACGGAGATAATGATGTTGCTTCTTGTTCAGTTATTATATAGTTAGAACTTAGCATTTTCTTCTCGAAACTGCATGAATTTCAAAATGCTAAAGATGAATCGATAAATGTACACTTGTTACCCAAAACTATCTCACATTGTCATTCTTCAGTATCGAAACACAGAGCAGCAGAACGATTTTGAAGACATTCTACACTGTATTGAAAACGGAAGCAGATTCGTTCCCGAAACGTTCACCAGTTAGATGAATAGAAATTTTGATATTTTTCAATGTATATTTTTCTTCCAAACTTGTTGAATGACAAAGTGTCACTGACAAATAAGGAATTTCTCTTCTTCTGAAGGTTGAATTCTCATCGGGCAGATCATAAATCTGTTCATACTACGAATATATTATAATTTCTTATTTTCAAAAATGAGAAGAGAGAGAGAGAGAGATGCCAATGAAGTGAACCAAAACATTTTTTTCACTGGAAACTCCATTTTCTACATATTATGATTGTTATTGAGGAAATTTGTTGTTTCGGAATTCAAAAATGTAGCCACAAAAACGAAGTAGGAAAGGACGTGTACCATGAGTCTGTATGATCCTATATGAGAACATACAAATCTGTTTGATAATCGAGCTGGGATGAGGTCTTCTGAAGGACTTTCTCGTATAATGGAAATCAGTTCCTGTGAACTGAAAACAGAACCAAATAGAGAAGCTGATACAACGGCCTATAGGAAAAGTTGTAAAAATTGGAATTCAGTATTTTCGCGAACTATCAAAAATAATGAGTAATACCACCGAATATATAATAATATTCCAATTTCTGATGACGACAATTTTTTATAGAAATATTGATCTAGTACTATTACTCGAATTCATTTCCGGAGACTTTGTGTCCTAGAAACATATCGCATCAACGATATGATTTGTAAATTAATGTGTATCTGCATCAAAATGATGTCTCTGAGATTCATCTCCGAAGAGGTGGAGTATAAATATAATATTTCTCAACGAACATAACAATGAGAATGACAACTTTAATTCATCAGGATATTATGACATGAACTACAATTCGGCAATGATCGTTTTCAACCTGCTATGAGCAACCAGGTACAATTTTCGTTGGAATCTGTGAGAACGATAGTAGCTTCAATTTTGTGTAATTTTGTGTGAGAATTTCTCAAAGATTGTCGGGAGAATTCTGTAACAGTTTCTAATTGAAATTGTGAGGCTGATGGTCGTTACACTCGATCACGTGACGTCAGACTGGAATATTGCAAGACGGGTACATTCAGTTTCATTCCTGATGTGAATATAAACTGAGTCTCGACCCCCTCTACCCAGCCGCTAGAAAGAGTTGTAGACTTTCACCTACTCGATCATGTTGAATTTCAATACCTCAAGGCTTCCCAAGATCGAAACTAGATTCCGTCACCTATGCTGATCTTGATGATTATCTTGATGGAAATCTAGATTATTCGATTCGAATTTGAAATTGAACACGAATGCAAGATTCGAACCCGCTGTCAGATATCCATTATTAACATGATTCGACTCTACAGGATCGACGATAGTATTGCTATCTCTACTCAAGCGGTGTGGCCTCAGAAGGTCTATATGTTTTGGAAAATAACAATCGAAAAGTTGGTTCACCATCAGATATCCACCTTAGTTCCATTGAAATTCCACTGAGAAAACACAATTGTTAAATGGATTGCTCAGCCTCGTTTCATGCATTCTTGAACTCAACCCCAATTAATAAATCTGTACCACTTGCGATATTCGGAATTTTTATATTGTTCCTCCTACTCTTGGCCCTCCTCAGCTTGGACACAGTGTTCTTGAGATGACATCTGGAACTATGAGCATCAGTGAAATGATACTTCGGGTAGTGATATCACTCGGTTGTTCCATATATCCATGAATCCATAGGATATTGGGATGAAGATGGGAATTGCTAAGATAGACACAGGAATATGTTACTTTCAGTCCTTGTATGAATCACGAAAACCGGCCATAGACGTAGAGAATATTTCTCAGACAGTTGTGGATTTCAAATTTCGAATTCCATGAGAATAATGATATCATACAGATGTATCCATGAGAACTAGCTCATTACCTCAAACCATTACTCTCTCGACCTTCGATCGTCATTTATTTTTCGAAAAATTCTCAAATATCTCGCTTCATTCAAAACACAACAGAATATTTATTGTGGCTGCAATTTATTTTCGTAAGATTCATTGACGATCCTGTTTTTGCGTCTTTAGCAATATCAGATATTCAGATGGGACACATGAAATTATCATAGAGGTGAATGATGTTAGATATTTCACGGCTCAATTCCTGCTCTTGGCAATTCCTTGTCAATTGTTTGAATATTATTTGGCATCTACGAAAGTTCTCCACCCGTCAGAATGACAGATGAACGCTTTCTTGGAGGAATTTAAATGACATGAAAGTTATCGATTTCCCATTTCGAGATGACTATATAGTCATTTTCCATATAGATAACATTTATATTGATAACTATCGATAATATAGATGGTATCGATTATATCGATGAAATGTATATTATCGATATTATCTTTCCTTTTCTGTGTGAATTGTCATCGATGCTATCGATGAATTTGGCCAGTTTCAGACATAACACAGTTTGGTCAGTTGAGTGAAGATGGTTCGGTATGGTGAATGACATTGTAGCTGATGACGATGAGCGAAACTGGCTATATAGAGACATGATGATAGTATATTCTACGCAAAAACGTTCATAATACTCATGATTCGAATATTCATGGTCGTAGGAAAAGAATTGTTCATAACTCGTTCGGAAGTGTTTATTGAGCACTTGTTACATTTCCGCTCTCGCCGCTACGCCGCTCGTGCCAATCTACTCCTGCGACATATATCACTTTCCATACTTGCTAGTTGATATACTATTTCTCTATCTCTTGAGCGAGAAGTCCAAATTTCATCTTGTCGCTTGTCTCTCCGTATGACATCGACTCTACCCCCCTATTACGTCAGTCTCCATGACAACAAACGATGGAAATAAAGCCGGCGTTATTCATTTTGTCGCGTATTTAACAGTTTGCTTTTCTCGTATCTCATCTCTTCATTATGTTCACGTCACGGTATGTACCCTGAAGAAACGAAATATGAAAGATTGGCTCATTGCCACCTTGAATTAACATGTCTCCATCTCATCTACTTTATACATGATATTTGGAATTCAAATGTATAAACTCTACCAGCAGAAAGAGGACACTGTGGTTGGTGGTCCCAACTGCCTATTGATGTGTGTCATTTATTGATGAGGGGCCGTTACCTATATTTTGGGAAAATATTCATGTGTCTATAACTTTTGAATCACTTTTCATGATCTTTTCTTACTTGGTATCTATCAACCACGTAATGAACACAATTTTTCATATTTCAACAATAAAATCTTGTGAATCAAATTTTATGAATCTGTGATATTCGTTATTGGAATGAGATTTGATGTTCAGCCAATCTCATATCATAAATGTTCATATTCTCATGTGTTGATCTATGTTTATAATTCCAATGGTCCTGATTTGTATTTCTTTTCTTGAAACTACGAGAAGAACTCAATAGATGAGGTTCGAGGAACATTGATTGAACCATCGGTGGAATGCTGGGGGACAAGAAAGGTATTCGATTTTCTTTGGAATTCCAGGAGTTCAGGAAACACATCAACAGGTGAAGAACTCCACAAATCTGTCGTTCCACTAATGGATTCTTGGTTGAGCAAAGTTCGGCAAGCCTGAGAAGCCTGAGAATGTAGGGATGAACAGCCCAAGCTCGTCTACTTTGTCTCGTGGACGTGGGATCGCTCGTGGTAGCATTCCTATATATTAACAACCATGGAAATATCTATGAAGGAGTGAGAAATCGACCAGTTTCTCACGATATTCTAGGGAAGTCAATGAAGTCAGTGTAGTCTCACCGGCTGAAAGGGTAGATCTCTTCTGGATAGAATCTGAGAGCTCCAGTGTAGTTTCGAAGCAGAACTCCAAACATATGAACACTGCTTCAAGACATGTCGAATCAGCCCCTCGTAGATCCTGAGGAGCTGCTAAGATGTGAGAAGTTTTTCTGGAGCAGTTCTTCAAAGGAATATGACTACATATCTATGTAGGTACTTCATTATTGACTGATTCCGGAAATATAGTTTGGTGTTCGAAACACCGATATCGTTCATGCCTCCAATCTCCGCGTAAGTGCAAGCAATAAGTTGACCAAGAATCATCGGAATCAGATGAACAATTGGGCATTTTTATGTATGAGACCAGTTGAAAACCTTGGCCACGAACGCTATCCATTGAGAGTAATCCAGAATGGGCCAAAGCAGCATAGAATAGAGAATAACGCTATCAATTGGAATTCATCCAAAGTGGTTTCTTGCAGCAAATAACGGGAGAGCTTGGAACCCCTTCCCTCCTACTCCTCCGCTCATGTCACATCGGTTCTCGATCTATCGCATAATCGGAACATCAGATTCCTGCAATCCTGGCAAATGACTTGGACAGCGAACCCATTTATCAAGAGATGCGGCTTCAGCGAAAGTAACTATTGGGTCACCTGCCGAAGTCACAGTTCAATCCAAATGCGGTCAGTAATGAATAGTGAAAAATCATCAGACGAATATGGATTCTTTGGAGCTCAAACCTAATCGAATCGATGAACTCATCAATGATAGGATCCGATGATTCATATAGATTTCGAAGAACATCAGGTATTATCCATGATCATGATCATGAAAGAATCTTGGAAGAAATCGAGGATGAAGGCCTCGAGAATGATATCAACAATCATTGAGACAATCCAGATTGTATGAGTTGAACTGGATTGGAGTATTTATCGTACTATGGTATCATATGGGAACTTTCAGTGGATATCCATGATACTGATAGATAGATGACTCCGCTCACATACACAACCTTCGGAGGGTGCCCAAGAATTAGGAATATTGAGATAGAAATACCATTAGTATTCTGGTGAACGCCCAGTGCGAAGTAAGAAAATCACAAGGAAAAAAATATCTATTTATAATGAGGTTGATTGGAATTAATCTAATCGATTAGCTGCAAAGAAGCAGTAGGCATACCAATGCACAGTTTTTTATGTGAAAATGAATAACAAAGTGTCATTAGGATGAAGATTCCTGAATGCGAATGTCCGAAATGTGTGGTAAAGTATCAATAGTGGTATCCTGGTAACTTAAAGACTCTATAATAATTACCATATCACTCGGAAATAGTATGTAGAGATGTGTGGTGAAGTACCAATTGTGATATCATTAGTGCATTATGTTACATACATTAGGCACTCGCTAATGAATACTAGTAACCATTTTTCATGTCAACATTGAGAAGTCGTATTGCCGCATTGATAACTCCTACAATTTTCCTGCAACCGAAAATGGTTAACTAGATATCTACTCAGGCATTCCAGTGTGATAATTTCGAATGTCATGATATCATCTGAAAAACACTCAACACTCCATAGAATCTTCATCTGGTTCTGAAAAAAATTGAGTGGTTTCGCTCGATATTGGATCACTATAATTCAGAAGTAGGTACTCATAATATCTCCTGTTTATTTAAACGCCAACCAATTCAGTGATTTGGATTGATATCGTATTATTCGTCTATCTCCTATGGTCCTGTATTTGAATTCATCAATTGATCTCAGGGTCCTCGTATCGAAGATCCATAATTGATTGAGGTAGGTACCTACCAGTCTTGATTAGTCGACGAGTTACTGTGGGTTCTAATGTTATCATAGACTCCTGTCTGAAATTCCGGATATATCCTCCTAGAACAGAAATGATGTGGCAACGATTTTGGTCGCTATATATGCTAGTTTCAGTTCATTTTCCAGTTATTTGTTCTCCAGACGTCAATTCTTGATAAAAGTCTGTTAGTAGTAGTTATAAGGTGAAAGATGATGAAATTCTATATCTGGTCAGATTTTCATATGAAATGAACATGTATGAACATGAATTGATGTACTCAAAGTACTTTTTGATCTTATATTACTATTACTACTATTTCAACTATTATACATATTATTCTTCAATACGTGGACAATTCTGATGCTCACAGTTTGGCAATGAACCCATTTCCATTTCGAAAACAGCTTTCATTTGAATATCCTACAGTTCTAGAACATTGTTTCCACTTCTATACTGTTTTCGAATATTGATTCATTCTTGCTTTATTCAATTCTGGCGCAATCGAGAATGCTTCTGAAATATGTCTGACTTGCCAGTTTGTAATGACAAACCTTCAACGTCAAATCAGGTCGACCGACTAAATCTCATCTACCTGTCATGTGAAAAGAGACCTATCCCTGCTTTCACAGCTAGATCAGACATTCCATATGGATGTAAACCAAACATTCGGAATGAGATATCTGATTACAAAGATCGTTCACCACAGCAAACTCAATAAAAGATATCTAATATTCAAAATACTGGAAATCCAAAGTATCTTCATGAAAGGATACCTATCAGGTATTTTCCACTGTTGTGAAATAACAACCCTCATGATATTCATATTTGAGTATCCCAATGAATAACTGCTCCTGGAAGTACGTATATAAATATGACTTCAATGGCACTTTTCATCAGGTCTTCCACCGAACTATGCCTCGAGGTTAACAGAGCTTTAAATTCGAAACAGGAGTTGTAATATATCTGGGGAAGACAAACTGAGCTGGCATTATGTCCTAATGCATCATGTGGATTTACGGAGTCCCCTTCAAGGGAACATTTTGTGCTTGGCTTCTCTCCTAATAAATAATAAGATCATACATTCCGTCTACGTTCTGATTTATTAGATCTTCACGAAACTGTTGCTCAAAAAATTCGGTAACAGTCAGAATCGGTCAGTAAATTCCATATCGCCACTTTGAGTTGATGGACCATCAGATGAATATTTCAAAAAATCATTCTCCGCATGAACACGCTGGTTTCACGTAATAATAATGATAACCTGAATAAATTGAACAGTTTAACCAAGCATGGAAGTGCATGCATGACATTTGAAATTTTGTATTCCTTCGTTTTCATCATCTTCTTGAACTTATTTGATGATTCAGTCAACTGCACACTCGATTCTTGCGAACATTTCATGAAAAATTGTTTCATTTGTACAGAAGGTTTTCTCAATGGAAGTGATGCTATCTAGAGAAAGGTTGCTGACTATGAAATTGATACCTTCTACTACGGTTCTCTCTCACATAGAAAACGAAATGAGTCATTCAAATCATCCTGTATCTTAAATCAATGCTTCTGATATTCTTTACTTCCTCTTCACGTCTTGATTACTTTCACCTACTCCGTTTGCTAGTGGTTCATCATGGATCTATCCATTCCATACATTTTCGGTAAGTCACATTGTTGTCTGATACCAACAATTAGATGTTGAATTTTCAGATGTCATGAATAACCCATTCTCTAACAGAGACAAGTCTCATCAATCCCCATGAGTGTTGAGATAACAAACTTCGGAAGTGTTTTCCTATAGAGGTTCTGCTTGGGTCCTGAACAAACTTGAGTGACAAGAAGTCAATAGGTGTCTGTTTCATTCACGCTTGAAAAATAATGTACCTTCGCGGAAAAATTCACCAAGATGTGCTGAGTGAGAAACAGCCACGCGAGGAGAAAAAGAGAAAAAGTAGAAAAATCTCTACCATATCGGAAATCAATATGGAAGGAGATTTGAATATTATTGCGGAAAATAAATGCCACTTCATCAGGAGTAGAATCAAACTGCGAAAACTACTCACACATCTCAAGGATACAAGTGTGAAATAATTCAACTGCATAAAAAATGGAAACAAATAATTCTGTAACATCAAAAATACTTGTGCATTCCATTGTGAAGCCACCATCAGTTCAACTGGTTTGGTTCAGTGTCTGTGCAGTTATTTTGATAGTATTCTGAGAAGTCACTGAGATGTCACGATTTCAGACATATCGTGCGAATTATACGATAGTATGATCATGTATGATGAATCATATCATCTATTTAATCGGACAGAAGAAAAAATCAGTGCTTTCCGTTTATTTCATTGCGATCTCCATGAATTGCAACAGATATTACATAATAGTGTGGATCATACAGAACTGAATCTCTTGTACCCGATCTCACAGTTCAATTCAAATGAATCGAAAATGGCCAGGATACGGAGACCATCGGATCAAAATGATCCTATGACCACCAAAGAGATTTCAGAATATTTCCGAACACATACGTATCTATTTACCGCATATCAGCCACCAGTATTGAACTATCGAACAGAACAAGCTCAATAATGATTGATTGTGCTGAGAAATATTGTATAAAGCTTCGTACAGACCTGAACATTTCGCCTAACAATAAAACAACAAATCGAACGGCGATCGTAACACTAATTTGGACGGGTCTACGAACGCGTTTGTAAACAGATTTGAAAATCCTGCTCATTTGGCAAACTGTAAGCGGCGTTCCCATCACTTCTCAGACATCAAAGGAAATGGGCGCGAATGCGTTTCCAGGTTTGGACAGGTCGAAACTAAACTGCAAATAAATGCTATGCTGGTGAGCCAACTACAGTGAATATTTTGGTTCATCTCGTATCTTTCAGATCCTTTCTTTCTACACAATGGAGTGGACAAAAGAGGAATGTCTGGAATTGATATAGTCTACCAAAAGGAATACTAGTTGTGGAAAACAAAACATTCCCGACATTCCAGAATTGGTTTTTCAACGAATAATGAATATATATATATATACATATATATGTAGGGGGTAGTCGTGTTGTTGACCAGTTATAGATGAAATCAAGTATCGTGGGGATAGTAGCAAGTTTAAAGAGTACTCTTTTTAAGAATATCCAAGCTTTCGGAAATTTATTCTTTCCATCATCAGTGACTACAATGGAATGTTTCATTAGTGGACAATAAAATTCTGGATTTAGTAGACTCACATCTTAGTTGAGATTCAGATTTAGTTGGGAAGATTTCAAGATATGTTAACGTTATAATTGTAGAACGACATTAGATTCCAAACATCATGTGAACAGAAGGTTCAAATTGAAGTCCAAATTTGTTGGATATTAGTAGAACTAGGAACAATCACATCATAATTTTCAACGGTTTCTGCACATGTACGATAAAAATTCAAGTTATGTGAATTTGAGGTTGAATCTTCCTTTTCTCATGACATGAAAAGGAGAACATATATATAAATATACATATATATATAAATATATATATATATATATATATATATATATATATATATATATATATATGTATATATATATATATATGTATATATATATATATATATATATATATGCGCTGCTGCTGCTACATCTTCTTGAGCTCAGTACTTCTGAAAACAATTATGGGAACAGCACAAACGGCCCGTTTGTTGTTCGGATCGTCGAAATCAAATAAGATCGTTTGCCATTCTGCTTGTCGTTAAGTTTGCCGTTCCATTCGTTGGCTGGACAAAGCTTGAAGTGAATGACAAAGGAAACAAGCGACTGCTGGAAGGTATAAATAGGTGTATTATGAAATATGATTCTTCCAAACCTTCTATTGAATAGCGAATGCAAAGCTTGTCTCACGAATATTCCTTGCTAGTAGTTGTCATAGCGGCCAGTTAGAAATGGGCTCATAGAGAAATTGGTACAGAAAAGAAAAAAATTAGAAGTTGAAATTCGACTGAACAGGTAAAACGACGACAAGCAACTCAGCACAATGAATCTGGTATATCCTCACGAATGAGCAAATTTCTTCACTTTCAGGAGGTCCCCTGTTTATTGTTGGTGTTCATCATGTTACCTAGATGTACAAGCCATAGTAGCGCATCGCCAATATGTAATGATGGATCTCAATATGAACAGCAGCAGTTAGTCTGAAGCTAATGAAAATTTAAGTATACAGGATGAGTCAAAAAGTCAGGACGAAACAAAGTTGCTTTTTCTCTAAGGGACACCCTGTATATTATTCCACATTTCAATTCTGCTCGAAATTCTGAACAAAATTGATGAAGCGCATCATTTCCTAAATTCAACCGATTTCGAGATATCGAATTTTGAAAATAACTTTTTACTACTCTCAAATTTATTAAAGAAAAAGCACGAAATGATGCATATTTATTATGAAAGTCACAAAAGGTGGAGTATGTGGATATTATGATAACAATGTAATTATATTTTTTTTACAGAAAATAAAAAAGCATAATTGTTCAGGGTTGATTAAAATGCAATTAAAACGATAAAATGTATTTTTTAATGAATGTCCAGGATATTTAGAATTTTATGAAAACAATAGTTAAGACAGGAGGAAAAGAGAAAAAACAAGTTTTAATAAACAACAAATTTTTCTTTGAAATTCTATTCAATAAGGTGCTCAAAGTGTTTACCATTTACCTCCTAACAGTAATGAACTCGCTGAACAAAATTTTGTAGTGAATCTAAAATCATGTGAGGAGGAATGGTACAAATTTCATGCCTTATTCTTTCTTGCAACTCTTCGATATTTGGCGGCCTATTTTTGTACACTACATTTTTATGTGACCCCATAGAAAAAAGTCAAGTGGGGTCATATCGGGAGACCTAGCTGGCCATTCAATTGGTCTCCTGCGTCCAATCCATTTATTAGGAAAAGTTTCATCTAGATATGCGCGTACCATACGTCCAAAATGTGGAAGAGCCCCATCTTGTTGAAACCATATTTGTTCTGCCGGCAAATTGGGATTGTTATTATTCGGGAATAATCGTCTGAGCTCTGGAATGATATGCTGTTATAAAAGTGATAAATATCGTTCAGAGTTCAAATTTCCGTTTATAAAATAGGGTCCTATGACGTGTCCACCAATAATGCCACACCAGACATTTACTTTTTGTGACCGTTGAGTGTGAACTTCTTCCATCCAATGTGGATTTTGGTCTGACCAATACCTACAGTTGTGTCGATTTACGTGCCCGTTTAAACAAAATGTAGATTCGTCAGAAAACAATATGTGGTTGACAAAGTTGACATTTTCGCTTGATTTATCCATAAAAACTTCACAGAACTCGATTCTACGATCAAGATCGTCTTCACTCAATTCTTGTACCAAATGAATTTTATATGGATGGAATTTTTGCAGTTTGCAAATTTTTTGAATGGAATATCGACTCAAGTTATGATTCAAAGCCCTCTGTTGTGCCGAATTTATTGGATTTTCCACCACATCTAACATGACGTTCGAAGCATTTTCTTCATTTGTAACGCTTACTGGTCTCCCACTTTTTGGTCGATCTTTGACATCTCCAGTTTCATGAAAACGCTGCAATGTTTTTGAAACGGTTGATTTAGAACTTGGTTCCCGATTTGGATGCAATTCATTGAAAATATTCACTACTTGGTCACAACTTCGTCTTCTATCACCGAATCCTATGATCATTAAAATTTCAATACGCTCATTATTAGTTAAACGTGCCATTTTTGCGCGAAACTTATTTACACTAAATGTATTTTTGACATGTGTTGTCAAGATCATCACTGTTAGACAAAAGAACGACGCGGCGTTGTTATGGAGCTGGAAACTTTCAAAGGTAACTTGATGGACTATGAACTTAATGGACTAACATTTTTGGATAATTTATTATAAGTTATTTTCAAAATTCGATATCTCGAAATCGGTTGAATATAGGAGATGATGCGCTTTATCAATTTTGTTCAGAATTTCGAGCAGAATTAGAACGTGGAATGATATACAGGGTGTCCCATTAGAGAAAAAGCAACTTTGTTTCGTCCTGACTTTTTGACTCATCCTGTATACTTGATTTTTCATTAGCTTAATGGATTTTGAAAAACCCTACAACTTTTGTATCCTAACATTTTTCGCTAGCTATCTTACTTTAGGAAATAATCGACCGTTTCCATACATATCAGCGACCCTGTATATGCTGTGGAATTATTTGGCTATCGAATAGTATAGTCGTAGGAAAACTATTTGAGAAGAAAGATTACAGCAATCGTCAAAGTTCGTGCTGCCATCTTTTATACTCGTGAAAAAGTAGTGTCATTACGTGTCTGTTGCAAAATATACTATTGTGGAAGCATACTTGATTGAAAGGAAATGGGCAACATATATATACATGTGAATGCTACATATAAAATATATATATAGCTATATCAAATATAGCATTCACTACATTATATATATTATATATATTATATATAGCATTCACTGATCGTTAGGACAAGAACAATAATTGGCTTATTATCGATTGGAAATCGAAGTGGAAATGTAAATGATATATTTTCTAATGAATTGAATTGTCCATTCGGAATTTGACATCCGATTTTCTGCTGTATTGATGAAACTCTCAGAGTGTTCAGAAGAATTGACGTGAGCTCCATGAAGTTATTTCACCATTGAAAATATGAGGAAAAGTTTCTATCGACGAAATAATAAATTCATGTGTCAGTATAAAATAGTCTGGAATGAAATCCCTGGAGGCTTATGTATCCAATACTGGAAGTATTCCCTACACATATATCATATCATGTTTTCAATATTCCAGAGCGATTTGAAACCTCAAATCACTCCGTTTTGTGCCAACTAACTACTCTGGCTCATATACCTGTGTGTATGTGATTAGAATTCCTAGTATTCGTTACCAAAGTGAAGTCTATAAGCCCCTTATTAATTCGGAAACATGGCTCTTATATGAGGCAGTGGAATGTTATGAATATATTCTCGATTCATTTTCCACAATTTAGGGTGAACTCTAATTCAGAGAATGCCATGCTCCCTTCTGTGCTCTCCAAAATAATTAATGTATACTTTCAGCACTTCGGCATGCATCTTATCCACTTGAAAACGGAGTCGAGAGCAATCACGCAACTGAAAAGTGTTGAATTGAAAATGTTCTCTAATGCTCCCTGAGTTTTAAATATACCATTTTTGTTTTCGCCATTTGCACTTCGAAGACTTCGATTTAACTTTTATGAGTCTCGCTCGAATTTTACTCGAATTGCTTTCCTAATTTCGGGGCCTAATTTACATTCACTGCTAGGCTGAACACGAAGTTTCAATTGTGAGAAAATAAATGACTGTCTGCAGATAAGAATTTTCCGCACCACCTGATTCGATCTGGATTTCTTTTTAATAATGATGAATCCAAATCGTTGATTCCTCCAAGAGGAATGGTGTCAAATATCTGCTCTTCAGACTAAAGCCCACTGAAATATACAGGGTCAGCCAATGGAAATTTCTCAACCTAATTTCTAGGATTTGGAATCTAAAGTTGGGAAAACGCTCGAACATGTAGATTTTCGATTGAGAGGAAACTGAGCTCATTTCAGCCCATCAATTGATGACTCATGGGGTCATGCCATATCTCCTTTCATGATCCGATGATTTTGCCTCATCATCTTCATCGATAGCGTAATGACAGCTTATCAAAATATTCTAGATAGGCTACTATTTTCTTGATAGGAATACCGAATGATGAGAGTTGCAAGTGCAATATTCAGGTGTACGTAAACGCCAAATTTATCTCATAACTTGTTCAAAATGTCTGCCATGGCCATTTTTGCTATAATAAAATCCATTCTCCATATCTTCTCTTACATTCTGCAACATATCATATTATATATTCTTTGACACAATTGTGCGTTTTTGCAGAGCTTGAAGAGGAGCCGGCTGTGTTCTCTGAATGGTACATTTCAAATGTTGCCAGAGAAAGAAGTCAAGTTATGAAAGATCAGGAGACCTTGCAGGCCACTCAATATATCTCTTACGGCCAATCCAATGTTCTCTGAAGAGTGGTCTGCTCTCAAGTCTCCAGATTGTATAGAATCTGATAACGTGAGGAGAAAACGAGGTGAATATATTTCATCCAAAGATATTCGATGAATATAAACAGCTACGATCAAATACTATGCGATATTCACTGGTGTACGTGACCAAGCAGGCTTCACAGCCCACGTCGTCGTCTGCAAAACTCAACTCTCCATGTGAAGCTGTTCCAAAATCATCAAGAATGAATTAACGACAGTGATAAGTAATATATCATCTATTTCTACCGGATTTCGAAATTTGTTTCATATACTGTTTTCTATTTATGGACCAATGCATTGCCCATAGAGACACCCAGTACGTACCCGAATGAATTTTTGATGACCACAGAACTAACACTCGAAAAAATGGTCAATTCTAAATCAATAAATTGCTTGAGCCCATTTTCAAATGATGCATTCGATTTGAATAATCATTTGAAATGAATGAGAGGTAATATTCATCTAGATAGGATCGAAAAATGAATATTTCAATGATTTGTGGTGATTGATATCAGCTGGAATTGATCGTTCCGTATCAAATGATCCATGGAATGAGTTGAGAACAAGACATGTCGATTAGTATAATTGATATCGTTGATACAAACATGCCTGATGCTTACAGTAGGTACAGTTCGATAGGTTCATTGTTGCAGTATCAACTGAGAGAATGTCTCGGCCTCGTCAGTTCAAGATTCGATCTGATGTATCAGTTTTCATCAGAGTTGGATATTTTTTAGGTGTGATAACCATAGACACTGAATCTGAACCGTCCAAAAGAAGAACTGTATGTCGAATAATACAGGCTTTATCTGTGAACATTATTGTCCTAGCAGGCACTATTTTCCGACTGATCAAAAGAGTGGATTTAGATTTGGAAGATGTACCATTCACTGAAACCTACTTCTTTTGGCACCTTTGTCATAACTCTCTACATATATTTTTCAGTATCATCTTTCTGTATACTGTTATCTTACAACGAAGGAACTGGATGAAGATAGTCACAGATCTGGAATGGATTATTGATAGGCAAATGGAATATCAATATTTCGAAGATGAGGGAATAAAGAAGAGCATTCTCCCATTGGGAATCTTACTAGTTTCGTCAGTTGTGTCGACATTTGTTTCTCATCTCGAAGTTGTGAATCTGGATTTTTTATTGACGATGGCTGCTATTCACGACTTCATTCGCAGAAGTCAAATTTATTTCTCTATAGCGATTTTTCACAAACTCACAGATATATTATCACATAAGTACAAATATATCGAAACGCATATTGGTATCGATTTCGAAAGTTCCTGCTATACATTTGACAGACGTCTCAATCAGATGAAGCAGATTTATGTTACTGCATACTCGCTTGTTGAACAAATCAACATTATTTTTGGGAAATGTATCATCTTTATTTTCCTCACATCGATGTTCGAAATCCTGAATATTTGGAATGAATTCTTATCTCTTCAGGACAAATCTTTGCTGGTCAAGATAAAACTTTTCTTATTTGTGACTCCACATCAAATCGTAAGTACCAACTCATTTGTAGAAAAAATTCAAGTACTATCATTATCATTCAGACGGCATCCGGAGGTATCGAAGATCTTGCTACGAATAAAATCCATGAGTGTGAGCATGAATATAATAATATATCTTCTTCAAGATTCAACCATTTCCGAAATCCAATTGATGAGGCTCGAATTTCAGCTCCCTTGTAATAGAACAGATACTCCACACCACAGATTCTCTATATCTATCCACATTATTTCAGATCATCATCCTCATACTGGTTATGGCTTGCGATAAAGTGGAAAGGAGTTCCAAGACGTTGCTGGACAATATCAACTATGTCGAGGCCAGCACTACGCATGATGTGGTTAGAGAAGAGCTCGTGGGGTTGAGTGATTTCTTCAAAAAACTTTCACCAAAAATTTCGGCTTCAGGAATGTTCCAGGTCAATCAGAACCTCATTCCTGCCTTCGCATCATCGCTAACATCATATATGATCATAATTTTGCAGTTTCAATAATACTGAATATCTGATGTTTGAGCCATTGTATTCTGTTTGTATTCAGTGAATTCTGGAATTGATGTGGCATTGGTGTTTCCGAATTCAAGGACTTAGAGATGAGTGTAGGTAAATAGAGATAGTGCATGCCCTGATTCACAAGCATCTAGAGAGCATTTTTATTTTGCTCCCTCAATTCCGCATGCGCTTTGTGACCGCGCCAAATTTGAAATAGCAAATGACGAGCAGTAGTGAGTTATCAAGTATGATATGTGAAAAAAGAATGCTGACAATGTGAATTCCCAATTCGAGCTGAGTAACATGCTACTGCGAACATATAAACATGCATCAGCACACTTGCATCAGTAAGTAAGTAAGTAAGTAATGGACCTATGATAAGGGACTATAAGAATTATAGCGATAGCCTCCATATCATCTGGGATAATTGGTCTATCGAGGTCGTTCAGTAACAGTTTTTCTAGTTCTGGAGAGACGACTATACTGAATACTATTCTCATTCTGTGTTTTCATGGGTATTCGGAAACAACATGTTACATTTCTCTCTCGTGGTGTCAACTTATGTTGGTTATACAAGTGCGATCAGATTCTCGATTGCATTCAATTCTGACTTCAAATGACTAGACTATCAATGAGAGTTTGGTTGTGTCAATTTGAATTTTTCGTCATCTGAATTCCAATCGTAGCATGGGCTTTTCCTTCCTCTTCGATCTCAATATTCCCTGCTGGTCGAATTCACAATTTTGAGTGTTTCACTGTGCTCTGTGATAGTAGAGAGCGAATTGAATGACCTCCAAGATATTGCTGTGAAGAAGGTGTCCGAAATAAGATCTGCTATCTTTCACATCTCAAGAATCATTGAGCAGAGAGCAGCACATACAGAGAAATTAAAAAAAGTAAGAGTCACTTCATTATCATCGAACTTTCATGGAATAAATTCAGGCTGCGTGCTTGGTATTCCATAGGCAGGTTGAACCTTTCAACTTCGTCAACACAAATAGGACACCCTATATCTGAATGAATTTTCGAAATGCTCTTGGAATCTCTAGTTCATTCCATACAAGAGTATATATCTATCTCTCAGGTTGACGAATAGGTCATTGATCTGAGATCTATCTTTCTATAACTATTCTCCAAATATTCGCAATTCATTGGGATATCTCATGTGATCATTGTTCCTCAAATTGGACCGCCATGTTTGTTTTCGTTCAAATTAGGGTCCATTTCATTCTTGATTGGGAATAGTGGACCTGTTTGATAGCCTGCACGTTCTCCAGATCTCACGCCACTGGGCTTTCTCCTATAGGGGTATTCGAAATGAGTTATCTTCGGAGCTCAAACAATATACATGTATATCGAAGATTTGACTCAGGAATCTTCTGAGGCTTGTAATATCGTTATTCCGGAAATGATTATAGCTTCTTGTACTCGCCCGCTAATTCGGCGACTTGATGCATGTGTGGCAAGTGCTGGTCAACATTTTGAACAATTTCTGTAGTATGATGATTCATTCAGAATACAGATGAGCTGATGAATAATATTTCATTCGTATTTCTATCTGCCATAATTCTGTATGCCATTCTAGCTACCATGAGAATGAGAAATGAAATCGGTTGAACTAAAACAAACATAGGGGTGCATTTCAAAAAACGAAAGTTGGGGATGGTTTCTCGGGGGTTGTTTGCCAGGTGGTGGATTTTGCTATGCTGCATGAACGAGCTCATGGTCTCCTAGGAAACGTATTCCCTTCCAATGTTCTTTTTTGTAAATAACTGAACTATCTGCTGGCCTAAAAGCTCTGGGGCACCTGGTATATGTTCATATGTTCACAAATAGTTCAGTGGGATACAAGACCATACATTCCTTCCTATAAAAACATATTCATTGATAGTTCATAATCGAAACAAGAATTTAAGGAATTGAATTTTTCTTGAGTAAATAGTTGATCATTACTGATAACTCGAATCTTTCTGCAGAAAATCTGAATGAGAGAATTATGCTGTGGAAGCATGTGGTAGTTACTCCTTGTACAAGTAGTCAATTACCGGAATTCAAGTGAACTGTGTCTCACGAAAATACCCTGAATCTGCCACCTTCACTTCGTTCGAATCGATAAGAGGAACTCTCGGATTCTGAATAGGTTGCATGAATGATTCAGTCGCCTCCCCAATCGGAATGAATTAATATTTCAATATTTGGAGATGCCTCGTGAGTTTCAGAATAAGCTCTTCGGAGACGGAAGCCAGCCTCTGATGTAATCGTGATTCAGTTCAGTCAGAGCACCTATTGTTGCACGGTAAGTGGACTGCATTGACGAAATCAGTAGAGTGGCACCAATTGCAAGGTGCTTGAATATACAGGATCTCTATTCTCCAATACACAACACATTTTGTATAGGAATAGAAATCTGGTTCAATACTGAAATTGTGATAACAGAATCAAGAATGCGGAGTATGGAATGTAAAATTTGGAATTCTACAGTTCAAATATATGAAATTCATAGCGGAAAACTCGGGATTCGAAATACAGTCGCAACCGATCTCTCCATAATTATTCTTGAATAGACCCTCATCAACATATTAGAATAACAACTCACGAATAAGACAGCAAGTGATATATATGTAGTATGTTGTACAACGAGCACGTAATGACATACATTACGTGCCCATTCCGTGCGAGTTTCACACTATACTTTTTCTACGACCGTAATGATATACAGTGTGGGTGAAATACAACAACATGAGAAATATACTATTATTGATTATCTAAATGAATTAACATTCATAGTAAATGTATTGAGCACCCCCCAATACAATAATCGCGAACAAATATCTTCTCATTTATTATCAACAATATTCAATGCGACATTGGCACAATTATTGACAACAAGTTTCAGGGAAATAGGATAAAATTCTGCAGAGGGAAAGTCTGACAACTTATTGATCGATCCAGATATTTTGATGTCTATGTTATTTCGACTAGTCAAGGACTCCTAGAGAAAAATTAGTATAACTCGGTCGCATATTCCAATATTTTCAACAATGTTAGCATATTCTTCCGTCACAGTAAGTGTTTATTTCAGTGTTCGAAATGAGGACCAGAATTGCGGCACTAAAATCTTTAAAATCGTGAATTTTCATATTGAACATCTCATCTCTCCTAGAAGCACCTATAATTCTCATGATGAGAACAACCAGCAATTTAAAAGTATAATCATGATGAATCAACTGAATATATTGGACCTAATTCTTGCTACAAGGTTGTCTGGGGTTTCTCTAATGAACGCGTCAATCTCCTTTAGATTTTTTGCTTTGTTTCCATCTGATTTCCGCTTCAGAAATACTCTCGATTTGGGATATTCACTGATTTCCACATCATCATTGAAAACGGGCATCGTTTCAAACATGCTATAGTGTGCCTATGAAGTGAGAGATTAAAATTTATCTGATATATATTCAACGTAAGCCATCAGAACATTCTCTGAACGAGAACTAATTCTCTGTTCTCTGCACCAGTCTATGGATAGGGTATAAGAAACTGTGTTTTTTTCTTCAGAATTTTCAGGCACTAAATTCAATGAAGCGTTATCTGCTGCCTCCATAACACTTGGCGGTGTTGAACTTCTTCCACTGTCACTACTTTCCATGCTCAACTAATTCCGAAATACCTTTTCGACATCGTTGTGTCAGAGGAATATTGAATTATCTCTCATGTTCTTGAATAAATTGTCTGTATGGTTATGGCTTTGATACCTGGTTACGTCTTGCACTGTGCACTATCTGCCCAGCAACGTTAAATAGACTTATCAATACGAAGTCGCCGGATGATAATATGTGAAATGAACTTTCTTTATACCTGACTAAATATCTCCTCCTATCAATATACTCTACTTTCTCAGACTCATTCGGCCAGTGAAACGATGAAATACGTCGAATGAACAACGAGTACATTCACAAGAAATTACTGAATCAAATTTCATTCCAATACTCTGGAATAGGAACTCCATTGAAATGATACAACAAACCCCTATATCTCCAATTTTGTCTTGTATTCTATGAATTCATTTCCTCGATTTTTTCCATTCTCGCTATCAAATCGAATATGATTGAACAAACTTCAAGTTCACTGAAACACATCAGTTTCAACTTCAAGAGTCCAATATGTAATATCAATGACTCTTCTCGTTTTGTCTTCCTTTGGGAATACTTCATACCAGCTTATATTCCGAATCGATACTCCTACTTGAAGGTAGTTGGTAGAGGAGCAGAAAAAGTAATAATTATTTCAATGAATGAAGGATATTCATGACCTGAAATACTATGGCCTAGGAGCCCCATCATCTCATACTTACATGTGCAGGTGTTCATTTGCTAGTCCAAGCTGCCTTGTACAACTTTAGGATATTACTTGAATCCAATATACATAGTGTTGTTTTATGTTCCACTCATTGAAGCGAGCATTGAAGTCTTCATGTTTACTGACCATTGTTATGGCAGATGCTGAGTCTGATCCCGTGAATGATTTGTGAGCTAGTTCATCTTCCCATACATCATCATCTCCGATTCGATAATGCACGGAGTTCCACACGTGTTAGTTGGCAAGCCAACATGTACTCATTATTGATTTTGAATCGATGTAAGTATTGTGATTCACATATCACCAATAGAATCCATCTAACGTTTCATTTGATGCATTCGTTTATAAGATCAGAGTATATTTATTTTTTTTTTATCTGTGGACAACATGAAAGGGAAACCTATGGTGTTCGAGGAACATCGTGTTAGCCAGCGGTGGAATTTTGGGAAAGAAGGAAGGTGTTGGAATTTTTCTTGAATGTTTGGAGGTTGTAAGCATCAGGAAAGACTTCACTAGGCAAAGAATTCCACTTTGCCGTTCTATTGATGAATGATGCTTGGTATAGCGATGTTCGACAGGTCTCGAGCCTGACAGTGTAGGGGTGACCAGCTTGAGCTCGTCTGGTTTGTCTACTGGGAATCGCGCGTGGTGGCATAATAGATGATATTTCCGTTGAGCACCGACCGTGAAAGTACCTATAAAAAAGGCAAAGATCGCCGACCTTTCTACGATGATCTAGAGAGGTTAATGATTTGGTGAGTGTTGTGTCATCGACTAGGCGAATAGCTCTCTTCTGTATTGAATCTGAGAGCTTAAGCGTATGTTTGGGGGCTGAGCTCCAAACATGTGAACAGTACTCCAGGACAGGTCGAATTTGTGCTTTGTAGATCACAAGCAGTTGCTGGGATGTGGAGTATCTCTTCGCACGAAAAAGAAAACCGAGTTTTTGTGAAGCAGTTTTCGCAATGGACCTCACATGATCGTCCCATGAGAGAGAACTGTTGGTGGTGACACCCAGCATGGATATTGACGATCTCATAGGATCAGTGGTACCCGACATCATCAAATTGGGCATTGTGTGATCAGCCTTCTTGGTGAATATACAAGCTTGGGTTTTAGTTGCATTGAACTGTACTAGATTCTCAGATCCCCATTTCAGAATTCTTGTCAGATCCTCATTTAAAGCATCAACCTGTCTTCGCCTTGCACCTCTGGCCTCATTGGATGATATAGGGGCTCTAGAGGAAAAGGCGGAATGAAGTGTACTATCATCCGCAAAGCTTTGAACTGGGCTGGAGGTCACATTCAACAAATCATTGATGTGGAGCAAAAACAAAGTTGGTGCCAAGACAGAGCCTTGTGGAACACCAGCATTGATCGTCATTGTATCAGACGAGACCCCGTCTACCACCACGTAGAGTGATCTATCTGCAAGAAAACTCGATAGTAAAAGACACAGGTGGGGCGGCAAACCATATGACGGAAGTTTCGCTAGGAGGCCTTGGTGCCATCTTATATTAATCTTGTCTTCCAATCCGGAGAGGAAGGATTCAGATGATGACAATATTGATCATTATTCGAATGTCATCGTACATAGTACATTCCATAGTACGAAGTAGTACTTACATAGTACCACTCGCCATCACTACATTCGCATCGAAAATTCCTGTGAATATTTTGCAAGTGTGCGCAGTATATTTCTATGTTTTTCCCTCAAGGTAGTGGAAAGGAAATATGATGAATCAGTATCATGATATGCTAGTCGAATCCGAATCATAAATTATCCGAAATTTCCATTCAATAGCCACATATAACTTTCTCTAGACTTTAGATCTCTTATATAGTTTATCCAATTTCCATTTTAAATTAGCTCCAATGTTTTCTGAGAATCCAATTAATTCAGCTCCGGAAGAGCAACGGAACGAGGTTATTGAAATGATTCAATTGAGGTCTTTGATACCCTCGATACCAAGATGTTACTAATTAAGTTTCAGAAACTCCAGAATGGAGACGAAATGTGATGCGAGAGTTATTCCTTCATCGTGGGAGATAATGTAAGTGTAGGACGGGAAAGAAGACTGTTCATCATTTCTGAAGAACTCTCTTCCGAAATTCCATGAATTGAGACATTGGTGAATGATTTAATTTTCGCACAGAACAGTCGAACATGTAGCAAATCACATATGTCTATTATGTAAGGGGTCATTGAAAGATGCGGGAGGGATAATATCACAGATTAATCAGGATGGAATGAGATGATGGAACAAAACTCAGCTCTATACCAAATTACTCCACCCAGCAGCCAGGGGTACCGAAATCGGATATTTTATGTGTTTCCATAAGTTTATCACCATTTTTCAAAGATGTCGTTCTGAAAACTCATTTAGTCTCATTTGAAACACAATTTTCGGTCCCTGTGCGTGTTTGAGAAATTTTCGAGGTTTTCTTGTAATTGAAAAAGACAAGGAAAACGTCGGTAATTGCTGTGATAATCGCAATGATACTGAGCTGAGGTGACAGTCAGATCTTCAAAGTTGATGCGCGACCAGGAGAGCACATCATCTCCGTTCTCATTATTTTGTCATGAATTGCAAGAGAGATTGATAGAAGCATACGAAAATATCTTTATCGCAAAGTTATAGCCTATTTTTGCCCTCGCATTGATTCTCCAACAACAGTGATAATAGCTGAATGGGTCTCACCTCTGGGCATTTTTTGTAACCGAACCGATAAACGTAAATGTTGGATTGACAAGACCACAACGGTTATTTTCACCCTAACCGTAATCCACTGACTACTCCGCTGAATGAGATATGAGTTTCCGACTTTGGCATTCACTGTACTGTCGAGCTTTCGATGACAAATAATTTCGTTCGGAACTATGGATATTTTTGAAAACGAATCCTTCTGTCAGGAAAGTTCTCCCATGAATTTTCATTCTTGTGATTATTACCACATCAAAGTCCATGATGTATCATCAGAAACTCACTGTAGGAAATATGATGGATGTGATGAAATATCAACACACTCTACAGATGAATTTCGTGTGATATGAACCAGTATTTGTGTATCCTCATCGGATGTCGTTTCCGTAATCCATCCTATAGCTAGTCTCCCCACTATCAGGTGATAATAAATTCGGGGCTGGACTGCAAAAATGTGATCAGTATATATACAGGTCGAATTGCGCTCTGTGGATCGTGAGCAGTTGATTGGGTGTGAAGCATTTATACGCACGGAAACGAAAGACAAGTTCTCCTGAAGCAGTTTCCTCAATGAACCTCACATGATCGTCCTATGAGAGAGCGCTGTTGGTGGTGATACCAAGCATATGCATATTTACGACCTCATAGGAACACAATATCATCATATTGGGCATTGTGTGATCTGCCTTACTGGTGAAAATTCAAGGTTGAGTTCCTCCTCTACTATATTCTCAGGTCCACATTCAAGGAGTCTTCAATTCAATGCTAGAAGTAAAGACTCCCCATTTTTCTCGATTGACACCTGCGCGATATTGGGAAAGTCTTGACTCGTGAATCCAATATGGAATTTTGTGCCCAGCAAGAGTGTTGGCCTCTTCTCGTGATTTTGGTGTCAATAAACTATCCTTCGTGAGTGAAACAATTGACTGGAAGTTTCTTCGGAGCGAAAACCCTAGAACACGTCCAATTGAACCATGGTTGATGTATCGATGATATAAGCTATGTAGATTTCCATTCTGTTTCATTATCTACAAAATCTCTTCAGAATATTCCGTGGGGTTTCCTGATTCAGAACAGTTCTCTCTGAGGAAACTCAGATCAGAACATGCGAGGGCCATTCCAGTCTGCAGAAATGTAATGCTGAACATTGCGTGGGGGTGTTGGACTGGTTCTAACGTAAGATCATTGATGATTTCGAGTGGAACTCACATTGCATGAAGAACTGTTGAATATCGTCCATGTTTCTGTTCCAGTTATTTTCCGGCACCGAGTTGGCTTTCATGAAGATGTCATGGAACCATGCCCTGTCATAGTAAACCAGGCGTCTATCGTAAGAAGCGGTACACTATTCACAGCATATCAGCAGAGTCATTCTTGTCCTGAAATGATAATTCGTACAATGGACCAAGTGTCATACGAGACTGGAGTCCGCCATGCCTAGTGTGTTCAGTTGATATAATATGCGGAGAGCCCGACATCTTGAGTCTCACTTGTAGTCGCACCAAGATGAGTGTTCACTGATGATTCTTCGGTTATTCTGGTAGATTATGTATATGGCAGAATGCAACATTTTTGATTTCACATATTCACCAGATGACCTTGGATTGCATGAGGAACTGTTGAATATCGTCCATGCTTCTGTTCCAACTTGAATCTAATCACATCATATCGACTGAAACGAGACGTCTAGTGGGAGGAACAAGAAACTGTTCATAGCAGATCAGCGGAGTTTTTTTTCATCTGTGGACAACACGAAAGGGAAACCTATGATGTTCGAGGAACATCGTGATTGCCAGCGGTGGAATTTTGGGAGAGTAGGAAGGTGTTGGAATTTTTCTTGAAAGTTTGGAGGTTGTAAGCATCAGGAAAGACTTCACTAGGCAAAGAATTCCATAACTTTGCCGTTCTATTGAGGAATGATGCTTGGTATAGCGATGTTCGACAGGTCTCGAGCCTGACAGTGTAGGAGTGACCAGCTTGAGCTCGTCTGGTTTGTCTGCTAAGAATCGCGCGTGGTGGCATAATAGATGATATCTCCATTGAGCACCGACCATGAAAGTATGAAAGTACCTATAAAAAAGGCATAGATCGCCGACCTTTCTACGATGATCTAGAGAGGTCAATGATTTGGTGAGTGTTGTATCATCGACTAGGCGAATGACTCTCTTCTGAATTGAATCTAAGAGCTTTAGCGTATGTTTGGGGGCTGAGCTCCGAACATGTGAACAGTATTCCAGGACAGGTCGAATTTGTGCTTTGTAGATCATAAGCAGCTGCTGGGATGTGAAGTATCTCTTCGCACGGAAAAGAAAACCAAATTTTTGTGAAGCAGTTTTTGCAATGGACCTCACATGATCGTCCCATGAGAGAGCACTGTTGGTGGTGACACCTAGCATGGATATTGACGACCTCATAGGAACAGCGGCACTCGACATCATCAATCAAATTGGGCATTGTGTGATCAGCCTTCTTGGTGAAGATACAAGCTTGAGTTTTAGTTGCATTGAACTGTACTAGATTCTCAGATCCCCATTTCAGGATTCTTTTCAGATCCTCATTTAATGCATCAACCTGTATTCGCCTTGCACCTCTGGCCTCGTTGGATGATATAGGGGCTCTAGAGGAAAAGGCGGAATGAAGTGTACTATCATCCGCAAAGCTATGAACTGGGCTGGAGGTCACATTCAACAAATCATTGATGTGGAGCAAGAACAAAGTTGGTGCCAAGACAGAGCCTTGTGGAACACCATATCGTTGTCCTGAAGAAATACTGGGATGCAAACAGTGAACCAAGTGTCATTAGAGACTACATTCACGCCTAGAGCGTTCATTGGATATGTTACCCTAAGAGCACACACATCCTAGGTTTCACATATCAATCACTGGTGAGTTTTACGTCAGATCTTCGGAAACTTCCAACTCTCAGTGTGACATTTATGATATCGCAGCTCACTAGTGTCGCATGCTGCCGAGTGAAGCATCCCAACTGTCGACCATCTTCAACAATGAATACTCACATTCATCTCGGAGAATTATTAAATTCGCAGAAATGAGGTTCCACAGTATGAAATATATCCAGCCCTAAGCTCATTCATTGTCACAGTATGAAGGATTCTCAACACCTTGGAGGAAAAAGGAGAGAAATATCTCACCCAGGAACTGACATACTATTCCTCCTCAATTTTCAGAATATTTCTGGAACGATGATCAAGGGATTTCAGTCAGTTATGAAAAATGAGAAGTTGCGATGGATCCAGCACTTCGTGTCTTCACCATACACTCGATAAATTTGATGAATCTAAGTAGAAACTACCATATTGACACTATGCTTCAGTACCCAAAAATATCATCCTGAAATTCGACCCCATCAGTCCAATGATCCAGAAGAGTGATATTAACCATGATAGAGTTTTGAGAAGTATGCATTGTAATTCGAATGGATGTTGATTTTCATTGGGTGACATGTAATCATGAATAATTAACCGTGATATGGGATGAGATGGATTTAATTTTATGGTATTTGGATGAATAATTCCACTCATGCACGTACATCAATAGGGGATGTTTGTTTTAATTTTTGTTTCAATTACACTGATGATAACCTGGATGATGCCCTTATTTTCTCCATTCAAACTTCAACACTCAATATTCACGAAGAACTATAAAAATTGAAGAATCGAGCTCTTTCTTCTACTCATAAAGAAATGTACAATTATTGAACATATATACACGATGTTCCATTCATCCTGAGATACATTGTTCCATTCTCAGGGTTCATCGGAATTCCGAGTACACAGATTTCAATAACGTATAACATGTGAATATGTGTCCTAAAATTCATTGTGAGTGATGTATCACAATTATCAATTGTGTAATTATCAAAATTTCATGCGTGGACTCTGATAATGATGATAATAACGATGAAAATCATTATAATAATTTTAATGTTCATTTGCCAGAATTTCCAATATTGAATTTATTATGCTCATGTGAGTAGTACTTGAGAGCGGACGGAATAAACAAAGGCATCACTGAAGAAACAATCGCAAAATTACTCCCTGTGCGTGTTGAAGCCTCTAACTATAACAAAATGAATATGAGTGGACTAAATATATTCGAATTGAGAATAACGGTCAAACGTCAAATTGATGACATTTTTGGTCGATTTTCTTTGGAAAAATTAGAAATTAGGTGCTAACTTCTAAACATTCTGCAATGGATTTTTGAAGTTTCTAACGAATGGGAAGGAAAGTGAGGTTCCAACACTTCGCTAGATCAATTTCGGAGATTTTTGACTAGATCTTCTGATTTTGAAATTTTATTCCTGTTGGGAAGGACTGCATATGCTAAATATTCCGAAAAATCTGAGATAACTTGGAAATGCCTTTCGAACATGATATTTCGGTGAAATTTGTATCAGCTGTGTACATGTAACTGTTCAATTGAATGGAGAGAGTTGTGATCATTGTGAACATATTCAAGTGCTGTAAAGCCATTATCAGTGCGATAGCTGCAAGATGTTATTCAAATTAGCCATAACTTGCTCGTCAAGTATTTGACAGAAGTTCTCAGTGAACGACTCATATGGTACGAGTGATTAATGTTAATAGACCTCCATTCAAAAGTATCCAGAAGGACTAGAGTTGTATGATTATCATTCGAGAAAATTTTTGATAATACAATCTGATACACATGTGTGACGGAAATGGTTTCTGATAGTGAAATGAGGTGGATTTGACAGTATACATTGAACACAGCAAACATTGATGTAATAAAATCAGCAAACCACCGAATTGTCAGATTGAGAAGTATATATATATGTGTGTATATCATGATACTATAACGAGGAAGGATATGATCACTCGAGGTTCTACTTTTGAACCGCTTTGCGCATGACGTCACTACGTGACAAATACGATTGGCGGTAATCGGAATAACACGGGCTTTCATATATTTGATCAGACGAATTATCGAATATCAATGTTTTTGGAGTTTTAATGTTAGTGGAATCATAATTCCGAACATCGAAATATATAAATTGATAAAAATGAACACAACAAAATGAGTTATTCCCCTGGATATCTTCTGAATTTCAAATAAATCATTCATAGGTATTGTAGAAGTAACATTCATGACGTCCTTCAAAACAGAAAGATCATTGGGAACTATTTTTGTATGTGAATAATTGTTTTATTCGTGAGCATTTATTCAGAAATAAATAATTATAATGAAATATCCTCTAGTTGATGAATATATATTTCGCAACTGACATTCATGAATCATTTCAAGTGAAGTGAATACTATAAAGTGCATTCACAATAGTGGTAATTATATTGGCCACAATTATGAACATTTGGGGCGTGAGTCTGATAAAACACAAGTAGATGAAGTTGTATTTGACATAAATATTTTTATTGGAAATAAAAACACTGAAACACTGTTGTTACACCATCATAATCAGTGCAATTATTTTCAAGTATTCAGATAATTCACAAAATAATCATCAAACCATGCAGGTAAATACATTTGTACGAATAGACATAACGCATCTTATAAGGAATAACTCGGAATAATGGGTTTAAAATTTTTCAACAAATTACATTTCATTTAGGTACAATAAAAGAAATTGAATCTAATTGTATAAATCGAATTGGATAAATTGAAAAAAAAATACTGTGTGTAGGTTGATCGAGGTGCGATATGTTCATTTCTCTAGATTTTTTTCCGTTTCGAAAAATAAAAATAGGAAATATGATGAATATTCCACTATACCTATTTGTAGTAAGGACAGATCAGTAATCTGCTCCAAGATGTCAATGCATTTAAAATAAAACAATTTTGCATCACTTACGATACCATAAGAGAATTTCTTTGCTTATAGTCATAGAAATGGGAGAGAAAATCCCAAAAAATCTAATGTGATGATTTCAACATTTCATTGATGGTATTGGAATGTTTGAGGAAGGTATGGCATCGTCTTTCAATTTCCATTTCTGAATAGGTAATTCTAACAGTTTTTCTTGCAATCTATAGTCGTCGTCTGAGAAATGCTTCGAACATATTCTAGCTGTTCTTACATTGAACTTGTTCTTCTGAAAGCAATTCTTCACCCACGAACTGCAAGTTTCCTTCGATGAAGGAAAAGTGAAGTAAAGACATGTCGATGCAGTTTTACATCTTTTATTATTGTTACTGGAACAACCCACAATGAATCATAGTTTCTTAGTATGGAATATAAATGAAGTAAGCAAAATAATTCGAACCGACACTACTGAAAAACACAATTTAAAACGATAAACGCACTGAAATGTTCACTTAACCTCGAAGCGCAACAGAAATTTGTCACGGAGTGAAGTATACTGTGCAAGAGAGATTGAAATAAAACATGCGCGTGGGTTTACCTTCTCAGTTATAGTATCATGCTTCGATCATTGAACAGACTAGATAAGTAATCCACACCCCTGGCAATACAGTTTGTTTGGAAGCAACATCTATAGTATCTATCTTTGTCTAAACAAGGATAGCAGAACCTGATTCTCCCAGCACCAGTGCCGTGATGTCAGAGGGGGTCGAACTTATTATTAATTCATGATGAAACCAAATTGAAAATCCTTAACAATTTCAGTGGTACTTTTTAGCATTTCTTGGTGATAAAATGAACATCTTTATACTTCCTTCACATTGTTACGAGAAATTCGAATACATACAATCCTATGGTGATTTTTGTAACTTGCTTGTAATCAATAAACTTATTATGACCACGTCACAATAAAAGTTTAATTCTAAATGCCATATGAAACAATATACTTACTATTCAGTATACAGTTGTCAACTTATACTTTATCATGAATAACGTTCAATTTCAATAATGAACATTTATATCTTTGGCGATCAGTGACAGTGCATGTGAGTATATTTGCGATTTCAAAGTTCAGTACCTACTAGTGGAAATAATTTTCAAAAAAGTGAAAAACTCGTTTTCAAGGCAAATAGATATGATTGCATATTTGAATGTAATTTTCAAATCTGAAGATGAATCGTCAAGAATGAAGGAGGTTTCATCTTGAGCAGAATTCATATATTTTGACGCAAAAAATTAATGTCTGATTATTTAATTTCATGTAGATAGATGATAATCGATAATGAATATGTCTTGACAAGTATCATGACGAAATTTTATATCAACAATAAAATCATGAATCATGTGTTTCTTAGCAGTGTTTCTTATTCAAAACAGGACTGAAATGAAAAACAACCATGGATAATCACACAAATAATTTATTGATTTTTGAATAGGATTGTTTTTGTTAACATACTTCTTACTCCAACTTCCGTTGAATCTTGTAATTTATTCGCCTCATGATGAAGTGAAATATTTCTCCAAATTAATTTGACTAGTTCCAAAAACAGTCAACGGTAAATTTCTCATTGTTTTGTAGAAGAAGTATAGAAATATCGTTATAATTTTCATCAAAAATATTCAATTTAAGTTCATTTTTATCCATTCCATTTGGGAAAATGCTTCAAAATCTAGAATGATACGACAATGGTAACTTACCTATGAAATGATGTGTTTTGATCGCCGGTTCAAATTGTCTTTAACACACCTCATAACGTCTCACCATTATATCAAATCACCAAAACAGGAAATAAACTGAGTTTCTGATGAATTCTGAGTACACAAAACTGAACACGAATTGAATAATATCGATAAATCACAACGTAAATAATGACAGATACCAAACAAGGCAATAATCGCCGTCGACTGTCAATATCAAATTGCGGTGGTGCAACGTTGAGCAAAAAGTATTCACGATACCCATGCTGGTCCATGCTATGACTCGGAATAATGTAGCAATATTCTATTAATCAGAACTGATTCATAATCGTCATGACCCAAATTTATTATTATATTTGTGCATTGAAGTACATGAATTCATAAAGGACTTTAAATATTATGGACTATTCATCACTTTTTGATGATTGGATATGACAACACTGGCGACAATTGGGTACTAATATTATGATAATTCTGGGAATTCATGTTAGCATCAGAATATTTGTTTTGTGATCCTTCTAGTGGGTTTGTTGTTCGGAGGTATCATGTGTGTATATCAATTACATATCCTTTGGAATCATAGTGGAATTCAACTGTCTCCTGGTGCATACTTACAACGGTCGACCAGACGAAGAAAGAAATGGAACCGGAAAGTATGGGTCTGAATGGGAGAGCCGAACCCTCGGCCCTAGTTCGAACATATGATCTGGGTGAACAACTCATACTCAACACTTTGACTGCCACAAGGCACAGGAAATGGAATTGCATTGCATTGAGAATAAAAAATTTGTCAGCAAATTTGATCCTATAATAACATAGCGGTTCTGAAATACTCAAGAAATACCATCTTCAAGAGGATCCCGCATTTAACATGTTCATGCGAACTCGTGCAAACTTCATTTTACTATCATTAGTAGTAGAGAATGCTGGCGTTCAACATGCTGATTCAATATATATACTGAACCAATAAAATAACGAGAAGAGAACTGTCTGCCAACAATTGCATGAATAAATTATTAAACTAATGAGTTTCAACCAATGGAGGATTCAATTCGTATGCCCGCAACCGACTTGTTTCAGGAGTTATTGTATAATGATGGTTCCGATCAGAGGCAAGAATACTGTGAATTAATGATGAACAAACTGTCAGAAACTTTCACGTTCATAAGCAAAATATCATCCAGAATCCAAATAACCGGAACCGAATGGAACTTTCAAACGCCAGAATTGTCGATATTGAAGCAGAGAGAATCAGCGTCTGTTCAGACACATTCTCGAAAATTGAAAATATTTTTTTGAAATCAATTTATCTTGATAAATGAATCCAAAATATAGAAAGACTTTCTGAGGTGCCGCAATATTCCTTCGCCAATTGGATTCCAAATTTTGAATTAGCGTGAGAATTATAATGATGAGGATCAGGTACCAAATTAGTGATAGATTTCATAAGGATCTCAAATTGAAAATCAGTTTTCCTCAGTATATCCTCGAGAACTACATATCTATGGTCAACATATATGAAATCCATACACATGCCTGGCAGAACTGATTCTGTTTGGAAAGCCATATGATGAAGTGATTACGAATAGAGATTCTTGGAGGTCAGAGTTCGAGTCAAGAGTGCGATACAGATCATTAGAACGTTGGATCGGAGACGAATCGGCGCTGCCATCAAGCATTCACTTGCCGTATACAGTTATGTTGATCACTTATTCATCTCAGCATCCGTATATAACCGGAATTCACCATAATTTCTTTTCATCGTTCCGAAAATGAAAAAGAATGGACTACTACTACTACTACCACCATCCTTCCTGACACAAATGTCTTCGTTCATTCGTGAGAAATACAGTTTCAGGTTTGAGAACTCAATTCACAGATCTATCCTTCAGTGTAGTTTGTTCATGGATTCATCAAATCATATACACTATGACAACGTTTCACAATTCTCACCAGATCACGAGATGATCTGCATCGATAGCAAGACTATTTTGCACTTCCGGTAGAAAATTGTTGTGGGGTTCAAGAACAGGATCTCCAAAACCCAACGATGCATATCAAACTGACAGTAATAGTAGTAGTGGACTATCGATAAGGCTTCAATAATGAAAGAATTCTTGTTTCATCTTTCCAATTGTTGGCAGCTATGGGACACAATTTCCTCTCACCGCACAGTCTGAAAGCTCATTCATAGCCTATTCTTCTCGAATAAATCTATCCTGGTAGATTCCAATGATTTAATTTTTGAACAGGAAATGAATATAATCAGCTAGGGCTGAAGATGTTGGAGAAGTGGTCAAATTCATCTCAGCCTTTAGTCTCTGCTGTTTTCTTGAATTCTCAGTAGAATTTTCAAATATGCATCACATCACTTGGAAAACAATAGCGATGAAATTATCATGAATGACATAGTTTCACCATGGAATGACTTCTCTGGCGAATCAATAAATATTTTTCAGCTTTTTCTGGGATTTTCTTTCCTCGTTTCTGAAAAATAGAGTAGAAGTTATCAAAAATTATTTCAATATATTTGTAGTAAGGACAGATTTGGGATCTGCCCCAAAATATCACTGCGCTTGAAATTGAACCTTTAGATATCAAAAGAGAAATTCTCTATCGGTCAGTGACACCTTGTTTTTGGAAAATTTGGAAATACAAATATATTTAATGAGAATAAAACCTCCTTCTCCCGTTCCCGAAACGTCTACCAAGTTAAGTAGAGTTTTATTCTTATTAAATATATTTGTATTTCCAAATTTTCCAGAAACAAAGTGTCACTGACCAATAAAGAATTTCTCTTTTAGGTATCTGAAGGTTCAATTTCAAGCGCAGTGACATTTTGAGGCAGATCTCAATTCTGTCCTTACTACAAATATATTGAAATAATTTTTAATAACTTCTACTCTATTTTCCAGAAACGAGGAGAGAAAATCCCACGAAGAGCTGAAAAATGAATGTACCACCTCCTCGAAGAACTTACAGACAGTAATCAATAAATCATTTAAACTTCATTGAATGAAAGAAATGTCGAAATGGCTTATTTATCAAGATAATTAGGTATATGATTCCACTTTCTGTGTTCTGAACATGTTTCCAGAGTTCTTGGCAACATCGTAAACAAGAACTTTTCGATGTGTGAATCACTATAGTTTCCATTTTCCGGAGTAGAGACCAACAGATCATCTGAAATAGGTTCACTACGAGGTAGCGATATACTATAGAGCAACTTCCTGGATTGTAAAAGTTGGCAAATTGATAAGCACGAATCAATGAATTCACATTGTATCATTGGATTATTCCATTTCCATATCTCTCCTTCCAATTCATGAGTTGGTTACCATTATTCTAACTACAAAAATGCGTTTGAAGTAGTGCGTCCGCTCTTATCTGCGGTGTTTTTACAAGATGAAACGCATTCAAGTTTTATTTTGAGCCGCTCTCAAGTGTGACATAGTGATTCAACTCAATCCAGGAAATATACAGTTTTCAAAAGAAATCTGTCAGAATGTGAACCTAGTGAAACTTGAACCTTCATTATTTGAAATTAACGCTCATCTATGGGAAGTATGAAAAGGAGAAACTATTCTTATGTAATCAAAAATAGAATTTTCATTACCTAATCTCACAACAGGATATGATATCAACCATACCATGACAGGAACCAGGTTTCCTCAGGAAGAGCTATAGCAAAAGAAAGATTCAATAGCGTCAAAACATTTATCCGCAACTGGCCCAAGAACTGACCCACAATGAAGGTCAAAAACTAACTTGACTCAAATCTACTTCTACTTCCGTATATTTCCATTCCTTTGCTAGCGTTCATTTAGTAGCTTTCGAACCAGAATGAAACGCATTTCTGAATGATAACTTGATGAACTTGCATAAGGAAATGCATGATTTCAAATCGTGTCGAACATATTCCAACAAGGGAAACAACTCATGTCTAAGTGATTCGTCATTAAAAACGAGCATAAGAATGAAGGAATGAGGAAAGAAAAATAGAGGCAAATTCTTATGCCACACGATCATTTCACAAGTTCATCATCTCAGGAAGTTTCTATTCGCAAACTCGGTGATCTGTTTCGCCATTCCATTCCATTAGCAACCAGTTTAATTCGCCAGAAATGCACCACCAATCAAGAAAATTGTTTCTATAGAATAATTGATGTCAGCGATATTAGCTTGGCATCTGGAATATTATCATGACCACTCAGTAATTTGATAGAATTGAGGATGATACACGGAGAAAAATATACAGCAAACGTTTTCTTTGCCAAAATGTTAGGTACTGAATTGGACAGCAATGACTGCAATGACGAGCATTGGGAGAAGAAGAATGTGGGATAAATAGTGAGAGCACCAGCATGAAATATTGTGAAGAATATCAAAATATTGTATACCTACTGATTCTGTATGGAGTATATATTTAGGTCTCTGTCCTGATATACATCATTTCAACGATAAAATCAATATTGATTGAATTCTGTATCAATACAGGATCCGCCATAGACTTCGCAACAGAAGAGTGAATATTTCACAGATGATGTTATATTCGTCGGTAAATAACATCATTTCATATGAACTGCAATGATATCAATGATAGCTGAACCATTCGTCAGCAAGTAATTCAGTTCAAATTCAGGTATCACCAAGTCAAAACTATTCGCTTGGAATGAATTCCAAACTGAGGATAGGTAGAATAATTCGAGTATATTTGGGATCATTGATTGTCAATATTAGGGGTGGGCGATAACACTTTCGAAATATCGATTATCGATAATCATAATGTATCGATAATATCGATATTATCGATATTATCGATATTATCGATATCATCGATATCATCGATATTATCGATATCATCGATATTATTGATATTATCGATATCATCGATATTATCGATATCATCGATATTATCGATATCATTGACTATGACTTATCTTCCACATTCAAAATGGAACATCTCTGATATCTCTGATAATATCGATGATATCGATAATTTCGATTATATCGATAATATCGAAAATGTCGATAATTTCCAAGATTATCGATATTATCGATATCGATAATATCGATAATTATCGATATATCGATGAATTTTCCCACCCCCAGTCAATATATAGTGTGCAGATATATATAGATGATGATCACGATGTTCCGTGAAATTACTAATAGAACAAATTTCAGATGACAAAGTCATTCACTCGTAGTGAACTATATGACAGACACTGCAGTATCTAATTATGTGAAAACAAATTAATGTGGTTATACTTCATCCGAAGAAAGAGTTGTTCTTAGAATCAGGGATGATCGAAGACTATACTGAGTGGTGCACGTGGAAGCAAAATCAATGTGGTTATACTTCATTCGAAATAAATATAAACAGGAATGATCGAAGTGTATACTGATTGGTGCACGTGGACGCAAGCGTTACCACTCCGCAAAACTCTACTGAACGTTTTTGTTAATCCTCAGCATACTGTGCTATCAAGAGAGAACGTTATTTCAGGCCACCTACAATATCAAATAACTGTCTGATCAGTATAGGCACACCAATGTTCAATCGTGACGATATCCAGAATGTTGTTAAGCTGATACTAATTAGAACTTTTGTTAGGGAAACTATAATTTTTGTCTGTGTAGTGAATGTTCATTGGATCATAGATTTTTGTGGAGTACAATGGAATATGATCCCGCTTATTTTGTCACATATGTAATTTGTTGATATCCTCAATGTGAAAATTTTCAATTGATTATAAAATATTTCATCACGGAAAGTGGTGAATTGGATTTTTCTACAATGATATATCTTTGAACGATTTCCAAATTTATCTCCGTGTAATTGGCCACTATAGCGAAGGATCATTCAGTTTCATTGTTGATTCCAATCGAAATCATTGTCTGTCTCTGGAATCCACTAGAATCTACTTGAGAATACTTCTTTCCAGCCTCGTGACATCGTAATCTCAAGGTTATGCATTCCAGCGCATCAGAATTCCATCATATCATCACAAAGCATTCACAAGAAACATAGCGTGTGTTAAGTGAGCCCAACATTGTTGGGAAGACCTATTCAACAATGAAGCTTATAGGACATTATACCAACCACACGAATAACATAAGCTGTTATTCTGTGTATATGGTTAGTGAACCTGGATATGAATTCACTATTACATTATTCATCTAGGTGGATTACTTTGAATAATAGGATGGTAATCCCATGAGGTGTTCAAATTTTCAGCATGCACTTAAACGAAAGGATATACTCTGGAGTGTTGTACCTTTCGTGTTAACATCAATATGGTTAGTTTATAATCTTGTTACTGGGCGTATAGGAATATTTCTCGAAACGTTCTGAGATATTGTTGCCGTTTGCATTACTCCTTGGGCGCCAATATCTGCCACTTGGAAGGCTAATATTTACGCCCAGCTTCGTGTGAAACGTTCCACGGCTCAAATTTGATATCAAATATTGATGCTGAAACTATAGGCATAATCGGAATGATACTAGCTCCATGAGATTAGTATGAATATAATGATAATACATTTATTTATTTTCAACAGGTATACACCCAATAACAGGAAAAAATCAAGATAGAATATAACTACAAGGTAGGTTACATTACATTAAAGAAATCAAATAAAAATAACAATCTTAATTCTGATTACGCTTATAAATTGATAAAATAAGGTTAATATCATCGAAATTGATATCACACGACGTGCAATTGTCGTTGAAGATTTTACACATTGAAAAAATTGGTGACTTGAGGAGTACATTGGTGCGAGGAACCGAATTGTAAAAAGTAATTTCTTGGCGGGAAACTATTCTTGGTACATGAAAATTGATCTTACCCAGCAAATAGGGACAGTCTATTATGCCGTTCAATAATTTATGGAGAGTGGTAATTGCCAAGCAGTCTCTTCTTTCCTGTAGAGATTGAAAGTGAAAAGTATTCAGAAGGACTTGATGGGCATATCCTCGTTCGGGGTAATAGCCATAACATTTATAGAATATATATTTGAGACATTTTCTTTGAACAGATTCTATACTGTCTATTGAGTTTTTATATAGTGGTGACCAAATGACTGTAGCATATTCTAGTTTACTTCTGATAAATGTGAGGTACAGTATTTTCAGACTGTCTGTATTAGCAAAGCTAGACCAATTTCTAACACAGTAACCGAGCAATTTCATTGAATTCATTACAATTTTGTTAATATGTTCACTAAACGTAAGTCCACTGTCAAAAATTACACCCAAATCCTTGAAGTTGAAGCATCTTTCAAGAACAATGTTGCTCATTTTGTAGCTATAGGCAATTGGATATTGTTTTCGCGAGAAAGTTAGGATTTCGCATTTGTTGATGTTGAGTTTGAGATTATTTCTGGTACACCAGTGCTCTAATGATGTTGAATTATTTTGTAGTATGGAACAGTCTTGAATACAGGTAACTGGACTGTATATTTTCAAATCATCAGCGAATAAAAGATGGGTGGCACTAAGTTCGAGTGATAAATCGTTGATAAATATCAAAAATAGAATATGAATATAATGATTTATTCGAATACTCTCTTTAGGTCAATCGCGGTGGTATAGTAGGTTAATTTTTTATCCTTGTTTCTTAGAATGAGAATAGAAAATGTGATACTCATTTCAATTGATCCGTAGTAAATACAGACGGATGATCTGCCCTGAGACATCACTGCGTTTGAAATTGATCTATGAATATCTCGAAGACGAGTACCTTGATATACACTTCGAGATATATATATATATATTTATATTTGTTATGCTAATTGTCACACTGTTACAAGTCGACAAATAAAGATTGAGGCAACAAGGGAATCTTTCATGATTTGATCGTGATTTTATTATCGTCACACTCATTGATGAGGAGTGAATGTGAAGTTCTATTTTTATCAATTGAACCGGGAACCACATTATTGTCTCTGTTTATAAGATTGCAAACTTCTATTTCTCCTGCTCCTATAATTCTGATGCCATTCATGCCATGTTTATCGGCAGTCATGAATTTTTCAGTTGTTTTCCAGTTGACTATCCATTTTTTTCCATATCAATCTTGAGTTAGTGTCTTTCGTCTCTTTTTTTCGCGTAACATCAGAACTTCACCTCATCAAAAATGGAGGTGAAGCATATGGGTGAAGAAACGTGAAAGCCAAGTTTCTTCGATAAGAATCCTAGTGCACACCCATTGATTTTCTTTCTTTGTAAGCTGAATCTTTCTCTATTATGGTTTCAATATCATTCCAATCCGCCATATTTTGTCCACCTTCCAGATAGAATATGTTGATGATGATCATCCAGATAATTTGGACTTATGTTATCTTTTCATATTGTTCTTATATGTTGTTCAACATACGGCTGATTGGATCAATAGTCGAATAACAAGGAAGAAAGATAACAACCAAATAAGGAAAACAAAGGGTACTTACATTCTTCGAACAGGAGACAACAAAATTACTTTGCAATCGAATTGCTAGCTTCAGATATGTAGGTATGAGTATGAGAATGTTGAATTCAAGATGAATCAACTCATCATTGAGAAATGTCGATTGGAATTATTCTTGCGAAAGGAAAATAAATATTCATACTTTGTATAAGACTTCAGATGATTTTTTTTAAATCATTGTGTGTAAGGAGAGTGAGTATTTATCACCTAATCCCCAACCTGAAACCACGAACATAAGTCTTCTGAATTGAAATTCTTCAAATGTCATATTGAGATACGAGAGTAGTCAGGCATATGTGTCTCTCAATTCATGGATGCCAGGAAAATGCATGACATTTAACATTAGCTGCCCTTTATAATTCATTTGATGAGTTATTAGGTCAGCACTGGATGGATGACATTTCAGTTCCGGAAGTTTTACCCCCTTTTTTCTTAAATGAATATAGCATCATGCATTGAATTTCTTCCGAAAGATTTTTTATGGAAAGACATAATAGTTCTGACCAAGGTACAGACGACATTTTTCTTAGCCGAGCTCTTCAGGTATCAAGGTCTGATCTCACGAAGTTCGATATATGTGTGCGAAAAACAGATAGCCTGTTGATCTGACATTCTCGTTCAATGATATAAAACGAATGACATCTTTTGTACTTACTGAATTCTATTCGAGCAATGTGAAATGAAGAATAGAGAAAATTAGATTTGCACTCCTCCTGAACTTCTGCAATCGAAAATACATTTTTCCATCTTGTATCAGGTATATACACAACAACCTGAGACAATGAGATGATCATTTTGATTCGCCTATGAAAGTTTGAGAGTTTTTCGGTCAGATCAGATCATCCTCATACAGGGTTAGGATAAAGTATGGAACCAAGTAAATATCCTACAAACGAAAAGAACGATATTCATGGAAATTTCAGGTGAGTGCAATGGAACAAAATGAATCTGATGTACTTTTTTTGTTGTCAATGAACTTCCGGTTTAATTAGAGATTCCATCAACTGCTTCAATTCAAATGGGACACCCTATATATTTTTAGCTTCCGAAAGATCTCGTTATTTTGATTTCATACATAATGAGTTCCTAGTAAGAAAAATTGTAAAAATGAGTAATTCAATGGAGTATAAATAAAACCAGAACAATCGACTAGTCATAGATCCAATGTTAGGAATATCACAAGTGCTATTAGCTGAAGTAAACTCCATTACCAAGTTTCAAACAAGACGGTTGAATGGAAGGAAGTTAAATAATAAACGTTTCCTTACAGATGGCGTGTTTGAGCTGACACAAAGCAACTTCCACTTGAATCAACACCTCTTCACTCAAGAATGGAGATTGATTGAATTGATAAACTCTGCTAGGCATCAGAAGGAAACATTCCAAATTAATTCGTGATTTTGTTTATTTGATGGTTTATCTTGATCGTGATAGTCCGACGCAGGGCAGCTTCACTAAAACGACTCCTCATAAATGAAATGAGAACAGGGGATGATTTTCTATTCATGATGCAGTCATTGTAGTCTGTGAATGGTGTATAGATTTGAATGAATATGAAGCTCATGGAGGTCTACCCAAATCATGTCCAATACTTGAGCATGCTATAATACTATCACATACAATGCAGTTATTTTGTATAATCAAATGAATACTGACCATGAATGTTTACCTGCTACGAAATTCAAATACAAATTGAAGCATGAGTTGATGAATTCTTGATTTGAACCCCTTTTCAATTTTTATGGTTCTCACTCCGAGTATTGTTCAACACAATCTTTATGAAAATTTAGTTTCTCGTCTGTGCATTAGGTTAGGTTAGTTAGTTAGGTTAAGTTAGTTATTTAAATATGGGTTGAATGTAAGAATAGCCTATGGCTAAATTTCGCCCAAATAAAGACGATTATTATTATTATTATTATTACTATATGGTTCTATACTAACGAAACTGTGTCAATTGTGTTTCAAACCCAGAAATGACAGAATATATCTTGTCTAACAGAAAAGTAGATGAATCGTCAATATATGTATACCTACTATTCAATTGTGTTCCAGCCAATATCTATGACACATGAGAATGGACACGCAATAGGTACTTCATCTACTGACACAGAAACAACGAATTTCGCACTGATCATATCTGGGTAGACTTTGGAAATATAGATTTTTGGTACCAATCCATTTCGATGCACTACCAAATCTTCGCTGAATCTGAAGTTATGGCTTTTTCAATTGGAAAATATCAAATATCCTTCATTTGAAGAAAAAAGTTACACACATTCCACTATTGATTGCTAACACGATGTTCCTCGAACATTATAGGTTTTCCTCTCATTTTGTCCAAGGTTGAAAAAACGAAATATTTTACAGTTCTCGAAATGATCGCATTCAAATAATCAGGCGCATTATTGGTATTCGTTTCACTACAAGAAACATCAACGTTGAAGGCCTCTCTATCTAATGATATTCTCAAAGCAATACGGAGAGTATCGGGGTATAGCAGTAGTTGACGTCATGAAATGAGTCTGTCATTTTGGTCTGGAGCGATAATTCGAATGTTCTTCAACTTCGATTCCATTGTATCAATACGATACCCATATTTTTTTTATAACACTATTCAACAGATAGTTTCGTTGTTGAAGTAATGTGTCTTCAATATTCAGATACGGCTCCTGTGGCTTCCTCTCAGAAATGCATCGAAGTGGAAATCAAATTATGATTGGAACCCAAAATCGCCTAGTCCAAAATTTTCATGTTAACATTTCGGAAATGTTCGGGGCATTTCAAACACCTCACCTCATTGTATGCTTGTACGATCTCCGTGCCCGATAACCCTCAGGTCTCATTGCCAATTGAATAGCACATCGACTCTCATTGAATACCTTCTCTCAAACTTGCAACTTATATATTAGGTGTCAGTTACATATTTCTCATCATCATTGATCGTTCGAAGATCAACTATTTTTCGAAGTCTAAGGGATCACATTCACATGCTTGGAAAAGGTGCCAACTAATTTGGTTTCATCGATGGCGCATGCCCATTCATGAGCCCTGAAGATTAGCAACATTTCTCATGAATTAGTCCCTGGGAAAGCAGGAAATCTGGTCAGAGAAAGAAATATATATTTCAAGATGATTTTTTTTTGTATGTATTAAATATACCTACTGTATAATACGTTCTTTTTGGTAAAAATACCACTGTTATTGGCGTCCGATGACTTCAATAATTATCCACTATGTTCTGACAATCTATCGAGCAGAGTAAAACGATAACAATAATCTCTGAATCCATGAGTATTATATATACATATCTGATAGTTATACCCTTGTACATGTGATTTGACTTCGGTGCCAAATGAACGATATTCCGCATCGAACAATCATTTCATTGCAGCTTCATCAAATCCTGAAGAAGACAGTTTCCTAATCATCAATTGATTCTTTTGAGCGTGGAGTCTGAGAAATGTCATTTCGAATATTGTTTTTTATAGTGTTCTCATACATAATAACAACATTCGAAATTTTATGGCACGAAAGTATCCATCTTCATTGTAATGGACAACAAAAACTTTGAGACATGTTCCGAAAGATCAATCCATCATTATCAGCATAATAGCAGAAGATATATCTCAGGAGTGAAGAGATAATATGAATGTATTTGAAAGGCTGAAGAAGCTGGATCAGATTCTTTCATTTGTTTATAATTCCTCTCCAAATTACGCTACATTGCCCCCAAACCACTATAATCTCTCAACGTTACTGAGATACCAATGTATACATACGAATTCGAATACTCTGTTTGGAAAGAGAACATAATGTGTGGATAATATCCAATCGAATTTGGATATAACAACCACGGGATCTCATATCCCTCGGCTGATGCCTAAGAATTCCTAACTGCTATATCACCATTGATATGAGCGCCATTTCAAATTGATCCAATGCATTATGCAATCATCAACTGATATCTAACGAATGTGAATATATGAAGTGTGTCCGGAAATTATGCGCAAAAAATCAAGGGGGTGATTTTGCATGATGAAATTACAAAGTTAATTCATATGTACTACGGTCCGGAACATACAGTGTGTTGAACTTTTTTGAAGAAAAATCGTTTTTCTCAAATATTTCATTTTTCTCAAATATGCTTCCACCGATTTTCTCGAAATATTATTATGGCATTGTTATTTTTCGTTATGAAGGGCTGGTTTAGTCATAACTGGATTGAAATCACGGAATCCAGTGGCGTCCTGTTGAACAACGGGAAATACAACATTTTGGTCTCTTGAATTGTTTTGATATTCTGCTTCGTTTTCGTGGAGAAAAATAAATACAAATTCATTTTATGAATTTATGCGAAGAATTCCTTCAAAAACTGGGGTGTGATCCATATCCATAGACATAGAAAGAGGATGAAGATTCAGTCTTTCCAGATATTTTATAGTTCATCTCTGACACACTATGTATAATCAGTAGCGCACATTTTATCGACAATAATATTCAGCAGGGTGTCCATCGGGACGCCACTGGATTTTATGATTCCAATTCAGTTATAGCGGAATCAACCCCTCATAACAAAAAATAACAATGCCAAATTTCCAAAAAAAAAATCGGTGGAAGGATATTTGATACAACCATAAAAAACCCATTTTTATTAAAAAAGTTCAACAAACTATCGGTTGAAATTTATGCTTATACGGATCGTAGTAAATATGAGATGAATCTTTTATTTTGCGATTTCAACTTGCAAAATCGCCCCATTGATTTTTGTGCCTTATTTCCGGACACCCTGTATCAAAATCATGAAAAACTCCAACTAGTTTCTTCAGTCATGTCCTATGTGAATCGATGTGCTGATTTTATCACTTTCTACATCGACGGATTCTCAATCTGTAGGTTATTTCCAGGAGCTAGATGAATTACATCAACGATAAGTGTAACGAATTGCAACTGCATCCATTGCTTTAAAATTTCTCCGTGAAAACTATGCTATTTTCGGTGTTCCGAGGAGTCATGTTTCCAATTTCAGTTCATGTTTTAATCAAAGCATTCAGTTTGAGCTTCCTTGATGTCTTATTCACTTATTTCAATCCATTATTTCCGCCGGTTGGTATGATGACAGTTCAAAACTTCATTAGGAGCACGGAATATAATTATTTATCCATTTCCTCAAAGTTGATGGATTATTCTTCGCTTTGAGACGTTATTATATCTCATTTATCCCTACTCAGTTTGTTTCGTTTTGTTTTTCAGGACGATTACTTCTGCAAATATATACGGAAGATGTTGTCATGATCACCAACTGAAAATATATCAGTAATGGAAAATTTCTCGAAATCTACGGCTGACGTGATAACCTCTACTCGGCTACAAACAATATATCCATCGCTCCTTTGCCACACACAGATCAGGATTCGAGTTGAATCATCCGTAATTCTTCTTTAATTGAAAGTAGATCTTCTACCCCACAAGACTGGAACTCTTATGTTCGAAACCATCAACAGAATAGGTCTACGAGAGGGTCTGAATACAGAGTAGGTGATTAGATAGCGGCAGAAGTTTTTAATGAACTACTTCCATGAAACATTAGGCTGGCAAAGTGAATTCAGCTATCTCTTTTCATCGGCTCTCTTGAAACTCCGAAGGAAACTAATGAGTATTTTCGACAAAAATAGGTATGAAATTGTGGATCTAACCTTTTTATCAACAGTAAAAACGAAAGAGCTTTTTTTTATCGGATAAATTTCTTTTTGTAACGAAATAATTTTGCCAATCAGTAATTTTACGAGGAAAACTGTGATTCGAGTAATTTTGTCAAATAGTTTTTCGAGCAAAAATACTGATGGAAAAATTTTGAGGTAAAAAGGAATTCATCCTTGAAAGAAAAGCTCGAGTGTTTTTTGGCAAGATGAATTAACATGTTGTAATGGTTTAGTATCAATCACTAACAATGCTCAAATAACTGACAGGGCAGACATTACAGTGACGTAAGCATACTAGATGTGGACGCTCAAGAGGAACAGGCGTTTTTATCGGTTATAAAAAACGATGCACCTTTTTCATCGCTGTCAAAATGACAAAACAGTCGTCTTTGAAAGACACATTTTATACAGGATATAATTTATCGTTGCTGAAGTAGTTAAATTGAGTTGTCGATATGTCTCACGAGTGTCTTTTAAAAATCTTCAGAAAATTGTAGCTTTCAGAATGTTGGAAATGTGACTAGTGCTTGAAATACACTTTCCAACGAGTTGTGTACACTATTTATCTTACTATCATAGATATTTGAATCATTATTATTCCAAGTTTCATCCATGTCCATTGTCAATCATTGGAATAACACGACAGACTGCTACTCGAATTCGAAAGTTATTCAAAATATCGCTCATCGTCGACACCTATTACGCAATCCAAGAAACAGTCAGTTAGAAGAGGACCCGACCGGAGCTTTTCGATAGTAGTCGATGTCGATTTCATGAAAATAAATGTGTACGTCTGTGAATTCCCGATATCCTAGCTACAAACCTTCGCCATTGTCACAAATATGGAGTGTGAATGATAAATAAAGTTTCCTAATCAATTTTGACCTTTCGTTCCTTGATTGATATAGTGAATAAATCATATCCACAGAGATGAAAACCATAAAAAGTGGAAGGAGATGATGGTCACAATACCAGACGCATCTTGAAGAAGGAAGGCAGGTAGTGGATTGAATCATTTCCCAAATGGTTAGAATGCAAAAACTATCTGAAATGTGAGTACCATGTGTGATGATACCAGCAGGAAAATTTCCAGGTTGAATATCAATACAATCATCAATCACTGCAAGTGTGCTTTTTTTCCAATATTTCCACACTTGCAAGTTTCTTCATTATTTCCACAGTAGTAAGTTTCACTTTTCTGTTATCATAGTGAAATGGGATACTTTCTCAATATCAAAACAATGCTGAAAGGGCTGTTTTTTTGGGTGACCGTAGAAAAACATATCGATGTATTGATCAACAAAATCGATGAATGTGATTTTGTATGGGAATTGTGACTTCGACGAAACGAGCTCTCTATTTTGTGCTGACCACAGAGAGAGAGAGATCACTTCGGATTAAATTCGATAGATGACGCAGCTCTCTATTCTGTGCTGCTGAAGATTACTACGGATGGCACCACAGATGGTGCTCCTGGCCAGGGTTGCCAAATGGTCTAATATATCTCATCTACAATTCATTATATGCGCTGCTGTGCCGTTCATTTCCTGCATTTGCGTGAAGGTTATAGGCATAGATAATTTGGCTATTTGAAATGTCAATTGGTATTTCGAAAATCATTCATCTTGCGGCAGCAACGCACCGAGTACCAACCGATCCTTGACGGAAATTGTGAGAACTATATTTGTATCATTGAATATCTTTCATCCGATCAACATATAATTTTTCATCATGGAAGAAAGGTCCCGAAAGTGAATAATATGAGCATGATATGTAGTAAGATGGGTTACTGGTATTCTCCGGAAGCCGAGCACTAACAATCAAGTATTGCGTAGGAGGATTTTGATATCGAATCTGAATATTGTTCAGAATGAACAACTTTTCGTGATGATGTCAAGAATAATGGTACACTCTCGATCAAAATTCGTATTTTCATCTTCCTCTGTATATCATATAACGCACCAACATTTATTTGAAATATCATTTTCTAACAAATTGATCATAGAAATGTTTCTATCGTTCAAAGGTTCGAGAGTTGAAGAAATGTGTGATGACCCTAATCAATATGAATGGTTTGAGTGAACACTTGTTCACATGAAATATAGCGAGGGATTTCTCGTTGAGATTCAGAGAGGAAAGATATTGGCTGGATAATTTTTCCTTGTAGTTTTGAGGGCTAGACAATCCGCCATAATTGTCCGCACGTGGAGAGATTTGTTATGTGTTTGAAGGAAAAAAGTTCTCGAATCACGAGTGGAAATGACTAGGATATAGGAAACCAGTGAATTACCTATCGACCAATTTTGAAACTATCAGAAATTTTCCATGTTCAGCAGTCTTCTCGCTAGTTCCTCATGAAATACCACACATGAAATAATCATTCGTCCCCTTTTTCTCATTGACAGTATCTGGTGAGCAGGATAGAAATTTCAGCCGTTGTGATATGTTCCAATGTGATTCATGTGTAAAATTTGTGAGTTTTGTATGGCCTACTCGTAGATTAGGTCGGACGATTTCACTCTTCCTAGATAATATACATATGTTCTTGGTCGGATGGTTGTAGATAGTTGCATGTGAGCTCCACAATATCATCCAATCTAATATACTTCCAATTGATGTTCTCTCCGGATGATTATTTTATCTGCACTATAATATATATCTCACTCTAGTGACAAACATATCTCTGCTCGACTCGAGATTCCGGCGTGAATATCAACTGAGTCCATTCCTCACTGGTTATCATGACAACTAATGACTAATACTAATACTTCACTCTAACATATTTCACGATTTACGTATATCATTTCTGTCAAAGTGAACATGGATGAGGAATGAAAATTCAAATTCCACATAAAAATTCACATGTAGTCTTTCACAACAGCGTTAACATTCAAGTTTAGAATTCTGGAAAGTGATATCCAACTTTGCGAAAGATTTCGAAATTCGATTTCACAATGAAAGTTCCATGTTATGAAGAGTCTGTTAATTTCCTCTCGCTCTGGTGTAACATAACATACGAAAACTTCGTTACAGAAAATCGTCGAACATTAGCGTGTTTCTTGTTGGGCGAAAAACTTCGGCTTCTTTCCCAATGTTCTACCTGGATTCACTCATATCGACCTCTTACCCGTATACCGTTTTCATTTGTTTTCTGATCTGAGTATCTGCGTGTGATTTTATAGACATCCACCTCGAATGGTTTCGAGCACGGAATTTGTTTCATCATTTCACCTTTCAATCCTCTCATCAGCACGAAATAGATTGATTTGAAACAAATAATCGTGAATTATACAAGGATGACAGTGACGAATTAGAAGGTATATCGCATACAGGAAAACGTCGCTAGGTTTAATTCCACGTTGCGTGTTTGTTTTACAACTGATGATAATGAATTTTCTGCAATATCAACATAACTCCAGTTCACGGGGATCATCGAGTTCTACGAGTGAACAGTGTGTCTCCTTCGAATGTTTCAAATGGTTTGCACTTTTTTCAGGAGGGAACCTGATTTCGAACAGTACTGTGTATTGTTGTTGACACACAAAGTGGTGAGGTTTCATCACATCATATTTATAGTGTGTGTAAACTTTAAACAACTCATATGATGGTGATATATGTCTCAATCTCAAATAATCTCGGCTACTGATTCTACTGAGAACTCCTCTCGAATACTTAACGAATGAGTAATATGGAATGGAATATTTTATACAAAATATCACTCTCTTCATTCGACTGTATCATCGAATCACTCACCTGTTGGGAGTACATCATACGATGGACAAGCCCAGCAATCAAATCATCCCCAGAATCTTCCTCAATTCTAATGGAGCGACTATTCGAGTCTGTATTTTTCTTCGTGTGGAATCAATTTCACTTGTTTTCGACGAGAACTATTTGTTCCCGGAGAATTCTATTCGCGTAATGTGATTTCCGGTACGAAGTAGCTCTTGTAGAACTCCCGAACAAATAACTTCAAAACTTCGGAGATATCGATCGCAATCAACTTTTGTCTGTTCTGTTCGCACCTCACTTCGAATGGGGCCATTGTTCCATAAGAGGACCTATTGAAAAGGTATTCTAAGAGCGGCTGCGAGTTTTCCTAACTCGGAATAATGTTTTAAAATTGAACACAATTGGATGATATTGAAAGAGAATACAATGCGCAAAAAAACACATGAATTTTGTTAACACGAGGAAGTTATTGAGTGCAATTTCATTCCACTTACTGCTGCTATATGGTATACTCTGAGCCTCTTCGAATCCACCTTTTCCAGTACCTCTTCAATTAGCAGACATTTGTTATCGACAGATAAAAAAGTCATCAATTGGTTCGATTCATCACCAAAGTGGTAACAGCTTATCTGTCTCCCAATAGTATATACTTCGTTTCTACATTGATAGGGGAAAATGTTCGATCAAATGTTTGAAAATCTCACCAAATTTATCACTGATTCTACCAGAGCAATCTGAAAGCTCTGTGAAAGTATTCGAAGCATGTTCGTGTTGGTAAGCATTGTGCCCTGCAGTTTTTTTCGTATATCGAGAGATTTTCTTTCAGTATCGAAGATAAAGAAAATCCTGTAAGGAGATCATATTTTCCTTGACCCAATATGATACTATGAGACTCATCTGAGCCCTCGTAGGCTCGTCTGGCTATAGCCTCTGATGACAATTAGGCCTATTGGGCCATTATAATTCACCTATTTGGTGATTTTTCCACCTATTCTATGATATCAACAGTACCTACTTCAATTCTCCTATCTCTTGTACAAGTTCTTCACTGGGTGTGATCCGTTGGATACTTCTCCAGTTGGATGTCCAAATATAGACTGTCATTTGCAGTCCAATGCTGAGCATTTGCACTGTATATATGACAACAGAATAATATATACTGAGCAAATGGTAAGTTGCTGGTTCCTATCGGCAAAGTCTGCGGAGAAGAATATACACTCCCATTTCATTGAGGTGCTCGTTTACTGGCGCATGGTTGGTCATGAGCTATGTCACTATTAATTCGTGCCATGTTAAGTGTCGATAGGTCTACTTCCTTCATGATATGGTTTCTTCCATGATTGTTTCCTGGAATTTCATTCTAGTATCATTTCATCTTATTGTACTCCTTCGTGATTTCAACCTGCCATTGTTATCAGTTTACCTTCCTATGTATCCGATTCAGTAGGAATGTCACTTCTTGACCAGGTGCAGCTTGACGAAGTGACAAATCATAGATCTGTCCACTTTCTATAGTTCCTCTGATATTATCCCCCAAAAATCAGAGTATCGCATATATTTCTGCTCATTCAGAGGAGTATATGACCTGAGGCTATAGTCTACGGATTCTTGGAGTGCACCTGCATGTTCATTCAGAATACTGTCAGCAGTATAGAAACGTTCTGCACATATATCAAATAATAGTTTTGAATATGGCCAAACTAACGTGATCTTACTACAAATGAATAATTTGTTGAGAAATTTCAAGAGAATCAATTGTTTAATACTGAGTCAACATTTCAAAACTCGAACGAACATATCAGGTCAATATCAACTAGTACTGAAAATGCATGTAATAATAATGAAATAAAGGTGGAAATATTATTCGATTGAACTTTCTCCGAGAATTTTCTGACTTTCATGCACACCCTTCAATCAATTGAAACTACTCCGTCAAGTGAAACTAGTCCGTTACGAATTCAGCCCGATATTATTATTTGTATGACATTTTATAGTAATGAATCAATGCCTTATATTATCTCGTTCACACAGATGTTCCATTAATCATTGCAACCTTCGATCATTGAACAGACTAGATAAGTAATCCACAGCCCTGGCAATACAGTTTGTTTGGAAGCAACTTCTATAGTATCTATCTTTGTCTGAACAAGGATAGCAGAACCTGATTCTCCCAGCACCAGTGCCGTGTTGTCAGAGGGGTCGAATTTATTATTAATTCATGATGAAACCAAATTGAAAATCCGTAACAATTTCAGTAGTACTTTTCAGCATTTCTTGGTGGGAAAATGAACAATGACAAGACACTGTCGCAGCTGACCTATGGGTATAATCAATATAATCTAATCAATTCAATTTGAATTCATTTTCATCCATTCCATTTGGGAAAATGCTTCAAAATCTCGAATGATACGACAATGGTAACTCACCTATGAAATGACGTGTTTCGATCGCCGGTTCAAATTGTCTTTAACACACCTCACAACGTCTCATCATTATATCAAATCACCAAAACAGGAAATAAACTGAGTTTCTGAGGAATTCTGAGTACACAAAACTGAAAACAAGTTGAATAATATCGATAAATCAAAACGTAAATAATGACAGATACCAAACAAAGCAATAATCACCGTTGACTGTCAATATCAAATTGCGGTGTTGCAACGTTGAGCAAAAAGTATTCATGATACCCATGCTGGTCCTCGAGCCCCCAAGGAAGTAAAATTGCTGAGTCTCAGAATAATGTAGCAATCTCCTAATAATCAGAACTGATTCATAATCTTCATGACCCAAATTTATTATTATATTTGTGCATTGAACTACATGAATTCATAAAGGACTAAATATTTTGGACTGTTTATCACTATTTGATGATGGGATATGACAACACTGGCGACGATTGGGTGCTAATATTATGATAATTCTGGGAATTCATGTTAGCTTCAGAATATTTGTTTTGTGATCCTTCGTGGGTTTGTTGTTCGGAGATTCCAACCCATATCGACAGTAGCTTGCACATGAAAATATATACAATAGGTATTAGGTCAGTGTATCTGGAAGTTACTGGTAGCGTCCTCGCTCGAGGTTCAAAACCGGTTAAAACAAACAACACACAAACCACATGTGCATATTATTATAAATGTATCACGATTCGCGATGAACGAAAACATACATGGAACATGTATAATGGTGATGAAAATGGTGCTAAATACCAAAATATTGGATGATGGACTGTCAACAAGAGTTACAATGAAGGCAAAGGCAATGGATTCAAATACGTGCACAGCACATGGCACACACTATACGAACCAAGAAAATTCGATTCCATAAGAAAGCAGGAGGCACAATAGAGTCAGAACGAGAAATGAAAGGAAACCAATGATTGATGATAAAACAACGAGGAAACTCTCGTAGCGTCTATTCTATTCGATCCTCGAATCGAAGAGATGACACATGACTTCGTGAAGGGGTCGAATCATATTCCGGCCATATCATTCAGTATATAGTTCATGTGATTTCTCTAGGACCTACTGTATCATCCGAGTTTCTGTCGCTCACAGAGTCACTACTTTCCCCCAAATAAACTCAAATTATTTCTTCACATTCAACAATTGAAATTCGAACGTTGAATTTTTCAGAATTGGTAATTAAGAAAAATGTTCGCTATAGATTTTCGATCCTACAGGCGGAGTATGATGTGTTATCTTGAAGGAATAAGCCTGTTACGAATATTTTGTTGCATCATTAGTACTCTTTCCTGAAATACCTGAGTTATATGTAACGAGAGGTTGTTCCAATACCAAATGAAATATGCTAATGTATAGAGCTAACTTCATTCAGATAAATTGGTTTACTATCTACACAGCAACCTCTTCATCCAGAATTAGTGCTCAATAATCCCAAACTGCTCTCAAACTGAGCTAACGAAAAAATTAGCAAATATATGTCATATGTGTATTGAAAATATGGACTATGGTGACAGTTCCTGTATTCATGTTTTGTTGAATGTTTTGTGTAGCTCCAGCAGGAAATAATGATTCAATTATTGTCAAATTTGTTATTACAGGCTTCACAGGTATTCTGGTAACATTAACAATTGATGTCCCATGCAGAAAGGGGGAGTAGTTTTGTGTTCGACACTTCAGGTATAGGGTGTTATCTTTGGTGTGATGTACCCAATGATGAATCGAAGAAAATTGTTAGATACATATATCAATTAGCATTTGTACTATTCAGTTATACAGACTAAAGATACCTGTTTGAAGTGATGGATCAACAACAGCGAGACTGGGGACTGATATGTGTCCTTATTCTCAATCATATTTCTCACATATCCAATTCACGAAAACAGAAGCTATTCATCCGATGAGAAAATATCAGGGGAGAAGCAATTGTTGTTACGAACATCATGAAAACGAAATATGCTCACGAAAATCATCCCAATAATTCTGATAATCGATATCCTAAGTTATCTTCAGCACATCTTTCTAACTCCTATGATGCATCCTGAGCGATGAATGATAAAAATGAATGGTGATCCTTTCGTCTACATCATCCTTTTTTTGATTTTTTTGTTCACCCTGAGAATTGAGATTTCAAAAGGTAGGATAGTTCTCATCGAAATGCAACATAAAATTCTATTGACGACGGTTTCCAATGTAATGAATAAAATAAATCATGTAATCCACTCTGGATGGGTTTCTAGGGTAGCATCTTGAGAGAGTGAGCATTCTCAACCGCAAAGGCAATTAAATAGGCTGGAATTTAATTTGGCATGTTGGGTATCTGATGAATTTGTTCAGTAACCAAGCGCTAACAGCGTGCCGAGTTATAAACATAAACATCGAAGAAATATGCTAGGCAAGCCGCAGGGAATTATACATAACAAACAAAACGTACCTTCCAGTGAAATATAAATATATGTTTCGTGCAAACTGGGAGCCGTACACGCTCAGATAAATGATGTTTTCCTGAGAGGGCACATTCTGCCACTAAACCCTATAGATTGTCGGGTAAATTTGAATTGGTTGTATGTTTGTGTGTGATTCTCTTCAGCAATACAGGGTCTAACACTGTGCTTCCTGTTTCATCGATTTGAAAAGAAACAAGAGTGAATTGATTGAGATAATTTGAGTTTCGTCCACCTCACTATCAGAGATTAGTATTTCTCCTTTTTCTGCAAGAGTGCTTTCCTGAAGTCATTAGTTTCATTTTGTCAAAGATGTAATAACAAAATTCAGCAAACAACGCTTCACTTCACACGCATTCGATGTATTCATATATAAATAACGTCTGTTTGGAATTTGCATTGGAATGATGTAACAATATATCCACCCGATTTTCAATTAGTGCAAATTTTTATTTGTTTCATTCATTCCTTCTGTATTGAATATGGAATTGATCTATTTATACCGAACCAATTTGTTCTGATGCAATGACGATATTGGACATTCCGTTTCTGCCTATATAGAGAATACTGAACCTTCCATATTCATCTGACTCAAGAACAGAACTCACATTTTCGTTTTTCTCTCACATCACTACTTTATACAGGATGATTCACCTAATTGATTCATGAGAGGTTTATGAAGAACTGAAATAGACATCAGTCTCAAATTTTGGTTGCAGCTATAGCGCGATGTGAGCTATTTTCCTTTGATATTCACAATTCACTGTCACTGAACCAAAGGAGACATCAACTTTTTTGTTCCAAATGGAGAACCCTGTGCATCATTGTATTCTCGAATTCTTTGTGAAATATTCAAGTAGCTAGTAGCTATTTGAATCGTTTTCCTATCGTCATTTGTTCTTGAGATATTCAATTTCTCCAAAAAAAAAAATACAGACGGAGTGACTACTTCAAATGTCTGTATCATCAACAATTTACAAGATAAAATACATTGAAGAGTAACCTATCGAGGGCCCCCAATAGTATTCCAAAATGTTGAACAGGGTGTTTGGTATTTCCGTTTACTTTTTCTCCATTTTGAATGCTAATATCTTTTCAATTTCGAATGGAACGACCATTGCACTTACACATCACTCAACGCGGAATGTCATTTCTCATCGATATGTTATCATACCCTATAGCGTTCTCTTACATTTCCGGAGATATTTCTGTAAATAGATATTCTTTCAAAGATATGCTACGACAGGGATGAGAATCCACTTCAAACCCATATTGGCATTTGAAATTGCATTTGATATCGCAAGATAATGTTGATGATACATACATTTCAGTAAGTCACTACATCTTTCGAAAATTTTTTTCAAAAAATTGCACATCTCCAAATGAAGATGGAAAAATGATTCGAATTGCAGTAGTTCCAGAATTGTACTGGAATTTCAAAAATGCAATAAAACACAGGGTGTTCAATTCGAGAGAGCAAAGTTGATATCAGTTTCTGTTCAATCAGAAGTGGCAGCCTTTTATACAATAGCCTACCAATTGATATTCTAGAAAGTCGGTCCATTTATTCATTCAAGAAGAAATTAAAAGACTTCATGAAAAATTCTCCAACACTATTGGTAAACTTTTGAATAATTGAACGAAAAACAAAACAAAAAAAAACAAACAAAAATAAATGATAAAGAGACTATTACACGATTCAATGTTCAGTCGAAACACCTAGTGTATTCGTGTGAGTGTGAGTTTATCTGTTTATGTATATATAAATAGTACATTTTTATCTATAGTTCACATATTGTATTGTTCCATGTTTAGTGCATATCTATGTAAGTGAAAAATTGTGACTATATCTGTGAACCTTCTATCTGTATACCTTTTAATTTGTTATTTATATTATTCAATTAGAATCGTATGAATTCACATTATAATGATAATGATTAAGTAATTACCATTCTCATTTTCATTTTTCTTGGTACACTTATGTGAACCATCCCACTAACAAGTGGCAACACTTCAGTGGGATATCCATGTGCTTATTTGCTACTTGTAGTCAAGAACTATTGTAACCTGTGATTCATTCATATGTTATTATCCGCAAATGAACACTATTATATTCAATTCTATTCTATTAGGAATATATCAGAAAAGTAGATCACATCACGCTTTTATAGCTCCAACTGAAATTCCAGACTAATGTCTGTTTCAGTTCTCAATGAACCTCTAATAAATCAATTGAAGGAATCACCCTGTGTAACTGGATACCTGGGGAATGTGAATCAAGAACCTAGACTGGAGGCTTCAGTCTGGAAAACCTGGTTAACGATATGTTAGCCGGTGTTATAAATCTGCCAGGATAAACTGATCAATAATTTTATAAAACTCAGTCACATACTTGTATGAGTTATGTATGGACTCCGGAGAACACAGTTTTGGAATTTGTAGAGGGTTGAGTATATTCAGGCTGATATATATCATTTCTCAATAGATGCTAATGGCTTTCGAAGCCCTTCGCAAACAATTCACCAAATCGAGTACAACTAGGAAACTGCTTTTTGTGAATCTGCTCAAATTAGCCAAGCGAGACTTCAGGAGTGAACAATTGCCTATTTGTTGATTGTCGCTTCTCTGCTGTAATGAAACTGAATATACGTTATGTACTCACTCCTAATTTATAATTTATTCGTTGCATTATCAACGTGACAATAGATAGCCTCAATCTTAGAATTCCTGCAAAGATGGAGGGTCTCGAGAGAAATGAACCCACAGTTTACTCAAGAGTCTTGAACTCTGTGATTTCGTTTTGTTCAGTGGAATTACCACGTGTTTCAAAAATTTCGGTTCATCCCCATTTGTGAATATATGACGAACTCATAGTAGCTTCTATCGTGATCGATGAATATGTAGTGAATTAATTCGAGAAAATATATCACAAGTTATTTGGAATATTCTGTAGTCACTAGTCAGATTGGTTCCATATTGGTTTCCTCATGAGATCTGTCATTTTGCGCTTCACGCTTCATTATCTGATGGTGAATTGTTCACCAGTCTATGGTTCAAATATATAATCATACAAGACGTGTTCCACGATAAATGTGGAAACCCTTGCCATAATTTCCTGTGTGATTTCGTCTGGGTGGACTTGGGACTATTCAAGAGATTCACAATATATCTGGGAAAACCAGTATTGGAGAATTTCCTAATGTCTGGATCTCAAGGCTGTCATGAACATTCCCTTCCTAATCAATATCAGTACCCATCATACGAAAGGTGAAATCATCATGTGAACTTCAATGATTATTTCAAAAAGAGGGAATATTTGAAGAGAACCTGTTTGCACCCGGAAGCTAGTTTGGGTGAATACTATCGAATTGTCAAATATTGTCTTGCCCAACATGTCCCGCACGTCAGAAGAGCTGAGGAATGACATTGGCATAAGCATAGGCAGAGGCAACATACATCTGAGTCAGAGGAGTCCACAACTCTATATCAATGATATCATGTCCTAATGGTAATAATGATTATAATAATAGTGATGATTTTATTGATAGGGAACGAGTACAAAGAATGGAGATAAAATATTCACAGATGAAGTAAGGCAGTCTGCAAAATGCACTCGTAACTATCAAAAGGCAGAATTCAATTTCTGAATACATTGTCAGAGACTCATATTCAGAGTTTGCTCTTCCATTCAATCCTTGAGTGATTCATGAAATGGAAATATATTATACTAACTGCTGAGAAGATCGAAAGTAATTATGATGAGATAACACAGGAATAATTGAGAGTATCATTCCATACATTAATGAAAAGAAAAACAAAAAACAATATATTAAATAGAAATGGTACCATCAGATGTGAAATTCATCGTTCAGACAATAACTAACTGAAATAACAGTTCTGAGTATCCATTTCTGAGGAACTAAAATAACTGCTTTCTGAACCATTCAGGGGATAGAGTCTCGTGATTATTGGGTAACCGGTTGAAAAGCCATACGACGTTGTATGAACATGAGCCACGAAAAACAAAAGTGAATACTATGTGGACCCAATCAATTTTATATATCCCAAAATTCATTCTCAGCACTAGGATGTTGAGAACTGAGAGTAGAATTATTAAATTTTGATTTTGAATTGTCGAAAAATCGAACGCATCCGTTTTGGAAACGGTTCAGCAATGGAGTTGGGAGATTGAGACTTTCTCATCAAAATTTTTCGAGAAATGGAAATTTCCGTGATATGAGCTTCAACTTCATCTATTAATAAACACATATGATTGAAATATACAGAATGGAAGGAAAACTATAGAATTGTTGACAAATCTGTTGACAAAACGAAAGGGAAACCTATAATGTTCGAGAAACATCGTGTCAGCCAGCGGTGGAATTTTTCTTGGAAGTTTGGAAGCTGTAAACATCAGGAAAGACTTCACTAGGCAAAGAATACCACAGCTTTGCCGATCTATTCGACAGGTCTCGAGCTTGACAGTGTAGGAGTGACCAGCCTGAGCTCGTCTGGTTTGTCTACTAGGAATCGCACGTGGTGGCATGATAGATCATTTTTCCGTCAAGCACCGACCATTGAAGTATCTATAAAAAGGCAGAGATCATTTTTGTGACGTTCAATCTTCCTTCGAAACCCTTGTGAGATTCAAGAAGAAACTAATATTTGGGAATTCAATTTAAAACAACAAACAGCTCAACATTCCAAATGGAGGCCGGGTGGTCGTGAGTTCGATTCCTGGCTGGCCATTGAATTTGGGTTCATTTATGCGCTGTTCAATGTCTATCATAAAGTTCTACATAGAACTATCCCAAATGCCACAGTGGTTTGGATTCCACTTGTATAAACTGTAGATCCCCATCTCCTTCACTCGCACAAGCCCTTCGGGGCTTCTGAAGGTTGCTTCAGCAACTGAGGATATGATGAACAATAACAATAATAATTGAAGGTCATCGCATTCGAGCATCCGTATGTCGACAAAATGAATAATAGAAACGAATATACGTTACTGTGTAGGTCAAATACAAGCATCTTCGTGAAACTATTCTATTATTAAGAACAGATCGACTGCTCCGATTGGTAACCATCCTGTATAAATGGGAGATTTGACCTGTTATGATGAGAAACAAGGGTCAAAGCCAAAATGTTGGTCCAGGAAACATTTCCCTTCAACACAACCACATTCAGATCTGCCCACCCTCAGGGGACGCAGACATGACGGCTTTCAATTTGATTTCGATGAATAAACCAGAATTACTGGACGGACGGATAAGCTCACACATTCAGCGAAACGTGGGTGATTTGCTCGGCATGGCATTTCGAAGTTAAAATCAAACTATCTCTTGATTAGGGTCTATACGGTATCGCCAAATGAGTTATGTTATGGATGGACCGGATACAGAAACTTCGGGCTGAAGTCCGCACCGAACTCCCTTCGCTCAACAAATCATGATTTCTTTATATCGACGTGATTGTTCATCATTGAGGAAACATGCATGAAGTAGATACAGGATTCGTTGAAGTATGTGTTCCATCGTTCTGACAGCAGAAATGGTGAAACCGAAATACACGATCCCTTTATTGATATATTCCATTCCATGTGATGTTCACCATATAACGCCACATAATGACATCCAAATGTGATCATGAATTAATGAAAATCACTCAGCACACAATAGAGAATAAGGAATGTAGCAAATTCCTCGGTATACACATAGATAGCAACCCTGAACTAAATGAGGAATAGCAAGCATTATATTAGGAGTCCTTATGTTCAGAACAGCAGTCTATTTTATCTCGCACAAGAAGAATCATATAATAATATCCCTCCTGGGCGAATGGAATGGATGATGCAATGGATGGGAAGTTAAGGATTGCATTTTCATCACGAGCACTTCAAGAGTGAAGGTTTTATGTCGGAATATACCATTAAATTTGAAAAACTCCCAGCTTACGATTTATAAGCAGGATGAGTGGAGAACGGAACGAACAAATGTTTGAAAAGTTCGAGAGGAAAAGCTTCTTCATGCGGCAATGCAAAATGAAATTGAACACATTCTAGATCAGTATGATATGTATATTTACAGATTCGAAATCATGAATAGGAATGGAAAGAGACGACAGACAACAAAGTGAAGAAACAGATAGAGAGTTGTGGAATACATTCAAAATGAATTTGCGAATGCAAATATCCAGGCAATTTTGAGTTGAATAATATTCACGCAAACTTATAGTCAGAGTTGACAAATGATAAACGATTGGAATATTTCAATGATGAATCTATTGAAAAGAATTGAAAGTGACTAGAAGTGCCTATATTATAAACCCTTCCTTCCCAGTTGATGACTTGCCACTTCTGTCCTTGCATGAAACACTGAGAATGATACAACATGTCCGCACTGTTCTCTGAACATGTAGAGGCAGGAGGATACGGAAGATATATTCATTTCCTTGTTTGACAAAGACTTCAAGAATATACAGAAGCTCTAAGGCTATGTTAATGTTCAGAAACTTTCCATCTCCAAACTAAAGAGGTGGATTAAACAAACACCAGGACTGAGAATCCATCAATTTCTTGATGTTACAAATATCCATTACTAATGTACAGAAAGCGATAACCAACATGGAAAAAAGACTTCAAAACTATGAGTATATGTCTATTCATATTATGTTTCTGCCAGTATGTGCTAGTATGTGATAAATATCCAATCGAATGTCTGAAATGTAAAAGTTACTGTACATGGCGACTAAATTATTAACAGATTATGTCTCTTGCTCACTGCTTGTCAAATGTATGTACCTGTACTATCCGAGGTACTCTTTCAATATAAAAACTGTTGAATCGACCCAGGCACTCTATATACATAACACAGGATTAATGTATTTTGTGGGCATCATTAAATAACAATGATTTCAATCATCCAAAAATCAAGATCAGAATGTATATAACGTTGCAGACCAATGACATCTCGATTCATCGACTTATGTTCACATAACAACCTCAAGAACAGGGTGGAAACTTGCTACCCCAAGTTGCGCGACGAGTATGGTGATACTGAGAGTTGGTTTGTTCACATGGAAGAATATTCACCTAGTGGAGATCGAATGTTGAAGAAAATGAAGACGATTCTGATTCAATCATGTTCATCAATCAGGGTTCCAAATAGAGATCGGGATTTGATGGGTTCAATAGGCTTTGAAGGATTCGACAGGTCAGACAGAGCTTGGAGAATGATGCGCTTCACCAAAAGATATTCTGAAATTTTTCACAATTTTTTCACCAATATTCAACATCTTTCAGTCGTTAATTCAATACTTGTTGACATTATTAATGATACTGACACTTTTCAGAAAATCGATTTATGAAAATTCACGTACCTTTCGTCAAAGTTGAGATAACGGAACCTGTATAACTCGATGAATGTCTCATCAATCATCCAATGCCAAAATGAGATGCCCGAAGCTGGGATCGTCAGTAGCAGGCTGCAATGAATTTTCCAAAAGATTTCAAGTATCTTAATTTGTTTCGATTTTTCATGTATCTTCATATAAAATAAGTCAGAATGAGCGATTATGAAACTATAAGATAGCATGCTAGAATTTCTGAATCTGAGGAAGTGGTGCAATCAGATATAGGAGCGGGTAATGAAGGAGAATTAGACAATTTGGATTGAATTGATCATAAGAGTGGAATTGGCAGTGCATGAAGAAAATCGATAGAACACCAAAATGGTTCGAACACTAACCTTGGTCAAATGTTGGGACACGGTCAGAAAATATTTTCAGCAATGATCACAGATACTTTCTCAATCAATTTGGGATGGAATCAACAAAAATAATCTCAATAGGTATTTTCATCCTCTATGCTCTTCGATTTCAATTTGAAATTTCAATATATTCTTATTTATCCATGAATATTCATATATTTGAGGTTAGATCCATCGGAATGACATCATACTCTCTGAATTCGAATATCAAAAAATGAATTCTATTTCGATTCAGGAACCCCACGGTGAAATTGGGTTCAGTAAACCCCATCAATCTGAAGTAGCTGAATCATCATATCACCATTCTGGAAAGTTGGAAACTGAGATGTTTCCTCGTAATATTCTGTATATATTACTGCGGATCATCACATTGTGGAATCGTATGATTTGACATCAGCAAAATATCAGTTGTTCAACAGTGCAGGAATCGATTTCCAGCTGGAAAATTCTGCGTGCAAGTAACATATCCTGAATCATATTATTTGCGAGCTATTATTTCTGATAACTCAAACAATAACAGCGGTAATCGTGCATGAAATTGATTTCCACATGCACTGTTGGTTCTCGTTGGGAAAGAAACTCTAGTATTGTTTCAGTCCTAGTATTTCACCCTTACGAACACACGATTCGCAGTGAAGCTTATGCTCACGTTTAGGTGTCTACCTATGAAGTGAATAGAATTTCTGGATGTGAGCAAATATTTCTTTCACTTCCTCTCCAGCAATAATATGTTTTTCGAAATATTCATATTTCCCATCGAATGATATCCGATGAATCGGATGTTTGATGATTGTTTGAAAGATATCAATTCCTTTCAATGTCCGCATATCCACCGGTAGAGTAATTGAGTGCAAACATGAGATCAATAACAGTCGAGGAACATCGTTAGAGTTAAGGTTGATTCATGCAAGAAACTGATGAGATAAAATCGTCCGATACAGTGGAAGTATCCATGCAAGAAACTGAGGAATCGAAATTAATTGGAGAATGAGGAAAGTTGGCCAACATTCAACTAAGACATTAATGAATCAATTCCTCCATCAACTCGCCGAACAGCCATCATGGCGGAATTCCACGTATCTGGTTGCCTCCAACAAGGTTAACTTCATGTTTAGTCAATTCCATTCAGCTCATTTGGATCCCATTTGTTTTTTTCTCCCAATTAAAAGTATTTCAATTCAGTTGAGCATTTATTCGGATAGTGACATTTCAACACAAGCCTTGGCAAATTTCCATCTCGAGTGCTTTGTTGACTTTCTTAATAAGTTTTGCATGAACATCAACAACTTGTCAGACTTGTCTGACAGTCCAGTTGGAGTTGCATGAATGAACCCTTAGTCATTCATCGATGAATGAACACTTTCTATATTAGTGACATTTTCCAAATATTCAAGATGAAAATTGAGTCATCAGTTCAATAAGATGGTTCATACGACATGGCGAACAAATCAGGATTGCCCAGTGGAATATCTCTTCTTCTTCTTTCTTGTTATCAAGTGAACTGTCATTCAAATTCAAGGCCAAGGAGAAGAATTTTCGAAATGCCTTTTCTAAACATACGACCATGATGGGATTAGACTGGTGCGCACATTTTTCTGGAAAGGTCACTTTCATCCACCTAAACCAAACATGTGGGTGCAATTTGAAAAACAGGGGGAGATTCATCACAAGAATCAACATCAAAAAAAAATGGAATATTTCATTTCACAAATTCAAAGACGAACCACGCTCACGATTAGATCAGTCACGCCTGAGATGTTGAGTAACGTCAGAAGGAATTTCTATACCAGATTAGGATGTTGCCAAAACGTTCGCGGCGAGCATTTTGAACATCTCCTACATTGACATTGATGTTTTTTTTTGCATCATTAAGAAATAATCAGCATTACTTATTGGATTCTCAGTGTAATGTAGCGAATTTGTGGAATGAAATGATTTTCTTCTTTCAATGTCAATTTTTGTAATAAATCTGAAAACATAGGACATTATCTATGAATTATGTTCAGAATTCTCTGGAGAATCCAAAAAAATTAATGATGTATAGACGGTTGCATTTGAAATGAGACACACCCTCATTTATTCGTTGTTGAATTTATTCCATTTTGCTGCACCGCACTGTATATATTTCGCAGCAACAATTCACAACTAACTGTATATTCAAGGATGGGTGAACAAATTCATTGTTATCATAAATATCATTGAGGTATTCCAAACGTTCGAATGGAATTCAATGAAAATCTCTCGCTGAAACATAACATGTCCATTTGGTCGCTCGTTGTTCTGCACGTGCAGAGATGAATCTTGGCGAGAGATGTAGTTCGAGAATTGTGTTTATATTCCACACAATGTGACACCAGAAAAACAATCCATCAAATGCGTTGAAATTCAATAATCCCAGCAGAAATGCGAAAATCTCATGTAGGCATCGATCGAGATTTGATGAAAGGCTGAGGCTTTCCGATCCTCATCGGTCGGTCCAGGCCAGCTGATGATCTTCGCGGGTTCTTTCCTTCGTTCATTCCGGATAAAGGAAGAATCTCCGCTTTCATCGTGATTGATCGAGTTATTCAAACGCTTTTGTAGACAATCATTCTGAGCAGTCATAGAAAAGGTCGAAGATCCCGAACTAGTTAGCTGAATTTCGCAGAGTGGGTGGGGAAATTCGAACCGAAGAGTAATTGGAAAATTTGTTATCACAATCGAATGGAGAATATGATGGATCGAATAATTATTTCCTCCCCAGATCACTCCAATAATACATGGTGATTCACCTAAGTGAATGATCAGAGGCTTATAGGGAACTGAAAGATATATCACACTGTAATTTTGGTCACGAATATGGCGCGATGTGCGCGATTTAAATTCCTGGGATATTTTCAATACGCTGTTTCTCCCAGTTGAACCGAAAGTAACATTGGATTCGATCTCTCCAATAGAACCTTTCATTTCATTGAATTTTTGAATTTCAAGAAAAACTCCTGGCGGAAATCCATTTTCAATCGTTTCCTAGCTCCATTTGTTTTCATGATATGATTCTTCCAACAATTTTCAAATGGAGTGATGGGGTGATTGGTATTTCATTTTGATTTCTTCGTGATATCGAATGACAATTCATTTCTTATTTCAGATATTCCAGAATCTCATCCTCTGATTTGATATTTCAAAGCATAGCTATCATTGATATTCACAGATATATTACCGAAAATGTGAAAACATGGTCATTCAACTAGTGTGTATTGTCACAAGGGAGCTCCAGATGTTATTTGATGAATATAGGTTTTCATAAATTGACAGGTGAAAGATGTCAATGATTGTTAATGGAACAAAACTAATCATCCAATGATTCAAGATGTCATCCTTGTTGTCGACGACAAACAAATATTCTTCTTCGAAAACCTCAGTCGTCGACCTTCGAATCGCTTTTTGCGACAATTGTGAGAAGGCTTGTCGCACTTTTTTATAAATAGATTTTCTTGAGTCACTTGGTTGTTGGCATACCCCAAAGATAAGAATCGCTGCATGTTCAAGGTGGTGAGGTCAAGTGACCTTGAAAGTTCATCCTTCAATAACCATTTGTCATCAAACAACAGGCCCAATTTTCCTGTTATAATTCTAGCATGATGAGATATTGCACCATCAAACTGGTACCAGCAAATGAATCTCTCGTTCAGATGCAATTCGTCGAAAAAATCGCTCACTGCAAGAAGAGATTTTTCAGTTCTTCGTGGGATTTTCTCTCCTCGTTTCTAAAAAATTGAGGAGAAGTTATTAAAGATTTTCTCAATATATTTGTAGTAATGACAGATTTTGTGATCTGCCTCAAAATGTCACTGCGCTTGGAATTAAACCTATAGATACCTACAAGAGAAATTCTGTATTTGTCAGTGACACCCTTTCTTCGAAAAATTGTGGAACACAGAGTGTTCTATCAATCGAAAGGAAATCTGATGTATTTCCGGTCCAACCGGAAGTGGAAGGGTATTGAGAAGATGTTGAAAAATCAGATCACATCGCACTATATCAGCCATTGAAATTTCAGAGTGATGACTCTTTCAGTTCCTCCTAGAGTGACCTTCACTTTCTTAACGCAACTGGATCAAGTACCTATCGCTTCCGTAGATGTCTCTCAAAACAATTGAAAGTGGAAGCATGAATAATCATCATTCATCCTTCGAGATTGTTTCGGCTCATGGTATGGAGAAAGAGATATACACCTGAAATTGATCCTGTAGTTGATATCAAGTCACAAATGGAACGAAAAGAAGAAAATTGATGAGAAATCCTAGTACAACGCCAAAAAATTGATCATAGACTTCCAGAGATAAAAAAGGGAATATAGAAGAAAGTTATGGAAATGAATGGATTTACATTGAAACACATCGCCGTAGAATATTTTCGAAAGAAAACACAAACCCTACCCTCACGAGGTCTGATTGATATATATTCATTATAAAAGTTCTCGATAGCTCGGGATAGAGATGCCTCTAAAGCGATATTTTCAAGAAATCAATCGATCGATGTTGAAATATCATGTTCGAAACCGCAATCACATGTTGCCCCAGAAATTAGACTATTTAATCGAATTTCTCCCATTATAGACTCATCCGATTCCCCCTCATTCGATGAAGTACTCAGGTGAAACTGAATGTCAACGAATGAAAAAGTGATACCAGAAAATTGTTTGTATAATTATTAGAAATACCTTACGTTCTGTTGAGGAAGAAAGTATGATTCATTCAGTGGAAGATCCAATCAGAACATCTGTGAGATATCGTTCAATAAAAATCGAAAACCAACTCAATCTCTCATTCCAATTACCATTACTTTCTCACGTGTTTCGTGAACATGATCTAGTTGCGATATGGTTGACACTGAATACACACAAATCCTGAAGTTTCAGGATGATGGAGATGAGTAGAGACAGATGACAGTTGACAAGACCAATGCAAGAAATATTGGAATGAGATGTGGAGTGATATTGCTGATGGTAAGATTCACGACATCTTCGATAGTAATAGAACGATACAGTGTTAATTGGGCTCTTCAGTTTGAATTCTTGGAGCAATACCTTCTACTTCCGAATTGGTGTTCGACTCCTTCTAGGTGCAGGAAATCTGATGATTTTCAAAAAGAATATTTGCCTCACTCTACGTTGACGTCATGAGCTGTCAATTATTGAGGAATTGAACCTGATCGATATTGTGAATCACATTGTATAACACGATGAAAGAAAGCTTTTCCACTGTGTGAAATCGGATACCATATTGGATTTGACACTACTTTGTTTCATACGTCGTGTTCAATGTAAATTCAAAACAGCTGAATTGGTTCTGGAATGAGTTTCATTATCAGTAGCGTCTGGCTTGAAATAGGCTGCTTCATTTGTTTCAGCTATTTCCCGTTCGTGCGTTTTACATTAACGATTTATTTTGCACTTCCATAAATTATGGAATTCTCATATATACGTTCCACAACTTCCACATTTCTAGGTGACACCTCATGCATGAAAGGGTAAATAAATAATTACTGAATTCACGGGTCACGAGGCAAGGTACAATATGAGATTGTAGACAGAAATTATTCATCATTCGGAGGTTGAAAATCTGAATCGTTCTTTAGTTGTTCATGAGCGTGCTAATAGAAAATGTTCGAAACAATGAGATTTATGCATTTCGAAAATGATGTGAATTCCTTGTTCACAATAGATTCATGAAACAATTCCTGCACAGTGGAATGAATTATCCAGAAACGACGACGAGTGTTTGGATGAGGGTGTAGGGATCTCAGAAACAAAAATAGAGGGTAGAAATTCGGGACGGAAAATTCAAGGTTGGAAGTGGGCAAGAGAAATCACTGTATATCATTCCGAAATTCCTAACGCCGAAAAATCCAAATTAGTCGAGAATAAGAGATCGAATGTCACTCAATTTTGTCGAAGAAAAATCGAGGAATTATCTCCACTTCCATCGTTGAATTCCTCAAGCCAGAATTTCACGATGTATCCATAGTTTCTAATACAGTCGGTTTCATCTCTCAATCGAACCGATACAGTGTTGGTTGGATCATATTTATTGAAACCCTAATAAATAACAATATAACTATCGCGAAAACCCGTTCATGCTTTCGAAAATAATAACTTTCGAATCATTATTGATTCTATAGATATCAAAGTTTTTGCTAGACTTCGGATGGGCTGGTTTTTTTTACACATTCCAATTTTGTTTATCGGCACTATCGAAATTTGAACAGCATCATATATGTCAAAATGAATGTAGGAATATTACCATGAACAGACGAGATTTCCGATGGACACCGACCATCAGATCGGCTAACTTCCCATTATGTTTAAGAGCGGTCAATGAATTCGTGTAGTATCACCACATAGACGTGTTCTCTTCTGAATAGAATCTGAGAGCTCCAGCGTGTGTTCAGAAGCTGATCTCCAAACATATGCATATTACTTCATAGAGCAGAACGTGCAATAGACCTCAAGTGGTCCCAAGATATAGCTCTAATGTTGATGAATACTAGCGTGGATATTCTTGCCAGATCATCATCTGACGCATCGACCTGTATCCTGGCTCTAGAGGAGAAGGCAGAATGAGAACAATGGCAGCATTGATAGTCATTGTATTAGCTCTATTCACCACCATGAAGAGTTATCTAGGAAACTCGATAGCAAACGATATAGTTGTGACGGCAAACCATATGGCGAAAGTTTGGTGAAAAGCATTGGTGCTCAAAGTTATGATAGTCTACCAGATGCACCCTTGCCACATTCACTCAAGAGGAACATTGAAACGAGCAAGAAGAAGAGCTAGCGATTCCTCTGGATGTGCCGACAGTCAGCTAATCACCGCTGGTTGCCTCTCTCATTTGCCGTTTTTATTTTGGTTGGTTTCCTTTCTCTAGGCTTGAACTGGGGTCTATTTGAAATAAGGTCAACATTATCCAACAACTCACCTATGAAATTAAAAATTCTGATCTTTTTCGAATCAACTCTAACAGTCATAGGCTCATCATATCGAACAAAGTTTCAGAATCCTTCCTTGACTTGATGGGCTAGAAACCGGCTGGACTAACTAGGATCAACTGAATCTCTTTGTTTACACACAATTTTGGATCGATCACTACCACTCACCGACTCACTGTCGTTATCAGTTTTTTATCAACTGACAATGTCATATGTCTCAATTCGATGCCATAGCATATCAAAATTTTCATCAATAGTCAGCTGATTTTTATATCGCTGCGTCTTTCAACGATGTGTGATTGTTGAACTTCAACAACGGAAATATGCCAAAGAATGACTCATAACATCTCAATTAGAATTCATGGTGACATATTATTCCACTGAGAAATTGATGCATATCTCGAAAACTTTTGTGACTTTGAACTTGTAATTCCTGATTCATGATTCTTTGAAGGATCCTTCGATTTCCTCGTCAATATCGGCTTCCTTTGCTATTGCACATCTTTTCAAGAGTCGGCATTCAATGAGAGATGAAGAGCCTCGCATTCATTCGATTCTCCATATTCCAACTTGATATATATTTCTCTCCATTTTTAGTATATCGAATCCGCAGCGGACTTGATGGAAATGAAACCGAGCGAGAATAAGGCAAATTGAAGAAAACGACAGCACTTTAGAAGTACAAATTATTTTAATTACATATCAGTATTACATATCAAATGAGTGCACAGGGAGTCGAGTCATCATTCATTCTGAATTCTGAAGGATACGACCGGAGATGAATCTCCTCTGAGCGAATACATTTAAATTCAAGGCGAACGTTCCGTCCAGCTTCGAGACGTGAAATAGATTCGACCCTATTCGACTCAATGATAAAATTGCCGGTCATCGAAGGATTTATAGACTACGTCCGAAAGAAGATTGATGCGAATGAAAACTGGAAAAGCCACTTCAGAATAGAATGAGTTCTAAAACGACTCACTTGGAGTTTTTATATAAACATAATGCCTTTTGTTTGAGGGATCCAGTGCGCTCATTCAAACTTGAGTGGGAAGGAGTTTTTCAATTTCCAAACCCTCTCTCCTAACTACTGTGGCAAATATAAAATCATTAATCATAGTCCTAAAGTCGAATGGTAACAAAAATCTCAAGATTTTTTCCAAGCCAACTATGTGTTTCTTACAAACAAACAGAATCACCGACGTCTCATGGAGTAATTTCTTCAAGTTTCCAAACGCTCTGAATCACTAGTAATATCAATAGTTGATGATATCATCAGTATATTAGTGTATTATTAGTAATTTTAATATTATTCCATGGTCCAAAATCACCTATTGTATTATGTCGATAGTCTTCTTAGCGATATACTGAGTGTATATCAGCCATCCACCCATTTCCAAAATTCAAGCACTCAGAGTGGATGGACTTGTTCATTCCTAACTGATTCAAGCAATGTGATACCGTGATAGGAGGTGTAGATCATCGAACTAAACCTCGAAACAAACATTTACCTGAGCTTCGAGTCGATCTTCTCCTCGCCGAGTGCAGTACCAATTTCGTTCATCGACGATCATATTCATTTACAATAATTCTTCTTGTCGCTGTTTGGTTCTGAGAAGTCATATCAATCGGTGTGGGCAAAGATATCGAATAAACAGTGATGAAGCAGGATCATTCGCTGGAGCCTTTGTATATCGACAATGAACAACTAAGAAGGATCCTCCAGTGTCCATGAAAACAGTGAATAGACGGTGTTCTCTCATACATTCGTATTCCTCTGATATCCCGAATATGGTTGGATTGTATATTTCACAAAATTAAAAAATAAGTGAGCAAACTCTGTTCACAATTGAATCCGTTCGTATATAATTCCGTACAAAAAGTAGAGAAGACCGTATCTATTGTATTAAAATATACAAGAATTCCCAACCGAACTAATATTCATATGGAGGACGACACCTGTCAAGAAGGATTTGAGCTCATCACATTTGTCCCGTGCTCTATTATATAGATGATATCTGAATGTGATCCTATTGTACTGAAACTGTAACTGAATATTCAATGAATTTCCTAGTTTCCAACAGTTTGGAAATGTTAGCTTCCAGTATAAGATTTCCCGTCATAATGGAGAAGGTATCTTGAGGATGACTGTCCTCTGGCAATCATTTCGAAGCAACAACGATCAACCAGAGCAGAAATGATACTAGTAACTAGTCAGAGTGAGCATATATTCCAGATGCCCCTGGACCAATCCATCCCCATATATCTCCATTGTTATTTTGTCAACATATTCCGAATTGGGTACATCGATCTCATGTGATCAATTCAAAATCAACGTTCATCTGGAAGCTGAACTACAGATATGTGAATAGTACTCCAAATATTGTGAACAGTACTCCAGGACATATCGAAATTGCGCTTTGCAGATATCTTTACAATATCTTTCTGTGAAATACTGTCGGTAGGATAATCGAGACGGTAGTGTTTCCATTATTTCTAGATTTTTTGAGATTCTCTTTCCTTGTTTCTGAATATCGGAATAGGAATCATAATAATCATTCGATGGGCTTCAAATCCAACCTCCAGATAGCATGAAAAGGAATTTTCTATTCATCAGTGATACCTCGTTTCTCGGAAATTTATAAATACAAATATATTTCTGATAAAATCAGAACTTATCTGAGTGGACGTTTCGGAAACGAATCTGCTGCCGTTTCCAACGAAATTAAACAAATATATTTTGACTTCGTGATATTTTCAATGTTAAGTCGTTTCTGATAATGATGAGTGGAAAGATGCCAGCCAGAGGAACTCTGGTCACGTGGTGTTTCCTCATTGATTTATTTTAAATTCACCATCTTGATATCCAGTTTTGAGAAGGGGATGCCAAGTTCAATCTATATCACCTCATCACCTATATCAGTGTTGGTCGTCTCTGTTGTTGTTGTGTTTTCTGTCTGTTTTCAATTGGGTGTGTTTCATCGATGAAATGTTTTGGATAAGTGTTTTAATGTCAAACATCTTCTATGGGGTTCATTTCAGCAACGAGGAGAGAGAATCCCAGAATATCTAGAAAAAATCAATAGTTTTCCTGTAGTAGTTCTTGCAATGGACATCACAGCTTTTGTTGCATTAAACTCTACTAGATGTCTGAATCCCCAATAGAAAATTCTTGTTGAATCTTCATTCATGTCTATCACTCGAATGTCTATGATATTCAATGGATGCAGTGTTAAATAGTCGAAGATAATAAAATATATCATTTCACTAGAATATGATTGAATATATACTGAAATGACATTTTTGTCACTCCTTCCTTATAAGTTGCGACCGAATATCTAGTACTATATAGGGTTTTACACGATGAGCATGGATTAAGCATTCCTGGATCAATCTGAAAATCTGGATATATACATGGATCAATATGATCTATTCATCTATATTCCATACCAGAGATCAGTAGCAACTTCGATTTTTTTCAAGAAATGAGAATTATTTTCTTATTTTACATGTCCAAAGATGAACTGCAAGAAAGAACTGCCAGTTACAACAGTGGAAAATTAGATATCGAGAGTCAGGACTTCTTTCGATAGCTCAACTCATGACTCAAATAAAGCCGTTACGAATGAACATTTTCTGAAAAGATTACATGTTTGTTTGAGTAGAAGTGGAGACGTGTTCGAGCATATATTTCGAAATATGCCGATGAATGAAATTTATACTTCGTGAATACATTTAGAATTTCTGTTTTGAAGTTAATACAACATTCGGTGAACGAAGAGTATTTTTTGATCATAATACATCTTCATCTGCTGAACTGATTTGGCATGTCAACAGAGCATGAGCACACTCAAAAAATACTTCATCAGTCAGAAAAGGAGTGAACAACTGTTGTAATCGGATAGAAAATCTTGAAAAAGATAAAGTTTATAGGACTCCAGAGGTCTTCTATTCTTTTGAAACCGTTCATCTGAGAACCGGCTCAATATTGAAAAAGGGATATCCGAACGAAACCATACTGGAATTGATACTCCAAAAATGTGAGAATATACAGGTTGTTCCATTTCAAAAAGTTGACTTCCAGTAACTTTTTCATGTCAGTATTTCATCTGTGATATATAATCACCCTGTATGAGAAAATTTCGATCTCGCTCTGGAGTAAGAAACTTCACGATATCACCCCACTCTGTATCAAATTCCATCGTCTTAATTCCTCACAGTCCTGTTTCCACACAGTTCCTATTTGGACATGAAAAATTGGAAAATAATTTCTATCCTGAAAACGGTCATGAATAGGAATAAGGTAATGAAAAATGGAGTTGTTGACAAGTATGAATGAAATGATATATCATACCGGTTGTTTTATCTGAAATGTCGAAGTTGCTACTAATTTCTGGTAGAAGCGGCAATGTCGCATCGACGAGAATATTCGAGGTAAATAAATCATGTTGATTTATATATATATCCAGATTTTCGAATTGATTCGTTGTGTTGTTCGCCAAAAACGTTCAATTCATGCCCATCGTGAAAAACCCTGTAAAAAATAACAAGATTTATGACAAGTTTGAGTCCCATTATGATATATAAATTCTGATTTCCATTCCGAATTATGCATCACTAATCGTATGCATAATCCAAAATTATCACTTTTCTCTTGTCATTTCGTCTGATTTTCGCATATCTATAATTACCCCAGTAATTCAACAAATTAATACCAAATTAATTAGAGATTATTTGGTCATCACATCATGATGTGCTATAGAGCGCATGGAATCGAGGAAAATTAATTATTCGATGGAAATTCGTCCTATTCTATTACCTATCAATTACTCCTGCTGCTAGACTCTATAAAGCTAAGATCTGAGTGGAATTAGTTCGCTGATTCATTCTCAGATTGCGATCCAATTGGATTCGTCAAAAATCGGTGTTCTTCTTCGAGCAATTATTCGACTCTGCAATTTCTCAGGAAAATTCACGAATCAAATCGAATATTCCTCTGCTCTTCAGGATATCATATAACTGTATTTTATGATGAGGAAATAATCAATATCATTTCGATTTTTCTCGAGTCACTTCTTCATTGCATCAATTTAGCATTCCTGCAGCATATAATGGCCTTCCGTTTCAATTCACTGATCCAATGAAGCAGGTGAATGAACTGATGAATGATGAAATTATAGCATTTTGGTACACAAAATGACTACATGAGATAAGACAAATGTAATTTGAAATAATTTTAACTTCAGGTGAATTAGAACTCCTGCGAGATGTGAAAAAACAATTGGACATTAAATAGTTCATCGAGTATTTTTATTAATCGTCATGATAGTAACCAACTAGTGAATTGAGACCTCGCATCCATGTTCATATTCGAAATTCCATATTGTCTGATGACTTGGTTTGAGAATACGATTATTGAAATTCGTGATTCAATGGGACGTGATTGTGCAATGATCCATAATCTGATTTCATTCATGAATAGACTGAAGTATAAATCTACAACTAATATTGTTGGTGTTGAAATTGCAGCTAACGGAAGACATTTCCAACAATTGATTCAACTGATTCCAATGATTTGTTATTGTTTTTTTTTCAATTTCGCAATTCGGAAGTTAACGTTTGGTTTTGTCACTTGTTCTAACGTTTAGAAATCTTTTTTTTTTTCTCCAATAAGTGAAAAGATTCACCATGTTTTTCGATATGAAAGTTGATTTTTGTCGAAAATGGTGGTCAACTTTAGAGCTTATGACCGAGTACCTTTTTTGTGTATTTCCAGTGACGTAGAAGTCGGGGAGATAAACCCCTTCAAAATCTTCACCAGTTAAGACTTGAAAAAAAAAACAGCAAAAAGCACATAACATAGTTCATTATGAATGGAGAATCCTTACGAAAGCTGTTGTCTGTGCGATGAATGTTTCCAGAGATATTCGGAAACAATTGTTTTCCACTTTCAATTTCAACGCCCTGTATTTCGAAAGAAATGGATAGAAACTTCCTTCCATTCTTTTGGACTATCTCGCATCCTGAAGTCCTGCGCATATATTATGAAACACCCTGTTCAAATAGATATACAAATTTTCTAATATTGGCGTGATGTTTTGGGTATGAATTTATTCAGTAATTCTCTTTTGTTTTCCAGTGAATAAAAATATTTTTTTCGGCAGTTCTGCCGATGGTTCCCAAATCTTTGTTAGGAAATGCCATGAAATGATGCGTTTTTTATATCCATCGGAAGAATTGGCACAGGTATGAGCGGTTTGATCCATCTCTCCTACATCCTTCTTGCGAATCAATTCTGCTACTTCCACCTCTACCTGTGAGTGTCACTAAGTTTTCCATTTCATCTGGTAATTTGATACTTTCAAATTCGATCTCCAATTCGAATTCTGCATCAAGACCGCTCAATGTGATTTATTTTATTTTGCCGAATTCCGTGATGAAATTGTACGAATAAATTTCTTTCCCTCGCTTAGCCCGACAAACTTCGTAATAGGTGTTTTGTATACCAGTAACAGACCTTTTGTTTGCACTCTAATCAAGTTTGGAAAAGCTGTTTGTACCGAGTAAATGCAATTTCGTTCGTTTCATCCACTGAGCACGTCAGAGGAGTTGAATTCATGAAAGAAATATATTTATAACTATATTGGAAGTGAGAAAACGGTGGAATTGCCCCTATATAGTGAAATCGATGGCTCGGTGAAATACCATGGATTCCGAAACAACCTGAGTGATTCGATTAGTTCATCTTTCACTTCTCATCCACGATGGTCTACCGGATATTTTCATGGTTAACAAGGAATTTTTGATAGCAGTTGTTCAAAATACTTAGTTTCGTTGTCGATTCGAATAATGATGATCAGTTTCATGATAATTGTTCAAGCCTGAATCACTCGATATCTTGAGTTGAAAGAAACAAGTTTCACTTTTCAATAGTGTGGTTTGGGTGTAGAGTTCATTCTTATCAAACTATAATGACGTTGTTCGTAGCGGCAAAATTTTGAAGCTAATTTGAAGTTCTGCTACATGAGAAACAAGATCAAAAGAGAAGAATTAGTATTTTTTGTATTAAATACCGACAGCCTCAATTTGGTGTTTCTATATTATCCGCTATAATGAGAGCTATTTAGACAACCATCTTGTCAAAAAGATTTATCAATGGGAGGCTGTCGATGTTGCATTATATTTCCAAATGATTCCATATATTTTTCATCTCAAATGTGAAATTGGAATGGGATAAAGAAGAACCGCAGGTTCTCCAACTCAAATTGAAACGATTGGATAAAACATCCAGTGGCCACCACGAGATCTAAACTGAAAAAACCCTTTATAATGAGACCAAGTTCGTCGAATACCGTTACACCAATCTGTGGTGATCAGAGTTTTTTTCATAGTACTACTCATCCTCCCCTCTCCCTCCTATCTGCTATTTTTTTTTTGGAAATGATTGGGAATCAACTCGAGATTAGAGAAAATGGGATTTTGATATGTCTTGATAGACAAATTCTCATGAAAACCCGTTTTTTCAAACTGGCCAATGCAATTACGCCCTCTAGCGATCGTCCTGGAATTTTGAAAATGATTTCTCTTGACCACTCTCATCATGAATGTTTTTTATTCCGAAATCTGTGTGACAAATAGTTTCCGAGATACATCCTGCATCCTTCCTTATTGGTACAGCCGGTACGTATTTGGAGCCTTATTTGTATCACAAGAGATTGAAATTTTTTGTGATAGCTACTAATATTCTGATGAATCATAACGGTTATATCCTCATACGTGAACACACACTGTATATTCGAGGAGTCAAAAAGAAGGATAAAGATCCTCGATGACGTTGAATTCACGTTATCCACCTTCATCAATGATCCTGAAGGGCCTGAATTGACCTTCTTCGATGCAGTTTTGACTCCTTTTCAGCTTCTTGAATGGATTATGGAGGTATAAGAAGTATCCTGTTTGAGGAATGGGGTCGATTTCAGGATTGTGATAATGATGTCATCTAAAAACGGGCCGGAGAATGAAGGTTGATTTCCACAATTTCTCATGGAGAACCTCATCCAATACAGATTTGCGCACATTTTCTTCGTGAAATAAGGGATTCGTGTGGTCAAAGTACCAGAAAAAGTTTACAAAAAAACCCATCGCATATTGAGTGCCAAAGTACCAAACATAATTATATATCCCACCAAACTGCAGATGGCCCTGTCGAATAGCACAATCGAAATGGCAGCTTTGCAGTCCACGCATGGTACAATTGGGTTCTGTCCTCTCACCCTGCGGTATTTTCAGAAACAGGTTAATAAGGAGAATAGTTCGGCCTGCAATAGTCGACTAGTGTATTAATAGTGCTCAATTAATTCGGGTCCGTAATCTATCGATCACTTATGATGTTTACACGAATTTAACTGTCATTGTTATGTCAAATCATCTTGTTCGCATCGGGTTTTGGTTGATGTTCGCGAAGGATGAGATGTAGCTAGATCAAATCGAACATGTTCCGGGGAATATTGCGTTATAAGAAACTCGACGAAGAAAAACCGGTGATAAGTTGTCTAGATGAATCACGGAACGAGAAGGATTCATCCAAGAATCCTGGAGTACTTGTGAGTTCCAATTCGACTGATGTATCGGGATCGGCGATACAGTTGATTCTGGATAATATTGCCAGTCCACAAGATATAAAAAATATTTACAAAACGGATGCTGATCTCAAACTGAATTGTGAGTGACATGTTTTTTCTATACTTCAAAAAAGATCATGTTTCAATATCGATCTGAGAATCATCTGATTCTAATTTTGTTCACTGATCTCAATTCACCTCCATGATGCAATACACAGAGTGATTGACTGGAAAGGTTCATTAGACGTTCATCGGGGTGAACAAACCCCCTCTATCTTCATGAAATGATGTCAATAATGCGGTATTGCCGCTTCTACCAAAAAGAAGTAGCAACTTCAATATTTCAAATAGAACACCCTATATACAATATCAATTTCTGAATCTCCAACGATTTCCTGACATATTCTCTTGATATACCTCTATACCTATTTATGAGCGTTTTTGAGTGAATGAAAATTTCGTAATTCTTTCCTTAGAAAACTTGATTCTCCGAAAAAGTCGATATTCTTCAGTGACACGATGAAATTTTGTATGAAGTCAAGGAATACCAGATGGATCATTGTGCTATAATGAGATTTGATTTTATACTGTGTTATACAACAATCCATTTGATTTATTCACCTGAAAAAGTGATCGAAATGCGATTTTTTCGAATAGCAGTTCAGATGAACTACTCAGGTTTGTGGACTATATCATTTGCCTGATCATTTTCATCGATAACGATATGACAGCTTGTCGAAATATCGAAAATAGACTACTTTCTCCTCAATGAAAACACCAAATAATTGAAGTTGAAAGTACAGATGTGAACTTTGAATTCATCTTTCAATCTGTTCAAATATCCTTCATGAACATTCTTGGTATTGGATTGGGCGTGGAGGATCTATTGACTGGCCTTCAAGGTCTCCTGAACTCTCTCGACTTCAGGGTCCATTTGAAGTCTAACATTCATGAAACACAACCGGCTTATTTTCAAGCTCTGCGAGAACGCATAACTGCAAGGTCTCAAAAAATAACTGCTAATATGTTGCATAATATAAGAGAAGATATAGATGATCGATTTTACCATTGCATGAATATCAATGGCGAGCATTCTGAACAATTTCGAACTTCAATTAGGTATTTGCTATTTTCATCACGAAAACAATAATGTATTTCTGAGATTTTGATATCGATGTCATTATGATATCGATGGAAATAATGGGGCAAAATTATAGGACACGACCCCTTTTCCCGCTAACGCTACGCTACAGGGTTGAACAAATTTGATAATTAGTCCCTCCTCGAATCAAAACTATACGTGTTCAAGCGTTTCCCAGAATTTTGATTTCGAATCCTACAAATCAGGGTGGAAAGTTTCCATTGACCCACCCTGTATAAACAAACCACTGTATACATCTATGCTGGTCGAGTGTCGAGCGTCTCATGTGATGATCGAACGGGTGTTTCATTTCATGAGTATAGATCTCAGTGTGGTTTATTGTTTTATATCCTTCCAACCGATATCATTATTTCGGTTTACTGATTTCAGACTGCAGTAGACTCAAGGAATGCGAATTCTGCAGAAAAAAATGTGATCATTGTAAAGTCTGTTGCACCAAAAAAGAAATGCAGATGTACCTCGTGAATCACGCCATGAAGAAACTCAGTTTCATGTCTCTATACAATGATGAACTATGTTCGGTGAACAAATTCGTCAGCGAAAAACCGTCACAGATGAATAAATTGTCGGAGAAGAAGGAAAGCTGCGGAGAGCTTTCATCCGGGTCAATGAATACGAAGAAACTGTTGAAAATAATAAAGAGGAGGTTGAAGAACATCGAAAAATATTACCCACAGATTTATCACCATAAAGGTTGTATCATTCAGAAATGGGGAAATGATGCAGACTTCTGTTCGATGAAGAGAGAAATTATAGATCTCAATACAAAAATCACACAACTATTCTGGATATGATTCTGAACATAGGTACTGTTATTTCTCTCATAACGATGAAGCAATCAACAATATATGTCGAATCGAATGAAAATAAAGAATTATCCAACATCAATCGTCGATTTCACGATTCCTCGGCAAAATTGAAATTCTTCTCTAGGTACGATTTTCCTGGAATCATTCAGTGACCCCATCTCACAGAAGTTGGTCGGAGTCAAATGTAATGAATCTCAAGTTCAGATGTGATGCATTTTGATCTGAGCGACATGCTGAAATTTTGTGAGGATTCTATTCTTTCATATGTCTTGAATCAGTAGAATAGTGTATACATTTTCATTTTTATCATCACATTATTACTCAGATATCTATTTTGCAACTAGCGGTGAACCTCAAGGAACTAATCTCGGACCATTTTCATTTTTGGTATTCATTAATGACTTGTGCAACCTATTGGAGTGCAATAGGTTGATGTTTGCGGACGTTTTGAAATTATACGCTACTATAACCAGACTAGATGACTGCATGTTATTGCAAAATCAAATCAATATCTTATACACATGGTGTCTTGAAAATCACTTGAACTTGAACATATCTAAATGTGAAATCTCAACATTCAGCCGCAAACTCAATACATTGCAATTTCCATACAGCATAGATAATGCCTCGCTAAAAAGGAGTGGTACTATTGGAGATTTAGGTGTTCATTTTGATCAGCAACTCACATTCAATCAACACATAAATGTTATTGTTAGCCCAGCATATCGATCATATGGCTTCATTATAAGACTGTAAGAATTTTAATAATATATCAGCATCAACCTCTCTATATATCAGTCTTGTCAGAACTATAATGGATATAATAATATGGAATCCTATTTACACTCAATACTCTTCTAATATTGATATGGTCCAAAAGAAATTCTTGAAATTCCTAAGCTTCAGAATCAACGGAATCTATCCTTCAATAGGCTGTGATTATCAGGATTTGCTGCATATATTTGACTTTGTATCATTGGAAACATGAAGACATCAGGCTTCTGTTTTATACTTGCATAAATTATTCAATGGTAAAATTGACAGTCCCGCGTTACTGTCGCAAGTTGATATTGTTATTCCAAGAATAACAACTAGACACAACAGTACTTTCTCATGCAAAAGAGCCCAAACAAACCCAATGTTCCAAGCGCCAATAAATCTAATGTGCAGTAATGCAAACAAACTTTCCAGTGTCTGTGACTTCTTTCCGTGCAGTGTTTGTGAATTCCAGAATAAATCTCTTGCGCATCTCTGAATCTTCATTCAATTTTGTTTACTTTTTTCACTTCTTTCCTTCTTTATATTCTTTATCTGAGTATTCTTCATCTTAGTATTCACATAGGATTTGTGAATGACAGCTCATTCATAATTAGAAATTAATGCTACTGAATCTTGTATTGTGATTTGTAAAATTGCTCTGTTAATGGGAAACTGTCGGGCAATGAACGCTATTATTATTATTATTATCATTATCATCACATCAAAGTTTACAGGATACGAAGAGTAGGCCGACTCTGGCCTGAGGGACACGTTTACTCAATCTCCTCATTACCCTCGGGTACTGTTCGGTGCCTAGACCAATACATAGTGGCTCGTTATAGTATCATGGTGGCTAACGCACATATCAGCGCTCGGGTGTAACGTGTCAAAAGTTGTGAATGTAAAGTGCGATTGAATAAATAGGTATAATCAATCATTAGTGCCTATTTCTCTTTTCATAAAAATACCTCTGGTATATTTTACTGTGAAAAGTCACACGCCAAGACGTGGATGTGATTTATCCTCTTTTCATGGTCCAAAAGTCAGAAAAGGCATGTATTCCGCTCGGTGTCTCATGTGAACATGAAAAAATGTCTACTCTTGAATATAATTAATACCATATGAAACATTGCTCAAGTGATTTATCATTCATTCGAAATGTAAAACAATGAAAGTTTTGATATGAGAAGTGACAAGATTGTTTGGCACAATTTGAGAAGTGACAAAAGTTTTTTGGACAAATCAGGAACCTTTGTGGTTATATTCCCATACAATTTGTACGGATGGTACACATTGTAGAGGAAGACATCAATGAAGTTTCATTGATTATTGCTTCAAAAAGTATCATAAGAGGTTGGAAAAGCTGCTAATATCTTCCAAGAATTCGTCTTGATGTCACATGACGACATTAATTGAACAAATCCTCCATTTATAGACGAATTTCCTCTCATCGGTAACATATCTCTCACGAAAAATTGAGCAAACTCTTGATATGATCCAACAGATGTACAGAATGTGAGCAACAACGAGGCAATGCTTCATTGTTAAAAATATCACCCTGTCTACACTTGCATATGCTATGATGCAATCATGATAATCATGTAATGGATTATTTTGGTCTCGGAAAAATGATGCTTGACTCACCGACATAAACGGAACATAGTTTTCTTCTTGTCTAGGATGAAAAGATTCATGCATGGAAATGAAAGAGTCCTTTGAGAACGATTCCGTGTTTGTATATTTTGAACACCATGCATATCATTTATAGACGCTTTCTGGATCCAACTGAAACGATAAAACAATGCGGAAGTTGTCGTTGCGAATATAAATATGTATATTTTGTGTCATCTGAGATTTGAAGTTTCGAAGGAGTGTTCACAATATCTGCATAATATTCGAATATTGAATTGCAAGAATAAATTGAGGCATCTGGAAGTTGATATCATCGCGGTGAAAATGGTGAAAATTCAGAGAAAATATTTGCGTAGTCTCATGTTTGGAGTCTCAATGAATGAATATCATGCCACAGTGAATATACTCAATATGCTGATAAGTAAAATCATGATTGGTTATTGTTGCAGTTGTTGTTCCAAGAAATTATCAATTCTTCTACAGCAATGGTATGGCTAGATCTTAAACGTCACCTAGGACATTTCCTCGCTTCAGATATTTGGTTTTTGTATATATGAGATACAAATCACTAGGAATCAATAGGACTTCAGGATGTGCTAGCTCGTCCAAATCAATGAAAGGAAGTTTCTATTGACTTAACCCCTCAAATTCCCCATTCTCGAGATACAGAGTGTTGAAATTGAAAGTAATAACCCCTTTCTTTCGAATATCTCTGGAACCCTTCATCACACAGATAACACCTTTCGTTAGCATGATGAGCTTGTTCTTTGCTTTCTGCTCTTTCTTTCAAGTCTTATTGGTGAGTATTTTGAAGGGGTAGTGAGTGTTTCTCTCCCCGACTTGAACGCTACTGGAAAAAGTACAGTTTTGAGCCACTTATTTCAATCACAAAAAGGTACACTTGGTCATAAGCTCTGAAGTCGACCGTTTTCGACAAAAATCAATTTTTATGTCGAAAAACATTTCTTGAGATAATATTTCTCTCACTAATTGAACAAAATCTATACAAACGTTAGAACAAGTAACGAAACCAAAATTCTACTTCCTTATTGTGGAATACAATATCAAATTATACTCAGTTATATCAATTGTTGGAAATGTCCTCCGTTAGCTTCAATTTCAACACCCTGTATCTCGAAATTTCAGAGGGTAAGTTAATAAAAACTATTTTCCATACTTTTGGACGAGCTATCATATCCTGAAGTCCTGCGCATATATTATGGAACACCCTGTATATCATTACCAACTTTTGACATTGAAATACTTGGTATTCTCCTTTTTGACAATATGAAGTTCACGATGCTTCGCGTGAGTAGCACTAGGAGCGGAATACTATTGTTAACACTCTCATATACCACTACATTCGATAATTCATGATATACAAACATGCGAAATGAGCATAAATTAGCGAAGATAATAGTGTCGTGACGAACAAATATAGTGATGCGGAAATGTTGGCGGTTTTATTGGCATTACGAAGCATTCACGGGGCGGTGGGAGCGAACCTATTTAGATCTCCTTTCAGATGGTGACAGCTGCAGAAGGATATATACTTCAGAATGATGATAATTCATTTCCAAAATAAGCTCCATAATGTATATGATATCATACCATATCATCATCCTGAGAACAGTATTGAATAGACTTTTACATAGTCGTCATCATCATCTATCTCAATCCGTTGAAGAATTTGATATCAAGCCCTATTCTGAAAATATACTCGAATGAATGTCCAGTTTTGTCTGATTCATTGTGAACGAACTTATTCAACAGCATCAGCAATAGAGGTGATAATGACTTGTGATGTGGAATTGTTTGAAATCTTTCTTTTTTATTCAGCTCTTTGTGGGATTTTCTCTCCTCGTTTCTGAAAAATTGAGTAGAAGTTATTGGAAATTATTTCAATATATTCGTAGTTAGGGTAGATTTTATGATCTATTTGATGTTGAGTGCATTAACTGTATCGTAGTGTAACAGATATAGCTTGTGTAGTAGGTCGAACTATACCCAGTACTGGATCCTCTTCAGAGATCATTTCGACTGCTATAGAATTACCAGAACCTGTGCTTTGTGGATCGCCATATATAGATAGAAGATGATACAAATTGTTGAGACTATGAGATTTCGCAATGTCTCATTCTTACCAGATTTCTATTTCTCACATCATGAGTATTTATTTGATTCACATCACGAAGAAGTTATTCAGCTAACTCAAGGATATCTAAGAAACAGATGACCTTCCAATGAACAATATTCGTTTTTGAAATATAAAGTGGCAAAAATGAGTTCGACAACTGCCAGAAGTGGAGTATTACAGGAGATTTCAGTTCATTCCGTTATATAATCCTCGAATTACTAGAGCAATCATGAGGTAGTAATTGGGTGGAACTTGGATATGTGAAGTTCTCAAACAGACAGAGACATCTGTTCTCGAAATCATTGGAATATCTCCTGATGCGTCCTGATAATCAGAAGCAATTAATAAGTACTATTATACATTTTTTTGTCGCATTTCCGCATTATACTCACATCTTTCTTGTTACTGGAACTGCTGAGCTGGTCTATATTTGTCTATACGAATGAATATTTGAAGTGCGTGAAAGGTGCACAATTCAATTTTCAAATATCTTTGCACATTTTTTTCACAGCAGCCGAGATAGGCAGCTTGTGAACACTCGCACTCTGAACTACCATTTGAATTCTCAACTCCAACTTGTGATTGTTCCTCCTATGTTGGGAAGTAAACACTTTCCAATGAAGAAATGATTATCACAGCTTCTGATGCAAGAAAAATTCATCGAACCTTCCACAAACTCATTCCTTGTAGCTTGCGTGATGCTGACTATAATTCATCGACAAAGTAATCGACAGTTATAATCGATCATTGAAATTACTTGGTTGTTTTTACCCGTGTACAGTCATCACGCTTCCATTTCCGAGGAAGCGAATAAGCAGATCCTTTCCATGCGAGAATAGAAAACACGGAACACCCATTATAGTCGAAGACACAAAATACGCTGTGTAATCGGCGTCGCTTCATATTTCATCATTGCAAGAATGAAGCGACAGGCTCTTGAAGAGTGACGAACAGTGTTTGGCAAGTAAGCACTGAAAGCTTTTTTGAGTTCGACTTGATTGTTCTTCGCTGCCTTCAATTTGCTTCCGTGAGTAAATGGGAATTTGATACCTGTTGATCGAACTGTTGATGGATATGACGTAAAAGTGATTGTTAGATGGAACGCAATATTCGAAGAAAATTGCTCGACAATGTGGAGTATAACGTTTTCTGAATCCATTGAGGTAAATTCGAGTAACTGCCTGTTAAATGCACTGGAAAAACACTGATCAGCTGAATCGCTTTTTCAGCATTTCTCTAATTCTAGTCATCTCATATACAACGACAACTTATCCGTATCTGCTACAAATGCCTCTGCTTCTTTTCTCCATTATTCAACATTCATAAAGGAGATCATAGCACAGTGTTGTTCATTCGAATTCTCAAGGATTTTCATTCGGGTTACAAAAAATCTCTATCACCACAAGTTATTAGGCTTCTCATGCATTTATTCTCGTTCTTTCATATGTATACAAGGTTTCATCGTAAAATTCTGCACCCCACCTACAGGGGTCATTTCGAAAGTTATCAAAAATGAGGAATATGGAAATTGCACTTCTCTTCTGATCCATCGGAATTTCTCAGCTATGTGGTTGTTTCCATCCACTTGTTTCCCAAATGTGATAGTCCGAATATTTTGGGAAATGTATATTAATATGCACTAAAACATAGTTAGCCATTCTCACATGGCAATCGAGGACGACAGGACGTGGTGCCATTTTCGTTGTTCACCTATTAGATGTAAGTATAGATTTATTAATTATTTCAGAAATTCTCGAACGCTTTCTATTGGTAGTATGCAAAAATATACGGGAAAACCCTGTACATGTCTCATGATGTTGGGAAAAAATGCATATTAGTGTGATCAACAAACAGTCTGTAACCAACAGATACATGCAGTCTTCTTCTGAACTGAACGAATCAAACTGCTCATTCTTCAGATGATTTCGGATTCTTAATTTCATGAACGCGAAATGAACTTTTGTATTTCGATGCAGATCGGCTAACGATGGGAGTAATGGTATTTTTATTTATAACAACAAATAACGAAAATAAATGACTATCAACGACAAAAGAGAATATGCACTTAGCAATGAGAGTAGGGCCAATAATGACTCCAAGTTATGAAAAGTGGCTCAATTATTGCTAATGAAACAAGGTAATTTTCTCTGATTGAAGTCGATTAGTTATCACACACTGTTTATTTGCGACATATAGGTTTTTCCAGAAAATCAAAATGAATTACGGCAACAACATAACCTAGCTGTCTGCTATCGGTATATTCTTCTGGTGAAGTAATTGATTTTTCATCAACGAATATAGTTCGTCTTTCTCAGTGTGGCGACCAACTCCTCCTAGTGATTCCACCGTTGATTGAGTATATAAATAACGATTAAATCAGCGATCGTTCATCATGCGTTGTTTTGTTTACTGTAGTTGAATTCAAATTCCCTCATTTCGGTCTATCCTTCATTTTTTCCTCTATCGGTAGACTCTTCGGATGTATGCTCAACTCCTTCCATCATCCACCATCCTGTTGGAGTTTATGCTGCATATTTCTTCTCGAATCGAATCGAACAATAACAGAGAGGAATATAACGGAATGAGTAGCAATTCATATCCATTTACTTGATCGAAAAGTAGTATAGTCTCTGAGGGAATTATATTATTGGTTATGAGCTCACACTTTGTTGCCAAATTTCAACTCAAATTTCTTCCAGAGTATCTCGACACATTCTCACTCACATGATCCCAATAGATATTTACAGAAAAAATACCCAAAAAATCAATAAGATCCAGCCAAATCGGTCTAATTTGATTTCGATTGATAATTATTCGTTAGGTGATCATCGAATGAATTCCAAATTGTGTGTCAACCTTCAGATGATCCCTATCAACATGTCGATATAGAATGGAATGATAATAACGACGCACTTTCGCGATCATACGTGCGGATTTGTAATGACAAAACAAGCTTTTCGAAAATAAGAGTTGATACTTAGTATTATTGAACAAGCTATATGTTTCCTGATTGAAATATAAATACAAGCATCGCATCACCACAATATGCGGTGTACCTATCCTTCCACGTTTCTCAACGATAGCAATACATAGGTATTTTCTGAGGAAACAAAACACGTATCCGTTTTTCATGGCTTGATTCTCAGTATTTTCAATTAGTTGGAGCAAATAGAACTCCAAAATCCGGTCCTTGAACGTAAGTTACAGACTCCATCCTGTGAAAGACAATGGAAATAAAATCGGGAACTATCCAGAATGCTCTTTGAGCTTCTAAAGTCTTTTGTCGGGAAACCGTAATCGGTTATATTTATTTACTTCGATCGGCGAGGTTTCTTCGGAAGGGTCGAGTTTGAAGTCTACAGAGAATGAGCTCCACAAAATGATCGGAGAAAAGTAGTTGACCATTGATCTATCAAAGATACCACTCGTTCACTGAGGGCTTTATTTTGTTTTCTTGTTATTCCTCCTTACTCGAGAATTATAGAAAGCGGTTTCCTTCCGAACTCATCATTTTGAATTATTTCTTGAGCTCGTTCCGTGAACCACTTAGTTGAACAATAATTGGAGCTCGAACATGAAGTTATATAACCGATGACGCCGATTCCATAAACAATTTTTTTAGAAACGTTCCCTCGGAAGATCGAACTTTGCATCAAATCAGTCTCTTGGAAAAATACGATGAAATCCCACAAACCAATAATTTCAGTTTTCTACACTTTTTGAAAATATCTTCTAACTTGTTGCCTTACATCACCTACATAATCGGTACTTCACTGACAACCAACACTTTTCCACATGCTTGGAAACAAGCATACGTTATTCCATTCACAAATTCTCCCGAATTGAGTCAGTTGAGACCAATTATTAGTATTTCACCAACGCTTGTCTTCGATAACAAAATTATTCCCAATTTCCAATCCGGATTCAGAAGACAATTTAGCACGACCACTGCACTAACTCACTTAAATGAAGAAATTTATAGAAATTCGGATGAAAATGAGGTGAGTTGTCTTATATTATCAGACTACAGTAAAGCCTTCGACACAATAGATCACAGTTCACTATGCGAAAAACTCGGCCACTTTGGTTTAAGTGACAACTCTTGACAAATAATAGCCAACTATCTGAAATGTAGAACTCAATGTGTGAAATAAGGCAATAATAACATGTCAGCCACATAAGGATATCCATATACATAACAGATTTCCATCAGTGTATATCATATTGAAAAATACATCATTATGCAGATGACATGCAATTACAATGTGGTTTTCCACTAGATGATATTCAAGAAACATTTCAAATGATGAATGTCGATTTAAAAGCGATTCTAGACACTTCCATGGCTCATAATCTGAAAATGACCATTTCCAAAACCTCGGTAATATTTTTTGGCTCGAAATGCAAACGTGATATCGTGGAAAATCATGAGAATTCACCGAAGTTACAATTACTTGATAATGACTTGCCTATCATGACTGGATGCAGAAACCTTGGCTTGTGGATGGATTCCAGTTTGAGGTTCGGTAAACATGTGAATTATCTTTCGAAAATTGTACTCCCACAGAGATTTTTCGAAAACTATCAAACTCAAACTATGTGCAGCATTGATTCTATCTCGAATCTCCTATTGTGACACCGTATAAACTCCATAATTAAATTAACACCATTAACTCAAACAGATTCAATATAACTCCAACGCATGCAAAACGCTTGTTTAAGATTCGCAACAGGCTTGAAAAAGTAACCACATCAGCGATAAGTACAGCGAGGTGGGTTGGTTAAATTCGCATCAGACCAGACAACTTAATATATGCACACTCACACACAAGATTCTGAATACAAAAACCCCTCAATATTTACGGAACAAGCTCGAACTTCTAGAGGACAATAAGGTGATCACCCGTAAAACCCAACTCCTTGCTCTACCGAAACACAAAACGGCTATATTTACCTGCTCTTTCTCCTACAGCTCTAGTTAACTCTATAATTGTTTATCACAAAAATACTTCAGCCCAATGAATTTCAAAAAGAGGTTTAAACATGATCTAAGACTTCTGGGTGTGATCAATTATTGAATCTCTGGGAATTGCTATGTCTCAACTCTTGCTCTTATCACTCTTCTCCCTATTCAGACATGAATATAATATCAGAAATATCCGATAACTCTATTATTCTTTCAGTTCTAGTATATAGGTATATGAATGTGAATACATGCATATGAATGTGTATCAACAATTTTTGTTTCTGGTTGAGCTGAAAAGCAGCTTACACTGACGCTTCGCCATTTCATCTTAATGTTTTGTTAACTGATGAATAAAGACACTCCATTATCATTATTATTATTATTATTATGACTAGTATTGTTATTATATAAACACCACTGATACCACTGAGATGTTTGATGAATGATATTCATTTGAAGTTTGGAGGAAGTGTTTCATTGTTTTTCCTTAGCTATTGTATATTCTTCTTATTGAGTTCATGAATATCATATTCAGTGGAATGTATTTACAGAGTGTTTCTCACGGCTGAGGAACTTTTGGAATAGAACTGAATCATTGGACTCTAGGGTTATTCAGACTAATACATTTTCTTTCGTCTCGAATATTTTCGAGATCATGCCATTTTCGGTTATACCGCCATCATTTTCCTAATTTTGAGAAGAACGCCAATTCCTGAGAGAATTCCATGATGAGTTTCATCCGATTTTCCTATACTCACCCGATTTCAACCAGTTCATTCCTATACCTCGATTCTTCTGGAAACTTGGAAAACTGTACCTTTATTTTCAATACTGTGCCTTTCACCCAATGAGCGCTCCTGGGGGTCAACGAAAGCACACAATGATACTTTCAGAATCCACATCGACAATTGATTTATCGTATATTGGGGGTATCCAGAATTGGATCACCTGCTAGAGTCCAATAATTCATAAATCTAAGTTTTTTCTAACCACGAGAAACCTTAATGAACGGCTACCATGGGAAACCCTGTATGATATAGGAGGTGGCCGTTTATTTGTACAAGAACTGAATATACCTCAACCCACCATTAGCGAAAATATGTCGATTTCACTGCCTGCACTTCATGAGGATCCATGATCGCTAGATTATCGATATAATATTTTATTTATTCTAACCTTGCCTGGAAACATGTTTGTGCAGACTCGCAAATCCTTCAGACTATTTTGGTAATAACTTCTACATGGGTACAACTCGCCATTATAATTGATAACAGATCTTACTCATTACGAACAGATGTTTCGTAGACTGAACTTTTCAGATGATACCGAAGGAATCAAACGCCTTCAATCATTTGCGTATGATTCAAACAATTTTTTCTCTTGAGGCTCATTTGCGGAAATATGTTCATAAATACAAAAATGCTTGTTTTGATGTCCCCTATCAACCCTCGAAGTTTCTTAGTATCTTTTCGATACATCCTGTATTTCTTCATTTCCAATATATCCCGGTATCCAAGTTATCATTTTGACACGAAAATAATGTTCGGGAATCAAGAGAATATGTCCCAAAGTGTTACACACATCGATTTCTAATGCAGATCTCAAAAGGAATCTGAGTAACCACGATCGCATAATCAGGATAAGCCTCTTTCAATTCCCAACAATAAAACGAAATGTCATTCACTCAAGAATTTTCAATTTCGCTCCATTATTTTGGTGAACAGATAGAAGCCGACTTGAGTTTATCGGTAATGCTGAACTTCCACGTGAAATGAAGAGAATTTCAGTGTCGAAATATATCTCTAGTGGAAACTGAAATGACGCATTCAGATGGAAACTACCTGTCAATATCCACACTTAGGATCGAAGCCTCTGATACTAACTAGTGTTCAAAGTAGTAGGGATATTTTGAACTCTATTATCATGAATTTTCCCAGTCTGAGAAATTATGATACCTCTATCGAATCTCCGTGAGTTGTTTAAAGAACACAAGGACGGAAACATTTCGTCGACGCTTTGTACTCTTTCCTATCATGTAGCAACAATTTCGTTTTCCTGTTTGCGTCAGTTGGAAATGGCGGCGAACAACCTTCTTTCACTTTCCACTAGTATATCTCATCCAGCGAATTTGAGAAGATGAAATTTTCAGACATCAAATCTGAGTATTTTATTATACAATCGATACAATCGATCATATCTAACTGAGAATAGCCTCTGCTCAGATGATTCAACAAATATTATCATCAACTCAACGTATTTCTGCCCTCAATGTTCACCAGAGATAACTCTCGGATTTTCATTCTACATTCAAGCGCTATATAAAACTGGAGCTGAGATGAATGTTTCCAGATACACTGTATAAAATTTTCTCGGTGTGAACTTTCACAACATATCGGAGTGTACACTGAACTGTACATAGGCATAGTGCAACATCAAAAGAACTCAAATCTACCCGTTTCAACTCCTACGTCGAATCAGTTTTGATGCTCAACTAACAGGTGTTGTGTCGAGTCCGAAAGTGGTTGAATTAACACCACTCGAATCCATTCAACGCCACCTTGAAGCGTTTTTTGATGCTCTCGTTGTATTGAATATCACTATTCATGAATATATCGCAATATTTCCGGGAAGTGGACGATAATAGACTATAATAGACAGAAATACGTCTTTCAATGAATTCATTGTTTTGAAGAGCTTGAATGGTTCAGATAGGTAAGAACTGATAGGTTTTTGATGTTCTGTCACTCTACTTTCATAATGTGATTCTTCATAATCATCAGAGAAGTGTTGATGAACAACGAAAATGATCCAATAAAAATAAAATAGTGTTGTTTTTTCAAATCGATCATAACACATAGGACAACCACATTGCTTCTGTGGTGCTAATTTCACACTGAATCATTGAATGAACTGCGTGGTGTTGATCAGGTGTTCAATTTATCAGCTGTGTATTTTCTGATTATTATTTTATGATGTATTAGGTGTGATTTGTCCAATCTAGTCAATATCTGAAAAGACATGTAAGAACAGATTATTTCTCGGTTTCTTCATATCTCTTTGTTTCTTGTCAGTGAAATGATACAGCTTCACGGAGAAAAGTAATCTTGGATATTGCATGAACAGAATACATATTATGTTCTTGGGGAATCCTCGCACTTCTCAGATAACTTTCGCAATGTACTTTCCGAACTTGTGATGTGAATGAGTATCACTGTCGACATTCCCATCTTGACCACGATAAAGCATTGATTTCCTAAATCGCTATAGTAGAAAACCCAATTATATGAACTTTATTAGGGAGTTCCAGAATTCTATCTCTTGCATATGTATATCCGTTTGTGAAGTGACCGGTTTTGAATGATTCATTCGATTATCGAAGTCTGTCATGGCTGTCATATAGTTTCTACCTTCGATAATAGAACAAACAACATGATTAAATAATTTTCCAGACACATACATAGATAGATGAACACAACACAACATCATCACGTTCGCTCATTGGTAACATTTTACTAGATGAAAAAGTTGATTATTATGATACCTCAATCACGTTTACTATAAACATACTCTATATTCTAGGGTGCTGTGAGCTATAACGCCCGTTCATAATACCTGCTATCATATTGATGATAATAATGCTTGTACATATTATGATAATAATAGGTATTGTATATCTCATCCCCTTTGTTCAACTCAAGTAATTAGCAGATTAACCGGATAAAATGAGAATCAGCTAATGCGAAGGATACAAATCCAATATGTCTCAGTGAATGTGTTTAGAATTCATAGTAGATGAATGTGGTCGTACATTCTTATCAGTTGAACATTTTGGGAAAGTATTCGACATATGCAGGTGGAACTTGATCACTATCTCAGTTCGTATCCTTCAGGGCCAACACTGAAGCCAATCAAGACCACTGAACGAAGAAAATGACCTGACCGAACGAAACATGATGATATTCCATTGAACTTGGCTCCAATTGCATGTGTTTGTCGAGTCTATGATAATATGCATCGCTACTGAACAGACATCTGACCTATTCCAATAATGGCATCCCTCACAGACATTCTGGTTTGCATTACGTTCAACACCAGATCAATTTCTGTAGATTCACCTTCGGATTCTGATAGCCGCTATCTGCAGAAATCTGATATGGTCGAGATTCCACTGATATCTTGCCCACAATCTTGACTCCAGCTGGCTTGTTCATCATCGCCTGATAACCAATTCATAGGTATGTTGGGACCGGTTTCTTTTTTTTGAAATATCGATTCGGGCGACCGTGTCGTCGAATAATCAAGGAAAAGAAAATGCAGGGATAAAGTTAGCACTCCAATCAGATCGAACTGCCCACAATGCTCCTCGAAGACCGTATCCATTTGGTCCGTTCTCGAAATTGAATTGAAGTTTTTTTCAGATTTTTTCTCCTCGGTCTTAAAAATATAAACAGGAATTATAATGATTATTTCGATACAATTGTTGTGGGGACAGATACAAAATGTCACTGCGCTGGAGATACCCAGAAGAGAAATTCTCTCTCGAAAAATATCAGAATCTCTCATCTTCGTGGAAGTTTCGAGAACGAATCTGATCCAGTTTGAAATTTCCGAATTGTGTTGGGAACTGGAGCACATTCGTTTTGTGAACGTCTACCAAGATGAATGAAGAGAAATATCTCTCATTCAACAGGAATCGCAAAAAAACTGGAAATATGAATATCACCTCCTCGATCAACCTACATAGAGTATTTGATTCCAAAGTCATAGTCAATCTTGTCCTCTCCTGAAGCTATCTGTTTTATTATTCATCGATGATAATAGAACGATAATGAATAGGGGTATTAGTTCTACTTAACAGTACCAAGAAACGGTAACGTTGACAAACAATTTCATTTCCCACGAAATTCCATCATAAATTTCTTGGAATACAAAAACCAGGAGATGAATAACAAGTTATGCTCATAGAGCATTGGGAAAAGGAAGGTACTATTCCAACTAGGAATTTCCAAGAATCTGTTATTCAAACATGAGTATTATTCTGGAAATCATTGTTTTCACTCGAAGGTGGGAATTATCAGAGACATCGAAGAATTCGTTGATATTATAGAATACTTCGGTTTGTAGAAGTTCTCCCTTAGTTTCCATATTTGTTCATCGAAGTTATATTTCTGCAAGAGTTCAGAACATTATTGATCTTTTTCATTTCCATTTACGATGGTCCTTTCCGATTCACTTGATTGATTCGAAGATGATATCTCGAAACTATCTCGTGTTGTACTTGTGAGTATCAGAAAATTTGTTGAAATTTTGTTTCCTTTTGGATGCTGCTATGGCGACTTTTGATATTTATTCGGATATGTAAGTGTTGAGCAAGGTTGATATTTGTCAATAATTTCAAAATGTATTTCTTAAGTAACTCTTGTGTAGGTCACTCCACAAATATTAATATATCAGTGGAGTATATGGTTTACAATCAGAGACACTAGAGAAAATATCTATATTTATTCCATACTGGATCATTCGTTGTAAATGTATTGAACATTGATAACCATTAGCTACTGTGCATTTTGGAGAGATGTTTCTAATTGAGCAATGCACAAAAATATAGTCAAAACTATTCACACAAAAAATGATCTAAATGAAAATATGCACGAAATATTTACATCAACTCAATTAGATATCAACAAAAGACCATCATCTATCGACCGATACAGCTATCTAATGATTATGTAACCTTTCAACCCTGTATATCATTTTGATACTTGTTCCCAGATGTTATGAGTAACATTATTTTAAGTTGTAAAGTGAATCACTCTTTCTCAAAGAGTTTCTTTCCCCCAGTATTTCTCAGTTCTCTTTGAAACTCTCTTGGCAACTTGATCAAAAACAGCTTCTTCTTCGGATACAAAACAATTCTTTCCATCATTCCAAAGTGCTCATCGGGAATAGGGGTCTGTTCATTGCTTAGATGATCATTAGATGTCATTCCGCATTATGAAAAATGCAGGTAGATCGACAAAATACAGATGAGGGCTGCCATCAGTCAATTCTTTCTGAATTCTTTCTCTCGCGCTATATTCCTCATTCGAAGTTAACCACTTCTGAACTATTGAATAGTAGTATGGCGGCGAATTTCCGAACGGACCAGTGTTCGAGTGGCTTTCTGTAACGAACGTTTTATACAGAAGTTTGATTTGATTTGGATTCTTCGATATTGTTTGGATAATTTGTTCAACGTCGAATAGTTCTGTCATATGTGTTTCAAATCGATTTCGTACTTCATCTCATACTATCTTATACAATACCCTCTATTTGTGATATGCCGCTGCTTCACCTCGAACGCTGGTTAACCCAATGAGTATCAGCAGTGGGAGGTTAGGAATATATAGAACTACAAATATCAGAGCATCAGATCCTATTTGCCTGACCAGGACTCTCATCCACGCCACTAGACCAACAGTCTGTTTATCATCATTGATTTAGGAAGAAGTATTTCATTAATTGTTCCTTACTGTCTTCCCGTGATGTTTCATCAGTGTGTTGGAATGGATAGTGAATTATCATCAAGAAGGAGAATTTTCTGGTAGTTGAGTTGAGTTCGGGTAATGTGATCTTAGTACAGCTCAAATGCGGTTTGATTCAATCAGTTGGGTCACTAAAATAGACATTTGGAGTAGCGTGTCGATGATGACAGAATTCTTGCATTGCTGAACAATTGGAAATCAACATCTGTGAAGAGAACACCAATATAGTGAAATTTGGGTGAGGCGTGAGTCAAATTACAGAATGTTTCAGGGCTCATAAGGTGCTCATCTTCAATCCACGTGGAAGAAAAGTGAACATTAATTGAAACATCCATAACATATGATGTTCCAGCAATTGTGATGATAACATGTCAGTTCATTCTTACTCATCTGGATTTCATAACTTTTCTCCAATGAATATATTTCGAAATTATTCGATATCCCATTTTTAATTCTTTCAATAATGATGAGAATGATTGATATTATTCATGGTGAGATGTAAAGAGAATACTGGCGAATACATGGCACAGGATTTTCACTAAGGTATTAACGTATTTCGAGGTGCTCACTTCAATGTATTGTGATTCCACAGTGGAGACGACTTGTAATCTTTTGTCATCGATGAAGGATGCTGCTGAACTAGGAATGCACTACTTCCAAAAACTAGACAATATTATTTTTACAACAATGCAATCAACAGTGGAATTATCATATATAACTCATATGACATGAGAAATGTGAATGAATTGTTTTCCGAGAGCTGGCAAATTATATCCATTGATTATCATTCGTCATCAACAATGTTCTATTGAAACAGATATTCACCTCATTAAAAAACGAGTAGTTTCCTCGTACCGATCATACTTGATGGTGACGTCGTAGTCAATCGATATTTAGATCCGAATTGAATCGCAAACAACGATCATCATCATAACAATGAATGTTGCTGATGATTGAGAGGTAGATTTATGTTACATATTCTTCCTCTATTGAGAAGAATTGGACTGCAAACTTTCGAACACAGCCGTCACTCACTAATTGGACCACATGGCATTTTCGCTATGTTGTTATGTTTTTTCTGTTCTGTTGCTGCTCTCGAGCTTTGAGATAAGAATCGTTAAATGTCAAGTGTGGATGAAAAAATGAACACCTTCGAACTCGAGCAGGAGAGAAGTGGAACTGATTATTATCCTTACTCACGATTCCTTCCACTGCAGTTTCACATTGAGAATATATTTCTCATCTCGTCTCGAATATGGATCGTACTGACAACACGAATGATAATAGCATGTGAAGATCATGGATAGATGCGTCTGAGGAGGCATACAACACCAAGATAACATCAAAGCTCATCGAGTAACCGAATGGTTTCCGTTCGTTCCGGATCTTCGCGAAGGCAATCAGGAGAAATTTCACGTCCAGCTCATTTCCTTCCCCCAAAAAGAATGATAGTACATTGACTACAACACACCGAGAAGAGTCACCAATACCTTCGCTAAAATGTTAGCAGACAATCCTATTCGGCTCCACGAGGCCAGAAATGTCTTCCTTCAGTCAACGCTCAATGAGGAACATTCAGCTTGGCCTCGATGTCAACAATGCTATGGGGTCAGACAGAATAATGCCTATTGTTCTCAAGAAATGTGCCCCAGAACTAACATTGCTTCTTCTCAGGGAAAGGGCAAGAAAATCCTCCCCAACAACTATAGACTGATCGCCTTACTCATTTGTAAGTATTAATGGGAGCAATGAACATCGAGCTCATCCGATAACTGAGAGCTCAAGAATCGTGAAAGTTCTCCAAAGCATTCGACCGAGTTTGACACCAAGGCCAGCCCAGTTCATAGTTTCGCGATCATCCATTGAGATCTGACAAGAATTCTGATATAAAATCTGGAAATCTAGTAGAGTTCAATGTAACAAAAACTCATGCTCGTATGATCACCAGAAAGACAGATCACACAATGCCTAATATGGTGATGTCGGGTACTACTGTTTCTATGCAGTCTTCAATATTCACGCTTGGTATCACCACCAACAGTGTTTTCTAATGGGGCGATCACGGGAGGTCCTAACGGAAACTGCTCCACAAAAACTTGGCTTCCTATTCCGTGCAAAGAGATACTTCACATCCCAGCAACTGCTTATGATGTACAAAGAACAAATTCGACCTGTCCTGGAGTACTGTTCACATGTTTGGAGCTCAGCCCCAAAACGCACGCTGAAGCTTTTGGATTCTATGCTAGTCGGTTACAACACCAGATCAGTGACCTCTGCCTTTCTAATGAATACTTGTATAGTCGGTGCCCAATGGAAATATCGCCAAATATGCCTCCAGGAGCGATTCCTAATAGACAAGCAAAATTGTTGAATAACTTGCCTTGTGAAGTTGTTCCCGGTGCTTACAAACTTTCAAGTAAAATTCCATCAATCAAAATTCCACTGCTGGCTGACATGATGATCCTCGAACATTATATGCTCTCCTCCCGTGTTGTCGATGGTTAACAATTTCACTGAAATTATTAGAACTGTACTTTCAATGAAGTGGACCTTCTGTTTTCTCGAAAACTGAGTGACACATACAACACGAAGATAAGAACAAAGCTCATAAAGTGTCCAAATGGTTCCCGTTCATTTTGAACCTTTGACAAGGCAATCGGGAGAAATTTCAATTCTAGCTCATTTCCTCCCCTCACAAAGGATTATGAAACATCGGCTATAACACCTTATGAAAAAGCCAACAACTCTGCCAAAATGTTTGCAGACGATTCAACCTTGGATCCACGAGGCCAGGAACTTTCCAAAATCACTACTATCGATAACCGTATGCCAGAAATTGTCTTCCGGCAACGCACAATCAGACATATTCTGCTTAGCCTCAACGTCAAGAAGGCTATGGGGCCTGACGGAATACCGCCTATTGTTCTCAAGCGATGTGCCCCAGAACTGACACCAGTTCTTTGCAGGTTGTTCACCCTTTCGTACAAACTCGGCGTATTTCCTTTCTAACTGGATGAAAGCTAGGGTCCAACCGATTCAAAAGAAGGGCAAGAAACCCTCCATATATACTATAGACCGATTGCACTACTATCCGTGATCTCTAAAGTAATGGAAGAAACAATCAACATCGACCTCATCCGATATTTAGAGAGCTCAAGGATCGTGAACGACCGGCAATATGGCTTTCGTCACCAGAGGTCAACAAGAGACCTGCTTGCCTATGTGACACACAAGTAGTAGGTGTCAATCGAGAAACATGGTGAGTCTCTGGCTGTATCCTTGGATATCTCCAAAGCATTTGACAGAGTTTGGCACGAAGACCTCCTAGCGAAATTTCCGTCATATGGTTTGCCGCCCAACTGTGTCTTTTAATATCGAATTTTCTTGCAGATAGATCACTCTACGTGGTGGTAGACGGGTTCTCGTCTGATACAATAACGATGAATGCTGGTGTTCCACAAGGCTCTGCCTTGGCACCAACTTTGTTCTTGCTCCACATCAAGGATTTATGTGACCTCCAGCCCAGTTCATGACTTTGCGGATGATAGTACACTTCATTCCGCCTTTTCCTCTGAAGCCCCTATATCATCCAACGAGGACAGAGGTGCAAGATGAAGACAGGTCAATGCTTTGGATTGAGGATCTGACAAGAATTCTGAAATGAGGATCTGAGAATCTAGTACAGTTCAATGCTACTAAAACTCAAGCTTGTATGTTCACCAAGAAGGTTGATCACACAATGCCCAATTTGATGATGTCGGGTACCACTGTTCCTATGAGGTCGTCAATATCCATGCTGGGTGTCACCACCAACAGTGCTGTCTCATGGGACGATCATGTGAGGTCCATTGCGGAAACTGCTCCACAAAAACTTGGTTTTCGATTCAGTGCGAAGAGACACTTCACATCCCATTAACTGCTTATGATCTACAAAGCTCAAATTCGACCTGTTCTGGACTACTGTTCACATGTTTAGAGCTCAGTCCCCAAAGATTCAATTCAGGAGAGAGCTATTCGCCTAGTCGATGATACAACACTCACCAAATCATTGACCTCTCTAGATCATCGTAAAGAGGTCAGCGATCTCTGCCTTCTTTATAGGTACTTTCACCGTTGGTGCTCAACGGAAATATCATCTATTATGCCACCGCGCGCGATTCCTAGTAGACAAACCAGACGAGCTCAGGCTGGTCACCCCTACACTGTCAGGCTCGAGACCTGTCGAACATTACTATACCAAGCATCATTCATCAATAGAACGGCAAAGTTGTAGAATTCTTTGCCTAGTGTAGTCTTTCCTGATGCTTACAACTTCCAAATTTCAAGAAAAATTCCAACACCTTCCTTTTCTCCCTAAATTCCACCGCTGGCTAACACGATGTTCCTCGAACATCATAGGTTTCCTTTTCGTGTAGTCCACAGATAAAAAAAATTAAATTTTTGTTGTATGTTGTATTTCCAGATGCTTGAATCGAAACGTACATTCGTACATCGTTCTTTTTATTATATGAATTCATTCGAATTCGAGCTGATTTGGAAGAAATGGCGTGGAGGATATTCAAGATATTGTGGAGGAAGCTCGTCAAGTCACATGTCCATGTGATATTTATGTTTCGAAATCAAAAAGAAAAATCGTCTATCGAATGTATTTTTCATACTTAATCAATACACTTCGAATGAACTGTTATCAGATTCTACCAACTCTCTCTTCTGTTGTAGATTTCATTGAATCTTATCATATATATCATAATCTATTGACATAATTCGATTTGGTATTTTATGAACTCCATAACGAACGTACGCATTATTTGATCTGGCATTCGCCAAATCCGCAATAGAAGTGATCGACCTGGTGTCTTTACATACTACAATCATTCCACTCATTTTTGTAAAAAGTCAAGCACGAACAACAACATCACGAATATCACAGAGATGTCATTGGACTGCACCGAATCTCTCAGCATAGTCGCATGACAGCTCATGTCTTCCAGTTCCTGTTCAACGATCGTTTCTTGGCGATCGCCTGATACGGTTAGTGTACAGTTTGGAATGATTATGACGATTTATGATCGTTTCCGGAATGAATCCCTAGATATGATTGATATCATCACAAAATTGAATAATTTGATCAACTCTGCATTTCGTGAATATTGGTCGAGTTGTTCACTCAGTGAAAGAATAAGTTCACCTTATATATTTTGATGGGAATAATGTAAGTGCTACCAACGAATTCCTTTCCATATCCGTTCGATATTTTCGTATATATCTATTATGATGTTGAAGACCATTTTTCAAGATCCATAGTGCACACATGGGAAGTCAGTAGCAACTGAACGATCTCGAATACTTTATTGTTCGGAATGTGAAATGCAATAAGCATAGTTGTTACGATGGCTGAATTTGGTTGCTCCTGGAACTGATTCTTTCAAGAATAATCGCTTCCAAGTATTATGTTAGCGATCTTCCGCACTCAAGATGGGATCACTAGTTGTTCGATCGGTATTTCGATATGTCCTTAGAGCATGAAACTATCTATTGAATTGATCCGATTGTGGGTATTTTATGAACTCCTGGACTTCCGCTGTTGGAATCTGTCATGAATAATGAATAATGGGAGATAAGTATAGGATTATGGCGCATTATCTATTCGCCCACCAAATAGATTACGTTGGGAACAGATAGGATCGCTAGTTGTTCGATTGATATTTCGGGAATGTAATTAAAACATAACACTATCTATTTACATAATTCGATTCGGTATTTTATGAACTCCATAACAAACGTACGCGTAATTCGATCTGGCATCCGCCACACTCACAACAGAACGGCTTGGCGTATCCACACGCCACAATCACTCCACTCACTACCGCAAAAACTCAATCACGAACAGCAACGTTACGAATATCACAGAAATGTCATTCGACTGCGCCGAATCGCTCAGGGCGCTCGCCTGACAGCTCATGTCGTCCGGCTCCAGCTCGACGATGGGCACTCGGACGCCAGTGACGACGTCCACGCAGCTCGCCTCCTTGATGGCGTCGTCGATGCTCAGAGCGGTCTCCACCGGCGTGTTGTGCGACTGGACGCTCTCTCTCGCCCAACGGCGCAGCCAGTGGCTCAGCCAAGACAGTTGGCAGCCGCAGCGAAACGGATTGCCTGAGATGAAGAGCCCACCTGCAACGCAGAGCGAGGAAATGACGTTGGGAAACTATCGTGGATATGAACGGGATAATTCATCATTCGATATTTCTTTCCCCAATAGTGGACACAGCAAAATTTGTTTTTTTTTACTTTCGTGAGTGAACGTCACGTTCCAAGAAACTGTGTGTGTGATTTCAAACCGCAACTCCTTCTGAATTCGAAACCCCTTGACTCATTTTCATCAACCTAAATTCTGTGATATAGTGCTGAGCGAGCTGTGATGGATCTGAGGAAACCCAGTTCTCAAGGCCTACCATAATTGGCTGAAGGGGTTGAATTTCTGAAACGACTGCACAGATAAAAAGGATTTTGTCCAACCAAGCAAATTAAATTTCTTGAAATAAAATGACTTGGGACGAGAGCTTTTTGAATTCCATGTGAGCAGTATGAATTAGTCACAAATTAATTGGCATGTTTGAATAGTTTCACGAACTTTCTTGACATGAATTTGCTCAACGTTATCATTTTATTTCTCGATACAAGAAAACCGCGATTCCCGTTTCGAATTAGGTATATTGAGTCAAAAGAATCGGTTCTTGGCTGCAAAAATGCACGCAGCAGTGGGGGCTCGTGACGACATATTTACGAGCATGCCCTGTGTCCTGCAACTGAGATACTCTACGAAGACGAACTACGACCTACGATCTACGAAGCTGCAACGCTACAACAATCTACGACACTACGACTCATTTACTGCCTTCTCGATTACAGGATTACAGACATACAGACTTGGCTGCTGTTTTGTAATTTGTACCACAGTGTTTTTAAAGTGTGTGTAATCATGAATGATGTGAAATTATTGCTAAATCAGTGGGGCATTCCACATTTGTGAGGGTAAGTGAATCTGTATATCATTTTCAAACAGGAACGAACATTTCTAATGGCGATGGCGTCCCTACAACACTGAATGATTTCGTTACGAATACCTACCCTACCTTATATTTCCATCGATATTTCATCATATTGGATATTTAGGTATATTGTGTATAAGTGACCCTCATTATTACTATTTTTTCATGTTTGTTCCATTTTTGTGTGATAAAGTTACGTGGTATCAATTGAGAATTTATTCCATTGATTTCTTTGGTGATGTGACCCAGACGTAAAACGAAAGTAGCTACAGAAATAGTGGAAAAAATTTCAAAATAACATTTTCTTGGACGCTAATAATAATAAAAAAAAATTATTGTTGGTATACAAGAAAATGTTGGTTCATTCACAGAATTAGTTTCATTCGAATTATATTCGTCACTCTAAAGTCGAGAATTACTACACTTGCATCAAATTCAGTGAATCTTGAGGCAAGAGCATGGAGGTTTTCTTTGGAATTGATGAGGATATCATAGTTACCTGTGCATTATTTCCTTTAAACAGGAAATCTCTTGCCACAAGAAAATGAAGTTCTTGAAGAAAAAAAATGAAATAATATGTATCATTATTCCAAAGAAAATACACGTCGATCATAAGAAAATATTCATTCGAGCCAAGATTGTCTTCTATGAATGAGTCAAGAAAATTTTGCATTCATTTGAACCAATGCAGTCTCGCATTGATTTAAGAAATCCTTTTTATCTGTGTGTGAGGCAGTTTTGTTCGACAAAATGAGCAGCTTCAATCCAGAGATATCTGAAATATCTCCATTCCAAATTTGGGAGCAATATCTCATGTAGGTTGTCAGTAATTCGATATAAACTCTTCAGGCACATCTGAAATATGGACATTTTCAAGGCCTACTCTTGATTTTTGAAGGAGTGGAACTTCCGAAACCGACAAGGTATGGAACAATTTGCACAAAATGAACTTTGATTTTGGCTTGTTACACACTATTGCCTGATAATGGTGCTCTTGGGAAACCAGAAACGTCTCATGGAAAATCATAGTGCGACCACACAGACAGACAATAACTGTTCACAGTCATTGCTTGTTCCAAAACTATCCATACAACACAAACGATATGGCGATCTAAAAGCCCCTTGCATTAGCATCAAAGCGCTCTAGCAGCATGCCGTGAAGTTCCAAAAGCTCTGCTTCCACATTTAGGTTCACCGTTGAAGGTTTGAAAAAGATAACTTTGGGGCCATTCCAGGAAGAGTGGGTTGAAGGAAGAATTTGGAGAATTTTAACCAGCTCGATGGAGAGAATTCTTCAAGGATAAGACTCATGAAAGGGTATGAAACTAGCGGGGAGGGGTGGGGGGTTCCGGCTTGTTGAATTCAAATGGAATATCTCATTATGGGCGTTTTTTTCAATGGCACATTTTGGATTTTCCGTATTTGGTTTTCGATATACCCTTTATTATATAACTAGTGAAATGATCGTTGATTGATCCATAAGCCAATGATAGAAGTGAATTTGAAAGAATTATCACTCTGATCTTTATTCTCTCCTATGAGAATGATATCATCATGATTGATCAATCCAATGGAATGATCTCAATATTCTGAGCAGTTTCGTGAAGGCATCTCAAATTTTGGTGAATTCATTGCATCTCGACGAAATTGGCTCTCGATCATCTCGATCAGACAGGCTGTATATTTTCTATGAAGCTTCGGGAATTATTGGTCCATCATACTATTTGTATCAAATTTGGAATATTTCATCGGATCGAGCACTTCTGCTGATTTTGAAAGAACAGAATATTCGTTTCTGGTTGACTTGCAGACATCTTCCAGTAGAAGTTATAACGATGAGACTTATAATACAGTGCAAATCGAAAAAGCAAAAATTTCAAAATTCAATATCGGATAACTTACACCCAACATGAGATACTGCATTAAAATTCTGTATGAGGGTAATTTAGCTATGCTGAAATCGAGAAGGTTATCCAATATGTGATAAAAGAATGCTTGATTGTCGTTTCAGGAATTTCGATCCTTGCAGCAAAAATTAGTAGGCCTTGAACAAAGGAATTTGTCAGACTTGTCGACTTTTCCAAAGGGAGCTCGTTCGTGTCACAACATTCTTATTTTCGAAATTCTGTCAACAGGTTTCAAATTCTGAAGGTGTTGTGGTTTGAAATCATACACACTGTATATAGATTATCATTTGAAAAACGAGAGTTGATATCACTTCCAGTGAAACCAGAAGTAGAATTGTAGAATTTTTCCTTTCGGAGATGTCAAAAAGTGATAATTCATAATGGGGAAGTTGATAAGTAAGATTGAATTACACATCTCTTCACATCGATTTGAATTTTCTACATACTACTCTACCTACTCCTTTCATTCACATGATTATTGACACACCTGTTTTTTCTTGCAATTGGCAATCAGCTGATACAAACAGAAAGTTAATGTTGTATGTTAACAAAGGAAATGTTAAGATATAAGATGATAATCCTCCAATCTCTTCCAATATTTTCTCTCCTTTTTCAATTCGATGTCGAATATCGTTATACTGAACTGATTCGAGATCAATGATATGGACCGAACCCGGTTCCAGTTATTTCACCCTTATAAATTAGTTATCATAGAAACTGGTATAAGAACCATTGCTGTTCGGTATCAATCTATTCTCATAGTTAGACAAATAACTCGGCTAAAAAGACCTGGATTTCACAGTCTATACAAGAGACAATGTACCCAAACGTATTCCTTCATATAAGAATTCGGTTTCATCAAATCGCACAAACAATGAACCTGTAGTTCTATGAAACTATTATAGATTATGTGAATGTACAGAGTGAGTCATAGCTATATGGACAAGGGCTGAGGGCACATATCTGGAACCGAAATATGACGATAGGGTCAATAAATGACTGCCGTGGAAATGGATACAGGGTGTTGAATTCAAATTTTTGTTTCAAGTATCCGCTGATATTTTCAATGTATACTCATCAATTGATTTAGAAATTGGCACAGAGACATGATTGTGTATAGGAAATATCATTTCATGTATTATTTTACATTTTGTTACAGGATTCGCCACGAGAATGATTCCCGATGATACAATCGACTGGTCACTTTTCTTGACGGATTTTTTTAGTCATGTTCATCAAAAAATATGACATGAGAATTATTCCTACGTAATATTGGTATTCTTGTTCGAACACGATATTTCCATCAGTTTTCGAGAAAGGGAAGAGGAAGGGAATTTCAAATATTATCTCATTTATCTTTCATGCTTTGGAATGTCAGATAATTATTGTTTGCTCATGTCATTCCTTCTAAGTGAAACATTCCTGCTGTGATATTCAAGTCTATTGTTGCATTTTTGCAAAGCAACCATCCACTTTTTCAATTCGAAAGAATTTCAAATGGAATATTTGGTCCTATCGCCATATTTTTTCCGAACAATCTGCCCTCAGCCTATGTCTCAATAGAAATAACGCACCCTGTATATCTGTGAACCAAGCTAATACTACTCTCGTGGCCCCTATTGATCTGTATATGAAATTCCATACATATATCATTTCAGTAGAAATGGTTCATCATCATATATAATTAGGCGGCAATTGAATAGAATAATAATTGGAGTATCTGAAATAGCTAGCATATCATCAGAAAATATGTATATTCATAGTGTTGGGCGACGTTTATTGGTATGAATATCATATGAATGGATTCCTATACTCAGTAACCTATATTTAGTTACCTATAATCATGGATTCGCAATGACCTATCAGTAAAGTATAATTGAAAATTAGAAATATAATACAGGCTGATTCACGGTGGATGGCACGTTCCTGTGGAACCAGTCGACGGAACACCTCTAAAATTTGATGAAGAGCATATTCGAACATTCTCTACCCAACTAAAATATTTTTGATAATGCGGTGTTACCACTCCTAGTAGAAAGTAATAGCAACTTTGATATTTCAAACAGAACACCCTGTATATACTATGATTTTCAGAATCTTCAACAGTTTCCCAACAACTCTCCTTGATATTTCCCTTTACATATTTATAACCGTTTTCGGAATGAAATTTCTTTTTCTGAAATCATGATCTCCAAAGATGCTGATATCTCTGTGTCGAGAAAAAATATATGTAATAAGTCAATTATTCCATGTGATATAATCAACTTCCAGGCACCACGAACTGACAAACTGTATTTTTCAACGTCCTGTTTTGAAGTAACTGAAGTATAACTTAACTCCAAATCAAATTTTGATATCAAGGAAAGTTGTTGAGAAATTAGATTTTAAGATCAATAGTTTATATAGAGTGTTTCATTTGAAATATCAAAGTTACTACTACTTTCCTATAGAAATGGCAACACCGCATTATCGAAAATATTTCAGTTGGGTAGAGGATGTCCGAATATGCTCTTAATTGAATTTTCCAAAGTGATCCGTCGACTGGTTCACCAGAAACGTCTAATGTGTCATCCATCGTGAATCAGCTTGTATACCACCTTATCATATGCTTAAATAATGATATATTGGGGAATTCTTGACTCAAAATAACATCATTTGAAATTATCATAGTATAGATGAACTGAGACATCGATCGAATCATATGATAACCTCGATGGAAGTAACTGGTAGAAGGAATATTCAAAGCTATAGTATCCAAGCCTTCGACCATAAAACGAACGAAGATCCTAGCACGGTTTGAGAAATAAATGACAATTGGACGACTTTGTCGGCCTTTGAGATTCTCAGCTCGAAAGCGTACCGCCTACACGTGTTCTTGCGGCGAATTCACTGTAGATAAAGGGTTACGGGATGTACAGGTGATGACCCAAGAATTTGACTGATCGGTAGCGAAAGCTACAGGTGAATCGAAAACAAAATAGTACACTGAACCGTTTATTGAAAATTAAATACATGGTTCGTTTTGCTCCTTTCGGTGAGACTTCAAAATCAATGTATTTGACATTGCAACTGCAACCAAATGACTGAAAAGCTGAGATGCCAATTCAACTTAATTTTTTCTGAAGATTTGTTGGGAGAATGTGATCATTACATTGTTTTCTGTGCAAGTCTATACTGTTCTTGTCTGTCAAAACTTGTTCTATGAATGTTCTATTTGTTTCCTCATGGTAGAATTTACCTTCATTTCTGAAAAAGTTTCTCGTTGAGTTCTTAAGATATGGTACGTCGAATAAATAAACAACATCTTGATCGTCAACCATGAAGCAAGGACGTTTACGTGAAAACCGTCTCTTGGACAAATTTTTTCCACGTCTTAGCGTCTGGACTAGTTCTTATACTAATTCATTATGAGCATTATGAGCATTTGATAGATAAAGGTAATATTTTTTCAAATAATAGGAACATATCGTAATCCTGTCTTTCATTTATACGAACAAAACCTGTCAATTTTGAAATTCATGAATTTCCAGATGTAAGCTCTAGAAAATCGAAGAATTGTTCGAAGAGGAAAAAACAAAGTTGATCGAGTGAAATAACAAGACATTTTAAGTATCTTTCATTTGCAGGATATTCTTGTTCTTGATATCGACACTGACGTTTTTTGTCCGAACATAAATAGTAGCATAAATGAAAATGTCAGAATGTCAGAAGAGGTGCATTCTTTGTTACTAAGCTTCACCAGATGGACTCGAGTTGATTCATAAAAAAGTTATTTCCTTGGTAATGGTCTGGGGCCTTCATAATATGAGTATTTCTCCCAGGATTACTCTAAATCCTGAATTTAAACAAGAAATAGAAAGGTGTTTGTCGTCCTGTATTCGTGTACCTGGAAAATTCATCGTTGGAACTACTACTTTCCCGGTTGAAAGCCCACAAATTCACTTGGTAGTTCTGATTCATTCGATGAGGATGAGCTATGATGAACAAATCCAACGATTGATTCTCCAACATACACCTGACATCAATTCTCATCAAACTAAATAGGGAAGATTTGCAATCAGAAAACATAGAAACTCACCTGATATAAGAGTTGTGCCAACATCATTCCATCTACTGAGATTTCCATAAAATACCTCTGGATGCAAGTAGGACAGCGAGTTATGCCTCAAATCGATAGCTAAATGAGAGATCCTGTACATATTCGAGAATAGTCCTGGAGGAAGTTCTTCTATCTTCGTTCCATGTATCTTTATGGTCAGTTCGGGATTTCTTGTGAATCCCATGAAAGCATCCCTGTCTATAGCCTTCAGATTGGGACCAGTCACTTCTAGAAGTTTGATTTTTCTGTTCGTCAGACATCTCAGTTGGTCATCAAGTACACTATCGACTAAATGAATCCTCAATTTCCTCAACTGAGTTAAGCGGGATAGCAGATGACAAAATTCGTTAGGAAAACTGTCAATCCTAGGCCAAGTCTGTATGGAGAGCTTCGATATTATTCGTAGTTGCGAAATGCTGGCTCCCTCGAATCTATTCAGACTATTCAAATACTGCACATTCAGCTCTTGTAGATTACTCAGACCATGGAAACATTCTGCAGACAGTTCTTTAATTGGATTATGAGAGAGATCTAGAATCTTCAAAAGTGGAAGATAAGTCCACAGATGGGAGGGTACAGAAAATATATTATTATAACTCAAATCTAACAGTCTCAGTTTGAATAAGAACTGCACAGAATTCTTACTGATGACTTCGATATCGTTATGAGATAGATTCAAGTGAACTAAATTAGGTAAAGGAAAATGTGGAGTGGATTTTATGCCGGAATGAGCCAAACTGAGATGCTTCAAACTTTGTGCATAATGAAATAATTCCTTGAAGTTGGATCTCAAGGGGTTGGAACTCAGGTCAAGGGTCCGTAATAATCCCAGGCTGGTGAAAACATTATCAGGAAGGATAGTCAACTTGTTACTACTCAAATCCATGTGCTGAAGCGATGGGATGTCGGGAAATGTTGTTATATCGATATGTTCAATGTTGTTACATTTCAGTGACAAATGACGAAGAGTGAATCCCACTTCGGAAACGCTCGAGCTTGGAACCACCGAGAAAGAGTTATAACTCAGATCCAACATTTCCAAAGAAGTATTTTTGAATATATCTTTTGAGAGATAATTCAGAATATTCCCACCTAAATTCAGTATGCGTAATTTTGACATATTCAAAAATTGACTCACGTGCATGTGGTTGATCAGATTCTTAGATAAATCCAGGATCTGGAGGTTTTGTAGACCGAGGAATGCCCTTTTATTGAGAGTCTTCACATTATTTTGTTGCAAACTCAGGTACTCCAGAGATGTTAGGAACATGAACACACTTTGGTCTAAGAAAGATATTATATTGAAATCCAAATACAGTTTTCTCAATGATGAAGTGTGCTCTAGACATTTTGGAACTCGATCCAAATTATTGAACCTTAAATCAATAACCTCTACTTTCAGAATTGTTGAATCTGATTGACAAGAAGATATGAAATTCCTGCTTAGATTGAGCTGTAACGGACCTGATACATTTGTGAATATTCTGAAACTGAAATCGACTAATAGGTTATTGTGTAAGTCAATTTTCATTATATTCGGTAAATTTCTGAAAGTATTGTGCTCAATACTTGTCAAAAAATTATCCGAAAGCATGAGTTTATTCAGGCTAGGTAGGTCGACAAAACACCCACTTTGGAGATGTTTGATTCTGTTATTCGATAACAAAATGGTCTCCAAGCTGTTCAACGACTGGAATGTCCCGCTTTCAATTAACGTCAATTCATTGTTCGAAAATCTTACATCCCGCAGTCTAGAATGAACGGAAGACTTCAGTAATGTGACTGGGATTGATTGGATCCTGTTTGATTCCAGATTGAGGTATTTCAGCTCTGGCAATGAATCGAATGTGTCCGGATATAAAATATTGAAGTTATTGTTGTCAATCGAAAGCCACTTCAAGTTTGAAAGCGGTTCGAAAATCTCGTGGAATACATCTACCGAGTCGATTCCGAAAGAAATTTCTAAACTCTCTAGACTACCCAAACCAACGAATGAATCTTTATCAATCTGCCTCAATGGATTGAAACTCAGACTCAGTTCTTTCAGCTCCTGCAAGTTTGAGAAAATGTTGTCTTTCAGATGAGTTATCCTATTATTTGATAAAATGAGACTCTTGATATTGGCTCCCCAACTCAAAAAGTCTTGTTCGTCTATTTCATATATCTTGTTGAAAGCTATATTGAAATGTGATATCCTCGAACAGTTCTGAAGAGCATTAGAAGGTATCTTCATGAAATGATTCCCACTCAAACTCAATGCCTTCAGAGTATGGCTGAAATTTTCGAAAGAGGAGTCTGTAATGTCGGTGAGATAATTCGATGACAGATATAGATACTTGAGAGATTCCAATTCATTGAGCGGATCTGGAATCCTCTCGAGATTATTATGATCTAGATCCAAATATTCCAATGTTCTGATGATACCGTTGAATGCTTTTTCATCCATTGTTTCCAGTAAGTTATGTGAGAATATGATTTTTCCAGTATTAAGGCCAGAAAAGCTATCAGCCGTCACAGTTTTGAAATCGTTATGTGCCAAATTGAAATCCCTTATGCACACTGACTTATTGAATGGATGACGAGGAAGGCTTTCTAGGTAGTTCTCACTGAGGTCAATTTTTTCCAGCCATAATTTCCTTGAAGATGTGTATCTTGGCAATGTTTCTATGTGATTCCCTCTCAGATAGAGCCACTGTAGATGTACTGCATTTTCCATCAGTTCAAGAGGAAATCTATCGAGCAAATTGTGGGAGATACTGATTGTTTTCAGAGTTAGTGGAAGAGGGCGACCGTGGATTTTATGTATTCTATTCCCATCCAGGTTGAGCCAAATCAGGGATTTAAACTGCTGGAGAGTGTGTGAGGTTTTCGGATTGTGATTGGCAGATTCAGTAGAGATTTCAGTGAGATCATTTTCGCCCAGGAACAGAGTGGCTATTGTATTTTTCATGTGGGACCATGCCCCATTCACCGATGCTATCTGATTTCTGAAACAAAGAAAAGGTACTCAAAGGTGTGCTATCCAATTTGGTAATGGAATTTCGCTATCAAATGGAAGGAAGCAGAAGGGATCGAATGGACAGGGTGACCTAGTGACAACAAAGTTGGTCCAAAATCACTCATTCAATTCATAATGAACTATATAACTGATGTAACGTGATGTTTTGTGTATGAATATCGGAAAAATCATGAATTTCACAGGACCCGATACACAACTGGCTGATCATTGAAGAATTTTCATACCTGTAAATACACGAAATTACGAAATATAAGATAAGGCTTCGACTTTTTGGTTTTTCAGTTGCAGTATATCCATGAATACTTCAGATTTCGATAATTATATGGATCATGGTGTTGGTCATAAATTCATCGCAGAACCTATAATGATGGAAATCACCTTGATTTCAGTTTCTGAGCACTCTTTCGAAACTGTTCCTGCTGAGAATGTGACTGAGTTGATCGTTGAATTTTCATTAGTAATACCACTAGAGGTCAAAAATTTCCGTATTCAATTTGAACTCATGTGGTATTCGGTAAGAAAATTCCACACCAAATGTGTTTCCAACAACATCAATTTTCGTCTTTATCGAGTTGACAAAACCTGTCATTATGAACGTCAAAAATATTTCTAGTATAATTCGCTGTTGGGTACCTACCAGGAAAAAATTCCGATAAAATTCATCCGTTGCTATGGTGATCTGACAGAAATACACGTTCTGATTGTTGAAAATCACATGTGTGGAAATGTTCAAGGTTTTGGCTGTAATGCTAACAACATTCTTTCTCTGAACTGGACCGAAATGATAACCTCCTGAATTTTGGGCAGGATCTCGGGAAATTCTCATATCATCTCTCATTTACGATTTCGAACATACCGAAAATATGTCGATAAGTAAATGAATGATGATATGAATAAATTGGAGAAAGAACAATACCAACTAGTTATCAAACCCTCATTATCCTTCTCATCATAGAAAGCAAAACAAAATATATCTGACAATCTGAGCTTGCAGTGCACCACTGAAAAAAAAATCGATGAACTTGTGATAATGATGTCTGCAATGGAGTCCACAATTTTTCATACTGTTGGATGAATATCATTTCATTCTCTATGGATATTGAAATATATCATGAATGTGTAGAGTTATCGAATGAAACATTATTCAGTTTTTCTTCATTCCCTCAAGCCAGGAATATATTGGATCCGTTTGTTTTCGTTTCGAATAGAATTATATATACATATATGTAGAGCATATTTGTGTATCCATGGACTCACGTTACCAGAATGAAAAACGGGTATAAAGGAGGACTATCGCATAGTATCCATAACATTACATCACTACTTAATGCATAGTATTCATTACTTATGAAATATGTTTTTTATTTCAACAAAAAATATTCATCGTACCTGCTCGTGTCGTAGCAATAACCAATAATTTCTCAAACTCTTCCAATATAGGTATGTCATATTGATAAAGTGTACAAACCATCCCATATTACTTCATGATTCATCTCAACGACTTGATATCTAACTGGTTGTCATGTTTTGTGTTATAATCAGTGAACCATCACATATGCAGTATTAAATTCAGTTTCTGAGATATATATGAGACAAACTACCCCAAATAGGTGAAAATCACTGAAAGATTGCTGACGGCGGAAGTGAAATAGAATACATAACATGATTTCCATACGACCACCTAAGAAAACAGCGCTTTCGCATTGTATATATTGTATATCGCAATATTGGAAAAATGCACTCTCGCAGTGATAGATGGATGTGATGTCATTCAAACTGGAAATTCACCACCTGGAATATTTTTGATTTTCAGATTGATTTTCATTGATTTATTCCGACCATTATCCGTACAATTCTCCCAAATTTCAGGAGTATCATTGGGATCTCGGTAACCATAACAGATACAATATCGGTTATATCAGGGCAAAGTTGGGCAATTTGATACTGGTTGAAACGTCACCTCAATGTTCGGAAATTCCGAATACTTGATATTAATAAAAACTGATATATTTGATAAAAACCGAATATCCGCCTTTTCGTTTTCATTTTCTTCCGACTTTATTTGAAGCGGTATGACACAATACAGCCCTTAGATGCCGTTAGATGGTTTGATAGTCCATCATTATGTCAATCTCATGAAAATGAATATATATGCACACATGAATGATTCCAACTTCGTTAATTTTTGGTTAGTATATGATATCTAGTGAGCCAACTGTGTGTCATTATCATGTATGCATCGGCAGTATTTTTTGAGGTTTGATATGCATGATGTAGAGGATCCATCCATTTCTCGAGAGATGAAGATGTGAAATGAATTATAAAAATAATATCAATAATAGTGTCCTAATTTCCCAATGAAAATGTCACAAACCATGTGAAATAATAAGATACAAAATCAATTCGAATATATGATATGTACCATATAATATATGTGAAATTTCCTCAAAATATCATTTCATCCAACAATAACAACGAGCGTGCATTTTTGCAGGTGTGCGTTTTACTTTCCAGTTTCCACTCTCCTGCTACCATGGTGGGTCAATCTTTACGGAATTGAACAATAGCAGAGGAAAATGCTTCTCGAAAAGTGGTCTACTGAACTACTTTACACGGTCTATGATCATAAGGTCGTAAGTTCTGGATATCGAGTCAAATCTGGATATATCGACAGGAAATCCTGAAATGTTTGAGTAACATCGTGTTAGTCACTGGTAGAATGGTGGGAGAGAAGGGAGATTTATAATTTTTTCTACAATATTCAGAGGTCGTGAGCATCAGGATGCTTGGTTATGAGGAGTTCGACATATCATTGAGATCAACATCGTATGATCCTCGTCGACTCCACTTGCACAACCTCTTCAAGAACAACATTCGCGTCGATTCACATGCTCGGAAAATTCATTGAATGAAGCGAATAAGATTGGATTGAAGTTGTCACGATTCTATATCGAGAAATGATGCACAAGCACAGTGAACAGAATATCTATCTGTTGAACTGTGGCACCAGCATATCATCTAACGACAAATTCATATCCTGAATCTGACATTTCTTCAACAAGCAGCATAGATGGATTACTGGCAGTGGAATAATTCGGATTGATGCTGGTGTGGGATGAGAGAGATTGAGCTATTTTTCCTTCACATTTATTATCAGTGGAATATTTGCCTTGTTCGTATATTTCCACGGGTTGTCTTCTTATCTGTTCATATCATTGTTTGTTGTTCATGTTCCTGTCTTCTCACATTTCTGTTCCCGAAGTTTTCTCAGATATGGATTCCTTACTTTTGTGTATAACTGCAAAAGACCTTATCTGGATGACTCAACGATACTGCATTTGAATATTCCTTTGCAGAGATTGAATTAGGGTTTTTCATAAGGCATCGTTGGATCAATCTGGTAGGATGAGTGGGATTGCGTCGAAATATCTTGGTGGTGCCATTGAACATAGCCTAATAGTTCCTGCTAGGATATCTTGAGATAATTCAACGATATATTTCGAAGAGTAAAAAAATCATGGTTGATGAACCAGCTGGTTTTCACCTAGATGTTCAAGACCTAGATGCTGTCGACTCAATAAGGGTGTTGAGAGCAAATTTGCAAAACGTTCGATCCTGTGACTGTTTATCAGCTCATCAGGCTGAAGGACCTAGGTCGATAGCATGATAAACAAAAATGCTCGTTTTGATTTCCCCTATCACCCCTTGAAGTTTGTTGATATCTTTCTGAGACACCCTATATGAACTCATTTGTATATTAAATTCCAGTTCCAGATCGTCGTAAATTTGCTAGGCTAGAACAAGATTTGAGAAACTACGGAGCACTCAAGAAACCTAAACGAAAGGAACGTCAGTTTGATGAGGATGTCAAATTTGAAGTTCTTCACAGTGTAGAAGAAACCCCAAAGACTTCTACTCGAGAAATTGCTAATAACATTGGCGTTTCGCAACAATCCGTGCAAGCAATACTCAAAAAGCACAAATTCATACCATACGTGCCCCAAAAAGTACATGCCCTTGTAGAAAATGATCGAGATCGAAGAGAACAATTTTGCAGGCATTTTCTGAATGCGATGCAACAAGATCGAACGTATCATAGGAAAATTATTTGGACCGACGAGTGTACATTCACTAATAGGGGCATTTTCAATAGAAACAACCACCGCTATTGGAGCCAAGAAAATCCAAGAATTATCGTTCCAACGGACTTTCAAAATAGATTTAGTGTGAATGTGTGGTGCGGTATTTAGTGCGATAGAATGATTGGTCCATCTTTTATAGATGGCGCACTAAATCAACAGAGATGTCACCAATTATTGCATCAAAATATCGAACACTTTTTGGAAGAGTTGCCAGTTGCCGATCTGAACAGAATTGTCTTTCAACAAGACGGAGCCACTGCTCATAATGCCCAAATAAATGTTGATTGGTTGAATGTTGCATTTGCTGAAATATGGATAGGGAGTTATGGACCAGTTCGATGGCCTCCAAGATCACCCGATCTCACGCCACTCGAGTTTGTCGTGGAATACCTCCTAATTTCATCCGGAAAGCAACTCATGGTGTAATCAGAAGGTGTGAACTATGTGTTCAACAGGGCGGGGGCCAGTTTGAGCAATATTTGTAGTTTCCGAAGATATTTTGTTTCCAAATAATCATTATTTTTCTAACATTGTAATGTCTTTTTTGTATATGTGACGGACTATACGTTCAATGACTGAGCACAGTCGCTCTCAATACCACTAGATAAGCAGCACGGTTCAACACAATCTCTCGGTTGATATGAATGTAATTTCAGACAACACAGTTCGTAGCAGTTTTGGTGACCAAGACCTGGATAGAATTCTTCTGACTTTGTAGAATGCAAATGTGAATGAATATCCCAAATTATCCGCTGTTCATCGGTGCTCTTTCCTTCATTTCCTTTTCTCAGTAACAATCATCGTAGGTATATCAAAAACAAATTCACTCAGTGAGAGCAAGACCATTTCGCACAAAATTTTCTAATGTATTCCAAACTATTTCCAAGGACTATGTGAATAATTAGTAATTATCTCGTGAGTTATTCTATGTATCAGTTTATTGCAAAATGTATCATGATATTCGCGGCAGGTATACTAGATACACTGTGCGTGTTCCTATGTCAATAAACCCAACACGAATTCAGCCTCTTCCCTATGCTCAACTACTTTCTAATCCCAATATTTGTCTTTCAATGAAGACCTCGTTATGCATCGCACGTCCTTGGAGATTACTTGCCAGCTAAATTCGAAACAGTCGATGGCATGAAGTGCTATAAATAAGTCAGAAGTCATATCTAGGATGTGTAAATTAGCTACTATGTCAGAGGTGGCGTGTCTATAAAAGCTAGGACGCAGGCACATACCCATGCAAATTAATCCACTGTAGATTCCGCAGCTCTTTGAGTGCGACGAACGGAATGTTGTCTAGCTGATTATAGCTCAGATCCAGCGAAGTCAGGCTCTTCCACTGGGAACTGAAAGAGACAGATTAACATAGGTAATAAACCATGGAAATTGAATGAATATGCAGTGCGGAGTATTAACTGATTAAATCTTTCGACATGGCAAATGACGTCTTGGTGCCCGTCGGTATGAGGCATATTCAGAAGTATTATTATCATTTAACAAAGATCGCTTCTCAATTTCACCTGATGAGTGATGACTCTCGGGCAAAAAGACGAATATTCTCACTCTGAGAATATCCTGAGATATTATCATAATACAGGGTGTGTCATTGGGAGAGGTTGATTTTGATTGATCCGTCTTCTGTCTTCGACCTCTCATAACCGAGATACATGACACCTCTCAATTTCGCGCACATCTTCATTGTCTCTCAACACCCTGTATATTTTTCGGTATTATCATCCTATTCATACCAAATACAAGAGATGTACGATATGAAGGTTGAGTGGAAGAACAATTCAGTGGTGATTCATCATTTCCACCTGATTTGAACTTCGCCTTCTACTCATTTCAATTGTATTTTAATATACTTATGTGATGTTATGTGAGTAATGAAGACGGTATTATCAACTATTATCATGTTTCGAGAAATAATAATGATAGTAATAATTTATACACCACTTGAGAAACTAGATACAATAATAATGATTGATTTTAGTGAACATCAATATTATACATATATTTCAGCGGTGAACAAATAGGATTATTCCTACTGAAGGAAATCAAGAATTGAGAATAATCAAAATCATGTCAACCAATCAATGAACAGTAACTATGAAGCTTATCAGAGCAGTGATCACAAATACCAAAAACTCAATTGAAACTACAACTTACCTACCTACATAAGCAAAAAAATTCAAGTATCTAATTATAAACCACTCAGTGAATATTATGAGAAGAACACTAAAATACCACAATTTCTTCGGAATGTCTTCCCTTCTATTATATACATCACTTTATTGTACTTTCAATGCTTTTTCCATATATGGCGAATGAATTGATAAATCCAAATGTATACGGCGTTGTTTGTGTTGTGATTTGTGATGGTCAAGTGAAGCTTAACATGGATTCTATTTTCTGTACATGCATCGATAGATTCACCAGGAATGAGTATCCTATATATCTACTATAAGATGTCGAAGACCCATCAACTATGGGTAATTCGAAATCACCCCAGTAACTTCTATTCATAGTATTCATCTTTCCCAACGAAACACCCTATACAGTGAGGTCCTCTTAACAGTTTGGTATCCAGACTATATTGTGGAGCTGAATCTGTCACTATTTTCGAATGATACCCACTGTTATTTAGATTTCTGAACTTGTTATTCACTAATTTTCATCATGGATATCATAACGAAATGAGCAGAAACATTTTTCAATGATGTATGTACAGGTACATGTCTTGATATTGGTGTCTGGTCCAGTGCTACATAATTGATTTATCATCGAGAATCCTTGGTGAGAGGTATGGTTGGTTGGGTACTATTGTTTTCTGGTCAGGCGTCTACATAATTGATATTGAATTTCCTAGTTATTGCAGATTGAGAATACGAAGTGCCCAAATGGAGAAATACAGGGTTTGGTCAAGGAAACAAAAGCGACGTATGGTCCATAGATCAATAATTTGTTTTGAAATATTTGTTTTGAAGTCGAGCCGCCCGAGCGACTGTGGTTTCACATTGGGCAGATGGAATATCAGAATAAATAGATCACAATACCAGGGTAATCTTACAATCAACGATGTTGACAACATATCAATTCCTATGAAATCGTTATAGGTAAGTATGTAATGCTTTGTATTATTGTTCGATCTTCGAGACGTCAAACTTAATGACTATGATTCTTCATTCCGAGCTGAGAGCACGGCAAGCGTTGTTGTCGATTGTCATAGAATGATATAGAACAAAAAAAAAAAGAATACGAGGAGAGTGAAGAATATGATGTATTTTTCCAGGAATGTCTAGAAGGATGGAAAACTACACTGAGAAGATTCTCAGATACTTGGCGAAATTTATTCAGTCACGGCCCTCCAAAGTGTGAACATTGAGTGAGTTCTTTAGATCGTTGTGAAGTTGTAAAATTATTCAGGGTATTATTTGAAAATGAATAAAATGATGAATCTTTTCATTTTCAAGAAGAATATCGTAACGATATTGATTCTTCCTATTATTCGGATACGAAAAAGGATCTATTCAAATATAATACTTAAGAATTCCATCATTTTCTCGAAATGAATGAAGCTCTTGAAGGTTTCAAATGATTTTCTGTGGGAATTTGATAATGAACAATATGAAAAATGGTTGAATTTATAGCAGTTAACATTTGTATGTCTCATATTTCTGTTTCCTTATTTTGCATAACGCCTTCTGCTCAGCCTCTCATATGATCACTTCTCAGATAAGCACTTGGAAAAACTGACGAAATGAAATTCGAAGGTGAAAAATGTTTTCGATTCGAACCATTCTAAAATAACCTCATCATTTCGTATTATTCCATACCATATGATGGGCTATTAGGGTATTTGTGAGGCGACTGTGCAAACAATGATTCATTTATTGAAATATATTTCAATTCATAAAAATTGAAGTGATAAAACAATGCATTATTGTCAATCACAATATTTGTGTGGTATCTGGGTCAATCCCTTAACTTAAATATTTTCAGACTGTGAAATGTAGTTCGTTAAGTGAATTTGTGTGTGGTTGAAAATAGATATCATGATCTATGAATAATTAATGATGTGGAATCAATATCCAAACGGACATTTATTCCTCCCTCAATACTACTGAAGTCATGATTCATTGAAAATACGTCGAGTCAATGAGACCATGATATTCTTCATCCACTTGTGATACTTGTGGGACCAGGCCCATTGCAAAAATCTGCAGAAAAATAATACATGGCCTAATCGACTTGCAACGCCTCGAAAAACACTTGAGGTAGAGATTATACACCGCATATAATCTCTGCTTGAGGTATGAATCATCGATGATATACCTCTCTTCAATGAGTGCGTTCAATTTTGCCACCGGTGTGAATTTTGACGATTTTGGGAGCCATCAACTATGACTGATATATCACGCTCTTCTTGTCCCAACCACTTACATTATTTAATTCAGAGTGACAATTCTCATTTATCATCTGGAGATTTCCATTTGATTCGATTCGATTAGTGCCACAATTCAGGATGATATAAAACGTCGAACATAATTCTGACACATCATGAGCTGTAATGCCATTCCGTCGGCTAGAGAACGTCATTGAAAATAGCGAGAATATGGAATGTTTCGCAACCTCGTGCAATAATTCTCCAATAGAAAAGATTCTCTCAATTCTTGCTCCAATAAAATTGTTTATAATAACATATTTGTGAATTTACCTCGCTCATACTGAAATTGAACCTAACTCAGTAATATTGATGGCGTCACATGGTGTTCAGAATTGACAGAATTTGGAAATTCAACGGGAAATCCATTGGCACGAAACTGCTGACACGTAGTAGCATGTACGATTCTCACACTGTCTCAACCAGATCTGATGTCTTTTTATTATAATAAACCGCCATGTCGAAGACAAGAGAAATGACTGAGTAGTCTGCTATCGAAGAGGGCGAATAAACAGCTCATTAGTTCGAATAAATGATGATAATAATAATAATAATGATGATAATGATAATAATAATGATAATGATGATAATAATAATGGGAATAATTATTTCAATAATTATGATAATAATAATAAATCGGCTTGATTCAGCAAATGTACATGCATTCGCCCTGGAAAGGCGAAGATTAGCTAAAGCTCTTTTCAAACTCTTAACCTTTTCAGTTCACAAATTAGAAAAGAACAAGAACGATGATTATAATAAGAACAAAAATAGTCGTGAAAACATAAAGAGACAACATTTTATAATTACAATGATATTGATTTGATCATCAGTAGAGGAGAAAGAAAAAGAAAGGAAATAATAATTATACTGTAACCACAATGTGGTTAGTTTCGCTTATTCAGCAGTGGATTCCTAACTACTCTTCTGAATTCATTCAGTGGTATTGATAGTTCTGGTTTGGAGGAATTGGGAAGTTTCTGCATTGTGAGTGGAACTGCTTTCAAATAGACATGTCGAGTGGCGAGGCATGTTGAGTATCTGTCAATGTCAGATGTTGAGATCGTGGGACTTACTTCTGAAAACTAATTTGTCATGAAGGTATGGCGAACTTTGAGTATCAAACAATCTAGGCAGAAAAATGAGAATATGGTATTTGAATATACTGTCAAGAAGAAAGCTTGAGACATGTTGGAACTTTCACAAGAATTCTTATTCGGCACTGTTCTCTGAGGAATCATCTCAACAAAAGAGGCCAATCTCACGAATTCTGTTGAAACAGCAACATTAATTTTACAAATTCATATCGCTCTTCTGCCAGAAGCTCATGTACTTGCTCATTATCAACACAGTCAGGAGTTAGGAATTCATCAGCTACTAGAAAGGTGGTACATGTACACAGCCTTCTTGACATTCCCCATTGTCTTCAACTATTCAAAATATCTACCGTCAAAGTATACACTGTCTTCAACTGTTCCTGCCTCTGTCACCTGAATCAGTTCGACAATTCACTCTTTCGATCGATTTTTCGATCCACAGTACAAAATGACATGAACTGGTGAAAATTTCCTCCTGCTATTCATGCAGACCTATGCAATACAAAACCATGATCCATTCATTCTCCGCTCAACTTCAATTGCTTTTATATGTATGTATAGCTTCGTGGCGTGTTCTGAGCACAATAAATAGGCAGTAGTGGAAAGATTTATTATCCGAACTGATTATCTGGGTCGAACTCTTTGTGAACTTCTCACACGTCGTGTTGTGTGCTTTCACGATAAAAGATAAAGTATTCATGAAACACGAGGATATTTGTTCTGCGTTTCACTTCTGAACGAACACTTGTCCAATATAAATGATAGCCGAAGGAATTCGGATCTTGAGAGTTGAAGACCTCCACATCTCACATGAATGGGATGATAAGCGTTTAAATACCTTAAATACCAGAAAGATAACTGATATATGGTAGAAGAGTTGTTCGGCTTCTCTGACTTTGAATGAATGAGTACAAAATATTGAAGAATGATAACCAAGAAGGAAAGAGGCACGGACGGTCAACAAAGTGGGGAAGAAAAACTCACAATCATGTCTACGACACTTGTTCAATTGTATGGGAGAGAGAGTGGAATATATACTGAGACGATACTGAGACTAAGAGCAATCATTATAAAGATCAATCTCCAATGTGAATTAGAGAAGGAAACTTTGACTGCCAACTATCATCCCATTACTATATGCTATCCTATCAATATAGAAATCAGAAAACATCCCAAAGTGAGAAACCACCTGATTACATCGTCTCTGATCTACACTATGGTTTCTGGAAACGAATCAGCTGATGATCTACAACTGGAATTACACTTCAAAGAAACGAAGGAATACGAAGATCTTAGGGTAACATCTCAACATATCTTCCTCTTATTCCTTCTAGTATGGAACCAAAGAGATACCAAGGAAAAACGAACGAAAATACGATCACCTTCGGGGTTGAGCTCCAAAATATTCTTTAGATTTTCCGGATGAGAAGTAACTTCATCAACATTCATGTATAATCAACTCCCTTAACTTATCTCGAGTGATTGGAATGAAGCTACACTAGCGTTTTTCTAATGAACAAACGATGATTTATTTTTTCATTATAGTTGGAAAGTTGCCAAAAAAGTGAACCAACTTTCTTCTCCACTCGAAAGTTGGTAAAGATTGTACGTTCGAATGTACCATCGATGGGCAATCAATGAGCATAATATATGAAGTTTCCAAAAATGTAATAATATTCAGGGTACTCCATCTGGTAATGGAAAGTTCCAGTCATTTCTGGAGAAACCAGATGATAGAAAAAATTTCTGAATATGTGAAAAGCGAACTGTAGTGAGCATATATGTTGTTCCAAATTTCAGAAATGTAGCTATGAAAACAAACGAGAAAATGGCGTGTACCATGAGTCTGTGTCAGCTATATAGTGGGTGGAAAAAGGTGCTTCATTCTCGATTTTGTTGAGTGAAGGTGACATCGAGAAAATTTTAGAGTTCAAAAACATTTTCTACGAGGAAATCAAAATTTCTTGCTCGGATGTCAATTCGTTGGTTGTTATTTACGATCGTCAATGAATGCAATGCTCAAAAATTACATTTTTTATCATTCGAAAGGAAGGAAAATGATTATCGTAGTGTTTGACTTGGAGTGAAAAAAAATGAAGAGTCGTCAGTTCGAGAAAAGTGGAACATGAATCTCTTTAGCATATTTCTTCCACATGAATCTGTTGAATGGTGGTGGCTTTGGTGGAAATCACGTGTAACGAAATTACTGAGCACTTATTTCATCAATATCCTTGATTGAGGCTTTGTTATGCCATATATCTACTTTTGGTAAGATTAGATAGCACCCAAATACTTTCATTCCAGATTTTTACCTGAACGCTCGATCTGCCACGTGCTGCAACTGATTATTAGATAATACCAGTGCTTGAACTTGGCATCCTGTCAGACTCTCAGACTCTAGGAATGCAGTCCTCGTTCCTACTACTTCCAATTGGCTTATGGTGTAGTCTGGTAAACCTTTAAGAGATAAATCAATCGTATAAGATATTACGAACAATAAAAATTCACCGACAAAACTGTTTATCTCATCTCCATAACAAAGTTCTTCTCTGGTTGTTATTTTCATCGTCCGAAATTGAAGAGATTGTATATGAGGCATTGAACTCAAACGTTATTCGATCGATTCCAGTATACATGTAGAAGATCAGTATAATTCGATGAGTATGTTTTGAATAGTGTAAAGTAACTGGTCATGAGTGCGGAACAAGAAATATCAACGTAAACGACATAAGGAATCATGCTTTTTCTGTAAATATACATCAGGTTTTGAGTTTGTCACGTTCAACTAGATAGACCCACCTATGTATTCAAAATATTTGGTATGAATAGATAATGACCTCAGAAAACATGGGAATAAGACTTTGAGTTCACACTCCTATGTTTGATAATTTGAATAAATATTTGTTCCCACCGAACTTGATTTGTTCGTCTCTACTAGATTTTAATGAAGATCTACTCTTTGCACCCTATCGTTATTTGCTCACTCGAACATGAAACAAAGTTTCGAATATATCCCTGACTGGAGTCTAACTACTAGTCCTCAGCACGATTCTCTCCTGCTACTTTATAACTAGATAATTCAATTCATCTCCGGAAAACTAATTTTCTTGCGTTTCCTGACGCCTGTATCAAAGTTTCGTGTACACATCGCAGCTAGAACAAAGTGAGTGATACGGCAAAGTTTGGATCTTACATTGTTAACTGTACACTCACTTGGAAACTTGTAGAATGGCACTGACAGACAACTGACACTGTGGATTGTTTTGGCGCCGGGGTCATTCTGGTCCGCCGAACAAATGCACATCGAATTGAAGGCGCAATTGTTCGCGGCCAGGCCGTGACACCGGAATAGAAGGACCATCAGGATGTTGAGTATCAGGAGCATTATATCTGGAACAGAATGAATATTTCGAGTCATGAGCTGCATATATCCATATCAACAGATGAATTAGGAAGATATCAACTACATTATGTACCGAAATTGAATGTAAAGAAAATTGTCAACAAATGACGGACTGGGACAGGGAGAGGGGTTAGCCTTGTGTTATTCACTTCACCTATACATATAACTGTTCACAATCTTTATTGATGAGATGATTGAGAAATATATATCTAGAATGGACGAAATACAGACAACCATTGACAAAGCCTCGAATATTTGTGACTGAGAATGAAAAACAGTAGGGAAGCGATAGAGACAAACTTCCAATATATACTACGCAATGAATGATAAACAAGAAGGAAGTAAAGTGGAAAACAAAGATGAATGTATTCAAAACAATCCATAAACCAATTCTGACATTCATTCCTGAATTTTGGCTATTCAATGAGAAAGAAAGTGATCCAACAATACAATACATATCGAAATATTTTTCGATAATTGAATGAATGTTTGGGGACTATCATATTTCTGCTCAATTCGATATGATATCTTTTTCTCAGATAAATGAGGAACTAGAAGAACTTCGCATAGAAAAACAGGTCAAGAAAAATGAATATAACAACCACTTGATGATAGTATCAGTAGCAAATGAAGATTCGGCAAGCAAACAGTGTTCGTTTGTTTGACGAGTTATTCTTGTCACAAACATGAGACATGTTTCTTTCATCAGGTCATAATATTTTTTTTGTTCCCATGTTTCTTTCCATCGCCCAGGGAAATTCAATGGATATCTCACTCACATAGTAACGCGATGGCCTTCAACACATCGCTGTCCAGAATATTCAACTTCATCAACAAGTTTCTGTATTGAAACATGCCCTCAGAAAATAAAACAGGAATGACTGAGAGTGGAAAATATCAATCCGAGTGAAAATGGCTCTGCACATAAATATGGAATTGAATGTCAACAGGGTCATTAATGCAATATGCTCCTGATCGAAATATTCGATTGCATGGAAATGAAAGATGATTCTATAACATCTTTATATATCTAGTACGCAATTCAAATGCAAATTCTGAAATATATATATATTCAGCTTCCGGAGGACTGAAATCATAAAATGATTCCGAAGGAAATTGATATCTATTTGGTTTTCACAACGGGGGAACTCAAAATAAGAAGATGCTGTGATTGAATGAGAAATGTATTCCACATCGAAAGAAATTTTGTAATTGATTGAGATAGGTCAGAAAAGAACATCAAGTAGTCGGGATTTTTTCAAATATGTACACACTCGTATCACGGAAAAGCAAGGCTCCAGAATTGTTTTTTTATCATATTCTTCGCCATAATGATTTCACTAGACAACCGATGAAAATATACTCTCAATCCTTGATTGCATCACTCAGTTTCACGAGATACCATTGAAACTTGTTGGTATCGGTTACTTTCACAGTAACGAACATGGAAATATTATTTACATCCATCTTATGAATGGAATCAAACTTCAATATCTTCAGAGTTGTTTGGTAATATTCCCAATAAATTCCAACGCGAACCCTTCGTCGTGAAATGTAATTAAAGAACATAATGAGGATTGATGAAATTAATCCCAAAAAGGAAACCACTCACTATACGCCTTCCGATTCCAACGACCCTCGTAAATTAATTGGAGTAGATTAGGATCACATTCTATCAGAAAATCAATTTGTGAGTACATCGTCAGAAATCCAATCACTGACTCATCAGGTGTCACATGACATCACTGTTGACGACGCAATCGTTTACAAGTCGACATTCAATATTGTCTTTTGAGTTAGAAAATTCGAGTACAGAGGTAGTTCCTCGAGACTCATGATGGCCATGATGGAACAATTGAATTTAACATCCGGTTGAAAAGGTTGATTCGAATCAAGTGGACTTGAAGTGTCTGGGATTGCTTGGAAGCACTAAAGTGTTGGCCAGTCAGAATACTGATATAAGTCTTCCCAAGGTGTTTGGACGCGAAAAAACTGCAGCCGGACGACAGTTCTTACTTCAACATGTGGCGTACGTTCAACTCTTGTCCATACCACGAATGGAATGTCTTTCTGACAGATACGTATCATACGAACCGTTACTAATAATGCACTAATTGAGCCGCCATTAGTGGACAATACCATATATTGTAAATGATATGGGAAAACAAAAACAGATGAAGAAGTCAAGAATTTCATTATGGTTGGTCATCGGAAGTCATGTCAAGAATTCTATTGTAGTTGGTCATCGGAATTGAAATGTTTTTTTTTTCATCTTTTGACAACATGAGAGGAAATCCCATAATGATGGCGGAACACCCTGCTGGCTAACAGTGAGAGAATGTGTGAAGAGTGAAGGAATATATTGAAATTTCTCCTGAAGGTTTGCTGAATAATTTCTCGAGCCTGACAACTAAGGTCGTTAGTTTAGTTACTCTGCTCGCTGTGGAAGAGGACAGGTCGAATTAGCGTTTTGTCGATCGTGAGCAGTTGCTGAGGTGTAAAGTACCTTTTCGCACGGAAGCAACAGGAAGCCAAGTTTTTCTCGAGCATAGTTCTCGCAATAGACCTCACATGATCTTCCCATCGCTGTTGGTAGTGATACCGAGCATGGATATCGACGACATCACCATTTCAGGATTCTTATCAAATCATTATTCAAGGCATTGGCGTGTATGTTTGAGAAGACACAGATGCTCTCAACAGTATCGACGCTCAGTGTCTCAGTGTTATCTACATAACCAGAATTGACAGGCTTAGTAAAATGAAAATCCATATATGTCATCAATCATTAATCGTAATCCACTGTGATAATCACTGGTCTGATCGGAGGTGAAATTATATATTCACGCTCTATATACTGACGAAATTCCTTCATGTCAGGTAGATATACTTGCTGAGCAGATTTCATGATATCCATTGGCATATAGTTCCTTATTACAACTAAACCTAGAGTATAGTAAAAGGGTTCGTAACGTTCGAACGGTTCATGATTTCAATGAACGGTAGTTTTCCTGATTATCTCTGATATTTTCTGATAATGGCGACTCATTATCATAAAATAATCCATACAGAGTTCGACGAATAGCATCTTCTGAAGCAATATCAAGCTTCTGGATTCAGTTCTACTCATTTTCGCCTGTCGCAGTGATCTACGATATCTCAGTTTTTCATAATTCTAAAAATAGAAGCATGATTGGATTCAAACTATCTCCGAGCTCCAAGAAAGTCGCCCTTGGGACACGAATAAATATTCAATACTTTCTCAGGCAGTCGTTCCTAAAATCCAGTTTCCAGGCCTGTTTTCACGTTGGAAATATTATCCTCACCGAACTTGTTCGTGAAATTTTCATTGACAAGACTATCATTACTATCTGCTATGAATAGACATCTATTGACATGAAAGGTCACGAAAACTTCTTTTCACTTCAGATAAATTCGAAAGTTGAGGAAATACACGGGTCAGAGAAAAATTATTCGCCTACGAGTTCTGAATGGGTGCCCTTTTCAAACTTCTCACGTTACGTGAACTATTTTGGCGACTGAATAGATGATTCATGACGAATAACTTTCATCGTTGTTCTTGGACAGTCATGAAGATAACTTCAAACAACCCGAAGAGGCAATTCATGTCAAGGGACGTAGTTCAAGTATCTTCAGGCAGATACTCTGGAAAATATGGAACGATGTTCAACAAATAAATCCCATTATTTTTTTAGTACAGGAACAATATTCAAAACACAAATATCGCAAAAACGATACCTGCACGATATTACGTTCCATACGAATGAATAATTCTGCTCACAACCTGCTTTGAATTCGACCAATAACCAAACAAACAACATGAAAAATATTTATACAGCGTTTACGGAGAAATCCAATAATATATCGTTTGAAGTCACATACCTATAGGAAGTCTGGGAAGTTTTCGCATGCATTTTTCCAGCCTAACGTATTTTTCTCTCTCGATTCCACGATAAGGGGAGAAAAGTTCACAAAATCGGAACGAGTTAGTTACGTTCCACTAGACTTTGCGAGCATAAAAGGAATTTCTTGCGACAGATGGTGCGATATTGAACACACATGATAAAATTGCATTTGTATAGGGAGTTATGACTTCAGTATCGATAAATAAATATACGAAGCAGTGAACATAGAAGCGTCTTGTCGATTAATTTCTGGCGAGGAAACAAGATGTTCGCCTCGATTCGTTGATATTTTAGGAAAATAAGAATTTCGACGATCTGTTCAGGAAATCGTATTCTTATTTTCTCGAATACACATTCCAGAATAGGACGGAATATGGAAGTATGGAAATGTTCACAAAGCATGGAAACATTTATATTGGCAAATTTTAGGATGCAGGTAGGGTGTTAAGTCTTTGAAGAAATGAATCCTGTACGATATTCAATGATCTGGGGAAATCAGCAAGTTGGAAAGACACCAAAAAACTCTGAATAAATAATCATCAAGACTCATTAACAGAGTAGGAAATATCAACACCAATTCAACACCACGCGGTGTCTTTATTGATACACGATATTTTTGTATAAAATCGATACCTCACAAGCACTATGGGAATGGACACATTCACTGTGTTATCCATTAATTCGAGAGGACACTTTTTATATTATCTATCATCAATTCTTTCCTGATCTTAAGGAACGAATCTTCGGAAATGACTCTTCAAAATGGAAGGCTTATATGACGTAACATCTACTCTTTGATATTTTTTTATTCATACTTGTCTTCGCTGAACAATTTCACTTCAGTGTTGCTCAACTCGAGGCTGAGAGAAGCTGGGACATATGTGATGAATAAAAAATTGTAATTACGTGAACACTATGTCAACTTGAGTCGAGTTGAGTACAAAACTTATGTGACGGAGAAACAATAGGAGGAATGAAGAACGCCTCAAAATGACGCCGAATGTATACATCATTAGAATTCGGGAGAGCCTGTCTTGGTTTCGAACTTTCTGTATATTGAGAAAAAAGATTTATCTCTCTCTCTTCCCATCCATGCAAAGAAACATTTTCAGTTGATGAGAATATGGATTTCGATCATTGAGATGTTCCTCAATTTATTATATGAACGGAATCCGAAGTCTGAAAAATATCGAACTGTGAAGACTCCAATCTACCTTCGCTTTATTGGTATAATATTAGGGCTTCCAATCTGGCATCTAAATCTATTCATGGAAGTCGAAGTCCGGATATTTCTAAAGATGAAAAGTCACCACGGGGTATGGCCTGTTGGCTGCAGCGTAATTATGTTGACATTTCTCTTTTCCCCGGCTTGGAGTTGGATATTGAAATGGGGATGAGTTTTCTGAGAGGGAAACAGCATCGATCATTCGGTGGAGTGTACATACTGGATGTCCTCTACTTCTGGATGAATATTCACCAGAAGACTCTGACTGACGACTATGTCTCGACCAAGTGGTCTTTCTCCAGTAGTACATACTAATAGGTAAACATATGTGGGGTTCCAGAATAAATGAGCCAACACGTGTAGTTGAGTTTGGAGATCACCAAACTTTCAGTGGTCTTAACTATATAGTCAGCTCAAATGATGATATAGTCGTCGGCAATCAAGCATCATGTGAATGATGATCAGTGTCGTTTCAATGAAGCATTTGTCAAACGGCAATCAAAACTTAAACAATATTATGAACAGAATAAAACTCTTCTTGAACGAACTCCATGAAGAGCTTGATGACCTCAAACTACTGAATCGTTTGAGTAGAAATCAAAACAATGGAAACTCAAATGAACATGGTACAAACAGATAAATGACAAGTACCTACTTACTATTTCAATATTTCGACACAAACAATGAAAAGTGATCTATGTAGTTTGGTAAACAACAGAATGCACCAAACAAATGAGGAGCATAGTGATGGATATCACATAACTGATATAAAAGTCACAAACATTTTCGGGAACCACTTAGGTATTCTCTTATTGCTGAAATAGGATCATTCAATCTACCTCACGATCTGTGTACAAAAATAGACATTGGAGGCCCTCTCTCTATTTATTATTTCCTCCTGTCGATGGAAATCACATGAATTGCATGATCTTGAGCCTGAAGAGAAAATATTCAACAAGTATGAGTGATATTCCAGCTGTCATTCTGAAGAAGACAACATGTCAAGTTATATACCCAATATAAGCGTGGAGAACTACCTTAGAGTTACTTTTCAGAAGCGATGGAAATTGCGATTTATAATGACCTTGTTGATTATCCAGACATACTTATGGCCGGTTGCATAAAACATCCAACAGACGATTAAATATTCAATTTGTTCATTTCCATGGCAACGCAGTCAGCTGGAGAGTTTGAAGGGAGGTAATTTTACATTAAGGTAATGGAAGCTTTATACAACCGACCCATAATATAATGAACCCACGCCAGCATATGGCTTTCGTCCTAAGCACTCAACCGGGCCAGCATTTGATGAAATGATCCAATATATCTTTGACAGTATTAATCAGAATGAACTTGTAATAGTGATTCTCGGATTTCATTAGTGCCTTTGATACAATCAATTCGAAAAACTTGAGATCTGCAAGAATTCATTCAACAGGCACACGTTCAACGTCAACAAATTTGAATGAAAAAGGAAACAATAAAGGAAATCGTGCAGATAAAACACGAATTAAAAATAAGTTGCACCTACAACAGTGATATAGGATGGTGCAAAAGAAATCCTCTGATAATACGAAGCTCTCCGTATCTTATTTCTTTCGCATTGATTCTTATATTGAACATACCAATATATTCCACTTGCACCCACTTGGTATGAGTGGACTCGTCCCATTTTTTTGTGGATGATACATGAGGAGATTGTTACTGAAGTATGAATCTATCTATCCGTTTCAATTGTAGATCTTGGGCCGAATTCGATGAGATTTCCTCTGCTTGATTTTTGTCAAGTAATCAATGATGCAAACTGCGTTAGTCAATTTTTTTGGATGCTGGACTGCAGAACATGTTTGATATTCTACTATCCATGAGTGACCTCGGTATCTCGATTTCCATGAGTCGAATTGTTGAATAAAAAAAATATTCTGAAGGTACTCTCTCAAGTGAAATGAATTACTGATGAAAAATCAAAATTTTCGAGAAAAAACTTCTGTTCTTCCAAATGGTACACGCTATTCATCATTCTATCATTCTTTCACAATTCAAGAATCAACTGAACTCGTTATCTGAGTCAAATAGGTGTTTCCAGAAAATCAGAATGAATTGCTGCAACAACATAGCATTATAATTATTTTTTTTATATAGTCACTGATTTTCTAGTGAAGGCTACAACTTCTCTCCTCACTGTAAAGGTTCATTTCTAGTCGGTCACTCATGATGTTCCTAATTGGAATATCCGTTCCTTCTCTTCATATTCGTAATGGATTATTTTGTACGTATGACCGAAAACAATATTCCGTTTGATGGAATCAAACTATGCCAACAAAATCAATGGAACTTGGACATATGAAATCGATGGCATCATCACGAAAACTTTCTTGTTTCGATATAAACAATCCCGACAATATAAATTTGAGAGAAAACTGGAGTTGGGTTTTCTGTCTGATGATCTAAAATATTCATTTTCGATATTGAAGAGCGTTTCCGAACGTTTACTGTGGGCTGATATCATGATACTTCTGCACGAAATCAAATTTCAACGATTTCAATTTTGATTTCAAAATGTCAGGATTCGGAGATTGTGATGATGAAATTGTTCTGACTGAACACACTCACGAGAAGGTCGATACTCATAAATCCATTAGTTTCCTCAAGCACGTTTCTTTCGGTATCATCCGCCCGCCTAAGTTGAATGTTACCCAGCGACGTGCTTTCGGATACTGATGATATTATTTGCTGATTATCACTTCGGAGATAATACTACTGATTTAATACTATGGAAAATTCCATAACTATTGTTGGCAACTGAATCTCATGAATATATTATACGATATAAAATGATCAAATATTGCGAAAGGGCTATATCTGATGTTTCGAACAGGAAATTATAGTGTCAAATCCAGAAGAATGCTCCACCAGTTCATAAAGTGAGCATTTGGATTTATCATATTCGGTATGATATACTGTTAGGTGTACTCCACTGAATAGCATACCGGGGAAGTTCAAAGGTACTAAGTCATCTGCCACCTGAAATCAGATGTATCGAATGATTTTCCAACTGATCCGTATGAGATCATAAGTCATGCGGATCGTTCACTCAAAAAAAAATAGAATTCTGAAAGCGAAATTGGCTTGAAGAGTAGATTCCCTATTTTCTCAATCGATTACTGGTGAATTCGGTCGTCTATTATTCTACCACAAGCGATATCAGGCAGACAAAATAGAAGAGCTCAGAATATGGTAACCCCTAGATCGTCTGGAACGAAACCAGCCAAACTTCGCTCTACCGAGCAACATTCATCGATAGATTGGCACAGCTGTGGAATTCTCTGCCATCGATGCTCACGACCTTCAAACTTCCAGGAAAAATTCCAAAAACCTTTCTGATCTCCTAACATTCCAGCGCGATGTTTGACGAGCATACATTAGTTTCCCATTCCTGTTGTTGGAAGATATTGTTTTCATGAAACCACGATGCAAGTAAATTTTTCTCACAGATCATAGTTATGCCCTCCTCCCTTCTTAGGGGAGAGCCAGATTTCAATTATAAAAAAAGGTTTTCTGTGAATGGGATTCTAACCCCTAGTCACAAACATTAGACTCTCTAACATATATTTGTAGGTATCAATGCATTCATCAGCATCTCTATGAGAAAATGATTCAGATGAACAGACTTTCCAAGAGTTGTTCGATGATATCAAATGGAAACCATATGACGTAGAGCAGTACACCTATAACCGAGCCTATACCAACATCATCGAAAATAACAACGAATCATGCACCATATAGAGTATCATCAAATTCAGATTGGTTTTGGGAACCCTCAGACATTTCTGCTCACCTGATACCCATTTTCCGATTCCTTCTCTGGAATGTTATACGAAACGACATACCCTGTCGCATTCCTGGTCTCCTGATACGAATATCAGAATCAGTTTATTCTTGATAGAGCTGTAAACGTGACAGGCGATGGACGAAGACATTTGAGGCGATGTAATGAAAGATTGACTTCAAGAACAGAAAAATGACATTTCAATTCGACAATTCACTGCTGTGAGCAATTGATGGACGAAAGAGTTCAATTCGATGAATGAAATGGCAAGTTCCCATATGATATTTTCGAGGTGATGATTAGATGTTCATTACTTTGAAGGATACATAAAATAATCTCAGTTCAATTCATGTTTTGCAGACTAGCTGCTGCATTAGTCAATGCATCAATGGAAATGCAGAGAGGGAAATTTTACAATCTCAGCCAATGGTGATGATCTATGGTTCAATCAATGATATTTGTTCCAAGATTAGGAATATCTATGACGGTATTTAATCGCATTTCATACTGACCATAGGAACACATAAGGTGACCATAGGATCACATCGTGAAATAAACTGAATGTTGTTATTATTGTGGCACTACATTTCTGGTGAAAAATGATGAAGGAAATTGGATGCTATGTCAGCAACGAAGATAACCCACGACGGGAATGATAGAAATATCCGAAATTGCATATCGTATTTTCTCCCGTCAACAATACTTCCGAGTGAAAAATGGAGTTTAGAGACGATATTATTATTTTTCGTTTTGAGATGCCTGGATCAATAAGTATATCCCAGAGGATGATTCTGGCAACATTTCATTAGTTAAAGTTATAATTCCAGGAAGGACATCTTTACAAGGTGCGTAGAAAAATTTTAGACCGACGCCGAAAGCTATGCCTGAAAGTAGTTTTCTCGAGAACGGAAGAGTTTCTCTGATATCATCTTGAGTTCAATGGCAATGGAAAGCAACAATCCACATTGTATGTATAATCAAAAAATAGTGATAGAACACGAGATATATCCATTATTTTTCATCATCACCTATTTTCACAAACAGAATTCAACAAAATATTTTTCTCAGCAAAACTAAGCATGAGGAAGGAAGTGAGGCGAGAATAGGGTAGTAATAGAATGATGATAGTATAATTTTCAGTCGTTTCAATTCAGTTTTGATCGTATGCAGTTTGTCATGACAATAATCATGACAACAAATTATGACATTTTCTGTACTGTGGATTTACGAAATTGTATTCGAACAATGTGGAATGAAGAATATGGGATCTGCTTTTCCACATCAAATGATGAAATGAATGATCCCACCTCGAACATTCACATCTGATACAGCCCTTTCGGGAATAAACATGTCCGGCCACAAGATTACCACAATAGCTGAATCTACATGAAGAAGACTCGAGAAATCACCGCAACCCAAAATACATTCTCGTACCGTGATATATATTTTTACCTACGAACCATTGATGTTCATGATCATTTCCCAGTTAGAGTTCGAGAGTTTCTTCGATCTGTATCCACAGCAATGAATATTATGGATAGTTAAATGATGGGTCGACAATGAAATGTTGCTCATAGCTGTCTGATGAATAACTTTTCAAACGGAAATCGAATTCATGATGCATACTACTCATTTGTTTTTATGATTCCCTATTAGTAGAGAATTTTGATATGCGCCATTGGGAGAAAAATGCGATTTCTCAGATCGAATATATGGTTTGACTTGCGAAAGAAGAATGGGAAGGAAGAATATCAGTTAAGAACACAAAATGAAAGTTGTGGTCCTCATTCAGTTTGTAAAAAGGTAAAAAATTAAAAAAGTGACGTTTTCGCAATCCCAATCGATTTTTTCCTCTAGGCTCGAAAGTACTGGAAGAATGATGAAGTCATAAAATTCAAAATGGTGACGTTACATGAGATAAGGTATCATTTTTGACTTTCGTTGCTCAAATCTGTGAGTTCCAGTACTGTCAATCGACTGTCTGAGCTCCCAAATGGATAGTGTATTATTTCACATCATGTTTGATGTATACGGTATATACCTGAATTATGACTGATTCGAAATTTTTTCAAATCAGTTCACAATATGCTTCTATGTCATGCTATTATAGCTGTGTTTCTTGACTGCTGTTTGACTTCTTCTGCTAGTGGTACTAAACTATAATTGTGTTGTAAAGCTAGTGGACAAAAGTAGAAGTCGTTCAAATGGAAGTTTAAGTAAGTATATGCACATTCAAAAAAATTCGATGATGGCCATGAAAATATTCTATTCATAAAAATGACAAAACACTTTCGGCGAACAAGACCTTGTTTTCGTGTCTGTACTAACCAGACAATTCTTGTGAATTTTCCATTCCTCTCATGTTAAGTTCCACCAAACTAATGCAATGAAGGTTGATTTCCTGAACTCATTTTGATAGAGAGAATCACTTACCTCCTTGATAGAAGGCCAAAAAACGAGGATTTTTATGCCATACACCATTGTTCTACACTATAGAAGTATTCTGTGATGAGGCAGGTGGGAATTTCGTCTAAAATAAACATCAACTCACTATAGATCTTTTCGATCACAATGTATTCATCTCGTATGCATTCATTCAAGACCTGATATAAGACGACATATTCCACCGGCTTGAAAACTGCATTATTCAGTGATAGTTTATTCTGTCTTTCCATGATATGCTAGTCTATTTCTTTATTCTTGTTCCTACTGAATTCAAAAGAATATTTCCGAATTTCACTCTCAGAACTTCTCCATATATTCTTAGTTGAAACATAATGTTCGAAGTGAAAATTTTCATCAGGAAAGATTTGTATATTGAAACGAACCCAATCCCTTCGAATTCATACACTTACCCACTCATCAGAGCATCATCTCAACAAACAAAATGTTGATTCATGATTTGCAAATTCCCTTATCTTGTTCATTATCTTCTTCAAGATATTCCGTATACTTTCTTCGCATGAAAGATGCCCATCTACACTCTTCAGCAGTTGAAACACAAATTTTGCAAAATATATAGGGAAATCCACTTGTGCCTTCATTTTCGACCAAATATGACAAGATGTCGATGGATTGGTGTGCCATATAAGAATCATCATCCTACCATCATCAAAACGAACAATAATACTCAAAGATGAAGGACCTAGTGAATATCAGGAATGCACATTCATACAGGGCTCCTATTTTCAATCATGAAAGCTTCCATACCAGAGCTAGAGGATAAAAGCAAAACTCACCTCTTGATTAAAGGATACTGATCATATTCACGTTAAGTAATGCTTCATAGCAGTCATTTTCATCCATCTCTCCATCCCTGTAACAAAAAATGAGTATTTGTACTTCATGATGATAGATGTACTGAAAATCATGTAGGTTGGATCTATCGATCTGAGTCTGATAAGATGAATATAATATTCTGGACAAAATGTCCCATTCGAGATAGTTGATACCGTCCCTACATCCTATTTCTTCATTTCGTGAAACAGTAGATTGAAGAAACTCGTGGAATCATGCCATACCAAGAAGTATGGAAATATCTAGTTTTCTGTTGTCTATACTGAATGTAATCACTCTCGCTATCACTAAAAAAACCCACTTCTGAATCGACCTGTATTTCTCACTGGATATTTGGTCAAAGACCCTTTGTTATCGGAGGCTCAGCTCCTTTTTCTCTCAAAGAATAGTAATCAGAAGATGCCGTCGAAGCGAAGTTTCCTAAGAAATTCCGATATCACTGGGCTTGTATCAGAGAGCAAGAACTTGATTGAATTCCGTTTGTTGTCATCACGAAAATGGTCAATTTGAGATCTGAGCCACACATGGTGTTATATAATATTGTCGTCCATGATATCAACCATATTGAAGAATGGAATTATAGAATTTCTCACTCAATAATATCACTCACAATTGAATGAGGTGTACTATCATCCGCAATGCTTTGAACTGGAAAGATCGTTGGTATGGAGTAAAAATGAAATATGTGCCAAGACATATCCTTTAACAAAACCAGCATTGATAATGTAATCACTGCACCTGTAAGGAATAAACCAATAGTCCCATTGTTTGAAATGTGTTCCTCCAAATCGAAATGGAACAAAAACGTTTCATTTGTTTGCTAGCTAATGGAATCCTTTCTTCAACGTCACCTGAGGCTATATTGAGATAATTATGATAGCTTCTATCGCGAGTGGGTATAGCAATTGAAAATTATGTTCTGTATCTAATTATCGTTCATGTATATTTTGCAGAAAGCAATAATAATATCAGAGTCCGTGAATGAAGAAGAGAGGATATGAATATCTCCAAATGTTTCTGAATTATGAGCTGTACTATGTATGGTGAATTCTTGGTGTGCCATCCAGAGATTTCCAAAATATGACAGTCACAGTACAAACCCTTCGTAATTGTTACTAATTGCGACGTGTGAGATATGATGAAATATCCCTACGAGACCAATTCATCGCAATTTCATTCCTCACCAACAATATTGTTTTAGGAACATGTACCTTTCTCAGAGGACATAAGAAGTATCCAGATCCATATCGTTTGTTACTGTTCCTACAGTCAGACCATCCTGAGTGATCGAGAATATGATCAGATATAGCTTGAAGTCCTCATATTTCTGATGATTATCATTTTTGTCGAGGCACAAAGAAGATTTGAAGATAGAGTCGATGGGTATGTTGAACATACTGTTCAATATTGCATACTGAATTTTGAGTCAGATTATAGTACAGAGTATATTTTCAATATCAAGCTTTCTTCGATCGTTTCCAAAACTATCTCGATTATGAACTACTCACCTAATTGTGATCTTATAACATGATTTCGATCTGCTTGTAACTCATTTGTCTGATACTGACCTTCCTGATTTTAACCTCATCACTCTGAATATAGCAATCGATTTTGACTCATCTATATGATTTCTAACTAGGAATTTGAAATGCTCCGGTGACTTTTATTGAGTTCATCAAAAATCTGGAGGGAAAACTCCATCAATTCTGAATGATCATACGCTACCTTCTCGACAATCTTCAGGCAGTGATACTGATATCCTGCCGATATCCTGAATACAAATAACATATAGTTGTAGTATCTATTTGTTGAGTGAGATTATGCCATGAAATTCTGCTTCAAATGTTTTCTTGAGCCACTGAATTTCCAGAAACATTGGTCCTGTCAGGATGATCCCATAGGAAAGAGCTTGGTGAACTGGTTATTGAACCCAACTAAGGGAACAGATCTCTCCAGACAGGAATAAACTAATGAACGATGAAACAGAAGTCATGTAAGCTATATCTGTCGGAATCACAATAATCACATCTTTAGTAATGAAACGACGTTGAAACTAGCTTTGAGATGAAAATTCAATCCGTCTCGAAGAATATCTATTGGATATATCTATTCAATCCGACAATTTTGAAGTTGAAGTTGAATTAGGTTCATAGTCATACAGCTACTGAACGAAATATCTAATTATCGACTCGAGGCTTCTAACAATATATGCCTACTGTACGAAACTATGGTTCGTCGACTGAATACCAATGGATATTCACTGTAACATATCCCTGCATTCACAAATTTCAGTGAATTAAAAGAGTTCTTCAGCTGAATGGTTTCAATGAGAGCTATCGATGATGGGGATATTTTTGTGCTTGAAATTATCGATCGCTATACATGCGCGGTTATCCATAAAATGAATAACTTCTGACAGGTGGCGAAGGTCTCTTTACCATGTCCGAAAATTTTGATTTGATGAAACAATTCCATGTGGAAAATACATACGAGTACCTACCCATTTTAATATCATTTGAATACGCATATCTTTCGTTACCTACACCATGATCATTTTGTAATCTGTCATCTGCCATCTGTCATTTGTCACCTGTCATATGTCACCTGTAATCATGTCGTCCGTCATTCGTAATCATTCTCCACCATCCGTTGTCCTGGCATGACCAAATAATGACTTACGACTGTCGTCGGCTAATTACCCGCTATGCTACCCTACACATCGTGGTGTAGTTCCGAGAGATTACATTATCGATGAGGTATCGAATATCTAAATGGAGCGTGCTGGAAGCGCTCAAAGTACCCGGAAATAATTTATCGAATAGACGATTCAATAGGCGATGTCGATATAGTAGATGGCAATTGACTCCTGGAAATTCCAAGAATCGATGAGATTTCTGATTATAATTCAACCTGATGTGATGTATTAACGTGACATCAACCTATCAAGGAATCAATTATTCAGGAACATCCGTCAATCTACAAGTTCCTATTCGAATTTATATCATGAGAATCGCTATGTGGTAACATTACGGAACATCTCATCGCCGAGAATATTGTATCGATATTCAAAACCCATATTCATAAGTCTTGAGATATTTGAGTTCGAATCTCGCAACAACATGTTTTGCATAGGAACCGCATCTTGTATTGCTCGATCAACAAAGGACTCCATGGATGGAAGTGAAGTTGAAACTCCATTGAAGCATGAAAGGAAGAATACAAGATCTAGATGTGAAACGTGACGGCACAGTGGCTAGAGTAAATACATAAAAACACGAGAGAGGCTGAGAAAGACTTGAAGAAATCATGAATTCAATGCAATCATAAATCCATCGAAACTCACATTCAATAGGAGGGAAACAAAAATGGCGATAGGTCCTGTAATTCCTGATAGTAGGTCTTTTCAGAATTTACATGCGGAATATTCGAAAATATGTTCTGATGATTCAGAAATGATATGGAACTATTTCTCACTCATTATTTTCTGTTAACTTTCGAAATGAAATTTCTCTCATTTGTTATATATATCTTCCGCATCTCATTTCCAGCCATCATCTCTATTACATCTCTCATGATACTTTCCACTCAATCTCACCTTGCATTTATCATACTATTTCCATTATCAGAAGTATTCGGATATCCTGAATCATGTTCTGGAATGAATTCTCCTCAAATTATCCAGGTTTTTATAATCCTCTACATTTCTCATTGTACACCTATAGGGTTAGAAAAATAATATGGTAACGTCTGAATATTTCTGAAACGACACATGTGATTTCCAGTGGAGTGTGGAATGATATATCTTCATTCTGTTCCTTGCAATCTCTGCTGCTTATAGTTGACAGGCCTCCAAGATGAACTGCTGTTCAGGTTGGGGCTTCCAGTGAGCTGCTGAGAATATCAATCATGTGGCGTAGGTCTCGTCTCCTCTATATAAACTATGAATCAATGGAAAGATTGCCGGAATAGTGAATAGAATACAATCCACACGTGAAAGACCTTCGAAGGTATATGGAATCTATGGCTTTGAATAATTTGACACCTAACTGACGGTACAAGAAAATCGCCCTCTACATTCCTCAAGCTATGAACTCACCTCCTTTCAGGATTGCGTCAAATGAGGCATGGTGATATTCCTTCCGAACACTGCGATTTCGGAATGGTAGTGGAGAGGTACTCTATAGAGTAGATGAATTGGATTCGTCATTTGTGAAATGACTATCTGTAAATGAAAAGGTCACATTCGATGTATGCAGCTCTCAAATATACGCTAAAGCTCTGAGATTCTATTCAGAAGAGAGCTATTCGTCGTTGACACTACCCTTTTCATTGATATCCCTCCACCACGAGTGAATCCAGGTAGATAAACTAGAAAAACTCATACTGATCACCCTCACATTGTTGGGCTGGATACCAGTCTACTATATCTTTCCAAGCAAGTAACCAATGTACGGTGCTTCTGCACCATTGGGATGTCATGTCTTGGTGTTTCAGGTGGAGGTACATGCTATCAAGGCATGCGTGATGGAAAATATCAAGAGATGGTATCGTGGTAAACAAATCCTCATCTGATCTGATAGTCAAGCGGCTATTCAATCTCTAGTATGCTCTGAAATCATAGAAATAGTGGCCAACATAATTCTGAGTCTGAGCAGAAGTCAGATTAGACTGGAGACAAGATTAATGACCTCTAAGGAAACACCTACATCGAATGAGCATATAAACAAGAGAACCTATTTGTAGGCTATGAAATGAAGAGGAGGAAACAGCCTCTCATGTCATACTGGAGAGCCAAGCTGGAGATTCGGCCTTCCTGGAGAATAACAAATCTCTTCACCTAAGCCAGCAGTATGACAATGTACACAATAAGCCATACGGCAGCATGCAGTGTTCGGGTTTCGAAACCTCGGCTAGTCATTCTGAAGCAATTCATCAATCAATTCATCGTTCATCAATAGAATGGTAAAGTTATGCCATTTTCTGCTTAGTGAAGATTTTCTAGAAAAATGCCTCCTGTCTCAAGATTCCATGAACATTATAAGTATCCCTTTCGAGTTGCTAGAAGAAAGTCATCTCGATAGTTCCACAAGTGATGTTTTCCTTCTATAAATTTCTCCTCTTGTGGGGTGGTGATTCTGCTGGAATCTGGAAGGCCAGTCGACCGCAGGATATGTGACCATCAATCTATCAACTCTAATTGATCTCTTTCGTTATTCGACCATTTCATTTACAATCGTTCATTTTGTATTCGTTGGTCACTCGATTGCGAGCGCTAGCGCCGACCAAAGATAGATGATATACAGTTGAACTCATGAATCAAAAGCCGCCGATCGTGTTACATTCCGGGTGACAAAACTCTGCTGGCTTTTGCTTCGTAATATCCGGGTATGCGATAAAACTGTTTCCATTTCCGGCCGTATATGTTATTGAATCAATCGAATTTGGAATCGAATTTTGATATGAAGGATGGATGTAGGCGCTTTTCGTAGGAACTCTCATTTCATTCGACTTTCATCGAACAGACAGAATCTTCAAACCGTTCTCCATTTCCTCACCATCGATACATTGAACATCATTTCCTCACACTGAGGGACATCTCCTTAGCCAACTGAGTATATATAAGATATACAGGGTGTCCTTAAAAGGTCTTTACAAAAAGCTACCACATATTCTTCAGACCAAAACAATTCGATACAAGCAAACTCACCTCAGTAAAAAGTTGCTTAGTTTGGGCGCTAGACGGCTCTGAAGTTGAAATTTTCAAATCGATTTTGCTTCATAACTTTTGAACGGCTCATGAGATTTTTTTCAAATTTGGTACGTTGGCATAGACTCATATCATAATCATAATGAATATCATTCCATGGGCGTAGAACTTGATTTTTTCAGTAAATAAACATCTAAAACTCCTATGCCAATGGAAAAAAATTAGTTTCAATATGAAATCTAAATTATTCAACTCATTCACTACAAAAAAGGTACTCTTGACAAAAGTCGATTCCTCTCATGGTTTCGACAAAATTTTAATTTTAGTGATTTAGAGCATAATTGATGATAAAACGATTAACAGATATTTCATAAAAATTGTTCAAAATGTTCATCATTTTCACGTATACAAAGATTTATACGACGCAAAAAGTTGAAATGTACTCTTTGCATAACTTCTTCATCGCCTGTAAGATTATTCGTCGCCTGTTGGATACGTTGCCATAATTGTTCTACAGTATTCACAGGGGTCTTGTAAACCGTAGACTTGAGATAACCCCATTCGAAATAATCCATCGGTGTTAAGTCTGGAGAACGTGGTGGCCAATTCACGGGTGCATCATCACCTCTACCTATCCATCTGTCTGGGTACTGTTGGTTTAAAAAATTCCTAACATCCACCGAAAAATGTGGTGGAGCTCCATCGTGCATAAACCACATATCTACCCGATGTTGGAGTGGTAAATCTTCCAACAAATTTGGCAACGTATTTCGTAGATGTTGTAAATACATGTCTCCTGTTAATCTTTGTGGAAGTATGACTGGACCAATTATAAAATTTCCTATTATTGAATTCGTGTTGAAAATGGTTTATTTTAATGGAATGAGGATTTTCAATTGCATAAACGTGTTCATTATGAAAATTAGTTATTCCTCTTCTGGTGAAACAGGCTTCATCAGTGAACAAAATATTCTTTCCAAAGTTCAGATTCATTTCTCTTTGCAAATTAATGAACCTACAAAACATCAGACGACTTTGTGAATCATGGATTAATAAATCTTGAACTGGCGTCTTGTGGTATGGGTATAATAATTGTTCTCTTAGTACTTCATGAACGGCATTCCTAGAAACTTCTAGTTCATTACTTATCCGTCTAGTACTCAATTCTGGATTTTCTTCAATACGGTCTAAAATTTCTACTTCGACTTCGGGAATCCTTACATAACGCTGTCTTCCATAATCACCAGTTCTAGGAGCAAAATGACCGGTCTCCCGAAGACGTCTCTCAACTGCAGCAAAGGTTGGGTGGCTTGGTACGCGACGATTTGGAAACCTTGCCGAATACACCCTCACACTCTCTCGACCATTTCCTTGACAATATCCGAATACCAATAACATATCGGTGTATTCTTCATTGGTGTATTGTACGGCCATGATAAATCAGAAAAGTCCGATATCAATAATCAACGTCAATAAAACTCGACAAATCAACACAGATGAAACTATGGAAACCAAGAATGTGAATATCACTGTTTTCGAGCAGATAATAATAGTCTTCAGAAAAAAAAACCAGTGCTACTTATTTTCAATAGAAATAACCTATGCAAAAAGTACATCTCAACTTTTTGCGTCGTATAAATCTTTGTATACGTGAAAATGGTGAACATTTTGAACAATTTTTATGAAATATCTGTTAAACGTTTCATTATTAATTATGCTCTAAATCACTAAAATTAAAATTCTGTCGAAACCATGAGAGGAATCGACTTTTGTCAAGAGTACCTTTTTTGTAGTGAATGAGTTGAATAATTTAGATCTCATATTGAAACTAATTTTCTTCCATTGGCGTAGGAGTTTTAGATGTTTATTTACTGAAAAAATCAAGTTCTACGCCCATGGAATGATATTCATTATGATTATGATATGAGTTTCATTGCCCGATGAGTCTATGCCAACGTACCAAATTTGAAAAAAATCTCATGAGCCGTTCAAAAGTTATGAAGCAAAATCGATTTGAAAATTTCAACTTCAGAGCCGTCTAGCGCCCAAACTAAGCAACTTCTTACTGAGGTAAGTTTGCTTGTATCGAATTGTTTTGGTCTGAAGAATATGTGGTAGCTTTTTGTAAAGACCTTTTAAGGACACCCTGTATAAGAGTATATATATAAGTGTAAGTAGTTGCAAGTACTGAGAATAGTATCGTTTGAGCACACCAAATTGAAAAGCAAGAAAAAACGAGCAGTAGTTCGCACATAATTCAGTTTCAAGCCGTGAAAATCCTTATTCCATCCGAAGTACTTATAGCTTCATAGCATCAGTTCGGTTTTCTGAAGTCATATTCCAATCCAACAATGATCTAACCCTCGAGGAAGTGAGGTTATTTTTATCATATGTCTTGATGTCCAACAAATCGAACTATTACTCACTAAAAACAAGAATTTCAACCTATGATCGCTTATTCTCGAATACTAGATGTTACTTGATGATTGATGAATGTTGCTGCATGAATCCATAATCAGGTTCATCAAAATTGAATCAGATTCTGAAATGAGTATAATATATCATCTGATAACAAACCATACTGCCACATTATTCATTCAACAAATGTAGAGGACACAAATTCAGACGAGTAAGTGAGTGAAGGTTACTAGGATTACCTCAGAATTTGTATCCTTGATATTTGTATATCATTTCATGGGTAACTCCCATGTTTCAGTATTTGGTCGATGCTTCCGGTCATATCCCCATACCGTATCTCCTTCTTCCCAACCCAAACCTCCCATTTCAGCTGAAGAAAAATCTAGATGATGAATTCTCCTAGGGTAAAACACTCCGGAAGTAAAATACCTCTCCATTCGGATTTCCGGGCGAGAGGTGCTCGAGGGGGTTCACCATCGAAACATCTGAATTTAAAAATAGACCTTTGTAACATCCGAGGTCTGAACAAAAATATAAACGATGTTCATTACCATCTACAGGCTGAGAAACCAGATATACTGGCTTCAACTGAGACGCAGGTCAACTCATCAACTAATACGACCTATATGCTCTGCCCTGGATATGAGCTGCATACCCGTTTCAGATTCAGAGGAGGTTTATGTCTCTTTTCCAGAAATGATCTCTCATGCCATCGTGAGGAGGAACTGGAACCGAAAGAATTCGATGTAATGTGGCTCAAGATCGATAACCACAAACAGACAAAGTTCATCTGCTGCCTCTATCTATCACCAAACGAACCAACTCCTGGTGACCTCTTCGAATTCCTTTCTCTGAAACTTGATTTCATCCAACAGAATCACCCAGCAGCTGAAATCATCATCATGGGGGATTTCAATGTCCACAACTCCACCTGGCTCAAATTCTCGAACAAAACAGACGACGCAGGACGTCTGGCTGAGGCTTTCGCTATCACCTATGGTCTTGAGCAACTGATAAACGAACCCACTCGGATCCCTGACATCAGCAATCATTATGCCAATACGCTCGACCTGTTCCTCACTAACAATCCGGAACCGTATGAAGTGAAAGTCCGTGCACCACTAGGAAACTCAGACCACACACTCATCTCCACGATATGTCCTTACATCACTCCGCGAACCAGTCCAACACCCCCACGCACTGTTTGGCATTACAATTCAGCCGACTGGGATGGCCTTCGCATGTTTTTTTCTGAGTTTCCTTGGAGGAGAATGTGTTTTGAATCGGGAGATCCTACGCAATGTGCTGAAGAGATCTCGGAAATCATCATGCTGGGAATGGAAACTTACATACCACATAGCACCAAATCACGAACCACTGGTGAACCATGGTTCAATAGAACCTGTTCTAGGGTTGTCGCACTGAAGCAAGCAGCATACCGTCGTTGGCGCAGAAACCCAAGCCCTTAAACTAGAGCTGAATATGTTGAAGCTAGGAATACATGCAATCGAACGATAGATGAATCTAAAGAGGCATACAACATGAAAATAAGATCGAAGCTCATAGAGTGTCCAAATGGTTCCCGTTCATTTTGGACGTTTGCCAAGGCAATCGGGAGAAATTTCACTTCTAGCTCATTTCCTCCCCTCACAAAGGATGATAATACATTGGCTATAACACCTCATGAAAAAGCCAACACCTTCGCCAAAATGTTTGCAGAAAATTCTACCTTGGATCCACGAGGCCAGGAACTTCCGAAAGTCGCTACCATCGATAACCGTATGCCAGAAATTGTCTTCCGGCAACGCACCATCAGACACATTCTGTTTAGCCTCAACGTCAAGAAGGCTATGGGGCCTGACGGAATACCGCCTATTGTTCTCAAGAAATGTGCCCCGGAACTAACACCAGTTCTTTGCAGGTTGTTCACCCTTTCGTACAAACTCGGCGTATTTCCTTCTAACTGGAAGAAAGCTAGGGTCCAACCGATTCCAAAGAAGGGCAAGAAAACACTCCCTAACAACTATAGACCGATTGCACTACTATCTGTGATCTCTAAAGTAATGGAAAAAGCAATCAACATCGAGCTCATCCGATATCTAGAGAGCTCAAGAATCGTGAACGACCGGCAATATGGCTTTCGTCACCAGAGGTCAACTGGAGATCTGCTTGCCTATGTGACACATAAGTGGCAGGTGTCAATAGAGAAACATGGGGAGTCTCTGGCTGTAGCCTTGGATATCTCCAAAGCATTTGACCGAGTTTGGCACCAAGGCCTCCTAGCGAAACTTCCGTCATATGGTTTGCCGCCCCAACTGTGTCTTTTACTATCGAGTTTTCTTGCAGATAGATCACTCTACGTGGTGGTAGACGGGGTCTCGTCTGATACAATGACGATCAATGCTGGTGTTCCACAAGGCTCTGTCTTGGCACCAACTTTGTTTTTGCTCCACATCAATGATTTGTTGAATGTGACCTCCAGCCCAGTTCATAGCTTTGCGGATGATAGTACACTTCATTCCGCCTTTTCCTCTAGAGCCCCTATATCATCCAATGAGGCCAGAGGTGCAAGGCGATGACAGGTTGATGCTTTAAATGAGGATCTGACAAGAATTCTGAAATGGGGATCTGAGAATCTAGTACAGTTCAATGCAACTAAAACTCAAGCTTGTATGTTCACCAAGAAGGCTGATCACACAATGCCCAATTTGATGATGTCGGGTGCCACTGTTCCTATGAGGTCGTCAATATCCTTGCTGGGTGTCGCCACCAACAGTGCTCTCTCATGGGACGATCATGTGAGGTCCATTGCGAGGACTGCTTCACAAAAGCTCGGTTTTCTTTTCCGTGCGAAGAGATACTTCACATCCCAGCAACTGCTTATGATCTACAAAGCACAAATTCGACCTGTCCTGGAGTACTGCTCACATGTTTGGAGCTCAGCCCCCAAACATACGCTTAAGCTCTTAGATTCAATTCAGAAGAGAGCTATTCGCCTAGTCGATGACACAACACTCACCAAATCATTGACCTCTCTAGATCATCGTAGAAAGGTCGGCGATCTCTGCCTTTTTTATAGGTACTTCCACGGTCGGTGCTCAACGGAAATATCATCTATTATGCCACCACGCGCGATTCCTAGTAGACAAACCAGACGAGCTCAAGCTGGTCACCCCTACACTGTCAGGCTCGAGACCTGTCGAACATCGCTATACCAAGCATCATTCATCAATAGAACGGCAAAGTTGTGGAATTCTTTGCCTAGTGAAGTCTTTCCTGATGCTTACAACCTCCAAACATTCAAGAAAAATTCCAACACCTTCCTCCTTTCCCAAAATTCCACCGCTGGCTAACACGATGTTCCTCGAACATCATAGGTTTCCCTTTCGTGTTGTCCACAGATAAAAAAAAAAAAAAAAAAAAATATTGCTTTGATTTCACGGCCCTGTGGTGCTCATTGCAATATTCAATGGAATCGTAAGCCTATCAAGATAAGAAGAAGTGAAATGAAAAGATCACATTTGTGTTGATATCTCCTAAAGTAAATGAATGAACGATTTCTAAAATTATATAGAACATTTATATGGAAATATGGTTGTTGATTACAATATTTGACATGTTACTTCACAAAGTGAAATGCAATATTGGTATTGAAATTCAACAACGAAAATATTTGGTTCGGAAGAGAATATTGATAATCAAAACATCAATAGGGCAGGATAGGATGGAATTCAGATTTAGAGAACTAAGATCATGTGACTCAATATCATGAAAACAATGACTAGAATGAAATGATTGGAGGAGTTCCTACAACTAGCAATCAATCTGTGTTGTGCGAGGTTCTTTCAATCACCCTGTGTAGGTAGTGTTGAAAACGATCCAAAAGGCCCACGTTCGACATTGATATACTTGCTTTTTCTTGACAAGTGGAAACTGCTGATGCAGTCTGCAAATTGCTCCAGAATGATATTCCTTAGCACAGCATTACAATGATATAACTTTCCCAAACGCTGAGATTCGTTATGCCTTCCAATTGTCTCAGTAAAAACAGTACACTGGTGAGGCCTAGAAAATTGACAATTCTTTCATCACTATCAGCGACGAAAACGCTCATATCAGAATGTAATCTGAGAGCAGTGAGTGCTGCCTGTAATCATATAAGAAATTTGATGGCATTGCTCTATCCAACTCAGATACAACACAGAGTGTCTCTCTGTGAATTATGTCTATTCCAAAAATAAACGAACCTTGAGAGCATCGACTCACTCTTCCAAGACATTCATCTACCCTTTCAGCTACCCCTCCAATCTGAACTTCAAATTCGAAGAACAATGTCAATTGATGTCGTGTAACGATTGTGAAACGATTTCTTCATCACTCGGTATAGGAGCATTCATTAGCGCCCTCACCAAATCATCAAATAGGCATAATTCCCAGGAGCACGAATCACTACACTCGTCTCATTATAATTATGCCATTCATGGAAGAAATAGAAATGTTCTCTCAAGTATGGACTACATGAAACAGAACAGTACAATAACAAAGGAGATATTTTGACTGCCTCTTCGATAGAAATAGTTAAATCTCTCAGGTGAGAATCATTTATCAACTGCATGGCCTTCAGCCACGCATTCGATCGAAAACAACATCATTCGTCACTCGATGAACAAAATGCAAAAATGCAGGCTGATTGGACGAAAATTATTCAACAAGACTGGCCTTACGAGAGTTATCAACATTGTGTGATTTTATATTTCAACTATCTGACTATTCATATCTCTCGAAGAAAGGTTGAGATGAAGCATCCGAATTGAAGCATGAATTAGAAAATGTGGCGAGAAATGAGGAGAAGAAGATGAAGTAGCCGAAGATTGGTCGAAGTGTTGAAAAACAATGGAACACTAGAGGAGTTACGCAATGCAATGAGATCGACCTTTTTGGCTTCAATATAGGGATACGAGAAGGTTTATATCGAAGTTTCTTCTTTGGGTGCTCTACACATCTGGAAAATCAACCTCTGTTGGTTGTCATGAGTGGAGGTGATTTTTTCAGGTACAGTATTTGCGGATAATAGTACACTTCATACCGCGCCAATATTTGCCAATGAGGCCAGAATGCAAAGTCAAGATGGGTCGATGCTCCAATCGTTGATTTGACAAAATTCTGTAACGGGAAAATGAAAATCTAGTGTAGTTTAATGCAACAAGAACTCCAGCTTGTATCTTCACCAGGAAGGAAGATCACACAATGCCCAATATGATGATGTCGGTGACCATCATGTGAAGTCCATTGCGAGAACCTGTCCACAAAAATTCCACTTCCTGATCCGTAAGAAGACGACCTTCACATCCTAGCAACTGCCTACGATCCACTCCTGGAGTATCGTTTGTTCACATGTTTGGAGTACAGCTCCTGAACATACGATGAATCTCTCAGATTCTATTCGGAAGAGAGCTTTTCGTCTAGGCGGTGTTACATCTCTTATGAATTCATTGACCTCTCCGAACACCGAAAGGTGGGCGATCTGATGGAGAAGTTTCGATATGAACGAAAGTGAACGATAATGTTTCCTTCCCATTCAATCTCACAGCTCGAATTTTCTGCTATACAGAATTGTGCCAAACTTCTGAATCCTGTTTATATTCCTAACGAATTCCCAGCCTCACTCGTGCCTTTTCAGAATTTCTAGCTAATCCAGTTCTCCATCTTTATGAACTGATAGAATGGAACACGCATCGAAAAAGAAGCGAGCTATGTTGTTATACGAATTAGTTCAGATTGGCAAAAAGCTGTAACTCCTTCTGGATCTACTCTCCATTGAAAAGTCATCATTATAATTTCTATTCTCGTTGAAATCGCATGCCGAAAGTTTGAAAACGCTTCCATCTCTATCCTGGAATGATTCTCTAGTGAGTTCGAAAGGAAAACAATCCACAACAGCTATAAGTCAACCAGTATTTTTCCTGTTAGGTAGATTCTAAACTACGAGGTAATTATCAACCAACCACTCAAACCAGCTTGTCAAGATGGTTTTAACGCTTGATTAGTGGAATGGTACAGGAAGAGTTGTTCAATTTCCAGATTGGAGGTGAGAATTTTGGTAGCAGAAGATCAGTACGTAGATTGATACTAGATTTGTACTGATCTGTTGATAATGAATTGTAAGAGATCGTCATGAAGAATATCAGCAATAATATATCTTATATATCTCTTATATCTCTTATATATATATATATATATATATATATATATATATATATATCCAGTATTTCCACGAATCAAAAAATGTATGGAAATGAAATATTTCACTCAATCGCCCCACAATAATCGTGACAAGTATCTATCATGTGATAGCTTGAGGTCATCAAAGGTACCACAAATGAGCTTTCTGAACTTATTATGATGGAAAAGTTCCAATATGCATTAACGTATGGAATTTAATGATGTTCGCTTCCATTTCCTCCTCATACTTCAACTCACCTTTTCCAATTGACGTGAAGTTCCGAATCCTTTCAATAAATCAGATATTCCCTGAAATGTATTTGCCTTCCACTCTTCTCTTCTACTCTCGAACCCTGTGTTCTTCAAGTATCACTAGTTTCCTCTCGAAATCTCCAGGAGATCTTGTTCTCTATTTTTGTCAGCTACTGGAATGAATGATGCGTTGAGGGAAACAACGAGAAACGATATCCGACAAATAAACTCAAATTGCCATAAGCTGCTATTTTATGGAAGTTTGATGAACTCTAACGCTCATCCTGTGAAATATTCCTCTAGCTGGTTCAAGAGGGAATGAATGTACAAGCTCATCGCTGGAGAGACCACAAATATTCTTCCTGAACTCGTGAGAATGGAGAACGAATTCTCTTATTATTTTCTTCACCCATTAGAAACTGCATATCCCAGCATCAATTCTGATTTCTGAGAATTTCCAGTGGAACCGGTTCAATATCTGACTCTGTGAGCTGTAGGAACGAAACGCGTATTGAAGAAAATACAAACTACATTGTTTGACGAACGAGCTCAAATTGGGAGAAGCTGTAATCCTCCTGGCTGTTCGATTTCGATGAATGATATTGAATGTCATCACGAGTACAAAAATAAGTCAATTCACCAGCTCGAAACCTCCAAGACCGCGAATATGGTTTCCAAACTTGTCGAAATGATCAAACTCGAAGATGTTCGCTCTCAATTCCATCCCACACTTCAACTCACTCTCTCCTTCAGTCCGATCTCGGAACCTTGCTAATAACCTAGTCATTACCTACAAATTATCTGCTATTCACTGGTTCTTCGCTCTACTTGTTGAAAACTTTGTATCCTTTCAGCAAATGCAGTTGTGATCTTCTGGAAAAGGCTGCTGAAATGGAACATTGAACGTAACGCATTAAAAAAAACGACTTCATTGTTTGACAAACGAGCTGAAATCTTCAAAAACTGCCCTATAGTCCCTCTCTCATGAATCAAACGATATAAAAATCTCTATTCCAGTGAAAACCCCCTATGAGACCAGAAACACGGTCCTCAACTTTCCAAAATGATGATTTCTGATGATTTTCAGCTGCCAATCACAACTAAGACAACAACTCACCCATTCCAAATCTCATCAAACTCTCGAATCCTGCTTCTGATTCATTCATGTTCTTTGTTATACTTATATCGGAAACCCTGTATTTCCCAGCGTCAATCGAGCTTTCTGAGGATTTCCAGTGAACCCAGTCGTCAATCTTTTGTCGTGAGAAGCTGGAATAATTCATGCATTGGATGAAAAACGAAATACGCTACTTCAGGAGTGAACTCATATCTTCGAAAGCTGCTACATCCCTGGGTGTTCACCTCACGAAGATATTAGAGTTCGGAAGGAAGTCAATTCATGGGCTCATCACCTGAAAACTCGCAAGTTTCTGAACTTAAGACCGTCAGAATGATGAAATTCAGAGATATCTGCTTTCGATTCCATTCAACACTTCAACTCACCCTTTCCATATCACGTCAAACTCATGAATCCTGCTGATATTGCCTGAAAATTGTCTGCCATTCACTGCTTTTTCGCTCTACGTATCAAAAACCCTGCATTTTGCAGCATCCGGCCCTCCATAATTTGTCGTGAGCTCATTGGGAAGAAATGACTCACGTTGTTTTACGAATGAACTCAAATCCTCGGAAGTTACTACTCCTATCGGTATACTCTCCCTCTCATAAATTTGAGCTTGATTATGATTCATATCGCTAGAACGAAAAATGAACTGAATTGTCCAACAAATGATCTCAAAACCTCGGAAGGTGCTACTCTCTTGGGTATAGTCCCTTTTCCATAGATACAACGTTCTTTGAATTTTCCTCCTTGTGAAAATCCCATGTCAATATTTCGATTATGATTGCCATCGCGATACTAGCAAGGAAGTCGATTTACAAGTTCATAACCTATGAGACCGCAAATATGGTTACTGAACTTCTCTCAAAATGAGGTAATTCGAAGAAGCCCGATTCATTCCCAATTCCAAGTCGTCAATTCCTTCGCACACTTCAACCCACCCATTCGAAATTTCATCTCAACCATTCCAAATTTCGTCAAACTCCTGAATCCTGCTGATAATAAAGCGACTGTTTATAAATTCTCTGCCATTCACTGTTATTTTGCTCTTCTTATCGAGAACTATGTATTCTCTAGCATAGTTGAAACTTTCTTACAAATTCTAGTGAATCCGGTCCTCCATCTCGAAATTGTTCAACGGATGAGCTTGAAAACACATTCCATAGACAGAACGTTATAAGAATTTCAATTCTCGTGGAAATTTTATATTATCACCTCGATTATGAATTTCATCCCTATCATAGCAAGAAAGTCAGTTCACAAGTTCATCACCTTTGAGACCAGATATGGTTTCGCAACTTCTCAAAATAATTGATTTCGGAGTCCTGCTAATAATTTAGACATTGCTCATGAATTGTCTGTCATTCACTGGTTCTTTGTTCTATTTATCGGAAACCCTGTACTTCCCAGCATCAATCAAGCTCTCTGAGAATTTCCAGTCTATCTTTTCCTCCACATTCCGTCGTGAGCTGTTCGGACGAAACAGGCATCGAAGAAAAAGCGAACTACGTTGTTTGACAGATGAGCTCAAATTGGCAAAAGCTGCTACTTCTCCGGGTGTTCACTCTTCATAGATAAAGCGCCATTCTGATCGCCTACGTGCGAGATTCATGGCCGACTGGCTATATATTTGAGTCTTTTCGCGATAATTCCCGTCATTTCCCTAATATCCGCCAGATATTATGGAATGCTTGAATATTACCCTCTCGGGATATTACGTTATTTACGACCCTTATGTCGTTCGTTTCCGTGAAAAATTCAGCTTACCGGTGTAGGGATTACTATCAGTTGGAGGATTTTCTATTTTTACATCGACGTTTCGCAGTGCGGGATAGGATGAGATTGGGATTTGGAAATTTTACCTATTCGTTATCTGCAGGTTATTGAAATATTCTCATGGAATGTATCACTTTTCATTTCATTTTTTCGGAAGTTTTGTTCTGGTGCTGAATATATGTATTGATATTAATTTGGGTGAACATACAAGAAAAGCAATGAATCTCGAAGAGAATTTGATTGCTTCCGAGAATAATGAATGACATAATTATAAGGATGATATAATGAAAAAATAATTTCAAATCATTTGGATTCTGTATTTATATCTATAATATGATGCGTACTCATCCCATCATCTTACTCTTGTGAGTGGAGTTTGATCACCTCACGAGAATATCGATGTTGACTACTAGAAGTACCCTTCAATAGTCAAGTATCAGGAAACGAGGTTATTCGTTTTGAGGTTATCTTCAATTGATGAACAATCATTATGGATGATAATGTGTTAACATATATTGATACTGTGCGTGTATAAACATGTAATATGTTTATTTGACTGACACATCTGAATGATAAATATTCTGAATAAATTTCTGAATGATTGTGAGTTCATCCTCCATACTGACAGAGTGCGCTTATGAACGCTTCAGAGTAAGCATGCTCACTCAGAGTAAGTTCATGAACGCAGCCACAGAGATAAAAATTCATTCAGTTGACCAATTCTAACTGTTGTCAAACTAGTAGTTATGTGGAAAATATAGTTAGAAAAATCATCTGAGTTGCTGCAGAAATCGTGCACATGAATCCGACAATCCATTTCTGCACGTTCTAAACGTGATGAAATATCAATTCACTAGAATAATGAGATGAATACGATTTCAAAATCACAGCCTGCTGAGCTATCGACAGTTTATGTATCCCTCATATATCAGTTCCGTGATTCTTGCAGATGTATTTCGAAAAAAAGTTCCCATGAACAAGGCTTTCGGTTCGATAAGGATGGAACCCTGTATGTACCGCCCACTACCAGTAATCACAAAACCAAGATCATATTTGAATTCAGCACGATAATAAACCCACGATAATAAACCATTTCAACCATTTCTTGCGTCTCTGGCTGAAGATATTGAAAACAAAAAAAAAAGTTCAACACCCCGTATCTTTTAACCGAAGGCCTTGTGGACCTGTGTTCATGGAAACTTTTCCCCTCATTTCAGAGTCCCCTATTGTGTGGCACTATGCGATGTCCTTTTTTCTATGTCATCCTGTAGATTCAACGATTAAAGTGTGATCTTATTCTTCCTGGAATCGCACATATCCAGCATGGTGAGGTCTATAATTATTTATTCTTGATTTCGAATTCATTCATACCAACATTCCGAACCACCAATAGAAGGATGCTATCAGAGCCGTTGCTAGTGTTTTTGTTATGGTTCAGTAGTTCATCCAAAAGTGATACTTTTTGAAATATTGATACAGGCAACTGTCCAGTAACGATTCTTTTTCATCTGCAGAGTGTATTCATCATCATGATCAGGACTTGACAAATCGAGGGGTAAATCACTGGGGCAGTCCGGTGTACATTCTTATGGCAGTCCGGTGGCAGTCCGTGGCAGTCCGGTGGCAGTCCATGGCAGTCCGTGGCAGTCCGGTGGCAGTCCATGGCAGTCCGTGGCAGTCCGGTGGCAGTCCGTGGCAGTCCGGTGGCAGTCCGTGGCAGTCCGGTGGCAGTCCATGGCAGTCCGGTGGCAGTCCGGTTGTAGTCTGGTGGCAGTCCGAGTTTCGGTCTGGGGTAGTTTGGTGGTCTCTCGTATTCCGAAGGCGAGAATTACAAACAAGTCTGAATTTGAAAATGCAAGATGGAGTTTGCAGGGTGCCAGGCGACATATAGTTATTTATTCTTCGATTCGCCTCAAAGTGTACAGGTATAGTGGTTCTCGAGGTCGGCAAATTCCTGATTTCGAGTCCAAATTTGAAAATTCAAGATGACTTCTGCAGTGTGGCGGATGCTCGGGCAAACGACTTCAGTTATTCTTCGAGTTGTCATAAATATGATTTTGAAATTCAAGATGGCGTCTGCAAGGTGACGGACGACTCTATCATTCATTGTTCGAATCGCCTAAAAACAATGATCACTTTGGGTGCTCGAGAATCAATACTCACGAATATTGTGTATCAATCTTCAATATAAAATGTGAGGGGTGATTCTGTGATGGAAATAAAGGAGGGTTTGATAAATATTTTTTTAGAAATCTCTTCTCGGAAATATTACACCCCTCCGCCTTGAAAAACATGGTTTTTCTATTTTATTCTCTCTTTATATTAAGCTGGAGATACGAAACTTGGTATTACAACATGGAAGAAATGTTGAGGGCATATCTTGATTTTATCGGTACTATCATGAAAGGTGCTCTAATGAATCATCAGCGATTGTCCCTTCAGGAATTACATTCGCCCGACGAACTCGGCTGGCTGAAGTTTCACACCCTTATGCAGTCAAATTCGTAACACCCAGGTCATCGTTTCATGAGAATTCCTTCTTTTGTAGGACATCGTCACTTCGGAATTCACTATCAGAGGATATATATATATATATATATATATATATATTATTATTATTTTCGACACCATGAAAGGAAATCCTATATTGTTCGGGGAACATCGTGTTAGCCAGCAGTGGAATTTTGGGAGAAAAAGAAAGTATTGGAATTTTTCTTGAAAGTTTGGAGGTCGTAGGCATCAGGAAAGACTTCACTGGGCAAAGAAGTCCATAACTTTGCTGTTCTATGATTCTTGGTAATGAGAAGTTCGGCATGTCTCGAGCCTGACAATGTATGGATTACCAACTCGTCTAGTTTGTCTACTTGGAATCGCCTGTGGTGGCATGATAGAAAAGATTTCCGTTGAGCACCGACCGTGGAAATATCTATGAGAGAGAGATCGCCCACCTTTCTCCGATGTTCCAGAGAGGTCAATGAATTATTTCCATATGATTACAATTTGAAGTCCTTCAAAAAGAGAGTCCAAAAATATTTGTCTTCACCGAGGTCTTTACTCAGTTCTCGCAGTGCCCCGTCAACTGCATTATAGGTCTTTCATTGGCGCCCTTGGTTTGACATATTTTATCGATCCCCACCCTACACATCAGATAAATATATCTATAAAACAAAAAAAATCTGTTATATCATCAAAATTACGTTCTGTCTATGTTGAACATTCATTTATATTTAATGAACAACAAAATTCATCTTCGGGTGTATCAAATTCATTTCTCGCCATTGCATGGGACAACAGTGAGATATTTAAAGTTGAATAATTGGGATATAATTGCGTATTAAGGAGCCCACCAGCTCGCCACCAGCCCACCAATATGTCACCCAAATAATTATAAATATATGATATCCTTATATACTTTCAAAATTTTCACTCGAAATTCGTAATATTCAAATCTTGTGTTGAACATTTTCAGGCGAATCGTCCAAAAATTCATAAAGCTGAAAAATCTCCATTTTCAACACCCTATATCTCTGTAATCATTCCCGATAGACCCCAAGTGTGATCGATCAATGAAATCAGCTCACAAGGCAAAATCAGCAAATGCAATGGAATACATGGTGTTCGAAGTATAACTTTGATACGACACGCATTTTTTAAATCACCCTGTGTAGCGAAAAATATTCTAGAAATGTGCTGTTTATGAACCTACACCGTCTCAAGAATTTTTGTTCATCTATCTCAAACAGCGAAGCCGTTAACTCACTTTGCCACACTATTGGTCCACCCTGTATGTATATGTATGTATGATTCCGAATCGGTTTCTTATGCGATAAATTTTCAGTGAGATCTTCATATCGCAGGTCATAATTGATAATTTATGTCTTCTTTGTTCGACACCATCGGGAATGCATTTCTAGTACTTCATGTTCTTCAGTCGTTCTTGTGGTGAATTGGATATCCCAAAACACAGCTTTATATTATTGGATTTCATGATAGAGTGGTGGGGCAGTCCCGAGGGCAGTCCGGTGGCAGTCCGGTGGCAGTCCGGTGGCAGTCCGGGCAGTCCGGTGGCAGTCCGGGCAGTCCGGTGGCAGTCCGTGGCAGTCCGGTGGCAGTCCGGTGGCAGTCCGGGCAGTCCGAGTATGAATAGCAGTCCAGTGTACACGAATTTGCTCAGTGATTTACCCCTCGTGACAAATATACTCTGCATCGACTCATTACGCGAAATACTATTCATCGACTGTCTTTCTAGTCGAGTAATGATCTGTAATATATTTCTTCCTCTACCCGCAAATCGATATAATTACAAGAACTGCACCGCTTTGTGAAATCGATTGAAGTTTTTCGTGAACTTTGTACAATGCGATCAGCGTTGATTGTATTTATAAAAGCGGCTTCTGAAAGTTCGATATTTATAAAAAGCCCATCAAACAAATTGCTCACTTACAGCAACCGGTTATTTTAATGAAGGTGCAAACAAAGGATTGTTCGTTTATTTTGGGTGCTTTTGATTTCAACATCTGATGATGTTTCCGCTTTAGAAATGCTGCTAGAGAAACCAAAACCAAACAATCATGGATAGTGATAAATAACCCTGGAGTTGATTTCCATGATGAAACTATTGATAACATTCAAGAGCTTGAGATAACAACACACTTGTGCCGAAATGATGACCATATGCTATTTGAATGTTTTGTCTTGATATTGAGCCTGTGCAAAATTCGAATTCTTCGCGAACTAATGAACCAAAAATGAATTCAAACATAATTGTTGATGTGTGTTTCTTCAAAATACTTTTGGAAGAGTATAAATGACGCAACTTCTTCCTTTAGCAATCATATATTTCTTGATGTTCAAGAAATAACACTTCTTGTTGAGTTGATCAACATGGCGGTGATTATATTTAATCAAGGTGTAACAAGAACTATCTATGCCTATATATGAGTATCTTCAGTTTCTGACTGTCCTCGCAATCCAAAACTGATGAACAATGACGAAATAATGACATTGCGATCAAATAATATTAGTGTCACTCAATGGTGAGAATTGCATTGTATAAATTGTTTCGAATGTATCTTATTGTCTCTCTTGAAAAAACACTCTTTGTGTATCCGCAAATTTGCCGTTTGGGCTGTAGAACGAAGATATATTTTATATCATATCCAAATAACTAAGCGACCTGAAGTAAATAGTCGACATTTTGGACAAATATTGTGAACCATCATTCCTTTTTTTTAAAAAAAAAAGTTCATCATGAAAAATAAGTGAATAATGATTGTCCTCCTGGAAATCTCATGTCAGCAAATATTTCCAAACAAATTTTCAATTCTCATGCCAAAAGAGCAAATGTTTACTAAACAAAAAATGTTTGTTTTTATAACTCCTACTACCTCCTAGAGTTCATTGATATGAGTTCTCGGGATTCTCTATATATCGTTTTTACCAACCGTGACAGTACACTCAAGATGAAATCAAGGAATATTCATGACGAAAATCATCTCAACAAAACCACGTCGTCTCCATATGTCCTATCATTGAGAAATTTTGATTTCTAAATTTCTTTGTTCTCCATTCAATTTACAAGGCATTACTGAAAACATAACATCATACTTACTCCATAAAAGCCCATTCAAAATTCGTTAAATTCATACGAAATGAAAGACACGTTCCATTTTTCCATGGAGCATGTTTAATAGAGATTTAATGCTCGTGGAATCCGCTTCGTACGCTCCACCAAATTACTTGCTCTGCCCCAACATTCATTCTGGTAGGGCCCTTATGAATTCTGTGACATTTTTCCATGTATCACGGTTACTCGTGGCCCTTTTTCCATAGATAAATTGCTCATTATCAATTTAATGGGAGCCTGAATAATTAAAACCCTTATGTTGACCGTTCACTCACGTGCGTTGGGTAGCTACAAAGCATAGTTTTTGCTCTCGCCGCACTTGCGTTTATGTCCGTTCTCCCCTACCAATTAATTTTTCCACGTACTCTCACAATGTGCGTCAAAAAGTAACTATTCATCACGAAACATTATGGGTTCGTATACATGTTCGGAAATATAATAGAATTTTCAACATTTCATTGTAGAATTGGAACTGGCAAAAGCATTTCTAGAGGGCTAAATTAATATTGATGTTATATTCGGCATCCTACAGATAACGCAGGCTAATGAAAAAACTGGGCAGCGATTCTGAATATGGAATTCGTGCCCTCTATCAACCCTACTTCTCGAAATAACTGCAGAGAACTGCACATTTTTAGAGAAAGGAAATGATGATCTACTGATCTTTGCAGACCTGCTAGAATCTGAAATTCGGTGTGTCGATAGATTGGAGATAACCCAAAAACCACTCCGATTACTTTCGACATCATGATTATAAATGGAATCGATCGGAACAACCGTAGCAAATGAACGCATCCTGGGATAGTTTGATTCAATATCTGCACGATGTCCGGTCCGATCACTAAGAGGAAGTGCCAATACCAACTTTTCACCAGATCTCAGTTGTCCTCCTGCTCACCCTTCTGATATCCATGAAAGTGAAGGTGATCACGAGGGGATGTCATGAATTCCCCAATGTTTCAGCTATACTGATATTTCAATCTTTCAGAAGAAGCTTTTGAATCACTAGCTTCCAGGATGAATGACAAAAATTTCCTTGATCCAGACGTCTTCAGACATGAGAAGCATCAGGAGAGAAACAAGGCAAAGAATTCCACAACTTTGCCGTTCTTTTGATGAATGATGCTCAGGACAGTGAATAGAATGGTTATCATTTGTGAGCAGATGGTGAATAGGGTCGGAAATTTCAAGGATTTCCTGAACCTACCAACATGATACTGTTCATTTAGTTGACAATAATGAATTTTTGAGTCGCATTGAGATCGAATGTTATTACATATCATTCTACTTGCAGAAGAATGATATTGCGGTAGTGGCGATTAATTGAGAATAGAAGTGTATTTCGCAGGTTCATACTCACTTCAGATCATAACGTGAACTCCACAGTTCTAATACCTGGAAACCCCATCAAATTTGTGATAGTTTGAATAAGCTAGTGCATGAGAAATTGAAAAAAGTACTTTTCTATATAGACACAGAAAATGGTTTCTTCGAGTAAGATTGTAATGGTCGGAATGATAATATGATTCCTGCCTTGATGTGTGAAGTTGTTCGGAATATGATTTGCTTTTCAGGGGGATGGTTTCATGAATCGAATCAAATCGTGATATCCATTTCAAATCATCTTCCCATAGGGCCGGGAAAGCATAATGAATTTCAGAAACCACTCTAGAAGAATGCATTCCGCATACTTCGAATGGATCCAAAAATATTGGTTATTCCTATGAAACTGATCACATGTAACTATCACTAAAAACAGAGCTTCGTCATTCATTTCGATCGATCTCTTCTAAGGACCAGGAGAGAATGCAGACTATTTTTTCAAGAAATTTCAATTTATTCTGAACTTCCCCTAACGGTAAGAGATTCCTGATGCTCTCAGCGTATTTTTGTTGAACATATTGTCGGGATCTTCACAGGAAATATGTATCCAACCTACTTCGAATGGATCCAAAAATACCGGTTATTTCCATGAAACTAATCACATAGTAAGACTCGCTATCACTGACAACAGAGCTTCGACATTCAATCCGAATTATCTCCTCATATGACCAGGAGAGAAAGAGTATTTCCTCAAGAGATAACAATTCCTCTCAAACTTTTTCAATATAAGATTCCTCCCAGCGTATTTCGTCAAACATACTTTGGGAATCTTCACAAAAAATGCATTCAACCTACTTCAGACTGACCCCACACCAAAGTTCATCGTGATTTCCATGGATCCAATCATATGGAACTGGTATGCCTCACTATAAGTGTTCGTAACCGAGCCCGGAGTCGAATCAGTTCAGCGTGAAAGTCCGTACCGACGCAGCGCCAACCGTTCGAGCGACCTTTTCAGAGCTTTTCCCAGTTTTCGGCGTCACCACGAACGACCGTCTTCGAGCGCACTGATAACCGACGAGTTTCAAGCTGCGAGCCCCGCAGCACATGATACTAGACAGGTGAAACGCGCCGCCGATTGCGCGTGCGCAGCTGCTCGCAGCTTGACAAACGAAGGAAAACACCGAGGATATCTTGATTGTTTCATTCATGCGATAAGCGGTTTAACAAAGGATGGAATGGGGAGGGAAGTAAACGCATGACAAATTCCTTCCCCATCCTTTGAACTTCCTAATGAGCTATTAAATTTTATATCTGCCATAGAACTGCTGAATGAAGAGTATCATTGAGAAGACTCGACAAAGTCTTAGCGAAAGGCATTGATTCTAGTTCCTCAACATGAGTGGATGCAAGAGGTCCAGCGATAGGTTTGACCAACTCAATTTCAATCTTTCTCAGGACAACTCGGATACAATTGTTCATATCCATACAGGGAATACAACAAATATCAATATAATTATCAGGAGAAGGATGATATGAGAGTGTAAATATCGAGTTGTATTCTACATTGCTAAATGATAGCTGAGCATGCGAAGAGTACATTGAAAATATCCTTCCTGAAGAACGAAAACTGAAACAATGGATATCGTCAAAATTACGCTCGATGTGAAGGAAATCCTCACACACTCAGATCATATAACTCTTTTTTTCACAGCATATTGTTGTTTGCGTCAGAACCCATACCACGAAAAGTAGTGCAGAATATTCTGGAGCTAGAAATACTCACGTCCAATCGAATGATGAGGAATTTAACAGATTTGAAATCTAAGCTCAGCGGGTGCTCAAATGGCTCCCTTCCGTTTTCGACCTTTGCCAAGGCAATTAGAGTGGATATCACTTTCAGCTCTTCACTCCATTCTTTCACTGAGGATCATATCACATTGGCTATAACAACACAGGAGGACGTCAAACTTTCACCAAAATATTTGCAGCAAATCTCTACCAAAGAGGCCAAGACCTTCCCAATATTACTACTATATGCCTGAAATTTCCTTCCGTCAATGTACAATGAGGCAACTTCTGCTTGAAATCAATGCCAAGGAGTCTCTGAGGACAGACCGAATACGATCTACTGTTCTCAAGACATGTGCCACATAACTAACATAAGCTCTTCGTAGTTTCACTGTTTTACTGTATGTTCACTGTTCCATACAAACTTGTTGTGGAACCGTTAGCAATAATCTAGCCGTATCCAAGAGAGGGCAAGAAACCTTTCTCACAACATGAACTGATTCAACTACTATCTGTAAAATGAAGATCAATGAGAAAAGAGAAACGAGGAGAGAAAATCCCACACAAAAGCTGAAAAATCAATGTACCAACTACTAGAATAATTTACAGACAGTATTCAATGAGAAATGTAATCAAAATCGAGCTTATCCCATATCCAGACATGAATAGTAAACGACCAGTATTTCACCTGCCCAGTTCATAGTTTCGTGAATAAATGCTCACTTCATACCGCCGACTCCTTCACCCGATTCTATTGATGAAGATTTGACAATATTTTCGAAATGGAGATCTATAATTCTGATTGAGTTCAATTTAACAAAAATTTGAACTCGTTTCTCCATCAGGAACGCATTTTGATTGATGCCTGATGAATAATGTTGTCAAAATATATGCTTGTTATCGTCACCAACAGCACTGTCTTGTCAGACGACCATGTGAGGTACATTGCAAGAACAGACACCAAGAGCTCTTCATAATTTCCAAAACGCAAATTCGACCTGTCCTGGAGTACTGTTCATATCTTCGGAGGTCATATCGATGCTCATCGGAAATCTCGACTGGTTATCCTCTTCATCATTAGGCTTAGAAACTATTGAATTTAGTGACGCAAAGTTGTGGAATTATTCACCTAGTGAATTGTTTTCTGATACTCACGATTTCCAAACAACTTAAACAACATTCCACCGCTGTCTCACACGATTTTCCACTAACATTGAAAGTGTTCCTTTCGTTCCATCAAAAAATGAAGAGAAGACATGGATCCTGATATATTCTCTGACATCATCGGTTATGGTGAATTACGATTAAGAGATGAAACCTTTCAATTTTCTAATGAATGCTGCATCAGTGCGTGCAGATTGGTCTGAACCTCTGCCTCATATACTGCGCACATTGAAAAGAAAAAACTTAAACTGACAACAGTGAATGAATATCACATATATGGAAGAATATGAAAAGTTTCGAAAAGCCCATAAGGGTAACGCTGACAAATGACCTTCCTCCGTCTATTGGCGTGCTTTGGCATGCTAGTTGAGCTTCTGTGGAAATGATGAATACTGGAATGTCTTATTTTGATGCAGTGAGCAACGCATCTCGTGCATAGAACATACTCACAGATATAATGCAATCTCCCTAAGAACAAGATCGAAAGAAGCCGAACCAAGATATCGATCGGGATAGTAAAGCGAAGAGGGCGTGGCGGCAGAATCAACATCATGTAGTGAAATCAAGAATTATTTCAAGAGAATGGAAGATACATAATCGATGATGTTAAGAATCGTTCTCATGTTCCAAAGTGAGAATGTTAGTGAAAGAGGCTAATTTCTCAACTTCAATGATTCATTGTCTTCTATTTTCCTGGAATAAATTGAAGATTTATTCATGCAGCAGTATGGTTGATGGTATGAAAAATATTTAAAATCATTTCTTGCAATTCATGAATTAGGTTTTTTGATGAATTTGTATAACCTGCTCGCATAGTTCACAACAATTGTCTGGCAAAGGTCAACAACAGTCTCGTACATCCATCAAACCATCGATTCAATTGAGAGAATCGGGGGAAAATTACAATCAGATGTACAATCAATTATCAAATTGAGTCGAGGGAACGTTGACATTGAATGAAATCAATGTCAATGTTGATAAAACAGATCTAGAAATTTCATAGTTCCTAACAATATTCTCAATAGATTCTTTGTTATAAAGTCTGTTGATTTTCTTCCTCCCAATCTCTCGATTGCAATTTGTGGATATAACTGATATCTTCAACACCTTCCCTATTCAAAATATTGTAATGACGATACCCAAATGGAACACATAGTGGTCCAGTTATTGTCAACCACCTTCAACGTCGAACCACAGAACAGAGAATCAAGAGGAAGTCAAGAAATCATCTTTCAAAACCAAAATGCCATCTTCTATATATATATATGGATGTTGTCCATGCACAACCTATCTAAGGTTCTTATGGACAAAAAACAGTCTGTTTATTGTGTCGTATAACTATTATGTTATATCGAATGTAATTATGTTGTGGAAATAAACTATTATTAACCATCACTACTCAAGTCAACCATGATAGTTGGCACGAGTTTTTCAAGATTCCATTCTATCTATGCATTTAGTATCGCTCAAGCTATTTTTTGACAGACCTCTTACAATGCAAATTTCTCACCTTTTTGAGCTTGCAATTTCTCTATGTATTCACTTCACTGATGACACCGACGTGCAAGCAAAAATTAAAAATTGAAACGCAGCCAATGACCTTTTAGGTGAACTCATTCGTGAACTCATGATATTTGCTAATTAAACCGAACGTACCCGAAGTTCATCTTTCATTCTCTTTGATGTGTCCAGAAGAAATTGATCGTGCAATGGTTGGAAAGTGACAGAAAACTTTTGTATCCTTTCCCAATTGGAGAAATTTCATGAAGACATATTTGGAATGGATGCATTGATGGTCATGTATCTGTTATAATTCTAATTCCGTTCTATTCGGTGTAACATGATGAGTATATATGTATATACTGTTCCATGTATGATAATATATGTCCATCAATGTAAATCCCGATGGAATCTATATCCACGGATATGAGCCGACTTCAAAATATAATGCATTCATGACATTTGTGTATGATGGATATTCGTTGGGGGATTGAATATTTTTGAATATTTAGCTATACGTACAACATTCCGAGACATTGTGGCACTGTATTGGTGAATCGTTGCCGTTAGACGTTTTCGAAATAGGTAAACTTATGCATGAAAATCTTCAAATTACATTTCCTCCACGTTCCAGGAGATTTCACGCGATTCAGTGATAAAATGCATGCCCATTTTCAGCTGCGACTAATGAGAATTTTATTTTTGTCCTTCGACATCGAAAAGTAATTCCAGTCTTATCCGAGTGGAATATCTGGGCGCATTACTTGGAATTCCGTTTTAATCGGAGTAGTCCAACTGCACTTTGCACCATTATAGTCCTATTTGGAATTCAAATAGCGGTCGTATGATTCTCGAACTGCTGAAGGAAATGATGATTTTTATGTGAAGCGTTATACTACTGCAGTGGAAAAGATGTAATCTAAGTATTATCACGTCGAATCGCATCGAACCTACTTTTCCGATTATAATGAAAGCGTTGCATATCCTAGAGTTTCAAGCAGTTGAGGTTGCAACTGATTACTGAGGTATTCTCAGGAAATGAATATTTTGATATCATTTCATGTTTTTATGTCCCATTCATGTTCTAAAATAGCTCTAGTACGAATAATTGCTGGACGAAACAGCACTTCCGGACAGAGCGGTCAGGATAGAGATTTCCGAACAGCGCAAGCTAGAACAGTGTTGTACAAACAGCGTTACTCAACAAAGATTAGTGAAAATACGAGAAAAAATCATGTGAACTTCGAAACTGTCATCCATAAAACATTGTTCATTTTATTTCCATACCTCACGGATATTATTATCATTTTTATTCCCATAACTCACAGATTTCCTCGTGTTCTGAACATTATGATTAGAGATTAGATATTAAAGAGTTTCATTATTCTGTTCGAGCCAGAATCTCCAAGAAATGATTTTTTTCCGGTGAACTATCACAATTTGGACAAGGAGTTGATCGTGTCGTTCGCGGCATTAGGAAACTGAGATCTCTGAATGAAACTCCATGAGTATTTCTATTGCGATTTTTCTAACTGCTCCTTCTATTCTGAAACTTTCTTGGAGGGCTTTGTTATGACCATCAAGTGCTATTTTGTATCAGAGCCTTCCAAAGGCTCTGAGTACCTCGCGCTGAAATTATATATATTTTATATAATATTCATGTGTATGATATTCATATCATAAAGTATTTTTAATATTCAATTTATTCAATAATGATATTTTCCTAGTAGAGACCTTCTAACTAAGGCACGAAGATTGTCGGAATTCTGCCGAGGATTTCAAATCAAGCCATGACTAGGAATTGGAATGATATTTATTTGATTTTTTTCGACCTGTTGTAGAACCGGGATGAGAAAGTAAGTGCAAACCCGACCTTGGTTGTTGATTCCTGACTTGAATTGAATCATGATGTCAATCGCGATATCGCTTGTGCTATTTCCCTGTAGTTCCGATCTCAATTTGCGCTAATAGACCAGCTCTTCTTGATCTCTCAGTAGTTTGGACATCTTGACATTCAGATTCCAACGTTGAATGATGGATATCTTTGAATTTGCAAAAATAATAAAATGATGTCACTTAGACTTTTGAAAGCTCTTTCTGGTCATAAAAATTGAACATATCCAAAATGCTGAGAGTTTGTGAGAAAAATCAGCTTTTTTTACTCACTTCTAGTACACTTGAATCGCATTTGGAGATAATCACCCACCGAAGATTTCCACCGTATTTCTTATAGATACTAATTCTGAAGCGTGAATGAATATTCCAGTGGTGAAATCATCTTCAGATGGTTAATTAATGCAGTTTCAGGTGATATCTCTGAAAGTCATAGAATCAGTAACCGAGAGAAGGTATTTCGATAATTCGGATCAAGTAATGAATCGAAATGCAGCTGAAAGAAAAAGTCTCCGACTTCCTCGAATTCAAAGCCCATTATCACAAATTCGCAGCCTTGGATTCTCTTTGAGAGGAAAGAAATAAAAAAGTATACCCACTTAGCTGTGATTATATCCAATTTATTAATGATTGATCCGGGTTAGTCTTTCCTTTCTTCCCAATCCCTTTCAGCAATTCGTATCACGCACTTCACAGCTTTTCGAATCAACGCTTCGAGGCACTTTAATTTGCCTTTTGACTCGATGGAACGTCTCCGCGTAGGAATATTACGACACCACCAAAAAAGATTCGTTGGAATCTATAGTCGTCTGATTGATATCCATTGATAATTTTTTCTGGAAATGGCAATTTTCGATTGCCCAATTTCGATTGTCCAATGGGTTCTTGGAAAAAGGATTCAGATCTCAGATGATTTATCAAAATTCGATTCCACCAAGAAAATGATTACTCTCGATTGTATCACTTTCAACACCATGGAGTGGAAAATGTGTGTTGATAGGTATGATAACGCTGGCCGAATTTCCAAGATTACATTCGAAATATGTCCAATTCAATATCAAAATATAGTTTCGATGTGATGATTCGACACATCCAACACTCCTAACGCAATTCGATCCAATTTATTCATTCCACTGAAAATTCATTTCAAGGAGCTAATCATATCTGATATAACGTTTCACGTAGATCTTATTTCGTGAAAAAGGTTTTTTCGAGTGTTCATTGAAGAAAACTTCCATGGGGTGTTAATTAAGTACAATGTACAATGAATTCAACAAATGGTTCTCCGGATGATTTCGAGATACAATTTCTTTGAAATTTGGCACTATTCATAGTGGGGCATCAGGAGCTAACTGACCCTGAACTTGATTGAATGTATCAAGTCAAAGAATGTATTGAGACATACAAAAATGTATGTCACTGACTTGTTGTATTCTTCATGTTAAATTCAGATGAAGCAATAATAATATTTCATCATCTCGTGATTTTCTCACCTTACTCAGTTTTCGAGGAGAAAAATCTTCATAAAAAGAAGTTTTCTGAAAAAGTTTCTCTCTCCGTATCTTGAAAACGAATCAAGTTGGGACACATGTTCATAGGAACTTTCTATCTTGAAATAATTTGTTCAATCCTTTGTACATATTCAAGTGTTCATGTTTGAGTATGTTATAAGAAGGTGATGACGTTGATATAAAATTTCGTGAAATTTTCTCGTTGACCCACATCCAGTTCATTATACTTCTTGGTACTCTCCTACAGTGTAATTAACCATCATTACAGTACAAAACGTAGGTACCTTTCAGATATATATCACTCAGACTGTAGTCTGAACCCTTATGTGAGTATAATTGAGTATTATACTTCCAGCTTTCCTCCATTCGAGTTGCCATAAGTTGTAATGAGATGAATGGATATTTTGTTAGTAATTATGCGAGATCATGGAATTGAACCTGATAGTCAGTCATTTTATGCAAATTGAAACAATGTCTTGGCGCACAATTGACCTTTCCTCAGCTATAATAGAGTGGGAAAGCTCAAAGTCATCTTCATTTTTCAGCTTTTAATGGGATTTTCTCTCCTCGTTTCTTGGTGGACGTTTCGGGAACGAATCTGCTCCCGTTCCCAACACAATTGAAATTTTCTCTTCGTAAAATTTTCGATTTTGACACTGTCAAAATCGAAAACATATCTTTTATATCTTGTATTTATCACTTCTCACCTACTTTTCTTCCAAAGTTTGTGAAATTTCTCACCATTGATTCAATTTGGGTGTGAATAAAGGTATAACTTCTGCATCACGTCATGTTAACCTTGATCATCATGTTTTCAAATCTGTCATCTTACATTTCATTTCCACAAAAGGTAATTTAGGATCCACTTAGTGTTCTCTTCGTTGAAATACATATTTGAATCATGTGAATCAAGACCTTCATCATACTTGTCTTGTGAAATTCAGTTCATATACAGTGTGAAGGATGAGAATTTCACAAAATATCATGAGTTGATTTCTTATTAGACCAACCATTGTCCGAGCTATGTTTTGGATGCCATAAAAATTCATATCCCGATTATTTCAATTTCAATGGTTCAATACAACCCTTTGTCAATTATTTTACTTGGAGTGTAGCTACTCTTCCATGGATGACTGATGTTGGCTGTAAAATCTCCCAAAATTTCAGTCCCTGATGATCTTCTTCTAGGATGGATTCCTGATTATATATATTTGGATATTTTGTTTTTCATCCTTGTTTGATGGATCAAAGTTGGTTAGATGGTTTGGTTTTATTGAATACTTGGCAAGTGAGTAACCTCATTTTTGAAAATTTTCCTATTCCATATTCATTGGAAATTCAATGTTCGAAAGTTGGTTCCTCATTTATAGTTACCCACTGAGGTCGACTTATCTGTCGGAAGCAATTCAATACTACGTTCGAATGAAAATTTCATGATCGAAATACAAAATTTCTCCCTTCAATTATTCAGAAACAGATTACATAATATCAAATTACTGCAATTGTCCTAGAAACTAGTTTTATTATTGTGAACTTGAAATTATCATTTTCGGAAACAAATAACTATTCATTCCTAATGCATGCGTTATTCATATTGACGGATCCAAATCTTTGCGGATATACAGGGTACAGAAATGAAATATGTTCTCTCCGATGGGAAATCCTGTATATTTTGTTCGATTTCTATTCCTGAAGTCATTCTCATTCCAGGTGTATATACATATTGTTTGATAAGTCCTATCAATATTGATTCCAGTATTGGCTCCAGTATGTCAGTTGATATTTTGCGAAAAAAAAAGTTTCTCAGTACCCTGTATATTTGCAGAGATATGTAAACTGTCAAGACGAATGGAACATGAGTGAGGAATCATGGAAAATCAGTTTTTGAATATTTTACTCGACTGAAACCATAAATAATATATCAATGAAACTAGCCTTATACAGTTCATTGTTTCCTTCATGTTGATAATTATATTTTGTTGTAGAGTATGTATGATATATCCATTCACTGAGAGAGTATTCTTCACTGTTCAGGCGAAACTTGAAATTGTTGAAGAAAAGATTCACTTATAAATTCTTTCATAGGTTCGTCAGCTGATGGACTCATCATTTCCGACTCGACCAATCAGAATTTCATATTGTCACATTTCAATCAATAGTTGAGATTTGATTCGATCAGTTTTGTCATCAAGAGGATTATCAAGAAGAGTAACTGAATTAGAATTGAAATGAGAATCGAATAGCAATGGATTAATCGATTATTCGACTGTTAGAATCCGTGGAGCTAAGTCTACTTGGCTCACAGATAGTATCAAGATGATCATGAAACTAAGAGATGAAGCTTTGAAGAAATTGAGGAAAAAAAAGAAATGCCGAACCCTCACGAATATTACCAATAATAAAGAGAAATAAGCCTATTCTGAATATCGTGTGCGTCATTCTGGAAATCTTCGGGATGAGCTGAAAGAGTTGGACATCTACAACAATAACACAATGGTATACCAAATAATTTGAGCTCCGTAACAGACAGCAACAATCATTACCTCAATGTATCAGCGACGAATCAGGCTCCTGATCAAGACTCTTATGTATTATGCTTCCAATGTTAGGGACAATAGAGCAACTGTTCTCAACTTCCGAATAACGAATCCTATAGAAAAATTCCTATAAAGTCCTCTTCGCAATCAAATCCAATGTTATTGCAAATATCCTAATGATATGGCGATGCTGTCCTTGTATCTAGGAATATATCGAAGACATATACAATTGTTGCATTGAAAACAATGTTCATCCTGCAAAAATCACAGTGCATATTATCAGAAGGACTAGAACAAATACACCAATCTGGATTTCGTACCAAGCACAGCTGAGTAACAGCACTACCTATTCGAAGTGACAGACGATATATTTTCAGCTCTCGACAGGAAGGAAATGTGTATACTCGTATTGCTCGATTATTCGGAAGCTTTCGACAGAATGAATCACGCTTCAATGTCTGCTATCCTCCATTACCAGGCTTGTCTTTAGATTCTACGCTCCTGGTAGATGAATAACTCCATGGCAGATATCAGTGGAACTAGGAAATATGCTATTTACAGAAGCGCCATTTGCATGTGGAGTACCACAAGGCTCTAACCTCAAACCCCTACTCTGCATATTGTTTACTAATGATTATCATTATTGAATCCATGCGATTTGTTGATTCACTACAGTCAAATTATGCGTATCTGAAATAATCAAAAACTCCAAACAGATGTTTCCTGAAATGAAGGAACAAATGCATACTTTCCATTCAGTCAGATCGGAGAAATAATCACCACTCCAGAGTGCTTATATTTACTCATTCCCAGAAAGTTTCTGCCCTTGTCATTCATTCATGCATTATGGAGTTTTGTGTGTCATAGTTCCCATTTGCGCAAACCTTGAAATGGAAGTGCTGATCTAGTCTCTACATTTCATAATGAACTGAAATAGTAAAGACTTTCCACTTATCAGGGATATATCACGTTCATTGGTCTCAACAACGTCGGGATGGAAGAACTGAATAAAAGATTCTTTTTGCATGAAGCTTTCAGCGGTTTCGTTTTGTTGCTGTCCTGTAGCGCTTCCAAGTTTGCCAAGTCTGACAATATCGATCAGAATGTCCATTTGGAATAACTTTTCTAGCCAACTCCTGCGTGAAATTTCACTAACGGTCCGACAATCAGTGGCCTTTTCAGTTTTGAGTGGGCATTCGATAAAGAAAAACATGGATCCGATATTTTCAATGGATATTTCAAGAGATAGATCAATGTATGGAAAATATGATGTAGAATTCTGAAATTGTCGCATCATCATTAGGAAACACGATTTCTCCTTCTTTGGTCTATATAATTGCGTAGTTCTAAGCGTATATACGAAATTTCCATTTATACCACAAATCAATTGTGTGGCAAGACTTTATGGAAGCATATCAGGCAATGAGTGCAAAAATCAGATTTTCTACGCCCACCCATGAAAATAGCGATCTCAACATCGTGTTAGCAACTAGCCGAATATCTCGAATACCCCGTATAGGAAGAGACAATTATACAACATCTGATTCAGAGGACTGAGTGTGTATCAGATCGGATAATGATTCAGCATTCAGTATTGTCTGAGCATTTTTAGAAGAATGTTTCGTTGGTGTATGATTTAGAATAGAGGTTAACCATATAGGTTCGTTAACCATACGGTTATTATTTAGCCAAAAATTGTTTTGTTATTCATGAAGTATCCCATTTCCCAATGGAAACTGGGAAGTCGAAAGTGAAACGCACCATTGTGGAAATATTATAAAAAAACTGCACGCTTGCAGTGATTGATGATGTATTGATGATTCACCTGGAAATTTCACTGTTTGTATCATCACATATTGGTCCTAATATTTCAGATGATCGAATCCACTACCTTCCCTCCTTCTGAAAGATGTGCCTGGTTATGTTACCGCTACCTGCACTCTCATTTTGGTCCTTGTGGATATCATGAATCCACTACATTACTCTCTTCAAATCCAAGAAAAATTATCATTCATGACAATGACAATGGCGTTGAGTGAAGTTGTGTATCAGAAATGATATAGCTGATATAATCTGGAATATCCGGAGATCCATGGGACAATTCATGGGAATGGGTACACATTCATATTTATGCAATTGACCATACCTAAGTATTGTTTCTCAAACTATCGAAAGGGGCTGAGCTCGCGTTTTCTCTCTCCTTAATGCCGTATTTGCTGTAGCTGTCGACTATGAGCAAAACTTTGATAATCATACGAAAAATACTGTACATAACTCGATGGCATTTGTATTTCGTGTACTCGATACGTTTTCGCACTCGCCGCTACACTGCTCGTGTTAAATATTTACTCTTGCGGAATATGTCACTTTCCACACTACGCAGTAATATACTGTTTCCTTTCGTTTGCAGAATCTGAATCTTCATTTCATCATCTCTTAGTTGTGAAGAGGATCAAACTATGTTCTGATGAGGAATGGCAACAGTATACACATTTTGCCATCTAATACTCGGCATTGGTCTGAAGGAGCAAACAAATGAAAACTACTATTTTGAAGGTTAGTCCACTATTGTACTCATAGTGACTCGACCAATCAATCAAAGTATCGCATAATGCTTGATGTATATTGGAAGGAATGAGCCGTCGCATACTGTCGACGGAACATTTCATTCGCGACAAATCGCACCTACTCGAATCACTGGAGGTACTGAAATTATTTCATTAAAAGTTTGTTGCATGACTCATTCTATGATATTCATGAAACCTGTCTGGATACTCATTAAGCTCAGAATGTAATATAAGAAACACGGAATGTACACAATTTCTTCTTCCAATAGTTCAGTCTATGTTTCCAAAGACCGAAATGATTGTGACACGCTCCTTCAGAAAACTTCGGAATAATCAATACTCATTTTTTAACAATATTGAACTTTATAACTCTCTCTTTCCAGCTTTTCGTGGGATTTTCTCTCCTCGTTTCTAAAAAGTAGAGTAGAAGTAGAGTAGAAAATTATTTCAATATATTTGTCGTGAGGACAGATTTTGTGATCTGCCCCAAAATGTCACTGCGCTTGAGATTAAACCTTTAGATACCTAAAAGAGGTATTCTCTATTGGTCAGTGACACCTTGTTTTTGAAGAATTCGGAAATACAAATATATTTAATAAGAATAAAACCTCTACTTATCTTGGTGGACGTTTTGAGGACAAATCTGCTCCTGTTCTCAATACAACGGGGGGATATCTGAGATAATCATGAAAGAACGATTTTTCATAGAAAAAAGTTCATCACGTTGTGTGAGAACTATACATCTCCGGATCGTAGTGCATATGAAATAAATTCCTTATTTCATCATGCAGAACCACCCCCTGGATTTTTTGCGCATAATTTCCGGACACCCTGTATATCATCATCATGATAGTATCTATAATGTTGTGTTCTGAAGCTTCGAGTGGAAGGAAATAGAATATTACATGTATGTTACCGCTTTTTCAAATATTTCACAAATTTTGGAAAAACCAACACAACTGAAAGAGATCGAAAAAAATAGTCGTTATCAAAGAGTAATCATTGTTTAAAAATGTTTCGTATAAAAACAGCGGCCTGTTGCAGTTTTTGTTCTTCAATAATAATCATGGACCTACATCACCTTGTGCCCCTTTTCCACACGATTCCTCCGTCAGTCACTTCGATCAGTTTCGGTCAGGATTTCAGTGAGAAACATCAGCACAAAACTGAAATACTATTCGCACGCTCATCACGTTTCCAAACAGATTCAACCCAAATGAAGATGTATGAGCTGGTAATAAAATGAAATGAAATTGCTTTGTTTCTGACAGTGAAAAAAGATATCTTGCTCCAAATACGCGAAAATAAAAATGGAATGGGGCCCATGGAACGCCAGAATACGATTTTATTCATGGGTTTCCGCATACTGAATGATAAATATACACGTACATAAATCTAGAATGAAAAATACAGCACATCTTTTTTTTGTCCTTATGTAAAGATATGGATATATCATCAATACAGGAAACGCAATAGGACGTGGATGGAGTGATTCATAACTTCAGATATGTCTGCCTTGAAACCAAAACTTGCTCTGCTATAGTTATAAGCCCGTTTGACAAAGTTATGAAACGGAAGGATGATGTTACTTTTGATGTTTACTGTACTGTTGATGTCTAACGTTGACATTCCAAGAAGTTGACGTTCTTTTGGTACAATGAAAATCATCCATTCGAAATTCATAATACCCAATGAAGAAAATATGCCATCCACAAGATAAACCAAGGTTTTTCATATCAATCATATCAATTTCAGAAGTAACGTCGGTTTTAGTTTGTGATGATGAAATACTTCTCCTGATATAATTCGAATTCGTTCAATTATCCAACAGAGTGGATAATGCAATGAGGATTTTTTTTTCGCAGCACTTGTTCTTGATAATAAACTATTTCAGGATTAAGCAAAGCAAACTATCAATTCCTTCAACTTCTCTCATCAGAAGTGAATTGGTGAAAACTGATGATGATTATTTTCATTCGATCCAATTATTTGCACTTCTGTGAACAAACTCATCTACCCTATGTCAAGAAAATCAGAGATAAGTGAGATTCTCCAAAAATTGATGAAACTATTTCATGAATATTCATATTACATTCCGAAACAATTCTCTTTTGTTGACACATTCAGGGTTTCCATACTAGTAATAACTGAATATACTATACAGGGTGTCCTTAAAAGGTCTTTACAAAAAGCTACCACATATTCTTCAGACCAAAACAATTCGATACAAGCAAACTTACCTCAGTAAAAAGTTGCTTAGTTTGGACGCTAGACGGCTCTGAAGTTGAAATTTTCAAATCGATTTTGCTTCATAACTTTTGAACGGCTCATGAGATTTTTTTCAAATTTGGTACGTTGGCATAGACTCATCGGGCAATGGAACTCATATCATAATCATAATGAATATCATTCCATGGGCGTAGAACTTGATTTTTTCAGTAAATAAACATCTAAAATTCCTACGCAAATGGAAAAAAATTAGTTTCAATATGAAATCTAAATTATTCAACTCATTCACTACAAAAAAGGTACTCTTGACAAAAGTCGATTCCTCTCATGGTTTCGACAAAATTTTAATTTTAGTGATTCAGAGCATGATTAATAATAAAACGATTAACAGATATTTCATAAAAATTGTTCAAAATGTTCACCATTTTCACGTATACAAAGATTTATACGACGCAAAAAGTTGAGATGTACTTTTTGCATAGGTTGTTTCTATTGAAAATAAGTAGCACTGGTTTTTTTTTCTGAAGACTATTATTATCTGCTCGAAAACAGTGATATTCACATTCTTGGTTTCCATAGTTTCATCTGTGTTGATTTGTCGAGTTTTATTGACGTTGATTGTTGATATCGGACTTTTCTGATTTATCATGGCCGTACAATACACCAATGAAGAATACACCGATATGTTATTGGTATTCGGATATTGTCAAGGAAATGGTCGAGAGAGTGTGAGGGTGTATTCGGCAAGGTTTCCAAATCGTCGCGTACCAAACCACCCAACCTTTGCTGCAGTTGAGAGACGTCTTCGGGAGACCGGTCATTTTGCTCCTAGAACTGGTGATTATGGAAGACAGCGTTATGTAAGGATTCCCGAAGTCGAAGTAGAAATTTTAGACCGTATTGAAGAAAATCCAGAATTGAGTACTAGACGGATAAGTAATGAACTAGAAGTTTCTAGGAATGCCGTTCATGAAGTACTAAGAGAACAATTATTATACCCATACCACAAGACGCCAGTTCAAGATTTATTAATCCATGATTCACAAAGTCGTCTGATGTTTTGTAGGTTCATTAATTTGCAAAGAGAAATGAATCTGAACTTTGGAAAGAATATTTTGTTCACTGATGAAGCCTGTTTCACGAGAAGAGGAATAACTAATTTTCATAATGAACACGTTTATGCAATTGAAAATCCTCATTCCATTAAAATAAACCATTTTCAACACGAATTCAAAATCAACGTTTGGGCTGGAATAATAGGAAATTTTATAATTGGTCGTGTCATACTTCCACAAAGATTAACAGGAGACATGTATTTACAACATCTACGGAATACGTTGCCGAATTTGTTGGAAGATTTACCACTCCAACATCGGGTAGATATGTGGTTTATGCACGATGGAGCTCCACCAAATTTTTCAGTGGATGTTAGGAATTTTTTAAACCAACAGTACCCAGACAGATGGATAGGTAGAGGTAATGATGCACCCGTGAATTGGCCACCACGTTCTCCAGACTTAACACCGATGGATTATTTTGTATGGGGTTATCTCAAGTCTATGGTTTACATGACCCCTGTGAATACTGTAGAACAATTATGGCAACGTATCCAACAGGCGACGAATAATCTTACAGGCGATGAAGAAGTTATGCAAAGAGTACATTTCAACTTTTTGCGTCGTATAAATCTTTGTATACGTGGAAATGGTGAACATTTTGAACAATTTTTATGAAATATCTGTTAATCGTTTTATCATTAATTATGCTCTAAATCACTAAAATTAAAATTTTGTCGAAACCATGAGAGGAATCGACTTTTGTCAAGAGTACCTTTTTTGTAGTGAATGAGTTGAATAATTTAGATATCATATTGAAACTAATTTTCTTCCATTGGCGTAGGAGTTTTAGATGTTTATTTACTGAAAAAATCAAGTTCTACGCCCATGGAATGATATTCATTATGATTATGATATGAGTTTCATTACCCGATGAGTCAATGCCAACATAACAAATTTGAAAAAAATCTCATGAGCCGTTCAAAAGTTATGAAGCAAAATCGATTTGAAAATTTCAACTTCAGAGCCGTCTAGCGCCCAAACTAAGCAACTTTTTACTGAGGTAAGTTTGCTTGTATCGAATTGTTTTGGTCTGAAGAATATGTGGTAGCTTTTTGTGAAGACCTTTTAAGGACACCCTGTATAATGGAAAACCAAAGATACTGAATGGAAATTCCAGGAAACATTGGATGGAAAGATTGTATCGAAAGACCATATCATGGAAAAAATAGGGCTTATGAGTGACCATTTGCCAGTGAAAGAACATCTCAACGAAATGGAACTGTGAAATCAAGACTACACCTGTAGACTTTGCAATAGGGAACCAGAAACAGTGTCATACAGTATTAAAATGTGAAGTATTGGATAGCAAAAGACAGTCAATTTCTACTCAATCTAGCTATACAGATTACACACAGTAGAGGACTTGTACAATCTTATACAAGTAATCAGAGTACTGGAGAGAGTGCTCTGAAAATCAGAAATAAGTGAGATGTGGTACACTGAGCCAACGATTCTTCAACCCAGGAAACAATGAAAAATAGTTCAGAGACTGAAAATTTCTACAACCTTATATTTTTCCTCACTTCTTCGATAAATATGAAAACTTCCATTTGCATTCAATATAATCTCATTTGTTACCATCATGATATCATTTTCCAATCATGTGAACTTTCAACAACTCTTAAACTTTCGAACTGAACGCCAACTTCCAAAGTTCCTAGACATTCCCCAACCTCCAGTGTATAGACATCCATAAGGATCTCTTCTCATTTCACTATTTTGATCAATATTTCCTTCATAATATTCATAACGTTGCGTTGGAGCTCATTGGAAATAAGAGAAAATAACTGTTGACTAATTCATGATCAGTTAGATCACCTGAACCATCAATGAGAGTGGGTATTGGAGGTCGCAGGCATCAGAAAACACTTCACTCGACGAAAAAAATCACAAATCACAATATTTCCGTTAGGAACAGACCTTGGAAATATCTATAAGAAAGGAGACGCCCACCGTTCTACGATATTCTAGAGAGGTGAATGAATTCGTGAGTGTAGTATCACAGACTAGGTGATTAGTTCTCTTCTGAATAGAATCTGAGAGCTCCAGCGTATGTTTTGGAGTTGAACTCCAAACATGTGAACAGTGAGTACTCCAGGATTGGTCGAATTTCCGCTTCGTAGGTCGTGAGCAGTTGCGTGAGCATTCTTGAATCTCCTGTATATACAGATGTTGGGATCATAATACTTTGCTTCGCTAAATTAAGTTTGCTGTACACTAGTAGATGATCCGAAATGTGTCCACAATCGATGACACCATGCTTCACCACTCGATCAATGTTACTCACTGCAATGAAATCAAGTAACGTTACACAGTCTCAATAACCTCAAGTGATCGAAGTGATTGAAGTGATATTCAAGTGATATTCTAGATTTTTCCATACCAGACAACTGAATATAATGAAACCAAACTAGTGACCATCGAAAGTTTATATGCATACCAATGTCTCGTCTGGATATATTCCAATAAAGCTACCACCCACGTAGTTGGAATAAGTAGCATAACCAAACATTTTCTAGTAGATTGCCTGATTTTGTTTTGTTTCACAATCTTTCATTCATCTTTCATAACTTTCTTCTATTCCATATGAAATAATCAAAATATCAATATTATAACCACTGTTGAGGAAACTGTGGAAGAATCGGCCCCTTGGCCTAACAGTTCTCCTATTATTCACCTACTTGTGCTTCATCTAACTTGTATTGGTGAATGATAAATGTATTATCATTATTATTATTATCATTGTTATTATTATTATTATCATTGTTATTATTATTATTATTATTATTATTTTTATTATTATTATTTGTCGTACCACTTTTGATCATTGAAAGTGTCCCCGTGAGGAGGAAAATGAGAAGAATAAAACAAGCTGAATGCGCTTAGTTTGCCTAATCTATCCCCGATCATCTACTATATATCTCCGACTATCAAGACTACCTTTCATAAATGTGTTGTAACCTCACCTGATATACATGATTTAAATTCAAATCGTATACATATGAATATATATATATATATATATATATTTGTGGAACCTGATGAATCAAACAAAACTGTACGACTTCAGAGATAGAGATCTTTTCAGATATATTTCCCATATTTTCGTTCGAAGGAGTTCAGTTATTGTTAAGATGACCATTGAATGAAATCGGACGAGAACTGAACAATGAGTTGTTATTTTGAAATTATTGATATTGTCAATCATCTCCTTCGTTGCTGAAGCAACCCTCAGAATCCTTGTGAAGGAGAGAGGGATCTACAGTTTAAACACGATACATTTTTTTTTCCGAATTTATGTTTTTGTTGCCTTGTATTGGATGTGAAGAAATCGTATGCTGGTGAATACAACTGAATGAGTTCTTTCATTTGAGGTATCACGAAAGTGGTAGTGCCATTTGGCATTCTGAAGTCGAGGGTGACTCTTCCCTCCGCTGAAATCTGATGGTTGTAGCTCCCCCTTACTCGTTCAAAATCCGTGCCAAACGTCGTCTTTCTATCTTCTTCATTTCGCGAGATATTCTCATTGAAAGTTATCAAATTTTCACCCTGTACCTATGTCTATTCCCATAATCATATGCTTGTACCATATTCTTCCTCGATTAATTATCGGGAACTCCTTGTAAATGCTGAAAGAGTATCTCAATCGACTGAATAACAGCAGAAAACTCTCCGCATATTTGATGATTGAATATCCATTCATAACAAATATAACTTCTATTCGATTGATGAAAGAGCCGAATGACCACGAAACATTTCGGAAACTCTTTATAATTCCATGTGCTCTTTTTCATGTTATATAAACCATAATTTTGGTGAAAGCGACCCAAGTCCTTGTAGGCAGTATAATTGTGTGGAAGACTGTTCACCCACAAGTGCTCCACTTTATGTTCGTGAATATATCGGTAAAAGTTCTCCAGCAGGAATTTCCGATGTATTCAAATGAACTCCACCATCAAACAACCCGTGTGGTATTAAATTAGCATAGTTTTCGTGTTTGCCGAAACAGCTGATACATAATGTATGTTGTGCGTTGTAGAGAGAGGTACTTACCCATATTAAGCGATTATTGCTTGCATGATAAAACGATAAGCACTTGATTCGACTCGAAAAAGTATCATCGCACAGTGTTTGTCATTGGAAGTCCTCGTTTTCGACTCCACCGTGTGTTATAGTTGTAATGGATTCATAATGCAAGTATACACTTGAACTCAGATGGAATGAATCTGAGAATAAATCTAAGAATCAATCTGCAGGCAGAAGTACGTGATTGCTCAAAGTGCAGAGGGATATTAAAAGGGTGAACGGAATCTTCTTCAGTAAGAGAATACAAGGGACATGTATGCTTCGTATTAGGATGGGGAATATTGCTTTTCATGTATGTTCATACTTGTTCTTTCAAACCTCCTGCTGGATTCCATTCTATGAATCTTATGTAGCAGATCTGCTTGTACCCTTTGAATCTAGGAAGATGAAACCGTGTGATGCAGTGTAGTGAGTCTCCATGCAAGAAGCTGAGAAATGAGAATGAGTTCAAGAATGAAGAAAGTTGGCTAACATCCAGCATATAAGTTGATTCCTTCCATGACGACTAACGGTGTTCAGCAACGCTGACTTCCTTCAAGTCGATTCTAGGGGAGCACTGAAGGGATCAGTATGCATTTTTTTCATATTTCTCAACACTCAAGATCATCTTGAGCAAGATGATCTTGATTTTTGCGATGATCTCGCCCATTGAGCAAGATGATCTCGCTTGTTTAGCAAGGTAAAATAATGCATACCAGTCCTTCAGCGCTTCCGCAGTAACTTCCTCATTATGCAGCTAATTTTGCTTGTATATGGTTCCGTTTCATTCGCCGTGATTTCATTTACATTTCATTCAATTCTGGATGATGACAGGAACTTCAGTTGAGCGATTTCCATTCATCACGCATTTACTTAGATACTTACTGACATTTCAACACAATTCTTGTTGCAATAACACCAGTTGTTTCTCGGAATAGAATGCATTAAACTCTCACAGTCATTTTAATTTTGCTGCAGTTGTATGAATCGCAACTTCGATAGTAACTCACAACTACAGTTATTGATAACTGCATTTTCGCACTTTGATAACTACCAGTGATATCAATCGCCATAATAACTACATATAACTGTCAGACCATTTTCAGTATTTTATGGTGAGTCTGATGGTTGAATATGGAAGCTCCACATATCACCATTTCATTTCCTGATGGAGTTCCGCATATCGAGACGTTCATAACATCGTGATTCTGTGATTCATCAATTATAATGCCAGTTCCGTTCTCATGACGTCTGTATCAAAGAGCGGAAATCAGAAAAATGATAATACCGCTTTCTATATAGTCACTTATTCTGTAGAAAACTCAGACGTAGGAATCCGCATTGATGCATGAGTGAAATCAAATGATTGTGTAGGCAGCCCGTGAATATTTTGAATGAGTCGAATACATCTTCTAAAATGAACCTGGATGATATGAGCAATTGAATTATAGGTATCTGATTCCTTCAAGTTGCAATTCGGAGACTGTGGTTAAATACTTAAATAACAAAATAAATAAATACCCAAAGAACCACAACACTATATGGTACGTATTTCGGCAACTAAGTTGCCATCCTCAGTAGACCTGAAAAGTAGAAATGTTCAGCTACTCCTCAGTATCTCTCGATATATTCTCCAGAAATAACCATCGAGAGTGATTGTCTGTATTTATGTCAGCCTTATTTATACCTAAAATGATATCAACATTGAACCGTTGTTATTTAGCGAACCGTAACAATTCAATGATGGGCAAATAACCGTAACAATTCAATAATAGCTGAATAATCGTTGTTATTCAGCGAACCGTAACAATTCAATGATAGTCAAGTCAGCAAATCGAATAATCCAGTGTATGGAATGGGACCTGGCAATGGTTCATATCAAGATGAATGAAAATACTTCCCATAATATTCAATTCTTGATTGTTCGTTTCATGTTTGAGGAGTTCCAAATTATCTATTGGGTTATTGGATGCCTAGTCTTAAGAATTTGTTGGGCAACACTTCTGTCGAACCGATCGTACCTGAAATGAGCACTATGCTCTTTCAATCTAGTTCCTATGTTTCGATGAGTTTGTTCAATATATCTCATGTCACATTCATCGCAATGTATTTATGTTTGTAGCTTTCCGGTATTTGCCAGGAATTATTTTCGTCCCACATGTATATTGAATTAGTTTGAATTTTGGGATGAATCCATCAAAAATATATATTTCACAAATATAATCCTAATCAATAATTTATATGTTGATGGATGTTTTTTTACATTGCCGATGTTTGTACCATACATGGGTATCATAGACTGAATTCATCAAGATTCTCTTCTTGTAATTGATAGAAGAGTTCATATATTTTCAACAAATATTGAAATGTGCAGGTTGATACGCACCTATAACGCCTGATGGTCGAAAGTGAGCTACAATCCTTAATCAAATATTTTTACGTGAGATACACCTCTCTTTGTTGTTGAAAGGGTGATAGCCATCTTTCAAACTTCCTCAACTATATGATGTCGGATTCATTTCTTTCCATGAATCTTCAGGATGATGAATGAAAATCCTACGAATTTTTTTGACCACTCGTGATGGCGGCTGCAGATGATCTAAATGATGACTTTCTGAATCTGATAAGAAAACACCTGCATGAGCAGTATCGTTTATTTTGTCGAGAACAGAGTCAATTCAATTGACAAACAATTTGATCAAGACAGGCCCTAAAATCGACCCTTGCAGTACTTCCGTGTCAACAGAAATAGATCCGATTGATCCTCAGAATTCCATCGTCATTGGAATGTTGAATGTAGACAAATATTTGAATAGAGACAACTCTTACTGTACTCCATTCATCATCCGAAATAGGAAAACGTTCATCTCAAGAACACACTTCATGAATTGAATAATAATTCATAGTTATTTGTTCTTATCATTTGTTGTAATATGTTCCATTACGGACCTGTGTAATGAGTTGCCGTACTCCAACTATTGAGGATTTCAAGGATACGATAAGATTACTGCTGTAGTCTGAAAGGAGACTATACCAAAAACAGAGCTATCACGAGAGAGAAGCTTCAGAAGTATTCATCATCTATTCCTCGCTTTCCACAACTATATTCTGTTGTTCGTGAGATGAGGTTCATTATGGAAAGCCCCTGTTGACTCTTTCAATTGATTCATGGATATGACTCGATATAGTGTAACATAGATTCTGCTTCTACTTCTGGAGGGCATCGAATACATCCTCAATCAACTACCAAAGCACGAAAATATATGATGGTTCACAGTTCTGAATTCGAATGGAACTTAAATGACATGACATAGATTCCAAACCTAGAAACTATAATAGTGCTGTCATATCCAAAGCCGAAACGCTCTACGGGTGGCCCATGGCTTCTATGAAGTCATGCCTTTCGGAAAAGGAATTCCGTTCCCTTTCAATCGAACATTCCAAAGAGCTCTGAATTACCTAATACCTTCGTGAATTAGCAGGCTTCCGAGTTGGTGCGATATTTGTGACAATGTGTTAATGAAAAGCTTGGGACAACTTTTTGAGAAAATGATTACACTTCATTCAGGGAGGAGAAAAGTTCTGATTGAATGGAATCAGTAGAAATTGGAGAAGTATTTTTTATTGAAAATAATGATCATATTAGTGAATGAGTAAATATCATTTTATTATATTAATGAGTGAATAGAAGAAATATTGGCTGTCGCGAAACGTTATGGGAACAGTTCTGGAATACAAAATCTATATAATCGAAAGAAGAATATTTGTATTTCGTGCAGGAATTTCATTTATGAAAATCGTAGCAGAGCGCTTTCGACTGTTAAGTCATCTTCTTCTCTTCCTTGTTTACCGTGATGAAGGATTGACAGCAATAGGTTCTCATTACACCAATCATTGTCGGTTCTCTTTCTCGGTTGCCTTGGAAAAGTACATCATGGTTTTTCATTTATCATATTTCAGTCTCGACATTATTCAGCCCAATCTGATTTCAATCACATCTATGGCGTGTTCTCTTCTTTGATACAGTCTTTTGAATTGATTAGACCAGGAAAGTTCTCATCAGACTACTCCTGGAATACTGAGTTGAATCATTTTGTCTTGATGAATTCAACTCCATAAATCATCATGATTAGATCTCTCTGGCATATCGTGACTGAAGATTGTTATAGGAATCCATTTGTCGATTATCTTGGATTCAAAAGTTCTGTGACTGCATGTCATTTGTCTTGTCATATTGAATCTTTGTTAATACTGTCAGAGGGTCAAACTTTCCTTCACAATTGAATGTCAAAAATGTGATCTAGAAAAAAAAAACTGCGAATATTTTGGACATCCATATTTATAAATACTTCAATATGTTGTTCGTCATTGTATAAATGAATGCAGATGTCATTTTTAAGGATTTCTTGCACACCTGCCAATTTGGTAACCCTACTTTAACTACTCCTAATTCCAATAACTTTTTCAATCATATTCTCATTTAGAATCTATGTTACTTACTCACAGGTGAGTACTGAGGTTGACTTACTCAACAGTCAGAAGTGTATTTCAGTTCCGAGAGTTGAGTAAGGTACGATTGTTATAGTAGGAGTTGATGTGGTGAACGAAATGAATGAAATCAATACAAAGTACATAACAACATGTTATCACAATAGAACTGAAAGAGAAACAGATTTGGTTTGATGAAGGGAAAATCGAACAATCAATCGATTATCTAACTTTTCAGATTATCAGTTTTTCCTAACGTCTTCATAAATTGAAGGTACCATAACACTCATGAAACTCCGTAGTGAAAATTTTCCGAACTGTTCAAGTGAGACTCCGTGTAATTCATAAAAAAATATCACCACCAACGTTTTTTGGGATGAAGTATTCTTCTCCAAACTGAAACATGAATAAGGAAGTCAGTGGCTTCTATATTCGTGGGCGGAAGAGAATTGATGAAATTGTCAGCGACATTAAAAAAAAATCTGTGAATATGTCAGGTTTCACACATGTGGTCTTGAAGTTACTTGTACCTGCATTCCTTTCGTAATTATTGAGCTTTCAGGTATCTCTAGGTTCATTGGTAGAGTTTTGAATGAAGTTTCTATATGCATTTTTTTTGTTTGAACCATTGACTGCGAGTTCTTTTGCTTGTAGTAGTTATAAGCGGCCTTATCAGTGGGGTGTTTTGTACAATCGTAGATATTTTTTATTGATGCTAAAGTGTCACGCATGTTACGTAGTTCTTGATTGAACCAATTCACCAGTGGTCTTGAAGTTACATCGGTTCTTCTTTTTGGAAAGTATTTTTCAAAGAGAGACTGATAGGTACAGAGTGGAATGTTTGTTAGTCGATTTACATCAGGGTTGTTGGAAATCAAAGAATTATTATAATGTATCTGCCCAAGATTATTCTGAAATCTTCTTATACTATATCTGTTTATGAACCTCTCCAAAATATAGTTTTTCTCAACGTTGGGTATACGGATGGCAACATACGTGTGAATAAATGTTCAATTCACAATTTGCAGTTGATTCCTTGTCGTGCTTTATTGAATTCTCGACATTCTCGTGTTCCTTGAAGATTCACTTCTGATGGAATCACAAGAATTCAACTCAGAGATTCGATGAACTATTCAATCAATATGTTCGTTCTCCAGTTGTATCCACAGATAGGGAGTAAGGCTATATCCAAGAAATCTCTGAAGCTCCTGAATATAAAATGGTCCATTAGAATAATCTTCATGTAATGAACCATATCTCCTCAAATTTCAAGCAAGCATAACTCATGAAGCTGTGGAATATTTCAGGATTAATGTTTTATCACTCTTTTTTATCTCCCTTCTTCTTTAATGGTCAATTATTTTCGTTCAGGTCGCATACTTGTGTCAGTTGATATACCATGATGAATCAATTAACGGTGAGGCCAGAATTTTCTTTCCATTCCGCAAACTCTTTCCAATTCCATACTGTGTAGATAGAAACCAGAGAAGAATATCGAGAAGGCAATATTCAATCCAAATTTCACGGATATGTTCTGCAGTGCTGCTCTCCCCATTGAACGAGTATACTTGAAGTAACAAACTTTGATCTTGAAAATATAAGTACCCATGCTAACTCTCTTCTGGTACCTACTTATTAACGACGTAATCGACATAGATGGCGTCTGAGTATCAGTGACCTATTTGTCACTATTGGGGCTAAGTGTTTCCTAATAACCATGGTTCCCATGGTTCTCTATTCGAACACCCTGTATAATTCTATTTCATGAGCATATATGTGGAACTGTATTGAAATATTCCACATCAGAAATATTGAAAAAATGAAGTTGACAGACGTGCGTGGCAAAAAAAAAACTAACTGGAGAATGTCTACATAGCATGAAGAGTAGACATCCTCCTTCAAACAGGCTCCTTCAATGAAAAATGATAACCAGGTTTCTCTCTCTCTCTATCGGGTATTGAGTTCTGTTCAGTTTCCTATCGACGAAAGAAGGCCATCATCCACGAGTAGAAAATCGGAACACATCGTAACCTTGAATTACTGAGTATGAAGCCGCATATTGTCACAATCGTGACTTTTATATTATAAGGTGAGATTTCTGAGAATTCAAACACAATTCGAAGATTCATTCAAAATAAACAAAGTGAATATAAATTCATTGAATATTGGGAATACAATTTGAGGAATCCTTGAAGAGGCATTGAGTCGATGAATCTTGAATGAAAAAATAGTACTAGGATCAGAAAATACAGAATTGGGGATGTCCCAAATGAAACATATCTTTTGCTACCAGCAACCGTCCACTTATGAGACCAAAACTCGAGAGCCTCTTTTGGTACATAGATTATGTTCAACAATCACGAAGGCGGGCAGTTTGTAGCTAGGAAATGAATTGTTCTCAATGATTTTGACAACTGATATGAAGTTAATGATGATGGTAAGTTTAGAATATGATTTGGAGAATACTCTTTCGTGACGATATTTCGAATGTATAATATCCTATGCTCTAATCTCCTGACATGAATCAGTTCGAACGATCATATTATTTTCATTTGATCAGCATTAATTTTGAAATGCGTATCCATAACTTCTGACAGTGTTCTTTTTGCAACAAATAGAGGTAGAGAAACGGGTCCGAGTATGAGATATATGTGAGTATCAAATATGGGCTCCTCATCTATCTACGAAACGTGGAGAGATCGCGGTATACGAATGTCGTAAACTTAGAGTAGTGTGCTTGATATCATCTTCATTCGAGTTTTTGTCTGTTTCATCATTCTTATTGTGGCCCTCCGAGATTCAATAATGTGGGTTTGATATGCATGTCTCAAGAATGTTATGTGATAATAAATTGCTCATTTCACTCGAAGGTTATGGAAGGGAAAGTTGGAAATATATTGCAGCACCAATTCTATGATCAATAAAGATCACTTCTTGCACAACAATAATACAGGCTCTGAAGGGTGAATGAATGCACAACCCAGGTTGCAATTGAAAAATCATGTAAGTTGAATGGGACAGAAGCTACATCTTTCAGAGATGAATGAGATGATATTTTCAAATCACTAAATCACAAACACGAACCTTCCTCGAAATGTACGACAAAAACAAACAGTTTTCTTCTTCTCGTTCAATCGCTTCGATTGGTATAACTTGGCATAAATTCATGAATAATAATACAGATTGTGATATATGGTTGAATTCAGAATGACGACGAAATCAATCAGAATTCATAGAAAAAATTCAGGTCCGTATTCGAGAAGATCTGATTGAGGGTTGCTCTCGAAAAACAGAATGTGTAATGTTTTGTTATGTGCTAAACAAATTCCTGTATTTCTCAAAATGAAAGTGCTAGGATGTAAGTGTAAGGATGAACCAATTCTTTTAATTGCGCCTTGAAATACGCATTTTTTGCTCCACTCAATCAACCAATATATCCCAATAGTGGTAAGGAAATGAACAATACAACCATTATATGCTTTCGAACGAAATGGACTTCAATATTTGGATCACTTCCTCTATGAAGTCTTATAAAAACTATATTCAGTGATCGATAGGATGGTCAATCGGCAAATCAAACGTTTTTGACATTACTTGATGAGTATTTGGTGAAAAAAATATTCCATCCGTTGATATATGTTCTTCTTTCAATTCTGTTCATGCCATATAATGTTCCAGAGTTGATAACTGTAGACAGAGAGTTGATCATTCCGAATCAACACTCATTGAGGATGTGTCTATCGGGGTGTCTATCTTCATGGCAGTATTAGATAATGTAGAATCTTCTACTCGCAATGTCTCATACATTTTCGTTTGAGAATGAACTGTCATTCACCGGTACATCTTCATAACAAATCAAAGAAAATTCCGGATTATTTCAATTATTTCATCATATATCTCGGAACTGGACTGGAACCGAAACTTCTTTTTTTCCTCATCATTTCTTGTTCTTCCATCTATCCAGCTATCGATATGTGGTGATATATCCCTTCATTCAAAGTCCAATAAATAGGCCACCGTGTTCTTCAGATATTGTGATTATATCATGTCATGACTCACGAATTAAAATAATTTTTCGCTCAATTTCATCATCAATCGTCTATTTGGCTAAGAAATACAAGTGTGCAATTTCCACCTCAATATTCATATTTTTTGTGGAACGCTGTCTCACCTCATAATTATAATGAGCCATAACTGAATAGGGGCGTAAAACTTCAATAAATGTTTCATTCATCTTCCACGGCTGAAGGGAGTTCGTTGCACGCAAGGGCATATAACGTGTGGTCGAAATGAGCTGCAGTGCCGCGAAAATTATTTACGATGTACTATGTACTGAAATCTGCATGGAAATGAATACTTACTTTTATTTTATCGTCGCCAATTACATGGAAAATTACTAGCAGAGCAAAAAATCATGTATTATAAATGTAGTAGTTTCCTGATGACTGGAGCATAGGAGTTTCCCTGCATACATTATTAATGGATTTCATCAAGTATAATATAGATGCAGTTCAACAGCGATGAATTAGGTTATGGAGAACTCATTTGTGTTCGAGTTTAGGACAGGAAAGTTGGTAAAAGTGGATGACGAATTTTATCTCCTAAATTGGTTTAATTCTTCTACAATAAAAAACGTCCTCCATGTTTCCTTCCGTGTATGGAAGTATCCATATTTGATGAAAATAATACATAATGATGAATAATCAATGAGTTGTGAGACAGGATCCATAATGAATTCAAAAGAACCTAAAATTTTCAATAATGCTCTTGTTGAGTCGATACCACAATATGGAAATATCGCTTGGGGTGCTTGTGATAAATCAACGCTCATATACTTGGAACGATTTCGAAGACGCTTTCTAGAAATCATAAATGATGAGAATAATAGATATCCAACTGTACTCATACATAATGAATGAACAAAACAAGGTATATTATGATATGAGACGAATCTATGCAAAAATATAGATTATATAAACAACAATGAATCTACTTTTCCACAAACCCAGCATAATGAAACTAACCGAACTGAACAATCTCTTGAGAAGTCTTGAAGGGCTGAGAAATCGACTGGACAAAATGCACTGGTCCAAAGTTATTCAGTTTGCTAGATACGGATATAAAACATTTCCAAATCAACTTTTCGGGAAGAATGCAAATAAAAAGAATTGATTCTTGATAACTATGAAGTGATCCACGAGGACTTGGTAAGGGTGAATAATGATATTTTTTAAAACATCACTGAATACATTATATGTATTATCCATGTTGATGTTGTTCGAATTGTGACGTTGGTTTTGTTAGAGATATCTTAATACAATACTTTGTATATTATGACCTAATCACAGATGACATGTTATATGTATTACAAAATAAATATTGAAAAAATAGTAAGCTGGAATGGTTGATGTTCGGATATATAATAAATAAATAAAATTGATGATGACGAAAGTATTTTATGGAACACTATTTTCTACTAAATTTATCTAATAGGTTTCTAGTGAATGAAAGGAAGAATATTATTTGTTTTATTTTCTATCATTCAATCCTGTAATAATCGTTATTCCATTGATGCCAAAAATATATTCATATTGAGATTAACTATCAGCACGATGTCATCACAGTTATCAATAATTTCTAATACTATATATTCACAATCAAGAATCCTCAATAATGCATCCTCAACTCCCAAGGAAGTTCCTCGATTCATTCAGATATAGGATTCTATTATAATGGTACATTGAATATCTTTCTCTGAATAAAGATTATATTCATCATTATCTGCTGAAAATTGAGTATTTGATGATTTTAATTCAACAATCCCTTCAATTTATCAATTCTAATCCAGCGATGAAACAAAGTGATGACTAACTGACCAGAATCTACCCGTCATGAGGACTATTATTTTTTTCTTATATTATTCATATAGGATATATAGACGACAATTAAATATTTTCCAATTTTGTTACATTGATTTTGGAGCATTTTAAATCACAAATGATGAGTCACAATGATATTCAAATGGTCCAAAAGTGACTGCTATGAATGAAAATGAAAAAATAGTCACTCTTTCTCATCGAGAGATTATGTTTCCTGCGAAGACGGAAAACGTGAGTGGAAAATTAAAAAAAATTAAAAGAAAATGGATCGCATGATGACAATAAGATTACCCAAAAATAATTCAGCCAATTGTGGAAATGCTAATTGAGTGTTTTGTGCATTCATTTGTAGACTCTTTCGAAGTACATTCGCAGATTTCCATTGCCGTGTTCCATCCAATCCAAAATTGCTTCACACTCATTCATCTGATCAACTCTCGCCATAATTAAACTTCTGACACATGAGCATATAGTTCATATCGAAATGTTGGCCGCAAGCTCCAACCATTGGCAAAACGTGCCAATTGATTGCCAAAGCTCTCGCAAAAAGTTCAGTAGTGGTTCCAATCATTCAACGTGTGAATTCACCGAATGAGAAAAGCTGGAAGCTCTAATGAATCCAAAACGTATCGATTTTCCGAAGAAATTAAGTACATAATTCGTCATGCTCGTGAGCTGGAAACGCTGCATTGACTAGCGTTACTTTATATCATGGAAAAATTTCAGCTAACAATGATATCGACAATATCGTCTCTATTAATCCTATTCATCCGGAGTATACATTGAAACATTGAAAAATGATCATTACATAATGAATAATAGATGAAAGGCCAAGGTCATTTCTTGCGAATGAGGCATATGCTGATAATGCAGAGAGAGAATATAAGAAAGTACATATTGATATATACATAGTACATACATGAAATAAATAGACTCACCTATTATATAAAGTTACGTGATGATGTTTAGTGTTCATTTATATGAATAAGTGATTAAATTCGATAAAATTATGTACATTGGTTCAAATCAGTTCATTGCAAAATCAAATATTACTATAGAAGATAGGGTGTTGAATAAATAGTTATCAATTCCAACTCAAACAATTTCAACTCCAAAAACATTTCGATATCGAATTGGATGAGACGACAAAGAGAAAAGATAATATGGCCAAAAACACTTCGAGAGTGCAAATTGGAAGCACGATAGCTGTATATTAGTGTTCCATATCCATAATACACACAAGGAATGATATTATAGATGAGTAAGCAACATCAGGTAACATAATGAGTGGTCATACCAAATACCTAGTGGAGAAATCCTCATGAGCATTTACACAATTGAACTGAAAGAAAAATCACAAACAAAAAGAGATGGCAGGCTCAATTCAATTGGCGAAATGAGTATAATCCTCAGAGTCGTTTTTTTTTGTTCTTTCCTCGAAATGATCTCAATGCCCATAGACTGTGGTATTTTCCGCAAGAAAACTTCAAGTTGGGAAAATAAAACAATCACCGTCTCGTCCGTGCGACAACCCTCATAACGACAGCAAGGAAAACTCTTTTGATATTTCGCGGTCACAATCAAACCCAGAAAGTCTCAGAAAGGGCGATAGTGATCGAGAGCCAGAGGCGATAAAGGTTTGGGACACGGTAATTTTACAACAGTAACTCCACACCGAAAATCGCATTTAGGAAATGGAACGGCTCCGAGACAAATGTAACGATTCTGTTCCACTGAAATCGATGGCGATCTGCGAGGAAGAGGACCTATGACATTGCCAACATTTCTAACTAGTCTTTTGGAACTTCTCAACGGAAACTACATTAATGACATCGAACACCCCAGGCTCAATTAACTGAGAAACAGTAGACATGCTCATGCGATTGTAGATGTCGTGATAGAACATAAATGTAGATGAATATATTGGAAATATACTTTGTAGACGGAGACGTTTCACGGATTGAGTTCATGAAGTGTAGCGCTTTTGTACTTGCCACCCTCACTTCGACGCCATATTTATCAACTTAACGGCCGCTTTCACCTCACGAATGAATTATTGAGAGAGAATTATGGATTGATGTTTTGTATCTTCTCATAATTTAACAGTATATTGCATTCAGCTAAATAGAAAGAAAATTTACCATTTCAGCCATTTCCAAGACGTGAAAATAGTATTCACTCTCAGTCGCCTGAGGAATCGGCTAAATGATCTCTGTCTTTGGGACTCACCGAAATGTTGATTATGCACTTTCGCATTACGCAACTTCCAGATTTGGTCGAAAAAATCAACCTCACGGTCTTCATGCACAAATAACTATTATTGCTATTATTTTTTCATGTGTCTGAATGTGCCGTTTCAGTTAATTAAATGCGATGCACAATTCTAGTCGATCATTTCATATTGTACTGATAATGATAATACTGACTGGTCTACGAAACCATCACTGCTCAAATCTCATTTATATTCTACTGTCAGAACTACTGACGCTTGCATCGATTTTTGAATTTACTCACGTATAACTTATGATTGGATTAATTAGCATGTATTTCACAGAAATCGACAGAACTTAAAATTTTCAATCATCACAGAAGACCAAGGTTAATTCCCACAAATTATTGCAAAGAATGGTTCCTCCAGATGCAAATCATTCTTCAAACCTATTAGATGTATCTGCAAGTATTTTTTCGATGTCATTTTTTTTATTTGATACACAATGATCCAATTGAATAGAATTAGATGATATCGGGTTTTTTCACATTATTCGTCATGAATCTCACGAAGTAATGAATCTGAAGAAAATAAATTTCACAAGAGATCAGTTTCCGAAGATTCTCGAAGATTTTCCCACTCTCCTAGTCGGTAGGAATGTGGACGATCTATTCCTTATCGAAGCTCAGACTGGTCATCCCAATATTGTCAGGCTCAAGAACAGTCGAACTAAATTCTATCATTCATCAACAGGCAGTATTTTCTTAGTTACTCACGACTACCAAACTTCCACAATAAATCTCAATCACTGCCACTGCTCGTAAAATTCTACCGTTGATTCACATGATGTTACCAGAACGTTATAGGTATTTCTTCACTGCTGTCGAAAGATGATACGATTATGTCCAATGGACGTCAATTCATTATGCTGAACTCTACAATATGTGCTTCAATGTGATATTTACCTTTAAGTTCCTTCGATTCATCTGATAGAAACACATTCTTCTTCTCAATTCCTGAACTTTCACTATGCGTTATCTTAATGAGCCACCTGGTATATGGGAACTTGTACATGATATGGATATACAGTGATAAATCAATAATCATTAATATCATTCTATTGAGATTATTATTTCCAATTATAGATGACTTGATACCACGCTGGTATAGCGTAAATTAAAATTTGTTGGTAGCATTGTGAATATGGAACATTTTCCAGCATTGAAAGCAATTTACTTTCATCAGCAAATAGCGTCGGCTGGGTAGATATCTCATTATTCTCAACCCAATTTCGTGACCTAAAATGCATTTTGCAACGAGCATGATAAAAATGATAACACTTTGACTGCAATACTAATTAGATCCACATATCTAGAGAACTGATACCTCATCCCTCAACAGTCACACATAAATCTCTTTGATTATTGCATATGCAGACTTTTTTCAAGCTGAATAATTATATTCGATATTCCAGAATTTCATATTTCATCTGGAACTGAAAACTGGCATATTTCAATAATTGCATTTATATTCTGCACTACGATGCAGTAAAATTGATTAATACCTCACGCCAATTCCAGATTCGTTCAACCAGTTCAGCTAATATTGGTATACGCAGTGTGACAAGGAAAGTTCAGCGATATCACAAGATTACGGAATATTATAATGATAATATTCTCGCTGCAGGATAGCAGGATTACAGTTCGTGAAATCAAAACATGATTGACATTCTATTTGGGTACAATCAACATGCACACAGATTGTAGTTGGCTGCATTTCAATGGAATTGAACAAGGGATTAAACATCACTAAAACCACTTGATACTTTGTAAGATTCTGAGATATAAAGGAGTCTGGGAGACTCTGTATACATAACATTAATAGCAGGACTTGTCGGGTTTCTTGAATGTGCCTAAGCGCCCTGTGAAGATGATCTTCCCAAGCGCGGTTCGAGATAGGGTCATGACTACTATGACCCAAGGGTGGACGTAAGGGTCATGGCACATCTCAAGCTTGACGATTTCGAATAAATTAAAAATGAGAGGAAAATAAACTAAAATGAGAAATTTTGTATCAACTGAATTTATACTTTATAATCCATAAGCGAATTCTGTTGACAGTAAAACTATTGGTGCTTATATATTATTCTTATGAATAAATATTCAAATTTCCACGTGGATGATGGTATATAGTCAGAATTCGATTTGATTTCTGAAAGTGAATATTTCAAGAAATGGAGGTATGTTTCTCAATCTTCAAACTATAACATCGTTTCATTGGGAATGTAAAACTTGTTCCAAAACTGAATCCGAATGAAACATACTATCTATTCTCTTCGCAACCGTGACTACTATGCAAACTATGCCAATGTAACCTTGCTTACATATGCAAATCAGCGATTTTGTGTAGTATTGTTAGGCAACACTTTTGAAACGTTAATTCCGAATTTCAGTATTATAAGTCGGCTACTAGAAATAGATTGAATTTCAATAATTTGAGTTATTTGAAGTTAAGTATAAAGTTGAGTAAAGTAAAGTATAATAGTTAAGTAATTCAACTTGTAGCAAGTGGTTCAACATTCTTCGTGCAAAGAATCCGAAATAATCTAAAAAGATATGATGACTGTTTTGATACTTCTTCAGCTGGAGAAAACTAAAGATCCTTCTGAGAATCAATAAAAAATTAATGTTTCCAAAGCTTGATTTCTGTTCTTCTGATTTGTCTCGTTTGGTGGTCGAATGGACAGGGGACTTGAAGTCAAGAGATCGAGAGTCCGAATTTTGAGCTCGTTCGTTCTTCTTGTTTCAACTGTAGATCTCGTCACCTCATTTCACTATACAAGACATTCGAAGGCTCCTGAGGGTCACTTTGATAACCGACGTATTTATTCAAATGAATACATATGAATAACGGAAGTTTGAAAAATTACCCTGCACCTGAACCAAGGGCTACGCTGAAACTCCCAAATCTTGGTCCGAAAGCTTCGCCTGGGGAGAAGCTCGATGGAGTCTTGCCCTGTTTTGGCATACTCTTGTTTCACTCTCATCAGTAATAGATGATACAAATGGGGTTAGTTTCCTCCTACATTTCGAACATGTTCTCGTCAACGTCGACTTTCAAATAATATAATTTCTGTTACTGGAGACCTAATTTGAAAAAATCTCATTTCGATTGGACATGTCATCAGAATGACTGAATAATGTGGAGACTAATATCAATTATTTGCTGGAGGAAGTGAGCAGACATATCTGTGAAAGATGGACAGAAATGTTCCTACTGCTTAAAATTCAATACCAGCAAGAGCCAGTCCACTTTCCCATTTTTTCCAGACAAAACTTCACGGAATCTCCTGGAATAGCCTGTGGAATAGCTGAGGCAAAAAATATATATTCAAGTTTCGTGCAAGTTTGCAATGCGGTCACCCCTCTGGGACGAATAGCTGTGACGAATTCATCCGTGTTGTGTCATCTCCCTCGCTGGAATAGTTTCACCCTTCAGTGGGATATGGGTCGAGCAGGTAATATATTATAGTTCGAATTGTATCATTTTTGGTCTTCCCAGCAATATGCTGTCCTCACAAGTATCGTAATCAATAGTTCCAGATAAATTGTCCACAAGAAATTCTTCTTTCGGCGGATTCATCAGAGATACTTGAAACTTGAACTCACAATATAAGGACGGAATATGGAATGAATTGGAAATATGCTGTTTCTTGAGCATCTCTTGAAGTGGACTGTTTTCAATCTAGAGGGAAAAATAGTGTTGTTTATCATCAGAAACTGATCTCTACAGTAAAACAACTTTGTACAATAGGGGGCAGGTTTAATACTTTCACTATGTTCTTTGGTGACTAATCAGTCTTAGTTAGAACAACCACCCAATTTCATTGGCTGTTATTAGGCCACCTGGTTTTCATAACTATTAGTGCCCGTTATGACAATAATTGGCCTTGCTAGTACCACTGCTTCCATATTCTTCCTGTCAGTGAACTATTGTTGTTGATTGTATCGTCATATTTTACTTCGAACATTATCAGGATTAATACAGTTGAGCAGCGTTGACATGGGTAGTGAGAATTACGATCGTGTTTTACATTCGCGGATTTAAAAATTTCAACTTCATCGAATTGATAATTATTATATTCGTGGCGAGGGTTCAACAGGTCTATTGATAACCAGTACCCACCGTTGTGGGGCATATCATCGAGTAGTGAAGAAATATATTTATGATTTTTTCATTTCCATTTTCTTGCAGTTTCAAAATTCTTAACAATGAATAAGTACTCACCAAGTGTGATTGCGGGTTCATTGACTACTTGTGGTTTCAGAAAAGAACCCATTATTTTGAACTAAATAACTTCTGTTTGATTGAACGAAGGTTTCTATGCCTACATCGTCAAAAGAACAGCCACACCGAGAGCCACAGTTTTTGAATTTCCATCAATTCTTCCGTATAGGAACTGCGTAGATTATGAAATTCACACGAAATTCAGTAAAGCCTTCAAAATTCATTCAGCTGCACGAGACTCCCTTCTTCATAGTCGCCTCTCGTTGGAACCCACAAAACAGGCTCGTTTCGATAGAACTCAAAAAATTTCTGTTTTCTGTATCATTCATCTTCAAAATATGTGCAGAGGTAAGAGCCATGATTCTTACAACCGTTACTTTAACTGCTCACGACCGACTGAATATCGAACAAGTTTGATGTCTCCTGAGTTCGAGGCACAATTCTAACATTCATATTTCACGAATCAGTATAAATGACACGGCGCGTATTCTACGAGTGCCTCACGATCGTGATTCACTACCCTCCTCAACTACCCGCGTCAACGCTCCTTTAGTGAAACTGTGCGTGCTTTTGTTGATTTCACAACTACATCGCCGATTGCTCTTGACCAATTTTCGATCTTAGATCTAATCGAATGGCTTCGTCGTTTCGAGTCTTCTCCAAAGAACTCCAGTTCATATCATCATAGACTTATTCATATCATTCATTTTTATGAGCCTCAATAGAACTTGAATTTTCTGAAAACGCTTGAAACGAATATTTCACTATGAGATCAAACTTCCATACGTCCGTATGGTTCCATTTTGTTGTGACTCAAAAGTTCTTGCTGCGAACAATATTAGACAATTTTTGATGATTGCCATATTAGATGAGGCAAATATTCAACTGTTCTCAGTAACCCTAGATTGAAACATTGTTACCCCAACAAAAATCTTCAGTTCTACGAATGGATGAAACTTTGATGATTCTGTTGTGTAATATAGTATTCTTCTCATTGATGAATTGATAATAAATGATGTTCAGTTACTGACACTGAAAATATGCTAAGCGATTCAGTTAACCAGTCATTCTCTTATTGAAACTTTACGAGACGTGAAGTCAAGTTGAGAACGAGTTTCAATAAAGGAAAACATATGGGTTTTAGAGCTGGAGTCGATGAAACATCTGTAGTCAGTCCTAAACAGTTATCGTAAACTCAATAGAAACCATTTGAGCATTCGATGTAATGGAAATCCAATATAACTACCAAACAAGCCAGAAAAAGATGTAGCTTCCCAGTTCCTTCAAAATGAAATGAGAGAGGGTGAGGTATTCATAAGAATTGGTAGTTCTCTATCTGATGACTTCAACTACTGAATAACATAGATATCCTGCAATAAATGGAACAGTCATGAAATGAAATAAATCTGCTTATCATCATGCTATTATTCAGATGGAAATTATAGACACATTCCTGACACGCCGGTTGAACTGGAAACAATTTGCCCTTCCTCCCTCAATCACTGCTGGATTGTTTATTCGGTAGTGCACCCAACATTTTTATTTCACTAGGAAAGCAGAATTTTTTGAGGAATCAACATTCAACTTTTGACCCTTAGGAAGATTTTATTGAATTAAAATTTCTGACGTTTCAACATCAATAAAATAAATGCTAACATGTTGATCAACAGATATATACAAGCTGATTGCAAGGTCCACCTAGAGCTAATTGCTAGATAATCTTGCACTCAGCTCAAAAGCAAGATAAATCGCAAAATGAAACTGTCACTAATACATCAGGACTAGCCCTAATACAGGGACTCCATACAGATACTGGTCATACATATACGGGTAAGTAATCGGTTACTGTAATTTGAATTTCGTATTATTTTGAATATTACTTCCATAATATGTATTATTATCACTACATCCACGCGGTGACATGTACTTTACAAAAGCCATCTTGTTCCAGTGCGAGATTGAATGATTGTCGGAATGAATCATTTGCTTCACTTTTGGTATTTCACTGAAGGTAATGACGTTCTTCACCGAATAATAGAAGTTTCCAGAATCTATGTTGACTGGTCTACAGAATTCTTGACGCTGGTGGTGTGGATATCAAATGGTGGCTATTCGCTCCGTCAAAGTGTCGAATAAGTCATAAATAAGTCAGCGTCAATGCGCCACCAGAAGATCGATATTTCTGCATGCGACATTACCGTTTCAGATAACATCATCAGATATTTCCAATATCAAAAACTGCTGATCATGAAGGTTTTGATGATCGCTGGTATTGAATATTCATTCATCCTAGAGCTATTATTGTTGGTCTCTATCGAAAGAGTATTCATGCGGTGAAAAAACTGTGAAACATTTCATTGAATTCAATGCAGTAGTTCTCGAGAAAACACGTTGATGAAAATAATCGGCTAGTGATGGAAAGTACCGCTTTTTTCACTTTCATCACTTTTTCTGATTTTGTAGTTAGAACGATGTTCATCTGAGGAGTGCCTTATGTGTTTTTTTCAATCCTGTCCTATCCAACATCACATTAAGGATCATTTATTTCAATGTCAGTTCCATGATCTCTCAGTGAAATGTATACCTTGTTTGTTCTCATTGAGCCACTCACTATGTATAGTCATAGCAGGTCATTTGTTTGAAGAATTTTCAATGATACAAATCACCATTATCTACTCTCAAGTGAGTGCAAAACATGCAGAAAACAAATAGCAATATATAAACGGTGAGTTGGTTATCAGAGGCAGAAAGTCGCACTTGAAATATTTCTGAGGTATTCTTCAATAGAATAAAAAGCATCATTCTCTAGATAGGATTTGATTGTACGTTTGAACTTATTCATACTCAAGATTCTCATTCGATGAGGATTAAGTACATTAGGAAGATTTGAATCTAGGGATTTTTTCTGTGAAATAGAAAGCCTATATCTAGGGATTTTGATATTAACTGAATTCCTAGTATTATGATGGTGAAAGTCAGCATGTGGGGTGAGGTTTGATGATATCTTATATTTTTCAAGTGATAATTTGTGAATATTCAAGGACGGAAGTGTCATAATTCTGAATTCAGTGAATAGATGTCCACACTTATTTCTATACCCTGAATTCCCTAATATTCTTAGTTCTTTTTTTGTTGAATGAAAATAGTACTTGCAGCTGAGAAATAACCCTACATCAGTGGAATGGCATAACCCATATTGGACTAAAAAAGTTAGAAATACAATGTTCTTGAAGTGTTGCAATGTGAAAAAGGTCTAAGCTGACATAAAAGGAATGAAATAGCTGACAGTTCATGTTTTCATTGTTCTATGTGAGCATTCCAATTTTATTTATCACTGATATATCACTGATTGAGCAATTTTCAATAATGATGATTTTGTTGTCATTCATGAGTCGCCATCTAATAAATAACATATGAGTGATTTTCTGCTATATAGAATAAAATGCTGTTATCAAGTTGGTTGTACGTTGGAGTTTCGGCAGAAGAAAAAGGAAATAATGGTGCAGAGTAGTTGCACCATTGTTCTCTTCAACGTTGTTGTGACAATTCAAAAAGCCACGAATGGGCTATATCACACACTCAGAAAAATTCTCAAAATCGTTCTTAGGATAGGAAGGGGCAACTAAAATGGCGTAAAATTGAACTCACCTCCATCAATCCCTGATGCCCCATCGACTCCAACTGAAAAAATCAAATAGCAAACCCCTATTTGTGAAACATCATTGAAATGCTCACAAAAAAATCTGTCCAATTCCTTCAGATGGGGTAGTCGGTGCCTAAGAGTTGATGGGGTTGAGTTCTCTTTCATGTCGGTTCAGTTCCACCTTTTTATCCTAGGAACGGCTCAAGGCACTTTTTCAAATCATCTTTCGTTTGTGCGATATAGCCCATGGTGAGATTTCGAATTATCACAGTGAATACATATTTCTGTGTACTTTGTCATAGCGCGCTTCTAGATTCATCAAAGTAATATATTTCTTGAGACTGTCGGATCTGTTTCTGTAACTTTGATGGATGGTTGGTGTTTTTGGATGCTGTCTGGTGGTTTTTGATGATGGTGCTCGACCTATCACATATCGACAAATAACGCGGATTTTAGTTTCTCTAGCGGAATAAATCAGGTGAGTCATTGAACTAAAATATTGTCATATCAGTTCGATCAACGAATCTGAAAATGATATTAGGTAAATGGAAAAAAAAAACAATTTGACTATGGTGACTATTTGGAATGGTGTGATGCAAATTTGTTGTCCTTCAATACAACAAAAACAAACATCATATCATTCAGATGTTCTCTAGACGACCTTACATTCAGTAATAATATATTGATCGAGAACAAGCCCCTAACAAAATTTCTAGGTATCCATATTGATAGCTCAAATTTGACGGTCATATCAAGCACCTTAAAAGTAAGATTTCTGCTGGATGTTATGCAGTGAGGGTAACTTCATCGAATCTAAAACCGCCAAAACTGTGTATTACGCTCTAATAGAGTCCCATTTACGTTATAGAATACCTTTTTGGGGAGTTAACAACTCATCGGAACTTCATTCAGTCTTGGTACTGCAGAAACGGGCTATAAGGTATATGCGTAAACTTAAGCCCCGTGATTCATGCAGAAACATATTTGTTGAATAAAAAATTTTAACAGTAATTGCGTTATTCATTCTTGAATCAGTTTGCCTCATATACAAGAATGTGTCATTGTTCGAGGTTTCACCCGTTCTTACATGTTGAAATTGCCAATTCCCTCAACAAATATGATCAGAGATTCGATTTATTATAATGGGGTTAAGATGTACAATCACCTACCCTCAGACATAAGGGAGGCGAATATGAACATGATAAACTTTAGAAAAACTATTAAAAAGTTTCAGGCGGATAGGCCCTATTATAATTTGGAGGAGTATTATAATGATAAATTTGAATGACAAGGTGCAAATTTGAATCTATGTAGGTTTTTAAGTATGACGTAACTAATTTATAGGTGTGTATGTGTGTATATGTATATGTGTATATCGGTGTATGTATGTATGTGTTCACATGTATATATGTATGTGTATATGTGTACATACATATGTTTGTGTATAGATGAGCGTGTGTGTGCGTATATATATTTTTAACGAAGCAGTCTACTTTAACTGCGTTTTGTGACCTTAAACGGTATCGTTAATAATAATTCATATGTTCATCTCCTATTTTAGATATTTTATCGTTTTTTATATATCTTTTAATCTACATCCATATTGCTATATACACATTTATTCAAGCTTTGTCCACAAGAATTTCTCTTAATGACATTAAAGTATATTTATTATTATTATTATTAATGCTTTGACGTGAACTGAATTGATGATGATGCTCAGTCAGCCCATTTATAAATGACTGACTTGCTTGCATGGTTCTTCGTTCAAATATACAAACTTAAATCGCAGAAGTTCGGTTTTCCTCTTTATCTGAAAAACCTCCATCACGATAAGTTGAATTTCATCCCAGAATATCAGCCAGCATAAAAATGCGTTACTCTTCGAATGAATGAATGAAGAGATAATTTAGGACAGCTCATCATATCTCCAGATACTTAGGTAGTTGAAGCCGAATGTATTGGTATCTATAGTGATGAATCAGTAGCCTGATAGTGAGCCTATACAGTGTGGAACAGCCAAATGGAATAAATTCGATAACGAATAAATGAGATGCGCATTATTTCCTAAAAAAAAATAATTATATAGGGTGTGTAATGTGACAGTGGCCGATACCAACTTCCTCATTTTAAATACAACCCCCTGTATATTATCAGTTTTTTTTTGATTCTTCAGAAAATTCTAGACATAATTCATGTACAATGTCCCATACCTATCTTCAACTATTTCGGAAATATTAAGTGTTTTCAGGTGTATCACACAAATTAACATTGAAAAAATGAAATTATTTCATTTTACAAATAATGTAGAGAAAACGAAAAAACATCAATTTCAATGTAAGAGATGTTCAAAATGTTCCCTGCGAACGTCATGGCAACATGCTAATCTGGTATAGAAATGTCTTCTTACGTTACTCAACATCTCAGGCGTGACTGATCCAATCACAAGCGTGATTCGTCTTTTTGAGTCATATAAGTTGAATGGTTGGTATACAATAATTTTGACATATCCCCACAAAAAGAAGTCTAATGGCGTCAGATCAGGAGATCGTGCTGGCCATTCTATCGATCCGCGCCTCCCTATCCACCGATTGAGAAAATTCTGGTTCGGGTACTGCCAGACATTGATTTGGTAGTGGGGCGGTGCTTCATCTTTCTGAAACCATAGTATATTGGCAAGAACTTGTGGGTTTGCTGAATCAGGATATCAGTTCGTCAAATTGAGTGTGATGTAGCGAATTTGTGAAATAAAATGATTTTCTTTCTTCATGTTGATTTTTGTAATACATCTGGAAACACTTGATATTTCCGAAGCAGTCGAAGATAGGTATGGGACATTGTACATGAATTATGTCTAGAATCTTCTGAAGAATCAAAAAAAAACTGATAATATACAGGGGGTTGTATTCAAAATAAGAAAGTTGGCATCGGCCACTGTCACATGACACATCCTATATAATTATTTTTTTTTTCCAGAAAAATGCGCATCTAAAATACAAATCGACTTGTCCAAGCGTTTTTCCCAACACGCTCCCATTTATTTGTTACCGAATTTATTCCATTTGGCTGTTCCACACTGTACATGCCTAAGATATGCCTATGATGAGTGAGCGATAGTGATAGTGAATGCAAGTGAACATATCTTATTCGACTGGTGTGCTCGAATTCGAAATTATGTTCCATTTGTGACGAGTGTGACAGTTTGGGAGGTATTTTCTTTTTAGTGTGTATATAATATTATATGCGATAACGAACTAGCTTCAGAAATGTGCCAGAAATAATAAACAACATAACATGACCTACGTCTTAATCTTGAATTCACTTAGCTGAAAAACAATCCAGATGAACCTATATGGCTCACGTAGCGGGAATTTCTCTACAAAGCTCACAAGGCAACAAGAAAGCTCTCAAGAAATAAGGAACATCGAGAGCAGCTATACTGAAGACTATCAAACATAAAATAAATATACGGTCACCTATATCTATGTGTGTAAAGCTTGGATGATGAGAAGAAAACAGGTAAACAAACTCGGAGAACAAAGCGAATTCAGAAAGTAGCTTAGGAGTTGCACAAAGGGAAAAGCATTGCATAAAACGCAGAGAGTCAGGCGACTGGATCATACAGGGTGACCATTTGAGACTTTTCAGTGTCTGTATCTCTTAAACCGTGAAATTCCACCGAACAATTTCACATACCAACTCTCGCTGGTTAGTTGAGTTTTTTCGTTAGTCATTTCAGTCCCTTCCTCATCCTAGAATCTATTCAGGTCAATTCCTGATAAACATTCGGTTCATGAGATACAACCACTGGGAGTTTTTCACTCCATTCAATGGAAAGTCCAATGGAGGATGTGAAAGTTCAGTTGGTGAGAGGTCACATAATGAGAATCGAATATCCTGGAGGATGTGAGTTATGGAAGAAGAGAAGGGAGCGCTAATTGTTAGAAACTCTAAGCAATCAATTATGCATTTGAGCGTACAAAATAACATGAAAGAGCAAAAAACTAGAATCCACTAGACAGAGCCAGAGGGTCTCAGAATTCAAGCTATATGCAATATCTCGCTTGTTGAAAATAGTTCTCCATAATAAATTTCTCGTTACCAAAAATTATTTTTCTCCAATGTATTCGACACTAGTGTATAGTAGTTTCACTAGCCAAAGCGGTCAGCGAAAAAATTAAAATCGAAAAACGAGACCAGATTCGTTCACAAAAAATGAGTTGAGTAGAAGTTTTGACATTAATTTTTATTTGTCTCTCAAATTTCTTCAAATGAAGGTGTCACCGACAAATACAGAATTTGAATTCTGACATTATGGGGTAGATCATATATCTGTCCTTACTACAAATATAGTGTGAAATAATTATTATGTGATTTCTACTTTCATTATTTTTCACAGATGAAGAGTCCAACAAGAACTGAAATTAATCATTGTATTAACACCTCCTCGAATTGCTAACAGAAAGTATCAAACTATTATATTAGTCATATTAGATTTATCGGGTTTTTGAACCATCGAATACGAATTTCCATAACATTGTATGAATCTCAACAAATTTGAAGTTCAGTTCTATATTTTCAGATATCTTGGTTCCTCTCGCATGTGTGGTCTGGAGATTTCAGATTTCGACAATTTCGATAATCATTTTTAATTTTTTTGACAAACCTTTTTGAAAGAATTTCTCACAAAACGGTGGGAAGTGGAGCGGTGGGATTCATCTCAGTTTTTTTTTGTCTTTCATCTCCCAGAAATTTTCGAGGCTTTGGCTGCAATGCTAACAACATAATATTCCTGAAATCGACAGGATCATCGTGTTTTTCAAAATGAGCGACTACAATTAGACTCAAAAGGTTCAATATTGGATCCATTCACCATTATGATGTATTCAAACTGCCAATGATAACAAATATTCAATAATCATTTGAATTCAATAAGTAACAGTGACACAATGATAGAAGTGAATAAATGAAGTTACGTCGTTCATTTTTCTAGATATTTCTCTATCGCTCAGTTCGCGATGAATGAAGAGTGATAGATTTTGACTGATTTCCAGAACTCTAGCAAGAAGTCATTATTATTCAGAGCAAATATTAGTGTTAGTGAATCTCAGAAACCATAGATTCCAGAGGTGATTCATTTTAGCAATCATATTGTATACAAAAGAAGGATTTTTTCCCATTCAAATAATTTTTCAGTCTCTAGAGCAGTGGGAGATAGATATAGTTAGGATGAAAATAGTGCTCCCTTGAAAAATGAATTGATACCAAGTTCGTATTGAGAATTGAGAGAAGTTATAATAGAGTTATCACTCGATCGACCTTATATGCCATATAAATATAATATAAAGTCAGTTACAACAATAAGTTAATGGAGAGAGTTACAATTATTTGTTTGTTGATTCTTTATTTCCTTATTCGTCAAACAGTTATAGATGTCACAAAGCCGCATACTTTCCATGAGCGTCATATTTTTCGGAAAACTATTTGATTTCTCTCCCCTTTCAGTTTCGAGGGAAAAATCTATGAAGAAAAAATCTGGGTGCCTACCCTTATGGATGATTCACCTGCTGTTCTCGTGTTATCTGAGATGTTAATAATATTTGCTAATTTCTGGTTACGCGCAAGATAATGTCAATTTCCTAAGTGGTTCCAGCATTCTTTCCTTTCGACAAACACGCATCGACGGCTCCTCTATTTCGAGCACGACCCGAATCGCAGAATACCTCAGAGAATATGGCACATGGGTCGTCGAAAAATAACCCTTTGCCGGCGCCGAGTCCACATTCACCGCTAATGGAGAATGGAGAAAGCTCCGCGAGGACCTGTCACCGTAAATTAATTAGAAATACAGTTTTAATATCCGCCACACGTACCAGCTTTATTATTTCCAAACGTATTTCCCTACATAGTAGGTAAATGAAAGCGCATCATCTTGTCTCTATCCGACTCTGAACCCATTCACATTCAGCGCACAAGCAGGCGCGTAATCAGAGAGGGTTCAAAGGGTCATCATACCCCCTTCCCTCGAGAATGAGAATGTTACAATGCAAATTGGTAGGAAATAAGCATGTTCTATGAGGAATCCTGGAACTTATATGCCCTGGCTCTCCACCCGGTATCATAACCCTTCGTTTGGGTAGGTACATATACGCACGGTCAAGTGGCATAATATCTGAAGTTCCTGGCACAGCATAGTGGGATTAAAATTAGAAAAAAAATAGCACTTCATTGGCGGAAGGGATTAGAGGATATTGAAAATAGTTTCCTTCTGGATGTATTACATTATATAGTGCTTGATGCAACATAACAATTATTTATTATTGATCTCTCACGTCGAAACATTGGGTTTCTAGTATTTTACCAAACCGAGGAATGTATCAAATTACAAACGAGTCCTCTTTCTCCCATACAGATTCTCAAAACTTATTTTTCAAGCCTTTCTCACTCTTGCTGTACGGTTTTGTGCAGTGTCAAGAGTTGTATTTTGGATGATATGCAATAGAGGTCTATCAAGTGAACAAAAACATAACAGACAGCATTCACGCCCGCCCTGATGAACGCTTGAATATCCGAAAGCTATGCTATGCATGATGATTAAAATCCAGCATGGTTCATATATCTATATCCTAATCCCACGAATTACATAATTTATCGAAGATAAACATGTTATGATAAATATGTTAACAGATGTGTCAGATAAAATCAATTCCTCATGCAGATAGATTACGGTCGTCTGAATATATCTGAGGCTCTACCTACCTAACTAAACCTACAATCGGACCCATTTAATTTATTTACACTCAACTGTTCACTTCATTTCTCAAATATAAAACTTTACTGAGAGTAGTGGTATGATTTTTTCAAATTATTCTACAATCGAATACCTCTTCATGATGAATCAAACTTTTCATTCTCACGAGAAGAGATTACAAACAATACTTGAAGTGAACTCTAACTATGTTTCGATTTCGAAATTGGCGAAAAATAAATTATTGTTCCTGCATTTTGTCCAACTAGGTAGCAGAGAGTGAGATCCAAACGCCTCTGGTTGAACGACAATGTATACTTTGAATTTATGTAATGTATGTGATTTGCCTCAAGCTCCAACTTCAAAGCAGAATGGAGCTTACATGGAACAGAGATTGTTTCATATAGTTACATAGTATAACTGGAACGCACGGAATTTTGTTATTAACCCATAATACAAAATAATGATAGCTTAACTATTGTAGGTGGGTACCCGTCATAGAAGGATAATAAGTCTATGGTACCCGTACTGTTCAATTAAATAACCAGTACACAATGCAACATCGGCAATCAAACGAACAGATAGAATATAGTTTCAGAGATCTGAACGTGGAAATTAACACGAATCCTATCATTATCTGAAAAGTAGTTGAAATTCAGCAGGTAGGTTCAATACTGTCTAAGTTATTCATTTTTTCAGTAGATTTACTCAAATATAGAGAGAATTTGATCACTTTACCCCTTGAATCGGTTTTCGTTTCTGGTGAACTAGTCAACGGACCATTTTGAAAATTTGATAAAGAGCATATTCAAACATTCTCTACTCAACCTGAATATTTTCGACAATGCAGTGTTGCCACTTCTATCAAAAAGAAGTAGCAACTTCGATGTTTCGAATGGAACACCCTGTATATACTAAGATTTTCGAAATGTTCAACAATTCTCCAAAAACTTTCAATTTAATTAATTCGAACTTTTTTCTTCGGAAATCATACTCTCTACAAATGCTGAGTTAGGTGGTACTTGGGCGCTTACCATACTTCAGCCGAATCTTTTTAACTTCTATACAAAGTGGTAAAAAATACAGTTATTTCGATCGTTTGGAAAAGTGACTGAATGTTAATCAATTGTTTGAATGGGAAAGAGAGTTGCGCATTCAAAGATCCAAAGGATCTAATGATATTCAAGAATTTCCAGAATTGGGTACACTTTTTCAGTTATCTCGATCAAAGTAAATTTCAAAGATATCATCAAGAATGAAGAGAAGCTGAAAATACTTCTTTGTATGGCAACTTTTGAAATGATTCAACGTCTCAGACATTTTATCTTCCTAAAATGAACAACTCATTTTTTCAAATACTGTCCTGATAAATTATGTGCCCATAGATCCACAAAGCGTCTTTCATTCTGGACGGAATCTGCTTCTCTCTTATCATGATAATAAAGTTCAAAAGCAATTTTTCAAAAATTCACGTTTTTCGATATAACTGAAAAACTATTCATAATTTTGAGAATTCTGCAAAGGCTTTTGGAAGTGAATCTCATTGCGAAACTTTTTCCGCATTTCACCAAATTTGTATCTCCTACCGTTTCTAAGATTCCCATGCTGTGCATCATCCTTATCTTGGTCACGCTGTACGAATCTTTGTCTTCGTGTAAGTGGTAGAGGTATAGACACTCGAATACTTTTTATGACAAAACTTTATTACGACAAATACAATTCTGATGAATGGCCTATTTTTTTCTCGTTTCAAGTCTGTTAACACACCAATAGACGAATCAAGGTCCCTTGTCAGAATTTCTCAAGATCAAAATTGTTTTGGAATTTGCACGTTTGTGTCTGTCGTCTACCGCTGTGTTTTATTTTCATTTTCTTTCATCGGTTGACAACACGAAAGGGAAACCTATAATGTTCGAGGAACATCGTGTTAGCCAGCGGTGGAATTTTGGGAGAGAAGAGAGCTGTTGAAATTTTTCTTGGAAGTTTGGAGGTTGTAAGCATCAGGAACGACTTCACTAGGCAAATAATTCCAGAGCTTCGCATACATATATATATGATTCACATATGGCGACGACAGGTTTATTAGCCAGATGCTAATTTGCGACGGAACTCTAATCAATTATGCCACTACGAGCGATCAAAGTTGTGGAATATTTTGCCTAGTGGAGTCTTTTCTAATGCTTATACGATATCCAAAGTTCCAAGGAAGAATTCAATACCTTCATTCTCTCCCAACATTCCACCGCTTGCAAACACGATGATCTTAGAACATTATTTCCTTTCGTGTTGTCAAAAATAAGAGAAATAGTTTTTTGGTAGGATTCTGAACATGCCAAAAATTTTGCGCCTCTTTTATCTCGCGTGTTTCAGCTAGTGAACTCTATACTCTACGGAGAGTATATAGTTCACTGGTTTTAGCGAATAGAAGACATTTCAATAAAGTGCGAGTATCAAAAATGCGCCAATCTGGACAAACGTCGACAAATGACTTCTGTTGTGCTTGTTGAGCACTATCTGAAAAGGTCTCGCAAACACTAGGCGAATGAAAACGTCCTTTTTGGATTCGAGTGGCATTTTTGAATAGGTCTACCAATGCATCTTGGGACAAGAGGTTCAACTAGATTTGTTCACGGATTTTTCCACAGGTATCTGTATCACGATGTAAGGAACAATGGTAAACCTAGCCACTGTAAGTGCTGCTACTCAGACTGAATGCCGTCTAATGGCGTCTAGATGGCGACACAAATATTACAACAAAATCAGTACCATTATTTGATGAAACCGTCGACTCAGAGAAATCTGCAAAAATTCCGCCATCTTCTGGGAAGTTCCACAAATATCATTCCAGTATAACGGAGAATGCCGTGAGCGTTTTGACGAAACACAATCAGTGACTGCACCAGTCTTCGGTACATTGTTAATCACATGATAGTTATGAAACTCACCAGAAGATGGCAACATTTCTGCAGATCAATGTACAGTTAGTTGGTATTTTCAGATTGTAATTATGTATTTTGATAGTTGATTGAGAAATAAGTTAACCCCACTTCTTTTGAATCGATGTTTCCATTCGATTGATTGTACAATTATCAATACTGATATCTCAGGGATTCTTGTGTCGCTATCAAACGGTTCACTTAAAGAGTGATTTTCTGCTATAATGAATGGAATGATGTTATCAAGTAGGCTGTACGTTAGAGTTTTGGCAGAATGAATTAGATGAAATTTTGCTTCACCATTGTTTCCTACATCGTGCATACATGTAAACGTCACAGGTCCATGTTTGTCTTTCATCTTGCTTATTTTTTTTTCCTCATGAAAAATTGAGGTCGAATGATAATATGCGTATCAATTTTTGTATGATCGTGTATGATCGTTGTTAGGTGGAGGAAAACATTGAATTCTATTTGTAAATACAAAGTTGACCCTATAATTACATCGAAAGAGACCCCAAAATTGGGAAAGACGATGTAGGGAACAGCTACTCTGTCTTGGCATGATTAGTTTCTCCAACCAAAACTCTAACGTACAGCTAACTTGTCAACAGCTTTTTTTATTTTATTTTTTTCATTATAGCGGAAAATCACTCATATGTTAGTTGTGAGATGGCGGCACAAAAATGGCAACAAAATCAGCTTTATCGATAGTTGCACAATCAGTGTTATAAAAACGTTGATTCAGAAGTAGTAATTTATATCACTTCTCAATTAATGATCAAACTACATAATTACAATCTCATAACATCAACTATGTGTACAGAAATATGCAAAAATGTCGCAATCTTCTGAGTTTCATAACGTAGATGCCATTATAGCGGAAAATGCCGTTACTGTTTTTGGCGAAACGAAACACTATCAGTGACTGCACCAGTGTTCTGTACATCGTTTCGAAGAATGACGTCGATATATTCTAGTAAGGTCTGGAATAAAACAACTTTGAACTTTTTGTTTGATTCATGTTTTTCGAGATATATGACTGTCTCAAGTTGAACGGACCACCCTGCATAGAATTGTTGAAAAAATGGTCTTGATTTATTCTACAACTCTTGAGATTCAAGAAAAAAACTTCGTTCATACCTCCCGCAGCGTTGTTTTCTAATGATACTCATTTACGAATTTCCGGTAGTTAAATAAATTATATTTTCTTAAAAAAAAACAGTTGAATCCTCTATTCCGTTATCTTCCAATGTTTATATTACATGAACAATTCAATGAATGAGTACAAATAAAATTCATAAAATAGATACAAAATAATCAATTATAAATACATGATATAATAATGACAGCAAGCCAATTCACACCAAAAGAATAATTTATACATATTTCAAGTTCTATAATGAATAGTGAGTGTGGAGCTAGCGTGAATTTGTGTGAACCAGCCCACCATATATTTCCTAGCATATCCACTAAATTATATTTCACAAAAATAAAAACATTTTTTTTTTATCCTCGATGCCCAATGACATGAGGCGTCTTTGCCATGAATTTATATTTACCAAATTGCAACATGTCAAGGGGCCTCTTGCAGATTGAACTCCAGTGGCGAAGATCTCAAGCAATTTAAATCAACTAGTATTATTGATGAAGTGATGATGAAAATCTAGCAGGATCCTAGAATCTCAAACTTGAAATGATGAAGAATCATGGGATTCTGTGTAGTTCTGAAAATTCTAAGAAAATCCCAAGAAATTCATGTGAAATCACATGAATGAGTTCCAGAAAAAAAAAAAAAAACAAGCAGTTTCATTCCATAAAATCCGATGAACTCAAAAAAATTGAAGGAATATTTTGGAGACGACACTAAGTACTGATTCATTTGCACCTTCTTTATGTAAGCATATTGAAGGAATTCCAACAAATTCTAGTTTCTCGTTGATGACTCCAGCACACCTCGTGAATATTTCGGGCTGTAGGTTGAAGAATCAAGATTTTAATTCGACGGCTCTACCATTTTCAAGATGCTCTCTCAAACTTTCGATTTCATCAGTGCCTCAATTCATACCAGAAATTATGACGTTGAACATGTCTTATTTCAATAGGTACTTGACTATTTGTTAAATGATCAAAAAGGTGGAACTTTTCGGTTTGGTTAACCGAGTAGATTATTTCTAATCGCCTATTAGGATTGTGCCTCATAAGTATTCAAATCTTGAAAGATATTCATCTAGTCCCTGCTAGCACTTTTCTCATTTGAAATTCAATACCTTCGTGCCTGAAACGACTACGTGTTTCTGTAGAATGCACCAGAGCTCAAACATCTCTCAATATAAATGAAAATAACTCACAATTTCCAACTACAAATAACTTATCATTCATATTGAATTGAAAAGTTGAGGACATTGATTCAAAAAACAATGTTTCTTCAGAAGATCTGAAATTAATATGGAATGTATGTGGTATGTAGAACCTATAACTGACAGTTGTATCGCGATTAAAGACCGGCGGAATGAGAATGACAAGTAGTGATTCAGTATATAATTGAGTGAAATTAACATTATTATCAGAATAATTTGAATCACTTCAAAACTCATTTGATCAATTAGCCTGTCGAAAAAGCCGGCTGCAGGTTGGATACCGACTGACTTTTTGGAAAGGACCAGCCCTTTCTTAAAATCGAATTTGTACTACAGGTTCTCAGAAACCGTTTCACACAAAGAGAATATTTTGTATTGAAAGATTCAGTTCTAATCACGAAAATATTAGTCATTTTGTCTTGTTGGAATAATGGAAGATCCGGAGAAACTAAAGTGTTTTGTGCTTTCGATCTTGCTTGCTTCTGATTTCCGTTTCACTTTCCATTATTAACCTATAATGAATTCAACATAGTTTACTTCACTATCGTTTTCAAAAGAATTTCATTACATAAGGTACACACCAACAACAGTGTTCACTTCTAGTCATTGCCATAGTTGCTACATTCCATATCATTTTCTATCTTTGAGAGTATGATTATTGATGCTTTCATTGATTTTCAGTGCGGATTGAGTATATTCCCTTCAATCATTTGATTTGGCATGTGAAAGAAGTGAGAGGAGAAGAATGCAAATCCAGAACACAACATAACAGTTCTAAACCTTATTCAATGTTAGTTTGGAACGGTCAAAAACTTGGGCATCTCAAATACTAACCAGAAATTGGTACCAAAGTCAGCTATATTGTTCAGCACATGTTGAATTCGACGTTATTTGCAAAAAAGAATCGAATGGCTTCTTCAAGTAAGAATTTGATGATGAAATCGTGAAATGTTAAACAGTGGCGTAATATGAAATAAATTAGGTACCTTTCATTTTCAGATTATATTTTCTGTGATGCTAAATACGAATCCAAGACATACTTCCGGAATTGAAAGCGAAAAAAAACCCGGCAATTTCGAAAAGTTCAATGTTATTTTGCGAATATCTTTAAACGCTTCAGAAAATTTTGTTGCATACCTCCAGGTGCGCACCAGATTCGGATTCAGTACCACAAAGATATATGGAACGATAATATCCTCACTACTGGATATATTGCAATGAGAAATCGTTTTTTTTATACCATTTGCTCGAGTCAGATCAAATTGTCCACATATTTCATCTAGTCACGTTTCAGTACTGTTCTGAAATCATCTGTAATATCCAAGAAATAGTATTTTTCATATCATGTACATTATATCCTGATGATATTTTCATTTTGACTGACTGATTTTTCCTATTAGAACACCGTATGCCTATTCCTGACGTGTTTGATCTCCTCTTTACGTTCCCGGACTTCTTTCATTGTGGAATCTTCTATGAATGCAGATGATATACTGAACTGCGAACAAAACATGTTCCTGACCTCACAATCGGACACAGTTTTGAGTTGTATATTTTCTTTACAAAATCCTTCTGATTGGGATCGATGGTTGAGAAATTTAACCTCCGGTTGTTCATTAGGTAATCTTCACAGTGGATTGATTTCCAGCACTTTCCCAAAACTCTCGTATAAACAGTCATTACAGTGGATGTTAGTTCTGGATGTCATCGCTCGAATGAACATTGCCAAATCGTTTATAAATTAATATTCAAACTAATAACCTCCTTTATAAGCTTATGTATGTAACAAGTTACCATGATTTTTGGTACAATTTCCGTAAATCATACAAACCACTGAAGGAACATCATATTCAACTCAATGATGTTAGCTCAATAACGTCCTGATTTCTTTATGCATATGGCAGAGGAAATCTACATAGCTCGGTGAACTGTCACCGCCACGATCTTCTACTAAGAAATGCTTGAATACAGGCTCTAGTTTCTCCCGTTGTCTCACCAATGTTAGCTGCAAAAAATTTAAACGTATTAATTATTTCATCACAACAAAAGGAGAAATATATTAGTTGCTTGCATATATATATATATGTATATATACATCTATTCATTGCTCATTAACAAAAAAACCCAAATGAACCATTGAACTAAAACAAATGAAACTATTGAATTTCACGTAACATTCGAACATACGGATTTGGCGATCCATTCCATAGTGAGGTAATTGACTCTTTCAGCGTTGCTGGTTGTAATATTTCACAGGATTACCAAGTGAATAATGGTTTTTGAGTTCACGTTCGAAAACGAGAACAAACTTCATGTGAAATCACTGGTTTATGTAGTAAGTTTCACTTATATTTAATAAATTTTGAATTACATTCACATGAAAATAACTATACTTGACACACATGTTGAGAAATTTGAGGATAACGTTCGTCGTGTTCAAATGGAATCCTTTCTTCGGGATTTTTTTTTTAAGAACTACTTTGAATAAAGAATTGAAGTAATAGATTTTCGATTTGCGATTCATACTACTGGAGAGTCGTGGTATTTTTTTTCGTAAATTTGTGTGCTAGCCTATTAATATTATCGAATACTCACCCTCATACACCTATGCCTTTGTATCCTTATTTCGTCGATGATTGTTCTTATAGCCAGGGAAAGAGGATTATCCAATTCCGGCAAACCAACTTTGTCGATGTCGACTTGCATAGCAGAGGGTGCACCGAATACTTTTTGGGTGAATTCTGAGCTGACGCTCAAGCCAAACCACAAGAACATGTGAATTCCATTTTCTAAAAAAAACAATAGAAGAATAATCATAATGACGATGATATTACACTGCACAGAGAGCATGTACAAGTTTATTTATTTATTTATTAATTTATTTCACGGGATGACCCAATTCAAAATGATTAACATCCATGAATAATACAAAATGAACAAATAAAACAAAACAAACAAAAAAAAACAAATCAAGACTCTGAGAAAACTTGTTGAAAGATATTTTTATTTCATCAAGAGGGAAGTAATATGCATAGTTGGTTGTGTCAAATGAAACAATAAATATTTCAGGAGTGCGAGTGTTATGCACTGGGGTTTTCAGTGCAATACTCTCAAATAGTTTGGGGCAGTTTATGTTGCCTGAGATTAATTTCTGTAGGAATACTATATCAGTGACGCATCTTCTGTGAGAAAGTGATTGGATATTTATCATTTTTTGTACCCCGGCATATCCATAATATTCTCTAACTAGTCCCAACTTTTTCAATTTGCCAAACATAACACTCATATTGAGCCATATTCTATAATAGATCTAACATAAGAGCAATAAAGTATTTTCAGAGTGCTGTAGCTAAAGTATTTGCATACCCTGAAAGTGAAACCCAAAATTTTGTGAGCTTTGGTTGTAATTTCATTATTATGTTGATAAAAAGTGAGTTTGGTGTATATATATATATATATAGGAGTTAAATTTCATTCAATTCAATAACCAAAACGGAAATTATCAGATTATACATTTTGAAAAGGAACATTGCATTATTATTGGAAGAAACATTACTATTACTCAAACACAGGACAATCCAAACAGAAAATGTCACTTCCTTTTGTAGTTTTAGTATGACTTGTATGATGAACATTAGTCCAGATGAATCTAAAGGAATACTAGATATTAGGTAAACATGCTTATGCACAGCATTGGCACTAAAGTTTGTAACATGTGGAAAAATGTTTCCTTTATCAAAGGTACAAAAAATGCTTTGTAGGGGATTATCTGCAGATAGGAAAACCTGAGAATCTATTCTTACATGTATATCACATAACCACCAATATGGAAGAATTTTTGAAAAAATAATTCTTAATAGTAAATAGTAAAGGTAGCAAAAAAAGATAAGTTGGAAAATTTTTTAGTGTTCAATTTTGGATATGACTATTTAAATTTGGAAAGTTATTTGCAAATTCAATGAGGATGTAAGATATGAACCATTGCAACAGCAGAAGTCATAGTGATTACCAATCAATTTCAGAGATATTCGAGGCCAAAAAACAGTAATTGCAACTTTTTCAAAAAAAAATATTCAAAATCTTAAGACAGAAACATGTTGGCTCCAGCTTGGACTTTTGTACTGTTGATAACACACTAAGTCAAAAAATTTGACACAATCGATTTTTTGCACATGTAGTATAGAAAATTTCAGTTTTTGACAGTTATGAAAAACATTGAACAATTTCTTGTAAAGCCTGTGAAATCTAATTGTGATTCAGATTAGTTTCTGTGTCTTTGGTTTGTTTCAAAACTCTTCCTGCTTCGACTGCGTTTGAGTGTGTTGGTGAATTATTGATTGAATACTCCTTGATATGAAGGCTTCGACTGTTCACAGTGACAATTATTCTAAGAAAAGAGATAGATTTCGACTTGGTGTATTCCCACGACTAAAGCTCCCTTTCTGTAGGGTTCGTTCTGAGGCCGCGACTCACCCAGAATGTACACGCCCTGGTCGCTCATCTTCTCCGCCGTCGACCTGACCGGCGCCGGCACCTCGACCGGCTCCTTTGCCGGATCGACGTCGTGTACGGGTATCAACCGCGGGTAGAAATGGTGCACTGACGTCGGCACGTCCATCGCGAGCACCGCCTGCATGACGAACGACCTGTCGTCGACGGTCATGTCGGCGCCGCCGGACAGCGCGTCGCTCTTCAGCAGGCAGTTGACGTACAGCGGCAGCAGCTTCATGCACTCGGGCAGGATGAGCTGGCCGGCGCTGCTCGGGGTGGCGCAATTTTTTCGGTACGTTGCCAGGATCTGCGCCGCCCTGAGTAGTGAAAGCATGCGAATTATAATTAGTAGTTTTCCTAACAAGTGCGGAGAGTGATTCTTTCCCGAACGCGACTGCCGTTGACCCCGAACGACACGAAGCGACAACCAGTCGAGTGCGGGAAAGAAATTTTCCGCATGAGTGAGGAACAATATTTTATCTACAAGCGAAGGAAATAAATTGATTTCCTCATTTATTCATTCATACAAAAAAAAAATACAAATAGGAACAACTAACGAGAGTAACATATTTCATCAGTATTTTTCAGGGATTTTTTGCGATATCTCCAAGGCATTTGACTGCGTCTACCATGAAACCCTCCTGAATAAATTACACTACTATGGTATTAGATCTATACCCAGTGAATGATTTGAAACCTACTTGAATCAATGGTCATTGATCGTGAAAATTGAAAGCGAGGACCACAATATACTGAAAAACAAATTCTTTTGATTCAGCGGAAATTAATCACGGAGTACCACATGGTTCAATTCTCGGACCCTCGTTATTTCTACTATACATGAATGATATAGTCAGCAGTTTTTCTTCAGTTCCTTTAAAGCTGTTCGCTGATGATACCAGTATTATCGTTCATGAGTTTGGACAGAATACAAAAGAATCATGGAAAGGGTGAGGAATTAACTTTCAATCTGTCAGCACCTTCCCTACGACGCCTACGGTGACCTACATATATACCCACCTTATGATTGTGTCTCCACTAGTATTGAGATGAATATTGTAGTATCTCATTGAGAAATAAATCTGATGTAATCTATTTTCTATCTACTAATTATTTGTAATATTTATTGTGGATATACAGTTTTACGCATTATGTAGGTTGATTGCGGGAGCCATTTGTTGAAGATAGCTGCTGATTTTTTAAAGAAGACCACTGAAACTCGGGCAATACATTTTCCGAAGAAAATCTTAGCAGATCGATAAAGACGTGGATGGTTCTAAAATGCTCCCGGAAGACAAAGAAGTATTCAGTCGCGTGCGGGTAAGACACTTTCCGCAAGAATTAGGAACAATATTTTTTCTACACGCGTAGGAAATAGATTGATTTTTTTCAATTCTCTATTCATGCAAATGAGAATAACTAACAAGAGTAACATATTTTCTATCTACTCATTATTTGTAATGTTTATTGTGAATGTACAGTTTGACGCATTATGTAGTTTCAATGCGGAAGACAGCATATTTGTTTAGGATATCTGATTTCCTGAAGAAGACCGGCATCAAATCGTTGCCGATAGATATCGACGTGGATGGTTCTGAAATGCACCCGGAAGATGATGTCATATCATCACATATATGTGATGATATTACATTCTCATATATATATAAATATATATATATATATATATATATATATATATATATATATATAAAATATATATAATACTTTCAGTATCCGATGAACCATTGAAATGTTACAGAGCAATAGTCTGTATTTCAAGTATTTACCTATTCACTATGGCATCTTTGACTACTTTTGGATTGTTATCCAAAAGTTTGTAGACTGATTGCTTCGCTATATAATTGACCAAAGTGTCGAGGTCGCAGCTTCGATAGAGATCGGCCATCTGAGAGCAAGTTTTCAATGAGAGATTTATGATTCTCAGCCGCCTTTGACCGGAACAAGACGTGTACAATAGGGCTGCTTGTATGTAAACTCCAGCTTCTTCTGACAGCTTATCGTCGTGTTTTATTTCAACCGCTATACCCTTGTCACAATCTACGAAAAAAATCAAATTATGTTTTTTCCAACGTATCTCACAATGTTTCAATGTGAAGTTTCTATTCGCGAAAACCACTTGAACCACAAACATGTCCTTTATTAACTTTATTAATAATCAATACTCAATTACTGTCTGATGTTTTGGAGAAACTTGAGCCACACCCACAAGCTATTTGTGACATAGAAAAAATCATGATTGGAGCACATCCCAGCGACCCTTCCAAACCTATTTTTCAGCAATTACAGATATCAACACTCCCTTGTTTATTATGCAAGTCACACTGTATGTTCATAAGCATGAAAATGACCTGTTAAGGCATGACGCAATTCATGATTATAATACAAGAAATGCAGAGAATATATATTCCCATTTTTCAAGACAGGCAGGCAAATGAATTCAACAGTCACAAAAAATCTACAGGTAACTATCAATCGTTCGAAAGGTTTGAAAGCCTTTTATTTATTATTTTATGTTAGTTCGTTGTAGTTTTATGTGAATGTAGCAATGATTTTATTGCCATACTATTTCAAAAATATGACTCTATATGAATATGATATTGACATATATGTTGCACTCAAATTTCAATGTGTGTCTTTCTGAAATAAGTAATAGTATATATCTTAAGAAGCCTGATAATGTGGAATCTTTTTTTTGCATTTGTATACTTCTCATAGGTGAATAAAATCCTTTTCGGATTCTATTTCAACAGTGTATGCGCCAAACTTGTATAAGATGAAGTAAATATCGACCCTTACCAATGGAGGCTAATTCGATATCTGTTGTATTTGACATGTAGAAATGTCCATAGAAATCGGTAGGTCGTACTCCGGTAGATGTCCTCACTCTCATTATTCCATCGAACGCTACGGGTCTGCTTACATCTGTGATGACGTCATTGATGAGACGTTCACCATCGATATCAGCCTGAAAAAAACCCACATTGAGGAAGAAAACAATGAGCATCCTCATAGTATGAGTGAAATGTCAGGCTATGTGCACATTTCGATATGATTGAACAGAGATATTTGAATTTCGTGCAAAAATATTATTTATTAAAATCATAGCAGAGGGCTTTCGACCGTTAAGTAGTCCTCAGTGCTTACCTGTTAGTAACATAGATTGAAATCATGTATGTGATTGGAAAAGTTATTGAAATTTGGAAAAGTGAAAGTGGGGTCACATAATCGTCAGGTGTACAAGGAATCCATAAAAAGGGCATTTGCATTCAACTCTTCGAACATTATACGTTTTCCTTTCGTCTTGTCTGGAGATAAAAAAAGTGAACAACATATTTAAATATATTATCACTTTTCATGTACCACATTTATAATCCTATATTGAAAAATGTTGTTCCTCACTGTCTAATTGAATGCAGATGTCATGTTTATGGATTTATTTTACACCTGAGAAGTACGTAACCTCACTTTCACTTTTCCAAATTCAATAACTTTTTCAATTATATTCATAATTTCAATCCATGTTACTCAAGTGAGTGAGTTACTCAAGTAGTAATTGAATATTTGTATCTCATCACATTGAATCTATGAATGGATAATTCAAATTATTGGTACCAAATGTATACTATAATAATAATAAGATTCTTCATGAGACTGTTGAAATATCAATGAAGTGTTGATAATATGGAGGGAAAATCAGAAAAATGAGTATGTTTTCAGTTCTTTTTTTTATTTTGGGCAGGCAGTTATGGAGAATGATCCAATTGTAACAAATAGATCTGGCAACTTTAACAATCAATCTTAATAGTATATCACATTAATTCTGGTAATCTGTTATATCACAGATAATACCACATCTATGAATGTTATCAAATGATGAGCTATTTTTCTAATTCAATAGTTTATGTTCAATTTTTACAGTTGTTGCCTCCTGTAGCAATTTGTATAGTTCCAAGAATGCAAAAATATTTCTTTGAAACATGATTCTGTCATGAGATCAATGATGAAAAGATGTTTTTTTCATGCGGTGCATGCTTGCTGATGAGATGTTTCGAGACTAAAACTTCGAAAATTATAACTGAATACTGTATGTCGGTCAATCGAGGAGGTGTTGTACTCATTTTCCTCGATTTTTGAATATACTGAGGTGATTATTATAATTTTTCTTCTCATTTACGAGAAAAGAACATCCCAGAAAAATCTAGAAAAATGAATCATCATTAGCTTAGTTTTTCCGTACCTGGAAGTAAGTGTACTTGAATATTTCTCCGCCCGTCAGCCTCGCTACTTGCCCGATGGTGGCGATGTCGATGTAGGAATTGTTGAAAATGAACAGATCCACCGAGCAACCGGCCCCGACGCATTCCTGGCCCAGCTGGTTGTACGCCTGCGATTGTGGCGTCAGAATCGTCTTCTCCTTATCGGTGCCGAGCACTTTGCGATCGTCGCGATTCTTCAGTTTGCCGGGAGCCTCGGCGGAAGGTAGAGTGGAATTGAACACCAGAAGTTTGCCAGCACATTCAGACGCCTGGAATGGAAATGACGATGCTTTCCGATTAGCTATTCATGCATATCGACTGAAAAAAACACCCCGAGCCCAAACGTCGCTATGTAATATCCAATTTCGAGAAATAGAAAATTAAATGGAATGACTTGTCAGATACTAAGAGATGGCACCAATTATTTTCTTACCAATTTCAACTCTGAAGACAGCGATTGTCAACTGTTTTTTTCAAATGGAAACATTTTTTTTATTTTCTTTCTGATTGATTTATTTTTTCTGAATACAGCGGTGTATAATAAGTTGCAGTTTGCTCAGAATAGGTCAAAAGAAATCAATTCCATTTGAAAAAAATGACAATCGCTGTCGTTAGAAGTAAAAATTGAAAATAAAATTTGGAATGGTTGTCGATGACGCATTACATATTGTTACAGACCCTTATATTTATATTCAAAATTGGGATAGGTGAATTGCCTTTGTAACTTCGTCAATTTTTGTACTACAATCAGGGTTACCATGAATACAATAAAAGAAATCGGGAAAACCTGCACTAACAATGAAATTTTAATACAATACAGTATTTGAAAGTGAATTCAATGATGTTCCAATTGACATACAAATTTCACCATGCTTTCATTTCATACATTAGCTGTCTTTGAGAGGAAACTAAAGGAATATTTCATCTAGTCTTATCTATGTATTGATTCGAAAGAGTACAACATGTGTGACAAATCGGTACAGCTGCTTAAATAATTATTCTGTTGTGGTACCGGTCTTGATGTTATGGTATTGGGGGGTAGGCAACAGTCATTTCTGCGAAATCGCGCACGCCTACGTCGGTATTGTTAACAGGTGGAGATAGTCCAAAATCTTGCGCTGGTCAGATCATTCCGAACGACAGTTTTCTCCAATCAAGCTATATGCGCTGGTCAGCTCATTCCGAACGACAGTTTTTTCCAATCAAGCTATATTAGCCGTCATCCAATTCGAATAGGTGTTTTTGGTTCCCATGTGCCCAAGGTTCCATTAAAACCTTTTGGCCTGTGCCTGCATTTATATTTAGGAAAGTAGAACTCAATTTACTCCGGTTGTATTTTTCCTCTCGGCCCCTCAGGTCCCGGGTATCAATAAGACTTCTCTTCACCCATTGTATCACGTTGTATCCTAATATTTGTACCTACCTAGATACTACGTTTGCATTTATATATTTAGGCTATCACCAACTCAACCAAGACTGTTTTATTCTGGCACAACTAAAAGCCTCCTGAACCACGTGTGGGTTTCAATCAGCCAACCCACAAACCCCTGAGACCGTTACACATGTATCCTACTAATTAGTTATTTCTTGACTAATTGAAAAATTTATATGATGCAATACCTACAAATTTACTCGTTACAAAAATATCAGAAAAGTTTTCTCTCATAAATATGAAGTTGATTGGTTCTATTTAAGCCTGTGAAATCGTTGAACTACCGTTACCGTTGACCGTTGAGAACATATATCTGGCACTCTCCGCGAATGTCCAAGATCAGGAGGCACAGAATGGGGATCTCAGAAATAGTGGGAGATAAAAATTCAGTTGAATGGAAATGAGTTGCGCAATCAGAGGGCCATGAAGATACTTCTCCATGCCAACTTTTGATATCATCAACTTTATTTCTTCAAATATGTTCCATATTGGATACACCCATGGATACATCATAGTTTGAATGTGTTTCGACCTAGTTTTAGACATCATTTTTTTTGCAAAACTCTAAATGAAAATATCAATTTCACTCATTTTGAAATGAGTCAGTGCAACAATGTGTGATCTTTCAGTGTTAAATATTGATTAATTAAAAATCATACGATCGGGAAGATTTCTATCCGATATTAGCCCATATGTGACACGTTTCCGTGACAGCTTTTTTTGTGTTTTTTTATCTTCAATCGACCCCCTTCATTGGATATACCTACTGAAACTAATAGGTATCTGCCAATAATCACAAAATATTATGAAATTTGAATCATTTGGATAACAATAGTTGATCACTTAATCTAAATTTATTTTCTGACTGACACACAGACCATGAATAGAAAAATATAAAATGTATCAGTGTTCATGCATTCAAATAAAATAGTCATATAACTGATGATGTGAAATCATGTACTATCAATTCAGAACTTAGTTGAGTATGTGATCTACCTTCAATGCTTCCAGTCCAGCCTGGATGGCAGGTAGCAAAACTATTTCCGTTTCTCTAGTGTCGCCAAACATGGCCGGTATCTGGTCCATGAGTGAATCGATGACAGCTTCAGATTCTTCAGGGGTGCACAAGAAACCATCCAGAAGCGGCATGAACATTTCATGCACATCTCCGACCACCATCATTTGTGGAGCGGCCAACGTACCCTGATTTACATAAAAAAAATTGAGGTATCTGAGGAAAATAATTGTCAGTATGTTGTATGTTCAGTCATGAATTGGAAACTAAAGGTTATTAATCACAAACACAACAATGATATTTAGAATTGCTTGAGTATTTCGGCAACTAAGGGCAGTTAGAGCATTTAAATGCTCAAAGTTCATGATTGCAACTAAAATCCATTTTTTTCCAATGTACCAACACTTTTTCGGTCAATGCCCGCGCATTTATTCTGCCATCAAAACAACACGCAGGCTGGAAATTCTCAACAGTCACCAAGGGATACATTGAGAATTCCATTCCCAATAAAAGAAACCTATCAAAAAGCATTCCAACAGAGAAGTTTTCAAAATAGTGCTGCTGGAACACCTGCATTTGAAACAAAACGTGTCTTTCGCACCTTCTTCGACAGCAGGAATTAATGTCAAAAATTGCACAAACTGTTTATTCAATATTCATCTTTGTGATCAATTCAATTTTGTATTAAAATCAAAATGGAGAGTTACAATTCAAATCCGAATATATTCCAATCAATTTCATTAAAAGTATAACAGAGTCTATTTGGAAAAATGGGACATAGCCGAGGCCAGCAAATAGGTGAATGCTTGCTTACTATCATAAGAGGCATCTATAGGTCGACTAAAAAATGTAATATGCACCTCGGCGAAGAACTGTCTATTGTTTCGCCTGATTGTTAGTCTCGGCTATCAATTTGCAGGCTCGACTATAATAGATAGTTTTTCGTCCTCCGTCCATGAATAACTATTATTCTAAATACTGTCTGTAATTTTCCGAGGTAGTACATTTATTTTCCAGCTTTTTGTGGGATTTTCTCTCCTCGTTTCTACAAAATGAAGTAAAAGTTATTAAAAATTATTTCAATATATTTGTAGTAAGGGCAGATTTTGTGACATGGGGCAGATCACAAAATCTGTCCTCACTACAAATATATTGAAATAATTTTCAATTACTTCTATTTTATTTTTCAGAAACGAGGAGAGAAAATCCCACAGAAAGCTAGAAAATGAACTATTATTCAATATAAAGTTGTCTAAGGAGAATAATACTGAATTCATTATTATTATTAGTAGTTTCATGCGATTATCGCGAATAGCAAGACCACTTCTCACCTTGATATTGTAAAAATGCACCGTGCTATTGTAAGTGATGAACCCTACACGCATGTTGCTCTTTTCCTGCCCCTGGTCCACGGGCAAATTGCGGACGATCTCTCTCATCTGCGAGCACAGCAGTCTCACCATGCCCGATTTGACGCTGTTGTAGGACACGTCGATGACGAAAACTATCGCCGGCGGCTTAGGCAAGGCGTTGTTGCGGCAGTAGTCCGCAGTCGCGACGAACTCGTACGTGCCGAGAACCAGCTCCGGCCGTTCGTAGCGGTCCATCCTTTGGCCGGTGTGATCGAGATGTTGGAAATATTCCGTTGGAACTGAATGAAACGGAATTATAGATAATCAAACATTGATTCACTGCTTTACGATGTTTGTGTCTATGGAATGATACACAGTGTCATCCATTGAACTGAATAAGTTTATTAAGAATAATGAACTGAGAAATGCTTACAAAGTGAAAAACTTGTAGTAAGGATCAAAATTATTATAGATACATATATATATATATATATATATATATATATATATATATATATATATATATATATATATATATCAACATTGTTATCATTTTTATATATAATATATATAAACCTTACAGATTAGATATTGCAAGTTTTCATCAAATATTGATTGAAAATACGAAAATATTCGAGTCTGATATGTAGTGTTTGTTTATTGTCATATATGATTGAAGTGATCTTGTTATCATGATGCCATTTGGAAGTGTGGGATTGAATATTCATAATTTCTGCGTCTAATTGACTTGTTTATGTTTGAATGTTATGATATCTACATTTCTAGTATTATGAATATGTTATCGGAATTTAATTTGATTTTTATTTTTGAAAATATATCAGTACAGTGAATATATGAAGTCAAACAAATAATCTTTTCCATTGATAATTTTTAAAATCCATTTTTGTGCAATCTCTGATTTTTTTCAAATACATGCTTCTTTCCTCCCCATCCTAAAATTCCATAAACCAATTGGGACTGAGCCAATGCAAAGTATAACATTTGCATATTATGAATATTCAATATGTTTTTCAAATGTTTGAATTTGGGAATGAGAAATCTTATTTTTTACAAGGCATACTCAATTTGATGATCCCATTTCATATGGGGAAAATGTTAATTATTGAAGTATTGATTTTTTTTCTCGGGGAATTGAGAAAAAATGGCTATGAATATGAATGAAAAAAAAATATTTGAAAAATTTGCTTAGAATTCAATTTCATTCTCATATAAAATTTCAAGCAAATATTCGAGAAAATTTGAAATAACAATTTTTTCAAATATTTCTCAATCTTGTAATAATCATGTAATTTTTTCTCATGAATTGATTGACAGTAGTGAAATACTTGTAATTTGATGATTATGAGAGAACAATCTCGTTTTCTTCACGCCAGATTCTAATTTTTTCTGGAATATCTCGAAAAATATAAGTTTCCGCACGTTTTTATTGTAACATTCGGGTTCCTGGGGTCGAAATACGTAAGTACAAGAAAAAATAAATCGAAAAAAAACCCATCGCATGATAAGTGCAAAATTACCCTTTTTTTTAAATGTGGTAGCAAAATACAAATCAAGGATTTAATTATTCTTTGGAGAATTTTGTACTCACCATCTGTGGTAGCCATACAGAACGAGCACTGGAACCGTCTTCCAGAGTCAACAAATTGCATGAAAGGGCACATATATGCTTTGCATCTTATGCAACGGACAGGTCCCAAATCTCCAAAATTCACTATTGGTGGTGGGTATTCCTGATCTACCAATCTTGCCATCGGACTTATGACAAGACTGAAAGGCACCGCTGTTTGTTTCAAAATGTCCTGGAATTATCAGAGATAATGCATCTCAAAAATCCATAAATGTTATATGGTGCTAAATGAGCAGCCGATGAAATATTGTATAACATGCGGAAATACCACGAAACGATCGATCGCGGAAACTTTTAGAGTTGATCGCGAGGCGTGGCAACACCACGAGAACGGGAAAACACCACGCACGCGAGGACGTGGCAGCAGCCACTGCCTTTTTCATCAGATCAGAATAGCTATAAACTTTGTGCCTTTTTCTTATATGTATGTTTTGTTTTGAATTGCAAGACATCATATTCTTTCAAATATATTTTTAATTTTTTTTAGGAACATCAAGTTGGTCGATCGCTAGTCACCTGAATAATTTGTGGTAGATCGTAGGCATTGTAAGTAGGTGCACCCCTGCTATACATGGTAATTTACCTGAGAATGCAAAGAAAAAATGGTGAATTGATGTGGCATCAGAGGAAATGCATACAAAATTTCAGGAATATCTGAATAAATTTGTGGATATTTTCAAAGTGAAAACCCAAACATGAGCCTCTGAGTACTGGAGCTTTTTCACTTTCACATACACAGCATAAGTAGTATAAGCAATAAGAAATAGGGTCTAAGCATCACAATCAATATAATTCTGACCACGCAATTGATAACAAGAACAAATTCACCTTTGAAATCTAATGAAATCAATTACGTCCATCAACTGTTGAAAAGTGGTAACAATCTCGATGTTCGGAAATTGATAACCTCTACTTCCTTTTGAGATATTAAATCTATTGTTATATCTTGAACTGCGAAGTATCATTTTTATGATCTGATGTTAATTTATAGTGTCTATGCGAATTTTTACGTCGTAATAATGATGAAAATTTAATGTTTTCTTGAAAACGCTGAAAAAATATTTCCGCGAACGAAAAAACCGACTGCGTCTGCTAAATTCTACAACGCGTGTACCTATCGAAGTTCAGGAATGATTCTGTTCGTGAATGAGTTTGAAAAGTTCGCCAACCGATTGCATGTATTACGAAAATTTTGTTTGGATATGGATTTCAATTTTTTTGGCTGACATGGAGTTTGGTATATACAAAGAACTCATTTTACAATATCGAATATACTTTCATTTACATTGCTTCAAATTTCAATACCTACGTCTTTTTGACAAATTTTGAAGTGAAGTTACAGTTTGTATGTTCTTCTTCAACTCTCATTATCTAGAATACGAACCTGTATTTTTTCATAAATGAACTTAGTATATCTAATAATTAATCTATAGTCAAACCCATAATGACTGAGATTTGACAAATGAAAATAATACAGTTTGTCGTTTCTTATATATCTATAATTCTATCTCCTAGAGTTCAAAGCTTCAGAGATATCATAAAAAAAGTTGTCTTCTTCAACTGATCTTCTCTCTTGTCTAAGCGATGATCTATACGCTGAAGCCGAACTAATGGACATCCGACAAATATTTGCTCTGACGTTACTAATACACCAACGAAAAAATCTCAAGGAGGCTAAAACTGTTGATCACTCATATCACACACGATACAGAATACATTCGATTGATGTACCAAAAATGTCAAAAACTATTGGACAACGCAGCTGTACCTATCTTGCTCCTAAGTTATATAATGCTATACCCGCCTATTTCAAAAATATCAACTCCCTTACTCTCTTCAAATCTAGAATTAAAAAATGGTTAACACATACTCCTAGAGCAAATATTCATCACTGGATCGATATGAAAAATAATTGATTATAATCATTAAATCGTATTTTTGTATGAATTCAATGTATACTTAAGAATGTGTATGGATGTATATGTGTATCTATGTTAATTTTCAAGAGTGTAACTAGCTATATGTATTTAAATGTTTTCTATATTTCTATAGGCGTTAATGTTACCAATAATTTTGATACCCACGCACAGGCTGAGCCTTTGTGGGTCTTCTTTATTTATTTGCCCAACTGATAAATCTATTATAAAAATACTCCTTATATAATTATAAACCATAGACTCATTATCCTGAGGAGACGGAACATCTCATTCATAAAACTGCTTTTGTTTTGAAGCAATGATTGAAAATGAACAGGACGTGTATGAGAAAGACTACCGATCGAACCTCTTTGTCTTCACCAACTTGTTGGCAACGCTGTTATGTTTAGGTGTCTTGTTTCCCTGATTTCAGCAAGTGGCGTACCGTTCTAATGGTTCCATAACTTGGAAATATATTTTAACTATAACTATATTATTAAATATTGTTCTGTACAGAGTCGAAGCGTCGTGTTTGTTAGTTAGGAAGATAAACAAATTCCATTTGATTATGAATAAGCTACGAATGTACTCTCAATGAAAACATGTAAATTCTCTCTGTATTTGTCAATCAACATTCTGAAAAATGAAACATCATTGGAAATATAAAACCAGATTCTTGTCAGTACCTGTAATTCCCGATATTATGTTCAACTGAAACAAGTGCAATATCATATGCATTCAGACAGTTGTATAAAATTGAATTTCCTTATAATTTGCCCACAAATTTCTCTGTTTTGAATAAAACAAAAAACACAGCTTCCATACTTTTAATATTCATATAATACAACAAATTTATTCGGATAATGATGAAATGATGACACATTTTGATTCATTACTGGAAAAAAGGTGTTGGTTCAAATTGAACTGCAAATAATTTTTGGATTTCTATACAAAAGAAAACAATAGATCATTAAATACAATGACAATAATTCACAAAGAAAATAAATGAAGTCGCTCGTGAACATAGTTTGTTGTTTGTTTCTGTACTGTATTGGAAAAATGTGATGTTGAAACAAAATGGAGTATCAACTGCAAATTACCTATCAGATGCGAACTGAAACGCTGAATGGCATGGTAGTGGATTTGCATCTGGCCTCAAGTATTTGGAACCACTTTTCTTTGTTATGACATCCTTGAATCGAGATGATCAGAACATACATAAAGATATTTGCTCAGACGATTCTCCTGCCAGCCAAGAAGAGATGCCCAAATTTTTCTTTTTTCACTATCAGCGGGAAACCTGGAGAAATACAGAAATAGGTATACTAAATTGCTTAGAATTTTTGATGCAATGAACAAGAAAGTCTATGCCATGGAAACATGAACACTACCTAAATCATTAACAATCATGAATAAACAGTACCTAATCATCATATATTCACGCCATTGGAATAACAAACAAATTTGGAGGTTAGGTATTCCAACTTACTTGTGAAAAGAAACATCAGGGCTGGAATTGTCAACTTTTTTGCACACTTGGCAGTGACGAACCATATTGTCCAAAAATTCACTCTGAATTCCACAATATCTATTCAAAGTCACTAAAAACAACACTTCAAAACACAAGATCACTCGTCTACAACACCGCAATGAGAAATGGGCAGATCGTAGTTTCGTAGTAAAAATCATTCATACAATAGGCGTGGCCTGGATGCGCCGATGTCGCTTTGTGGGTAACAAATCCTATGATGCTACAATGTGATAGTTCACAAAATGAATATTCGGTAATTCCAACGTGTACATTTCAGGTTTTCATGATATATAAAATACCGTTCAGAAAAATGTTCCATTGAGACTGTATTACTTGCAATACAATGAAAAAATGATATGAACGTGTCAATAATTATTGCGAATCTCGTTCTTAATCTGGAAATATGGCAACGACACTCTCCAATCGGTCACACTAGTATCCTACAGTGGACCAGATATTGGCAATGTCTGATCTTCTTTAAATGTAAATAGTTCCGTCTCCTCAGGATAATAAGTCTATGTTATAAACAGTGTAAGTTGAATGGTAAATAAATATTATTATTATTATTATATTATTAACTACTGATATCTTCATGGAAAGTAGATATTGCTGAAAAAAAAAGTAATAGGTGTAGTAGTCTCAGATTCTCAACGGGCTTTTGAAACAATAAAAGTGGATCTACTATTACAGAAATTGGATTAATATGTTATCACTGGTAATGTGTTGAAATGGTTCACTAGTTTCTTGGGTAGGGAACAAGTCGTAAAATATAATAATCATTTCTCAGAAACTCTTGAAATGAAAAATGGAGTGCCTCAGGGTTCAATTCTTGGTCCAATATTATTCATTCTTCTTATAAATAACAAAGCTAAACAAGTAAAGAAATGTAAAATAAAACTTTTTGCTGATGACACAATGCTGTATTTCTCAGGAACAACAGATGATATAGAGAAGAACCTTGATACAAATATTTATTTCTCAGCTTTTCATGGGATTTTCTCTCCTCGTTTCTAAAAAATAGAGTAGAAGTTATTAAAAATTATTGCAAAATATTTGTAGTAAGGACAGATTTAGGATCTGCCCTAGTGCCCTGAAAAGTGACAAGTCACTTTTCAGTGTCAAAATCGAAAACATTGAAAAAATTTACGAAGAGAAAAATATTTTAATTGTGTTGAAAACGGGAGCAGATTCGTTCCCGAAACGTCCACAAAGATAAGTAGAGGTTTTATTCTTATTAAATATATTTGTATTTCCAAATTTTTTTCAAAAACAAGGTGTCACTGACCAATAGAGAATTTCTCTTTTAGGTATCTAAAGGTTTAATTTCGAACGCAGTGACATTTTGGGGCAGATCCTAAATCTGTCCTTACTACAAATATATTGCAATAATTTTTAATAACTTCTACTCTATTTTTTAGAAACGAGGAGAGAAAATCCCATGAAAAGCTGAGAAATGAATGTACCACCTCCTCGAAGAACTTACAGACAGTACTTGATACAAATCTTTCAAATATAAGTACTTGGTTATGTAATAATGGGCTGAAGCTCAATGTGAAAAAAAGTAAATTTATGTTGATAGGTGATAGATGTCAAGTTAAATCGATAAATGGAAATTTCAAATTCAGTATCAATATTGAAAATGAAAAAAATCGAACAAGTAAAAGAATGCAAATATATCTAGGCGTGATGTTGGATCAAGAATTGAACATGAATGCAAACGTGAACTAGATAAAAAAGAAAATGGCCAAAAAAATACACTACTTCTATAGACTTGATAATCAAATATCCAAATTCTCTAAACTCACAATATATAAATGTGCACCATCTTATTTTTTTCTAAATAATGAGCAATTGAGGATCTTTCAAAAATTACAAAATAGGGCCATGTGGGCAATATCAAATTGTAACAGGTGAACACCGATTAAGGAAATTTTGAATGCTCTTTAATTAATGTCAGTTAGACAAAGAATGAATTATAACATGTTGATGTTCATATATGAATTGAAAAATAATATGATACCAACCTATCTTCCAGATCAGCTAACCTATATAAATAATATACATTCATATAATATACGTGGGAAAGATATCAATGATTTTTACATCTACCTCAATTTGAAAGCAGGAATAATATTCAGCAAAGAATTGATCTTTTTTAATAACCTACCAACGGAATGGAAAAGAATATCATCATAATATTCATTCAAAAAAGAATGTTGTAAATATGTGAAAGCCAATATTCAATATTGGAGACTACAATGTGTTTGTTGTGCCTTCATACAAGTGTTGTTGTTTATATTATTAATTTCAGGATTAAAAAAGTATATTGGGATAGTTTTTAGTGTATAGTGTTCATTGTGTACTTAGTCATTGTGAAGAGCTTACTGCTAATAAAGAGTCACTGTTATGTGATGTTAACCTTTCTTGTTTCAATTCTATCACATTGTCCATGTCATTCATTGACATGGTGGTAGTGGTGAATACTTACTTGAGTTATTGGAACATTATACATTGTAGATCGTATAAACCTTGGGCTGGCATTTCCTTGGTCTTGAACAACAAAATTGGTGGTGACCAAAGGTGGGACAAGACCTTTTTGATTCGTAGCAAACACGCCTGATCTATTTTGTTGGTCATCCTGCGTTACTTGAATCTGCAGAATGAACACATCATAGACGGATGCACAACATACTGTATCACACGATTAGCATAGTCTGCAACAGCAATGACTTGCAAGAAATATTACCCAGTTGAAGAGGGATGAAAATACAAAATAGGTAAAATCCATACATATTAAAGGTAAGTACATTGCTAAGTGGCTCATAATTTCTTTCTGTCAAAGTGGAGACAGAGTCAAAACCCAAACGTCCAATCGGCAGTTTTTTCATCAACAATTTATTAAAGTCCCCAAAACAGTTATAATAAACTGGCACAAGAAACTGGTAGGTCAGCAATGAATTAACAGAATGAAAGAAACATCTAACTTTTCAGGATTCTGACATTCAATGTTACTTTCCAAAATCAAGAGATACTGGAATGTTCCCTTGAAATAAAACAACTCACTGTCAAATCCCAATTTACAATCAGCTATAATTTTCAGCAGATTACTTTGTCTGTGAGTTTTATCAATTTGAATTTCAAATTCTACTGTTCTTTTTTCCATGTGTAATACGTTCATCCAAGTGAAGATGATCAATGAAAACATGTTTACCGGACTAGGCATCTGATCAGGATCCAGTCTCCTATTCTGCTGCTGCTGCTGAGGATAATTTCCAGGTCCACTAGCATATCCAGGCTGCCCAGACATCTGCCCTTGACCTGGCATCTGTCCCTGTCCAGGCACCTGCCCTTGCCCTGGCATTTGACCAGGCATGGGCGGTGGTCCTTGGCTCGACATTGGTGGGTAACCTGGCCCCTTCATCTGCTGGCCACCTATGTACTGATTCAGTGGTGGAGGCATATGTGGACCATCTCCATTCGCAGGCCCACTTGGATACTGTCTTGGACCACCCAAATTCATCCCTGTAATACATCAAAAAGAAAAAATTCATGGAGTGCGTCAATTGCGAAGCTTTGGACTGCATGGTTATATTCACTAGATTTTCTTCTAGTTTTTGTGTGGGATTTTCTCTCCTCCCATACAAAAACTAAAAAAATGAATATACCACCTCCACGAAAAACGTACAACATGGACTGCATGGTTATAGCTTTGAAAATTGGATTTTGTTGAAAAACAAATACTGCTTCAGCATAACAGAAGCGGAAGCAGTTGAATAGTGACAGTTGTCACTAATGAATAAATAAATAAATAGCATGTTCTCAACGAATCATTGAAAGATTAAAAATTTTCTAAATTGGTATGATGAAAATTGATTTCCTTTTAGATATCAATTTTTTTTTATGTGATTTATTAGAGGCATATTTCTTTATTGAGAATCATAACATTTGATAGCAGTTCATATAAGATGAAGAAACATGAAAAACATAATGACAGATGTCATGAAAAACTTGATTATCATAATATTGTATGAATAAAAAATTTCAAATTAGCATATTGTTCTTCCCACACTTGTATTGTGCAGTGAGAAGAATTAGCTCATAATGAATGAACACATAGACAAATAGAAGTCAGCAAAAAGGTGAAGAAAGTCAACAGTACATGCGATATGAAAAATGATGAAAATAAAAAACAAAAGTGAGAATTTACCGTAAATAAACAATAATTGTGTATATCAGAATTCATTAGAGCAGTTATTATGGATGGAAGTAATGAATAGACAATTACAATGTTTCCCTCATTTTAAAAAAGTCCCTGTGGTTATATACTGTATATTTATAATTTGACAGCTGACGTGAACTTTTTTAGGTCAATACATTTTCAAATGACAAAAGGTAATAAATTAAGAGCTTGAGTTTAGGATACAAAGCAGTGACTGATTTTTTTTAAATCTGTTGACAACATGAAAGGAAAACCTATGATGTTGCTAAAAGGTGTAGGAAGTAGGTTGTTCAATGTGCCCCATAATTGAATTTTGAATTTGACTTGCAGCCAAGTATCAGCTTCGAAAAGGATTACCGTGTCATCAGCATAGAAAATAACTTTAGCATTCGATAGTTGAAGTATTGAATTGGTGTCAAGAGTGTATTGGTAAAAATACCGTTCCTTGAAGTACTCCTATCTTGACTGTGTTGAATACTATTGCCAGGTCTGAGGCCCTTATACATTTGGTGCTCTTATGCATGTTGCTCATGATTTTGTTCGTCAACAACGAGGAATTTACTGGTTACCTATTTTTTTTTTTCATTAGTTGACTCCGTTTTAAGATTCTCTTAAAAGCTAGTCAGTGATAGAACACTCACGAGTCCATTGACCTCTCTAGAACAGTGTTGAAAGGTGGGTGATATCTCCCTCTTTCATGAATATTTCCTATTCCTATTATGACAGAACAAGCGATTCCAAGTATATAAACAACTATACAAACTCAGGTTGGTCATCTCTACATTGTCAGGCTTCAGACATGCCCAACTTCTCTCTACCAAGCATTGTTCATCAAATATTTACTGTTGCTCACAAGCTCCAAACTTTGAAGAACAATTTGAATATATTCCTACTCTTCCAACATTCCAATGCTGGCTAACACGATGTTCCTCGAACATTATAGGATTTTTTTTCATGTTGTCAAAAGGTAAATGGTTTATATTTTGCATGTCCGATTATTTTTTATTTGATTCATGTAGTAATAATTTTTTGTCAGCTTCAGAAGTTCATTTAGATGACTTCTCTAATGTTTGTACTTTGATTCTAGAAGAGGTGAGTATTTATAATTCTCTTCATTTTGTCTCCATGTTTCATTGACTGTATTAAACCAGCTGTTATCCAAGGCTTAGTTTTTCTAAATTTATTGATGTTTTTTTTTGGATATTGTCTTATTTGCCTCTAACTGATGAGGCCTTATCTAATACAAATAGGCTTTTCAATATGATCTCTTGCATTAAACCAATCTTGATGTCTTCATTAATGTCACTAAAGGAAAAACTTTTTTTTTGGATTACCTTAACTAATCGTGAGAAAGATTGTCAATCTCTTCAATAAATGCAGTCAAATTATTAGGTCTATATAGGCCTATGATCATGTAAGATAAACCATTGCGACCAAATTCCAAAGTGGATAAATTCACACAACTTGGCACAAGCTTCATATTTGTGATATTAAAATCCAATTGTAAATAAAATCACAGCCCATATTTATATTGAGGTTAGAATTGATAGTTCATCCATACCTTGCTGTTGGTTGATTGCCTGACCAGAACCAAACTGTGACTTATTGAGTCCAGGCATCTGCCCTTGCCCTGGCATTTGACCAGGCATGGGCGGTGGTCCCTGACCCGGCATTGGTGAGTAACCTGGCCCCTTCATCTGCTGTCCACTCATGTACCCAGGCTGATTCAGTGGCGGAGGCATATGCGGACCACCATCTCCATTCTTAGGTCCACTTGGATACTGCCTTGGACCACCCAAATTCATCCCTGAAATCATCAGAAAGAATTATAGACATGCAAAGTCAATGTTCATTCATACCTTGCATTTGGTTGTTGAGCTGATTGGGACCAAACTGTGATTTGTTGGGCAATGGTGGATCAGCAGGAAACATTTGTGGCCTCATTTGATTCATCGGCGGACCTCCTTGTGACATTAGCTGACCTCTTTGTGACATTGGCGGACCTCCTTGCAACATCGGCGGACCTCCTTGTGACATGGGCGGACCACCTTGTGACATTGGCGGACCTCCTTGTGACATCGGTGGACCTCCTTGCGACATTGGCGGACCTCCTTGTGACATGGGCGGACCTCCTAGTGGCATGGGCGGACCTCCTTGTGACATGGGCGGACCTCCTTGTGACATAGGCGGACCTCCTTGTGACATCGGCGTTCCTCGTGACATCAACGGGCCTCCTTGTGACATCGGCGGACCTCCTTGTGACATCGGCGGACCTCCTTGTGACATCGGCGGACCTCCTTGTGACATCGGCGGACCTCCTTGTGACATCGGCGGACCTCCCTGTGACATCGGCGGACCTCCTTGTGACATCGGCGCACCTCCTTGCGACATCGGCGGACCTCCTTGTGACATGGGCGGACCTCCTTGTGACATTAGCGGAGTAACTTGTGACATCGGCGGACCTCCTTGTGACATCGGCGGACCTCCTTGCGACATCGGCAGACCTCCTTGTGACATGGGCAGACCTCCTTGTGACATGGGCGGACCTCCTTGTGACATGGGCGGACCTCCTTGTGACATTAGCGGAGTAACTTGTGACATAGGCGGACCACCTCCTGAAGGAATCTGTGACCCGCCGGGAATACCGAAAGCATTTGATGGTCCACCTAGAGTAAATGGTCCAGATGCAGATTGGTAAGGGTTTTGCGTATTATTTCCCAATGAAGCTGGACCAGGTTGTCCCGGTGAGATTCCTGACATCGATGGTCCTTGGCCCTGACCTTGACCAGGCATTGGAATCCTAGGCAATGAACTCATGGAAGGTTGTTGCAATGGCTGACCAGGTTGCGGCTGCCCTGGATTGTTTCGTGAGAGATGTTGACCAAACTGATTTTGAGAGGGCCCACCTATGTGAGGAGGTTGTCCCGGTTGCATAGGCTGGTTGGATGGTGGTCTAGGGGGGACATTATGGGTAGAATTTGTTGATGAGGGCCCAAAATGACTAGTCATTCCTTGTTCGGGTTGTGTTTGCGATGGAAACTGTGACTGTCCTGAAGGAGCATCAAATTGACTTGGTGATGTATTGTTTTGACCAAGCATAGGTTGGTTGGATGATGGTCGAGGTGGATTGTTTGTTTTTGGATCAAAGGCTGTTTGGTCAGTTGTTTTGGATGAGGGTCTGGATTGAATAGTTTCAGTGGAAATGGGTGTTGGGCCATATTGTTTAGCGGGTTGGTCAAGGTTTGGTGTTCCAAGAGTTGGCCTGTTCTGTTGATCCATAACTTGTGATGGCACTGCAACATTTGGAATAAGAAAACAAAATGTTCACTGACATTTCACATTGACTTGTGTAATGATTTCAATAACAGTTATTGTGCATGTAATTTACTGTACAAATTAATGTAAGCTCTCAAATTGTTCCAATATATGTAAGATCAATATCAGTGTTTCCACCCTTTCTACAATTTTCCTCATATCACATTGAATTCGCGTCACCATGGAAATAAGCTATAAAATTCAAATTAGATACTATCAATTTTTTCTATAAAGGAATGATCAACAACAAGTTCAGTGAACGATTTGAAATGAACAAATTGATCATTGCTCTCAATACATATTGTCACATGAAGGTGTTAACACTCCCAAAGGTGAGTTGTCAGATTTCCTTCAAATAATTTTCAATACAATATGTAACTTGATATTTGCTGTTGATTTCCAATGAGGAATCTGATCAATATGCTGCATAGTCTAACTCTATGAAATTCTTAAAATTGCAGAGTTGAGGGGAAAAACAATGTTCTTGTGTACTGATGAATAACTCTGAAATGATATTGCACATCATTTATCAGCAAGTATTACAAGAATAATATTCGTTGGAGAAGATGTGTGGGAATGGAAATATGATAGCTATAAGGATCAAAGATGTTTCACATTGGAGAATAATATCAAAATCAATTGTGAATTCAGTATTTGTTGCTTCCACTGTTTCTTGTTCAACTTCTTTGTTCAATTTTTCGTTTCATTTTGGAAAAAAAAATACTCTAGTCCCTACTGAAAAAAAGTACTGCTTGAATGATATGATGAATTAGGTTGAATCAGTTTCTTGGGGCAGTTTATATATAATATAATATAATATAAATTGTATTTCACCTGGCATGCGTCCATTTTGAACACTGCTGAAAGCTGTCATTTCACTTTTCATTGATGAACCACTGTGGACCTGAGAACTCATTCCTTGTCCACTAGTTGGAGGTAGCTGGCTAGATGGAATTTGCGCCATTGGTGGTAATTGACTCAATGGAGGTTCTACTCTAGGCTGTGATGAAGTGAAATTGTTAAGTGGGAAATCCCCTTGAGGCAAATGACCAGGTTTGGAAGGTCCTAGAGAAACATTCTGGAATCCTTGTTGGGGACCTCCAAACTGAGGAGGTAAATATTGTGGATTCATGTAGATAAGTCACTGAAACATTCAAATTTCAAATTAATTGAATATCCCAAGTATTATATGAGGTTGAATTGATGCATGAATGACAAAAAATTCGAGAACATGGAAAACATGAGGGTCAACTACATACAACTTTTTCATATCTTGAAGGAAAATCAATGATACCAAAGTATCAACTCTCTTTACAATTCAGTTCCATTGACAATGTTATGGAACTATTCAAATAATGGCAATGAGATATTTTTCAACAGATAATTTCAATATAATATCAAAGTGAGGAAACTCAAACCAATGAAATAATTATTTCAATGAGTGAAACATCATTAAAGTTTATTTCTCACGAAAAATATTTTATCTTATTATTTCATCACTATATATATTATATATATTATATATATCACTATATTGATATAACTTAATTATACAATTAACTATGCACAATATTATTACATAACATGAGTATGTATAAGAGTTTCAAGAAATCCTGATTGAGTACAATCTATAACTCCTCAAAGAAGTTGAGCTCCACAGAAGCTACTGTTTCTACCTTTGGAGTTAATACTTTTGAAAGGAGTTTTATTTTCATAAAAAAGATACATTTTTACAGTAATACAATGTCACACCCTATTTTTTTGAAAGAATGTGTGTGTGTGTAACATCTGACAATCAACTCAATAATTGAAATATTGATTGTTACTTCCAGTAATAATTGAAAGATATACAGAATCTGAGAGAAAAAAAAAGAAAGATATACAGTACTGAGTACTAATATAATGGCTTTATCAGTAGGTTGTAATTTCACATCTAGCAACCAGAATATGATTCTTCCTTTGTTAAACTTATAAGGTCAATTTTCAAATTGTGTGGGTATGATGTTGACTATTTTTGGGACAATATAATGAAGTGATCTTTGTATTGATGTAAAGGAGGTGCTTGGAAATGTAACGCGATTTTTTTATGTGCAGCTGTTCAAAATTCAGAACTCTAGCCTCTTCACGATTCCTCTGTGGGGAAACTTCTATTTTCAAATAATATGATTTTTAGGATTCTTTTTTGGGCTATGATTGATGGGGATGAAACAGATTTACAGGCTGAGCCCCATGCGACAATACCATAATTCAGAACTGATTCTGCTAAGGCCTTGTATACATTTATTAGGTGTTTCTTTGGCAATCATGACAATATAAAATTTCATTAGATATATTCAGATAGTCCCATGTTAAGTGACTGTTTATATTAGCAAAATAAAAGGTTAAAATGTCAATTTTAAAATATTCAACTGAAAATTCATAAAGCAATACGTGAGTTGGAACTTAAATCACAACTACTGGTTCCAAATGTGAAACTAGTCAATCAAATGGTGATGTTTAGTGTACAGTATGAGCTTGAATGAGTAGAAAAATATAATTGATACAAGAAATTATTGACCAATTCTGCCAACTGATGGCATCTTCTTGGGTCTCAGGGCATGGATTTCAGTAGCAAGCCTTAGGAAATATGAAAATGAATATGAAAAATGAATGAATAAAAGTAATCTCTTCAAAATTAAAATATAAAAATCTTACAAACTTTAATGGTGGTGCATAGCTCACAAGCAAAGTAGATTACCTAGTATCTATTAAGTAAAATTCTTTGAGAACATTTATTTCATCACTTGAAAATACAAAAATTGATCACTTTGACAGGAAACAAGTTCCTTGAATCTTGTCAAGCTCACAGGATTATCAAATGTCTATAATATGTGTCCAACAATTTTTCCACATGACATTCATGAGGCTGTGAAAAAATGCTATATTTTTTTTTTAATTCGATGAAAATGATAGTGAGCATATTAATCAAGCTACAGCAAGTAGTGTTTCTTACGTGAAGTATTGTCACTAGTAATCATGTGGTATTCCTAGGATTCATACTCAAAGTCTCAAAGACTAGGGTAATGAGAAATTTTTAATGTCTCCACGGAGTTTTGAGTTTATGAAGTAGAATACATGACAATAAGGTACCTTTATAGACACAATATTTAAACAATTGTGAAATTAAACTTTGGAATATAAATATGAATAGAAAATCCTCTGTAAAAAAAACATGTACATATTTGTCGTTTATAAACCAACAATATTCCTAAAGATTTATGAACAGATTGATATAGGACAAACAGAAACAGATAGTAATTCAAACAAAACAAAAAATGTTGTCACCATAACTATAATACAAGTGATCACCTTAATATGACTTCCAAAAATTATTGTTTTCATGAATACTCCATTGCATCTTGTGTCATTTCTCAATACTCACATTTTCTTGATTCAATAGGAGATATTTTAAAAATTATAAATAAGAATCTCACTTCACTCAACAAATTTCATTCTGCCACGTAAGTCTACAGTGCGCATGATTTAGTGACATCCACGTTAAATATCACCAGAAAACCCGAATGTTTACCAAAAACTCACCATGTCAAGTCGGGAAGATTTGTTGACGTGAGTGATTTCAAGCACTTGGATAACGTAACACAGAAGACAAGACTACGGTTTAATCTCCATGCTTTGACCACGGTTCGACCGACCACTGAAAGACTGTCCGTTAAATGGCATCAAAATATCAAATGTCTTCATTCTTTTGTCACTCATGTCAATGTATTCGAGAGTTAGGTTATGTCATGAGTTATGAAAATAGCAACAACATGATAGAGTATATAGAATGTTAAGACAGTTGTTAATAATAACAATTTTAATAATAGTTATTGCTGTTTATTTTCCAGCTAGACATGCTAGACATTATGATTATATCGCCCTACACGATATTACTAGTGAGTTGGATCTACGAAGGCCCATTAATATTGACTATGAGGAGAAATACTGTTCTTATCAACAGTTGATAGTGAATAATGAAAATGTTGACATACATTCAATATATATGCCAAAATTTTTCCAAAAAACCTTCGCAGGTGAGAATGAGCTTGAGTTCTTAGTTGATGCATAGAAAACAGTTGCATATTGACAGGGAAGGTTCCAAAGATACAATAATTTTAGAATCATCGGAAGGTATCAAGTTTGAATTTTCATCATTTATGAGCAGTTGATTGAGTTGAAAGAGATTTTGGTAATTTTTCACTCATCATGCGATGTTTTTCTTTCGATTTTTCTTGTACTTACGTATTTTGACTTCAGGAACCCAAATTACATGATAGAAACATGGGCAAACTCATATTTTCCGAGATATTCCAGGAGAAAGTATGAAAATTATTCCTCTTGTTTCGGCTTGTTTTGGGTAGGCATGGAGTTTCTTTTCTCACACAGGATACTTTTTATACTTTCCTTGATCACTCAAGAAGTCAAAAAGAATAGAATATCCTCAAATCAGTTAAATCGACGTTCTCTAGCATCTTTTGGAAGAAGGTGGATCCAGCATTTTTCATATGGACGGCTCTGTCAAATGAGAATCTAGGTCAGAATCACTAGTTCTGTGAGTCAAAATATCACAGATGCACATTTGACAGCGCTGTCCATATGAAAGAAGGATTTATCAGAGATGCTAAAGACAATGAATTGAACTTCTTGGAGATTGTTTCTTTCTTCTCAGCCTCTAGAATGTAGGAAGATATAAAGAGTATCTTATGTGAGAAATGAAACTTTGAATGGCTATGGTGCCTACCCACAACAGGCGGGAACAAGAAGGGTAATTTTCATACTTTTTCCAAGAATATCTCTAAAAATATAAGTTTGCACACGTTTTAATTGTGAAATTTGGCTTCAAGGTCAAAATATGTGAGTACCAAAAAAAAATCTAAAAAAAACTCATTGCTTGATAGTGCAAAATTACCAAAGCTTCATTATGATTGTGTATTTTCCAGGAGGAGAATATAAACCATCCACTTGTTCACCACTAATGAAATCTGCAGTCATTGTGCCATACAGAAGTAGGTCTCATCAGCTCAAAATATTTCTAAATTATATTCACCCATTTTTGCAAAGCCAGAATATCCACTACAGAATATTCATAGTTGATCAAAATGACACCTTACCATTCAACAGAGCAAAGTTGCTGAATTTTGGAGCCATAGAAGCTATGAAATATAAATATGACTGCTTGATATTACATGATGTTGACCTGTTACCACTCAGTACAGGAAATATTTATGGCTGTACAAAATTACCTAGGCATATGTCATCTAGTTTGGATACATTTAGGTATTTATCATTTAAGAGAAGTTGCACAAATCAGACACTAGCATCCATTAATGTTATTTTCTCAGGTACAACCTACCTTACCTAACTTTATTTGGAGGAGTAACAGCCATTTCTGCTGAACATTTCAAGAAGATTCATGGAATGTCAAATGAGTTTTATGGCTGGGGAGGAGAAGATGATGATTTCTACAAGTATGATACTACATTACATGTGATTGTAATATGTTCTCACCAAGTTTTCCACAAAAGAATCAATTTGAAGCATAGAAAATTACTATAGTAGTAGTTAATTTTTACTTTGTTCTGACTAATATGCAAACATATATGATTTAGATCTCATCTGCTGAATCACAGGTTCACTTTGACATTGGTATTGTTTCAGGCGCTTGATAATAAATGATTTAGAACCATGCAGATTCCCTCCTGAAATAAGTAGATATACTATGTTGCGACATGAGAAGCAAAAGGCTAGGTGAGGTCAACTAATTGTGTCTGTGTTGAATATTCAATATTTTATTGATTTCAGTGAAAATAGGTACAAATTATTGAAAAATTCAGAACAGAATCAAAGAACAGATGGAATCAGTTCATTATCCCACAACTATACTGTGAAATTGGAAGAGCTATATACCCTCATTATTGCTTCTTGACTTGAAGAATACAAATATTCCTGAGGTATTAATTGCTGTACCCAATTCTGGATCTGGTGCCCAAAATGAGAGAACTTCAAATCAGCAACAATAGGACATTTCTCAAATGATTAGTATTGTATCTATGAAAACCCACCTTGATTTCTGTTCATTATCACCTGTTTTCAGGAATCAGATTCATTAAAACTACAACACAATAATACTTCAAAATAATAATTAGTCTTGGACATGTAGAGCCACATTTCTATGGCTAAAAAGAATCGAGACAAAACAATTAAAACTTGGGAATACAATGGATTTTCTTCCTGATGTATTGAATCATAATGTTTTCATTCACCTATTTTTGTTTTCTTTGCAGGTGGTGGATCAGATTCTGTGTTGACATTGAGTGACTCAGATATGTTACAATTATTCAATTCGTTGATCTTATGATCCCCATTTGTATGCCTTTCCATATTTACTGATTTGGCTGGATCTGTTTCATTTTCTTTATTATCACTATTAGCTTCATTACTGTCTTGATCATTTCCTTCTGAATTCTCTTCATCATTTTGATTTGTTTCTGTATGTCTCTGTTCCTGTGTATTTGCTAAATTTGTTTGTGCACCATCACTACCAACCTCATGTGTTTCCTCAGCATTAACTTGTTTCAATTCATCTCCCTTAAGAGCCTCTTCCACATCTTCATTTCTTGTACATTCTGTGACTTTCAGTGAACTAGAATCAGATTGAAAGAAGTTGGTGATAGGCTTTTGCCATGATGGTGTTTCTTGATGAGGAATAGGGGGAAGACGTACACCTCCTGGAATGGAAAAAATACCTCATGTAAACTTTACTGGAATATACAAAAATGCTTCAAATTGAATTATATGAGAGAAAGTAAAGTGTAATCACCTTATTCTCGATATTGCATAAAAGTTTTTGAGTAAATTCACTCCCATCAGGTAGCATTTGTGTATGTACAGGATGATTGACTATGGATTTCACGACTTCAACAGCCCATATCTCAAAAACAAAAGATGTTAGACACTTGGAAGAAAGAATTTGAACTGAATGTTGTTTTGTTCTAGATAACGATTTTTCTTGATTTCATCATTTCTTCCTGTGGAAGAATTTCAAAAATATATATCTTCAAGATCAGCAAAATTGAATTTGTGAGGAAGAGGAACACTAGATATAGTTAATATAGATGAAATCATATTCGGTCTAAGTTTGCTATGGTTGAGCTAGAATGAGAGGATGAAATGAGATACTTTTCATTTGAGAAATGAAATCGAATCAAAACAACATCATTTGGATATAAAGAAGTTCGTTTTTTTTTTCATATCTGATTTTTTTGTTTTCAAGATATTAGCTTTTGAATTCATGAAATCCATAGTTGATCACTTAGTATAAGGTCAAATGTTTGAAATGGTCTTCTGTTTCCATGAACAACGCCAATAGGATTTGATTTGGTGATACTTCATTCAATAATAACAATATCGATAGTGTTTCTGAATTTCTCTCATTTGATGATACCAAGGATGATAATATTTCCCCAACGTTTCTTCATGAGAATCCTTCAGTATTCAATAGATCTGGCTATATACTGGTATACAGGTGTCTCAACACCATTGTCCATTTATGCACAGTAAATTTGACAAAAACAAGCATCTCCAGTGAACTGATTTAATTTAAGCTATTTGAATTGAACTATTCATTACATTCAGATTGAATCAGCATTGAAATATTCTGTATAGCTGTGATACAGATCTGTTGAACATACGAACAGTGCTTGAGACTCAATTAAATATTGTTCATCAATTTGCTTATTTCATATTATATACATAAAATGACCAAAGAAGTTAGTTCTTGTAGAGTTGTTGATTTCCTCTATCATACTCACCTTTACTGGCCGATGATGAGGATCCACTGCTTTTACTACTATTACCCCCACTACTACTTCCTTTTTTAGAAGACTTTCCTGCACTTACTGAAAAAAAAACAAGAGTGTGTTTACACAGGAAATAAAATCAAAAAATCAAAATCAAGAAATTGTATTAGTTCATACAGATCAATGGAATGAAATAGGGAGTGAAAAAGAATCATCACATCCAAAGACACTTATGTGTACATGAACACTAATATAATTGTTTTCCTATTATATCAACTAATTTTTACACACAATGATAGTTTGTGCAACTTTATAAGACATGTTACAGATGAATATAACAGCCATAGATTATATCCATCTTTGGAATTGAAGTTTATCATCTCATCTCCTTTGAATTTCCTCACATGAGGACGTATATATTTACCGATGTTCAACTTTGGGAAATAAGAGTGGCGAGCGGATAAAATCTTTCTGTGAAGGAATTTTCAATTTGCTGTTGTGAAAAATTTAAGGACATGTCGAATGTACTCCAAAATAATTATGTCGACGGGTCTCATACTTCCATAGCATGATTTGAAAAAGAACTATTGGACAGCACCTTCATCCACTTCAATATTTCATATTTCAATAAGAGTCCAGAAACTGAATAATTTTGTTACCTACTTACTTTTGATACCGGCAGCGGATGTCCTAACCATTTCGGGGACTGGAAATATTACTAATATTAATATCAGCTCAAAATCAAACTGCGGTGTCAAGAAAAAGTTCACAATCTACAAAAACCAACTTTTGAATTATGATTTTGCCCTTCGCATTTAGCGTTCTGATCATAAATCATAACCACAGTTCTTCTTCTTGATTTTATCAATTTTTTGTCTAGTGGGCTCTAACTGAAGTAGAGCTCTTGCCCGTTCCATGTTCTAAGGCAACATATTGCTCTTATATTTATTTTACTTATACAGGATGTGATTGGAAGGGTGATGTGATAGTGAAAGTCTGATAATTTTGTAATATCTGCCATATAGATATATTCTACTCATTCAAAAATCGGCGATGAATATTACTTAAATATGTTTGGGAAAGCAATAAATTCTCAGTTTGTACTCATGAAGTTATTAGTGTGAGATATATAGCTTTTTGGTGGAAAGAATTACGAGAAAAAGTTTTAGGAAATGTGTATCTGAGATAATGTGTACATCCCAAAAGAATTTATTGAGAATCATATTGGTGCAGTCATACAACATCCGAGGCCTCTTACAGAGTAACGGGAAATGACGAGAGAAAAAATAACATCGGTGATGAAAAATTAAAAACTCTGAAACATGATGCGTGAGGTATGAACTATAAAAAAAACAAGTGAGGTCAGTGATGAGGAATAAGTTCATACACACTGTTTCGAACAGTGATATGAGTAAGGACTACGTCATGATGAGATCGCTCTCTCATCGATACCTGCCACTTATGTGTCACATAGGCAAGCAGATCTCCAGTTGACCTCTGGTGACGAAAGCCATATTGCCGGTCGTTCACGATTCTTGAGCTCTCTAGATATCGGATGAGCTCGATGTTTGATTGCTTTTTCCATTACTTTAGAGATCACGGACAGTAGTGCAATCGGTCTATAGTTGTTAGGGAGGGTTTTCTTGCCCTTCTTTGGAATCGGTTGGACCCTAGCTTTCTTCCAGTTAGAAAGGAAATACGCCGAGTTTGTACGAAAGGGTGAACAACCTGCAAAGAACTGGTGTTAGTTCTGGGGCACATCGCTTGAGAACAATAGGCGGTATTTCGTCATGCCCCATAGCTTTCTTGACGTTGAGGCTAAGCAGAATGTGTCTGATTGTGCGTTGCCGGAAGACAATTTCCGGCATACGGTTATCGATGGTAGCGATTTCGGGATGTTCCTGGCCTCGTGGATCCAAGGTCGAATTGTCTGCAAACATGGTGTTATAGCCAATGTATTATCATCCTTTGTGAGGGGAGGAAATGAGCTAGAAGTGAAATTTCTCCCGATTGCCTTGGCAAACGTCCAAAATGAACGGGAACCATTTGGACACTCTATGAGCTTCGATCTTATTTTCGTGTTGTATGCCTCTTTAGACAGCATGATGATTTACGAGATCTCTTCGGCACATTGCGTAGGATCTCCCGATTCAAAACACATTCTCCTCCAAGGAAACTCAGAAAAAAACATGCGAAGGCCATCCCAGTCGGCTGAATTGTAATGCCAAACAGTGCGTGGGGGTGTTGGACTGGTTCGCGGAGTGATGTAAGGACATATCGTGGAGATGAGTGTGTGGTCTGAGTTTCCTAGTGGTGCACGGACTTTCACTTCATACGGTTCCGGATTGTTAGTGAGGAACAGATCGAGCGTATTGGAATAATGATTGCTGATATCAGGGATCCGAGTGGGTTCGATTCGATTCGAGAATTTGAGCCAGGTGGAGTTGTGGACATTGAAATCCCCCATGATGATGATTTCAGCTGCTGGGTGATTCTGTTGGATGAAATCAAGTTTCAGAGAAAGGTAGGTATATATACACGCTTCATTGCAATGGGAGATATTTATAATAAAAATTCATGTACTCTTTTCTGAATTGAGAATGTGAGTTCCTAATCCCAACATTCAAAAAATAAGGAAGTATACTGAAGTAGTACATTTTGGTTTGACCGAGAGGTAGGTAGAAAGAACAGTGGGGGTTATTCATGAAAGACAGTGGCGACAATGCATATTGTCAGCGTTTCGATTGAATGACGCCATTAGGAGGCAAATTCCTAAAAAAGGCAATTTTTTTTGTTCTCAAACTTTCTTCATCGAATAGGTAAGTCATTTCATATCACCTAGAATTGCTTCAATTCAGAAATCGAGTGGTTTATCTGTATCCTGATATTTTTATTCATATTTTCAACTAGAAAATAAATGAATGAATGAATGAATGATGTCTGTGAATTATTCTAGGAGGTGGTAGATCCATTTTGCCAGCTTTTGTGTGGGTTCTCTTTCTACGCGTTCCTGAAGAATTAAATCTACTACTCATTTCATATAATAATTCCAATTCTCCAATTATTGAGTGAAGATCGAAAACGCGATTTTAGTACCCTGAATCAAATAATTTTCCGAAAATTTTCAGTTTGATGCTATGATCCGAAAAAAAATTCACTCGCATCCTTGTTTCACGAAACCATTTGATGATTTTCGTTCTTTAACAATTACGATATGAATTTTTTTGTCATGATAATGCCATGTTAACTACTGAGGAATAAGGATTCTCCTCAATGGAAGCCTAGAAAGTTGTATTTCATGATAGCCGGAGAAAAAGGGTGTATCTCATATAGTTTGCATGCAAGGAAACTCTCCTCAAATCTTTTACATATCGATGAAAAAGCATGTAGAATCTAAGAATTGTGGAAGGAAAGAAGTAGAAAGTGTAGGAACTATTTGCTTATTTCCCAATTGGCATGTCTTGCAACATCACATCCTCACGATATTTTATTATGTGCGTAATTATCATTGAATTCGACTTTTCAAGTACTGAAAATGAATCAATTTTCATTATCAACTCATCCGTTATCAACAAAACGGACCATCCTGATCAAACTTCTGACCAGGCACCTGTTAATTTCGAGCGCATGACTGTGCACGTTGTGCAGGTTAGTTAGCTACTCCTTTTCTGCGGGAATTCGGGCGATCGCATCGCCGTCCGCTCAGTCCTCCTAGCGACGCCGACGCTGCCACGACGCCGAACGAGACGCCTACAGACGCTCGCAATCTCCGCCGCACGTTTTCGCGATAGGGTTCTCTCCCTTCGAGTTCCGACGTTCCTGAACTTTTGTACGGTACTTATCGATTGTCCATCGGTCTGAGGTCAGTGCCACCATCGGAACTCCTAGACTTCCGAACTTCTAAATTTGAAAGAACTTGTTCGAACGCGATTCAGTTTTAAAATAGACTGGGAAACTTTTCGAATAACGCTGAGGAGTGCACGAAGCAGACGCCGTTATATTGTTAATAATGTGAACAGGACGGTGGACCGAATTGATGTTGCAAATTTCCGGCGTGGTTTGATACATTTTTCAGGGTTCGGTACTGAAAAACTTTCGCAATGGGTGCTGATGCAGTTTTCCTGTCGGCATCATTCCTAATCGTGTCAGCTTTTTTGGCCGGACATTCAGGTAAATCTCAGAATAACACGTTCGAGAATCTTATTTCAAGGAACTGAAATGTTGCATGTGATGCCACTGTTATTCGCTGATCACTAAGCAGCGAGTAGTTTGAATCGCGAGGAAAGAAAATATCCTTCTACAATTGTGCGAAATGTCAGTTCGACAGTGAGAATTTATGAAATTGAATCGCATCAAATTATAGAACACCTCAAATCCATTCGGCTGTTGATTGAATATACCACGTGCGGAAAGTTTCGTTGCACTCAGCATAGTTGGAGCTTTTGACTTCGTCTCGGGTTGTTGATTTTCGCGTCTTCAGAATATATATACTTCTCAATTTAGTTGATGAAAAGCCAGTATGAAAATTGACGTTCCGATCTGTCAAATCAATTAGTCAATCTGAAATGACAGAAAAAAAAAACACAAAAATGCAGCATTGGAAATAATCGATTTCATTCCAGGAAAGAATATACGGTACAACACGAGTGAACTGTTCATATAGCCCAAAAACGATTTGAGCCTACGACATCGTGCTCCAACTTTGTCTTCGTCTGATATTGACATCATGTCCACTCTTGTTGTACAAACTACAGGCTATGAATTGCATTGGTTTACCTGAATGAATCAAATTTCATAACTACTATAAGTCCGGCAAGAAGTGATCGAATATATAGGTACTAATAGATCAGAACGCAAAAGTAGGAATATCCATTCACGGAGTCATTTCCAGTTGACAAAAAATCGTAGGGGTTAAAGAAATTTATTCTGGACACCCTCACAGCAATGATATATTCAATTTGTCATTTCCTATTACAGATGACAATGGAATATGGATTGATTTTTTCAATTATTTTTAACATACGATCAAGCTCTTAGACTCCATTCCGAATTCATAGTCGGCGATACAACACTCACGAATTTATTTTCCACACGATCTCCAGACTTCCAAGAGAAATTGCAATACCCAATTTCTCTCCCAGCATCTCACCACAGACTGAAATGTTCCTGAAACATTATAGAATTTCGTTTCGTGTTGTCAAAAGATGAAGATCAGAGTTGAAAAAACATTTATTGAGATATTTGTATTGAAAATAATATTGAAGTGGTTGATGGAATCTCTTTTGATTTTTCTCCATCATTTCACGCTTCTATGAAGATATCATCTGTGATTCTCAAATGCAAGCTCAAATGCGTATCAAAACAGCTCACTTTCCTGTAGGCCACTTTCATTGGTCTCACTGAACTGTCAGCCTAACGTTTAGATATGTGCCAGCTTCTCTGCGAATATACTGATTTTATGTTCATGTATACATCAAGAGATCTCTCTTTGATATTCATTCGAGCCACGTTTCAAACTGGGAACGTTTCGTCCATGTCACTGCAGCCATCAGCACTTTGTTTTCTGTTGTCGAGCATTATATTATAATTTGAATCTCTTATGAACTGAACTGACTGTTTTGCCCTCTGTTTTGCCTTACGAGAGTCTTGAAAATATCAACAATGATTTGCATAATATGCAATATTTCATGAAATGAATTATTTTACACATTCTGAGAATCAGAAAACTTTTCCTAATTGTGTGCCGTTCCGGAAAAATCCGAAATGATTTTTTTGATTTGGTAATTTGATATAAATTGAGATTGAAGCAACTATCGGAGTATTGTTCAGTATTCGTATATTATCAGTATCATTATTTCATTTCATATTATGGCACGGTTCTCAGTCCAAATTTTATGTAAACTTGAACATCATTGAATATACTCTTGTTGAAACTCGATACTTCGCATCGTTTTCGGAATACTTTGATCTGGAATTGATGAAGTAATGAGTGTTGCTGTTATAAGGTTTTCGAATTGAAGACATTCTGAACAGTTACTCTGACTGATTGAATATTTTGTTTTCAGTAAAATTTATTTTAGTTTTCTTCTTGTGCTCCCTAGTGAAATGAATAACTTCCAGCTGGTTTCCAATAAATAGGTAATTGTTCCTCATAAAATTCACTTCATATCATCACCAAAAAATCCGAAAACGGAACACAGTACCGAGCTCCACAAAAAGTGAAAGAGTTTCGGTGTGAAAAGTTCAACAGGGCATTTTCGAAGTTGGTGGGCAGCACTCGATTCAAAAAAAGTACGAAAAGTTGCATGAATATTCATAGGGAAAATATATGTTCTGTATGTGTGAGTTCATATAGTGCAGGTTTCTCAACAAATTCTCTAGGGTTCTAATAAATGAATCTCACCCTGTGCCACTGTGTTCCTCACCTCTATGCATTCTCATATCCAATTCTCTGGAATACATTGGAGAGCAAATTGGTATCACTTCCATTTCCGATTTTTAGTAATTTCACCTACCTTTCACTCTGATACTCATCACTTTCTACAGGGTTGGGATGATATTTATGAAAATTTGCAGGTGAGTGCGATGGAACGAAATGCATCTGATGCATTTCTTTGTTGATAATATACTTTCGGTTCAAACGGAAATGCTATCAACTTCTTCAATTCGAATGGGACATCCTATATATTTTAACAGATTTTGAAAGAGCTTGCTATTTTGAATCCATACATACTGAGTTCAGTGCAGAAAAAATTTGTAAAAACGAGGAATATAGCACTTTAATTAACCTTCTTTGAGTTTTTTGCAGTATAGCAAAAAACTATTCAGATGAACTGATTGATGTTGTTTGCATGGATAGTGATGAATAAACGTACAATTCACAAATAGTACAATTCAGAATGGTTCAATTAAGTGAAAAAGAGCGTATTGAAATTTCATTGATGATCGGTTATGGTGATTGTGAAATTTATTTCCGTCAATTAGAATTTGACACTTGGAGAACAAAAGACGTACTGAACAGCAACATCAATTAGTTTATCTAAATAGTTTCTGCTCTTATGCAAAAAACTCGAAGGAGGTTGGTTAAAATGCTATATTCATCGTTTTTGAGAATTTTTCCACCCGAAACTCAGTATGTATGAATTCAAAATAACGAAATCTGTGAAAATATATAGGGTGTCCCATTTGAATCAAAGAAGTTGAACCAGAATTATGTTATTAACAAAAAAATGTACATCATTTGCATTTTGTTCCATTGCACTCACCTGCATTTTCATAAATATATTTATTTCCGTTGGTTCCAGTGAGGAAATCTGTTCATTTCACGCAGCTACTTACTCATCAGTAGAAATGTACGTAGAGCTTTCGCAGGCCGATTTCCTGACAGGTCATTTCCTAGTACAGGAGGAACATTTTTTTGTATATTCGTTTAAATTCCAAAATTTCATGAATTATTCATTCCTACATGAAAAGTAAGGTGAAGATCAACAACTGTAGGAATGTTATGTCAACAAAGTCATCGAAAGATGGTTTGTATCTGATGGCTATGTGTTGGTGATCTTTCAGTTCAACGAATGTGGAAGACTACCTTGGTAGAAAAATACCCCTACACGACCCGAGAGGGAGTGATGGATAATGATTAATGGTTCTATGGCTATTGGTGGCAGAATATCATCTGGAGATAATAAGCTAGAAGCTACTGATGAGGCCTAATAGTAGGAATCACATTTGTCTTGGATTTTTTTGACCATTTCGAATAATCTCTGCCCACCCTATGTCTCTCAGTCTTAGGTTCAGTTCTGGATGCCAGAATTGTGATCTGATTAGGTTCATATCACAATCACTGGACTAATTCAATCAACTTGCATCACCTACTCCGAGATTGGATTTTATGCGAATGTAACATTTGTCGACAAACATATGAACGTGCCGAATAGAAATACGCTGGCTGCTCTTTGAAATGTAAAGTTTTCTTACGTGAGGAAGATGGCTTCTAGCGACAGGAGAAATTCGTGATGTGTTTTTGAACCTGAATGAAATATCCTGAGAGCTCTGAGAGCAGTCGCCTAGATTTTACAAGTTCCTGAAATGAAAAGAAGGATCCACAGGGTGACGGAATAAATCGCTGGTTCTCCAGAATGAAGGAACATTTCGAGAGCAGATATTTTCAGGATAACCTTATCGAAATACCTGTATCAAATATTTCGGAATGGGCTATCTGATTTTCATTTCCAAATAATGATCCTAGAATACGTAGGTACCATGCAACAGCATTAAATCAGTTGACCATTATCAACTAAATTTCAGAAGAAATAGCTATATTTTGGAAGGATTGTTTGCTTTTCCATATTTTCTTTTGTAAGATTTTCTCGATTCTGGAAAATGAAGTGGAAGTTTTGATAATCATTTCAATACATTTGTAGTGGAGATAGATTGGCGATCTACCCCAAAAAGTCACTGCGCATGAAATTCATCCGTCAGATACCTAAAGGAGAAAATCTCTAGTTGTCAGTGATGAACCGTCTTTCGGAGAATTTGAAAATATAAATATATTTTCAATAAAAACCAAACTTCTACTTATCTTGGTGGATTTTTTTCTGTTCCCCTTTTGAACACAATTCATTTATTTCTTCTTCGCAATTTTTTTCATCGTTTGCTCGTTTTGACACTGAGAAGTGACAAGTTATTTTATTCTCCAGAAACGAGGAGAGAAATTTCCACACAAATCTAGAAAAATGAATATACAACCACCTCGAATAACTCGCAGACAGTAATTGATTGTATTTTATTGATTTTTTGTGTTGTGTCACTTCTTCAGATAACCAGCAGAATGGTCATTTCCTCCATATCATGATTTTCTAGAATGATATCAACAATTAAAATTGTCTGGAAAGTTGACCACGAAAACATTTATTATTCTCTACAAGACGAGAAGGGACTATGTATTGAGATACATCTGGTATATTCCTGGATTGGGAAAAACGAATCCACTCAATAGCCTGCTAGATATCCTCATATCTTCGGAAAGATTTCAAGATCAGCTCACTGAAGTTCATATCTGACATTATTCCAAAAGGTGGTTAGACTGTTCATCACTTCATATACCTATTGAATATTTTTGATGTAGCACGAGCCTTGACATTTCATGATACATCAGTAAAGTTTCCTCACTTCTCTCTTGAAACTTTGAAATTTTGCAAATTTGCTGTAGTTGCAGAGTTGCTTGGTGAATCTAGGAACACGCGCTACAGTTCTGAGACATCAGTTGCGTATATTCAATTTGATTGTGATATATTATAAAGGTAATGGATACATCTAACCGTGAAGTCCGAACTCCTGCAATGAATGTCCAATGTTCAAAGGATTCCATAATTCACCCAATTTAAACGCATGTCTAGTTAGGCTGGCCCAAACAACCTTCATCAATTCTAATTTCCACGTTATAGAAGCGATATGTAAGGCAATTACGTACTGAATATATGATACAGGATGCTGTGAATACATTTAGTTCATCTCAAATGTTATCCTTTGTACATACAACCGTTGCAAATTCGAAGGTTATAAGAACGATGTAGGTAACACTTGTGCAGGCATTTGCCTACCTCATTTCTCAAACCAAAAATTCCACGATCCAATCCAAGAAGTCTGTCTGGGTACACTGAGTATAAAGTTTCATGAAAATTAAAGCAGTTGCAAATAACTTATGACGAAGACCAACCATGTTTTGGAAACTTTCAACTAGCTTTATCTCGAAAAAAGAAATAATTTTTCGATAAACATTCCATAGGAAGGTAGTTTATTTTGACGAGACCTACCACATACTTGGTTTTTGTAATGTTCTCAGCAACTTAGCGCCCTAGGAGCTAAGTAACAAGAATTGATATGGAAAATTGTAAATATCTCGAAAACGATCACCTCTAGCGTTGTTGAGAAGATGCACCTTTTTCACTTAGATAAGGTGTGGGATTGAGGTTCATTCATAAAGAGTACCACAAGTTCACTGTCAAAAATGTTAGGGCAATTTGAAGTAAATAGTGACAGCATACGCAGCGCCCTGTAGATTCGGTGCGAATTCGGTGCGAATTTTGCAAAAGTCATGTTTGAAAAGCGAACAAAAAAATCATACTGACATCCCTTCTTGAAATTGTCTCAGGAATAGGTCACTCCAATATTTCAACGTACTTATGTTATGGAAAATTAAGAACCATTTCAAGAGAACAATCTCATGCACCTTCATTCCATTCAATAATTCCAGAGTTGCTGTCATTCCAAGGAGGAAAAGTATACTAGTTGCAAACAGAAAACCAACGCAAAATTTCTAGTCTACTTCTAGTAACTTCGCATGCAGCAGTAGAATGATGTTCATCACCCCATTCAATTTTATTTTACATATATCTTTTCTCCAATTGAAGTTGAATTATCTTGAACATAATTCAACATAATTCACTACCTTTCAAGTACCTAAGACACTGTACCTACATCTCTCGGAATTTTGTGATGGAATTCAATCATTATTTCGAAATGAGAAATTTCGTATTGAAACTTGTTTGAACCAAAGTTTTCTCTTTTGATGGAGTGTTGTAGATGAGTTTCGGTGAGAAACCTTGAGATGAGACACTATTGTGTAGCAAGCATGAGTTCAATTCTAGATCCAAGTTGTTTATGTCTCAATTCAATCACGTTAATAAAATGTGTGGAATGTTCGTTCTGTTTCGATACAAGTTATAGTCTTCATGCAGGTTGCAGAATGTCACGTGTCAGAATGTTGTGATGAAACAAATTTCTTTGGATGATCTCTCTTGTGATAGAAATGGGACTAGTTTGATTGAATCTTACGATATACAAATCTATCTCTATGTACTTTTTCTGAAATCTTCACGACGATGCAGCAGATATTGTCTCAAAAATTCGAATTGATTCATCTGGCTCCGGATATATCAGTTGGAATACTAAATCAAAATCAATTTCACTTCGTGCAGTCACGAATTTCAACCGTTTTCAAAGGATAATATTTCCCATCATAGGGATCCATCACAAAAACAACGAAGGTCCATCTAATATAATTGCCGAGAGGTTTGTACAACCATTCGACCTCACAAGGACAGCAAGAACTGGTCATTTGCATTAACGGCAAATCAATATAATAATATTGTCGGTCCTTTCCCTGGATTAATCGGGTTAGCTTTGATCGAAACGTGGGATGGAAGATAAATATGGAGAACCTCACTGTGGCAAACTAATTACTTCATAACTGTTCCGCAAAAGGTATTTTCCTTTCGGCTTTCAGAACGAGTAAGAAACAAGTTCACGGAGTATTGAACATCGTTCTGATCAAAGATTCAGGCTTTACCGATACTTTCGAAAATCCATCACCCCATTTGACTATTTTTCCTTGAAGTTTCTCAAGCTTCTGGAATGCTGCACATCCAATTCAATCATCGGGACGGATTACATGATTATAACTATCGATTACCCTAAGTAATGAGCAATAGGTTCATGATGCTATCAATCGTGATCTGGATCTATTGATTGCATACACAAAGAGTCATTGTTCGATTGCAAGACTGTCAACAGTAATCACTGATATTTTGTAGGCGAAAGGATAAAATATTTTAATGAGTGATCCATTCATTCAGATAGACAAAAAATTTACAAGTCGTCCTCAGCAACGAGGTACAAATTATTTCTGTTGAGTCTTATGCGATTGTCGCCACCTATGCAAGCTTGTGTTGTAGCGAGCCACCAAATAAACTCAACAGAGCAGATAACCTATGATTATATTTAACTTAGATCCTTAAAAGAGGGAGAGAAGTGTAGAAAATAGAGAGGAAGAAAGAAAGAGAAAGATATATGGAAAGAAAATGTAGATAATGCATGTAGCTGTGTTTTACAATAAGTTCCAGCCTATACCTCATGTGGTTTTTCTATCGAGTATATTTTCAAACATTTCATAAGTATTTTTTATGTATGTCTTCAATTCTCTTTTCAGTTGGGATTCACTGTGGATTTGTTTCAATTGTGAAGGTAATGCATTATATAGTTATGGTCCAGCATATGATATGAATTTTTGGTTTTGGGTGATTCTGCATCTTGGCACAAGTATAGTCGGATCTTCACATGTCCGAGTATCATGAGCACGTTGAATAGTTGTATTTGGAGAGCTAACAGTCGATAATATAGAGTAGAATAGCGTTTTCAGCCCTCGAGAACTTTGTAAATATTTAATTCACTGTATACTAAATAATTTTTAACCATCGCACCTTCCAATTAGAAGCAGAATTCTATTTTGACTTGTGATCTCACTCTTCAGGTATAGTATCATTAAAATCAGACCAGACGAATTGAAAGATATCCTTTCGGAACCATTAGGATCCCGCGGAAATATTAATTTGAGCCTCGGATAAACTACTGGAGATAGATTTCTCGATAGGAAGAACCAGTGCTTGTTTGGGTTCTGGCAGATTGACAGAAGAATTTTCATCTCATCTTGGATATCCTAGTTTTCGGCACATTCCTAAACTAAAAAGCAGTCATCACAATCAATCCTATATGTTATTCAGATTTCTGGTTTCGACTGTTGACTGGATACAGGATGAGATCAAATTCTGCAGTTCCGAACATCTTGTAGGCTTTCATCATCATCATCATGTGGGAACTCAACTTGATTGAATCATATTTTGCAGGAAGAAGAACTACTGAGAAACTTTGGTACTTTTCTCTCACAACTGAAAACAGAGATTCTCTCAGGAAAATACTTCTTTTTGAACATAAAAAAATACAGGTCTTGCGATATCGATTATATAAACATGTTCGGTATCACCAACAACTGCGTTGTCTCATGAAACAATCATGTGAGGTTTTTTGAGTAGGTACCGTTCACATGTTTGGAGTTCAGCTCAGGTTGTTTCAGCTCTAAGAAACTACACAGAAGATTCTATTCGCCTATCGGAGATTTAATACTCATAGATCCATCGACCTCTCTAGAACATCGCAGGAAGGTGAGCGATCTCTCAGTTGTTTATAGATATTTACATTGTTGGTGCCAACTGGAATCTCTCATTATGCCATCACTAGCGATATCAGTTACACAAACTAGACGAACTCATGCTGATCACCCCTACAGTCAGGCTCGAGATCTGCCGAATAGAAGGCAGAGTTGTAGAATTCTCTGCCTGAGTTTCTCCTCAACAGTTTTCACTCGAACAACTTCTGCACATTCGAGAATGCGCGTAGGCAGTGAAGAAGAGACATGGAATCATAGGATATTGAACGAAGCAATTGACAATCCAGTTGACAAAACCAGGGGATCATGCGAAGGAGACTGCATCAGTCTGAGTCTCGAAAGAGAGAGTGGTCTTGCTTCCAGTAGCATATCCATTAGGTTGTTCTTTGAAAAAACCCAGAAAGTTTACTTGGATTGCTCTAAAATTCCGCAAACACTTATTCTGATGCCACGCAAATCATTGTTCATTCATTCTCAGAAGAATCAACTTGTATGATGATGTTAAATCGATTGCGAATTCAGTCCACTGACATCCTATGAGAACATTTCTTTACCATTCGCCGTGTATATTTCAATTCACGGCTGATTTGAACAATCATGTTTTCTCCGATTAATTGGGGACCGCTCGAAAACGTGAGTGCCTCCCAATGAAAACTGAAATCGTATTTCAAGAGGGGTATTGAAAATAATTTCATTTGTGTATTACCTTACCGTTGAGGACTAGAGGGTTCATTATGATGTTAGGGGCTGAGATCCAACGAGGCGGAAGAGACAGCAGAAGGGGAATCAAAATTCTTAGTTTATGTCTATGCCATTATTCTACTCCGCGAAATGGAATAAGTAGGGAGTCAGCTTAAGTATGAATGAAAAAGGATGAAGATGTGCATAATGGGGTCGAATTTCTTCCTCAGCAATCTAACTTATGAAGTTATGAAAGATGAATGACGAATCTAGATTTGGTTTCCATTCCTATTATAATTCGTTATATCCACCAGAATGATCATTATTGAAAGTTGTGAGTAGTATGAAACTATCCATGTTTCGAACTGATTATTCACACCAACTTACTGATCTTCTTACCAATCTGGTTACGGTTCTGAAAGAATTATCGTTCAATCACAGTTTGGCCTCGTCGTTCTTCTCATTCGTACAGAAATATCAGAATCTAGTGACTGTATAACAAAGAAATGTCACATGATATTTATTTGTCATTGAAACAATGGCACAACCTTAATCGCAGCAATGTACGCGTTCTATTCTAATTTTTCCCGGAATGTTGACCAGAGTTAACTCGCTGTGAGTTAATTGAATGTGCCGCATGCAAAAATGGAGGGACAAATACGTACTGTTTGCACCACATTGTGTACTGAAAGCATACATCTGCAATGATCCTGGTTGTAACAAGACGTCAGACGCACGAGAAAGAACAATCGTTAAGCGCATACATGTACGAAATGATTCCATGTTCAACATCGATTTTCTATAGTTTATCATCATGAGTTTTTATTATCATTGTATTATTGAAACTGTTCATCATATGACTCACATGGTAGCCAATGCGATATTTCACAAATCAGGTCCGTCCTCTTGGTATATCACATTTCTCAAACACAGATCGTTATGAAGGGTGGTGGAACAACTCTCCAGTTCTTTCTTTCGAAAATATGTAGACCTGTCAAACAACCTTACGCACCGCTTAAATGTAGATGGCGATACAAGCGTCGGTCCTTTGAAGCAAATCCGCTTTTACTGACAATAACGGATATTCTGACAGTGATGGACACCTGAAGGTTCAATTTGTGTAATCGTGTTGAATTTTGGATTCGAACAGTGTTTTCCAGACTTCACATGATTAACTCCTCGGAATCATTCTCCTCTTGAATTATTCAAGAAACAATATGAGATTGTTTACAATATGACTTCAACACTATGTGATATCAATGCCACCATATCGACATAATTACCAATTATTTTTATTATAATTACAGTTGAACTTTTCGATTATAAGAGTGCGTGGCGTCAACGTCATCGATTATGGATAATATAATGTGTGAAACCTATCATTACAATTTCATTGGTCCAACCAATGGAAAAGTTCATTATAGCGTCTTTGGATCAACCCGAGATCCACTTCGTACTATCGGCTATGCCGCCATGAAATTTGAAAATTAGACCATCATACCCAGTACCACTGGATTCTTCATGAAGACTACTGATCAATAATAGAATGAAATATGGAGTGATTCATTCGGAAAATCGATGACGAAGTGTATCAGTATTGACATATTTCCTTGTTTCTTCCGAAATGTTGACGTTGCTGATGACTCTGTTGATTTTTCATATTCCTGTACTGTATATTTCGATTTGGTTCGAGAGAAACTAGTTATTTGTTTAACTAGGCAGCACTTTGCTGCCGAGTTGAACATATGATTTTTTCTCCGATTGTTCATAATGATCTAGGAGGATATTTTATTTGCGAATTATAACAATTTCCACAATCTCTTCATTTTTCCTGTAGTGTTCGATTATGATAAGATTCTGATAGAAATCGCAGTTGTTGTTGAGTATAATCAATTTGCTGCCTAGGCAGCAAAGTAACCACTTCGCTGCTTAGGCAGCTGATTGATATGTGTCAGCAAAATTAATATTTGCTGCCAATCGGAGAAGAAAAGGTTTACTGAGTACAAGTTATGATAATGCATGGAGACTTATCGAATCTACATCAACAATGAATTGATTTCATCCAATGACATGGTTATTCGATTTTTTTCTATTCAGTCCAGACGAGAGGAAAAATATCCCTTGCCTACACTAATATTTCGACTGTATCTGCAGTAGCTATAATCTCGGTATGAATCCATTTGAAACTGCATCACGAAATGGAATCGTTTCAAATAATAAAACATTCCAACGAATCGTTTACATAGGGATAATTCGAACATCGCTCTTGTTTTCATTGAAAATACTATATGTATATTCATTGTGATTTCGCGGCTTCAAAACCAATATTGCCCGAACCGCTTCAAAAGACTGCTTGGGATTTGATGAAAATATTACTATGCGAATGAAACAGTTTGTAATCTGATTACATTGTGACCCAGTAGGTCAATATGAGACCATTTCAGAAAGAATGAATGACAAATATGAAGGGGAATATTTTTGGAAGAGATATTCTATGGACCTCAGTCTATTCAGAATCTCAGGGGATATTCAATACTGAATTGAATATTTTATGTATTCATGAACTCATCGAACATTTGGTGAAAAATGTGATTTCTTAAATTGTCATATATAAGAAGTTGAAATAGCATAAAACCAAGACAGGATCATACTTTGAAATCTTCCCATCAATCGTTCTCTCTGCATCATAATGAATTCCTAATATTCACTGAACGGATATATTTAAGGATGAATAATATGGGGAGTGCCTGTTACCATTTTGATTCATTCCTTGGATATTTCATGAATTGATTTCTACGTCTTTTCTAGAATAGATCATTTCGTGTCTTACGATCTTATTCATTTTAGCTTGATTCCTCTTGAAAAAAACATATTGTCTTAGTGTGTTCCACTAAATGTGACCATGAGTATATTCTTCATATCACGTTCACGTCCTTCGAGTCTAGAAGAATGAATTTCAATTCAATTTGAGAACTGGAGCTTCAGCTCATTTTGTTGCCTCCAGGTGAAAAATGCCTACCTTCTCTTCGACTCCAAGTGGCTGTCTTCGAGAAGAATGAGAGATGTTGATCTCTTAAAGGCCTGTCAGCTCCAAAGAAGTATATATTGATCGACTTTCTTGAACCTAGGAAAGGAACCAACCCTTCCTACGTTATGTCATTCAAATATGTATAACATTGGATGAAAGGCTATTTCAACACATCTTTTGTTGAATGCTTCTAGTGAATTATACCACCACATCCACATTGTCTTACCAAGAAATAGCAAAAACTTTGGATGAGAACCGACCTCTGGAAAGGTCGAAGTGGAATAGTCCAAATGCAACTCTCTCTGAATCCAATCTAACTGATCTAACATAAGTGAGCCATGAAAATCATATTGGATATCGCTCCAGTTCTGGAGAGAAATGAGATCTAGAATGCAGACCAAGACCTTGTTTACAAAAGCTATTTTGATTTATTGAATTCATTGAGGAACAGATGAGCAATTGAATCTCGGAAAGGGTTTGAGCCTAGATCAAATCTCGATTTTATCATTTCATGAGTGAACCATTGGGTCACTTCACGATTGAATTGCAACTGAATAGATTTGCTACATTTTCATCCTTGAAGATTCTCCTCGTGAGAGCAGTATTTCACCTAATATTGTGCTCAACATTTGAATGAAACTTTTGATTCCACATTTTGCCAAAATGACCAATTCCTCAATTTGAACAATACCACAATTGGAAGTTTTTCGGAATAGTATTATTTTTTTTTTCATTGACTTTTCCCAAAAATGGATTCTTCAGATCAATCAATAGTAAAAATATCACCAATATTCATGATGAAAACCACGAGCTGGACTCGAGAAGAGTTCGAATAGAAAAGTATCGATTGGGATCATCGATGAGAACAACGATATTTCTCGAGTTTCTATCAGATATTTCAATAAATTCTAGAAGATCATCTAATCTCTCTTGATAGTCCGTAACACTGTTCCTACTGAAACACCAAGGCAATGAAATCTCACCCACAACTTCGACGAAAGTTTCCTACCGATTTTCGATGAACATAATATTATTATCGGGATCGTGATAATTATAGAAAGTTATTATTGGAACAGGCGGCAGTCATGTTTCGGTATTCATTATCCAAAAATAAATATGTGTCAGAGCAAGACTAGTGACCCGGTGGCGCACAGGTTGTTACTATTTGATAACAGTTTTATTAACCGGTCGTTCTTTTGTCGGAAGATTCTCTGCGACATCCATTGAAGAGCTGAAAACTTTGATTGCTACTTTCATTTCATGATGTTGCATGGTTCGATGAATCTGAAATTTCAATCTCATTCAAATACATATAAATGATACAAATGACCGGAAATGGCGAGCGTGACAGGGGAAAAAGTTGTTGAACAAAAAGGATCAATTCTCTCTCCCAATGAATGAAAGTAATACCAACCTTCATCATATGCTCAAATGCATGAATATCATCAAGATGAGGAAGATCGAATTCCAAGTGTGATATCAATTATTCCTTGAAATAGATTGCCTCACAGATTGAGATACTAATAAATTCTCATGACAGAACATTGACACCCAACTGATATTATTTGTGAGTTTGACAAAAATAATGCTCGTCTGTGGTAGAATCATTTTCATTTCTTGAAAATGTTGGGAACATCAACATGAGTCCCAAATAATAACTGCGACTCAAGTAGAGGCACCTCCGGAACTTCCCTCATATGTTCTGTCAATAATTTATCGTTTGTATCAACTATGTATCGGAACAGGTTGCCAAGATTCCTTTGAAATTGGATTCATGATAAAAAATTTATTTCAGTTGGTTTAATCTGAACTTTTCCAACATGGAGAATCCATGAAAGAGCAGTTTCATCTGGAAATCATCAGTGTAGTCAGGCTGAACTGAAGAGAATATACTGTTTCGGCTTGATTAAAACCCTACTCGAAATACGGGTGAACTTCTGGAGTTTGTGGGTTTTATTCATTCTGAAATTCCCCTTATGTACTTCACTTATACACACCAAATTCCCAATTCGAATCTATCTCTGATGCATTACATGGAATTCAAGTCAACAAATTTGATACTTTCCTCATGATTCAATCATTTCTCTCTCTCTCTCTCTCTCTCTCTCTCTCTCTCTGGAAGTTCAAATATTGGAGTTGTTCTTGGTGTGATATTATGGACACCAAAATGATGGATGGGTACCAGTTCAGTTATTTTCATTTCTATGCAGGCACCGGCGTTCAATTTGAAATGAAATTATTGAATTATGCACCTACGTCAATGACAGTGTAGACCAATAATTCTATGATCAGTTGATAATTATTATAATAATCTTCATTCACGACGATTACCTCTATTTGATACATTCACATCCGATGTAACATTTTCTCTTGCATCATCTGTGTACATTCATGATGAATTCGCTCCAAAAGTGATACTAATGTATGTGTGATTGTTCAAAATAGTTCATTGGCCCTTGACAGGACACCGTAGGACAGAACCTAGACCGATATAGGCAAATAACTGTTTGTAGTGCCTAACAGTGAACTGTTAGGCACTACTGAACTGAACAACCCGATTTTGCTTCGGATTAATGAATGTGATACATAGTATTCATTTCAATAACTTAATTTCCTGAGGGTTACTAACTTTCGCAACCATGCATAATAATTTTTCCTAGTGATGATTAACGATTGCTATGTTTCATTGTAATTACTGAGGTTTTCAGGAACTTTTGGCTGGTTCATTTATGACCACATAATTACGACGTTTATTGCTCAGGCTATTTTGCCTGTGACGTTGGTGATTTGTACGTTAGTGATTACCATACATTGATTTTAGTACATGCCTAATGGTTTTCGTTGTTATTGAACTTCTTATATGAAACAATAATATCCTCCATTTGATATCAGATGACATGATATTTGAAATGATATACGCATATATTGGAAATTAGTTGAGAGATCACATCAATCGATGTATCGTGATTTTCACTCATTAGCGTTCAGGATTTTCCAGAGCTCCAAGCATCTTAAAGTGCTAGTCATGTTTTCTGGTACCACCTTCACTTAGATTTTCGAATTGGATAATTTCACATTACCGTCCAAGACGAAGGAAGAACTCCTGTTTCGTGAGGCCATCTTGAATGTATACAGCTGTGTATAAGCAGATGCTAAATTATGTTGAAAGCATCATTCTCCTCACGACTAATCGGTCAGGGTTCAGTCAGAAACACTTTCGTGAATCAATTTTGCAAATGGACGCAATCGGTCGATAATATGTTGCGGGTGCATTCTCAGACCCGAGAAGAGTTTATTCAGTAGCCGAAAATCAAAAACAAGAGTGATTCTCATTCAACGCATGTAGTCACAGAATAAGTGTACGTCTGGATCTCGATGTGTTGGATATATTTGCTCACATTGGAATTCAGGAGTTCAATGGTTCATTCATTGGAATTCTGCTTGAAATAGAATCCATCGAAAGTGAAACAACAGAATCTGGAATTGTTACTGAGGAATAGTATTCCTTCTTCAATCTCATCATACCACGCAAGGAGAATATCAATTGTTCGTGGAAAATCCTGTGAGCCAGAGGTGGGATGTTGAGAAAAGAGGAAGGCCGTTAATTCTAAAACTATGCTTCATTGATGAATAATGCTTGTGAGAGCGAAGTTTGACAGTTCTGGAGCCTGACAATGTAGGGGTTACTAGCGTGAATTCATCCAGTTTGTCTGACTGGAACCGCTCATTATTGTACAGGGTTAGTAAATATCTTTCGAACGAAAAGAACGATGTTCATGAAGATTCGCAAGTGCAATGGAACAGAATGCATGTGATGTACATTTTTTTGTTAATGATATACTTCCGGTTTGAAATGAGATGCCATCAACTTCTCTAATTCAAATGGGATACCCTATATATTTTCACAGATTTTGGGCGAACTCATTATTTCAAATTCATGAATACTGGGTTTAGTGTAAAAAAAATTGTAAAAACGAGGAATAACTCACTGTCAGTTGTACAATAGGTGTACAACGAAATGCATCTGATTTACATTCTCTGTGAATAATATACCTTCGGTTTAACCAGGAATGCCACCAACTTCTTTGATTTGAATAGGACACCTTTTATATTTTTACAGATTTCTAAAAGAGCTTGTTATTTTGAATTCAAATATACTGAGTTTCGTGTGAAAAAATTGTAAAAACGAGGTAATAACTCACTGTTAAATGTACAAAAGGGGTACATCTCATTATTTTAGAATAATGAGAAACAAAATTACTTCAAATGTTCATAATGCTCGCCGTTTACTTGCTGACAATATGCCATCCTATCAACGAATTCTTGAGTCACTCTTTCCAAGACTTCTCCACGTATTAGTTCACATTCATCAATGATTCTTTGTCTTAATTCCTGTGAGTTTGTTGGTCGTCTAACGTGAACACGTAATTTTAGATAACTGAGGGGCTGAGATCCGGAGAACGATCAGGCCAATCTATGAATCCTCTACGTCCAATCCATCGATTTGGACAATTCGCATCCAGAAAATCCGTAACTCGTCTATCATAGTGGGGAGGCTCTGCATCTTGTTGAAATAACCAAACATTTTGTGGTAACTGGAGTGCAGGAATAATTTCGTTATTCAGTACATCCAAATACTTGTCACCATTCAAGTTTCCGTCGATGAAAAATGAAACTATAAGCCTATTTTCGACCATTCCCATCCAAACATTCAACTTCTGTGGATGCTGGGTATGTACTTTATGAATCCAATGAGGATTCTTCTTCGACCAATACCTTGAGTTATGGCGATCAACTGTTCCATTCAAACAAAAAGTTGCCTCGTCGGAAAAAACTATTCGCAAAATTCCAGCCGTCGGTCAAAATTATCGTCTGACAATTCTTGAACCAACTGTACCGTATATCTTTCTCACTCAACGTCGACTGATATCATGGTTTAGTGCCAAATTTGTGGTGAAAGTTTGAGGTGATTCTTCTAAATCGATTGCAAATTTTTGTTTAACAGTTTCGTTTGTTGCAGTCCGCGGTTTTCCAGGTTTCAGCAAATTTTTTACCATCCCAGTTGTATTAAAACGTTGTAATGTTTTAGTTACTATTGAGCGTGATATAGGATTTCTCTCCGGATGCAAATTATTTCAAATATGAGACACTTCCTAATGAGTTCTTACACGATCATGATAACCAATCATCATTAAAATTTCAATACGCTCTTTTCCACGTGAAATTTATTTCCGTCAATTAGAATTTGATACTTGGAAAACAAAAGACGTACTAAACAGTACTCGTTTATTTATTACAATGCATACAAACAACATCAATTAGTTTATCTGGATTGTTTTCTGCTTCAATGCAAATAAACTCAAAGGAGGTTGATTGAAGTGCTATGTTCCTCGTTTTACAAATTTCCTCACACTGAACTCAGTCCGTATGAATTCAAAATAACAAGCTCTTTCGAAATCTGTAAAAATATATAAGGTGTCCCATTTGAATTAAAGAAGTTGATGGCAGTTCCGGTCAAACCAGGAGTATATCATTACCAAAAAATGTACATCAGATGCATTTTTTCCATTGCACTCACCTGCAAATTTCCATTGATATAATTCTTTTCGTTTAGAAGATATTTACTTGGTTCCATACTATATCCCAGCCCTATAGAATGATAGATGAAATTTCTGATATCTATGAAGAAGTGAAGATTCGCCGGTCTCTTCAGGATATTCTAGAGAAGCGATCAATTCGTGCATGTAGTCACTGACACGACGAATAGCTCTCTTCTCTTCTGAATTCAATCTCAGAGTTCCAGTATATGGTTGTGAACATGTGAACAGTACTCCGGGAAACGACCAATTTGAACCTGGTAGTTCATGAGGAGCTGATGAGGAATGAAGTACCTATTTGCACGTGATAAACAAGCCAGTTTTTGTGCGGCAATTCACGCAATGAATCCCACATGGTCGTACCTTGAGAGAGCGCTATTTGTGGTTATATACCTGACATCATCATATTGGGAATTGTGGGATCCTCCTTCCTGGTGGAGGTACAAGCTCGAGTTATAGGGAGTACAATTAGTTTATCCAAAACTTGGTACATAAACGGTATGATCATTCTCGTTACCGCTGTTCATTTCTTCACGAATTCGATGAGAACGATGATTGCGTACAAAATAGAGGGATTTTAACTAAACTTCCAACATTAGTTATCTTAGAATTAATAACGGATTTTAGGTAGCTGCTGACTTCTCATCTAAAAACCGCGATTAATCACGATCAGTTGAATTTGAAATTGTTTTTCTGTAAGAATTCACGAATTGCCATTCTGACGATAGACAAATTCTCAAGATTGTGGGCCGATTGATATTCCTGAGAAGAACATAGAAATCGGAAAAATTGATAATTCTTCCAAAAATCAGAATGAAACTACAAGATCATGAGGAAATATATGTTTCACTTCGACGAGAGTTCAAAGAAACTCATTTCAACGAGATTATAAGGCGGTAGTCGCAGATGTTCGATGTGATTACGTTCTATTTCTTCAAGAATGCTAAAAAACACTGCTGTTCGGGGATATTGGGAAACTTTTTACCGGCAACCGATGATTAGCTTTGGTAACAGGGGATGGTAAATGCAGTGTAATATGAGGATGATGAAGAAGTCATACTCATGGAAATATTTCAGGAAAATGATGTCACTTTCGAGAAAAATGATTGTCACGAATATGTGTTCAGAAACCAAAGGTTTTTATTACGAAATAACCAGATCTCTATTACGGTTCTTGAAGAGACGACACACTCATTGAAATGATGTTCAATACTTGATAGATTGAATTTACATAAATACTATAAAACACTTCACATCATTACATAGAGATGAATGTTTGCTAGTAGGCTACGATTCTCCAAATGAAAAAAAGGTTTTTTTTTTATTTTCCAAACAGGCACTTGGCCCAATTACAGGACACAATATACAATTTTCGGGTGGAATTGTTGAATATATGAAATATATACATATAATGGTAATACATTCATAGAGTATCAAAAAATACAAACTCAATTGATGGAATATCCACATATTGTAATCATAATATATTTATGGAATATTAAGAATATGAAAAAAATCACGAAAAAAATATGGGATAGGAATTTGTTGATTCGCGAACATAGTGTTTTTCATCTCTCTCTTGGAAATATTTATTGGTATTGCATTTACAAAGTGAGTCAAAAATGTGTACCGAGCTTTCTGGGGGTGATAGAACATTGGAAAATAAGTGTAGTTTGATGATTAAACTCATGGCCCAAAATGCATATTAAGGGAGATATATCCTTCCAAAGTTGATAAAATTAAAATAATTTCTCCGCATAACATGATGATGAGAATTGAGAACAAAATTATTCATCATGACCTGCTAAAATATTGTTACCGATGAATCTCGCGATGAATAATATCAAGCTGCTGATATCATGTAACTACAAAAACTCAAATATCTCACGAACGGCTCAATTTTTTGTATTCGAATAAGAGTACCTTTTTCATGTAATTTTCTTCGCTCCATCGAATGCTCCTGTTTTCTCACCGAAAATAATACAGGGAAAAAAGTTTTCCACAAAATATCATGACTCACCCTCTGAAAACACCCTTTATAACAATATCAGAAATGTGGAAGTGTGACGAAAAAATGTATTTTGACAACATACATTCATGCACAAAATTTCAATCGGGTGGCTTTGATCGTTCAGAAGTTATGCGGAGAAATTATTTTAATTTCATCAACTTTGGAAGGATATATCTCCCTTGATATGCATTTTGGGCCATGAGTTTAATCATCAAACTACACTTATTTTTCAATGGTCTATCGCCCCCAGAAAGCTCGGTACACATTTTTGACTCACCCTGTATGTCTACTATCTGACAGACTTTATTTAATCCATGGCACATTGCGAATAAGGAAAATTTGAGTAATATATTGGTTCTTGGTGTTGAGAGGTGAAAACATCGTTTGATTTTACCATTGATTCTTGGCACATGAAAATCAAGTTGGGATAGTTAATTTGGGTGAGTTGATGCGATTGTTCACCAGTTTGTATATGAACATACAACAATAATGAGTTCTTCTGTCTCCAAGAGATAGAAAATGAAAACGCTGTGATCTATTCCCTGAATGGGGTATTCATCATCTAGTTTGTAGCTGACATATTTCATATGCCGTCGTTGGACAGATTCAAGCGATTGAATGTGTGTTGTGTATATGGGTGACCACATGAGACAGAAGATAGAAGAGATGTCAAATGAGGAATTTATCTGTGTAACTTATGTACCTTACCTCTGTACCAATGCAGAATATTGGACTCGAGGCAACTATATTATTTGAATGTCGTATCAAAATATAAGAAACTGGAAAATCATAACTGTTCACGAACTCATAAGTATGGCACAAGACAAAGACACCATCCCTCATATGAGCAAGACAGTTTGTCAACGATCAGTTATGAACTTCGATATGTTCAAGATTAGAGTTGAAATATTCATTCACGAAACCTCAAGAGCGATATGCGATGGAATAATTGAACCGAAGTAGGTACTCAATTTCTCAATTTTCCACTTTTTCAGTTATTTCTATATGTTTGATATTTTATTATGTCGAATCATTCTCATTTTCAATTCATACTTTCGTCATTCAGTTATTTCATTTGTGATATGTTATATTTAATATATTTTTTTATATCTACCTTCATAGTGAGTTCTGTTTTTATTGTTCTTGAAACAAGTGGTCAGTCGCTCATTGAGTAGAATCATTTATTACCTGAATGATACTTTCGTCTGTCAGTGAATGTTATTATTATTATTATCATTATTAATATCATTACTTCATTTGGTGTTGGTAAATTATTGAATTGAAACCTCTAAAATTCGTCATGATGTAATGTGTTTTTTAGAATTTCTGAAATCCAAAATATTCAGTATCATCGATAATACTAGATTTTTCATTGAAAAAACATATGAGTTCGCGTCGTACCTCCAAAACCGTACCTCAACAGTATTTCTGAAAACTTCGTATATATATAATCGGTCCAAAAAGTATTTTTGATCCTCAAGATCGCCCTGTATATTATGAATGAGAACAGTTATGCAAAATCTGATGAGACTCAAAAGAACCCTGGTAATAATCCATCTCATATTCATGACCAAACTATTTATAGTTGATGGGTCAGACCTGATGATACATACATAGAAACCAGAAGTCAAACATGGAGTCTGCACACTCACATTATTACGTGTTTTTCCATATGATAACTGAACAGATGTGAAGAATCTAATATCACTGAGAAGTCAGTTGATATATCTGTTGGATGATGTGGAATGATACAGGGTGTGCGATTTGAGAAACTGAATTGAATTTCCCATACATTTTAGGGATAGAGTGGAAGTGTTATAGAATATGGTATAGACTTCCGATAGTCGTGCAAGTGCAGATGGAATTAGAAGTGGTGAACTCTTCTAAAGAGATGTGCCCCATTGGATTTACAAAAATCAAGAACAGGAAGTGAGCATAATCAAGTGGATATTCATTTATGTTGGAGTGTACAGGGTTTTTCATTCGAAACTCAAGTCAAACTGTACTTTGGAAAGTGATTCCAAGACATGCCTCTCAATTCAATCTCACATCAGGGTTCATTCAGTTCTGAACAAAAGTTGTCACTACATAATTAATTGATCTTTATTCTTTGGTGGAGTTGATTGGAAATAATTTATTTCGCAAATTACGAGATACCATATTTCAAAAACATCTGTGAGTTCACTGACTGAGAGTTACTCTTCTGGAATATATCAACGTGGTACCCATACAACACCATGTTCATAGCAAATTCATCGGCACAATATAATTTTTCAGGAATATGGATTGTTAAAATCTCATTAGAAGTGGAGACCCAGTATATTTCCATCCATGACTTGAATGTGAAGTTTTATATTTTTCCTCAAACGATTCTGTTTGATAACTTTTTGACAGATTTGTCAATGTCCAATTGAATTTTGAGTTTAGTAAAACTTATAACGAAATCACCTAGATTTATTACGATACTCGTCTTCTAATACCTACAAACCCGACACATACTTCTACACCGGGTAGGTGTAGTTGTTGCTATTACATTTGGCGACCGTGACAGGACATTAGAAGATGGAGAAACTGCTGAAAGCGTTAGATGTTCATAGAACTGCATTTGAACGTTTATATGAAGATACGGTGAGATTACTGCTGGACCCAAATACAGATGTGGCAGATCTACAAGGGAATATTCGAGTCCTGGAGACTAAGATGGAGAAGATGGTGGATCTAGAGAAGCCTTTGCTAGACCAAATGCTGGAGATGGATGTTTCGGCTGAAGAAATTGATTTGGAAGTAGCTAGAGCTGATGACATCTCAGGGAAGTATAATAGGCTTAGAGCTAGAATTGATAGAAGGTTGAATAATGATTCTCTCTCTGAATTATCGAGTGGAAACTCTTCTAGTCAGAATAAAAGGAGAGTTAAATTACCGCAGATCGAATTAAAGAAGTTTGGGGGTGAAATTAAAGATTGGTTACCATTCTGGGGACAATTCGAGAGAATAGATGAAGATGGAACTATTAAGAATGGAGATAAATTTCAATACCTTGTTCAGTCAACTATATCGAATTCACGTGCCCGTCAGTTGGTCGACAGCTATCCATGTACAGCGGAAAATTACCCAAAGGTTATTGAGAGTCTCAAATCTCGTTTCGGTCGTGAAGATTTATTAGTGGAGGTCTACGTTCGAGAATTATTGAAATTGATTTTATCGAATTCACGTTCTAAGGTGAAACTGAGTAACCTTTATGATCAACTTGAATCGCAGCTCAGATCTTTAGAAACTTTAGGCGTGAATTCCGATAAATGCGCAGCTATGCTATATCCTCTAGTTGAATCTTGCTTGCCGGAAGACATCTTACGAGCGTGGCAGCGTAGTAAAAATTATGATTTAGAGTCATCTTCAAAGGACCGTTTGGAAACTATGATGATATTTTTGAGACGAGAAGTGGAAAATGAAGAGAGAATTTCTTTAGTCATGTCTAGTTTTGATCTTGGTAGTAAGAAGTCATTCCTACTGCTTCGGGTTTGGCTAATCAGAACAAAAAAGTTCCCAAATGTGTTTTTTGTAAAAAACTTCACTATACATCAGATTGTGATGATGGTGACATGGAAAAATTATCTTATCTAGAAAAACAGAAGATTTTGATCAGTAATGGTCGCTGTTATATATGTTTGAAGTTTGGACATATTGCACGTAAATGTGCAGTAAGGATAACTTGTTCTCAATGTAAAGATAGACACGCCACTATAATGTGTCCCAAAGAACATCCAGTTGAATCGAATACACATCATGTTAACCAATCTGCAGTGACTATTGAGAATTTATCAAATTCAACATATAATGAGGTATTTTTGCAAACTCTTGTTGTTAAACTTTGTAGTGGTTCAAAAACACGATTGATTAGAGCAATAATCGACACAGGATCACAAAGATCGTATATTGTTAAATATACTGCTCTTGATATGGGTTATGAGTCAATAGATTCTGAAGAGATGATTCATTCTCTTTTTGGTGGTTCTCGTTAATAATCAAACATAAGATTTATAAAGTGACTGAAGAGAATTGAAGAAAACTATGTTTGCAATTTCAATGCTCTCGATCAGCCGCTGATATGTAACAAAATAATTCCGATTCGAGAGGGACCATGGATATCTGAGCTGGCGGATGTTGGTATTTCCATAACTGATACACAAGATGGTCCTATAGAGATTTTGATTGGGGCTGATATGGCAGGAAAACTTTTCACTGGCAAACGTCATACCTTGGAGAGTGGATTAGTAGCAATGGAAACTTCATTGGGGTGGACTTTGATGGGTAGGATCTCGAACTCTATGTCTGAAATTTCCAAAACATCTTCAATGATAGTTAGTTCACTATTATGTAATAATGATATTTCACACCTGTGGAATTTAGATATTTAAGGAATTTCTGAACCAAATAAGAAACTAATAGAGAAAAATAATGAAACTGAAGTCATGAGGAAATTTCTTGAAACTATTGAAGTTGATAGGGATGGTAGGTATGTGGTGAATTTACCGTGGGTTGATGATCATGCACCATTACCAAATAACTTTCTAGTAGTCAAAAAACGTTTGGACAATCTCATGACGAAACTGAATGTTGATGGTTATTATGATACTTATGATGATGTTCTAACTGAATGGGTGAAAGAAGGAATAATAGAAGATATTTCAGGATGCATTGATCATGACGGGTATTATTTACCACATAGACATGTTGTTAAATTGAGTAGTGCAACAACAAAGTTGAGACCAGTTTTTGATGCATCTGCTGAAGAAAAGAATCACCCATCACTCAATCAGTGTTTAGAAACAGGCGTTAATCTTATTGAGCTTATACCATCAATTCTGATCAGAGGGTTTCACGAATAGGAATCGTTTCAGATATTAGGAAGGCTTCTCTTCAGATCAGTGTGAATGTAGATGACAGAGATTTTTTGAGATTTTTGTGGTATGATGAAGAGGGAACACTTAAGTTATTTCGCCATGCTAGAGTTGTTTTTGGAATCACCTCCAGTCCATTTCTATTAGCTGCAGTAATTAACTATCATTTGGAGAGATATCTTGTTGACAGTTCGATGTACGGAAATTCGAAATACAGTAAATGGATCATTGAGAAACTCAAGAACAGTTTTTATGTTGATAACTGCGTGACTAGTGTAAATGATGAACAAGAGCTTCAACACTTCATCAGACAATCAAGCGATGTTATGCTTGATGGTAAATTTGATCTTCGAGGGTGGGAGCATACTGTTATCGATGATGATAATGACAATTTTGTAAATAATGTTAATTTGATTCCGGTATTGGGTTTGAACTGGGATAAAAAATCAGATTCAATCGAAATTGATTTGAATTGGTTGAATAATATCGATATCAGTAAAGTTACTAAAAGAGTTATTCTTTCAGTAGCTCATAGATTATTTGATCCAATAGGATTTTCTTGTCCAGTACAAATTTGTCCCAGGTATTACTCCAAGAAACTTGGCAATCTAAATTAAAATGGGATTCAGAAGTATCAGATGCGATAAAATATGATTTTTTGAAGTGGTTGATGGAATTAAACTGTTTAAGTTAATTGAGAGTTCCGAGATGGTTACTTTCTAATGGTTCATCACAATGGAGTATCCATATGTTCTGTGACGCAAGTAAAACGGGGTATGCTGCTGCAATATTTCTACGTTCTGAAACTAGTATTCAGTTGATCCAAGCAAAAAATCGGATTTCTCCAATCAAAAAGTTGACAATTCCTCGAATGGAATTATTAGGTGCCACGATAGGATGTAGACTTTTGTCTTTTGTTTTGGAGAATATCAAGAAACCCGATCTTTTAGTATATTGTTGGACAGATTCAACTACAGTTTTGTCTTGGATCAAGAGAGATGATTTTTGGAAGCCGTTTGTTCGGAATAGGATTCAAGAAATTTGGTCTCTCACCGATCAAAACTGGTGGTATCATGTTCCTGGCCATTTGAATCCAGCAGATCTTCCATCAAGAGGTTGTTCTCCAAAGAAACTGTTACTTTCAAAATGGTGGGATGGACCAATTTGGTTACGGAATGAACAAGATTGGCCGAAACAACAATTCGAATTAAACGAAGAAGAAATAGATTCAGAAAAGAGAAAAGACACCACAAAAAGTTGTCTCAATGTGAAAATTGATTATTCGATATTCTATAAATATTTCCATCAATATCATAAGATACTGAATGAAATGGGATGGATTGAACGATTCATATTCAACTCGAGATTTCCTAAGGAAAGAAACAGAGGTAACCTATCTGTAGAAGAAATCGGAGGCGCAGAAATTGCTTTGCTGAAACTTGTTCAGCTAGAGGCATTTGGAGACATTCGAGATTCTAACATTCCTTCACTCTGTCCATCTGAAGATGATAATGGTTTGATACGAATCAAAATCAAAATTTCCGAACGAGACGACACCAATAATTTTATTTTCCCCATTATTTTGCCATCAAAGCATCCGTTACCGATAGGATAATCTACCACTATCATTTGGAAGGTTACCATGTAGGAGTCCAGGGATTGCTGTGCATAATTCGTCAGAAGTTTTGGATTATCAGAGGAAAGAAATCTGTCAGATCTGTCATCTCTAAATGTGTCACCTGTGAGAGATATAATGCCAAAAATTTGACATCAGATCCAGTTGCATTACCGGGTGATCGAGTCAGAGATGCTGCAATTTTTGAGGTTACTGGTATCGATTTGGCCGGTCCACTTTTTCTCAAAACAAAAGAGAAAGTATGGATTTGTTTGTATACTTGTGCAGTATATAGATCCATTCATTTGGAACTTGTTTGTTCCTTATCGACAGAAACATTCTTATTAGCATTTCGTCGATTCATAGCTAGAAGAGGTCGGCCTTCTATTGTATATACGGATAATGGAACTAATTTTGTTGATACTGAGAATTTATTGAAATCTCTGGATTGGAGTGGAATTGAGCAAGAAAGTACGATTCTAAGGATACGATGGAAATTCAACCCCCCTAGTGCAGCTTGGTGGGGTGGATGGTGGGAGAGATTGATAAGAATTTTGAAAGAATTATTACGAGAACAACTCGGGAAAGCATGTTTAACATATGAGGAGTTGTCTTCCGTCATCTGTGATTGTGAAGCTATCATAAATTCTAGACCATTAACATACATAACAGAAGATAACGACCAGCTCATAACAATCACCCCATCGATGTTCTTACATGACATCAAAGAAATTGGAACCTTTGATTTGGACGAAAGTGAAGCTACATCAATACGGCGACATTTGAAATATTTACATAGGATCAGAATTGAGCTACGAAGAAGATTTCGGAATGAGTATTTAAGCCAACTCATCTCACGAAAAGAGAAGTCTAATTCAACTCATAATATAAAGAAAGGAGAAATCGTTTTGATTGGAAACGAGAAAGTCAAGAGACTTGATTGGCCTTTGGGTATTGTAGAAGAAGTTTTTCCTGCCAAGGATAGCAAAATTCGTTTAGTACGACTTCGAACATTGAATGGAAAAGTGTTGCGACCAATTCAGAAGCTGTATCCATTAGAAGTTGATACAGATCACAACTCAGATTTGATATTGAACAAACCGACGAGAGCCCAATTCGGAAGACAAGATCAGGAAGAGTGGTCAAGACACCCTGCAGATTCAATTCCTCATGATTTTAAAAAAAATTTGTTGAGTCACGTCAAAACTTGCCTCAAGGTGGGAGAATGTTAAAATCTCATTAGAAGTGGAGACCCAGTATATTTTCATCCATGACTTGAATGTGAAGTTTTATATTTTTTCTTAAACGATTCTGTTTGATAACTTTTTGACAGATTTGTCAATGTCCAATTGAATTTTGAGTTTAGTAAAACTTATAACGAAATCACCTAGATTTATTACGATACTCGTCTTCTAATACCTACAAACCCGACACATACTTCTACACCGGGTAGGTGTAGTTGTTGCTATTACATGGATATTTCATTTTCTCATATACTGAATACTCACTGCTGGAGGAAGAAGGAATAGATCAATTGATTTTTCGAAAATTGTAGTGATTCCAATATACAGCGTGGTCCAATGAAAACTGAACAATTCGATTTTTCGGATTTGAAATGAAAATTTGGGAAATCGCTCGGACCTGTCGATTTATGATTGGAGGGGAAACAAATTTTTCGCTTCCTTCCACTATTTTGGTCGTCATTTGTTATCGATGAAAATTTGAAAGCGAAATTCAAGGATCAGATAGTACTCGATGAGATCTTCAAAATTACGTATTGCAACACCCCTCGTCCTATTCAAAATTAGGAGGCTGTGCTCATCCCTGTTAGGAGGTTGAAGTTACGGGGAAATTTGACGGGTTCAAGCAAATTCCTGAATTTTTATTTTGAAGCTGGAAAATCGGGGAGATTTTTCATGTGACTGACATGCATCAGGAGTGATATATAATTCCCTTCACAACGAGCTTATGAAAAGGGAGTATTTCCATAGTCTATCTCAGTGTAGACGAAATCCCAAGGAACTATATTGTTGAAATTGCTGATATGATTCATATATTACGTTTTATTCAGAAGAGTAAATGTCATGAACTGTTCGAAGCTAATAGCACAAATCTCACACTGACAGTTCGTGGCCACGTAGTTGACTGACATAGACATTCTCAGTCAAAATGAACATTTCGAATGAAAACAAAATCAGTATTATTGTGGTTGCACGATTAGTGTTATGAAAATTTTGATTCAGAAGTACTAATTTAGGTTACTTCTCAATGAATGATCGAACTACATAATCACGATCTCAAAATATCAACTATTTGTACAGGAATTTGTAAAAATGTCACCATCTTCTGGAGATGTTCATAACTATTAGGCCAATATAGCGGAAAATAGCTTTAGCTTTTTTGACGAAATAAAACACAATCAGTGACTGAACCAGTGTTTTGTACATCGTTCTCGAAACTATGAATTTATCATACTATACGAAAATTCCAGTTGCCAACGTTAGAGTAATTTTTTTCTCAAAAATCAGACGGATAATAGCGACACTATGGTTAGGGGCGTTTTTCGTCATTCGAGTTGTATGGGAGGATGGATTTCAGGAAAACATATTCCAGAAATGAAATGAAAATTTGGCTGGGATCACGGCTCCAGGGAAATTCCTTCCCGATTCATAATGTTAAATGAGGTGTCGATAACCAGCTGTAACAAACACATGTGCCATTCGCGTCAAATCAGGTGAAAATTGGAGGCGGAAAACCCAGTTAAGATATGCAAATACCAAAAATTCGCTTGCTGTTGCAGATTGCCAAAGAAATTGAATTTACTAAAATGAATCCCGACCCTTTCGCGTTCGGAAATGAATATTGAGATGTTATATTTCAGAGCGGATTCGGGGCTCACAAACATTAAACAGCTTCTTGTAATATGTCGTGCGTACCTTTTAACATACAGGATGCCATATTAATTTCCTGCCGCTTTTGAAGTTTGACAACGAATACCCAAGGGCATGAAACACACATGGGAGAAAATGAAACTTTGCTCCCATCTCACGTCGTTTCCAATTACATACGTTTTTCAAAGAAGATATACGAATGAAAGTAGTGATAATAATTATGCTTCCATAGAGTTCATAAACATAAGAAGTACTACATGACATGGAAACTATAAAGGCAGAAGTTACCAATTCTACAGTGACCATGTAGAGGTTATGATAAATTTGATATATCCTAACACAGAGTGTTAGAAAATGATATGTGGTACAGAATATGATATGAATTCGACTAATCCTTTCGAATTGGATTCGAAATTGGGTGAGATGAATGTTGAAGACTGAAAAGTTTCGGGTCCAATTAACATCACTGTATTTTTATAGATAGCACATTCTCACTTGAAGATGTATCATTTTGATGAGTCGGTTTTTGCATCCTTGACATTGATGAATGAAATTTATTCAACATCCATCCTGATTGGGTGCATTCCACTAGACAACCACAACTCTCGAAACTGCGATCATTTCCGTTCCACTAGGTTATGACTAGCTCGTCAGTGTTTTGGTCAATCCTACGAGTGTAATGGAAATGCTTTGATGCAAGTTGGATGAGCGACGATAATCAAATTTGTTTCGATATCTGAATATTTCGCAGTCCAAATGATGATACAAAATCTGCACTTATGAGACGAAGAAATATTTCGAATCATTCAGTGAAACCTCTCAAGCAACGATCATGTGTGGTTTATCACTGGAACGTCTTCACCAAAACTTAGCTTTCTGTTCAATGCAAAAAGGTACTTCAATCAATCAATCAATCAAAAATATGCTCTATTGTCTGAAAAAGTACTTATTGAGAAAGCGTTAAACTAAACTATTACATATAAATGAGTTACATAATAAGTAAATAGATGTTATATACTCTAATTATAAATATTGGTTTCACAATATATAATGCTACAAACACATTGAAATAATGAAACTTTCTAAATGGTTACAATCTATATCACCATGTGTCACTATAATATTCTTGTAGGCAATAGTATGCTTCCGTACACAATATATCTTCAACTGCCTTCCGGAATTTTGGCAAGTCAGACATTTGCTTCAAATTAATTGGCAAATGAATGAACATTTTTTTACTTTCAAACATCAATGAATTTTTTGTTGAAGAAGATTTTGGAATCGGCAGAGGTATGTTGTTGTTTTGACGTTTCTCGTATGTTCTAGGTCTGATTGAATTTTTATGTTTCTTTTTTATCAAACATACAGATTCAAGTATGAAGATGCTGCACAAAGTTAATATTTTGTGAAGCTGAAAAAGAGGTTTGCAGGGATCGGAGTTTTTAACTCCGCACAAATAGCGTATTGCTCTTTTTTGCATTACAAAAACTGAATTGAACAGTTGTTGGCTGCAGAAGCCCCAGAAAGGAATGCCATATCGCAAATGCGATTCAACCAATGCAAAATAAGATGCTTCAGCAATCTAAAACCTAAGTTCCTTCGTAATTATTCGGACAGCTGGTTTTTTGTTCAAGAACGTTATATGATTATTGAATTTCAATTTTTTATCTAGAGTTATACACAAAAACTTTGTATTTGACTTGTTAACAATTGTTATGTTCTCTAGGTACGAACTATCGAAGTTGAATTTCAAGGTCAGGATATTAGCCTTATTTGCATTGAAACATAGGAAATTGGCATCACACCAATTATTTACTTTTTCTAAATCGATCGATATTATGTTTTTCAGTGCATCTATGTCGTTCCCGTGCCACATTATAGTTGTATCGTCAGCAATCATTGTGAACTTTCCTGATAAATCGATGCTTGCTAAGTCATTTGAATACAATAGAAAGAGAACAGGGCCGAGTACTGATCCTTGAGGAACACCACAATGGATCTTTGATTCCTCCGATTTTACATTTTGTATTCTGACCATTTGCGTTCTGTCAGAGAGGTATGATTCTATCCAGTTGTGGACAGTACCTCTGATCTGATTTCGTTCAGAAGAAATGAGAAGAAATTCTATTCTATTCGCCTAGTCGGTGATACTACTTTCATGAGATTGACGTAGGTATTCAAAGATTCTCAGAAAGGCAGGCGATCTTTCTCACTTTTTTATACATATTTCGGCGCGGTCAGTGCTTATCGGAAATCTCGTCTATCAACCCATCACGACCGTCAAACCTCGCTCTAAAGTGAAGTTGTGGAATTCCATTTGGAAACTATAATGTTCCACGAACATTATAGCTTTTCCTTTCGTGTTGTCAAATGATGGAGCGAGCTCGATATAGTGTCCTCCACTTCTATAATAGCATGGCGAACATAAAAATGGTCACCTAAACCTGCAACGAATCAGTTGGGAAAAACAAATCTGGTCGTGTTTCTATTCTTGCAACATCCTACAGTTTTTGGCTTATAAAGTTCATGAGCTGAATATAAGAGTTGTCCAGAAACCCCCGAAACTTCTGAGATTCATGGAAATTTCGAAATTGAGAGCACAAGACAATAAGTGTTGTTCATATACATGTATTTTGTATGTTACGAGATATTTTGTTTACCCTGAATTTATACATTATGATTATGTATAATGTCTAAACCTGCAGAATTTATATTATTCATTTGTGACTTCTTGTATGAGGGATTTTCATTCAGATGAAATAAATTGGATTATTCGACTGATTTTGAATTGATTGGAAATAGCTGGTATTATTTCCATGTACTTTGTTTGGAAGTTTGTGATGAGAAAAGGGACATTCATATTCATTTAAGGATGGGTAAGGTCAGGTGGAGTCAGTGGGTATATAAATTCAATGTCAATGTCAATGATGATTTGATGAGCATATCACCTCATTTTCTTCGACAGATTATATTTTATCCAAGGTTCGAATCATAGCTGGATCTTGATTCTTTTTGCCAATGCGGGATGAACTTCCCTGACAGAGTACCAATCACAGCATTGACAATATTCGAAAACGAACATAAACGAACGCCTTACACAGAAGAACAGATTGGGTAATTACCAGCCCTTCGAAGAGGGAACTGATGCTATGAACAAATCCTATTAGTATAAATTGTAGACCTAGATGTCCGCAACGACGTGTCGTATATCTCCGAATAATCGGACCGTTATACAATTCATTCTTCTGGAGGGAGGATCAGACAGACCGAACTGACAAGATTAATTTCGTGAATTCTGCTGGTTATATTTGCAGTTGAAACCCCGTAAGTCAGTTTCGAGAGTCAGGCAGCTGTACGACCTCTAGGAAAAATGATAATATGGTGAATTTCAGGGCAAGAAAGTGTTGAAAAATGAAGATGATCAGGCTACAGTAGTCTAAGCTTGAATAAGTTGGAAAAAATCCAATGCAATCCAATTGCAGAAATGTGTCTTCAAAGACGGAGTACACTCATTTGGCAACTTTTTTCAAAAACGTTCATTCCGAACGAGTCAAATCACTGGTTTCAGGAGTTATTGGAACTCCCGATGAATATTGATCGGCTTTCAAAAATATTAACAATATCACTATACATTTTCATATGGCAGAATGGAATCAGTTTGAATCTGTATTTCTCATTGAATCCTTATAGAAAGTTCAGTACTGACTATATAGGTTTCTCGCTGGTATCAGTAACGAACAATGGGGTGAAGACAATAGCAGACGACTGATCAATTCAACTAACTAACCTAACGTTACTGTACTCATACCCAACTATTCGATTATCTGTCCTCTCGATAGGGGAACAATAATGGCCCTACAGCTTTGGATGGCAGTCATTGTTAGCCATTAATATCATTTCTGGCACATCAACAGTCAGTGAATCAATCAAAATGCCAGTAAATGTTGTAATCCTGTCATTGCATCCGATACGTTCGTCGGGTAGCAGAATTTATATCTATTACTATGCATAAGGATAATAAATTGTACATGAGGAACTAGGAAGTGGAGAAGATGAATGGATTGGAAGTATTGCAACTGGATAATTACCTGCCATAGATATCAGGAAATTCTTGGTGAATCGAAGGTTTCGTTTTTGGAAAATCTGAATTCTCTGAAAACAAAACATACAGTAGAAACATGAGGTACACAGGAGGAAAGGTTCCTGTTGAGGAAATCTGAACACTGAAATTATTACTAACATTTTTGGCAAAACACTCATTACAAGTATCATGAGATTCCACGTTGTTTTTGCTTTCATGTTCCAGGAGAGATGATATCAAGAAACACTGAATAGACAAAATTTGTTGAAATGAATCGCCCTGATAAATCGAGGGAGTGATATGAAGAAGAATATAGTTTGTTCGACTCTGGCTGATGCCAAGTCCTGAGGAGCTAAGAGGAAGGGAAACTTATTGCTCTTAGAAAGGAAACATTTTCATCTTCCCCAGGGAGAGAAGAATCTTATTACTCGGTTCTCTAGTGGTCGAAGAAGAGATGTTGGTACTACCACCTGAAAAAAACAGCGCTTTCAGCATTGTTCTGTTATTTAGAAAGTAGCCCATATCACTATGGCAACAGGCAAGTGAAACTCACTAGTGTGGAAATATAGGAAAAACCTCGCTCGCAGTGATTGATGAATGTGATGATATTTCACTCGGATATTTTCTCTCATGATACTTGAATTTTAGATTGGTTTTGTATCATAACTTCTCGGGAAATGATTCAATCCACTACCTTCTCTCCTTCTTCGGAATGCGTCTGGTAATCTGACCATAATCTCTTCCCTTTCATGCTTCCGATCTTTGTTGATATTATGAATCCACTATATTATTTGAGAATGAAAAGTCGAAAATGTTCAGGAAACTTATATGAACTTAAATTTATGACAATGACAAATAACGAAACATCGTTCACTCGGTTGAGTGAAGTTGGTTACCAAAGATTTGTAGCTGGAGAATCCGGAATCCAATTCATTTTCATGAAATCAACATTGACTATCGAAACGCTCCGGTCGGGTTCTATCGTTCCCGACTACTGTATTTTGGATTGCGTTGTAGCTGTAGACGAAACTTGAATAACTTTCGAATCAGAGTAGGTCTATTTCGTGAATTCCCATTCCAGATCATATATCTATCCTCACCACGAATAAACTGAGATGATTTTCATTATTTCTGTTTTTGTTTTTCAGAAACAACGAGAGAAGATACCACAAAAACTAGAAAAATTAATGAACCACCTCCTCGAAAAACTCACAGACAGTACTTCATTGTTCATAGGTTTGTTGAACTAGACTCGAACTTCAAACATGGTTGAATGAATACTGTCTGTAAGTTTTTCGAGGAAGTGTTACATTCATTTTTCAGCTTTCTGTTGGATTTTTTCTCCTCGTTCCTAAAGATATAGAGTAGAAGTTATTGCAAATCATTTCGATATATTTGAAGCAAGGACAGATTTTGTCATCTGCCATAAAATGTCACTTTTTAGTGTCAAAACCAACTGCACTGTTTCAATTGTGTTGACAATAGGATCACATTCGTTCCCGAAACGTCCACGTTCCAAGATAAGTAGAAATTTTATTCTTATTGAATAAATATGTATTTCCAAATTCTTCAAATACAAGGTGTCACTGACGAATAGAAAATTTGTCTTTTGGGTATCTCAAGGTTTAATTTCAAGCGCAGTGACATTATGGGGCAGATCACAAAATCTGTCCTCACCACAAATATATTGAAATAATTTTCAATAACTTTCACTCCATTTTTCAGAAAGGAGGAAAGAGAATCCACGAAAAGCTGAAAAATTGATGGTTGAATGACTTTAACGATCGAGGAAATAATTCCTCTTCGAACCTACTGCCCCTGAAACAGTCTTCCCAGCCCTTTCCTCTTTACCAGAATATAGGGCATTTTATATCGCCAAAGATTATTCATGCCACGAATGAAACTGTTCGAACGAAAAATGTCTTCGAAATTAATCTTGACAATGATTTGCATATCGTAAATGAAAATTTATTTAGTGTGAAATATTCTCCGTTTATAAATTATTTCTCTCAGGCCCCTAATAGAATTATAAGTAAAATATTTCACGGACATTAGATATGCATAGCGTATTTTTATATGACGCACGTGTTTCTATATCTCTCAGAGGGCGCTATTACCCTCCTTTTTGGTATATTCATATTGAGCTTGTTGCGAAGGAGATCATCTCCAGAACGTTCATAGCTCTTCGAAAATTGAGGAAATTCGTTTGAAGGACGTTACATTTGTTGAGTTGTTGATGAGTATTAGGTGAGACGGAATATAATAAGTTGCAATTGATAAAAATTAGTTTTCTCTGTTCGGACCAACATTGATAGTGAATTCACTACATTTTATCTTTGGATCCTTGTGACTTGGATGACTGAATGGAATGTTTGCTGTCGATTGATTCAATATTTGTTTGGTATTTGATGCTACTCACTATATTAGTGAAACATAGAAGAAATCCTTCAAGAAATTATAACTAGATGATGGTATTTGATTTAGAAAACATGCAGAATTCGGCAAAGGCATGATGATAGATTTTTGAAAACTATTATATGATGTTGAATTACCGGAAATATATAATAGGGAAATCGATAATATAACTTATTTTGAACGATGATAAATTGAAACCCATAGCAGCACACGATCCACTATACCGCTTTTCCCACACACATGTTCTCATTCCATATACTTTGGTTATACTCTCTGAGATTGATATCTTACTGTATCATCGATTTCGATATCAACGTATAAGATCATCGATCCTGCATCCTGTTCCTTTTAAACTTTCCGACAGTTCATCCGATGAAGAAGCGATGAAGTTGGTAGTATCATCTTCTCCTATTCAATGAATATCCATTAATCACTTCGATTAATTCTTTTCCTCCGCTTCGAGAGATCCTGCATACCAGCTCTCTGATGACAAAGAATTGGCCGGAAATTGTATTCGAATAGCGTCTTCGTCATCATTCTTTTCTGAATCATTATTCAATTCGAGATTCAGCTATTTTCTTGAGAAATTCGCATTGTTACTTGTTTTCCTACATGGAATTGTTGATGGAGATTAGAAACGGAATCAGCTATGACACAAGCGGTAACTAGTAATTTTATGAAAAATGGGAAGTTATCTCCAGGGGTCAAGACTGGAATGCAACATTGACCTAACCTAATGAAATGTATGTTTAACTCGGAAATTGGTACTGTTTGAATTCGAGAGCTTATGTGTTGAATCAGATTTCAGTGAACAATTTTCAAAATGGAAAACATGGAGCATCATCAATAGTCTATCACTTTTTTTTATTTTATAAGCTGATGTTCCAAATGTCACATGGAGCAGTACTATTGCATTATTGCTATTCATGTCTCATAATTCTGTTAGATCAATCGGGAATCTCACTTGATTGATGATTATTTCTCCACCAAGATTCTATTTCTACAGAGTTTACATCAGACCCAAACACAAATCGTTAGAGACATTCGCCTCTCATAACGAATACATTCTCTATCAGATATTCTGGATATCCAGTTGATGGTGAACTCCGTGAATATTTATAGAACTGTTGATCGTGCAGATTCTGGAAAATATATTCAAAATAATAGGGGGCGAAAGAAATTCCTGGAAAGGAATTCCTGGATGTTGAACGAAATCAAGTTGTTCCTACATCCCCTCTCTTCTCATTTGAAGGAATGGAGGAATGAATATGCGGTTGGAATTATGCGGAATCCATCGAAGATTGTTTAAAAACATATTGTGGATCTACCATAACCAAGCATTTTCCAATATTTCGATCGAGAAACTAGACTTTAGATTTTGTTATGATAATTGCGCCTTCTAGTGGCCGACCTTCAATCTCGAGAAATGATTTGCGGCAATTTCTTTTGCGCCTTTTTATAATGAAAATATTTTTCCAGAATCTGTAGGATCAACAGTTCTGTGAATATTACCGGTGTCCACCCATAACACCACCCGTAACAAATGACCACTCTCTTTATTTTGATTTTTGAGTTGGTACACACATTACTGTCTTCCGCCCAAAATCACGGAATGACCTAAGAATGCAGGAAAAAATGGTATATTCGTATGACATAGGAGAAAGTGCAATTCGAGTAAATGTCTGTATTTTTCCCGAAGTGAAACTTGCTAACCTGAGCCTTTGAAATGATAACCGCTACCAAAATGTTGTTGAACTTCATCAAAATAAAACAGAATACAGGATATGGAAACAACGTTTGTATGACTCTTCCCAATACGATCTGATTTCGCAGTAGGTGACAAAGACAAATTCATATTTTGTTTGCACAAAAGGTATAAAGATTTGGTCGTGAGCATAATATCGGAAAATACAATCAATATTCCCTGCGTTTATTCAATTAAGTTACTCAATTAGGTTGGGACAACCCACTTGTCAACCCACAAATTTGAACATCATTAGATAAATCGCTCAGAATAAATGTTAGTCCTAGACCAGGATAGTCCACATTTGGTATAGGAAACATATATATATATATATATATATATATATATATATATATTGATTGAGACATTGATAAAATCCATCAGTTCATCCTATCCCCAAACATTATAATGCATTGAACGAATCTTCATTCACTCACGATATTCCTTTGATAAGATGTTTGTTCTTCAATTTGTTTTTCGTTGGTTTCCTTGTTATTTTCTTATTGATATTTTTTGGTCGACCAGTTTAGGAATGGGTGCAATGATATGTATATATCTCATGTGGTTGAATGGAAGAGCGCAACTACTTCTGGTGGGAAACCAACCAGATGGGGAGCCTTTCGCTCTGCAGTGTATAAAATCTGGTTTGATCATTGAATCATCCTTCCAGTCATTATCTCTATTTCTGTAACCTGCATCAAAAGAAGTGATATCATTATTATTATCATTATTATTATCATTAATATTGATATTATTAGTCTCATTATCGTAATTGTATCATTAAGTGACCTAACGTGAGCTAGGCTCACCTAACGGAACTAGGTATGTATGATATGATAATTAGAATTCAAAAATCTAGTTGATATTCTGAATATACTCATTCTGACACCGAAGTTCGCCTCTTCAACCGTAAGAATGGAATCAGAAAGAACTATGTTATTTCATAATCATTGCCAAACTTTCTTTCTATGTAAATGTTCTATTCAGCTATCAAATTCAAACAGAGTCAGGCAAAGGAATTACTATTGTTTTAAACACAAAATACTGACGGCGCATCCGAAAGAAGAATTTATGGAAAACTCAGCATCATCCCAAAACACTTGTTTTGTTGTCTGGCCGTCACAGAGTTATTCAAAAAGTTTTTGAATAAAGCTCGTTGTGGGTTTTGGATGTATTATGGAGAAGAATAAAGTCAAGTTCCGGCCAAGGATGACAGCCTCTGGAATAGCCTGCTCGACCCTTATCATTGTTTTGCGAAAAGGATTTCATTGTTCTCATTCCGTGTATTTGATTTCAGTGCTGAAAGAGTTGACCTCTGGACATCTTTTGTGTAGAATTTTCATTCGGTCTGTATGCATCTCGTAGAATTGGTATTGAAATTTTGATGTTCTATGTGAGTATCAGACGAAAAGAAGGAAAAGGATGCTCACATAATACAAGAATCGAAAACTTGATGTCAGATCATGCATCTCATGTAAATACTGTGTTGCAAGAAAACGACTGCAAACAAAAGGGATCTTGTAGAATTTTCAAATAGAGCTGCCTCAATGTATGACAAGCTTTGTGTTCACTTTGATATATGATATAATTATCTGATTCCATCAGAGTTGAAAATTTCCATTCAAAACATTTTGTCGATATTAATGTATGTTCTGTAATGTTTGATTTCAACCTAGTTGAAATCGAAAACAAACAGCGGCCATATAATTGCGTACATATGGGAATGAAACCAGTAAACCAATTGATAGTAGTCAGTAGAGGGATTCCATCACGCAATCAAATATGAATTCCTATCCCACAATCGTATTGGTTTACCTGCCTCCAATGTTTTTTTACAATGTGCGCACATCAATCGACTTCCCAACTTGTTTATCAACCATTGTCGCGTTGATGGAATATGTGCAAATATTTGATTTGATTATGCATTCCTAGGTCGGTTCAATCCAACCACTTCACCTGATTGCACTGTGTATTGTATGATTCCAACTTGTTGAAATATGGATATGCATATCATAGGCACTGATTGATCACCACAAAACAAAACAAAACTCCAGGGATCATCCTCCTATATAATGTCTCAAGAGCGTTATGGTCGAATTGAATTATCTCGAACTACAAGTAGATATATACGAGACAATATAGTCTGGTGTCATTCAGAAAAAATATATCGTTTACAGGACTTTTCGCTCATATGTGTCTGTCACAACTCGAAAATATGTAACTTTCTAGGACTCTCACACGTCCACAACTTTTTGGGATTAGTATAACTATGTGAACCTGGCCTCAGGAAATTTAACATTCAAGTGAAATTGAGAGCGGCAAGTTTTCGAAGTCAAGTTAGAACTATTTCGTAGCTAGGATCATAGACAATTATTCAACGATGCACCCAGTTCTGCCGAATTTTGAGTTGTGACAATCTTGTCGGAAATATTGGGGTCTCACATGACGCATCAGATTTTCTTACACTGGTATTCCAGGAATAATCTGGTTTTATATTGAACATTTCTTCCTCAAAATGTCATCGGCGCAATCTCTGTTCAATCAATAGCCTGAAGGGTTTTTGCATGATTTGATTCATTGCGGTTATAGTAATTCAGAGTACAATGATTCGAAATGAACACTGCATATCGAAATGACATAATGAAAATAATGTCTCGGAATCATGCACAGAGTCAAATTCCATTTCAAAATGTAAAACGCCACTTACGGAAATTATAAAGAATGAACTCACAGTGGCAAGTTGCCATGTATCTAGTGAGTATATTTGGACATAACAGGAATTTATACACCAAAGCATAAAAGCTTGCAAACTAAAAAACGAAGCCAACTTGACATCTCTTAATTAAAATAAGCTCTGATAATTTCGCTCCGTACACGAAATATATTATTACGGAATTAGTTTGGCTGAAATTAAAACGACCTCTGATACAAATGGTCGAGAGAAAAACAGTGAGGACTCCATGATTTAACTGAGAATACTCACTATAATTTCATGTATACGCTAATTGAAATAATATTGATGTGATGAAATGTTCACTATGTTTTGATATCATATCACATGTCAGCATCCGGTCGCATTCAGCGAAACATGAACAATGCAAGAAATTCAACTAGGTAAATGTCCCAGGAGAACGTACTTTCGAATGAATTTATGTCATGAATTTCAGCTGAATAGAAGTTGGTCGAAACCCCTCTAATTAGAATTATATTCGTGCAATGAAATGTTCACTGTATGTTAATGATATATCACATGATAGCAGCTAGGATTATTAAGGGAAACATGTATATACTATGCAAGACACTCATTTAGGAGATGTCCTAGGAAAACGTACTTTGGAATGAATTTACTTACTTCAAGCGAAATAGTAGTGGATTCAGACTACGCAAGCTGTTGTTGATTTCATAAAAGTCGTTAGGACGTCAGCATGATTTGTAGACCTCACATATCTCAACCTCTTACTCGAAATTTGGTTATGAACATAACGCTTTCCACTTCCATACCATTATTACTCGTTCAGGATTCGTTCGTATTTTTTGTTAGTGAGTTTTTGAATATTTTGGAATCCCCACCTCGATATCGATCTGGAATTGGGATGACACTGTATGAGAATGGTTGTCCATTATCATTCCGAATTCTATTTGGATCTAACTTTCAACGGCTAAAGCATTGTACTTTGTGTGAGTGGCATCGTTTGACGTCTGTTCATGCTGTTTGTGAGTTCCACTTGCAGTCCATGTGCAGGATCGTTTGATCCGAAATGAATCATGGGATTCGACTATCCATTTCATTCATCCAGAAGGAAAAGATTGCATTCATGAAGACTTCATTCTATTCATTCTGAAGCAGTGAAATATAAAACATAGTAATCGACAAAGCGTAATATGATAATGATGGAAAGAATAGTAATGATAAGAATAATAGTGATGAAGATTTATGAAGATGTTGAGGTCTTCATTTTCTGCTCTGTCCATCTGAAATGAGTTGAGGGTTTGAGTAACAGTATAATGAGACAGTGAGAAACATATTCGAAGGTTATTCCTTCGAGCATTCAGATTGGGAACCGAAAATTGGTATTTCATACGATAATTCGAGCTGTCAAAAACTAATATGAATGGAATGGAATGAGCCGATAGGAAGAAATTATTTGGATTATATGATTCTCTACATCTCGAACGATTCTTGAGAGGAAATTCTGCTCCTGTGATGATACGGTTGAGAAACAAACAAGTAAACTAGAGAATTTCATTCTCATTCTGCATTTTTCATGACCTCGTATGGAAGCGTCCCTGTGGAGATGATTGTGTTCATGGTTGCTGAAAGGTTAACTTGTGGTGACAATTAGAAGTATTCATGATGTCATCTTAGCATTTCAGCGAATTGAACCTCAAGTGTAACAGCTGATTATTATTTTTTTTAATTGAATTGAATTAACCTGTATATAACTGTGAGTGATTCACCTGAGAATGCACAGAAAAAGATTGTGTACTTATTAGTTCAGCATCAGAGAAAGCACCAAAATCTTAGAGTAATTCGATTGAATTTATAGTAATTTTTCAGAGTGAAACCACAAAAATAAGCCACAGAGAAGCCAAATACTTTCCTTTCCGAAAAATAGAGTGGATGAACCTACATCGAGAACCCCATAAGTGTTGCCAACTGCGTAATAAGCTACAAGATGCTTCCCCATGATCAGCGTCGTTTGATACCTATACTATTTACTTTAATATGTGGATGTAGTTTGAGTAGAATAACTTCCAGAGAAAAAGTTGGCAACAGGATGTTTACAGTTCTTATGCTCGCCTCTCGAGCATCGGAACTGAAGTAATAAATTCTGTTCGAGATGTCGGCTTGGTAATATCAATAATAAAAATAATTATAATGATTTCGATAATATGAATGATTCAATATGTTCATTCAAGAACGGTTCACAAGGCGTCTCAAAGTGATAAACATGTGGATGTGACAGAAGTACCATATCTACTACTTGTTTGTGTATGTATGATATTAGCTATGAATTGAACCACGAACTATCGTTTCAGTGATCGATAATTCATTGATAGTGCCTCTCTTCGAATTTCTACGTCGAAATGATGTGAAAAAAATGAATGTTGTCATCAATACGTATAGTTCCCACGATTGAAAACAGTTGCGACTGCTAGGAATGTTGTGAATACGTTAGAAAAGTCCGCCCACGATAATTCAAATTGGATATAGATTCCCATTCGTAGAGTTATTATAAACTCTGGTGTGCGCAAATCTATGACACAGAGCTAGGAAGTGGAAACGTTTTCTACTTGGTTTATTCTGATGACTAGCATGAAAAACCATAGATTCCATTATGTCGTGTTTGAATTTATTTTCGATTCTCTGCTATAAATTGCTGCTATAGAAAACATGACGAGACAATTCTCCTCAGATTCTGAAACATTGAATGAAACAGCACTCACATGTTATTCTCATATCAAATTCATCTTGAACACATTGAAATTCCATTTCCTTTGTACTTATCACTCATCACAGGTATATGCTAGTGTAACGATGAATAATTAGCACAGGTATAAATATGAATTGATTCTCCTGATTGAAAGATAACAACTACCTATTGTTTCTCTCCAATTCCATGTATTTGTTTCAGTTTTATTGTATCGAAGTATTACGAGATGACCTCAATACGATGACTGCTTTCTACGGTGGTTGACAATACTGTCAATACCGTATGTATCCATCTCAATTATATTGTTTGAAACCCCATAGCTCGGATCGAGGAATCTGTGAGGCCACCAGCCCAATGTTATAAAAGTTTCGGTACATCCGCATTCGCAGAAATAAATATATACCAGTCGACAAATAGGAGGATAGAAAGTTTATGTTTGATTCTGGCTCAGTTTATTGCCGGTCTTTCGTGAAATTTTGCCAACATTTGAATACATCACACTGCCAGCCTTCTGTTCGCAACTTTGGTGATAAATGGCTTGGATGCCATGTTGTCGATGTTGACCTGGAACAGAAGTCTGAGACTGGACAGAAACTATTTCATAGAGAAAAACTATGTTTTTATTATTCATATAGTGCGATCTTCACAATCTGGACAATCGATAGAGAGGGGAAATTAGCGAATCGCCTGATGAAAGTATGTATTTAAAATATGAGTAGAATGTGAAATAATTCAAAAGACATGTAACAGATATCTCAGAATATTTCAATAAAGGAACGTGAACATTGTTGCATTGAACTATGATAAGAAGCTTTTATCAATTTAAATCTGAGATATGTATTCATTTATACTTATTGACATAATACATTATCTGATCTCGTTGAGATCATCAATATAGAATCAACTAGCAAAATGAATTTTTCAAACAATCCATTGTTCTTGTGGGAACCAGCTGCAATATTTCTTTGTTTTTTTTTTATCTTTGGACAACACGAAAGGGAAACCTATGATGTTCGAGGAACATCGTGTTAGCCAGCGGTGGAATTTTGGGAAAGAAGGAAGGTGTTGGAATTTTTCTTGAATGTTTGGAGGTTGTAAGCATCAGGAAAGACTTCACTAGGCAAAGAATTCCACAACTTTGCCGTTCTATTGATGAATGATGCTTGGTATAGCGATGTTCGACAGGTCTCGAGCCTGACAGTGTAGGGGTGACCAGCTTGAGCTCGTCTGGTTTGTCTACTAGGAATCGCGCGTGGTGGCATAATAGATGATATTTCCGTTGAGCACCGACCGTGGAAGTACCTATAAAAAAGGCAAAGATCGCCGACCTTTCTACGATGATCTAGAGAGGTCAATGATTTGGTGAGTGTTGTGTCATCGACTAGGCGAAAAGCTCTCTTCTGAATTGAATCTAAGAGCTTCAGCGTATGTTTGGGGGCTGAGCTCCAAACATGTGAACAGTACTCCAGGACAGGTCGAATTTGTGCTTTGTAGATCATAAGCAGTTGCTGGGATGTGAAGTATCTCTTCGCACGGAAAAGAAAACCGAGTTTTTGTGAAGCAGTTTTCGCAATGGACCTCACATGATCTTCCCATGAGAGAGCACTGTTGGTGGTGACACCCAGCATGGATATTGACGACCTCATAGGAACAGTGGTACCCGACATCATCAAATTGGGCATTGTGTGATCAGCCTTCTTGGTGAATATACAAGCTTGAGTTTTAGTTGCATTGAACTGTACTAGATTCTCAGATCCCCATTTCAGAATTCTTGTCAGATCCTCATTTAAAGCATCAACCTGTCTTCGCCTTGCACCTCTGGCCTCATTGGATGATATAGGGGCTCTAGAGGAAAAGGCGGAATGAAGTGTACTATCATCCGCAAAGCTATGAACTGGGCTGGAGGTCACATTCAACAAATCATTGATGTGGAGCAAAAACAAAGTTGGTGCCAAGACAGAGCCTTGTGGAACACCAGCATTGATCGTCATTGTATCAGACGAGACCCCGTCTACCACCACGTAGAGTGATCTATCTGCAAGAAAACTCGATAGTAAAAGACACAGTTGGGGCGGCAAACCATATGACGGAAGTTTCGCTAGGAGGCCTTGTATAGCTCTTTCCTGCTGAACGGAATTTTGGTGCAAGCAAATTTCCTTCGGTTGATATTTTGTGGGTGGAGCATCATTCCTCACTCGATATAATGGTTGACCAGACCTGGCAGGGGAAATTATCCAAACCTATTATATATGTTATCATTTCAGATATCCAATCATAGAACTGCTGCTCCGCATTGAACTTTTTATGCAGTCCAAAGTATGGGTCAGTGATATTCTTTTATGAATGGAGATGATAAGAGTACATTTGATTGGAGAAAGAATATGCAACATGTTATGTTTCAAGAGCAGTGTTATCGACCATAACGAGCAGAAGAATATCTTGATACAGCTCTATGATGTCAATGAAGATATCGTCCTCAATTGTTGATCTTCATTATTCAGGCTTCCTTGCCTGTGGAGTGATCGAATACAGAATGGATATATACCTAAAAAACTACAACAATATCCAGTAACGTCTGAAGACGTATTCCGGCAAATAGGTTGCTATCCTCAGTAGTACTGAAAAGTCAAAATTTTTAGCTACTTCTTAGTATCTTTCAAGATATACTTCAGAAATTATCATCGGAAGTAATTGTCCGTATTTATGTCAGCCCATTCATCCATGAAATAATATCATAGTTCAATGAATCGTTGCAATTCAGCGAACTGTAAGAATTCAATGAAAGTCAACTCAGCAAGTCGAATAATCGAGTGTATGGAATAGGACCTGGGTCTTGGTTCATTATTTTGGCTCTTATTGAGATGACTTTTCAAATTATTCAAATCTCGATCGTTCGTTACATTTTTAAGAAGTTCCAAATCATCTCAAGTTATTGGATGACTAGTCTCAACAATATGTTGGGCAACACTTGATCTGTCGAACCGATTGTACCTGAAATGAGCAATTTGTTCTTTAGTTCTAGTACCTATGTTTCGACAAGTTTGTCCGATATTATTTTATGTCACATGTCATGTGGAGTGTGAAGTGATATGAAAGTATATATTTCGTAAATTGATTGATTTAATTATGCATCGGCCGTGTGTTTGTTCCATCAAATCTTCACTGATGATGATTTGCATCGATGAGTATCCGAAATGAGCTTGGAATCCTTCTTATGACAATCTGTATGTAAGGAACGATGCAAGCTGAATTCAAGCTTATTCGAGCTTATTTGAATGAGCGATATTATAGGATTGTGCCAATGGACAGCACAGATGACTGAATGATAATATCCTAATATTATTCATATATTTCGATCTCCTCATGATGAATTCGTAGGAGAGAAAAATAGATTGGGCGAAATGGCTATGCATGTGTGCAAATGAAAGAGTTCATAGATTCGGATTCAGAAAAGAGTTACGTATGAATTGTTCAGTTAGCTACGAAAAATACGACTCGAATTGTCCATGTTACATCATGCTTATTTTGAAAAAAAGGCCAAAGACGATTTTTCTCAATCAAGTATGAAGGTCCATCTTTGAATTTTAATCTTTGCTTGATTCGAAATATCAACATCAGATACTCTTCAACTCATAATATCGTGCTCATTTAATGATTTTGTCATGTGATTACCGACTTGTTACGCGACTACTTGTGTTACTATTTCCACTTGCTGCGTTTAACATGACTTATTACTCGTTCCACACAGTTTATCATTTGTAGATGTGGGTGTTGGATGATCTACAGGGTATGTCACGACGAGCTCACAATATCTTTATATTGAGAATCAGACGTGAGAAATCCATGAAATGTGCATGCTCATATTCAAGATTACGCTTTCTTCATTCAGAATATTTCCAACTAGTAAGTAGTAGCAACATTGATACTTCAATTGGAACACCCGATATTTGATATGATTTTGAGAATCCTCATCGAGTTCTTGATAAGCCCACTTGTTACCTTGTACTTATCTCTGACCGTTTTTGAGATATTTTCATCAATATCAATCAATATCCTTGGATATTATAGTACTCAATTATTTGAATCCGAGTGGCGATGATATTCTAGAACATTTACAAATAAATGCTTATAAGTCGAGATCTTGACTAGTAGGGTATAGGTATGATATACATAGATGAATAGCAAATTTCATCAGCATTCAAAATCAGTAATCATATACAGGGTGTTCCATTTGAAAAAATTGACTCCTGGTCACTTTTCCATGTGAACGAAATGCCGATATTTTTTGGTCACCCTGTATTGTGTATCGAAGTATTTCATATTCAGCTATTGTGTTGGTAGTTCCCAGTTATCAACTGACCTCAAACCATATTTCAAGTTCCCAGTACCTTGGTGTCCAAAAATATAAGCATTTTTAGGGAAGTGCCGTTTTCCGCGAAAAAAAAGGGAAATTTTCAATATCTCAAAAATGGTCAGAGGAAAGTACGAGGTAACAGGTGAACATATCGAAAATTTGATGAGGATTCTGAGAATCATATCATATACCGGGTGTTCCTTTTGAAATATCAATGTTGGTACTACTTTCTGGTAGAAGCGGCAAAACTGCATTGTCGAAAATATTTCAAATGAAGAGAGGGTGACCTCAGATATGATCATGATAATGGATTTCTCCTGACTGATTATCGATGTAAAGATAGTATAAGCTCGTCGTGACATACCCTGTATATCACCCATTCGCAAAATCTACTGAAATTATATATTCACTGCAGAATTTTGTTGAAATTTGTTGAAATATTGTTGGATTTCTTTAGCGATAGAAGTAAACAAGAGGATGTATATCTAACATTTCTGTATTTATGGGGTGTCCACGAATTTGGCAACATTTTTGTAGTTCAGTGCCAATGTTGATAACGGAAACATGAAAAATGTGATGAAAAGTGCTGCTGCTTGAACCTCATATTTTCCATCTATTTTCCGCTTCTTCTATACGGCAAACATCGGAATATATATGATACATGAGCGAATTGTCGTTGGAACTGTTGAATTTTCAGTTTTGAAAAATATGTAGAATCAGAAAAGGACTGAACTTGAAACAGTGGTGTAATGAAAGGTGAATCATCGATGGGGACATTACAGACCACTTTTTTTTTCTAAATGGAAATGGCTTACAAAGCTATTTGGCATTATGAGGTATTTATATTGAGTAGCCATAGTATTCGAGGTATTGAAAACAAATAATATACAAGTGAAGGATGTTCATGATTTTCATTCACGAATAAAATCATTTCACGAATTCACAGCATGTACCGGTTGACACTCATGCCTTTTCATAACACCTTCTCATCCTTTGTTTTTATAACTCCATTTCTGGAATTTGAAACTGATTATCAAATGGACCACCCAATACATGATGACATTTTCAAGAACCTCATGATGTACCATGAGTCCGTGTCACCCGGTATAGAACAGTGAAAATGAACAAAAAGAAGATTCATTGAAGTTTCAATGATCACACGAGTGAATGATTATTCATTGCTTGTGCGTGAAAATGAACGAGATACAAACAAATAAGATTACTCATCAGAATGATGAACACACTATTGAACAAACAATGAAATGACAATGAAACGGAGACCAGAATGAGTGAATCAATGAACGGATGAAAGAACTGATCATTCGACTGATCAATGTATAACAGATATGAAATGATTCAGAATAAATTATCAGGTATCGATATCCATATCAATAATTGCACTTTTGCATGAGGTTACCTCATCGAATGAACCAGATGAATAGTAAACCAATAATGCAGATGAATATGGTGAATACAAAGACACAGACAAACTTCAAGGGGTGATAGGGAGTAGCGAAGCAAGCATTTTTGTTCACATAAACATATGATCACAAACGAACTGTTTGGGCTGTAATCTCTTCTTGTCGATTTTTTTCGGGGTTTTCTGAAAAGATTAGGGCCGGTTGCATAAAGGTTCATCAAGTATTTAACGTCACATTAAATATTTGACGTGACGTTATTCATGGAATTCGGTTGCATAAACATATACTTGATGGTATGTTAACTTAATCACCTGATTAACTAATGAAAATGCCAGATTAAGTGAAAAAGCAGTTGCACAAAAGCCAATCAACTTTAAACGTCACATCAAATCGCCTTAATCCTGGCATTAACTTAATCAGAGCTCGATGACTGATTATGTATCCCGGTTTTTTTTAAGATATGGTATCGGACTGTTTGCATTTTATTATATTTTTATATCTGTGAAGGAATGAATTGGATATATGAGTTCCGATCGGAAGATAGGAACCAAATTTTAAATATTATGGTAAACTATACGTACTTTTTAACAATCTCCAGCAGTGTTGTTTTTTCTGATTCCGTATAGTTTGGCCCCCGTTTTTTCTTCAAGCTATCCATATCAATATCCATACTGCCACAGATCTTTGAAGCTGCTTCGTCAAATCAAATAATTAAAGCTAACCTATAAATGCGCAAAGCATCATCATTCACAAGCACGGAACGTGTGGATCCAGCAAATCAGCAATGTTGCCACGCATTTTTCGTCTTCAGTTAATGGAACGATAATCATAACATACGAGAGTTTTATGCAACGCAAATTGGATTTAACGTAACATCACCGCTAATGTGGCATCAGATAATCACAAGATTAATTTTTCTTCATGCAACCGACCCTTAGTCTACGAAACACCTATTAGTAATGGGTGAGATCTGTTATCAAGGATAATGGGGTGTTGTTTCCATCTAGAAGCTTCATATTACCGGAATATTCTAAAGTAGTCGCAAGTCAAGGGCCCGACGGTGCAATCTTTGAATTGAAGTAAATGGTCAACTTTCTGAACAATTGTTGTGAACCATGATTTATTTGCTGAGAAAGCAAAATTGATGAGAGAACAGTGATTTGATGATTGCGAAGTACAATAAATACTAAACAGTTGTTTTTTTGCTCTGCAGCCCGAACCGCTCATTTGCGGACATATGTTTATATATGATAAAAATTGCTTGATGTTCCCTATCACCCCTTTGAGTTCGTCTGTATTTTTCCGGGACATCCTGTATAGTTTGATGAGGTAGGAACATTTTCATCGATTTTTCATGAGAGAACTTGCAATCATTGATATTGATCTTGAATAGGGTGATTTCCTTGTTGAAAATCAAGAGGGTCCGCAAATGAATAAACCAAAAGTCTCCTCTCTCTTGTTGGGACACAATCCATTGAAGGAATACAAAAGAGTAATTTTCATTTTTCTCTCCGATACGGAATGAATGGATAAGATATTGAGTAGGCGGTATAAAGACAATTCATTGATATTTGCCTGCGGTTCTCAGGGATACAAAAGCAAGAACTTGTTTTCCACAGCTGTACCGCTATACTGGGATTTTTGATAGCTTAATTCATTCTAAGCCGGAATATTCCCTAATTTTGAGTCACCCTAACTCAAAATCACAATTTCCACGCCATATCCGAACAGATTTCATCACTTATAGGTACGCCAGTCGTGTTATTATGGACTGGCCACCTGGTAGCAAAAAGTTTGTCCAGAAGTACTACGTTTCGAAATGGGTAGTTTATTATAGCCTCGTCCTGGTTAGCCAAAGTTTTGTTCCTCAGATAACTTTGAGGTTTCCTGGAGTTGCAGGAAATATATATCAGAGTCATTAGCAGAACATGAGAAGAAGTTCTGGAAAATAATTAACGAAAAATAGCTCATTACAATGTATACACCGAAAGTTTCAGTAATCAATTTGGCTAACTTCAGAAGTTTTGCGGAATGGAACGAATGTCGTGGAAAAGGACGAGAATTTTAAAATTATCATCATTCAAGCGTTCTGAAATCATTTTTGAACTGAGACCAGAGGGAATCATTTATATAGCCGATTCAATGATGATAGTTTCAATGTTGTTGTTAGTGAATTCTTCTCCCGTATTCATTTATTGCCATTGTATTGAATTCGATATCTCAAGATAACAAGCATCAGGATATCATACATCAGAAAAAAATCGAAATCGAATATTCTATAGAATTGCTTCGATTTGCAAAATGAATTCGAATTTGACGACATTCCAGGATATTTTCTTCAGATATACGCAAGCATCATCGAGATCATTAGTATCAGTATCAGTAGTATTAGTAGTATCAGTATTATCGTTCATTGATAGACAATGAATAATATGATGATGACAATCAAAAATATAGTTGATCATTGTAAGATTTTCATTACTTGAGAACTGATTCTTATTACAGACATTTTAGAGGGAACTAGACAAGGACAGACACGTAGTGTTGCAAGTACCATCGAGAGAGTTTCTCACGAAAAACTGTGCTCGGTAATATTTCCAAATAGATTGTATACAGGCACTCATCGTGTTGTCAACTTCGACTGAGGACATTGTTGACAAATTTCACGTCGCGTGCCTGAAAAAATTTCATTTCGCGACTTATATCCATTACTATAGCTATCGTGCTCGCTTGTAATTGATCATTTTAAGATATTCACGAAGTATCATAGAAACACGATCTTTTGGAGCATAGTTTTCATTTGCTCCGTCAATTCATATTCAAAAAATAACTTCAGACAGATTTGCCAAACTGATCAAGTTGTGTTCATTGTTCTGGTCTTCAATGGTCGATTCAAGAATAGTTCATTGAGCAAGGGCGGATTCACGAGGGGATATTGGGACTAAATACCCCACATGATTTTTCTAGAAATGCTTCTCATGATATACTTATGATTATTCTACAAATACGGCATAATTTGTTTCTGTTTCTCCTTTGTTTGATGATCTATCCTCGGAAAGAATTGTTTTCGCCTGTGAAGAAAATAGGTATCGTTCAGAAATGAAATAGATTTCAGCAGTCTATGCCATATGTCTAGTAGAGGGTTTGTTTGGTGTGTACACTATTGCTATCTCGAAAACAGTCTCATCCACCAAGTCGGTTGATTGATACATAGTTATGTGGCCTTTCGTAAAAATCATTCGAGATGTCGACGGCATTGTCACATTTCACATAGTTCCGGAGATATTTGTTATTCACTGTTATGTTATTCACTGACACTATTTGTGATAAAATTCGTGGACGCAAATTTGAAAACCGATAGCCGAGTTATAACTAGCTCTTTTCATTCGAATACGAACAATGATGAATCATTTTGGTATATCTTATGATTCAGAGAATAAATATGGCATCAACATACTGGGTGGTCCAATGAAAACGAAACAAGGCCGATTTGACAAGAGAAAAAAGAAACGCTCGAACCGGTCGAATTTCATTTTAAGGGGGAAATATATTGCGTATGTTTTCAACTTTTTCACTTCAAACCCTTGGAGGGGTGAGCTCCAACCCTTGAATCTCAAATGGGATAAGAGGTCGAGTGATACATCATTTACCAACGCTTCCTTTTTTTCGGAATTCGATGCAAGAAGTGTTTTTTTTTTATTCCTGGCTCATCCAACATCACATAAAGAATCATTCATTTCAAAGTCAGTTGATTGATCTCTCAGTGAGATGCATATCTTGTTTCGTTTTCATTAGGCCACCCTGATAATTGGATAATATCTCAACCTAATAGTAGGCATATTCTGGAGCTGGGGTTTATCTATTAGAAACTGAGGAGGGTAATGATCATTCATTCGAAAAGACAAACTGATGTAACATCATTGGTGTTTTTTGTCAATACATTGTGATGAAAATATAGGTATCATCGATTCTGAATTTGATCCAGCTTGATGTTTTATCTACCGAAGAAAGAACATTGCTGAAAAAATAGGTGCGAAATAAGGATAAACTGAGATATATAAAGGATATGGAGTGGCTCATATATCATATTGGGGAACATGCATTGATCATGGATTGTATGAGTCGGAACTTTGATACACACATATAATGAATGGATGTTCTAGGAACAGAAAGATCTTTCCAAATTCGAATCCACAAAATCTAACTCCGAGCACAATGAGTTATGAAGTTAGCAAAAGACAGTCTCTCAGCTTTTGATGAGCTATATTAAAAGGTGTCTTTAACTATCACGAATAGTTTTACAAATACATTAGGGTAGAATGTTTACACTTTTCATTCTTCTGAATATTCAGGAACCATTCAATATGTAGAAACACCATAAAGGCATCTTGAATGAACTTCAAAGAAATCTACTTCTTTATAATTAACTGACCTCGCAGCTTGAGTCGCGGAAAAATTAAACCCATATGAAGAAATTTTGTTTCAAAATGTTGCCCCCATGGATGAAAATTGGATCTGCCCTTGTCACTGCGATCGATTTGAGAAATTCGTGGCACTTTCAGTTTCCTCTAGTCAGAAAATTTCGCACCCTTACAATCAAAATTCAATCATCGGAGTCGAATCAATTCCATCACAAAACTCCAGACGACAACTAATACAATTTTCTCTCTGCCAATAACGATTCCCCTGACGATCCACCAATGAGATCCAACATCCACCAATTTGACTCGTAATTTCCTACGCAATTTTCATGTCTCAGGATATCTCATTAAGAGGGGCGTAGCATATAAGTTGCTCCGGGCGGTGAAGCAATTCACAATTGGCTGACGCCACGAATATGTTTACCGCAGTTATATTCCGGGAAAAATGGGTTCATCAACAGTGCCGAATCCACAGGATGTGAGCTTGGATTGAATCCGGGAGATACAGGAGAAGCGGTTTGCTGTTTATGTGAATTATTGAATGCAGCAAGCAAGAAGAAATGGAGAAAAAATGGCGCACAGAAAATAACTACGGAAATGGATGCTGGAACCTATGCAGCATTTTAATTGACTTATCTCAAGATTGATTCATTATACTATTGCTCATATAAAACGGAAACTAGGGTGAAGACGTTTATATGTATGTTTATATGTTTATATGTTCTGGTTGTGAGTGAGGAGAATTGAAAATCCATTTCATATTAGTAGGATCCTCAGTATCGATACATAGAGCTTGCATATATTAAATGCTTCATTTCAACACCCGAAACTCATCAACTTAGATTTCGTGGAATATTTCAGAAGCGAAATCAATCAAGTGAGTCAGTGATTCCTGCTGAAAGCCAGTTGTTGCGGTTGTTGGTGAAATCGTAAATGCTATGAAACTCCCTGAAAGCACTTAGTGATATTCTTCGTTCACTGACAATTGTTTAGTAGAACTATTGATATCTGGAGTAAGTGATTTTCCATGGTCACGTTAACGTCCGACTGCAGATTTTGTGCGAGTACACTCAAATCAGACATATTTGAGGACTTCGAACGTGTGGATAGTCACTGGAATCCAAATAATGAGATAAGAAACTAGTGATCCAGCAGAGGGTGAAGAATCTGACAAAGATTCATAGGAATGAATCATCTTTTTTTTCCTATTCTTGAACATCATTCAATTTGTTTTTTTTTTCTTCCACATTACAGTTGATCGTTATATAGAACCTATATGACTAAAGTAATCTTCCATGAATAGAAAAAAATGTTGACCGCAAATGTACTGATTCTTTCATTTGCCGAAGCTCACTATAGCTACACATTTTTCGATTACCTACTCGTGAAATCGATATCATTGATATCCGACACTATTATGTAGTTCTTAGTAGATAAAATCAAAAATTGATTTGGAGTATTCAATTGAACAATGAAATTAATCTTCAAACGCCTTTTTCTCTAGAGTAACAAAATGTAAATTGATGATATTTGGCAGCAATGAGACGAAATATAGTATGTTCCGATATGTGTGCCAGCCAATTTTCGGAGGAATGCCATCTGATTGCCTTCCTATTCTGAGTCGGTTCCATGATAATTTATCAACAACAAAAATATCGCATAGGAATCGATAGTGGTATTTTCAACCTATACCCAGAACATCGATCGCTTCGATGGTAAAAAATGATAACCAGTGTGCCTATCAAGTTGAATTTCTAAAAATTCTCAATCAGGTCCCAATGACCACCAATCAATGATGTGTTTTATTTGTGAATTCGTGAAAATGATAACTTACCAATAATGCGGAATGTAGTAGTTTATTGAGATTTGATTGTTCGAATATCTTTCTGGCGATGTAGAGAAAAAACTATGAGTCGTGAATTAGTGATTTCTTGATATCGATACATTGTTACGAATTGAAATATTTCAACAGTTCCCTCTTCTTTTCAGGTATGTATGATGGCTGGTCTGCCTAAATTCTGAAAATGAGCGAGAATACACCCATGTGGCTGTTCTCTACACATATATAGGTATGTTGAGAAAATAATATATAATTTATGATGCAAATAATATAAATATATATTCAATCGAAAGTTTCAGCATCAAAGCTCTTCAGTTCCCACCAGAAATTTGAATTATCATCACTTGCCATAAAATTAGAACATTAACATCCCGAAATTTTTCACGAATATTTAGAAGATTGTTCCACGTCAGACGAGAAGTAATTTTCTGAAGATATTCGTGAACGAAAAAAAATCCACATGTAATTTGATCTCGTGTGGTACCTATTCGATGAGGAAATTTTACGACAAAATGTTTGAAATGAGCCTGAACATACGTTGAACGATGTAATTTTTCATTCCTATCATCTTATTGGTTGACATTTTTTTGGCGTGATTCGAATTCCGTTTTGTCCATGCATGATGAATTCGGATAGTGTTCCAAGAGAACTCGAAAACTTCTCCCATCACTTATTCATGAATCAAAATTCAATTCACGAACATAATCAATATCAATAGGGAAAGAAATCAATGAAGCATTCAGCAAAAATAATATATAGAACGTACTATTTTGGGAGAACATTTCTCGAATAGTCGAGAATTCGAAAAGCGTATGAATTCGAAAATGAATTGACGGTTTAATTTTCGATGAGAAAGTTCATATCAACCTCCTTTCCTATTCAACCTGAAGAGCAATGATACAGAAGTAATTTCGAATCGATCTTTCATGTGTGTCTGCTCTAGAAATATTCAAATATTGTTGTTTGGAGGGAACATCTGATGATTCAATCAACGGTTTGCATGATGAACCCTGTATGAAAAGGGTTGATTCACAATTGCGGTGACAATGCTCATCTACTGATCATGATCAATGATGGCAATTTGTCAATGATCAACAATGAAGTAGACATGATATAACTGAAACTGACTACTCGATTCTTGTTGGATCGTGGATATCGGCGTATCAGGATCACCCAATGGTGTGTAAAATCAAAACATCTTCGATGGCAGATGATATATAAGTCAACCATGAATCGAGAACGATTTCACTGAGAACCTTTTTTTTTTAAATATGCTTCATTGTCCTAAGTAAAATAACTTGTTGACAAAGTTCTTCTCATATCAAGAATGAGAAATGAGATTTCGTCCACAGAATACAATGCTCATTCACAGGTAATATGTAGAATATGATTCCTGGAGTGATTTTCTGTCACAAGACAATATCTTAGTACATTGCATTCATGACGGAAAACTGTAGGTTGACCATTCGCATGAAGTTCGCACCATTCCATATCAACAAATAGTGACGAATCTCATACTCACACTCTCATACAATGACTTATCTGAATGGCTGCTTGACATTTTGAGTTTTCATGAGTGCCAAACCTTAATGCAGCCGGAATGTTTTTACCTTTCATTTTGTATTTCCAAATGATTATATGTCCCTCCTCTAGAGTAACCAAGAATAAATGACATGAATATCATCAAATTGGCTTAATCATTGACGACTGAATATCTAGTAAGTTTTTAGTCATTTTTCCCCATACCTATATGTGATTGATTGATTTCAGTTTTTCAATTTTTTCAACTTTTAATTCCAAAACGTTACGGCATCCGATAGATATCGATAATTGATTGATTGATTGGACGACGGTTGAATACAGAAATGATAGAAAATACTTCGTTGACGAAAATCAACCTTCCTCTAGGGGAAAATTGGAATTTGGCTATCGGAATGGAGGTCTCAAGATATCACTCAACTCTATACCGAGTATGATCGTGTCAGTATCTGAGAGTCCAAAAATATGAAAAAAAAATGTAGGTGGGAAATAAATGAAAACCAAAGATCATATAATCTTCAGAATATTTCATTTGAAATATTGATTTGCTGAAACGAATCCACCTATTCATAATTCCAAATCTTTAGGAGGATCTCTTGTTAAGTTTGTCCGAAATGTATAATTGAAGTGCTAAAGAATACCAAAAGTAGATACTCTCATGTGAACAAATAAATAATTCGTTTTTGATTTTAGCCTTCCTCTGAATTGAATAGGTCTCAGTGTATAAGTAACCGCTAATGAACCATAGTGAATTGAATGAAACATAATGGATGTAATTCGATGCACTGCATCGGTTCCATATTGGGTTCATATGCAGATAAGAAGTGACTGATCAATTGAAATAGTGGAATGTGAGAGAAAATGACTGACGAGGCTACTGTATCCTTCACGAAAATAATAACGGCAATAGGAACTGTCGAAGAGATTTATAGATATCGCTTCGGGGCTGAACGATTCTTTATTCTCTTCATATTCCTATGAATTTGTGTCTGATGAATTGGATCAGTTTTTATTGGCACAGCTCATTCACCCTCACTCGAATGAAGATCAGTTTTGAGACATTTCATACTGATTATTCACATACAGATGAATGGAAACAATGCAAACGAATAAAATTTTAGCCATGAAAACAAACTCCTTTATTTTCTGTGTAGATTGAGTGATTTGTGATAGTATGCCATCGAAAAAATCTCCTCAGAAAGACTCTCGATGGTGAATTGAATCTCTCAGTCCTCATCAACAATAAAGAAAGTAGAGTACAGTATACTGGAAACTCACTCAAACAAATCATGTTATACTTCCAGTTCCTAATCATTTCCTGCAATATATTGCCTTCTATTCAACTCTCAACATTTCTCTCTACGTTCTTATTGAAATTGAGAACTTGATATGCCTGTTGTCGATTGTTTTACCTCAAGTCCAAATCTAAATCATGATCAAATTGGAAATGGAAGAGAACAAAACCATAGTTTTCATTCAGGTGAAAAATCTCGTGAAAATGTTTCACATTCATTATTCAATGGAAATATTGCTGTTTCTGGTTTGTCCATTGAAGATTCATTGATTCGAAAATCTCATTCAGAAGCAACAAGTCAAGTTTCCATTCAGTGACAAATCAGGATGACATCAACGATTTATCATGGAGTGGAATGATTTTGAAGCCTCTTATATAGGATCTTTGGAGGTCCGTATGATCGAACACTTAAAAAAATATGAAGAAACATCCATTGGCCATCAGATCGAATGCACTGATCATTGAAATCATTGAATTGTGGTTATCATATACTACTGGAATGGATGTATCTTTCATTTGATGATTCTCTCTGACAAGTCTGTCAAATCTCAAATCTGATGACTCAACATCTCATCCTTATTTGTATTAGGTCTATCGAAAATGGAAATTACATGGAGTTCCAGTTCGAATCATATTTCCAAAAGTGACGAGAACAGTTGAATAGATCATATATACCTTCACTCAAAATATTCAAATCAATGATGAAGCCATTATAACTTGAATGAAGGTACAGGATCGAAGTGTCCTCCGGAAACACCTAGTTACAGTTTACAGCTTACAAGACCTTAGACTGGAATCTATAGTACTTGGAGTCACGAATGGAAGTCCTACATCTTCAGTCTTCTCAAACTTCATCATTTTCAATATGATAAAATCACATAACTGACATACATTCGGGACTCAGTTTGGAAATGTACCATCTGACATCGAAGACATTCAGCTTCCATTCAGTACATATGATAAATATAATCTGAATATATATAATATGCAGAATTCGAGTCCTTCTGAATTTCCATCCTGATCTTCAGATCTCAGACCTTGTTCGACCCTCGTCGATCCATTCTCCACTTCCGAATTCTGATTCCCTAATCATGGCTATTCTCTCTACTGCCTTGGACTTCAACAGTTTTCCGGTTGAGATTCGATTCCGGGCCGGGGGTTGAGTTCTTATCAGATCCATGCATTCTGGTTCCACTTCCTCCTCCACCTGATTATTCATTTAATATTTGCACTAGGTAACAAACGATGTCACCATGTTTTTTGAAGGAATAATTTGAAATATTTCTTGAGAGTTTCATGAATCAGTGGTTGGGGTACTTCTCCAAATTCAATCTTTGTCTACTATCGGATATAACTCGATGCCAGACATCATTTTCATCACACATTTGTCTTTGGATTGGATAATTGGATTCGTTCGTCAAAAATATTGATTATAAGAATTTTATAGTCCTTATTTGACTATGTATGTCATTCGTCTGTTCACTTAACCATTTTGTTCGTACCATATACAGTGTGGAACAGTCAAATGGAATGATAACGAATAAATGGGAGCGTGTTGGGAAGAACGCTTGGACACGTCGATTTGTATTTTCAGATGCGCATTTCTTCAAAGAAGAAGAAATGATTTCATAGGGTTTGTCATGTGACAGTGGCCGATACCAACTCTCTTATTTCAAATACAATGTATATTATTAGTTTTTGGAATCATCAGGAAATTCTAGGCATAATTCATGTACAATGTGCCATACCTATCTCCAACTGTTTCGGAAACATCAAGTGTTTCATTTCACAAATTCGCTACGTTACACTCAATACTTATTTCCCATTTAGCTCTTAATATTGAGAAAATAAGCAAAAACCATCGATGCGTTCTTTTTTAATGATTTGAAATGAGAATGAGAATTTTCGTATAAAACTCTCGGCCTCATCAACTTGTCTGTCTGTATGGCAGTAGTGATCAGTGTCAGTTCTATTCTCGTTTGAATTCCGTTAAATGTACGTAATGATATCAGAAAAATGGTTCATTCAACAGAAATGCACATAATAACCATTCTACAAATTGTTATGGAGATAACACACGGACACAAATCGAAGTTTCTCGCTTATTTCACAAGAAATTTCCAAATTTGCCGCCTATATCCCAAGGAACAATTATATAGCAGAATAGAAAATCAGTTTCGCGAGATTGGTCTTGTGAGAAAAATAAAAAAAAGTACCTGCCAATGCAGTGAGTGATGATACGAAATTGGATGTTATGCTTGAGTTTCAAGAAAACCCACATAATTCTGGTCGAAAAGCAGCCTCACTTAACGGTCATGTTAATCGTCACAATTGCTGCTATTGATCTGATGAGAATCCTCACTGGATGAGAGAGGAATATACGCAATATCCTGAGGAAGTTGATGTTTGGACAGGAATTGTTGGAAATCATATCGTAGGGCTCTTTTGTATTGAATGCAACTTGAATGGAGATGAATATTCAGAACTGCTCCAGAATAATGTCGTACCAACTTTGACAAACTCATATCCTGATCCAGCAAACCCACAAAACCCTGCTAATATACTATGGTTCCAGCAAGATGGAGCACCGCCCCATTACCAAATCAATGTCCGGCAGTACCTGAACCAAAATTTTCCAAATCGGTGGATAGGGAGGCGCGGATCGATAGAATGGCCAGAACGATCTCCTGATCTGACGCCATTAGACTCAATTCTGTGGGGAAATGTCAAAAGTATCGTATTCCAAACCAACACACTCAACTCAAATGACTTATAAAGACGAATGCGCCTGAGATGTGGAGTAACGTTAAAACACATTTCTATACAGATCAGCATGTTGCCAAGACGTTCGCGGCGAATATTTTGAACATCTCTCACATTGAAATTAATGTTTTTTTTTTGTTTTTCCTCACATTATCTGTGAAAAGAAATAATTTTCTCTTCTTAATGTTTATTTATGTAATACATCTGAGAACACTTAATATTTCCAAAACAGTTGAAGATAGGTATGGCACATTGTACATAAATTATGTCTGGAATCTTCCGAGGAATTCCAAGAAACTGATAATATACAGGGGGTTGTATTCAAGATAAGGAAGTTAGTATCGGCTACTGTGACACACTCTGAATATTTTTTTTCTTTGAAAAAAAATGCGCATCTGAAAATACAAATCGAAGTGTCTTTAAGCGCTTTTTCCACCCCGCTCTCATTTATTCGTTATCGAATTTATTCCATTCGGCTGTTCCACACTGTACGGTTTCCCCGATCATTTCAATTATGGCGAGTAAGTAATTACAGATTCGAATAAGATATTCTAAAAAAATATCACGTACTTATAACCGCCGAGAGCTCATTGCAATTCAAAATGAAGAATTCACACAAGAAATTCAACTCTCTTCATCCGATCAATCAAATTTTGACTCACAGGAATAGTAAACAGCTTGTAAAATCCCAGAGGATTTTGCGAGAACAACCTAGTTCTGAAATGAATGTGGAATGTGTAGTGGTGAAGGAACTACTTCCTACCACTGGTATTAATGGATTTCAGAGCTTGCTGATGATACGAATTTTTTTGTGGCTCATTTCCCACGAGAACTGCACTGATTTATCAATAATTCGATGAATGACGACCCGCTGAATTCACATTTTTTGAGAGCTCAGTTTGGTGTTATCTATCGAGGTACATTAAATCTAGAAATATGCGAACATGGAAAACTGACAACCTTATATATTATTTGGTATTTCGATTGCAATTTTTCACTGGTTCATTTGCTTTCATGCCACTCCACCATTATCAACCGTTCATTGATGAACGACGGGACTTTTAGATTCGCGATTACCGTATTTTGGTCAAAGAGAATTGCCCAACAGAATGAAATCCACCCAATACGCAGAAATAATTTTTTTTTTCTGTGAACTTCCACATTCTGTCTGTGCTTGCATATATCGATTTTCTTCGAGAGAATATCACAGATGCGGCCTCTCGAATGCACGCATATTGATTCACCTATCTATCCAGCAAATAGCTCATACAATATTTCCGTCAAATATTGATGACTGAGACATGAAATTCTCAAGTGAATCTGCATCTCCCAAAAAAAAAAAAAACAAATCAGCTGATTTTCAATCTCATTCCAACGATTCGTCAAAATATTCGATCATTCTCAGGGCTCTGGAATATAAAAATATGGACAATGACTGAAGAAGAATTGCACAGGAATGAGCTTCATGGAAGTAAATATAAGAACGTGTAAACGTTTGTAGTTACAATTATAATTTGTTTCCATACCAGCTGATATTCCTTCACCAATCTTGAGATATAACTTTTGGTAGACTTGAATGATTTTGGTTTTCCTTCGTCAGAAATAGAACACAGCATAAGAACAACATAGATATGTTAGTTACATCTGTTGATGATAGTTGTAACTTCGTTCATGCCTAATTGTAAGTGATCACACTTTCTTGATTTTAACTTTCATAAAAATTATTATTGTGCACCTTTTCTTCAGTGATTGTCCATGATTTTATATTTCAGAGTCCTGTGGATGACGAAATATATTGCCGAGAAGTTGTCTGATAAAAATGACAATAATAATAATAATATTCCTTAACATTTTCATTATATATTTTGATATTTTTTCATTACATGAAACATTAGGTTTGAAAAAACTGATTTTGAGATGAATAAAATAACAGAATCAGACAATCAAAGATAGTTAATCATATATAGATACTTGGGATGGGATATATAGACAATTCCCACAAAAAATACGCTATGGAAATATCAATTGGAGAACTTGACCGTGAGTATAAGTCCATATTTCATTTCTTTTTCTTCATTTATGTTCTGTTTGATATTTTCTGAGTATACGTCCATATTTCATTTATTCTCCTTCATTTATGTTCTGTCTCGTTTGATATTTTCCATGGTAAACATCACTGGTTAGATAGAATAGAAAATAAAAACAAATATGAGTATGATGAAGAACGCTACTCACAGTATATGGTTCAGTCTTACAGTTTCGAGGTTTCTAAAATAGATACAGTGAAGATATACTCGGAAAGGTTTAGATAAACTGCATACAAGGAAAATAGCAAGTATATAGAATCAGCAGTAGAGAACGTTATGAATTTTTGGTCTATCGGTATGCAGGAGCCAACGTTTCAGTCTCTTCTTCGATAATTATTCTGAATTGATTCTTTGAAGTTCATCAGGTGATAAGCGGATTAAACGAGGAGCGAAGGCCAACTGACTTATTCGCCTTGGGCATCAACACATTGATGCCTTTGTTGATTCTGGTGGGATATTTATAGTTTGCTGAATGGATATATGTTTCATTTCCGGAAACAAATTGAATAATCGTTTTACAAAACAATTGTCCCAAATCGAGTAGTCCGGATTCAGGGAACAATCGGTCAGTTGGATAAGTTTCCGGCTTTCCCAGGATTATTTTGATGAATCATTTTTGGAGTACCCCTAAAGGTTCAAGATGATGACCGAGAATTCCTTCCCAGCCAATAATGTCGTACTGAATGATGCATGATAGAGCTACTAGAGCATGATAGAGGTCTAGAGATGTGTGAACCCCTTAACATTTTTTGAACTGCTAGAATCTGTATATCAGTCCACGGGCTTTCTTCCTCACATTAGCAGTGGGTATGTACGATCTGAGGAACGAATCGATATGGTTCCCTAGGTATTCCACCGATCTCTCTGATGGGACATCCACATTGTTCAATGAGAGGGTATCGTAATGTGATGGATATGCAAATATACACCAAAAAAAAAAAAAAGATGATTGGCGACAGGATTCGTTGCACTTGTTCCACGGACTGAATACACAACATGAATGAGCTACTCAAGCTGAGATAATAAGTTTCAGTCTGACATTTTTGTGACATTCTGATCAAACTTTCAATTCAAGATCGTTCTGCCCACATCGTTGTCTCGTCCAGAGCATATTTCTGTCATGTAGACTCTCATTTGAGCCCTGCGTGAATGAATTCATCAATGAATGATACATAGATTGGAGCATGAAGTTGCGCAATGATTCATGAATGGGAAATCAGTCGGGTCGAACCCAATTGCAGTTTCATGAATATCTGAAGTGAACATCGAATCATTTTGATCTGGGGAATATCACATCTTCCTAATATGATAATAGAATATAATTCCTATGATACGATCGCCGAGGTGAAAAATCATAAAATTCAGATAGGAACATACGTTGAGCTGAATAGATTCTTCAGATCAAGTGATCTATAGATAGGTACATCTCCCTGAGACCGAATCAAGGAATACAAACTTCCAGCTTCCAAACTGCCAACCAAGCCAACAAGATGAGATATTGTACATACCTGATAGATCTGTCGTATCTGTCTGTATCTGTCCCATTCGAAAACAAAATTAGGTATTCGCGAATGACCATCTCAATGTTATGAGAATATAGATTGCAGTTCGACAATGATGATGATTTTTTGATTGAAGAGAATGCAAGGGTGATTGACATTGATAATAAATGATCCAGGTTGAATATTGAACTCATTGCCATCGATCTTTCGTAATATTATCTTCCCTTGTTGAAAGGATAATCATCTGTACAACCGATTGTTCAGGAGGAATCAAAATTAGGAGCTGAGTGGATTTATGCAATTTTCAAATGAAAATAATAATAATTTGAAATAACTTTGTATCTCAGAAGGTTGATGTACTCCTCATTCCAATGATGGCTTCCATTTCAAAGGATTAGGAATTCTCATCATAATTCAGAATTCTTTTATCCGATACCGTACAATTAATTCACTTTTGTTTCTTCACATTATTCATTTCATGAATCAAATTATCGAGCAAGATGTGAAAATATATTCCATCATCAATTCTAGTTTGAACATGCGAATCTGGAAGAGGAATTGAAAGAGTTATCCCGGAGAGAAAAAGCTGGGTCACCATCATTAATAACCATTAGCTGACGAATAATAAACAACACCAAGATACCAAGCCTCATAAGAGAAACTAATCTGATTTTGGAAATCAGTTGAATCCGGCTTCTGTTGATTTCACTTCTATAATCACTCTTGTGGATTATGGACTCGAATATCGCTGTTTTCATGATCTGAATCTCCTTCTGTCTGAATCTGATTTATTTCAATTTCAATTCATTCTTCGAATCTGAAAACCTTCTGTTAGTATAGTAGGTTTGTAAAGAACTTATAAATCATTTCATCGACTATCCGATTCGATTATCCAAGAACCTAATTGAATCATTGACTCAATCGCCCGAACTATTTGGCATATCCAAGTTCCATAGCGAAACCAATTTGGATGACTTTTGACAATGCTGCCAAACTATACCCAAACTATGGATCACATGAGTTCGGAATTGATACCAAATAATTTGATGACTGGTGGGTATTTCATTTTACAGACACATCAAAAATCACATGGTTCTTTCCATTTCGTCATGACGGATGAATAAGAATATTGAACTGTGGTTGATTCAATCCAAATATCACAATTAGAAATTTCCCAATGATAGGAACTTGTCTTGAATACAAAAACACTGCAAAGTCACCGATATTGTTGAAGTTGTACCTTATGAGCTTTCAACTGGATTATTTCGACCATAGTTTATGATATGTCCAATTGACAGAATCATTTTCTAGCTACGATTGAGAGATTGAAATTGTCGATATGAATAAGTCACTAACTTCGAAATGGTCCTAAGAACCATATGAAGATATTGTAAAGATATTTGTCGGTAGAGAATATGATATGTTAGCACATCCAGACACAAAATATCGTCAATTCATATTCTTGAAGGTAAATGGAGGAAATGTATTGATGTTTAAAAAACGAGCTTACACCCGATAACAGGAAATGCTACAAATGAGTATCAGTTCACTATTGTTAATTGCACTTGTGACAACAAGAGACGATTGAATAGATGATATCTATGGACTACAGAATACTAACTGACTATTACTAGTGAGTATAAACTTAGAGTTCATTCACCACGTCTCTCAGGGAGTCATGATTTATATCGTATATATGAGAAATCTCAAGTGGTTATCTCAATGACAGTGAATCTCAATGACAGTGAATCTCAATGAGGAGAAGTTATCACACATGATATGAATAGAGGTTTTCATCATCATTCTAGTTCTAGTAGCATCAGGTATTGGAGACCATGAATTCGAAGGTTAGGTGGAGTTGGCCTTCTTCTGATCTTCATTTCAATTATCTCCTGACACTCGTGCTGTCAGTAACTATTAATGTGACAGACATTCAGCAAAACGGATCATGTATGTTATATCACTTAAATCACTTTGAACTTTTTAAAAAATGATTTTATTTGATTGAATACAATATTGAAAATGTGAATAATAAATTGTTACAAAAGTATGACTTGACTTGGAGACTGGTTTGAGAAGAACTGCCGGTGGTCGTTCTGGTCTCTCGAAGGAAGGCTCTCGAGGTGCTGAATCGTCAAACACGTGTAGATGGTGTCAGCATTCTCGTGTGGCTCTGATACTCTGGTTGCTGGATAACCTTGAGATCAACGGTAATGTGATATCCCTGAGATGATGACATATGCAGGAATGTTGATATAACAGCTCCCATCCTTTTGAAAAAGTTGTTGCTTTGTGTCGACAACTTTTGGAAATTGGATCCTCAGGCGTTGAGGTTGATGGATCCCAAATCTTCTTCTTCATTTGTCTGGGTCCTCAGGTTCGGGCGTATTTTTGGGAAAACGGCCCTGATACTTCTCATGGTTCTGCTTCCTCTAGGTAGGGGTGATGGTGAATCAGATGGACTAACAATAGTTCTCGATCTCCAATACTTGAAAAATATGTACAAAATTATTAGTGTCACAATTAGGGTAATCGTGAAATAGGTGAGCCAGGATATGTTCTTCTTCACAAATGGTTGGTGGATTAAATCGTCTAACGTCTTGGAGTAGGAATCAAGCTTATTTTTGGCGATGTCCAATTCATCGACATTCAAATCGCTTAATTCCAAAGGTTTCAGTTTCGGAAGATCTAGTCGTCTCGGGAGGTCGCTGCAACATTCGTACGGGATTTCGATTGGATGTGTTCCGTACGAAACAATAGATGTCTTCGTTGAGGTGGCTTGGATTTTGGTAATTCCGATAACATTCGTTATGGAGGCTGATCACAGAGTTTCCATAGATGATTCGGGTTTCGATTTCTTTCGATGGGCAATTGATCGAGATTCGTACTGGTTCTGATAGAATCACTAACCAATAGTTTTCGGCTAGTTCTTGGACCTTATATCCTTTACTAAGGATGAGGGCATTTTGGCAGTTGTCTGGTACTGATTGGAACGTTTTCATCAATTGGGCTTCACACATGGCGTTATTGTCTATGGGGTATGCAAATACGTTGCTACACATCTTCATTTCTGGTAGTAGAGTTCTGCATTTCTTCAAGTCGTTGATTGGAATGAACATCAAAGAATCATCATCTTTCGCGATAAATTTTTGAGAGATTGAAAGAATATGATGTAAGCCAGTTCTGTTATCAAAAATTGGTATTGGGTAAAGTCTATGAAGGTGATATGTTTTAGGTTCGATCAAAGGGATTTTTAGAACGAAAACAATTTTAGAATCAATTTGGAATGCTTGAAGTTGGATAATGTCGAGGTATAGGGCAACTTTATCTAAATTTGCTGGTAAAGGTAAGTTATTTCTGTGCAGATTTTGGGAAATTTCCTGTAGAGCACTGACTAGGTGATCGGGAGTGATAATTGAGGGATGAATAGTGTTTAATCTAGCAAATGTAATTGAATTTATGATTTCATCGAGACTTTCCTCAAGATACACAAAACTCTCCATAAGTTTTTCACATAAGTCATAAAATTTGACTTTGGCTTCAATGGCTCTAATATCGTAACTCATATCATTTATAGTTTTTTCGATTTGTTTGATGTCTGTATTGAATATTTCTTCGTCTATTTGAAGTTTTCGAATGGTTGTATTTACACTTTTTATTACTGATGATGTGACTGATATTTGATTCTTGAGAAGGTTTTCCAGTTGATGTTCATCGTCATGTAATTTATTGATACAATTTGAGTAATATTCGCCGTCTGAAGCGTCGAGATTGCCAGTGATTGATTTGAAAATACTACCTATTCCATTAATGAGTCCACGTTTGTATCTCTTTGTATCTAAGGTTATTTCAGATAATTTCGTTTTTATTGACTTTGAAATTTGAGTAAGTAAGCTGATACGGTTCTTGACTTCTACTTGAAAAATATTTAGTTCGCGTAAAGGTTTCAATTGTGCTGTCGCTAAAATGGTATCTAATATTCTAGTGTTATGTTCGTAGGCTGTTTGAAGTAAAGAGATGTCTTTATGAACGAGTAGAGTCCAGTGGTCGTTTGTAAGTACGATGTCGTCGTCTTGATGGTAGTATACCCCTAGAGTGTTATTGATTGGTTTGATTTTGAATTGACAGACTGCTGATCCGAACAGCAGGGTGAACCTGAAAACAAATCAGTTTTCAGAATACGGTATCATGCGATCAAAATTTACTTTTGTTCGTTGATTCGTTTGTGGATTGAGTAATATTGCTGAATTTTGAAATATTTCTTCGATTTTGAATGGTCCATTGAATTTGTTCTGAAGTTTATTTTTTATTTGGGATTCCTTGATGTAAACTTCTTGTCCTATTTCATATTCTGTTTGTCCTGATACTGTTTTGTCAAAACGTTCCTTCGCTTTTGCTTTCTTTTGATCTGTTTTAGCTCTTGCTACTTTATAGTAATAAGAAATTCGGTTGTTCAAGTCTCTTACGTATTTTGAAATCAGATCTTTTTGATTATAAAGTGTTTCTGGTGATCTACTTGCTGTATGTCCGAAAACTAACTCATGTGGACTGAAACCGTGGGTTTTATTTGTGGAATTGTTGTAACATATGATTGCGTAGGGGAGAATATTAAAAGGATGTTCATTAGGGTTTTCTGACATATTCACACGGATCATTTCTAGAAGTGTGGCGTGAAATCGTTCGACTGAACCGTTGGATTGTGGATGATTTACGCTAGAGAAAGAAATTTTGATATCATACAATGTGCATAAGTCTTTGAGCAATGTATTGTCGAATTCTCGTCCGTAATCGCAATGGATTCGTAAAGGGGTTCCGAAATGTTGAAAATATAGTAGGAGGCTATTTACGACGGATCGAGCTGTTTTATCTGGAAGTGCGTAAGCTTGTGTAAATTTCGTAAGTTCGTCTCGTATAGTCAATGCATAATTTCTGTTTGGAACTTCGACGATGTCTATGTTGATTCGTTCGAAAGCAGTACGGGGAGTTTCCGTTATGACTAATGGGTTGCTGAGATTTTTCCTACAAATTTTGGTCTTATGACATATTTCGCAATTTTTAATTAATTTTTCAACATCTTTGGTTATACCGTCCCAGTTATATTTTTGCCGTATGCGTCTCAGTGTTTCGTTTATTCCGCGATGTAAATTATTTTTCCCTTTGTGATATTGGTCTAAAATTATAGGTATTTGATCTTGATCTGGAGTTCTTACTATGTTTTGACATACTTTAATTTTTATATCCATTTCGGCGAATATGAAACAAAGCATTTCAAGTAGTGGCAATTCGGGATTATCTTCGATGCAATAATAATTGAGTGGGTCCATCTCATTCTGATTTTTATATAAAGTCAGAAAGAGGTGTTCAATTACTGTTTCTGGGTCATTGGTTAGAGGGATCAAATAATATTTACGATTTTTCACTGATTTACTGGAAAGAATATTGATTTCGAGATTTTTAAAATCAAAGTGTTCTTCGAAAAGGTCTTCAATTATGTCATAGTGAAATTGCGATAGTTTGTTTTGTTGCATTGGAATGAGAATGTGTCTGTTCGATTTGTCTAGAATTTGGCATTGATTGAATTGAACTTTAGAGTAGTCTATCAGAGATTTGGTTCTATACAAGTCTGAGAATGTGTTAAATTCTTCTTGAATTTTCTCTATTGATATTTCGTCTGATTCGTTTTTTGGTTGGGTAGTTTCGGTATCGTTATGGGGTGATTTGGATGTTTGTGGAATGTCATGTTTGGGATGATTTTCGATCGGATTCTCGATGATTTCTATATCGGAATCATCTTCATTCGTTGGGAGGACTAGAGTTCTCGAATGAAAAGCAACACATTCTTGAATGTGATTCACTTTAATGCGAGATAGAGCATCTGCATTTTTATTGATCTTTCCGGGTTTGTATATGACTTCGTAGTCATATTCCTCAAGTTTGAGTCGCCATCGAGCTAAGCGACTACCAGGGTCTTTGATCGAGAATAGCCAAGTGAGGGGACGATGATCGGTTATCAATTTGAATTTTCGACCGAAGAGATATGGTCGGAAGTGTTTGACTGCCCATACTATTGCAAGCAATTCGCGTTCTATCGTAGAATACTTAGATTCTGCTGAACATAATGTGCGAGAAGAGTATGCGATGAGAAGGTCTTTGCCAATGGGACCTTGAGAAAGCACAGCGCCAATAGCGAATGCACTGGCATCCGTGGTGAGAAGAAAAGTGTCTTCGAAGTTTGGGTGAATGAGAATGGGTGTAGAAATGAGGGTTTGTTTCAAATTTTCGAATGCATTTTTGCAATCGGAATCAAAGTTGAAAGGAGTATCTTTCTGAAGCAGTTTAGTGAGGGGTTTGGAGATTTTGGCAAAGTTGGAGATGAATCGGCGGTAATATCCGGCGAGGCCTAAGAATGATTTGATTTCTTTTTGATTCTTAGGTTCTGGGAAATTGACGATACAATCGACTTTTGATGGGTTCGGTTTGACTCCGTCACTGGTGATTAGGTGACCAAGATACGCTACTTCCTTTCTAAGGAATTCGCATTTATCTGGTTTAATCTTTAAGTTTGCATTTCGGAGGCGTTTGAATACATCAGTTAGTCGGGAAATATGATCATGTATCGTAGGGGAGTAAACGATGATGTCGTCCATGTAGACGAGACATCTTTCGTTCTGAATGCCCAGGAGAATATTGTCCATCACCCTCTGAAAGGTAAAAGGAGCATTCTTGAGTCCAAAAGGCATTCGGACAAACTCATAGTGTCCATTTTCGACTGTGGAGGCAGTTTTGGAAATATCTTTTGGTTCGATTTCGATTTGATGAAATCCGGACGCTAAATCAAGGATCGTGAAGTATTGGCATTTGCCAAGTTGATCAAGGAGGTCTGAAATCATGGGAAGGGGATATTTGTCATCTACAGTAAGCTCATTCAGCTTTCTGTAGTCCACAACAACACGCCACTTCTGTTTCCCAGAGGCGTCGAGTTTTTTCGGTACCACCCAAACAGGGGATGACCAAGGTGAAATTGAAGGACGTATGATGCCTTGTTCAAGCATTTTCGACATTTGGTTCTTCACTTCATCTTTGTGGATTTGTGGATATCTATAGGATCGGGTAAATACGGGTTTTGAATCTTTAGTATCAATAGAGTGCTTAACTTCATTGGTGAATGTCAAGTTGTCGCCTTCCAAATAAAATATGTCTGAAAAATCTGAACAGAGGTTCGTGATAAGTTCAGATTCTTCGTCATTCAAGTGTTCTGATCTCAATTGATTTTGAATGTCGGTTGTCCTGTCAGTGTGTGTATTTGTTCGTGTATCAGAAGTGTTAAAATTATTAAGACTGAAATTTTGAATCGGTTCTAACTGAAGATTATCGAAATTTATTGAAATTTCCATCGGGTTTGCATTTATTACTGACGTGAAGAATTCACCTTTTTCATTGATTTTGACTAGAGCATTAGGAAGTCTAACTTTTTGTTTTTCTTGAGCTAGCAGTATAGCATCAGTGTTACATAGGTTACAATTTAGTTTGACAATTTGTTCGGTTCGAGGTTCGAGTGTGATTTTGTTATCAAATTCGAAATTTTGTGGAATTTTGTCATCGGATTCAGAATCACTAACTTTAAATAGAGGGACTGTTTTGAAATTGGTAATGAGTTGATTATTTTTCAAATCGACTATACATTTGTAGTGTTCTAGAAAGTCAGATCCTAAGAGTCCGTCAAAGTCTATGTCTATATTATGAACATATACTTTGTGCGGGTCATTGTCAGTGAAAGGAATTAATACAGATTCGTTAATCATTATTTTTTGGTCAGTTATACCTTGAACTACAACGTTTTCAGAAAATCGTCTAGAATAATTCTCACAAGTTTTAGGCTTGAAAATCGATAGTCCAGCGCCTGTATCTATTAGAATTTTAAATTTGTTGGTAGCATCCTTAATGTAATATAAGTTCTTAGAGTTTACTGTGAATGATGGATTTATAGAAATTTGAGTTCCGGGAAATTGAGATTTGGGATGAAATCGTTCAAATTCATTGTCTGTATTTGTGCTTGAATTTGGTCTATGGGATCTGAGGATTGTTTGATAGGAGGGGCACTCGATGTAGGGCTCAACTGAAAATCCTGATCATATTGATTTTGATCATCATATTGTGATGGAAAATATTCGTTCTGATCGGATTGATGTGAATATTGGTTTTGATACAAATCAGAGTTATAGTTTTGGTAGTCTTGATGGTTAGCAGTATAACCATCTGCTCGAAAATTCTCAGAATCTTGATAATTAGCGGTATAATTATCATATTCGTAACTATTAGGATCATAATTGACACAATGGGTTCTTTGTGGGTTGAATCTTTGAAAATTCGGATTAGACTGACTCGTTGATGGCCTTTGTTGATTGAAATATGGATTTGGTTTGATAATCGATGGTCTTGATTGGATATTATTCTGATTTTGAAATTGCGGTGGTCTCTGAGGAATAATTGGTCTAAAATTTTGTGGAAAATTGGATTGATAGTTTGGTCGGAAATTGGGTTGAGAAATAGGGTTGAAATTAGGTCTAGGTCCGAGATTTTGATTGGGATTTTGTTGCTGACGTTGTCTTCATTCGTTTACTGTATGGCCTTGGCGTTTACAGTAATTACACAATTTTTGTGGAGGTATCATTTTTCGATTTTGATTTGGGATTGAATTTTGACCAATTTTCGAATTTGGAAATTTTTGTGATTGGAAATAACTTAATTGTAGTTCACGTTTAACTCTCAGAGTTGCTGTGAATAAATCTGGAGGATTTCCAGCACGAACAATGCGTCCTATGTCTGGATCGATTCCTGTTAATAAAGTATTTAATGACATTGATTCGATTAATTTTGACTGTGATTGTTTTTCTTCTGATGTAAGCAATTGCTTTTGAACAGATGCATGCATTTTTGCATTATGAGTCTGTAGTCTATTAATGAAGACTAAAGGTGATTCTCCAGGTAGCTGATGGATACGTTGGAGATCTTGTATCAAAGAAGCTAAATCACGACTGTCACCAAAGTATTGAATTAAAAGTGATCTTATTTCTTCCCAAGTTTGAGGATTTCTTGAACTGATTAATTCAGCTGCTTTGCCTTTCAGTTTATTTTTTATATGGAGAATTGTGAGTATCTTTTGATCTCGTACTGACATGCGGTAAGCAGTATTACACGCATTTATGAAGGTTGTTAAGAATATTTGATCTCCGTCATATTCTGGTATTATACAGAAAATTTCGTTCAGTCTGTATGGTTCGATTTCGTTAGTTGTAGGAGTAGTTGGAGTTGGAGGAGGTGATTCTGTCATGATTGATTCGGGGATAATTTGACAATAGAACTGATAGAATTATTGAAAAAATATTCGAAATAATGAGATGATTCGTTTGAGTTCTTACCAGAAGATCGTTTTCATTCGGAGGATGAAATCCGGCTTCACAAGCGTTGCTCCAGCGAAGTTAGCGTGCGCGTGTTCTTCGGCTGTTGAAGAGACCGTCCTTCCGATGTTCTCGATGCTGTGTCCAAGTGTAGGTTTCTTCCTTTGAAGGATTAGGATCCAACACCCTCGGTTAGGCTGTCCGTGTTCCGTGGATGTGAAGGAATCCTACCGACTGCGCCAATTTGTTATATCACTTAAATCACTTTGGACTTTTTAAAAAATGATTTTATTTGATTGAATACAATATTGAAAATGTGAATAATAAATTGTTACAAAAGTATGACTTGACTTGGAGACTGGTTTGAGAAGAACTGCCGGTGGTCGTTCTGGTCTCTCGAAGGAAGGCTCTCGAGGTGCTGAATCGTCAAACACGTGTAGATGGTGTCAGCATTCTCGTGTGGCTCTGATACTCTGGTTGGTGGATAACCTTGAGATCAGCGGTAATGTGATATCCCTGAGATGATGACATATGCAGGAATGTTGATATAACATGTATATCGAGATGGATGAGGAATTTTTGAGGGAGGGGCGGGTGTAATGAAATACCTCAATCGTTGACTCCAATGACTAGGAACTACTTAGAGAAGAACGGTTTCTGGTGAGTACTATCGAATTATGAAATCTTTTTTCTGCTGAACCTGCCCATTGGTCAGATACGTGAAGTAGTTCAATCTCTTTTCGGAGCAGTATTACCATTTCATCAAATATTTTTTCTTCAGTATTGGATGAGTGAAACTCAAATTCCAAGGATCTGAAAGAAATCGTGTAATGAGATACGTTTTGTATAATTGCAATCGAAACAATTTTTCTCAGATTCGAAACGAATATGCTCAAGCAAGCGAAGCAAATATTCATAATTTCAGAATGAAATAAACATAATCGTAATGAATATCGAAGCCTATGGCGAGTGCGTTATTTTCTTCTCGTCTGATCTCTTGGAAATTCGACAAACTATCGTATGTAGCAGTATCGATATCTATGTACTGATATTTTGGTCACCAAAACCCGGAATAATCTTCGTCACAGGAAATTCCGAAAACAACCAAATTCGTTTGAAAAATGAATGATATATGGCACTCTTCTGGCTGCTGTCCCAGCTTTTCCAGATTTATGGACGAATGGTCACCCTTGTCAGGATGAATTTGTCATTCAGAGCAGCGGCTGAATAGCTTTTTGAGCTCTCTTTTGTTCTCCAGGAAAAGTCGCTCTCATATTTACCGATATCGAGCGGCAAGCATTCGAGTTCGAATTCGATAAGCACACTGTCGTAAATAAATAACAGTAATAATATCGGAAATGAAAGAACGCTATCTTTATCGCCGAATATCGAACGTGCATAGAATACAGAAAATAATATTCGATGAGAATATACGATGCTGTTGACTTTGGAAGGAGAGTAAAAATACCTTAGCATGTATATTCAGTGAATATTCCGCTGAATATTCATGATTATCTACTGTTCTCCTCCACTGAGTGTACAATTGATGTCACATTATCGACGTTCGGAGAGTACATCTAGGAATGCACAAAATCAGCCAATCATGGTGTACTCGATATGTAGTTCGTGCAGTTCACAATATCAAAACTATTTTAATGAAGTTCCGATGGAATTGTCCATTCCTCATGATCAATATGGTGGAATCATATCAACAACAAGCAGGAAGTCATGGAATTTACTCCGATTCACAACCAATCAACGATAGGGGATTCGTGAGATAACTAAATGATTTCAATAATTTACACCCATTCAATTTCATGACACAATACCAGGAGATCATCACAATAGAATACACTTTCATGGAACCATTTCGATCAGCATCGAAGAAGAACCCAACTTCTTGAATAAACTAATTTGGACACATTTAGCTGAATTTTCCAGGGAAGGCATTCCCTATAGAAAACACAAGCATATCTGGGATGTTATTCGATGGAATGAAGAGTGTTTTCCAATAATTTAGTGAATTTCACTTCGCTTTCAGCTTTGACCCATGATTGGAGGAATTATTTTCTCTCTTCATCTGCTTATGAATTGAGGTTAATTCCGTTGGAGTTTATGAATGTTATGCAATGATTTGATTACATCGATCCTGGAAAATGCTTAATTTTATAAAAACTGCATTTGAAAGATTTTCATTTCGACACAGATAGATTTCCTGAAGGTTCTCTTTGGGAAGGTACACAAATATACGATTATCTCCTTCATGCATTGAGAATTTCACCTGGAAAAAATCCAGAGTAAACTAAGAAAAAAATATTGGGACAATATATTTCCCACAATCTGGAGGGATTCCTTACAACAACATGAAATATGTCAGCGTTCACTATATTTTCTATTTTCCTCATTGCTTATCATCCATCCAATATACAAATTTATGACAGTTGTTACCTCTGGGTAATAATCAACTCAAATGCATTTCTGGAAAATGAAATCCTATCCGTCTATGAACCTAAAATCATAGATTTCCTCCATTCAGTCTTGAAAGGATCTGTTTCAGGTTTGTGTAGCTCAAGAACCGGCATATCGTTGAAGTCATCTCAATCATGAATTCCTGATTAGTGAAATAATCTTTTGATTATCGAAAATCAAATCGCAGATTTGAGTTTTTCTGTGAAAACAAAGTCTGAGTAGGATGTTGGGAAAACAATTAATATTCTGCTTTGAGCTGTTGAATCGCATATTCGACATTTTGGTAAAGGCTGTGAAGTCAATCAATCTACAGAGTTCGATTTCATCAATTGATGCTTCCAGAATTGAACCAATCGTCATTGGGTTCACTCAATCACTCAAACATCCCTTCCAACTCCAATATCATGTTTCAATTCATCCATCCTCTCAGAACTAACATACTATTTCCGCTGTAATTTCATGTTGACATTACAAGTTCATAGCACCGATGATGATTTCGATTCCGATGCATAGTATCAGATTCCATTTCAGAGGTATATTCAGTTTGTTGTTGATATCAATCTGACAAACTTCGCAAACTAATTCAGTCGATAATCAGTTAGTACTAATCGGCTTGTCTCTCCCTTCCGTCGAAGCATTCATTGATTATAATTTGCGCCCCAGCATCCGAGTATATTTCAGTCAAACTCATCACTTCCTTGAGAGAAAACTATCGTGCTAGCTGACGACGAGAAATAAATATACTTCTCACGAGAGTATATTGTTGATTCTCCCTGTCTGAATTTGTTTTATCTGCCTCGTTTACACCAACACCATGACGAGTTCATGATATGTACTGAAGACGGTTCTGTTGAGGAGGGATTTTTTTCATCAAATAATCAAGATAATCAGTACACCTCATCTGCAGCTGGAGAATCAGCTCTCAGTTCTCAGTCTCGGCTCTTCTGATTCATCTGAATCATGGATCATAAATTCATGATAATCTCTTTATGGAAATCATAGGAATAAACAATGACCAAGAGGACAAGGCACCAATGATAGTTTTTTGGATAAGGTAAAAGTCAGAGAGTAATATGAATCATTGACAACATTTTATGATAATAAATTCATGTGTTTCTTATCGGCAGTAGTGGAAATATACCAATTTCAATTCAATGGTATTATCAGAGCTCACACTTCATGAGGTTCAGTTGGGCATGATTGCAGAAACTCTAAGAATGAGAAAGAATCTTCCCATTGCAGCCGGAAACTCGAACCTCCTTACAGACACATCTTGTATATTGCTGAATATTTCTGTATATTGCTGAATATAATATAGTTGATTGAGTTATACAAAGACAAGAACCTCTGGGAGGTGAGGTGATCATGACCACATCAGACATAAACATAATTAGAATTATTGAATATTTCAACATGAGTATGATTCAACTAATGAAAAGTAAACATTCCTCGTATAAGCGTTTATTTATCATTATAACAGCACAAACAGCTTAACAACCTGGAGCGTATTCATTTGTAGAAGTGACCTATATTAATTTCGAATCTAATTAGTGCACAGTGTACGTGAAATGTCGAGAGATATGAAAACTAGACATTATCAATCTCTCAAAAGGAGCAACTATGGAAAAATGATTGCAAGCCTCAGACAAAAAAAAAACAGACTTCCTGATGGAATGTATGAGGTACATTCAACACCAAAGCATAACTAGTGAACAGTGAAACTCAATTTCATCTCCAAAATTTCAATCCTAGTAATTTTCCTGGGGAAAACATGTTCAGTACTCACATGAATTCATTGTTAGACCTAGTGGAAATGTGTGACACCAAGTAACCAAGTGAAACCAAGATTTTTGGTATGCCACGCCCTTCGATCATTGAACAGACTAGATAAGTAATCCACAGCCCTGACAATACAGTTTGTTTGGAAGCAACATCTATAGTATCTATCTTTGTCTAAACAAGGATAGCAGAACCTGATTCTCCCAGCAACAGTGCCGTGTTGTCAGAGGGGGTCGAATTTATTATTAATTCATGATGAAACCAAATTGAAAATACGTAACAATTTCAGTAGTACTTTTCAGCATTTCTTGGTGGGAAAATGAACATCTTTATACTTCCTTCACATTGGTATGGAAAATTCGAATACATATAATCCTATGGGGATTTTTGTAACTTTTAACATATGAAACAATATCCTTACTTTCCAGTATACAGTTGTCTACTTATACTTTATCATAAATAACGTTCGATTTCAATAATGAACATTTATATCTTTGGCGATCAGTGACAGTGCATGTAAGTATATTTACGATTTCAAAGTTCAGTACCTACTAGTGGAAATAATTTCCAAAAAAAATGAAAAACTCGTTTTCAAGGCAAATAGATATGATTGCATAGTTGAATGTAATTTTCAAATCTGAAGATGAAACTTTTTTATATCATTTCACGATATTGTCAAAAATGAATGAGGTGTCATCTTGAGCAGAATATTATATTTTGACGCAAAAAATTGATGTCTGATTATTTCATTTCATGTAGATAGATGGAAATCGATAATGGATATGTGTTGACAAGTATTATGACGAAATGTTATATCAACAATGAAATCATGTGAAGGTGTAGCAAACAGCAGTGTTTCTTATTCAAAACAGGACCGAAATGAAAAACAACCATGGATAATCACACAAATAATTCATTGATTTTTGAATAGGATTGTTTTTGTTAACATACTTCTTACTCTAACTTCCGTTGAATCTTTCAATTTATTTGCCTCATGATGGAGTCTTACAGTGAAATATTTCTCCTAATTAGTTTGACTAGTTCAAAAAACAGTCAACGGTGAATTTCTCATTGTTGTGTGTACAAGAAGTATAGCAATATCCTTATATTTTTTATCAAAAATATTAATTGAGTTCATCATTATTCTCAGTGATTTTTCAGCAGCTTCGCATATTTTGACTACAAATAAGGAATCATTTATCAGTGCTACATATTTTACCACAAGACACTGTCGCAGCTGACCTATGGGTATAATCAAATATAATGTAATCAATTCAATTCAAATTCATTTTTATCCATTTCATTTGGGAAAATGCTTCAAAATCTCGAATGATACGACAATGGTAACTCACCTATGAAATGACGTGTTTTGATCGCCAGTTCGAATTGTCTTTAACACACCTCACAACGTCTCACCATTATATCAAATCAGCAAAACAGAAAAGTTTCTGATGAATTCTGAGTACACAAAACTGAACACAAGTTGAATAATATCGATTAATCAAAACGTAAATAATGACAGATACCAAACAAAGCAATAATCGCCGTCGACTGTCAATATCAAATTGCGGTGTTGCAACGTTGAGCAAAAAGTATTCACGATACCCATGCTGGTCCCCGAGCCCCCAAGAAAGTGAAATTGCTAAGTCTCAGAATAATGTAGCAATCTTCTATTAATCAGAACTGATTCATAATCGTCATGACCCAAATTTATTATTATATTTGTGCATTGAACTACATGAATTCATAAAGGATATTATGGACTATTTATCACTTTTTGATGATTGGAAATGACAACACTGGCGACGATTGGGTACTAATATTATGATAATTCTGGAAATTCATGTTAGCTTCAGAATATTTGTTTTGTGATCCTTCTAGTGGGTTTGTTGTTCGGAGGCCACGCCTATCGTCCCGACCTAGACCTCTGCATAAGATCCCCCTTCTTCAATATCTTGGTTGCCCTTATGATGGAAGATCAAACTACAGTGGTCTTCATGGATGATCAGCATTCTCTACATAGTAGATACTTCGAAACTAAGAAAGAACTACATATCAAAGTGAATACTTGTGATTGCTTTCGGAAGCTACTTTATCGAGTTGCACCCTCGTGGAGATGACTGAAATGAATACTACACTCAGAAGTGCCGACTTCTTACTGCAGATACTTCGATCCAAGGAGGAATTGTATTAATTGTTTGCCGTTCGCGAAGTTGGTTCAGTAGGAGCTGCACTGGCAATGCCACAATAAGATTTTCTTTTCTTTCTGAATGAATGGCATGTCAGAAGCACACGTGGGTGATGATATCTTCTTATCATCGAATATTCAAGTGGAAGTGAAATGAAGTATAACTTCCTGATATATTCTTGAGAACACATGGGAAATGAAAAGCTTGGAGATGTTTCAATGAAAATTGGAAATTACTTCTCAACTCGACTGTTTTCATTCTTTCAAGTCTCATGATAACACAACCTTCGACCACCCCCAATAAGTTAATCCAATTAGATCTGATTATTTGAAGATGATACATATGATGAAACATATACTACGGACTAGGAGTCTAGTAAATACTCAAATTGGTAGCATTAGCATTTACTTCGATTTCATTTCACACCACCCATGATGTTGTGCTCATGATCGAAGCAAGTACCTATTAGAACTCCGAAGATTTGGTTGCATTGCACATTTGTGGATCAATGCATATACAGTGTTGAAATAACTGGAATTCAATAATTGAAAAAAACTAATTGGGTCAGTATAAGGGAGATAATCGGAATAACAATTTGATCATTCACACACCCCTGCTGATATGTGACCCCTTGAATGGAGTGCCACAAGAGTATTCAAATTTTCCACTGAATAGAAGATTTTTTTTTATCTGTGGACAACACGAAAGGGGAACCTATAATGTTGGAGGAACATCGTGTTAGCCAGCGGTGGAATTCTGGTAGAGAAGGAAGGTGTTGGAATTTTTCTTGAAAGTTTGGAGGTTGTAAACATCAGGAAAGACTTCACTAGGCAAAGAATTCCACAACTGTGGAACTGTGACAGAAGTGAAATCAAGTAGATATTTTCTGCAACTGGGAACTCAGTAGAATATTAGTTGATTTCCTACAGCTGTTGCCATTTTGAAACTCATTCTGAGGAGGATCAGAAGAGCTCATCTTCAATAAATCATCGGAATACATAGAATCGATAGGATCTATGAAATTTTCATGAACGAAAATAATGAAAATAGGTGATTCGCCGTGCAAGCACTGGTCTCATTGAATTTCGCCCACTGAAGATATTTCTGGTTGGTCACATAAACAAAGAAACTTCTCACAATCCAGCGCTAGACACTCATTCGTATTCCACACTCGTGGGAGACTATATCTTCTCGAGAATTTTTGCGGGTCTTAATTCGATTCCCTCTCCTATAATTCGAAGTCATGACGCGTTAGGTTAGACGGATATATTCGATTCTCTGACTCAAATTCAGACCGAGGGAGTCGCACCGCAATCAGGGGTTTGAGTATAATATCCGGCGACAAACATTCAGATTTTTCCCTAATCACATTCCGAACTGAATTTCCTTCTCCGACTCTAATATTTCACTCTAGGGGCTCACTCCTGATGTCAGGCTTTCAAATTTGTTTTTCTTTAGTTTCCTTTGACAGAATTGGTGGCCTTACGACTTCCTTATGCTTTGCTTTCTTCACAAATGGAATGTAATGAGATATCAGATGATTACATATAGAAGAGATGGAAGCTGCACTGTTACAAATGGTATTCTAGATTTGGAACTCCAGATCTGCACATTCACAAGTCATGATTTCGAGGTCCATCTTTGAATATCTGGAAGCCAATTCAGTCAAATTTCGATAATTTCCATCACAGAGTTCGAGTTCTGAAATCCTGTACAATAAAGGATCCTGCAATAAGAAAGGGGTCGTCCATATCTACATTCTGAAAACTGGTGAGTGAATGTATTCTTTGTTTTTTCATCCAATTCTTCGAAATCTACCGAATGTCAATAATGTTCTCCATTTTCACTGCACGTTCCCAATTTTCCTGGGTGGGTTCTGATTATATACATTGCAAGATGTGTTTCATGAAGTTTCCTGGTTCCAATCATTCAATAATCCGATATCAATAGCTATTGTAACTCCTTCGAACGGCATGTTAGATATACAGGATGCGAAAAATATCATGCTGAACATTTGGAATACTAACATGGGATATATCCTCCATTTCAAATGGAACATCCTGTGAATTATTAGTTTATCGGAAGCGTCACTAGGTGTGCAACAAATTAACTCATAGATATAAGAGAATGAATTGGTCCTATTGGATATATTCTCCACATATTCATATCCTGCTACCACAGTACATGTCCATCAAAATAAACAATCGATTTCCGCGAGCATGATTCCATTAAGATTTTTATTGTAGATGGTATTTTTACGTTCCTGACTGATAGTCACATTTGTCTAACACACTGATTTTGACCACTTCTTACGTCTTTCGAATGTGCATTGGAATTCGCGATTTTCAAATGTTCAAAAACGAGCAGACCTAGTGACACTAACATACGAGTCATTTGCCCACAAACAGAGATAGACTGATAGAGTGGTAGTGGTAAAGTAACCAATCAATCCTCATTCCTATCAACAATATGGTTTTGACATACTCGAAGTTACTAACAGTTACTAACAGTTTGACATACTCGAAGTTACGAGATACTCTCGTATGGACACGACTGTCAAAGCTTTGATTGTATTACTCATCATGAGGAGAAGACCAAATTCACCTTACCTTCGAATCACTGGTCTCGAATAGTTGTCACGATTTTCATTCATTTTCGAGATTATGATCAAGCGAAGTTTCGTGTCTGGATACACACAAGTATTCGTCAACATTCAACAATGACCTATTTCCGTCTGTTCCATCAGATATCGAAAAAAAAAAAATGGTTTTTGACAGTGCACAATGAGAGGGCCTCCTCAAAGAACGGATTTACATTGTTGAGGACCATATCGATTCGACTAACTGATTCATATTAACAATTTTTATTCTTCCTCCATTCGGTACATCATTTCCAGTTACAATAAGACATCTCCTAAATATCCGTGACTGGACGTTTTTTCACATTATTCGTGGAATTAAATGATTCCTCTTTTTCAATGAAGATTTGTGCAATACATCTTGAAACACTCATTATTTCCGAAACAGTTGGAGATAGGTATGGGACATTGTATATGAATTATGTCTATTCTTATATATATCCTTGTATATTTTTCCGAAGAATCCAAAAAAATAATGATATACAGAGGGTTGTATTCAAAATGAGAAACTTGGTATCGGCCACTGTCACATGACACACCCTAAATAGTTATTTTTTTGAAATTCTGCGCATCGGAAAATACAAATCGACTTATCCAAGCGTTTTTCTCAACACGCTCTCATTTATTCGTTATCGAATTTATTCCATTTGGATGTTCCACACTGTATATCGAAACGGTCACAAAGCTTGAAATTACCAGGGCTAATCACCCTATATCACCAATGTCATCTTCGTCCCTTTCCTGGATTTTCTCTTTACGACGCTCATGATCTCATTTATATGAAGTCGCCTCCAACCTGACTGTAATATCTCGATACATTTGCGTTACATGCGTTAACGAACTCTCTGGAGATTTTCTGGATCAGATACCTTTGAAACATCTAAGTGAAATGAGGAAATTATGGTGTCGTAATTTCGCATCTCTAGATTCAATCTCTTCTGAGGAGATTCATTATGAGGATACATCTGAAGGTTCGTTGACAGTTTTTCCCGACAAGAATCACCAAGAAATTTCCCTAATGAAGTGATTCACAGAACCTCGAAATTTCGTGCAATAACTACGGTTGAGTAGCACCATTACAATTCAAATTCGTCAAGACTTGAATCTCAATTTCACTCAACTAAGACTCATGTTAGAGAATCTGAGATTCGCGAAAAAAAAATATGAAGAAAAATATCGATTTTGACCATACCCATAGTTTGATATCGATGTGATACTGTTCACCACCAGGCGCCATCGCATGTTTCAAATAAAAAAAACGAAATTTTTTAATCTTTTGTTCTGTGCGGGGTTTTTCTTGATGTAAATTTTCTCGGACAAATCAATGTGCTTGATTACAATCATCAATAGGATTTTCATCACCAAAATCAATCACGGGATCGTTGAATCATCAATTACATTTATGTCGTTTGATCGAACGATATACAAACATGAGACCAACTAAAACAACAAGCATTACAGAGTACCTAACCTAAAACCAATATCACTGGCAATTATTCGCTCCGTGAAATCGAATACGATGTTTTATTTCCAGCTGGAACTGCACCAAACAGTTAATCAAGTCTCAAAATAGAGAATGCATGCTTGTTGGTTAAATATATACGCAACTCCGTTCATGATTCAAGATTATGCGGATATTTGGGCTGCTTCGAATTGAAATATCCATTAAATCGTTCACAGTTTTCAGTAATAGGAAGGTGCTAATTTGTTATCGGTTAGATCCTAATGCATTATCATACTGGATGGATACAACATATAAATTCACATCGTTTAATCGCATGACATGTAATATTTGGACAAGACAGTTCAGGGCGCTATCAACCCGTATCTTGGGATACTTCTTACCGAGGGTTCACAGAAGATGATAGAGCGACAAAAAAGTTCGATGTCTATAATGTGTTTTCATTTAAAGTAGCCTACTACTACCACGGTAAACTAGGCTTGTGAGAACTGTGAAACTGTGAACACACAATCACAGCGATTTTGAAGAAATTGGAAGGTTCATGATGATTTCACGAATACAAAGCGCTGGAGGCAGAAATAAATACCACCACGTTGACTCATATCGAGAGTTGCTATGGTCGACAACACGAAAGGGAAATAATGGGAATATAATGTTCGAGGAACATCGTGTTAGCCAGCGGTGGAATTTTGGGAGAGAAGGAAGGTGTTGGATTTTTTTTTGGAATTTTGGAGGTTGTAAGTATCAGGAGGAACTTCACGAGGCAAAGAATTCCACAACTTTGCTATTGATGAATAATGCTTAGTATAGCGATGTTTGACAGGTCTCGACCATGACAGTGTAGGGGTGACCAGCCTCAGCTCGTCTGGTTTGTCTACTAGGAACCGCACGTGGTGGCATGATGAATGATATTTCCGTTGAGCACCGACCGTGGAAGTATGTATAAAGAAAGGAGAGATCGCCGACCTTTCTACGACCGAATCTCACAGCCTCCGATCATCATCTTGATCATACTGAATATGTTCATCATGAGTGTGGAATACAATACACATCAAATTTCCAACTGAAACCACCTTCGTCATGATGATCTCATACGAAAACATCATATAACGGCATCACTCTTTCTCAAAGTCAACTTCATTTTCGAATTCAAATCACAGCCCTATTCAAAACCCCATTCAAACTTGTGACATAATCATCACACTGTTGTCATTTCTCTCCATGTCTCACCGCTAGATGCTAGACTCATGTCAAAGCTCCGAGACGTTTCTAGCCAGTCCCTCTTCATACTATCAAATAATGGAACTTTTGTATTGCTACATTCAGCTATGGTGTACTATAAGGATATCATTCAGGAAAGAGTTGAAATGTTACCTATGAAACCCAACGATGATTATGCCATCGTTGTGATTTCACATCAATCCTCCGTACATCCACGTCCACTCTAGGAATGATGAAATGTTGTAGTCGTATCGTTCGCAAATTACCATTGCTATAGCAGAATGACATATGAGTTCCTATTGTTCAGCCCTCATAGACAGCCAATCTTCGATGATTTGGTCAGTATGAATTATCCATTGGAAGACAGTTTCCCATCAGGATAACCCGTCCCATCACTATTTCTGAATTCTGCCACATCGCTCTCGGGACTTCGAAATGGCACAGCCAGCTTGATCGCGTTGGGAGCGATATGAGTGCATTTCGTAACCTCATGAATGCAACATGAGTGTGAACTTGTGATGGAAAGCAACTTCCGTCTGTCAAACGTGTCGTCTCCTTTGGAATTGCAATCCTAGGTGTGTACAGACTTAACTCACGATTAATCATTGATGTGTCTGGTGCAAATCTGATGATATGACAGGTGATAATGACGTTGGAATGATGGTGGAGACGAATTGGAATTTCATAAGAGAACAGTCTCTTAATTTCGTAAGTCTTCATAAATCCTCCGGTCGCAACACGGAGCGCTAATTTGACCCGTTCTGTAGTACTTTCAACGCTGAAGCTCTCAGATTCCATCCAGAAGAAAGCTGTTTGTTCAGTCAGAGAAACTACACTGATGAATTCATTGACCTACCTGGATCACGGTCGGTGATCAACAGGAATATCATGCCACCACAAGGAATTCCAGGTAGACCACCGGTGGCTAACACGATGTTCCTCGAACAACATAGAATCTCCTCTCGTGTTGTCAAAAGATGAAAAAAAAAACTGTCTGCAATAATTGTATTCGATCTGGCAGTGGCTTATCCTAATCTAGCATGATCATCAGAAGTATGAGTGGATATGGGTTGTATTCAATACACTATTCATTCATACTGTAGGTTATCGTATAGATTAGTTCTTCCATACATATGTTATGGAATACACACAAAACTCTCACTATTGAACAAGAAATGTGGAATGAAACAGAAAGAAATGCATCAACAAAACAATTACGTCATCAGGAACACTGACACATACATTTCGAAATCCATAATGAAAAAACTGGAGAGTTCGAAAGAAGTCGGTAGGCAGACTATTGAAATACTCACTCAATACCAGAAAGATGGAGGGGATGATTCGTTTGAAGTATTCCTATGTTCTTCATCTCAGTAAGTCACTACTTCTATGGAACTAGGAGTTCAATTGAAACTCATTTCTCAAATCTTTTCTATACAAAACAATTATAAATGTGGGTAACCTAGTAGGACCTGATTGTTTTCAGTCGAAGTTGATGCTGTTGCTACCTTCGAAATTCTGTCAGATCTTTGTGTTCACAGAATAAATAGATATGTATCCACCTACCCAAAATACGATACTGAACACATGAAAACTCTGAACAACAAACCATTTTGCGTCTGTAACAGTAGTTCCTGCCGTGATGATTTGCTAGTCAGAAACTGAAAATTATTCGATTTGAGAGCACGTTAGTGCAATGTCGGCCTAGTTTCATGAAAAATTGATTTTTTAGTGTTCTTACCACTGTTCGTAGGTGAACAATATTATAGCTACAAGTTCATGCGTCCAGAATTCTCATTTCTCCTCGAGACAAAATGATGTTGCTGATATAGGTGCCCTTCTACTAATCACAACCGAAAAATTGTTCCATCTATTATTCGAGAAGCCATTTTATGACAGCGATATCAGTAGCTTACTGGCAGATTGACCCTATTGCTCAATCTGAATCTCGAAATCATGTCCCGTACTCCAGTGTTTATTGCAGCCCAATGCGACTGAAGCGCAGTTGCATACGGACGCTCCGAAATTGGCCATCTGCGATCTGCGGAATCACCTCGGATATTGACTATCAAGGAGAACGAACTCCACCGTCATTGTTCCTAATGCGGCGATGATTTCGAGAGCACGAGGTGACTTGGAAAGTTCTCCGTGGATATTCCTTCACTCGTCTCACGGGAGACGTTGAGCCATTGTCTCAGCGTCATTATCGGATCTAGGAGAGAGTAATTCAATTTGCATATGGAATGATCGCGCGAGATCCTTCTTGGAGTCACTCAGTTTAGGTATAACTTTCGCGACTTCAGAATCATCAGACATTATCAATATCCCTGAGCGTTCGGAATCATTCTAAATGAAGCTCATTAGACGATGAATCTTCTTCGATATTAGGTTTGTTCTAGCAAGAAATTTGGGATGATTTGATGCGGTTTTGTAGACTGACCAACTGCGCATGTTCGCCGTGAGACTGGTTGCAAACAGTTTGGGATTCATATCCTGCTAGAACGCTTATTCACGTGTTGATAACCACCATTGATGTCATAAACAGGAAGGAAATTATACCTGTATTTCTAAACATAAATAAAAAAAAATCAACAGTTTTGGTGTCAATCGAAAGAAGAAGAATTATAACCGAAACGAAATTCATAGGAAAATTGTTAGATTCGAGCTTAGAATAAAAAGATACCAGAACACAAGATTCTTCACCTCTCATAGGTACATAGCCAAATAATCTAAATCTAGAAATCATAACAAATGTGACATCGGATCATTCCGAACTGAGATTCCGTTAGTTCCGAACCTTTGCGCATGTCACAAACTAAAAATCCCTACGAATTCCTGTGGACTATTTCGACCGTACTCCACCTCTCTGCACACTGGATTTTGTTTTCGCTAGAACGCGGGACAAGTAGTTCGAATCTCGGATTCGATTTGCTAGAAGGCGTACATCAGTATGCTCATGCTTCAGACGATTCTGTACCGTTTGGTAGCGCTGCTAGGACAAACCTATTGACGAATTGCTGTTCCGTCTTTTGATGAGAGGTTGAATGATCCAATGGGAGAAGTGCGCATCATCAATTTCTGAGAATGAAGGGCTAGAAGTGGATCCACGAAGAATTTTTGGGGCCTGGAACCTGCATTTGGGCGAACAAGTGCCTTATCGTCCCCAAATGAATATTGCAAGCACCATGAAAAATATCATGATCGGATCCAACGAGTCGAGTACGTCAGGGTTGATGGGACGCTCAAAAATGAGTAGTATCACAGTGTTAGATACGAAATGAACACTGAAAATACCAAAATGATATTCAGAAGAGCCTGAATACGTATCTCTGCAACCGAGTTGTTATCTTCAGAAGATTGGGAAGTGAAAATGGTCAGCGATTCATCATAGTATTTCTCATTATATCCTCCTGAGATTTCCTGCGAGAGATTTCCTGGATTGACGATATTCAGGACAGCCATTTATATATGAATTCGTCATGGATCAATGAACCGTCGCAATTCCGTGTAGCGTCGGGGTCAAAAATGATAGTCTTGTCCAAGCAAAGGCTTTTTGTTCATTAGTCGGTTCTAATTTTCTCAATATAATATGTGAAAATATCATCCAAACCATTCGATTCTGTATAGTTCGCTGAGAAGCTTTGAATAATCTGAGGTTGATGCAATGCTTGTCGAACTTGATTATCCCTGAAGCGGGTGATATATTCTTCGAATCATGTTCTAATTTTTCGATAAATTCCTGGTGGACTGATATACTAACCCTAATTAGGAGGTCTCGAAGGTTTGGGAGGAGGAGTTGGGAGTGAGAAAAAAGTAACGAACGGCTACTTCTTGATTTTGATGACGGCCTGCCCAACTCACTACTACAACACGGACTTGATGAATCTAACGTGATGAAATACCCCAAGTTCTTTGGATAACCGAATACACTATGATGAAATTTCAAACATTGCAGATGATCAGTCTGAACTCATGTTCAACTGATCGTCCTCGTTCGATATGGATAAAAGACTCGACTGTAAGTCCACAAGAAATAATTGGAGGGAACGAAATCCAGTTGTTTTTTCACGTAAATGAACTTGATATTTTCAGTAACTCTCAAATGAACTCGACTGAGAACCCCAACATCCCGGAGCCAATCTCTCTTCAAAATAAACGAAAGTTGAAATCCAATCAAATCTTGATCAAAATATTCAGCGTAAAGTACTTCAGCTCCAATTTTAATTAACCATTTTCGAACTGGGAATCTGTTATGCATGCAAGAATCACATGAGATATGAAACCTGACTCAAACTCTCTTTCTTTGTCTCTCTCTCTCTCTCTTTCTTTCTCTCTCTCTCTCTCTTTCTTTCTCTCTCTCTCTCTCTCTCTCTCTCTCTCTCTTTCTCTCTCTGTCTCTCTCTCTCTCTTTCTGCATGTATGATGGATTCACAAATTTATTTTTTCTCGTCTAGTTGCAAATGACTGAGACAAATCAGATCATAGGATAGAAATCGAGAGGAATGATACTCAGTACCTATCTGGTTTCGACAGTGTATCCCTTGTATCCCTTGGTATAATATCCTGGAAACGAAACAAGGAAGTGAACTGATACTTAATTCCGAGATGATGCATACCAATGAAACGGGAGTGATCCTTGCAAGTATCAATCATAATTTGTTACTTTCTGATGAATTCAGTGACTCGCGCAGTTCTTCCTGAGATGCTTCATCAGAGAAAATGATGTATCATCTGACGAGAATACATTGCCTTCTATACAATGCTGAGATTGAATCGAAAGCGAACTGATTATGCAGTTGATCGGATATCCTTCCATACTCTTGGAATGTTGTCCATGTATTTCAGCTACCTGATAATCCATTTCTAGAGAAATTGCATCCTGCGCAGTCGTCATCGTTGTTTTCTATTCAGTCAGTTCCTGTGAGCCATATTGTTCTTGTTATTAATTGGTGCGGTTGCGGTATCTCGGGAAGTTGGAGAAATTATGCAAGATATTTCGTACTGAACCGTGTTAACATCAGATTTCTGGAAACAGATGACTTCGTTTCATATATGTCATTTGTATGTGCAACATCGAATGAATTATAGAGGAGGAATAGGACATGTGGTTGATACATTATATTCAGATCTCCGATTCAGATTCAGCAAGCAAGCTAATGCAAACAATCGAATATTGTTCACGTACGATGAAAGGTGATTCGATCAATAAACGAAACGAGCATAACAACTGCAATGATAACTACCCAAGGGTTCGAATCATGAGGAAGGAATGAAACAAACAAGTTGAAATGACAGAATCATTCAGTGAATATATTATGATGGATATATCCTACAAGTCGGAGATGAGTTCTGTGATTTTCTGAGAGATAATAGTCATCATACGCTACTTGAATACAATACTTCATCAATAACTATTTGAATACTGAATCAACTTCAAGGAGATCATACTTCCTATTGGAAAAGTTGTCAAAACATCTCAGAATGTATCTGTAGTAAGAATATGAGTCTGCCTATAGAAAATATCATGAGGAGGTATTGGGAATTGAACAAAAATTAAGTTGATTTTTCTCCTCCTTCTTAGATGATGTTCTATTCACTCGATTACATCATTTCGTAACCATACCGAATAAATGAAATATATACTCTTCATCATTCATTCTAACGGGGAGTTGGAAGAATATCGGCATCATTGAATTCAATCAGATATTATAGACAGATATATTGAATAATAGAATTGTACATATCGTCATCCAAATTCCACAAAAATGTTAATTCGATTCACTCATTGATCATCTCGTTCTAGTTCAACCATGGCATACTTACAGTGAAAAAAATATTCTCTGGAAAAATTCTCGTTTTTGAGATATCAAAACCATGATACTACATTGAGGAGGCAAATGTGCCTGGGTCCAACTCGCGAAATGAGCAAAAATCATAACAAATCATCGGTGATTATGTCACATTTTTGGAAAGATCATGCACTACTACCCTCTCATATGAAATATTATCTTTCATTTTCTGGAACCAATCTCAGATGCAGCTGGAAACAGATGATTCTGAGAAAACTATAACAAAATTCATTCACTTCAGCCCCATCCACTGAACTTGAATTGGCTTCATATTGAATAAAACACGCTCGATACTCCGAATCTTTCTGCAAATGCGCTTCAATATTTTAAGAAGAGACCGACTTCAGTCGAGTGCCAAAAAGCGGCATTTATTGTCCCAGCATAAATATTTCTCATTTAACCTCCGAACAAAGCGAATCACTGGAGTGGAAACCCACTCCATGTTCATCGATTTTTCCATCCTCACAGCTCCAATATGATATAAGTAACAGTCGAGATATGAAGGAAACATTTACATAATGATTTCCTTTAGGTACATGAGAATCATATTGGGACCAGAAAAAAGTTGTCTAGGTGAACCTCGTGTTCTGAAATTGGAGAGTGATCGTTCTTACGAATCATCGGAGATTTGTTTCCCCTGTGAATTCTTTGTATCGTCGAACATACAGCAAACAATATCAGGTTGATTCTCATGACGTTTTTGTATTTAGAAATGATGAATTTGTTTTGCAGCAGGTGTTTTGGATATGCAATTCTAACACCAACGACTCCCTGGTCCTTCATCACGTGACTTCGGATGATAATATCATTATATTCTACAGTTTCGCTGAATTTCACTTGACGAATATTCACCTGAGAAGGTGAATAACGTTTGGTCTAAAGAAACATTAGACAAATTGAAATGTTGGCGAATGCGCCGATCAACCTGACGCTTTGCCATTCTGATTGAGATTGTGGATAGAATTACATATGATATTCAAAAGATATTGATTTCCTGAGGTCTCTATAGGAGCCCAACAGAGTACCAATCATCGAAGTATCTCAGCAAGAAAGGATTTATTCAATTTAGATTGGTGGAGAAAATGTTGTGTTGTTTTGGTGAAAGCGTAAATGATAAAATTGGTGGAAGCATGTCATTATTGATCACATTCTGACTGCAGACTGGAATAAAGTATGATCATCTCATATAGATATACTTTTATGGAGTATCAGATTGACTGGATTCCGTTGGAATTCGGAAAAGCGGGACAGATTATCTTTTTCGAATCTAATTCGGTGGGAACTTTGTACTTCATTGATTTCAGGTTGGAGAAAAAGTTACTTCAATGTAGCTTATCTAGGTTGAGTATGCATCATCTGCTAATTGGGAGATTCGCTTTGGGATGATGGTATATACGCTCTCGATGCTGTCAGAATTCTCATGTCGAGAATGAAGTATTCAGGTTCTTCTCAGGCTCCATGAACTATACTTGACATTTTATTTTCTCATCAATTTATCAAACTAACGATATTTTGGGATCGATGAATGAAGGAATAGATGCAGCACACTTTTTTCCCCAATACAATTATTCATTGTAGCATAGTAGCAAGGCTGAGGATAATGAATTCATCTACAATACCAATTAATGCTTTCGTACGTCTATTCCTCCACTTCATTCCTATATTTGTTTGATAGATAATAACCAGTTATGGTTCTTGATGATAGGAAAGATGTATATGTACACTTGAAGCATTCTTGATGAAGGGTGGAAAAAATACACAAACGGTTCAACCACAGGCAAGGTTTGATACATAGTGGATTTTCTTCGTTATTAACCGTCGATAATTCATGAAAATTTCTCTCAACGCAATGTTGTTATGTTGTGAAAAATCCATTTCCGAATTAGAAAACTGAAATTTCGTGAACATGATATGGTCGAGTAGGTTATATATTTATTGTGTTTTACAGAGTGTAGTTCAAGGACAGTTCAAGCAATCTGCAGTGTGATGCATATGAGAATCTGTTGAACCCCCTTATATTTCAAACATTTATGTCCTCCATACAACAGAAAGTTACTTTGTTGAGAATCGAATAGGAGCCAGGACATCAGAATTCTGATGAATCAGGTAAAGTAGACGGGAACTGGAGATATATTTCGATCAGTAGAGCCTTGGGTCTCACATTGGCTCGATTAAACGTTCGAATATCTCATTATAACAGAAAATATCTTCATAAAGCAGAAAGTTCAATTGAAGTTCGCTGAAAAGTCTCATCTTGGTCCAAAATTTCTATGTTTATGGCAAATATCACAATTTTCCTTTTTTTCCTATATTCGTCTTTTGGTTTTTCGATTTCTGAATTTCTACGAATCCTCAGATGAATGTAACACAGGAAGTAATGCAGAGTAGAATAATATGAGCACACTGGGGACGAACGATCATTTCATTCGTAAAATTCCATCGGCCACTACCAAAAAAATTCTGACCATGAAAAGGAATCCATTAGCCACAAAATTATATTGATATGATCAATAATTCACTTGTCTGCTATCCTAGTCAGTTTCCATTCGTTATTCAATGAACAATTTTCTCTGTGCACCTTCTTCATGCTTGAGGTACGCGTATTATATCTCACCCTTTTCGTACTGAGATTCATAATACGCTCAGATGCTATACGGACCATCAGCACATTGATTATTCTGATACATTATCCTCCTCTCACGAATATCTCCTCTTCACAGTAGAATTTTAGAGCCATGTGCCTGGCGTGAATATTCCAGAAATTGAGACACTTGAATTTGAGACACCTTCAAGCGAGTGGGGATACATTCATATGCTTGTCACAAACCGAATGCTGTCCCAATTTATCAAACTCGAAATGTAATGGATTGAATGATGGGCGCAAAAATGCACGCAGTTTATTCCTTCCCATCACGAGTTTTTCGTACTCAGGAATTCTGGCATATACTGAAATTATGGAATATTTCTCGAACACATGTGAATGAAAATGTGTATTGCAAATTGGATCTCGGGAACAACAAGAGATACGGCGAAGGTGAAATTAGGGTCAAGATGCACAATTTAGTGCTCAACAAAATGTCATTTCGAAACATTTGAGTCTCCAAGTACCGATGTTTCTTCAGAAAAAATCTGGATATTCGAATATTTCATAGCGTTATTCGACAAGGCAGCCCAAAGCTGGGAGCATATTTTCATTACCACCTTATCTGAGAGAGAAAGAAAGATAGAGAGAAAGAGAGAGAGAGATAAAGAGAGAGAGAGAGAGAGAAGAATAGAGGGAGAGAGATGGACTCAAATGTGCTTGAATCCATAGCAAACATTGGAATATATTCGATAGTCTATTGATCTTGAGTCAACCGTTTACAGGATGTATCGAGATTCCAAGCACACAGATTCCGAGAGAATTTTCCACGTGAACATGTCTCCTGAAAGTTGTGCGAGAATCATCAATAATTTTGAATGTACATCAATTCTCTCGGAAATTTTCGAGTCCCTGTTCGTTTGAAGTTCTGAGTATTATTTCTCAATCTCAAATTCCGTGTTGTTAACATGGGAGTTTGATAGAGAGAGTTCAATTCCTCAATTTATGTAGTTTCATCATTGTTGGAATTCACTGTTTGTATCAAATATAAAGTTTCTTCGGAAAACCTCCTCAGTCCTCATCCCAATGACTCGAGAAGTACATGATTACATAGATTACAGAAGAAAAAAACAATGATTCATTGTAGCGATCCAAAACCAATCGCCCTGTACATTGACAAGAACACTTTCCATTTTGTGGTTCGTTTGGACCCCATATTGAATCTGTTCTTCAAGGAATGAGGTTAATGAGTAGGTGGCAACAGGATTAACAGTTTGTGACTCACACTGTACACTCATACCCGAAACACCCTATTGTGATATGGGGATAATCAGATAGAAAATATAATTCGAAGAATTGAAATGAAATCGGATCGTTGACAAAAAAGAACATTGTGTGGTTTTATGAATCCACCTAAAGGTAACACGTTTTTTCGGGTCGTCGGCATTCCTAACATCCTTGACCAATCAGAAGTCTGTATTCTTTATCGTCACCATAGCAACTGAATGAATTTCTGGGAATTTTTTCCTCCTCCTCAGGAGAAGTACAATGAAATTACAATGGAAATGTTTGAGTTTATAGGTGAAATGACATTCACATTCAACTTCAGGTTACGTCGAGTTCATTCAATGAGTTGATGAATGAAAATCATTGACATATGGTTCACCATATGATATGAACTTGAAAATATAAAATTCACGAGAGAATATGTTGTTTCGACGTTAGTTCCTATATTTCAACGCGGACAACCATTTTCAACAAAGTCATCTAAGTGTTGTTATCCTAGTATTTGTTCAATGATATTTGTGAAATTCCCTCACCTAATACCACTTCAGCTCCAATTGAAAATCGGATTTTTTCTCTCGAACACGAATTCTTAGGGAATTTCAAAATTTCAGGAACTGAAAGAATATTTGGTATCAATTGGTTTCAACGCAAACAACCATGTTCAACTAATTCATCTAAGTGTTGTTATAATAGCATTTCTTTGATAATATTTCGGTGTGAAATTTCCTCACCTAATACCACTTCAGCTCCAATTGGAACCAGATTTTTTCTCTTGAAAATGAAATTTCAGGAATCATAAGAATATTTGTTCACTGGAAAACAAATCCGGTATCAATTGAAAATAAGCAATATTGATAAATAATAAACAACCATGTTCAACTAAGTCATCTAATTGTTATTATCCTAGTATTTCTGTGATGCAATTCCGCTGTGGAATTTCCTCACCTTATACCACTTCATCCTCAATTGACAACCTGATTTTTTCTGTCGAACACGAATTTCCAGGAAATTCCATAATTTCATGGATCATAAGGATATTTGTGTACTCAAGAAAGAATCCGGTATTATTTGAGGCTTTCGTGGCATTGAAAGTGAAAATTTTCTGAAAATTATTCGATTCAGCGTATAACAATAGCGTTCTTGATATTAACCTAATAATTTGAAAATGAGGATGATGGTGTGAAATCAATAGTGAAAAAGATATCCAACTATAAATTCCAATTTCATTTTGCGTATTGGAATAGGGGATGAATTATATTCCACAATTGTGAATGTAGTTTTGTAGATTAGTGTTGTCAAAGATCATCAAAGCAACATCAATATACTGATTACAACACACAGATACCGGGAAGGACTTGCACGAATGAGTGAGAATGTAAATTTCACACGGTGAGCTGATGCGAGCCTTTGGCGATGCGACAAAAAATTGTAGGCGAGGTGATGAAAGTTTCACTTGAAAAAAAAAATAGAGGAATTCACCCCAACGATAATTCGAACCTTTGTACAACAGCATATGTCTGGATTCATGCGCGTTGTCTTAAATAATGTTTATGAAATTCCTGACACTGCATATCGCATACATTTGTTGCAGAATTGATGTCAGGTACAACGTTGGTAGATGTATTTCAGCCATAATGATACTGAGAACATTGTCTGAAGTCTTTGAAGTTCAAATACTGAGTAACGTCAGAGAAGGATAGCTCTCGTTGGAAATTTGCTGCTTCAGCATCGGTCACAGGCCATGAATCCTGAAAATTCCGGGTTCGCGATTGTCCACAAAGTATTCATGTTCTTATCCCCACAGTCTGAATGATGACCTCGATTAGTCAATCCACATGTGATTGATGTGATATCATATTAGTACTATAATATGTATAGAGAAAAAATATATCATCGAACAAATGCTTACAGCAGTACCTGCATGACCATCAGTATATAAATGATAGTCCAACATCTGAACTCTCGGTGGATATGAAAAATCACCCCATCCTTTCAAATTTGTTAGAAACTTGCACAGGTAGAGCGAAATTCATAATAATCCGGAGTTCCCTATAAATCTCGTTGCGTAACTCAATGGGTCTGTGTATATTTGTATGATTAATGGCAGAATAGTCCCCAGGTTGCCTTAAACGTCTGATACCGAGAATGCATGGCTCTTGCGGATTTAGATGACTACCAGAGACTCTAAGAATGTTGTAGTTTACATCAAATATTCATTTGATGGTATTCGTTCCAGACATCCTCTGTATATTTCTGAGATGTTTCAGGAGAACTTTTGTTCCTTAGTCGTGTATATAATTGTGAGTCAATGATATCTTCTGAGAATTCATGTACAAGGTGTGACAATGATCAACCCCTAGTATCTTGTTAACGGTGATGAGGATGATATCGTGATATGTCCTGACGAATGAGGATACATTTGGAATATTTTATTTTTTTTTATGTTGGGAAGCTGACTTCATCGTGATAATCTGTTTAAGATCATGGAAATAGATACGGAAGTCATGATGTCATTGCAGATTATACTTGAGAACTTGAATTCCTAATTGGTATAGTTGACATAATCACTTACATCTACTGAAAAGTCAGGATGAAGATCTGGAAATTTCGGGTTTATATTTTCAATCCGATGTGAAATATAGTGCAGATACTCGATTCCAGGAAATATTCAGATTCTCAAAAACTTCCAAGAATCTGCGGATCTGAGTTTTTCATGAATTCTCCATATTGAGGGACCTATTTTACCGATCATATGAATTCTTTTCAGTACAGATACAATTAAAAACGATACAATCGAAAATGCTGGACTTGAATAATCATCACCATTACCTTATAGTGTTCGTTCATTTTATCGCTTCAACTCTACGGGGCTATTTCAGTTGTATATAATCGAGAAGGCTGGAAATTCATTTGAACAAAACTTGCCTGATTAGAGGCCTTGAAAATATTCATATTTCAGATCTGTCCACATTTTCGAAAAAAAGGTCTTCGAGTAGAATGTTATATGGATTGTTCGTTTCTGAAATTTGGTCAGCAGCTTTCGAGATGAAATGCGGTCGTGATTCCCACACTGTATATATATATAAACGTAGCAAATATATATATATATATATATATTTTGCTCTATATATAAATATATATATACAGGGTGTCCTTAAACGGTCTTTACAAAAAGCTACCACATATTCTTCAGACCAAAACAATTCGATACAAGCAAACTTACCTCAGTAAAAAGTTGCTTAGTTTGGGCGCTAGACGGCTCTGAAGTTGAAATTTTCAAATCGATTTTGCTTCATAACTTTTGAACGGCTCATGAGATTTTTTTCAAATTTGGTACGTTGGCATAGACTCATCGGCCAATGAAACTCATATCATAATCATAATGAATATCATTCCATGGGCGTAGAACTTGATTTTTTCAGTAAATAAACATCTAAAACTCCTACGCCAATGGAAAAAAAAAAATAGTTTCAATATGAAATCTAAATTATTCAACTCATTCACTACAAAAAAGGTACTCTTGACAAAAGTCGATTCCTCTCATGGTTTCGACAAAATTTTAATTTTAGTGATTTAGAGCATAATTAATAATAAAACGATTAACAGATATTTCATAAAAATTGTTCAAAATGTTCACCATTTTCACGTATACAAAGATTTATACGACGCAAAAAGTTGAAATGTACTCTTTGCATAACTTCTTCATCGCCTGTAAGATTATTCGTCGCCTGTTGGATACGTTGCCATAATTGTTCTACAGTATTCACAGGGGTCTTGTAAACCGTAGACTTGAGATAACCTCATACAAAATAATCCATCGGTGTTAAGTCTGGAGAACGTGGTGGCCAATTCACGGGTGCATCATTACCTCTACCTATCCATCTGTCTGGGTACTGTTGGTTTAAAAAATTCCTAACATCCACCGAAAAATGTGGTGGAGCTCCATCGTGCATAAACCACATATCTACCCGATGTTGGAGTGGTAAATCTTCCAACAAATTTGGCAACGTATTTCGTAGATGTTGTAAATACATGTCTCCTGTTAATCTTTGTGGAAGTATGACAGGACCAATTATAAAATTTCCTATTATTCCAGCCCAAACGTTGATTTTGAATTCGTGTTGAAAATGGTTTATTTTAATGGAATGAGGATTTTCAATTGCATAAACGTGTTCATTATGAAAATTAGTTATTTCTCTTCTCGTGAAACAGGCTTCATCAGTGAACAAAATATTCTTTCCAAAGTTCGGATTCATTTCTCTTTGCAAATTAATGAACCTACAAAACATCAGACGACTTTGTGAATCATGGATTGATAAATCTTGAACTGGCGTCTTGTGGTATGGGTATAATAATTGTTCTCTTAGTACTTCATGAACGGCATTCCTAGAAACTAGTTCATTACTTATCCGTCTAGTACTCAATTCTGGATTTTCTTCAATACGGTCTAAAATTTCTACTTCGACTTCGGGAATCCTCACATAACACTGTCTTCCATAATCACCAGTTCTAGGAGCAAAATGACCGGTCTCCCGAAGACGTCTCTCAACTGCAGCAAAGGTTGGGTGGCTTGGTACGCGACGATTTGGAAACCTTGCCGAATACACCCTTACACTCTCTCGACCATTTCCTTGACAATATCCGAATACCAATAACATATCGGTGTATTCTTCATTGGTGTATTGTACGGCCATGATAAATCAGAAAAGTCCGATATCAACAATCAACGTCAATAAAACTCGACAAATCAACACAGATGAAACTATGGAAACCAAGAATGTGAATATCACTGTTTTCGAGCAGATAATAATAGTCTTCAGAAAAAAAAACCAGTGCTACTTATTTTCAATAAAAATAACCTATGCAAAAAGTACATCTCAACTTTTTGCGTCGTATAAATCTTTGTATACGTGTAAATGGTGAACATTTTGAACAATTTTTATGAAATATCTGTTAATCGTTTTATTATTAATTATGCTCTAAATCACTAAAATGAAAATTTTGTCGAAACCATGAGAGGAATCGACTTTTGTCAAGAGTACCTTTTTTGTAGTGAATGAGTTGAATAATTTAGATTTCATATTGAAACTATTTTTTTTCTATTGGCGTAGGAGTTTTAGATGTTTATTTACTGAAAAAATCAAGTTCTACGCCCATGGAATGATATTCATTATGATTATGATATGAGTTTCATTGCCCGATGAGTCTATGCCAACGTACCAAATTTGAAAAAAATCTCATGAGCCGTTCAAAAGTTATGAAGCAAAATCGATTTGAAAATTTCAACTTCAGAGCCGTCTAGCGCCCAAACTAAGCAACTTTTTACTGAGGTAAGTTTGCTTGTATCGAATTGTTTTGGTCTGAAGAATATGTGGTAGCTTTTTGTGAAGACCTTTCAAGGACACCCTGTATATATATATATATTTGCTATCAGGGAAGATCGCCGGTGATGATCAGGGTTTTTGATATATATATATATATATATATATATATATATATATATATATATATATATATATATATATATATATATATTTGCTATCAGGAAAGATCGCCGGTGATGATCAGGGTTTTCGATTCGAGGAAATTTGTAGTTTGTCATGTTCTCAGGGGTTACTTTTTATAATATCTGATAGGGCTGTGAAAGGGTCACATCACCAAATCCAACATCATACAAACATTGGTCTCAATTTTCCACTTATCAGATTGAGCAGTAGCTTCAACAAATATTGTTGCGATGATATTTTATGAGTTTTGACCTGTACGTATCCTATAGTTGTGAAAAAATAAATGAATGAATCATCCTACTGTGTGTTTTCATTTCCACTCATAATTGCAGGAGAGGTTCGTATCAGAATTTGGGTTGTTCAATGGTAAACTGTTGGCTGGCAATAAGATGAGAAAATCTGTCAACTATTGAAAACGTGATCTTGAAGGGAGGAGAGTATCCAGGTTGACAGTTTTCTGAGTCGAATTGCTAGATGAGACAGTTCAGAATTTGAACAACATTGATTCACATGATACGTAGAAAATTGTTGCCAGATTGATGATTCCGTCGCAATTGTATTAGTAGGCACACAGTTATTAACAATTTGACTAATTCCGTCGTGAGATGACACACCGAATCGACTCATTATTAGTGCTGAGGAATCCAATGAGTTGTTGACGAACATGTCAAACTAGTGATTTTGGCAACCATCACCATGATAATTGACAAACAAATGGTTGAATGAAAAAAATACTATAGCATTTGTCGCTGAAAAAGTTGAAGCTTACTTTTCCCGCTGTCAAACTGAAAGTCCCACTGTAGCATATGCGATTTTTTATACATGAGTTGGATTGTCAGGAGAAATTATGAAAATGAAGAAGTGGGCCTTCCCGATGGAGAACTTGTACTAATTTGTGGATATATTTCGAATCCAAAACATCACCTCTTATCGAATCAACTATCAAAAAATGTACAGTGTCGGAAAATATTTTAAATCTTCGTCACTTCCTACATCCATTACACCACTTTATGGATCCCTGAGCTAGAGCATCTCAAATGGAATTGAGACAATAAAACGTGGTTATTATCTCAACCCCTTATAAAAGCTTCGGAATCCGAGGATATTATAACGCGGTTCAATTTTAATTCATTCCAGCTATAAAGACACATTATTAGCTCCACTCCAGCTCTGGCCAGGTGATTTTCCGAACAATGATTGCAAAAGAAGGGTTCCACTCCTAGAACTGAAATATCCGAACCTTTTTGTATGCAAATTGATACCTTCTCAACCATTGGAGTTCTAATAAAGTGGTTAAAATAACCACCAAGCCCCAATTCACGCTCTCAGAACGTATCATATGCAATTGGATAGGTGGTTTTCGCACTGCTATATCCCATTCGGCAAACAATAATATTCGTCATAACAATGAAACTAAGCTCGAAAAAACATCCCTCTCTCACAAAATGACTAATTTGATATACTTTTCTGTAACATTTCAATTCGGAAGTACTCAATGACATCAGTTGCCTTAGTACATATAGTATTCTGCATATTATATTCAACATACAATGATACCGTACAGGGTAGCCTAAAAATATTGAGCGAACATGAGCTGCTTCAAAAAATAAGTCGACCCTCATACATCTGTGAGTCCATAATATAAAGAAAAACACTGTGTCGGTCATTTTCGATCGTATCAAAATGAATCAATAATAATAAATGAATCGGAAGTGAATCAAATGGTATTCAATCAATCAATTCAAATCAATTGTGTTATTTATGGAGTTTACTTCATATTCTTGTGGATTTTTTTCTCGTGATACTGTGACATATTCCAAATCCATTCCAGATATATTTCAACAAAATGTTCCTAAACACTTCTCAATACCAGGCGTACCTGTCATGGAGAATAGCAAGTGGAGATTAGGCTGTAACCTTTCGAGTGAATAATGATGTGATGCATAATCCGATATAAAATGATCTGCAAGCGAGAAAAATTGAAATCAATGTGAAGTTTGGATGAGATAAACTGCGGAAATGGATTTTAACAGTTGGGTGGGAGGAGATTGAAATCGACAATCCAAACAGAATAATGGTTCAGGATGTCAAGTCTAATCTTGGAAGCTCGCACCAAAAGCACTCTATTGAGAATCTCGCACCCCAGCATTCGAATTAATTCCATCTGAATTCAATAATACTTGGTAAATCGGGAGAGGAATCCAATATAAAGGACAATAATAATCCAAATGTATATGTTCATGAAAGCGGAACTGTGATATGAATGAGAGATAGACAAACGAAATTGCTGTCATCCTCGAGGAGTATACAGGGTGTGATATGTGAAGTATGGAACAGAAGCTTCGTGAACTTTCGCGAAGATGATCTTCCTTGTATCCACTCATACAGCTACCGCTTCCAGAGAGACATTGATCATTCTCATCATTGAAAGTAATGCAACTCAGGTGACACTGTTCCACATCGAACGCAAGCTTCATCTGACGAAATCAGCAAATGCTATAGGAATGTAATGTGACTAATTGATTGCCTGATAGTCTGATGATCCTATAGTATGGATTCTGGAGAGAACCGGACTGGAAGGAGAAGAAATGTGGAACGAACTTGGGAAGAAAAGAAGTGAAAAACTATTCATCAGCTCCAAACTCTTCTCCGGGATGAGTTTGAATGAGATAACTGAAAATTCATCAGACGTATAGATGATGAAAGAGCTAATTGGGAATTCTGAAAGGAAGGATTCAAAGGATATATATTATGAAGAGAATATTGGTGATATGTATGAAGCATAGTGTAGTATTTCTTGGGACGAAACTTACTCATATCCTCTCGGATTTTGTTCGCAATTCTATGACGCTATTTATGTTCGGAAGCGAATGAAATTCATGAATATGTTTCAGATAAGATGAACTTTCGAAGAATGATATTTCGAGATCATCAACTATGGATGTTGGGAAATGTCGGGAGAAAATGATATGAAATTCATCGAGTAGGAATGATGATGAATGGATCTTCAACGTATAAATTTCTTTATGATACAATTGAATTAGATATACGGAATACATATGTCAAATGACAGAGTTCAAAAATTGGCCGACGTTTTGCATTTCTACTCAACCAAGTATGGGAGATATTTGTCACATATTTCCTAGAATGAGGCTTTCGGGTGTCAAGGAACCATAACGAAGAGAAGGAATCTATTTATTCGGAAAATTATCATCTACTAAAACACTAGACTATCGATTTCCAGAAACAAAATTCTTGTTATTTTTCTTCTCATTGAAACTTTCTCAGTCGACTGGAATCATGCATGTTAAATTAATGTCCAACACTAGTAACCCCAGAATAATCTCAAATTCCTGAATTATGACATCTCTTAATTCTTGCTGGATCCATTCAGGGACTCGTATGCTAGCGCTGATGAAGACTATCCGATCGAAAGATTCTCCAATTCTTGTGATAGAATATTGTAAGTACACGATATGAAATTTCTTGTTGGATTTCTACTGAATCAATGGGATGGATTCAGGAAACGTTCCACACGAATTTTTGTTCGAATACTTGGAATGACAATGAGAATCTTATTGGTAACCCTGTATACTCCATATCCCAAGCGAGCTTTATTCAACGAATTTGACGAGTGTCATCTGAATTTCATACGACCGAATAATCGTAATCAATGGAAGCAATTCAAATAGCAAGTGAAGGAAATAATCTGATCACATTCCCATTTCCATTTCGACTTAGCGGTGGAATTAAATGTTCGGCTCATACGATTAGACGAGCTAACAAAGCTATTTGTTTTTGATGAAAATGCTGAGAACGTCGAAACACTGGATTCCGTCGGTGGGGAAATTATTCTACCTTCGAATCATGTACGAAGTTTGATGATAAGATCCTTAATCAACACGAGAGGAAAAACTCCAACTTAATACGGGTTCGTGGAACATCACGTCAGCCAGATTTGGAATGTTGAGAGAGGAAGGAGTTATGCGAAATTTTCGCAAAAGTTCGAACGTCGTAAGCATCAGGAAATATTGCACAATGCAAAGAAATCCTCAAATAAGTCGTTCCAGCGACATGATAATATACGTCATTTGATGTCATTAATAGTGTCCTCTTATATTCGGCAAAAAACAATGTTGAAGGAAGCTGGTCAATCATAAGTCATCTCGGAGGGTAATGTCGTGGAAAGATCGATATACCTTCGAACCCAAATTGATTGAATGAGTTTTACTGCACTATGGCAGGAAAGCTGAATGAAAGCTCAAGTCCATGTCCATATAATCCGTTGAGAAACTTGGAATCATTGCATATAGATGATAATTCAATTTTTTACGACACAAATACTATGGAGTTTGTGATAATTTGGCATGAGTTGAAGAACAAAAAAGCTACAGGTATAGATGAGATGAAATTTACACATATTAGCAATTTTTTTCTGGCATATTTCCTGACTCCTTATAAACGTCATTTGTTATTTCTCTACATGAAGTCACTCAGAATATCTCTCATCCCAAATATAGCAGAACCCATCGAAAAAATTGTAAAAAAAAGAATGAACGCTTTTTTATCATCGTATGATCTAATTAGTGAGAATCGATTCGGATTCCAGAGTAATGAGAGTACTCATGATGATATTTTCTACTATGCTACATCTGTGATCTGTGATTTGTCGAAAGCTTTCGACTGTGTCGACCATGGAACATTGCTGAAAAAACTCTATATTTATGGCTTCGGGGCGAAAATACTGAGCTGGTTTCGATCGTATTCGACTGGGCGAAAGCAGATAGTGAAAACAACATCACAATCTCGGTGGGCCTATTATAATTTCTTTCATGTGTGATTGACATCAGAATGTAGAGAATTTGCAAAACTTCATGCGATTAGATCCTGAAAAAATCAAGAATTGGTGTGATGCCAACAAACTCTCATCCAATTCAAGAAAAACTATTTATCTTTCAGATGTGTCTTACATAACACATCACTGAATGACAATATGATTGGAAAGAGAGATTGTACAAAATTCTCAAGAGTCCTCTTGGATAACAAATTGAAATTTGAAGATCACATTCATAATCTATCTCAGGGTTATCACAAGGGATTCAGGATTTTCTCTAGCCAGAATAGCATACAATGCCACAGTGGATGCCCACCTCAGGTATGGTATTTCATTTTGGGCAGTAGTAGAGCTTGCTGGGCTCAATCTCAGTCTTTCAAAAGCGAGCGCTGTGAGAAATTCACTCTAGAAGTTCTTGTAGACAGCTTCTTATGAAGCATGAATTACTCACGGTTGTATCCATATGCATCATAGAAACTGTATCTTTTATTCACAAAAATAGGTTCAAGTCTTCTAGTGATCCGAGTCATCATATCACACGCCTAACGGAATAATTTACTGAAGCTCCCGACTCCAAACACGAGTTTAGGAAAAGATTCAATCCACTATAATGGACGTAACATGTATAATCACATACCAAAACAATTATGAGACACTGTTCAATGTAATGACTTCAGTCATCATACCCTAGAAAAACTGTTCATATTACGATTCACAATGGAATTCAATTTTCCGAGACTTTTTCACATTTGATTTTTGTATCATGTTCGTTTGTGTAATTTTTGAAATATGTTGATGTCATATATTCCATGTTCACATTCTCCTTCATGGATTTGTATGATTTTTATCCGAACTCATTCATAACTCTACATGTTTCTCATACTTTTCTTCTACATTTGATATATTAACCCCCATTTTCTTGACTGATATGTATACCATCATAGCTGTTAAATACATTTCTTATATACAATGCTCCGTCTACAGAATTGATATTTCGCTTGACAATGAGGTATATTTACTATTATTATTGATATTTCCCAGCAGTGAGGACAAGTGGAGTAACAGGAAATATCCAGGCAGGCAAAAGGCCTCTTTGACGACTAGATTCATCAAGAGAGGTGAATCTCTTTCTTCTATCACATATCTCATCGAATATAAAAATTCGAGATTTCGAGTATACACTTTGTTGGACTAACCATTCTGGACCTCAGTTCAGGTTTGGCATATGATTGGTTCACATCTCTTTCCAGTTTCGAAATAATACTACGAACTTTCATTGAAAAATATTTCCTGGAGATCTTTCGACAGTATCGTCATGATTTCACTGGAGAATTTTTGTATCAAATTGAGCTTCAGATTCCTAATTGAGTACATACCATTATCCGGGATTTAGTATCCATTAAAATGTTCTCAAAGTATATTCAGGACATGCAAATATTTCATTTTTAATATTCATGAAACTGGTGAAGTGGCTATAAAAATGCAAATAATTATACGTCTTTGGAATGAATATCCCATCAAAATTTGAGTATGAATGATTGTGACGAAAATTTGCATTTTTCAAATGACGTTATGGACATCAAAAGCGTCATAATATTCTAGTAATTATATCACCCAGACTCATCTGCGATTGTGAATCGTTATTCTGTTCGGAATATGAAGAATGATTAGGTGATATACCGAGTGATCCAGAATCATGGTGCATTTCTGATCAGAAATGAAAATTTCGATATCTCGTTCACTCAATGACATATCAGTAATATTTTGTACCTTTGATTCCACCTCGAATTTCGAATGAAACACCTGGTATGATCGACTGATCGGTATGATTCCATCATCGGCTATAGGGGGGATTATCGACACAGATCAATGCTCAGGAAATCTGATGTCCACAACTATTGTCGAAAAATCAACTATTCAAAAATCTCTTGGGGAAGTAAAAAAAAATTCTATGTTTCAACGGTTTCAGTAAAGCTTCGGCACAGATCATCTGAAATCTGATGTCGACAACTATTGTCGAAAAATCAATTATTCGGAGATCTCTTGAAGGAGTTGAAAAAATCTCTGTGTTTCAACGGTTTTAGTGAAGCTTCCAGGGAAGAATGTCTATATATTGAACCATATCTCTTTTATATTATTCAATATCATTATCAAAATGTACTGTTGGGAATTCTTGGAAACATAGTCGTACAACCCCAATTCAGAAAATCTATAATCACCAGGATTCCTGTTATTCGAGAAACAACGAGGGATAAGTTGCAGAGCATTGGTGAATTTCCACTTGCGACTTCTCCTCCATTTATTTCCGAATATTCTATAATTCTCCTTCTGTAATGTACTGAGAAAGTGGAGATAGTGAATATTCATGCACCAAGTGCGCTATAGGAATGATAACGCCAGGATGGTGACTGATTCAGCCAGAGGGCCTCCGGCCTGAGGGATGGTTTCAGACAATGGGCGTTATTATCTCATATTCCGTGATGCATACAAGATATAAGTTTCCAATGGAAATGATCATTAGTAACCAACTGATTTATTGTCTTCGATTGACTCAGCCGATGCATGATCTGACTGATTAGTTTGAAATTTGGCTACATTGAGTTTTCTGATAGTTCTCGATACCTGAATATACCAAACAAACGTTCTTCGAATCTGTGTGTATGGGTTAGTTTGAGAGAAAGGGATGAGAGCTTTCACATAATTGTCATGTGATATCTTGAGATATCGATAGGAATGCATAGAATATCAGCGGACATTATGAGTTCAATCAATCAGAATCACAACCGAATGATACACAAGTGAAAATGACATTTGTTATTATTATTATGATAATTATTTCATTCACTGATAACTACGCCTGCATGTTGCACTATGTGTGGAGTACGATATTTTGATATAAAGGATAAAGCTCATACACAGATCTAGAAGAGAAAAGTGCAGAGTTTAGGTATACGTTTTCAAAGTTCAAAGAGTATTTTCCTCCCATCGTTACGAATATCAGAAATATAGCTTGGTTAGGTTTCCAGACCCGCCCACGACTTGAGAATTATACTTCTAGATGTTTGATTGTGTGGCTCTTTGTCTCGTTCAACTTTCATGAGCCCAGGATTTTCCACGTCACTGTTAATAAGTACCAAAGGAAACAATTGTCTTCAAATGGCTCGATGAGTTCAGAAACGTTCATTCTCTTTGCGTATTATTCATTCAAAGCACTCGGTCTTCTGTTTCCTCTTCACGTAATATAAACATTGAGAGCGATATGGAAAAATGCAATAATATCAGGATACTCCAGTCGAATTGATGACTCTTCCCAATATAAAGAGATTGGGAGATAAAAAAGAGAATGGTGCTCCAGGTCGATAATTCAGTTTCCGTCACAGCACGAAGAAAAATAGTTCGAATATAGGTAATGATAGATAATAGAAGAATAACAATATGACTGACATCACGAACGCATAACTATTGGGTTATGTATGTCATTCTCCAAAAGTTTTCATTATTCCAATTGAGAGGGGTTCCACAAACTTAGTTTCGAGCAGAAGTGAATTCGGGATAGTCGTTCGAGAATCAAGTGGAAATATATCACAACAAATGATGTAACAGAATTCCCAGTAAGAGGATATCATGAGGAATCTCCGAATATACGAACTGTGGCTATATTCTCGTAATATAAGTATTACAATGTGAAAGATAATAGTATATTCTTCAATGAGCGTATGGCTATTACTTTCGGGCATGAAAATTCCGAACCGATCCGTAGGCGAGTATAGGAATGATCTATGAGAATAATTGCTATCGAATGCGAGTGGAACAGAATATTTGCTTCACGATTCCACTGACGATTTGGCTGGAATGAGGAAACAATCTTGTATCTCAGACGTAAATGACGATAGACTAATCATTGATGATTTTTTCACCTACAGTATGCTATCATTCATACAAGATGATGGAATGATTGAAGGAGGAATACAATATTCAGAAGAGAACGTCGTCAAAATCGAGAGAAAAATGACAGCTCATGCCATCAGTTATCCATTATTGCCTACATTTGTTGCGAGGTGAACATTGTCAAAAGCATCGTTTTTAAGTGACTTTCAGCTATGGATACTATGTTCTGATCTGATGAGACTGAATGATGACCTTGATCCGTCAGATATAACGTACATATATCCTAGAGGCAGTATTTTGAAGTCGTTAAGAAAGAATGATTCGTGGTTAATGCTGATTATTCAACTATTCGAGATGATGTATTCAATTTTTTCTGAGCTGTCGATTTGAAACTGAATGAATCGCTCGATTCAACTCACGCCTCTATTGTTTCACCTCTATACTTCGAAATGGTTCCCGTAGTGGAATAGCAGGCTTGCTGGTATCGGCCAACGATTCCTAGAGAAGAATGATCATTTCTGAAAATGTTCTGTATTTTCAAATCTTCGAAAAGTTAACTAGCAAGCATGACCAAGTCTCCACGATGGGAATGAAATTATATGATATTAATTATTCGATAAGTTGACGTGATAAGTCTGTATCATCTAGTATCTAGTATCTAGTTGACTATGTATCATCGAATCAAAATGATATTACAGTAAGAGTACATGAATATCCAAAAATCTCAATCTACTTTATCATCTCAATTAATTTGTGCAATATTATTGACAATCATGAGTATAGTACCAGAATGTACAGGAACCTTCGTACTAAAAATATGAATGCCATTAAAATTAATTTGATGATGTATAATTGGAATCTCGATTCTGTTGACGTTAATGTATTATATCGCGAACTCTTTGCGACCTATGAGAATGTGGTAAATGAAGTTGCCCTGTAGTAAATTGTCCATATGAATCTAAACTACTATGGTTCGACGATGAGGTGTATGATAAAATGAAAGATAAGGACAGAGCTTATAAAATATTCAAATCTTGTTATACAGGGGAGAAAGATAACAATTGGGAAACGTAGAAACGAGGTGGTCAATCTGATGAAAACTAAAAAACAACAGTATTATTTCGATACAATCGATGGATACAAAAACAGTCCCAAAAAATGTGGAAAACCTGGAAGAATATAGTTAATACGAGGGTTGAAAATCATCCCAATGGTGTTCTGTCCGAAGAGAGCATTAATCAAATGCTGAAAGAAGATAAGGAAACTATAGCTATCCACTTCAATCACTACTTCATTGAAAGTATCAATGAAATCATTGCAGGTTTGGATTCCCCCAGAGTTTGGTATGATTCTAATTAAAATTTGTATCCCTTGATGGAAAGATTCAGATAACTATCTTTGTCTGAACTACAAAAAATAGTTATCGGTACATGAAATATTCAATGTCAAAATGTTATATTGAACTCAGTCAATACTTGATACTCAATACTGGTATGATACCTTCGAGACCATAGATCGTGAAATATTATTGTGAAAATTATCGAGTTACGGAATCGTAGGTGGGGTATATCATTGGCTGAATAACTATCTCAGTAATCGTAGTCAGAGAGTACGTTTCAATGGATATGTCATAGTGTCATAGGCCCACTACTTTTCATTTTATTTTTGAGTGATATCGAGCTATTCATTGAATGTGAATTTATGAACCTTTTTGCTGACGACACGTTGTTAGCTCGTAGTGATAGCAGTTTAGGTGGGGCAATTCAAAAAATGAATTCAGTGTTGAAAGATGTTCATAAATATTTATTGATGAATGAACTCAAACTGAATGTTTCGAAAACGGAAGGAATGATCTTAACAACCAAACACGAATATAAAGCTCTGAATATCAGTGAAATAGATTTGACCATAAATAATGGAATAATTGACATAGTATCAACAGTTGAGCATTTGGGTTCTCACTTAGATAGCTACATGTCTTTTGAAAATGAAGGAATTGTACTTTTTTCATAGAATAGCACAGAATCTCTCCATTGTAACGAAAATAACGGTGTACAACCAAATAGTTCAACCTCATTTTGACTACTGCGCATCAGTATTATTTTCATGGGACCTAAATGAATTAAACCAACTTCAAGAGCTACAAAATCGTGGCATGAGAATGATTCTAAAATCAAACCGATATACGTCCATTTTTGTTATGTCTGTTGCGATGGTTTACTGTCTCTCAAAGAATTCATCATCCCACTATGGTCTTCATCTTCAGAATACCTAATATTCACCATCTTATTTTCAAACTCATTTGGTTTCTCGAAGGGATGTCCATCCTTACCTCACCAGAAATTGCGATGATTTTCATATATCCAGAACAAACCGTGCACCATGAGCTCTCTATTTTTCGAAGGTTTCCAGGAGTTCAATCGACTCAGTACTGCTCTTACTACTTTCGCAAAAAATATCATATCCTGCTATGATATCATATGAATATCATATCAATGTCCTGCTAATTTTGTATGTTATATATATATGTAATCAGATATATCTAGTTGAGTGTATATACGAATATATTTTCATTCATAATTTTTCTCATGTCTACCATATCAGTCCCATATACCATGTCTGTCTGGTAATGTGAATCTTCATATTTATTTATTTAGATATCCTCCATTATTATTTGTTATTCTCAGTTTATTTTCTTTTATATTCAAATGTTCTACCATTTCATGCATGTAATGTCATATACAGGGTGTTCCGGTGATCATGTTACAAATTTCTAGGGTAGATGAAACACACGAAAATAAGAAAAAAAGTTCATGTGAACATGGGTCCGGAAACGCTTCTTCAGGGAGCTAGGGCCCTTCAAAGATGGAGCCTAAGAGGAGAAGGGTCAAATTTGCCCAAATACCCCCCTGGTTTGTACGCCCCTGGTTGAAGGTGACAAAATCCGGAAGGCTCAAATTGATGAACCTATGAACTAGATTTCATGTCCCAAAATTGGTTGCGATAGCTGCAGTAGTACCGAAGCTATAAAACGAAAAGTAGTTTTTGGAGGTCATCTTCGAAGGGCCCTAGCTCCCTGAAGAAGCGTTTCCGGACCCATGTTCACATGAACTTTTTTCCTTATTTTCGTGTGTTTCATCTACCCTAGAAGTTTGTAACATGATCACCGGAACACCATGTATATATCATACCTGAATTCATTCATTCTTATATTCATGCATATCATGTTTGAACATTATGTTTTTTAGGATGCCTACTTCAATAAAGATCTATCTGATATAAGGATCAATCGAGTGATATTGAATGAATATATTATTGATGTTATCTCGATATTATGAAACGGATAAGTGATCCAATATGAGGCATCCAGATTTATTTATTCATTTATAAGGGAATACAAACAGAAATGTTCGTCACCCCGAAGCAATACCTCAAATACCCCAAAACAATATCCACAAAATTATTCATAAGTTGGATGGATATTCGTACAAACAAAAAAAAATCAAGAATGTTGATGCAAGACTAGGAGAATTCAGATGGAGTCAGAGAAGATATCAATGAATATGATATTTGATGAAGTATTATGAGATATATGGCGGATAATTCGACGTTGCACATGATCCGATGAAATTATCGAAATTTAACTCTGGAGGTATCGTAGATAAGAGTAGATAAGTCACAACATCTTTGTTGATTCGAAATACATTGGAGATCAGAGTACGGAAAATCAATTAGAAACAACTTCAACTCCAGCATTCGGTAGCATAATATGATAATATTGACTAGCATTAACTTTTGGAAGCCTCGACAAATCAACATTAGGATAAGTGGTGGAATGATGTCCACCAAAGAAAGTACCTTCATTCAGAATAAACTTTCATTTACGACCAGTTACTGAATATACAATGTAACTTTCTCACCAAATCGCTATTGGAAGGAGGGAATGGAATAAATCTTGACTTCTGGAGAGTTCGTTCCCAACATTGAAATAGCGATAGAAACAAACAGAAGAAACGTAAATCCGTTTAGGTTTCATTGAAAGATTTGATTGCACCACCGTCTTGAACACTTTGTTCCAAATTACATCAGAGGCTGTTTGTTTTATATATCTGTTATTCTTTTACATGGATCTGGAAAGTTTCTTTCACTCAAATTCATTCAAATGTCATTCACATGGCTGAAGTCTCAATATGAGGAGGAAAAATACGGAGTAGGACAATCTGTTTTCAATCAAATGTTTCGAGATCTGTCAATATCTGGAAATATTACGAGGATTGGATATAACCAGACAATATCATAACACATATAGAATGATTTCACGGAACCAATCATGTTTTCCTTCATTACCTCAGGAAACTCTCTGAATTTGAGGAGGGATGTTAAGACTTGTTATGGAAATATGGAGGGATATACAGGGTGTCCTTAAAAGGTCTTTACAAAAAGCTACCACATATTCTTCAGACCAAAACAATTCGATACAAGCAAACTTACCTCAGTAAAAAGTTGCTTAGTTTGGGCGCTAGACGGCTCTGAAGTTGAAATTTTCAAATCGATTTTGCTTCATAACTTTTGAACGGCTCATGAGATTTTTTTCGAATTTGGTACGTTGGCATAGACTCATCGGGCAATGAAACTCATATCATAATCATAATGAATATCATTCCATGGGCGTAGAACTTGATTTTTTCAGTAAATAAACATCTAAAACTCCTACGCCAATGGAAAAACTTTAGTTTCAATATGAAATCTAAATTATTTAACTCATTCACTACAAAAAAGGTACTCTTGACAAAAGTCGATTCCTCTCATGGTTTCGACAAAATTTTAATTTTAGTGATTTAGAGCATAATTAATAATAAAACGATTAACAGATATTTCATAAAAATTGTTCAAAATGTTCACCATTTTCACGTATACAAAGATTTATACGACGCAAAAAGTTGAAATGTACTCTTTGCATAATTTCTTCATCGCCTGTAAGATTATTCGTCGCCTGTTGGATACGTTGCCATAATTGTTCTACAGTATTCACAGGGGTCTTGTAAACCGTAGACTTGAGATAACCCCATACAAAATAATCCATCGGTGTTAAGTCTGGAGAACGTGGTGGCCAATTCACGGGTGCATCATTATCTCTACCTATCCATCTGTCTGGGTACTGTTGGTTTAAAAAATTCCTAACATCCACCGAAAAATGTGGTGGAGCTCCATCGTGCATAAACCACATATATACCCGATGTTGGAGTGGTAAATCTTCCAACAAATTTGGCAACGTATTTCGTAGATGTTGTAAATACATGTCTCCTGTTAATCTTTGTGGAAGTATGACAGGACCAATTATAAAATTTCCTATTATTCCAGCCCAAACGTTGATTTTGAATTCGTGTTGAAAATGGTTTATTTTAATGGAATGAGGGTTTTCAATTGCATAAACGTGTTCATTATGAAAATTAGTTATTCCTCTTCTCGTGAAACAGGCTTCATCAGTGAACAAAATATTCTTTCCAAAGTTCAGATTCATTTCTCTTTGCAAATTAATGAACCTACATAACATCAGACGACTTTGTGAATCATGGATTAATAAATCTTGAACTGGCGTCTTGTGGTATGGGTATAATAATTGTTTTTTAGTACTTCATGAACGGCATTCCTAGAAACTTCTAGTTCATTACTTATCCGTCTAGTACTCAATTCTGGATTTTCTTCAATACGGTCTAAAATTTCTACTTCGACTTCGGGAATCCTTACATAACGCTGTCTTCCATAATCACCAGTTCTAGGAGCAAAATGACCGGTCTCCCGAAGACGTCTCTCAACTGCAGCAAAGGTTGGGTGGCTTGGTACGCGACGATTTGGAAACCTTGCCGAATACACCCTCACACTCTCTCGACCATTTCCTTGACAATATCCGAATACCAATAACATATCGGTGTATTCTTCATTGGTGTATTGTACGGCCATGATAAATCAGAAAAGTCCGATATCAAACATCAACGTCAATAAAACTCGACAAATCAACACAGATGAAACTATGGAAACCAAGAATGTGAATATCACTGTTTTCGAGCAGATAATAATAGTCTTCAGAAAAAAAAAACAGTGCTACTTATTTCCAATAGAAATAACCTATGCAAAAAGAACATCTCAACTTTTTGCGTCGTATAAATCTTTGTATACGTGAAAATGGTGAACATTTTGAACAATTTTTATGAAATATCTGTTATTCGTTTCATTATTAATTATGCTCTAAATCACTAAAATTAAAATTTTGTCGAAACCATGAGAGGAATCGACTTTTGTCAAGAGTACCTTTTTGTAGTGAATGAAATGAATAATTTAGATTTCATATTGAAACTAATTTTTTTCCATTGGCGTAGGAGTTTTAGATGTTTATTTACTGAAAAAATCAAGTTCTACGCCCATGGAATGATATTCATTATGATTATGATATGAGTTTCATTGCCCGATGAGTCTATGCCAACGTACCAAATTTGAAAAAAATCTCATGAGCCGTTCAAAAGTTATGAAGCAAAATCGATTTGAAAATTTCAACTTCAGAGCCGTCTAGCGCCCAAACTAAGCAACTTTTTACTGAGGTAAGTTTGCTTGTATCGAATTGTTTTGGTCTGAAGAATATGTGGTAGCTTTTTGTAAAGACCTTTTAAGGACACCTTGTATTTTTACATACGATGGTGATCAATGTAGATTCAAATTGTTCACAAAAATGAAGAAAGAAAACAATGATCAACCTATTCTGCACAAAGGTACCTAGGTAAGTTTGAAATGAGGTCCTAGAGTTTCATCGAATCTTCGATACCCCGTATCTCAGAATCAAGTAAATACAGGGTGTTAGTGGATTAGTGCGACAAAGGTGATATGGAAATGGAAAAATAATGACAGTTTGCTGTATATCTTTTGTCCGCAAATGCTTCGTATCACGAAGCATCCCGATACGGTGTATTGAAGTGTTTCCTTGTGAACCGACTGATTCATCAACCCCACCCCGATACGGGGTGTTGAAGATTTTCATGAAAACTGACTATTCTTTCATTGCTCCGAAACCGGTAAAGATATGCAAATGGATTTGGTGAGTTGCAAGTGGCAGTCATTGCGCCTTATTTGATATGCAATCGGGAATTTTTGGTTCATCATTGGCGCGATAACGGGTAATGAACTGAATTTTTCCGAAGAAAAATATGATACGCTGATATTTCAAACTGAAGATCAATTCTGAATTGATTTTGAACATTTGTTGGAGCTTTGCTTCTATTTCTATTTTCTGTCGTTTGTTTTTCTGGCTTCCATTCACATGTCGTTGTTATCTACTTAGATATAGACATACGATATCAACACGTTTATCTTTCACTTGATATTTTCGACTCTTCAAAGGTATAGGGTTCAATTTCTAACGGGCATTGCTGCGGGCTACTTTTTTTGGCTGAGAAATTTTTCAATTCTACAGAAAGTTTGTGGAAAACTTTCGGTGCAATGTAATTACAATCTTTTACATATTTGATCATTCGATAGACATTATGAAAGACTGATAACGACTGCGAATTCAATTATTTGAAGTCAGAAACTTGATAATCAAGTACCTGCACATATATTCAACAGGTCTAGTATGAACTACTCATGATCACAGTTTGATGAAGGATAGTATTTTATATACTTCGTCATAACTGTACCCTACTGAGATAACTCATACGTCTTCGTTATTATTATGTGTAGGTTGTGTTATTTAAATTGATATGCTAACGATCTACTCATGATTCTGCTCTGCTGAGATTACCTGTACATCTGCGATGTTATTATTCGGAAGATCTGTTCTCTCAATTAATATTCTAACGATCAAAACGCTGATGAACTCAAGAGAAGATCATCGAAGGTTTTACATCGTCACGCGCTTGTTAATCAGAGCAGGTAACTCAATTCAATTCTAGCGCTTCGCAACTTTATCCAACAAGAACCGAATTAGCTGAATAGAATCATGTGCCTACGCTCTAGCACAGGAAACCTCTGAGGCACGCTCATTTTCCGACTCATTAATTATCATTTCACTCTAGCACATTCTTCATCGGAATCGAGACAATCGGGAAGTGGAAATGTGATAATTACGTGCGGTCTCTACATAACTCGTGATACTCATTCAGAATTGAAATGGAGAAGGAAATATTTTTCATCACTCCTCATTTCAAATATCTATTTCGAAATCTCTCTGGCAGAATATTAGAACCATTGAATGTATATAAGAGGTACTTTTAATTCACCTTCGAAGGGTGAAATCCATCGCGAATTGAAAGAAATAGACCTCAAGTGCGCTTCCAGCATTTGTGTTGTGTTGCATTGTGATATTCAGAAGGAAGCCCATCGCACTGTGGCAACAGGAAGGTAAAAATCACTAGTGTGGAAATATTGGGAGAGAATCACCACGCTTGCTCGTATGAATGTAATGATATTTTACCTTGGGATAATTCCTGCTGGTATCATGACACAGGGTTCTCACATTTCGGATTGATTTCGCATCATAACCTATCGGGAAATGATTCAATCCACTACCTCCGTTCCTTCTTCGAGATGCGTCCGGTCATCTGACCATAATCTCCTTCCTCTCATGATTTCGATCTCTGCAGATGTTTCGAATCTATTATGAGTTTAATTCAAGAACGATTGGACGAACATTCATTTCATCATTTATTCATCATTCACACTTCATATTTATAACAATAGCAAACAACGAAACAACGTTGACTCGGTCTAGTGGAGTTGGTAAACAAAGTTCCATGGCTGGAATATCATTCATAGAATTCATAGGCGTTACATATTTTTTTTCGTGAAATCCACATCGACAACTCAAAGGCTTCGGCCGGATTATCTTCCCTCATTCCTGACTCTTGTATCTTGGATTGCGTGGTAGCTGTCAACGATGAGCAAAACTTTGAATAACTTTCGAATTCTAATTTCGTGAAATTTGAATGGATGACAACGGACATGAGTAAAACTCGAATCAATAATGATTCAAATATTCATGGTCATTTTTTTCATCTGTGGACACCACGAAAAGGAAACCTATAATGTTCGAGGAACATCGTGTTAGCCAGCGGTGGAATTTTGGAGGATAAGGAAGGTGTTGAGATTTTCCTTGAAAGTTTGGAGGTTGTGAGCATCAGGAAAGACTTCACTAGGTGAAGAATTCCACAACTTTGCCGTCCTATTGATGAATGATGCTTGGTATAGCGATGTTCGACAGGTCCCGAGCCTGACAGTGTAGGGGTGACCAGTCTGAGCTCGTCTGGATTGTCTACTAGGAATCGCACGTGGTGGCATAATAGAAGATAATTCCGTTGCGGAGAAATAGTGAACATTGCTCATTGGGAAGTGTATTTCAAGCACTATTTATATTTCTGCTATTCCATCTCATTTCATTCCACCATTTCTGAATATCAACACGTGCGAAATAACTTTCCACACTAGTTGTGTAATTAACTATATTCCACGATCAACCAAAATTCTCCTCCTGCTGCAGAAAGTAGAGAAACAGTAGGTATTACTTTTATTAGTATGAAAACAAGGTTGTGCTTGCATTTGAATGAATGCCATCCATAGTCATTGAGAATTTTTTTCGTCTGTTGACCACACGACAGTTTTTTTTCTGGAGCACTCACTAGTTGGAACCGTTGAGAGGAGGTCAACGCATTGGTCGAACAAGAAAACTAGCAACACTAATAGACGATTCTCTAAGTGGAAGGGCAAGTAAGGTATGCTCCTTCAAATTTCAAAACAGGCAGCCCTGCATGAATGTCAAATGTCACATAGGTTATCACTTCATTATAATTTCAGATTTCCACCTCCGAAAAACTTTTCCCTAGTTTTTCATTAACATGTTTTTATGTCTTGTAAGTAAAACTTTCTTTTTCTTCTTGTGCGCTAGACAAATAATTGATTGTTTCAGAAGGTTCATTCTGTGTTTTGAAAAAAGTATTTGAAAAAAACATCATGTGGAAAAGTGTTAATCGTCAAGTGAACCCTGACGTAAAACGTTATGATAATTCACGTATTTTAGTTGATCCTGTTAACTAATCATCAACTGTTGAACTAGTCTCTGGTGTAATGACTGATCAACGATGTCTTTCGAACATTATAGGTTTCCCTTTTGTGTAGTCCACAGATGAGGAAAAAAATATATATAATATGATATATTATTATGATGAATTGATGTATTCTGTGTGATGCGTGAGAAACTAGCGTAGAGTGGAAAAAAAATATTACGAATCATGGTTTTTCAACAGAATATGTTCTCAGGTGTGATTTTATCCCATACTAAAAGAAGCAAGACGCCTAATGATATGGATTTAGATCATGACCACTTAGAAATGATGTGATGAACGAGAAAGATTCTTCTTGAAACAATTGGTATCAAATGGAAATTGTAGGAGATGATGTTCAATTTTTGTTGGGATATATAATGTTTCCTGTCCTGAGTCAATTTGTCTCTGAGAAAGAACCATTATCGTCCTGGGGATTTTTATCCACTCATTTATATATATTTTTTTCAATACTGTGTCATATTCAATCCGGTGTCAGATTATTCATCTTGAATGATTTGAGTTCGTGACTGAATTCACATAAACATCCAGAAATAAATATAGGTAGCATCCCAAATATGTATTCCAGGATGTGATGACGGTATTTTCTTTGAAACAACTAAAGATACCACTTCTTCTTGATATAGGGGGCTGGTCGCGTGACAGTTCGCCAGAAACGTTCATCAATATTCCATCTCCTTCAATCACCCTATTTTCTTTCAAATTATCCGCACCACAAAATCTTTTTCGTTTGAGACAAAACGATGTATGAGAGAGAAACTGGAATATTATTGAGACCTTTGATCTGCATCTGGAAGTCTTTATTTCTCTAGGAATTATTCTTGCATGAAAATAACTACCTTGTTATTTCGAAATCATTTGCTGAGGGGATATATTGAATTCATCCTGCAACAGGGTTCTCTATCTACAGACAGTAAGTAATTCATGGAACATCCCAAGTAGAGAGGAACGTGAAATAATGTATCCAGATTGCAGCAGCTTGAAAACTCTTCGGATTCCATATGCGCATGTTATGAATATACTGTACTTAAGACACTGAATGAACCACTCATAATTCGATTCTTTTTCGGCAACCTGTATTTCTTGAAGAAATTGGCAGATTGACTTGCGATTTCGTGTAGATCGACAGCTAGAATGAGACTTCTTCGGAAAACTCAATCATATTAATATATAGATTTGAATTTCTTCTCGGGATGTCTTTATAATCTCTCCTTAATTAGCCATTGAAACGAAATTCATGATTTTTCAGAGATCAGGCATTTCTTGATTATCTTCTGTATACAAAACTACTATCATTGGATTTGAAAAAAAAATTGTTATTAGGAGGTCAATAAGAAACGAATAGACCAAGATAGCAATTTATACAAGGTGGAGAGAGAATATGAAAAATGCTCATTTTAGAATGGAAACAATAATGATGTGTCTAGATTTCGTGGGATTTCCTCTCTTTATTCCTATGGAATTGAAAAATGAGTCATAATAATCATCCCAATATATCTGTAGTTAAGAAAGATATATAATCTACCCCAGAATGCCACTGCGCTCAGAATTCAATCTTCAGATACCTAAAATTCGACAGTTACCTCAATTTCCAATCGAATAATCATGAAAGTATCAGAAGAGGGAAAATCTGATCACTCCATGACAGAGCCAAATCCATATCATCTGACCATCAGCTTTTCTGTGCCGAAATCAATCATATCAAAAATGTTCTGCAGTCCAACTCTCATCCAAAACATAGAAAACAATAGAATACACAACAACAAAGACAACCAATACTGAGAACAAATTTAATCCGATACAATCCCGGAATATCTGACAAAATTTAACGTGTTGGTGACAAGTCCAAAGTGGAAACAGTGTTGAAAACTGAAAATACAGCGATCAATTCTAACTAAAAAAAGACAAGAAATGATGAACAATCAAGACAGAAAAGAATTTATATGAAATCAGCTTATTTGTTCTATGAACAATGCCAATATGGAAAAATTAAATAATCATCATGCTGACAATGCCCTACAGGTAGGATATAGCCTCTGAAAAGAGATTTTCGACACTTGTCTAATATCACTAGATTAGAGTGAATATAGAAATAGTAGATTCGAAAATCCTCTGTAATAAGCTGAGGTATTTTGGATTTCCGGTTGAAGCTGCAAATCTCAACTAACTCGGAAGAGTCCATTTTCATGCAGGCATTTGATGAAAAACCGGTTGAAAAAGCAAATATGTGACTCCCTTATCATGTCTGAACTCCCCTAGTGTGATGCAATATACGGTACAACCCTAGCTGAAACAAATAATTTCCGTTCACAACGAGTTCAACATTCCTGTGACAGATTCACTTCTCTGATTGGAAAATATGATACAAGCGTTAACTAGGAATTTATGGGAAACTTCACTTGCTCTCTTTGACACACAAGTTTTTGATTCACAAAGAACCTCTCCATATCTATGAAGTTATATCGTTTCGAGGATATGAATTATTCCGAAACAAGAAATCGACAAACTTTAGTTGGGCCGAAATATTATACAGCAGTCTTCAGAAGAAAATTCCAGTATAATTACTGCGTTCCTAAAATACCTTATCCAATGACCTGAAATATAACTCATCATCACTCTATTTCGGAAGAAGACTGAAATGGATACTTTTGGTGTCTATCAATTGGTAACCCAGGAGTTGTAACAAGGAAACTGAAAAGAATCATTCAGTCATTCACTCGATATGATATTATATTATAGGCTAGTTGGGTTGAGCTGAAGAGCACTTCACAGTGAGTGTCCGATGCTTTGTATTCTTCTATATCGAATGAAAGCCCATTATCATGATTTTCATTTTCATTTCAATCAGTATTTCTCTTGGCTAGGGGGAAGTGAGGACAGGTGAAGAATACATATCAGAAAAAAATCCGTTGTATACAATAGTTGACTTTATCAATACTTCCTTTATCAAACACAGCAATATATGAGAATGAGAATAAGAATTTAGCAGAGAAAAAATACCTCTCGAACGAAGTATCACAGGACCACCCAGTAGAAAGCCCGTGAGTGAATATTATGTGGTAGACTTCTGTCATTTATGCATCAGTAGTGAATCATTGATCTATCTGTTTGCAAATAAAATTCATGAAGAAATGAAGATGTCAGAGGGGAATATAGATTCGGAAGTTTTCTCATCCTATTTCACAAATATAATTCATCGAACCATTCATGTAGAAATTTATTCTCAACATGAACCTACTATTCATGAGATACGTGGGAGGAAACAGATGACGAAATATTTATTTCCAATAAAGTACATTAGTTTCACACAATTCGTTTTTTGTGTATGAAAGGAATCTCATCACTTGTTCCTTCTCATGCGAAGGATAATCTATTTTTCATTTTTTCTGCTCGTTTGAAAAGGCTCGTCAAGATTTCGTGGCATTATTGAAGACTGCTTTTTCATTAATATTTCCCTTTGCTGTATTATGATTCTCATTTTTCCCTTTGATGTTTCATAATACGCATATCTTCGACGAAGGTAGTAACATGAATATTGATGAGAGAGCTGACAGGGGAATCGAAATAATGATCTTAGAGTTGGATGAGTTTTTGCTATTATCATGCTCCAGTTGTTATTCGGAAATTCCACAGATATGAATACTTTTCCTCAAGATGGGAAGTGATGGTTATCTGAAGCTATGTATACATAACAAGTATCAACTTTTGTGACTTTGAACACCCTGTGTATTTCAAATCAGATTCCACAGGCGATTCTGAATGCATCGACATAGTTTCCAGAAGAAAAATTGATATATTTGGTTTCACGAAAGCATTTACGATAATACGGTATTATTGTCATGCATCACATATTATCCAATCTCCAGGTACCAACGTGAATTTTCAATCGGTCATCGGAATTTCAATTTCTGAATCTGAATGATGATTTAGAATTTTTGCCAGGAGAACTTTCTCAAAAATCAACTGTAAAAATCACTAGTCCGTTATACGAGATTTCATCTAAACTCTTTTGATTGAATCAGTTTCCCTCCTCATAAATTAGTGGAGTTTGCTACATTTTGAAGTACTAGTTGTACTCGAATAACTCAGTTCTCAACATAAGATGGTTCGAGTGGATTGACACAGGTCAGTCAAACAATTTTGACAGTTCGAAATAAATCATGATCAGCCGAATTCATTACTTCAATATCAAATGATCGTCTCCTCTCGACATTGAAATAACACTATGGAATGTGTTGAGAAGGAATATTCCTGAAAATTATTCATGCCAAGTATCGATCCGGCCCATTCAGCACATCACTGGGATAAATAGAAGAATTCATTACAAGTGAGAGTTTGTGTCATCCTTCAAAGTGCACATTGTTCCTGGACAACATCACTTTCAATAGTAGCAAAGTCAAAATCTCTTTTCATTCATCGTACACTGCATGGATGAAAGAGAAAATCTTCAGAGAAGTGAACGTCTGGACATCGGAAATGCATATGCAGCACGCAATATAGAATCACGGAATTTTCCTTGCTGAGTTCTAATAGATATTCATAATCGAAATGTTTGAAGTGTCATTTCATTCTGTATCTTTGTTGGTTGGAATATTTGAATTTCTTAGTCCGATAAACGGTCGGTGCACTAGTTACACCGCAAACAATAAGATCGCTGATTGTTTTCCTTCATTTGCAATTTGAATTTCTAATGATGATTCGTCATAAGAATTTATGTCCATTTTGAACGAACAATAATTCCTGTTGAGTTCATAGGAAGATTACAACAAAGTTCAACAGTCGGAAAAAGTATTGAATCAAAAATTCAACGTACAACAGAATAGTTTTGGAATGGCCGAACAAAGACACAAAACGTAAGGTAAATCATACCGTTCTATAGGCTTCGAGGCTTCATTACGAGAAATTGGTCAATGCGTTTCGAAACAGAAAAAATCTGAAATATTCAAATACACATGCGAATCGTGACCAAAATATTGATGGTGTTTTGTTTTTTTGACTTGGTGTATCTCCACGATATATCATAATCCTGATAGCACAGGTAGCTTTCCTGCATGTTAACTTCTGGAGGTACCCTGAGTATATTCAACAGTATAAAAGATAACAGTATCTTCAGTTGGCATCACTTGAGGGTGAGTCCCTCTCGTGAATACCCTTCATAACGAACTGTAGCAATGGAACACTCCTCAACATTTGATGAAAAATATCCTCCACTTCCTGAGTTTCATTGGTTATGGTGGTTGATACCATCTCAATATTTTTGGTGTCCCAATTTTCATTGAACACGGTCATATTATTCCTCTCGAATTTCTGGTTCAATTATGAGACCATACTATTTTCAGACATGTTAAGTTCACCCATCACATGATAGTTATAGTGATGGAAAGACACCAAGTCAATTTTTTTTACATTCATCGTACACCACATGGGAGAAAATTACTAGAAAACTGAACGTCGATCATCGAATTGTTACTGCGAGTAATGTCGAAAAAAAATCAAAGTAACGTGCCAAACATTTGGTGATTTGGCCTGCCGAATAGATCACCGAACGTTTTTGTGCTTCTACACGCTTGCCGACATTGCACATTTCAGTAGTATACCGAACATAAATTATAGGGTTATGATCGTAACAAAGCAGAGAACAATACTAGAGGTTACTCAATCCAATTACTCACCTTACTACCCTAAAATGATACTATGATGAAATGAAATGATGAAACCTAGCTGAAGAATCGAAAAAAAAGAAAGTTTTCATAATCTTTCTTCATTCTCGAGATAGAGGATGTACAGATTCTGAGATTTTCCATCAATAATATGTATACAGCCGAATATTTCGTTCGGTGCACTTGCCCGTATGCTGAATCAACTGATAGTTCTCCATCATTTGGAATTTGAATTCTTCGTAATGATTGACAATTCAATGAGAGATGTTGAACTCGAAGTATAGTCGCTAATTTAAAAAAAAAACAATGAAGATTTCTGTCTGAGAACGTTGATAGGAAGGATGTTGGCACAACAGTCGAGGCCTTCATATCAGAGAGAAGTATCGAATCAAAAATTTATCGAAAGCTCAGACGTCGCCTATACAGGAACAGCAGAAGACACACAAACTGAGGTGAATCCCACCATTTCACAGGCCGTACGATAAATTGTGCGATGTAATTCGAAAAGCACACCATGCTCATCGTAACGGTGAAGAACAGGGATATTCAAAAATCCATAAGCGAATTTCAACCAAAAATATAGATAGTGTTTTTTTTCTCGACTTGACTATAGATAACGACCTAATACATCACCATTTCTAGTTCCGTATTCACATCCCATTTTATGCAAGAGAAGTGGATTGTCGCAACGTGAGAGACATTCCTCACAAAATGCCGCTCAAATATGGGCCTCGTGAATCGGTTATTTACCGAATACTTTCATCGTTATTGAATCAACGAACGTTTCTTGAATACAGACGATGAATGAGGATTGTTTACACTTCATTTCACGATACATCCACTCGAAGTCCTATAAGTATCTCGACTGACAAATTGATTCATTTCATAAGCTTGGCTTTATTGTGTATTGTAATCAGATTTGGAAGCACTTTAGTCGCATTCCGTTTCGTATTTCCTGGTTTGACGACCTTTCACTAATAGTTTGGTTTCATTCCATGTATTGAATGATCAGTTATATCACGCACAAGCGATACATATGTTATTGCTTCTGTGATACCCTCGTTCATTTATATTTTCTAAATGTACCTAAACTTTATCTCTATGTACATTCTATGAATAAACTTCATTATCATCATTATTATTATTATGTTCTATCTGAGGAGCCAGATAAAAATGAATATTATCATTACCTATCAATATTTGAGAGCGGTACCAACTACTATATGAATTGCTATATATTACGTTGATGGTTTCAACCTTTGGTCACAGCATATTGGTCAAAATGTAGTTATATCACGAAAACCACAATGTCCGTCATTACCGCAATGCATATCGTCAGTTGTCAGGGCTTGTTGTCTATGATTGGTATAATATATTTGTGTTCGTCCAAATTGTCACACAGTGTTTTTGGCATTGTCGAAAATATTCTTGTGGCTGCTCAAGTTTCAACTTCCCAACGAGATGATGCAATTGTGAGGATTCTTATTTGGAACAAGTCGTACAAAGCTGCACAAAAAAGTGAACATTTCGAATGGAAATTATCTCAAAGAAGGATAGTGTGTACTGTCTGTAAGTTCTTCGAGGAGGTGGTACATTCATTTTTCAGCTTTTCATGGGATTTTCTCTCCTCCCATGAAAAGCTGAAAAATGAATGTACCACCTCCTCGAAGAACTTACAGACAGTATTTAACAAATAGGTAGGGGCCTAACATCAATCATCAGTTTCGGAGAAACGAGGAGAGGAAATCCCATAAAAAGCTGGAAAATGAAGGATAGTATGATTTCCTTCTCAACCGTATCATTCTCATATCTCTTTGAATTCACTGAACTGTCATTGACAATGGAATTGGTTGACATCTGGTATTCACACTGTTATTCCAGAACTCTTTCAATTTTCAGTCTCAAATTGCTCGCTGATTTCGAATGGATGTTAGATTCGTCTTTATTTATTCATTTTCATAACATCATCATGTATAACACGATAGAGCATTACTCAGCATTGCCTTCATCGAATTATTTCATGAAACTTCGGAAACAACCGCTCCTTGACGAATGAATATTGAATGCAGTGTGCCAGACCATCATTTGTCAAACTCCGCTGAAACTTTTGGTTTCATTAAACAAAACAGAACGGCTTCCACGAACTTGGCGAATATGAAAATTTAATGAAATTCAGGAATTGTTAAGATCATCATGGCAGAGCTTTGTATCAGTTAACGGAACCTTGAAAGATGAGAATAGCCTTTGTGGGATATTCTGGAGATGCACAGATAAATTCATAATTGGCAACGAAGATTCGTTTATCGCATAGTCTAATGAGCAGCTTGGACAACACTATAGTGAAATCAAGATGAAAAGAATCTCACAGGCATTGTTCAGTCGAGAACATTTTTATATTCAGCAGTATTCGTTTTCCATACTTTGATCTTAAGAATACCGTACTCAATTCTATTTTACTGAAAAAACTAGCAAAAAGAGTATTCATTCATTTCGAAACAGTTCCAAAGTGAATGGATGAATATGTTCTACTGTAATGATTTATTGCATTGAAGGAATGAAAGATTGATACAGGCATGCATAACTACCGTGACGGAGATATTAACACTTTCCATATGAATAATAAATACATAGTTGAGACAGAAAGCCGCAGTAGAAATTGGCCCATATTGAGAATGATCTGAAAACAACTTGTAGGCTGTTCTCCATAATCCGTGAAAAGTGCCTGCGCTGACCTTTACTATGGTAACTACTCCTAGGAATCGAAAGTCAATAGTTATGATATGTCTTGATCTATCGAATGAATCATCACCAAACTGTCAAAATAAGAAACAGCAGAAAGGTAACCTTGGAAATGAATAGAAGTGAAATATAATGGATTGTCCATATTGCATTCAAACCTCGATTTAATCATCTTCTCTTGTTGTACAAACTATTTCTTAACGCAAAGGAGAATGATTACTTGTATCAATTTCACCATGAACATTTCTGACATTCTCTCTATATTCATCATTGGTTGTGATAATTCCTTCTGATAGGTGGCATTGATCGTGATAGTCGAAATGTCGCAAATATTCATTTCATTCCATTTCAATTTATTTGAGAGGTATTCGTCAAAAATTTGGGTGTTCCACTGATGATGTAGAACACAGTTTTATCACCAGTAATGAAAATTATGCTAATGCCCAATTCCACCGAATCATTCCGGACTGAAATTCGGATCAGATTCTGACTTGATTTTGTGATAAAGCAGAATGAATTGGAATTGTAAATCACAATGCTAATTTCGTTATGGTAAGTTACTATCATAACTTGAATTCGACTGTTGAATGAAACACCACATAGTTCCATAGTGATTGTTCATTCCTAATGAAAATTAATTCGCAGAAGATCTGCACTATTTGAAATATACGGGGAATGGAACATGTCTTCAGTATCTATACTCAGTCTTGGAATTTCATCTCTTGAGTCATATTCTCATGTTTGTACAGAAAGATCTCGTAAGCGATCGACTTCAACTCCATTGACATCAGATGGTGATCGCACAGGGTGGTCGTGAGTGAAACCTCATCTTTTCATTATCATTTCTATGCCCCAATGAATCTACAGCAAAAAGCAAGATTTTGTTCCATTCGATACGGTTGATTCATCAAGAATCAATCTCTGAATGTTTTGCTTGCTAATCGAGTTCTATGCTCTGTGATTGTTAAGAAACTATAGTTACATCTTTGGGTACTTCAATGCCGATCAAACCAAACGGGCACGATCGAAACTAACGGCAATGTCAAAAATAGAAACTCAAAAAAATCGGAATTGTTGATCTCGTTCACTATTTCGTATTATCGAACATTGAAGCATTTTCTTCTCCTCTTTGGTATTGAAATTTTCTATTGAAGCACTCATAATATCGTTGATAGAAAGTTAGTTATGACTGGTTTCCTGAACAACAAAATAAGTTTTGCCGAAATTCTATCAAAACTTCTCCCGGTAGGAAATTGTATCTGTATAGAACATTCACTGCAACTTTATATCAGTGGACGAGTCATATTACTGCAATGTCCAATGAAGTATGCTGGAAAATATGGCTTTGGCGTTTTCTATTTTCAGTAAATGATACGAATAAACTTTCAGTCATCTTGCTGGATAGATAGGGAACTTTTCACAACTTCGAGAAGTTGAATTGCGTTGAAACAGGATTTCTATACTCATTTGAACATGGAGTATCTTATATTGCTGATTTGATCAGTCGGTGAGAATATCCACTTCCTGTCGCTCGTTTGATCTTTGAGTTGAGAATCATCAGACTCTAGATGATTGCCATTGGATCTCTCATGATTACCATTATGATTTGATTTTCCTCAATTATCGATTATTATTGTATGTGATATCGCACTGCAATATTAGGTGTATGGTATGAAGGTATCAGATTCGATAAAACATATAGGAATGAAAGTGTGAAGTTCTATGAACGCTCTATATATACATATAACCATAACGAGATTTTGCTGGTCAGTCCTCAGTTACTGCACTATAAAAAGAAAACGACGGAAACTCACATGAGGAAGACTCATCTATCAAAGTGATGATTACCACCCATTTTTAGTATTATCACATCACAATAAATATACGGGATGTTTCAGACCACCCGTACTCCCCGAATATCACGCGAACAACAAAACGGATTGACAAACAAAAAACTACGTCCAAAATATTTCTGGAAGTTATATTGAATGACACCATTTTAGTGTTTCCCCTTTCCTCCTGTGGGGAGGAGGGAGTCACTTCGATTTTTTTTTATCTGTGGACAACACGAAAGGGAAACCTATGATGTTCGAGGAACATCGTGTTAGCCAGCGGTGGAGTTTTGGGAGAGTAGGAAGGAGTTGGAATTCTTCTTAAAAGACCGAAAAATTTTTTTGAAGGAATGCTTGTTTTTTTACATTACTGAATCCAAATCTGCAATGAATACTAGGGATTCTCATCAGAAATTTTTCATTTGGTGTAATTCAATAGACAATATTTTTGGAAGTATTTCTATGTTTCTCAATCCGTTTTGTTGTTCTCGATATGATGATAATATGAAGTGGATTCATAGAATATATTTTGCTATACGTATGAAATTTGCCATTGAACCTGGGAAGTACACATATCTTCACTCAGTTTCACTGGTATTCACATATTTTTAGAGATATCTGCACAATCCACAGAAATTCACGTAAATTGATATGGCTCTATACTGTGTGTAAAAGCCGAACGAAATGCATTCATCTTACCGGTTAGATAAATAGATATTTATTTAATACGTTTTATAAAAACATTACATTTGTAGCAGGTCATGGGTACATTTCGTGTATATATATAAATAAAACACGTATCACTAAATGAGACAAAATTTACACACGGATTAAAACAATAAAAATATAAGTAGGTTCAATTCAGAAGAGAGCTATTCTCCTAGTCGATAATACAACACTCACCAAATCATTGACCTCTCTAGATCATCGTAGAAAGGTCGGCGATCTCTGCCACCACGCGCGATTCCTAGTAGACAAACTAGACGAGCTCAGGCTGGTCACCCCTACACTGTCAGGATCGAGACCTGTCGAACATCGCTATACCAAGCATCATTCATCAATAGAACGGCAAAGTTGTGGAATTCTTCTCTAGTGAAGTATTTCCTGATGCTTACAACCTCCAAACTTCCAAGAAAAATTCCAACACCTTCCTTCTCACCCAAAATTACACAGCTGGCTACTGGCTAATACGATGTTCCTCGAACATTATAGGTTTCCCTTTCGTGTTGTTCACAGATAAAAAAAAAGGTATATAGCAGTTGTCAAAATGGGTAACATTCTAAGATGGAAAAATAATGACAAATCTGTGAGTATTTGTCATAAATTAATGAGAGAGGAAAAAAAAACAAAATTTATATATTACAGGCCATAAATTCATCAACTGAGTAGAAACAGTGGTGGGAGCATATTTTATTTACTTCTACTTTATACTGGTCATAATTTAGGCTTCTAGTTTTTTCAGGTAATTTATTATACATCTTAATGTCAGCTGAATTTCTGGCTGATTTACTAAGACTGAGTCTAGTGTTTTTATTTCTTGTATCATGGCTATGATACTCTGCATTAGTTGAATAGATATTACTGTACATATTCATGAAAACTCCCTGAACACATCAAATTCGAAGTATAAAATGTCATTCTCCAACGTCAGAATGCGATCCCCACCTTCAACCCTAATCGAGTGGCAGGTACAACCCCCAACTTTCAAATGAGGAGTGGATGCTTCTGATATATTGTTTGAAAGGTTTCTTTGTTCTCTGTTCAAAAATGTCACCGTTCTCAAGTTGATTGCAACAATTGAGATGAACAGACATACAGAATATAGTACAATCATGTGGTTACCGACATTTGCTAATGAGACTACAATCAAAAACTGAACTAAAACGTAATAAAATGTGAAAAACTAAAAAAGACTATTAATACTGATGGAGTAGATATTCGAAAAGTTCACCGCGAACATCCTGATCTTCAATGAAAATGTTCTCTAACATTATTCAACAAATCATATTCATTTCATTCTCTGATGTTCTCATAAGAGAAATTTTCCAATTCCTCTGGAGAGAACTTGGTTGTTATATGGAATTGATTGAAATGAAAGCTTTCACTGTGAGCTTAACTGAATGACTGCGTTGAAATTAAATCGAGTTTGATTCCGACTGAAACAATGACTCTAGTGACTCTAGAGATTTTCACAAACGAGCTACGCCTATTCTTGTCTTTTAGATTTCAACGGACGTACGAGTCACACAAATGACTGCCTGCTCTGCGTCGCCTACAGTTCTAACGAATCATAGCTTCATGACGAGGTTGCCAAGTTGCTCCCTGAGTATGTAGCCAGTCAGAACGAATCCTGTCAGCTTCCTCAGTCATATTCTTTCTGAGACCGAAGCATGTCATTTCTCTAATTATCACTTCCCGATGATTGCAGTTCGGCAACCTTGGTTCCCCTCTCAGATATCAGAAAATGAAAGGTTTCGAACTGTTTATGAATCTTTCTTTGCCGGCTATTCTGCTATCTTGTTACCCTCTACCCTCACACAGGATGGCACACATTTCAGAGGGTGTAATTTGGTGAGAACAGGTGTGTTATAAGATCAAACAAGTGATTTAGTGAAGAATTGTTAGAGAATTGTTATGGACCTGAGATACTCATTATAGATCAGGAATCGACTGGAATGAGAGTTTCTCCATCGTATGGAATTTTGCTGCACACACAAAAACCTGCACTGCAACATTCCACGCTATAGTTCGAAATGAGTATCATTCCATGCTCACTGATCAGTAATAGATGATTCAATCCATCTATTCAATGATCAAGATGAACATGGTATACCAATCACGAATGATTCGATTTAATCAAGCTTTATGTGACAACATACAGTCGACTTATTAGGAAATAATTCAAACGAGAATTCACGATACATACAACGTGATAATGATAGGCGCGTAGATTCCATGTATTACTGACTAACCAGAACATATCGACAATGACCTGGTAATTGATTTGGAGTTGATTGCATACATCTACTGATCAGGATGACATTTATATTATAGATCGATGGCTCGATAAACCTCAGTCATTTTCTGTTTTTCATCCATTATCACTATGCACGATATGAGAATTAGATAAATTCAGTGTGGAAGAATTTGCACGGGTGTGAATATTGGCAAACTATAGCTGACGAGCTCTCGATTACTGAATTGAAACTGATGGTGGTGTAACATTCGCTTCAGCTTTGGCCTCTACACAACAAACATTGTTGCTAGTTCATTTCGTTCGTTGCAAACATGCGTAATGGACGAGGTAATTATAGAATGTTGAACAGAGTAATAGATTCGATTAAATCCAAAGTGAATTCGTTTTTGTGAATGATCAGTACTCTAGCGCTTCTTTGTAGGTTCCACTTTGAATAAATACAATCAATCCACATGGATTGCTCTGGAATTTTGCAGACACCGTCTCTACTGGTAGGAAAATATACTTTATTTTTCTGCAGTCCCAAATAATTGGCTAGGTCTCCCCATTTTTTTCTCATGACACGATCAAATCAGCTATATGTTTATATTCTTCATGAAAACTGATGATTGAAAATTCACTTCTTCCTTGGGTCAACTCCATACAGAGGTCCAGGATATAGTAGCAATAATTCACGATTGAATGGTCCATAGAAAAATAAATTGACATTCGTAATATGATTAGATTCAGGATTTTTTTTCCAAAAACGCATTCTAAGGTATGGACTGAACTGATAGGCACATACAGCTCCTCAGTTAAGTTTTTGAAATCTTCTCTTTTTCGCAATAACTTTTAGGACCAATTTTTTTTTAAGTTTCGATCTGAGAGGGCAGTGTAATTGGATTCTTTCTAAACAAGGATAATTTGCCCTAGATCGATCTTCGAGATATCAATTCTGATGTAATTGATTTGTAATCCTGACCAGGCAGAAAGAAAGTATTTTGCTTGATTGTTCAAGAATTAATTAGAAATGTAATGATCATTTGGGAACATGTCCAGAAAGATGGAGAACTATCGAAGGAGATTGTCAGATACTGCCGGTTTTTTTTCTTTATCATCCTTGGCACCAAACCGGAGTTCATTTTGCCACCGATATTTTTTGAATTATATAATGCGCAAGTCATTGGGAACTATATTGTTATCTCAGCTTTCATGGCAAATTTCAGAATTATATTATATATCACTCTTTCATTGAGAGTACTCAGCAAGCCTGTGTTGTTGGTTGGGAAGGGAATAGATTTATTATAGGCTATCCAAGAAATCAGGCCGATGCTGACTGTAGATGGGCATATTTTCAAAGTCCACTAAAGGAAGATTGTCACATGTACTTATAGGGTTTACGTTGATGCGTATTTTCGCCAAATGCGCAGGGAATTTACCATGGTTCATTTCCATATGCGTAATGGTTGTGGAGCAGCATCTTGAAATGTTGAAGTTGTCTACGTGGGGAATACTTTCCGGAAGTGAGGGGTGGATTAGCGTTTAGTGAAAACACAGTCAAAGGAATGAATTGATCGCGTTTCGAACAGTTTCATTGTGATATGAATCATTGTATGAGGAATTGATGAATTCCCTCAGTTATAAGGAAACCAACAATTTCTCTACGCTCTTTTGTTCTTACTGATTTCTTGAAATAATCGACTCAAATACTTCTGAACGATATCTTTCCACTTCTCAAGCTGAATACGAACAAGTCTGATGGAATCTCATTTACCTATAAAATGGTTTCTGATTGGAGCCTTGAATCAATAATGTCGAATGGCGGATGTATCAACTCACTCGAACACCAGCAGGAATCTCTACCATCATTTATTCACTAGATTCGCATTAAGCCATCACCGAGAGGGCCATTTTTTCATTTAATTAATTCCCACCAGCGTAGTATGTCAGGCTTTAAAACAGAGATAAAATGCGAGCGCGGAGTGACAGACGCAATTTCTCTTGCTATTTGAGTCCCACTATCGCTGGAAAATACGGGATGCCGAACTCTCTCGTGTTCGAGAGCGCTCGTAAAATACTGCAAGGAAATACACGTTTCGTGGATGAACATATTTTCACGGGCACATGGCACATATAACATGTAATATCAGGAATAAACAGAAGAACGATCTGCTGGAAAGTATTCGTTTTGTGAAATGGGAATTTTTCACGCCATGAAGAACTCTGCAAGTATGCCTGAGCTGTGCACGCGGCATTTTTTGTGTTTGCTGAAATTGTGGTGAGTTGAGCAAGGAATTCGAATTTTATCGAGTGTACGTTCGTGGAAGATTGAATAATTTTCTCACTCCTTGTGAATTCTTGGAGATATCGAAATTCAACCTGGATTCTGAAGTTGAATTAGTCGAATAGTTCAAGAGAATGTTTTCTCTAGTGGTTTCCAGTTAACGAAAGTTGAGGAGGATATAAAATCTCGTATGGCTTGGACGATATTTATTGTGGTTCCTACATGAAAGAACTGCATTCTCTTCGCACTTCGAGAAGTGAGGTGGATTGATTTGAGAAACTCAACAACTTGATCGAAATTCCACTCGGATATCACTAAACCATCCACCCATAATCGAATTTATTCCTCACTACACTGGAATCAACCTCGGTCACTTGAAATTGGCGATCAGGACTGTTCAACTTTTCGGTCATTTCGGTCATTCAACTCATTGCGCATGAGTTCTATTCATCAGTAATCCCACTCATCACTCAATTCATCTTCTTCAATTCTTGGGTGAACATGATGGATGATGAGTTAGTTGGTCGTCAAATCAGGTTTCTGGTAAAACTAGCATCATTTCATGGATATATTGTGCTTTGACTTGAAAATCAAATCAGGTACCGAAACCACATGTGAGTGCGATGGCATAGACATCCCTTCCGCTTGTTTAGTCTGATATTCGGCAGAAACACTCAAATGTGTTGATTTGATGACATGACATGACATGACAATTCCTTCGTTGAAGTATGTCTGTTCAGATCAACAGTATTTGTACCATATATATATCGTTCCATCGATTACATTCATTGCGAACTTCATCATCGGAAATATTTCAGATGAACAGATCATGTTGATAAATGTATATATCAGATTGCTCCGTTGTTTTGTTGATCATCCCAGCACTAATTTTGGTCGTCAAGATGTAACTTCTGAAATGAGCAAATCTATATATTCTACGGCACCAGATTTATCAGAACTTCACCAATTTCACCAATACAATAACTGCGATGATATGACTATCTGAAAGATAACCTGATGAACCTGGATATGTTTCTACTAACAACTCTGAAATGGATTTCGAAGCTCAAGTTATTCCTGTCGTCGAATCATTCGACTATAGAATATCAAAACCGTAGAGAAAGCACAGTATCAGACTCACATGCCAAGGCTCGTGCTGCAAAATATCATAGTCATGAAAAGTGATCACCATTCCGTGCTCGTTGTATGATATTCAATGACACCAAATACAATTATCTTCATTCGATTGATCAGTTGGCAATTGAAGATTCTAGTATCTGTATGTCGAATGTTCATACTCCAAACGCCTACTGCTGCGATATCAACAGACGATTCTTCCCGATGATCGGGAGACAAATTATTCTGAACCGCATCGGAAAATTCTACACACAGAACTGCTTTATACACTCAAATCCGAATAAGAATTCTATGGATGAGGTGTTCGAACTTGAGCACGTATCGCTTTAAATTAATCGGGAATAACATTACTTCTGAACATAGGTGTTAATTAACAAAGTTTTGCGGAAGTAATTCAGGGGCTTATTAGTCGACCTCTTTCGAATGCTCTCCTTTATAGTACAACGACGAAACTCCACTATTCAGCGCTGACGTGCCGATTTTACCAAACAAAACCCATTCGATGCCCTTACTATAGCTCTATACTCTATCCCAACCTTCCCAAGTCGAAACTTTCATCATCAATCGTTCAAATATGCCCCGCTCCACACCGGTCCAAGAGTCGGATTTCTTGGTTTTCACTAGGAAACTACTAGAGGGAAGTCTCTTTCGATGTTGAAGTACTCTGAAGGATTTGTCTCCATTGATTTATCTTCTCGTCAAGCAACTAGAACCAACCTTTCCTTCGTTCACTCTTTATTCAGTTATTCCGGAAATTATTATAGTTATCTTTGGATTGAGATTATGAACATACCGCTAGATATCATTCATTATATCCGGAAATTTCTTGGAGCTCAAGCCGAACTGAAAAACTTGATACTTGATACGTCAGACCTTCATTTTTCATCATCTCCATCATTTATCTTCGTATATATGGAAGTAGGATAGCATGCAATGAAATAGCATGCAATCTCTAGCATGATTCGACGAGATGCTGAGAGAATATCGAATGAAGATATGTCGTTAATTAATGAATTCAATCTTGTGAGAATGAAGGGGTATTATCTCTTTGAATCGATGCGAGAAGATATTCTTTGGCGTTCAATTGAGATTATAAAATTTGAAATATCCCCTCATTCCATCAAAGTATGCGTTGTTTCTTTCAGGGGTTCAACATGATTAGAACGAAATTGAAACTAAAGGGGAAGAATTTCAATTACCCTGTCGACCTTCCGAGATAATTCTGATAATGAATTTTCAGTGGACAAAATGATCAATTATCATCAGTTATTGAAGTGGGCATCGCAAATTAGCAGTGAATTTTTGAGGATTTGTTTCCTACTTAATGATAGTATAGATGTGTCAAGAAAGATTTGCTTTGGAGACTCACTGAGAGTAATATTCTGAAAGCGACAATATCAAAATCTCAAATTTATTTCATGGCGGATGGAGTTTCCAGTCAAAAGTCAATATTCAATTCATATATAAAGTATATATTCTTGTTCGATATCACCATCATAGTCAAGATGTATAGAGTTTTTCGCTATATTTTCGCACCTCTTCGGCAGGAATCATTTTGGAACTTATACCAAGAAATAAAGAATGGAAAAGTTTCCTTCCTGTATCATGAGAATTTGTGAAGTCAACGTTTCGGAACTCCGAAATAATCATGGCGAATGTCATCTTTGGATATGCTGTAGATTTTTTCCGATGGAACACTGTGCATATCATCTATCTGATAATACATATTTCTTCTCATCCGAAGAATAAACATATGCCCGATTTTATCAGACCGTTTTCGAAATATAAGGCTTCAAATATTTCGAGGAGAATGAATTGATCCGCATCAAAAAATAGTTAGCCATGGCAATCGAGAATGACAGGACCTGGCGCCATCTTTGTTGTTTCCTGGTGTTAACCTAACCTAACCTTGTTGTTCCCCAATTGAATTCATGATCAGGTGAATTTTTTTAACGTTCCAATCACCCATGTGGTGAGGTGCAAAAATATATGGAAAAACCTCGTACATTCGAGTCACCAACTGTTGATATCCACTTTTTCTGTTCGGAAGAGGTTGCAATATGAATCAATAATTGAGCAATTGAGCAACCATTTATTCGAAATATTCTGGATCCTAGTCCACTTGTTATTTTCACTCGGTTGATTGATGATAATGTCATCAATTGAATCGTGTCCAGAAACAATCTGTGTGCAGAACAAAAATTTACTTTCATAATATACAGGAAACCCAATTTTGATAAAATGGAAGCGTTTCTGGGACTGAATCTCCTTATGGGAAAATATTCAGTTCAGGTATGGAAGTCTATGAATTATTTATACCACCATTATTATTTGATGACAACAACCTTCATTATTTAAAATTACATTCAGTGAGACTTTTGAGCTTTTCCATGCGAAAGGAACTCCTTGCATCGTTTATGAATTGCATTGTTATTCTCTTGTACCTCTAGGCTATTTTTTGTTTCGAAACCCTGTATGTACAAGAGACATTTGAATATTCTTCGTGAAAATATATGATCTGAAATCTGAATCTTGGATGATATGAAACCATTTTTCTCCAAAAATCATGATGAAGTATTGCCATTTCCTAGTAGCATACGTCGTCTCCATGAAGTTCTCTCAAGATCTTCGAGTGAAAAATATCCATTAGATACTTCTGTCTGATACTGTATATAGTACCCTGCCGAGAACAATATCGAATATCTTATGATACCCCATTTTCCTTCATATAAATTGCGTCAATTTGATATATCCGTTCCATCATCAGCGATGTAACCTACGGGATTCCCCATTTATTTATCTCTTTTTTGTGCAATTGTGCCTATTTCCCGACGTGTCCGTCATTTCCCCTGCGCCAAAAAGAAGTTCTGCTCCGAATCGATTCGATCGAGGTGGAATTCCGAGCCCGGTCGTAAAGGAAATTGGGGAAATTTTCGGGAAGCGCGCAAGATAATATTCTATTGGTGTGATTTCAAGAGGTTTCGTTGTTATTCGATCTGCAATACGTGAAGACAAGGATGAGAAAGATAAGATTTCTATCCGATTCACTACAGGAAGGAACACATCGAAATTAGGTATACAATTGAAATATGATGTCTACACAAAATCCACCATCACTTCATGGTTTCGGGTGATGATCGAACTCGATCCACCATAGTACGTATCATGTCAGGAAAAGTATATAGGTTCATTTCATTAGGATCTGGACATGAGTATCTTTCCGTGCGCGTGACGAATCCTTACGATTCCTTCAAAAACTTCAACATAAAATCAAAATTCGCCAAAAAATTGGCAAACGAATGAAATTTGGAATATTTTCATCGCTATTACTGTTATAGGCATGAGAAAACATGTATCTTCCAGAACAAGGATATTGACAATCAACTCAAATCAAAAATGTGGAGTGTGAAAGTAGACTAACCAAAATATGTGATTCGAATAGGTACCATATTTTTTTTCTGATTCTTATATTAACCATCATTAACCATGTCCAGGTGTTAGACTACCTGCCTACTTTCGCATGTCGTATGATTACATGGTGTAGTGTGAAACATGATCATAATATCCTGAGAGACGATTCAACTTTGCTTAAGGAATGAGTGAAGTTGGATATAATCCATTGGTATCATTTCTGCACAGAGAGGAATCTCACTTTCAGCTCATTTCCTCCACTCACTGAGGATTGAATCGAATTGGCTACAAGAACGCAAGGAGAAGCCGACACATTTGCCTGAATGGTTGCCAAAAGTTATACTTTGGATCCACAATGCCAAGACCTTCCCAATATCCACAATCGATACCCTTATGCCTGAGCTTGTCTTTCGTCAAAGACCGGTTGGGAAAATTATGCTTGGTCTCAATGTCGAATTCGAGGAGAATTCCAATATCCACCTTGATGTTCCTCGGATATTATAGGTTTTCCTTTGATCTTGTCAGTAGATGAAAAAGGAAGCAAAATTGGTCTTTTCAACTCTGAGATGCTTACTATCCAACAATGAACTTCAGGAAGTGAATAGCAACATTGACGACTCTATAAATTTCGCATAATTTGGTTCATGCAGATTTCCTAGAGAGTTGCATTCGTGAGTTCACATTTCGTTTCGAAAAGACCCGGGATTGATTTTTCCATTGTTATTTTACCTACCTCCGTACTGCAGAGATTATGTATTGCGAATGAGAGCAATCAATACGAATACGATTGAGGAACAACAATGCACTTCAATTCAATCAATAATTGCATTTTGCCGAACAGCTATTGGATAACTACAGAAATTTTTCCTATTGCATAATTCATTCCAAGCAGACGAAAATGAAAAACAATCGAATGCAAAGAAAACAGTTGATTCATAATTTGTCAATATACAGGATAACGACATGGTGTGCCGAAGTCAAATATTCGTGAAACTACTCGTATTTTCTTATCTTTCGAAAGCACCAGAAGGAATTCTATAATGTTCAGGGAAAATCGTGGTAGCCAGCGGTGAAATTTCGGGAGAGAAGAAAGGTATTGAAAGTTTTCTTGGATGTTTGTAGGTCGTGAGCATCGGAGAGACTTCACTTTTTTTATCCGTTGACAACACGAAAGGGAAACCTATAATGTTCGAGGAACATTGTGTTAGCCAGCGGTGGGTGGAATTTTTGGAGAGAAGGAAGGTGTTGGAATTTTTCTTTGAAGTTTTGAGGTTGTGAGCATCAGGAAATACTTCACTAGGCAAATAATTCCACAACTTTGCCGTTCTATTGATGAATGATGCTTGGTATAGCAATTTTCGACAGGTCTCGAGCCTGACAGTGACCAGCCTGTGCTCGCCTGGTTCGTCTACTAGAAATCGCAAGTGATGGCATGATATCTATGGAAAAGCCATAGATCGCCGACCTCTCTACGATGTTGTATCATCGACTAGGCGAATAGCTCTCTTCTAGATTGAATCAAAAAGCTTTAGCGTATGTTTGGGGGCTAAGCTCCAAACATGTGTACAGTACCCCAGGACAGGTCGAATTTGTGCTTTGTAGATCATAAGCAGTTGCTGGGATGTGAAGTAGAATTCCATAACTTTGCCGTTCTATTGATGAATTATGCTTGGTAGAGAGAAATACATACGAATGCAAATGTTAGGTGAGAAAATTTCACGAAATTACATTCAGGTCAAAGTCTGAGTTGATCGTTAGAGGCCAGATGGTCGAGGTGGTCTAGCGATATAGTTAGAAATCGATAAACGGGTTCGATCCCTGGCTGGCCATTGGATTCAAGTTTATTGATGCACTTTACAATATATATCATCAAGTAGTTCCACATAGAAATGGGCAAAGTAGCTTTGATTCAAATTGTTGAATTGAAGAATGTAGTATACTTCAAGGTCAAGCCATTCAAAGAATTCCTGAGGGTAGCTTCGGCAAGTGAGAAATAATTCAAACTTAGTCTAGAAGTTCAAGAAGTTCACTAAACTTACAGGGTTGGCAATTTTTCGTTGCTCACCATCGCGATTTCCTAGTGCTCCAAAACCTAGAATCCAACCATCACAATTTTCTGGTTCCGAATCCCCGTTAGATACTTCCAATGAGAATTTCTTTGATCATAACAATTGCTCGAGAGCAATTCTCATCAGATATCTATGAAACAAAGACGATAGAGTAGATCTGTTTCAGCGATCATAGCGTCCTCAAAAAAATAACTTTTTCAACGATCATCCATATGAACAGGAGATACCAGATTATTCAGAATGTAACCCATTTCCCTATGGCAAGAGGATAGTGAAGAGAGAAAACAAATGTGTGGAAATAATTGAAAACACGCTCGTTATTGATGAATTTAGTGATATTTCATTTTACAGCTGGTATAATCACATATGGTACCTATCATGATGTTGATTTGATTTCGCATCCTGATCTTACGAAGAATGAATCTTCTGAATTATGCATACCAACCTCGAAAAAAATACTTAGGATACATAGATATTCGCTGAGATATCCGATAATTGCCGGACTTGAATTGATTCATCTGTGCACGGTTTCATTCCCATGAAATCGACGTAGGTATTGTAATTGAATATTCTAACGAGTCACCGCTCGGGTGTTTTCCGTTCCTGACTGCTGTATTTTGAATTGCGTGGCAGCAGTCGAAAATGAACGAAACTGACTGGAAACGTGATGATAATATATCCACTCACAAACATTCTCAATGTTCATGATTCAAATAATAATGGTAGCAGTGAGATGAAATAGTGAATATAATTCGTTGGAGAGTATATTGAATGCACTCATTACAATTCGATACTCGCCGCTTCGCGGCTTCTGAAATTATATACTCGTGCGAAATATGTCACTTTCCACACTAGTCATGTGATGTGCTTCTTCCTCTATTTCTGGAGCGCTAGTAGATAACAATAGTTTGGAACATGAAAGTCCTCACCATGTATTACCGTCAAATGAATTTGCTTCGTATTCACCATATCAATGATCATGTTAATTGGATGGAAAAGAGGCTACTCTCATTATCTAAATTCTTCGAACTATGAAATACTGAATAAATCGGTCAATATCAAGACAATCGAATTTCATCAAGAATCTCAGGATAGTGATGATCATGATATTGAAACATTTCCTCGACACGCTCAAAGCCTGATATTGTTTTCAGTAAATCCTCGTCATTATTTGATATCATAATCATGAAAACTGAAGATATAAAGTATCGATTTTGCAGAACAATTATGTTGTTGCAAATTATTGCCATTCCAATGGTTTTTTTTTCCAGAGTGGACTTAATTGGATTATGTTATCCAGATAACAAGGATTCCATTAGGTTGAAACTATCATCCAGGTCTTGTTCAATTCGGTTGTTCAAACTCTGGAAGTTTAGATGCCTGAGGGAGTGAACAGAAAATGCGGAAGAAGAAAATAAATAAGGAAATTAGTTTGAAAATATCAGACCCTGCTGGAATGTGAGCGATATATCTAGGAAATACCCGGATGCTCATAAACAATGCGAAATGACAAGATGAACGTTTTATTTTCGTTTGACTACATGAAAATAATGATGTCCCAGCACCATAGTATTATCCAGGTGTGAAATGTTGGGAGAGAAAGTGGTTATCGGAGTACCCCTTGAAATTTTGTAGGACGTGAGCATTAGGAAAAACTTAATTAGGCAAACATGTACACTACACCACCGCTCTACTGATGAAGGATGCTTGGTACAGCAAAGTTCGATAGGTCGCAAGCCTGACGGTGAAAGAGTGACCAGCATGAACTATTCTAGTCGTCTACCTCGTGGTGGTATGATAGACGAGATTGCCCCACTTTTTTACAATGTCCTGGAGGGTAGTATCACCTACTATGCTATCTATCTTCTGAATGAGATCTGGAAACATCAGCGTATATTTGGGAGATGAACCCCACACGTGTGTACAGTACTTCAAGCAAGGTTGAATTTGAGCTATGTAGAGGAGCTGATGGGGTATGAAGTACCTCTTTGCACGGAACAGAATGTGAAGATATTGTGAAGCAGTTCTTGCAATGGACCTCACATGATCGTCTCATGCTGGTAGTGATACAGAGCATGTTTATTGACGACTCTAAATAAACAGTGGTACGTCATATTGGGCATTGTATGACCTACCTTCCTGATCAGAAGAACGAATTTGAAACATTGTTGCATTGAACTCTTCTAGATCGTCTGATCTCCGTTTCGAAATTCTTGCCAGAGCATCATCCAAAGTATCGACCTGCATCTCCGGCTTCAATGAATTCAGAGGAGAAGGAGGTGTGAAGTGTAGTATCGACCGCGGATCTATAGATTGACTGGTGACATGTAACCATTACATTCACATACACATCACGAGTTTGTTCTAAGACACATAATCATGGGATACCAGCATCCATAGTCGTTAGATCAATTGAGGCTCGATTGATTCGATTTATGCACAAAGAAAATATTGGGAATGTGCAGCGTCTTCTGGAGATTCATGAAATGAGTGAAAATAATGGGTGTTCCTTTTGGAAAACAAAATTTGGTATAACTTTCGATGAAACTGGATGTGGTTAACTCTTGATTTTGAATATTGAACTTTCATATTCAGAAACAGTGAATCGTTTCATCGTTGTGGTCATCCATTTTACCGATTTCGTGATCAGGAGGTTAGTGTTCCTCTTAATTGAACATAGAACGAAAATCAAACCTACCTGATTCATATCTAATAGTCATGAGATGGTTATGGAACAACGAGAGATTGAGAAACCAAGCTCTCATACTTCGGAAAAAACTCATCACAATGGCCTCATAACACAATATATCCCATTTGTCCTTCGTGAGCGAATTATCCCAACATTTGGCGTGATCTCGTAAACTTGAAGACGTTTTCAACATCCAAAAAACATTACCGGTTTGGCATTGTGGAGCTTTTCCGGAGACTGTTGACTGAAAACTCCGAAACGTTCGCACAAAAGGTTGTATTAGAGAGAATCTCGCCTCGAACTGTAGTCTAGCTCCAGCGTCTTTTGCATTAATGGAGTTCTTTGGAGTGCGTATCAATGAGTGGAGTGGTCGTTTTTTTCCGGTTCGTGAACACAAGTGAGCCTTGATGAATACTTGAGTCACGTTTCAACGATTCAACATCAATTAACTCGATCAGTTTTCCAAATAGGAAATGTATTCGTGAAATAGTACTTGGAATATGAAAAAAAACTAGAGTAGCTTTCAGTACAGGGTTGTGAGAGATCACTCGTTCGAGGATTGGGAGAATGATTTCACCTAGAACGGGTTGGATAGCATGAAGCTACTGGCTATAATTAGATTGGTGTTCAAAATTTTCATGAGATTTTGGTAATGTACCCAATGCATTTCTTCTATGGCTTCAATTAAATATGACTCTTCCAAAGTTCCAATTGATACAAACTCTATCACTCTGAACACGAATTCATGTTCCTCACTATCTACTCAGGAATAGCGTCATATCGCGATTGGTACAGAATGAGAAACAATCATAAATTCACCTTCAAGTCGAGATCTCGAATTAGATCAATTTCACACTACGAATTGTTTTCTGACCTTTCATTGTCGAAATCCGAGATTTTATGAATTCAAAAAAAGTCATTGATATGACCAGAGATCTTTCTTTTCCTCTGTGCAATTCTTAATTATGTGAAAGTTCTCTGAAATATTCGAAAATCAAGAAACTCATCAAATGGATGTCCTGGGTAAGTATCCTTGGATAGATATATTGTAGAATCTTTGCTTGATTTGTTCCTTCTGAATTTTGATGTAATAGCTCAAGTTGAGAATGTCTCATATTACCAATGATGAAAAGTATATCATTTGAAGCAAGGACGTGTTCTTCCAATTATCATACTAATTGGTGCGATCAGATTATTACGTGAATTCCAGTTGAACACGTCAGCATATTGAAAGTTTCATCACGGAGTTCACATCATTCACAGAAATTCCCATTAACCTCTAGGCATACCTGAACCGGCTTCCTGTTTATTCAACGGCTACTTGCTTCAAGCTAGATTCACGATTAGCTAGGTATATCGTTAACTAACTCACGTAGTTGATGAATAAGGTATTTTAGATCCATTAGAATGTTCCTAACTCAGTTGAAGTGTATGTTTTGTCTACAGCACAAACATCATTATATCAAAACTATTCACATGTTGATTTTCAGACAGTTTTCCTTGCAATGTTCATTCATAACTACCGATAGAAATATACTGAGAACGGAGCAGATGCGGATTTATCGTCTGTTACGATACGTCAACTTCACTTAACATGCTATGTAATTCCACACTATATAAAACAATGGACTCGTGGAGGAGAAAAACAATTCGTCCGTGAACATAACTAACCTGAATTGAGGTTAAACAGCAGGTTTCCCAGTTTCTTGGTATATTTTCATCTTATTCATCCCTGCTCAATATTTCATAAGCTAAATGGAAATGAATAATGGGTACAGATGTTGCTGTTCGTTCTGGAAAGATTCTCCTTCCACACTTTATTAAAAAGCAATAACGGTAATTTATTATTATTGGTGAACATTTCCAGGAGACGTATATCCAGATTTCATGAGCTGAGACCGCGAGGAAGGTAATCAATTATTTATTTATGCTGCATTTCTGTTTCCATTATAGAAGGGGCTGAAACTTCTTATTGGGTATGTTTTATGGCGCACTACTCGTGAATTCATCGAGAATGATGGAATATCGCCTGAAAAACTATGAGATGAACCAGATTACTAGGTGAAATTGATATGATGAGATATTCTGATATTTCTTTTTCAGAATTTGAAATAATTCAAGAACTCATCACCTCATAATTGATAGGTTCTGTAGGGTATTGAGATATTTGGCAGTGCAGTTGCATGGGTTTGGACAACATTGGAAGCAGAGTATTTGATTGATGCATGAACCTTACCGTTCAATAATAAATTGATCAATCATCAATCAAACTCGTTGAAACGATGTCAATCAAAACAATATTCATGAATAGGTAACAAGAGCAAGATAACTTCAATAAACCCAATTGAATTACAACGCAAGTTTTATACTGAACTCCTCCTACAACAAATTATCTCCGAATATCATTGATTGGAAGAATAATGAAAAGTTTCGTCCTGAAACATATCATGGATATCTGATTATGTGATTCTTTCACTCATTCACTTCTTATTATTTGTTCCACCACACAAAATAATTCTTCATTACTCGAGAAACTTCACAACAGAAAATGAAGAGTAGAACTCACAATTCAGAGGAATACTCCATCTTGCATTCAGCTACCCAATAATATACCTGCCGTTCCAAACAGAGTTATTGTCAGGGTTGTTGAAGTCACCTGACTGCCAATCCAATCTTGACCACATTGTATGATTTCTGATGACGCTCCGAAGATCATTTTGTTTTCTGGTCCAAGCGAGAATCTGGTGAAAATATGGAATTTGTATAGTCAAAATGTTTCTCAAAAATCTTCATACTTGGCATTGTGACACTGTGTAGGATTGTACTCCCAATGACCTTGGACTCCTTCAAGGAAGCGTTATCTCAGTTTTATTAAAAATATTCATCGAGATCCATCGTAACTCACAGACCGACCGAAACTGATTGATGAGAAAGAATTATAACCCTGAAGTTTCATATTTCAATGGATATCGTATATCGCTTCACCGATAAGGGCGAAGGTGAGTAATGATCAAATCATTTGTTCCATTGGAAGGTATGAATTGCTCACAGCTGTTCACAATAATTCTAGAGGAAAAAATGTATTGAAACTGCTAGTTACGAACAGTTGAAGTACATTTATCAAGAACTAGATGCTGGAAATTATGTTGTGCCATATCTATAATTTGACCTATATTTGAAGCCGTCGATAGCCTCAATTTCATCAGAATCCTGGAGGAACTTCATGCCTTGAGATTTATGGGAAAGTGAATTGAGTCAGTTACACAAACGTAAATTGATTCGAAGAATGAAAAAAATCAGCTTTCTCAGAAACATCTCCTTCGGAGTTCCTGAATGCTCTGTCCTAGGACCCTCATCAATAATCTGCAGAACTACGAAGCCCTAATTTTAACAAAATCCTTGAGGAACTTCATGCATTGAGAATCATGGGCAAGTATCTGTGATGAATCGAGTCTTAGTTGCACAAACGATTGAAAAAATAGAAAATCAGTTTTCTCAGAAACATTTTATTTCCCTCGGAGGTCCTGAGGGCTGTGTCCCAGGACTCTCAATTTTCCTTCTCAATATCAATGTCCTTCTCAACGAATCACATAGCAGGAGGAAAAATTACCATATTTGCAGATGGCACTATATAACCTCACATGGAAAACCCCTCGAAGAACTCCAAGAGAAAGTAGGTCGAACTGAAAATGACATGTCAAACTTGTGTCAAAGGAATGTCCTCATTGGTTACAGAACTTCCATATTTCTCCATGTACCATCTGAATCTCAATGATAATTACAAACTACTTGGTACCTACCTGAACTCAAACCTAAACTTCAACTCAAACCTAAACTTCATTCTTCATCACTTCCCGAATGAAATTTCACCTAGATGAAAATAGACTCTTGAAAGTCTACTACAGTATTGCTATTTCCTTAACGATGAGAGATAGAAATTCGATCAAACTGTTTTGCAAGCTGTAAAAATTTCAGCCGTTGCTGGAATATTTTGAGAAACAGGAAATCAGTGATCTTGTCTATATTTATTCTGTCGGTCAATATTCGAGGCATTATTTCATCAACCGAAACGAAGAAGTTGGGATCATCAACAATATTCTTCCTTCACCAGCTGATATCATATAGCAATACCCAACCTCATATGGAATGAGTGAGACCCTGTATATAGACATCTACCAACCTCGAATCTTCAAAAATATTGTCAATTTCCAACTGATCACGAAAGGAAGAACTGACTATAAGAATTGAATCACTCTCTATAGAAAATGCGAGACAATTCTTTCGAATGTTTTTGTCACATGTTTAGTTCGTCTATACAAATTCAAAATCTGCGAAATTTTCCACTACACAGGTCTTCTGTTTGGAGTATTCCCAAGTCATATGTATATGGCACAAGGGACCTTCGAACGTGAACTTATCTTTCCAAGTGTAAAAGACTAGCAGCATTCCAGGTCACAGATATTTCCGATTCCTTTCGAAAACAAACCATCGTGTTATATACACAAAGGAAATCCCTCGGTCTCTCTTCGTGTCCTCTTGTACTCTACAGGATGGTATATTCTAGCGAAGTGTTTGTAACCTGTCAGGATTCCACTCGTGGGACTTGAATGTAGAACTAATTGGACACTTTGTCTCATGATGCCAGTCGGATGGTATCCTGAATTGAATATTTCACCCTCTTCGGTGAGTCTAATATGTGTGAGCGGAATAGGGAAATAGGGGCAGCATGAAGTTCACCTAGCTCAACATGAAATATCTTGAATATCATCAATTTCCATTGGGTCCAGTGAGAGTGATGCTCTTGTAGATTGTTGGCCACTTCACACAGGTGTAATTTCTCAAAGTTCACATTTCTCAAGTGATTCCAACTGTAATCGTAAACTATCCAGTAGACGAAGCCAATGGACATGAGGCTTATTCATTGAATTTTGTCCACCCATCAACCAATTCATTATGAGAGCTATGGAAAAGTTTGAGTGAACAGTTGCATGATAGCATGTTCATGATGAAAAAATACCGAAACTTGGATCATCATTATTCAAATACATTCTTGAAAAATCAGACAAAAATTTGATTTAATATTTCTCTCCCTACTGTGAGTCGAGAATTGAGGAAGATACAGGAGGGCTCTCATGATGAGTGAAACATACTATATATTTCTGAATTTTCTTCAAGATCTTGTTCGGTCTAGCTGTCATATCCCATACATCACATAGAGATCATTTACTATTATTTCTAATGTGGTGGTTTGAGGTAGTTTGAGCTCGATTTCCATTGAGCATACATGTGATAGGGACTTTTCGAACATATGAGGGTAACATCTCTTCTCATGAGAACTGTGCAAATCATTATCCTCCATTGTTGAATCTGAATCTGAATCTTTCCTGCAGATATTCTATTAATATGTAGTGATTCATCGCCAGACGATATCATTAAACGTACAGGAAGATGGCCCCTGAACCTTCATTATTCATGCCTCCTTCATGAATATTCCTATGGAAGCTTGAATTGTTTCATCGTCATAATGAGGTTGTCTGAGGTACCTTTATTGGAAATACTACGGAATATCATGAAATTGCTCGCTGAAAATGAAGTTGTGAATAATGACGATATTCTTTTGATTAGTTAAATCAGTATAAGTATCTCGGATTGTATTTTATTGAATTGATGTGAATGTTACTCGCTTCCAATTTGATTGAAATTCTCTTCTCGCCTACAAAAACCTTTTTTTATTCACTTTCTGACTTCCACCTTGTGAGAATCAAGTGCAATTTCAAAAATTACACAATGGTCGTTTTGCAGACATCCATATTGGACCACAAGTATAATTTTGATGATAATGTTCATTCATATATTTATATGACTACGTATGTATATGTATATAGCAAATTGTGTCATACAAATACGAAGAAATACAAAGGAATCTATTAGTATCCAAAACAACTACAGGAGTATTGGAACATGAGTACACAAAGGTTCTCACGATGTTCTCGTGGTTTCAAAAAACTAAGGATTCTGCATTTTTGAACTTCAGTGATATTCAACATCCTCCCTCATTGTAATCATCTGAATATTCATATCGATATCCATTCACTGAACCTACTTATCGGATTAGAGAAGCCATGAGTTTCCTTGAATTCAAAAATGGGGAGATAACAAATCTGTTTTAATATAATATAGGCAGGAAAAAAGTATCAAAACTTGTACTTGTACTAGTTTATATTCACAGTTTTGAGAACTTTCGAAGTGACTGCGATTGTTCCTGATGACTGAATCCATGGGTGACAAGTTATGGAAAATATAAAAGACTATGAACAGAAAAAAAAAGTCGCAACGTAGAACGTCGATATATTCTCACCTATAAATATAGTCGAATGCATTTGGATGATTATTGTCGGATACTGGGAGTAATTCAGTCGGAATCATTTATTTCGATATCACCACATTCATATATCATACTCAATAAATACACCGAATTCAATCGGAGTGAGCTCATATCATGCATTTCACATTTCCACGAAAGCTCTGAATAGTCAAGTGACTAGTATATGGACGAAGTAGGCGCTTTTCTTCGTGTTCTACAAGGTGCTCAACGAGGTCGACAAATGGCTTCTGAGGAAGCGGTCTTCTCAAAGTTGGCTTCTGAATATGGTTCTTCAAGAATATTTCCAAAACAAAACGGGGTGAGATGATGCGATTTGAATTCAATGCAGTGAAGAGAGAGGAATACTTTCATTCAGGAGTGAATGAAACAGTGTGGGGCTACGTCAAGAATCACTCAAACTGCATTACTGGTTTACAGATTTTCCGACGATTTGATCCCGAATCAATATTCGGATAATTTCGCGAAAGGAAAGAGTCGCAATAAGTATGAGAAGGTTATGCGTTATATAGATTCTTCGATATACGAAGCTAACGATAAATACGTTAGGAGGCTACATGGAACATAGATCATACAAATGGAGATTTTCAATCACATGAGAAGAAGTAGGGCGGCAAGCAGATATTCATTGTCGATATTCGTATAAATTCCACTGAACCTGACCATGGCCAAGAAAGACCACTGAAAGAACAAACAATGGAAAATATTTCAGTATTTCAATATGAAATTATTTGTATTTGTACAATTTCATATTATGTGATCAGTTATAAGCAGAAGACTGCACGCGTATGTGACACATAAGTGGCAGATGTCAATCAAGAATCACGGAGAGTCTCTGGCTGTATCATTGGATATTTAAGCATTTGACCGAGTTTTGCACCAAGGCCTCCCAACGAAACTGCCCTCATATGGCTTGTCGACCCAACTATGTCTTTTACTATCGAGTTTCCTCGCTGACAGATCACTTTGCGTGATGGTAGATGTGGGTCTCAACTGATACAATGACTATCAATGCTGGTGTGCCATGAAGATAGGTCTTAGCAACAACTTCATCCATCATCAACGATTTGTTGGATGTGACTTCCTGCCCAGTACATAGCTTTGCGAATAGTAGTACTGTTCATGTTTCTTCTCTAGAGCCCCTCTATCATCCAACGAGGCAAAAGATACTAGACGAAGGCGGAAAGATGATCTGCCAAGAATTTTGAAATGAGAGTCTCTGAATTCTTTATAGTTTGATGCAACAACTTCATTCTTCAATGAAACGTCAGAGTTGTGGAGTGAAGTCTTTCCTGATGCTCACGACCTCAAAAATTCCATGAAGAATTCCAATACCTTGGATATTATAGGTTTTTCTCTCGTGTTATCAACAGATTGAAATCAAAATACACACACCATGAAATGAGGTCAGTTTCATCCTATAGTCTTCCTTTTGCACGCTGCCACATGATATTAGCGCCCACATGATATTGTTTTTTGAAACAAAAACACTTGATTTGCCATAGCCACTATGGTTCATACGTATAATGATCTGGATATTCTTTATTGGAATGTCTTGTTTTCTGTATTCGTCTAACCTACCTTCGACCGTCAATCACCCTGTCCACCAGTAATGGAAATATCTCTTCAAATGTTGTCGATAGAATGTGCGAATCGAAATTTCCGCTATGAATTTCAGTACGCATCACACGAATATGCATTATTATGATTAGTGATTGATATACAATACTGAACATATCATTGGCAATTTTAAAACCTTCCGATGGACAAAATTCCTATCAGAGATTAATTGAATATTATTGATTCAGAAAGGCAAATATTCAGCTCCTGGTACTAAATGTGACAGCAATATATCATGGTGAATATTATATATTATATACCTATTGCTTTCAATAATATCTTGTTGTTTTTGTCCAACACATTCTATTTTGATTTATGATAGAATCATTCGTTTGATAGATGAATATATTATGTTAATGATGGAAAAAAAATCCATATTACAACAATATACAATATACATATACCTGGATGGACATCACTACATAATCATGAACGTTTCCATAGGAGAAGTTGGTTGAGGAGAACATAACGATTTCAGTGGATGACAGATTTCATCTCTGAAAATCGTTCTCCAATAAAATATGTTATCCTCATTCATGCAGGTTATCGCAGATATGAGAAAATAAGTGACAAAAGTGGAGCCTTCCTCTCACCAGTGTGCTGAATAGATCGGATAATATTTCCGAGATTCGCTAGCATGAGAGTTGCAAAATAACGAAGTTCAGAAAATTACCAATGAAATTCCTGGTACGAAGTGTTTATCACAAGTTTGATGTGCGTATGGACTTCATTGCCTTGACAGTGAACCATGAATCGCTATATAAGGCAAAATAACAAATTTTTGTCAACGGATAACACAAACTCTTTCTTCTTGCTGTCTGGAGAATTCAATTTCAAAGTGTAGATCTATCTAATTTCTTTCATTCCTGAGAATTGTGATGAACACGTTTTTGGCAACTGTGTTACTCAAAAATTGCGGACGCACTACATTCATTCGAAAGAGGCGATTCCAATTTGCTAGCAAATTCCAGACCAATCTCGTGATTCTCACTCTATAAAGTTTCATACAGTTTTTGAGTCTTATGTTTCTGGGGAGAAACGATATCTTTTGAACCAGACCTTCCGAGAGTACAAATGATACAATGCACCACTCGAAGAGCCCTATTTACAAATTACCAGAGCTGAGGCTACAGTAGTTTTGTTTCAAGACCTGTCGAAGTCTTTCGACTGTGTGAATTACAATATACTATTGCAAGAACTCAGAAGTTTTCATATTGAGGGTGATCATTCTAGTGTGGTTTGGATCAGTTTTGACTGAAAGCGCGAACAGTTACTTTTGACGTAGTTCCATCAGTCAATGAAGAAATCAACTGCAGAGATCGATCCTCGATGCTGCGGTTCCTACTATACAGGGTTTCTCACAGTAGCCATTCTTCAGAAGTTTTCGTAGTTGAAATTCTGCTTTTTTGGATTGCAGAGTTATCATTCTTAATTATTTTCAAGGTTATACCACTCCTGGTTTCACCGGAAGTCACCATCATAGTTCGTTATTTCATTCAGAACACCTAGTATAATATTCCATTCTTCGATTCCTGACGAAATTTCATTTCGAGCTCCATCATGTTTCCTCATACATTTTCCCAACTGTTTCTTAGATATCTTGGTTGATTTTATGAAATTCAGTATTATGTATATGAACTCTGCGCCTTTTACCCATTTTTAACTGTTGGCTGATTGTCGACTGAGGTGGAAGAGAGCACAGTTTCGAAATTCATATTGACAATTATCGATTTAAAGTATATTTTTTAGAGGGCGGAAGTAGGTGTGAGAATAAATATAAGGTTGAGTATAGGATACTATAGGAATTATGTCATAAACACTTATATATCAATTTTCATTATAATCTAACTCTTTTGGGCAGGAGAATGTCTTCAAGTTTTGACGTCTGAGATTGTGTTGACCATTGTGAATCACACTTGCACTATGCAGACTCTTAAGCCACATTGAATGCTCACTTTGGACTTCTGTAGACTCTTTTTCATATCACGAGGCATTCTGTGTTCAGATTGTATTTTTGTTATAGTCACTATATGTTTAATTCATAAAAAATAAAAGGAGAAAATTCTGTCATTCTACACCACTCGGCGCCTGCCGATCACACATCGTTACCAATTAAAAAACAGCCCATTATACAATCGAAAGGAATCATTCAATCACTTATCATCATATTCAGGGAAATTCATGTGCGAAAAGAGATTCCGTCTCGGAGTGAAAGAACTCCTTCTCGATAAAGCCTTATTATAGCTATTTTGAATTTCTCACTAATTCTTGAACAGTCTCCGAATGATAACAAATACTTATCCTACTGATAATTCATATTTTTCATTGGAACATTTCATTCTGATTTGTTTTGAGTATCGAACTCTTCATATGTGGTTTGTCACTTCAACTAACATTTGTTGCCAATCATTTTCGAATGTTAGTCAGATATCACTCGATTCGTCGAGAGAACTGCAAATTCTATGGCATTGAAGCATTTCTGACTCTATGACTTGTCTGACTCAACCTGTTCTGTGGCCTTTCGAATGAACAAATAAATAAATAGCTAATCATTTTCTGGGAACGTTATTCCGAAACTAGGTTCGATATAAACGACATCAGGACGGTGTTCCCGTCCCCGGACGAATCTATATCGAACAATGCGGAATGAATACCAATGTAGCAGGGAGAGAGCCCAATATTCGAACATCCAGCCGTAAATATCGCCGATTTTGTGCCGCACGGATATAGGGCTATACACAAATAGAGACTAAAGCGATTTCGATTCAGTTGGAAAAAGTTATGGGCCCTATAGATTTTCGAGAATAGCCCATTAGCACTGCAACAATGATACAACAGCACGTTCATTCTTAAACTAAAAGCTATCTTCGCTAGAGTAGGATCGCGCATACCATTTTCATCGGTCTTATTTATTTGCGATGATTCGAGTGTAATGACTTTCAGATAAAAAAAGCAGGTATAGAGGACGGGAAAACAAATTTATCGAGGAAATAGAACTAGCAAACAGTGATTTTGTTGACTGAATGATCTTCACTGATTCTTATTAATTTTGATCTGGTGATTTTGAATATGGAGTCAGAATTGCTCCGTGAAGCATTTGGTGAGCTCTGATTCTGAATATGAAGTAACATTCGCTCCATTAGGCTCAAATATCAGGGACAGAAGGAACAATTATCTCAAGGAACAATGACCACATAGAGAAACTGCCACTGTTGGCACGAAGAACGTTAGTTGATGGACTCGACAACATCAATGTTGTTAGATAGATGTAAGTCGCAGAACGTTCATCAGGAAATGAGAACCCATTACAAAGGCGGATAGAGCCCAGGGATGTTGGCAGACTACTGCTGGATTCTCAGAAGGGATGATCCTCAAGTTGAGTGTTGAGCTTGTGTGTCGAAATATCTTTGTCATGTATGTGGAAAAACTTGTCTTGGATATCATAGGTAATTCAAGAACAGAACGCAGACCTGAATAAATTCGAGCTAATGGTATCAACAAACTACTCATCGTTGCTTAGAATCCAATATTTTTTTTTGGAGAGTTTGATACGAATCTCTGGAGCCATCTAACAAACTTTGTTGGCGCGTTTGCCAATATTTGCAAAAAACAAAATTCTACCTTTTTTAGTTTTTGCTCTCGATTTCGAATGGAAGTCTAGTGCCGGGAAAATAGCGCTCAGCTCTTTTCTGAATAAGAGTGAATTTCCTACGATTTGATTCCATCAGTAGCTCTGAGAGTCCTATTTTCTCGTAATTCACCTCTCAAGCAGTGGAATCGTTAATTTTGACAGGAATATTTCCTGAAATACTGATCCTGCAAGGAAACTCATCGGTAGTGGAGTTGTGGAATCTTTATTTCCCTTCAATCCAAGTGCAAAATGATGTCTGAAGACCTGGTCCACTATTGATTTGGATAACTCCATCAGTTTCGGATTAGACACCCTAAATTTAACTAACGATACTAAAACAGACGAGTAGATATTCAGAACGATGAACTATCATTCTCCTGGAATGAAATATGAAGATAATGAACTCACTGATTCCATTTTACTGATTTCAATTTGGAGACATCATCTCCTTCGTCAATCTGTTTGAGCTTCAATAAACCAATTGATTTGTCTTCCAACGTGAACCGTTTTCGTTAAAAATTGACATTGAATGAGGATCGCAACTTTTGTTTAATGTTTTGTACGATCCTCTTTTCTTTCGAACCGAACAAAACTTCTCATTTTTTCAGCAATCAACTGTCAATTGGGTTGAGATATGTATCTATTGGAATGTTCATGTTCGTCTCGAATTATCTTATTCATGACTACACAATAGCAGCGTCTGAGTGAATACTTCCCTCATGGACGATAAAATAGCAAATTGTCAGCTCGTTCATCGATCTCTCATCTGAGTATCGAGGGTGTAATATGAAACGTGCAGAGGTCATATACTCGGCCATATAAATCCCACCATCAGTGGGAACCAGAATTATCAATATAAATGATGCTGTAACAATCTGGTTTCAAGCTCCATTGTTCTATTCATAATGTTCACGCATCCTAATCAGATCAGTCATAAATATGAGATGTAAACAATAATATACGGTGTCGCGGAAACCAGGATATTTTTTGGGTGAAAATGAGTGGCAACAATGACAATGGCAGTGATGAATAATAACCCCGATATATTACGGTGCCATTGTGTTCCTCCTGCTTTGAAAACACTCATCAAAAATAGTTTTGAGCTGGTCGCCAGACTATGTGCTTGATTCTGGAGAATCTTTATTGTGGTTATGGTGATAATCTGCTTATGCATTATGTGGTGAAAATTTTAGTGGTTCGTTGTGAAAGATTATGGAAGAAAAATAAGGAAGCAGTCCATGGTGATGAAGGTGTTACAGGAGTTTCATTGATTCCAACGTCTTGGACCAGTCGGAATGACGAAAACATATCCATGGATATGGTCACGAACACTGTAGATATCCCAATTACTATTTGCATATGTATTCTGAATATTTCAGATTTTGACTGAAATGATATTCATGGTTTCTGCATATACTGCATATGGGTTTGTAAGTCAATTCTTCATCCTATATTTCTCGATATGTGAGGATGCAATGCAAAAAACAACATTCCACTGACCTCGAGGGAAATCATCATATTCTTCCAAATAAGCGACTTTACCCAGGTACCTACGACTGACCTCTCAGCGAGATCCTCGAGAGGACCATGAAAAGGAGTCACAATAGGAAAAATCTCTATGGAGTTCCCCGTGAGATATCGGAGAGACCTCAACATGGACTCGAAATATTCATTGATAATGCGTGTACTCGAATTCATTCCAAACGTTACCTGAACAAGAAATTCCTACTGCGAGTTTCTGAAAGAATCCAAAACATGACTCCAACAAGAAATACGAAGGCACACCTGCATAAACTGTACCTAGTTTGTTACTTCGAATGCCGAGAGATGGTCGCGAAAGTTTATATTGTATCATGAGGTGTTCATTTTCAAGGTTATTTCGTATCGATAATAATCAAGTGTAGAACGAGGGAGAGGCAATTGGGTGATATTTTTTTTTTGTAATCATCAAACGTTGAATCATTCAGGTTCATCCGGTACCTGGTCTCACAGCAATCGTATGATCTGATTTTTTCTAGTAGATTTCATCTAGAATTCATTTTTGCATTGACTATCAGTATAGGCCTATAGCTCGTAGTCGAGGGCTTCGATTATCAATTTGAAATGAGTATTCGACCAATGTCTAGTTAGGATAGTTAAGACACAATGTTTTCTATGTTGCTGAGTACTTTTATCATCCCCAAGAAATCGCATGGGATGCACTATATTCACTTGGGTATATTTTCTCAGGATTTAAATTGAAGCAGACATGGAAAACTATCGATGAATATTTCGAAGTTATCTGCCGAGAATACCCATGAGAAGAAGGGGAAGGGAGAAAGGATGTCATTCATTGATTGTAATCATTTACATCAAATTTTCGTTAAGTAATCCATTGAAAATTATCCTTTTGCTCACTATGTGAATTATGATTATACTATGGAAAAAAATATAACATGCCCTCACTCTTTCGTTAGATCATTTGGATGCTCACTCATTTTGTGACAATTTGACCGATAGAATTTGTTCTGTCCAACTCACCGTTTTGCGCGAAAAAATAAAAACCATTCTCATGCATTTGTGGTATATTTCTCAAGAAGAATCTCTTTTCAACATCTCCTACGGACACCACTGAGAGGAATATCAAAAAATCTCCTGCATCAAAAAATAACTATTGGTGCTTAATAGGTGCATGTCAAATTACATCAAAATGTATTCAACGGTGTTGGATTTTTCTGACGAACGGTTTTTTCCTTGAATTTCCCCCACCCCATTGCTCGAAAGTTGAGAGGTTCAGGGCATATGCTCATATGAACTTTCCTTCTCGAAAGAGCTCAGGAACCATATCAAATATTTTTAGCCATCGATTGGATATCGCCCCGTATATTGTGACTATCAGGGGCTATATATCCTTGAAACAGGCGTAGACAACACAAAGGTAGAAGCCCTATTCTTTGTCGATCGATAATTGGATCCTATTCTATCGAAAATATCGAGGTTGACTACCTTGTATTGATGTCGGATACTGCGAATGAACTGAACTCTTCTGCAATGCGTCGTAGCCACGACTCCACATAGTCCCTGAGGGCTATCAGAAAAATAACATGTAGCCCCCCTTCACTATCCCGTCTGTGTGTACACAAACATCCAGAGTAGACTCAGACTATTCACCAGCTTGTATAATACGATGTTTCCCTCGCCCGACAAAAGATTTGACCCTTTAGATATGATAGGTGTGCATACATTGGAAGCTTTCGGGGGACACTTATTGCTTGCCTTTCGTATATCTCAAAGTAATTTCGAAGAGCCCTAGATCTCTTACAGGATTCTGAACCTTAGTCCCTGCGGATTTTGGCATTATGCATGGTGCTGGGGTATTATCAATGTTGTTGGGGATATAAGCTTGGTCACTTTCCCTTGAGCTCCAATATATATCGTTCGAAATTTGCTTGCTGGATTAGAGGAAGAACTGTGGGATACTTTATTATGTGGTATCACTGGAAAGACGGAGGCAACCCTTTAATAGCAACGGATTATAATTCATGAACTTTTCCATTCCAGCATACCTATATTAATACAAAATTAAGGATGCATGAGGTTATGAACATCGACATAGTTGCATATGAATTTCTTCGGCGTGATATTTTGGCGACACAACAATTTTTTTCATTGTTGTTTTTCAGACAGCGTCAATTGAATTCTGGACTAGCGCTTTACATTTCGGAAACAGTCGATTATATTTGAGAATATTGAGATGATTCAGAGATGTGTCAGTTTAGTTTTGGAGAAGTCAGTTCGATTTCAGAAAGCATCATGTGAATTTCAGAATGATCGATTACATTTCAAAAAACATCAGGAATAGTTGAGAAATGGTGATTTGAATCTCAGAGAACTTTAGGAATTCTTCAGGAAGTATCATTCGCAATCTAGAGTATTGGAGGATGATGATGATGATGATGCAAAGAACACTATCGTAGGAGGGGATCATCACGTGTAGCACTACATTCAACTACACACCATGCAACTGCATTGGCTATGGAAGATGTATGCCAGTTTGGCTCCAAATTCGTTTGTTATAGGTATATCATAGGTATATCAAGACATTGAGATGATATTTCAATTCTTATTGAACACCAGAATTGAACATCGTTCTGAAATGCAACTGACTTTCCTGAATCAGTTTCGTGATGCTGACGCTCTCCGAAATTCAACTCTCTTTTCTGAAATTCAATTTATTTACGGAAATATAAAAGTGACTCATCTGGAATTCAGTTATTGCTTACTGGAATCGATTCGACGCTATCTGTAATACAACTGAAAAATGTGTGTAGTCTGACGTATCAGTTCATCAATGCATGTACATATTATATGCAAGCATCAAATATTTTGCACACGCCAGGATTTGCAGAAGATCGCAAAAATTCAATAGGATTCCTATATTGATATACATGAAATATAAAAAACATTTTTTCGAATAATTCAGAATAATTGAACGGATCAAGGTGTACCTCGAATTCAGTACAATTCAGGAAACCGATTTGAATAGAAGGAAAACTGCAAGTAACCGATTACTGAGTATTTCTCTTCAGTGAGTTCATTATGATCATCAAACACGTGAGTGATTGCAATAGGAATAGTGATCAAACGTTGCGACTCTACAACGATCTCATTCTGGACAGTTCCAAATTTCTGAGACTCAATGTGAAGCTGAATGCAAGGAACGTTATCTTGATGGAGATGTCGAATTGAAAGATCTTCATCCGGTTTTTCAATGAGAATTTAATCCTCTGATTTGTTGATTGGGTTTATCATTCATTCATTGATGGAAAAAAACTTTCACTGAAAAAAATGGAAATCGGTAAACACGGCTCAGTTCATATCACTCTAATCGAACAACCGACTCTCAGTATAGAAAGACTTCTACTCGAGAGATACTCTTATTTCGTGCTATTCAGGAGAGTCAATATCATGTGCTATTTGCAGATATGGCGAATATGTCACACTCACAGTTTATCATCATGATTGATTTCATAATACATTTACTGCCATGTTCAATGACCCTATAAAGCGTTCAACGAAAAATGGATCTTTCCATTGTCGGCGAGGCACTAATTAAGCGTAATAGTCAATCCTTCAAACTCCCATACAATCAGAAAAACTCTAATAGCTTGACCTGGACAAACAAAATAGCATTCGCTATTGTTGGAATTGAGGTTGAAAAAAATGTGAGAGCCACTTTGTACTCTTTCAAGTATAGTCCTTCATGAATTTTTCATCAGTCAGTCTGTTCATCATTGATTGCTGGGTATTGGTGAGTTTTTCTTTTCTATAACCATGTGGATGCAATCTGCAATGGTCCATCAGGATCTAGTGGAAGAATACGGAAATATGAGTATTTCAGAAGATTCTCCTCGCAGGATAGTCCATAGCCATACTCATAAATAAGTTAATCTGTATGTGTAATTTTGGGGTCGTTCAAACACGCTACATGCCAGACACGATCTCTGTACACACAAGTGCGTGATCCGGAGAGTTCAGCCGACCATCGGGTGTAACACCTCTGCCGGGAGAACGACACGATCATAAAGAATGAGGATGAGGGTCCTGGCTGTTTTGAATTCGCTGCCCTATCCATGTATAGTAGCTGGCAGACGCTTGATAAATGTTCATCCTAGAAAATTCATGGGAGAGAATTGCTGGCCTTGGAATTTTCGTGTAGATATACCGACTGGTGATAGACGAATTTGGTGACGATAAGGATTTCCACTGTTCGTCAGTGGATCATTCGAAATGGACAATTCGAGCCATTACTATAATACATATAAAGTTTGTTATAGATGAATTGTGAATGAACACGTCTTGACAGATGTTGTGAAATAATGGAAGCTACTTAGTTCAAGAAGGAGATCTTTCCCGACCCCTTTCCTCATGTGTGAGGACTTTTTCACGAGAATATGACCGATTTTGATGGAATGTCAGTCTTTGTGCACGTTCCTCATCAGATGACTGAATCACTGATTCCGCTTCTCTCATTATGTTTAGTCGCAAGTTGTAACTTGACAATAGTTTCTCTTGGAATAGGAATGGAGTAGGAGACCACTTGAAATTGTTCGAAAATGATATCAGATGATAGCGACGATAGAAATGAGAATTCTGATTTTTCATGAACATGTTGAAGATTCGTTATTTATCTTTTCCTCACATTGAATAGGCGCTACTGATGGTGTCAAGTTTGAGACTGAATAATTCGATATCAGGAAAAGGTGAGAAATTCGAGAAAAAAGTCAAATTATGTTCGATCAGTACTGATCGAACATACCTGAATCCGATTCGCCAAATCGGAAACATACTGAAGGGCACCAAATTGCTGCGTTATTTGTGCATACTGTTGGCTATGATACAAGGAATGGATATCTTGGAAATCATTCAGATATTTCTCAAATTTCATCCTTGTGGAAAACATATGTTATCGTGAAGAGATTTTATCATATTATTATATAGAGAATATATATTTCCTCGAACATGAAATGCTGAATGAATCGAATATGAAAATCAGAAATTGTAATACCTGCCACAAATTGGCATATCAGGTACCTATTTGAGATCAGGATGATATAAAACAGAGTTTATTCCCGCACAACCACTTCTGAAGCAAAATGAAAGTTATGCGGATTCCAGTTTTTTTTTTTTGAGATGATCAGCAGTAATTGTGAGAAATAAATTTAGGAATATGTATTATCGAACGAGATGGAATATTGATTGACAATTCCGGATATAAACCATGCAAGAATGAAGACGATATCGATTGAGGTGGGGAGATAGTGGATGTGAACTCCTGCTCGTCGTCAATGAAACAGTTCATATTTTTCGTCTCATAGAGGTGGTCCTATCAAGAGAAAATATGTTGGAAGATCTGACCTCAATGTAGTTGAGGATATAATCAATTCAAATAAAAGTATTGAGAGATCTCCCGTTATATTTTGATAATACCACGAGATAAATCTCCTTCTGAATCACCATATCTCTGACATCAACATTGAGGACTAATAGATGAAGATCTAGAGTGATGAGAAACCATGAGAATATATCTACTACGGAGGAGTAAAATACACATTGATCTACGAATAATTTAATATGAGAAACTGAGTATTCACAGAGAAGAATTCGATAGCAGCTAGTGAGTAATATTTTGTCGGAATGATGTCAATCAGAATTGCTATAGCTCTAAACAAGACAATGGCGACAATTCATTGTCAACGTTTTGATTGGTTGTTGGTGATACATCACGCCAGACGCCATTAGGAGGCGAATTTCACGTGAGCTCACATTGCGTTCACATGGATGTCGCGATCGGATATTCAAGTATACCGTGTTTTTTCAATATTATTGAACTTAGGTTATCAAGTTGTTCTCTTCAAGAAAACGAGTGGTTCGTATCATATCTTGTCTCATATTTTTCTCCTACAATCATTGATACATGAAATAGCTGGTTGTGCAGCTGTGGATTACTGTTTCAATTCAGTCGAAGAACGGTTCCTGGTGATGAAGCTACGATTAAAAAATTGGCATACTCGGTAGCTCCACCCATCCGCCATTAGGAGGCAAATTATGATAGTATTGTCGCCACTGTCTTCCGATGGTTTCCAGTGGAATTTGCGTAGACATGGAATGAATTTAGAAACGGAAGATTTCAGGTTGGCCAACAGAAAAAGATTAAATTCAGTACAGTAATTGGACCACGGGATTGAAAGATCGAGTGAAGTATATATGTATAGGTATAAAAGCCCTCTGAAAATCACCTTGCATTGCATTGTGTTAAAAAGTGGAGGTGAGGTCTGACTGACAGGAACTGAAATCAGCAGGATAATGATATATAAAGCTCTTCATTAGCAAATCATCAATATACCATGATCAAGATTGAATGAGTACATTCACAAATGAATATTTTCGAATGAATTCAATGAATCACAGTTTTTGAAATGGATAGGTGAATTATCGAATGAAATCGATCCAGAACTGGTCAGAGATTCACAACCTATATACCCTCTGTTGATCCAAAAATTCCCCATACTATTTCTGATGGAGTGTGTATGAATACAACTTGAGTAGGTCAACTGTTCAATCAGATAATATGGCAACATATTGTGTTCAATTTCATGTATGAACAATAGCATATTCAATGTTATCCTTTGTTCAGCAGACATAAGAGACAGTGTTTCCAACATGTATTTCACAAGTGTACGTTTATTACAATTCGGTATTGCTTTCATGGATCTGTTTTGAAGCTTACAAAATAGAGAAGTGTACTGCAATATTCGAAGTGGGGTGCTATTATCGATTTATATATTGTTCATTCAGCATATTGACTTAATTTATCATTCAATCTATATCAAAGATGAATTACGATAGAATCTATTCACTACATGTATGAAAGAGACTTTTTTTCTATCTGTTCACAACACGAAACGGATGTTCGAGGAACGTGTAAGCCAGCGGTGGAATTTTGGGAGAGAAGGAAGGTGTTGGAATTTTTCTTGAAAGTTTGGAGGTTGTAATCATCAGGAAAGACTTCAGTTTGCCGTTCTATTGATGAATGATGCTTGGGAGCCTGACAGTGTAGGGGTGATCAGCCTGAGCTCGTCTGGTTTGTCTACTAGGAATCGCACGTGGTGGCATAATAGATGATATTTCCGTTGATAAGGATGGCAGAGATCGCCGACCTTTCTACGATGTTATGTTTCTACGATATCAATGATTTGATGAGTGTTGTATCATCGACTAGGCGAATAGCTCTCTTCTGAATTGAATCTAAGAGCTTTAGCGTATGTTTGGGGGCTGAGCTCCAAACATGTGAACAGTACTCCAGGACATGTCGAATTTGTACTTTGTAGATCATAAGCAGTTGCTGGGAAGTGAAGTTACTCTTCGCACGGAAAAGGAAACCAAATTTTTGTGGAGCAGTTGTCGCATGAGAGAGTGCTGTTGGTGATGACACCCAGCATGGATATTGAAGACCTCATAGAAACAGTCGTACCCGACATCATCAAATTGGGCATTGTTGTCTTGGTGAACATTCGAGCTTGTGTTTTTGTTGCATTGAACTGTACTAGGTTTCCAGATCCCCATTTCAGAATTCTTATCAGATCCTCATTCGAAGCATTGACCTGTTTTGCACCTCTGGCCTCGTTGGATGATACAGGGGCTTTAGAGGAAAACGCGGAATGAAGTGTACTATCATCCGCAAAGTCATGAACTGGGCTGGAGGTCACATTCAACAAATCATTGATGTGGCAAGACAGAGCCTTGAGGAACACCAACATTGATCGTCATTGTATCAGAGGAGACTATGTCTACCTCCACGTAGAGTGATCTATCTGCAAGGGAACTGATAGTAAAAGACACAGTTGAGGCGGCAAACCATAAGACGGAAGCTTCGCTAAGAGGCCTTGGTGCTTAACTCGCTCAAATGCTTTGGAGATATCCAAGGCTACAGCCAGAGACTCCCCATGTTTCTCGATTGACACCTGCCACTTATGTGTCACATAGGCAACCAGGTCTCTAGTTGACCTCTTGTTACGAGAGTCATATTGCCGGTCATTCACAATTCCTGAGCTCTCTAGATTCCGGATGAACTTGATGTTGATCGATATGGGGATGCGAATGGATGAGGAACTGACTGAAGAATGTGGTTTACGAAAATATTTCGAATGATAGCGAACGTACAGTCAGTCACCGCTTATCATCGACGTGAATTTGGTAAAACCCGCAACATGAGATCTCCAACAACGTTGATTATATTTCAAAAACTTGTCGTTGACAGCACCCCATGAATCGCAGAGCCCGCAAAGTTTTATACAACTTATGATAATTGTAATTAAATGTGGAGCTCATTTTCGCAACGAGGGCCTACATCCGAATACAATGTGATAAATTTTGAAGATATACAATCTAACTTTGCTTAAATTAATTTCGAGTGTATGACTATTTCCTATTAGCAGAAGTCCTCGTAAATCAGGCCATGTGGCTCTCTCTTGAGGCTATTCGGTAGAATATGATAATGAACAGTTGAACTCTCATACCCTAGCTTCTAAGGTGCTGATCGCTTCATTGAGAAATTCTTTACCTGAATTTTCTGACAGCTTTGTATACGGAAGCATCGTGATTTCAAGGACAGTCGTGTTCAGTTCATTAATAGGAGTAATGATGTTATTCAATGAAATGCGTGGAGGTTAAACATTAGCGGTGGAAATAACTGAGCATTACGCTTCAGTAAGTGAGCTTGTGCACATGAATGAGCAGGGGAAGGAAGATAAAATATTTGAAAAAATCTGGTATAAACATGAAGTGGTCTTTATATCTATATTGGGAAATACAAGTAGACCATAACTGTAGAAATTTAAATAAAGCATACTATGCCCTAAAACAGATGAAACCCAGCTTAGATGAGTCTGGACTACTCAGTATTTATTACGCTATGGTCTATTCACTGTTCTCTGTTTGAATATCTTGTCGTGGGGTAGAGCAAGAGATTTTACGAGAGTTTTCATTGCTCAGAAACTTATTATAAGGCTTATGTTCAATAGGGATTTTCGAAACAGCTGTCGGCCTATTTTCAAAGAAAAAAGAATATTAACAGCACCTTCAATTTTCATTCTCAAATGTATAACTTTTGCGAGGCATAACTCTGACTATTTTGCGGAAACGGGATCGGAACATGAACATAACACTCGAAACGGACATCTTTTGCGAATACCACAACATCGTTTGTCAAATTTCAAAAACTCCGCCCAGTACAATGCTATAATTTGTTATAATAAATTACCAAATGAACTCAAACAAGTCAGTAGCGAAAAAAATTTCCTCGGTAGAATTAAAACGTTTCTGATAGATAGATGCTACTATAGTCTCCAAGAAATCTTGACTGAAAATCTCTTAAACACACTCGAACCGCATGCTTCTTGACTTCTATTTTAGGTTAATCTTAAATTGTTTCTTGATTATTCTATTTATTTTTCTGGTTATATACACATGTTTACTTGTCAATTCTGTATTTTTCTGTGTTTTCCAATTACCTGTATATATTATATTTACAATCATGTACCTGACATACCATACATACCTAGTGTATCAAAAATGGTGAATTATATTATTATTATTATTATTATTATTATTATTATTATAATCACAGGTGAAATCTCGATGGTTACATATTCTGTTCGACAGCTCCTTAGAAAATAACTTTCTGTGTATGAACCCAGCCGATCGGTTTCAGGAGTGAACAAAAAAGCTTTTATCGAGATGAAGGTATACTTGTTGTCACGATGATCTGCACAAAAAAAAAAACACAAAGGAACGCCGCTCATTGATGAATATAACGACAATAAAAATACAAACGCCTGCTAGTGTTGTATACTGAAAGCACAGTTGAAAAAATACTCCATCAAACTGTTCTGAAAGCCATGAATTCATTGAAAAATACCGAGATTCTACTCAGGAGCTCACTTATGATAGTCCGGTGGACAGTATGGAAGTGTCTCGTCATTTTGCAGTCTAGAGCTGCTTGTAACAGAGCCTCAGCTCGTTGTAAAGTTTTAATAAGATATAATTCGCATTCGCTGTCAACTGGAATACTATGATTGGAGAGTAAATATTAATTTCCCCATTATTAGGTACAAATGAAATGCCCTTCAGTGCACAAGTATTCATTCATTTCGCAAAAAAATAATCGAATCACAGATTCACAATCTGTGGCTATTGTAGATGTTGAAAACGTCACCATATCTATCAGTTCTATGGAACGGTACTATGGCAACTCCAAGAATAGGTTTCATTTCAATTCTTATTCATGTCATTTGTCATTTTGAGAGTATTTCGAATATCGACACTTCGCTCTACTACGATGCGGTTTTGCTTAAAATACACGTTGGGAAAATGACGTGAATAACACTCATCATATGATACACCATCTTATGACCCATGAAAAGCATTTCGAAGGAATATTATGATATGAATACATATATTTCGAAATCATCAATATTCATATTCAATCGTACAAGAGTAATGCGTTTCATGAGTATGGTACCCACGCTTTGTCATTTCACAACTGTTTACTGGAGAATGATTTCGAAACATGCCTCTTGTAAACTTGTGAAATCGTTTGACAAGTCTGGGTAGAACATGAGTTGTTGCTTGTTCAACGCCATTTAACGGCAAAGGATCTGGGGTAAGTTTCTCAAAAACTCCCAGAAACCCACGGTTATAAATTCGTGTGAAAAATGTTGTTATGTATCTCAAATAGTGAAACAGCTATCTCGCCACCATTGTTTCACCCTGAACACCCTTTTCATTAGTTCATATGAATGATCGTGAAGATATATTTCATGATAGCGATACAATTATGGTCACCCACATCGAAGATATCCCATTATGGTGAATTATATATTTTCTTTCGTGAACTTGAACCATCATTGAACGCCATTGAAGGAAAATGAATATCATCACGCATAACCATCGTTATTTAGAAATCAAGCCCCATTTCGAACGTTGCAACAATGGCGAGGGAATATACCTCCACGTTATACAATGCGGAAAAAACAATGCAGATTCATATAATAGCCTACCGTAGTTGGACTACATTACGCCAATTGAACTCGGCTCCAATTGTTCCGTTTTCGCATTATTTGCTGTTCCATAAAAGTTTCCCTCTGCTTCACCTTATGCCCCCAACGAATATCAATTCTTTTCATTTATACATGCATATTATTTGATTTCAATACCTTGGATACGGTTTTTGAAAACACACTAATAATGCTCTGGGGTGTTATGAACTTTCACGCTCATAATGCCTTCAATATTGTTCATTCATCTCTCGTGTCAAAATATCAACAAATCTACAACTCCCAGTGTCCGCCAACTCAATGAGGACAAATCTCATGCAAAGCCATAAAAAATGCATCAGATTACTGAATTGAAGAGAATAAATGAGTTTACGGTCAAAAACAAAATCTAGTATACACCACGAGTATTATTAGCAGATAACGCCTTTGGTGTGAGATCCATCCTTCGGGCCCGAGGCCCTCTAGCTGTATCAGTAACCCTCCCGGAGTTGTCATTCCAATAAAGCGGTTCGTGCAAAAATAACTATTGAAATTCTTCTACGTGAAAGTATGTGTCTATAAGCGGAAGATGATTTAATCAATTTGGGTAACCAAATGTGCTGTGCCTCAAGTATTAGCCATATCATCGAATGACATTCGAATCTGATATGCCTAATCAGGCCCGAAATCATCGTTCTAGAGTGATCTGTATGTGAAAGATGTTGGTGTAAATGTCAGTGCTATGATATGATGAGAATGGAGTTGGATTGCAACCATTATATCCGTTCCATACCTCTATCACATAAGGGAATATATCGATTTCCACACTGGTGCTGATTTCAATAACATTAAATGAATTTAATTACGAATATCTCAATAGAATACTCAGAAATATTTCTGATTTGGCTCCAATAATATCGAGAATCTGAAATTAGTAGTTACCAATATCTTCCTTTTCTACGAACTACTTGTCTGAGAAATCTTTGAAGACATCTTCCTCTACAAGTGTGGAAAAATAATTGAAAATAGTAATTCCACTCCTTGATTTGGAGTTGCATTCAATAATTTCATACGGAAAACGTATAATTCGTGTCAATTTGATGATACTGATTTCTATAACTAACTATTCTCAGATGGAGTGGAGTATTAGACTAGTGTCTGAGTTGAGAAAAAATCTATTTTTCTTAGTGTATGCAGTCTTAGGGAAGAACAAAAGAGAGTACACTCTCGTTTCTGTTCAAGCTTTCGATGTACAGATGAATATAAAGGAAAATCTTCTATTGCTGAGACAGGATATTATTCATTCAGTTTCTGAACAACATACAATTTTTTCATCTCGAATTATGAGCATGTTGTGATTGCAATTTGAGTCATATTCTTAGTGTGATATCATTATTTGTCAACCCTCCTTGCATTCTGTTTAGAACACACTAACTGCATGATCAAATGAAGGAAATATCATGTTATGCTTCATACTTGTTTCCACCAATTGTATCAATATGTATCATTATTCGTTAAAATCATCATTTGTCCTGAAAGTATGTTATACGGTCGTGTTTTTCTACGTCTGCTTCAGTGCTGACTAGTCTTGGAACTCAGAAAGTTCCAAGACTGTGAGAACGTTAATGGTCTACGCGCATTGCATGTTTCATGGTCTCAACCTGCACAAACCTCAACAAAGCGAGCAGAAAGCGTGGGCTAGCTTTCGACAAATGCTTTACGAAAGCTCCTGATGTATTTTGAAAATTATGCAACATTCAAAGTGACCAAGTATCGAATGAAGAATGAGTTTTCACCTGCATGCTTACGGAATAATGACGCGGCAACCTTCATTCCTAGCTTTTGTTTCCGGAAGAATGTAAGAATTCTGACGTAAATCAAACTGCCAACTTCCCGAAACCATAGTAGTATAGTAAACTTCACACATCTATTCAGAGTCTGTGAATTGAAACTGGAAACTTCTCGCCTTATTCCCATTAGAAGCGTCTGTTATCTATTTCTTTCTGGATATCTGAAATCCAGAAGTTTTGCAGAGACAGGTTATCCATTCGGGTGTGGAATGGTGTATATTACTCCTGGAGTTTGTTTCATCAATTCGTCAGTTATAATGACACCATTGTTCTAAGAACTGTTCCTTCCTCAGAAAGAAATTGCGTGACTGTTCTGCATTCTCCAATTGGCTAGGGTTCGATTCAGAATAGTACTTTCCTCGTTATCAGGAGAGAATATTATCTTATTCCACAGACAGATGGAAATATCATAATAATGGAGGAAGGTGTTACGATTTCATCATTGGGCAAGAATTCAGAGATTTATTCGGTGAGCTTGAACCTACAACTAACATATAAGCTCACTAAAATTGAGAAATTATGAAAATGAGAGATTATGAATGAATAGAGATATCTTATAATCATAATGTAATACAAGCTCATGATGGAAACATTGGAATTGCAGGGACATCGACGACTGCCGATACGTGATGTAGGTATAAGTATGTATGGGTCTGCGGCTAATTCACATCGTATTTGATGCCGTTATCCGTATTGTTGTCATTTTCTAGCTCTAAGTCAAGTCGATCTAGATATGCGCACACTCCATGTAACTGTACAAATCCATATCTCATCAGGATTATTGTGGTAGGTGAAAAAAAAAATGACTCAACTTTGGGTCATTTTGTGCTCAATTCAACTGACCCTATATCAGTTTACGAGATCCCAATGATACGCCCTGAACTTGGTCCAGCCTGTATAGGGATTCCGATACTCATTTCTCGAGATATCAAGTGATGATGAATATGAAAGTTTGATATTCTTGTCTGAATCATCTGAATTACCTTATGAGAATCCGTGAATATTTCGGCAAATGTCACATTTTGATATTATTGACTCCAAACGATGGTGAGAAAACAATAGTTGGCTTTTTAGTTTTCTCACTCTTTCCTCAGACGTAAGGATATTTTCAATAAGTCATCTCTAATTCAGAGTTATCCTACTATTCCATCATCAAATATGACTCAATATCGCACTATAAAATTACAATAGTTAATCAAATATGACTGCTTTCTTGAGTTATCCTTGTATTACGCCACGCCATCATTCAGTATCTTTGGGAAGAATTTGCATTTGTTAGAAAATGTGTTCCAATATCGAAACAGATTGAACGTTCCACCATGAAGTGCGGATGTTGTGAACACCGTGAGCACATATACAGGGTGCTCAAGATCTGCGGACAACCAACAAATATCTCATTGTGATACTCGTTTTGAAAGACATTTTGTTGAATATTCATTTGATTTTTTCCATGATTAATTCTATTGATACGAGACTTAGAGAACAACGAAGATGAATGAACAAAATTATTGAAATTTCATCCACAATCGATGAGGAATTGACAAAAGAACTAGAGAAAAATACAACGATATGTTTGACAAGCACAGCGATATGCTTGCTCTTTCAGATACAGGAAGTTATATTAACTCTTTGATTTGTTCAAGATGGTCTTTCTTATTGTTGCAGTCAACTCTGAACGAAATCGATAGTTAATATGATCATGACTTATTGATACAATGAATTTGATGAAAAAATTATTGAAACATGATCGGATGTCACTGATTTGGAGGATATAATTCCGGATAACGGATGTTAACGTGTTATTTTCTGAATTGTCATACCCTGAATTATCGACTCAATATTTTTTCCGGATGAGAATCCATTCACAAAATGATAGAACTGGAATCAATCGTGAAAAAGTGAAATGGCAAACCGTATAATCATATAGAAAAGTTTTCAGATTATTTTTATTCCGCTCCGAAACTTGTGAAACTTTCGGTACAGGCGGAAGTCGAACATATACCTTGAAGTATTAGTTTTCTTTTCTGCAATATTTTAATGTTGATCTCTCTGAGATTTCTTGAGTTTCAGAAGCTCAAAGTGGATCAGAGCTTTGTTATTTCTTCTTCAACATTGTGCCATGAATGAAACTTTTAATAAAAAGTGGATCATACTTTTTAATATCGACATCAGTTAGTCAATCCAGTGGTGTATCCTCCATTTGGATTAGAAGTGAGATCTACGTCGAGATATTGTTCATTTATGACATGAGATTACTGGACATGTAATAGAAAGTCATCGGTTCGTTGTGTCAATGTTGAAATACATAAATACTGTGGAAAGTGTCATTATTCGCACGAAAGGACGTTGATCGGAAGCTGCGTAGCGGTGAGTGAGGTAACGTAAGGAGTGCAGGAAACACACTTCTCAACGAGTTATGCACACTACTTTTCCTACAACCATACATATTCGGATTTTATGTGCATTATAATTCCAAAAAGAAAACTCACATGTTTGTGAACAAGTATTTGATGTGATATTTTCTGAATCTCTATCAGTTTCAATAGTCTATGGAAGAAACCCTCAATACATGATATGATTCTTTTCTCATGAATAATAACGAATACATCTTTTATCGTCCCACAATTTTCAATCGTGAATATCAGTCCTCACAAAGCAGCAAAGAAGTATCGAAGTGTGACTAAATAAACTTGGTTTGAGCGACCGACAAATCGATACACACGCTGCTTCACCGCTCGGGAATTTTTTGCTTCCGTTCATGTGTCAGAGCTGAACTATTGCTTGCAATGCTTGCTTAGAATCGAGAGGCCGAGGTGGATTAGAAGGTTATTTTTTTTTCCAGCTCATGACGAAAGAATCGTACGTTACGAATTCTTATTCAATATGATGAATAATTAAATTCTTAACTTCATACCAATAATAATAATTTCATTCCGAAGAATATTTAGTATTGAGTGTTATAGTGAGCCTTGAACAAATGGAAAGCTTTTGGTTGTCTAACGAATATTCAATATACCATCCACATTGCAATGAAAATCATTTGAATTCATTGCTTTGAAAAGTTCCAACATTTTTTCTGCAGAATGTCCTTCAAGAACGAATAATGATATTGGATGATATTGGAATCCGCTATGTCAATATCTCTATTTCTATGAAAATTTTTCATGAGTCCTTGATCCAGAATTCTCAACGCTACAAATATCAATCTCATGTCTGACAGAATAACAGAAAGTCAGTGCTGAATGAGAGAAAATGAAAAAACAATTTGGCTTGTCTACCATGTTCCTGCGTCTTGCCTGGAATACTTCATGAAATAATATCCAGTATAAAATGAATGTGCATCCATTTATCTACTGCTTGTTGGAATTCTAATGACAATAACAATATTTCCTTCCTCTTATGAGCTTTTTGAACTATCTCGCTTTCGTATTTTCATCTCAATACCAAAACAGTAAGGAATTTTTATTAAAGCCGTTATGACGTTCCTTCTATATTCAAAGAGGAGATTACGTATTTGCACTATATATATATATATATATATATATATATATATATATATATATATATATATATATATAGTGCAAATAGAAAAAAAAACACCTCCAGTATTACTACTTTTCTAACATTTTGTTAGATGGCATTCAGAAACATTTTCACCATGATGAACTCCTACTACTTATCCGATGATTTCTTTGGGAATGTGAAAGTACCTACTCGAGAATCATTCATCATATAGCTTTCTCGATCGGAACAAACTGGCACTAATGTTCTCATTTCGATTTTTTGAATGGACACCTATGTAGAATTTTCGAATCTTGCATGAAAAAATAGGAGTGTTTGATCTCAGCCTGTCATAACATCTGGAATTATTATGATATGCCATACTCGTTGGAAAAATACATAAAACAGCAGCGCCAAAAATACATAATGAAATGAGTGAAGAATGTAATATCACAAAGTGGTTCCAATACGACCTGAATGTAGATTGATATCTCTGAATGACAATATTTACAGTACAGCTGGTAGTGATATGAGCTCTTCATTATCTCAGCATCAGTATAAAGGGACATTGATCACACAATCTGAAACGAACAAAAATTCACTCTGAGAATCTGATGAAGTCAATTCGAGTCAAGTTCAAGTTCTCAAGATGGAATTTCCAGTTGAACGTTGTCATAATACGAATATCGAAGGATCATTACCGTGATCTTTTCTCTAAAATAAATAGTGTGTTCATGCAGTTTTTTTACGTCGCAAGAATGATTGGATATGGATGTTCATTTGTGGAGCTATATAGAATTTTTGGTGTACAAATCCAGTACCTCTAGCTGATTTGATACAAGACTCAGACAAGCATGCCAGTGACAATGATCGATTTTGATGTGGAATTGTATATTCATACCTGTATCACGTATCAGTAGAGTGGCCAACGCGTTTTCAATATTTATGAGGTATTTCTGATTTCATCTCATTATCATTCTTATCTTCTTCCTTATAAGCTTAGAACAAATTTGGCAGAGACGACCCTCCATCAAACAATTCAACTTAGGGCCCAACATGAAATATTGATTCCACATATTTCAGTTGACAGAAATCTTGAAGAAACTAGGTCGTGTCATATCTTGAATATCTTCAGGAGTATAACACGTCATTTTCACTGAACCGTTTTTTCGCATGTGCAGGAATCTCAAATTTTCATGAAAACAAAGGTTGCCTGGGAAAAATGGATCACATTGTATATGGAGCGATATATTCATTCCTGCGCGATCGAGGAGTCAGAAGAAAAGCGAAAAGAATATAAATTTCCTACAATTTTTTTACCACATGAAACTGTAATCAGAACATGATATTCTACATATCCAATCTGTCCTATTTTTCAAGGATTTTCTGCACTTCCACCAAGGAAATTGATGTAGGATAACCATATCCAATTATTTATACATGATCGACATACTATGTGCGAAAATAAAAGTAGATCATCACTCTTGTTACATTATTCTTCTATATATTCCTCCAAATACCACATTAGAATCTTATAACACCCTTTTTGACACACTGAGCTTGTTGGATTTCTTGTACAATAACAACATATTGTTCATTGGTGATTTCAATCTAAGTGAATATTCAGCTACTCTTGATGGTTGTGAACCGTCACCGCGAGTCGCATCATTATTCAATTTCATGAATTTTTTCGAGCTAGATCAATACAATGGTATTACCAATAGTAATAACAAAATTTTAGATTTGGTTTTAGCAAACTTCATATGTGCTGTTGAGTCTGCTCCTGAAATATTAATTGAAGAAGACTATCATCATCCTTCCCTTCTAGTTACATATGATTTAATCGGTGAGCGTCGTAATAATGAAAATAAAATCAGCTCGGTTTATTATAACTACAAAAAAGCAAATCTTCTTGAGCTCTATGAAAAACTTGCTGCTACTGATTGGGAGTTTTTGAAAAATGTTTCTGATTTAAATGAAGGATTCAATCAGTTCTATCTCAAATTGAATGGTATAATTGACTCTGTAGTGCCCCAAGTTACTGCTTGTAGAAGAAACTATCCGCAATGGTATAATTCGAGCATCATCAAGAAACTCAAATGTAAACACAAAGCATGGAGCAGATACAAAAAATTCAATGATCAGCTTGCTTTGATAAAATTCCAAACTATCAGAAGTGAAGTGAAGTCAGAAATTGAATATAACTATAAACTCTATTGCCGAAATATCGAACAGCAAATCAAAACAGACCCTAAAAATTTCTGGCAATTCATTGAAAAAAAGAAACATTCGTCGTCTTTACCTTTGACGATGGTCTACAATGGTATCGAACATAATGATCCAATAAGCATTACTAATGCTTTTGCTGAATATTTTCTAAATTCTTTCGCTATACCTGGTCAAACTAATCGAAATGATCCCACTATCAACTTAACGAACGATGCTTTAATTATCACCGAGTTTACCGAAAGTGAAGTTTTTGAAGCTCTCAAGAAGATGAAGCCTAAAAATACGATGGGGCCTGATAAAATACCTGCTTTTCTGATTCATGACTGTGCCTCCGTATTTGCTGAACCTTTAACATTTCTTTTCAACTTCTCATTGAAATATCAACAGTTCCCAGTTGTATTGAGACAGTCTAAATTGATACCAGTTTTTAAAAAAGGCGATAAACACGACATAGAGAACTATCGACCGATTACAATTGTGAATAATTTCTCGAAATCCTTTGAAATCCTACTTAATAAACCACTATTTGATCATGTCAAGAATCAAATCACTGAGTTTCAACATGGCTTCTTCAAAGGGAGATCAACTACTACCAATCTCTTCTGTATCACTCAGTACATAACTGACGCATTCGATGATAATGCTCAAGTTGATGTTATTTATACAGACTTCTCCAAAGCCTTCGATAAGCTTGACCATGATATATTACTCAGTAAATTAAATGTCTTCGGAGTCTCAGGTAACTTGAATAATTTCTTCAATTCCTATTTGAAAAACCGCTCTCTTTATGTAGAGTGTCTTGGTCAGAGTTCCGTGAGATTTGAAACAATATCAGGTGTTCCACAAGGCTCTGTCTTGGGACCACTTTTTTTCAATCTTTTTATAAATGACATTATTGGGAATCTTGGAGTCAACTGTTTATTATATGCAGATGATTTGAAATTATACAAAATAATAGAGAACATGAGTGATTGTGCTGCTTTACAAATCGCCCTAGATAGAGTACATACCTGGTGCATGAATAATCACCTGCTGTTGAACGCCAATAAGTGTTCAATTGTAACTTTTTGACGTGAGCAGAATGAATTCACTTTCAATTACTCAATAGGCAATGAGGTGCTTCCTCGATCCAACTCTGTTCGTGACCTAGGTATTACATTCGATCATAAATTATCTTTTTCAACCCACATTAATAAAATCACCAATGAATGTTGTAGGGCTTTAGGTTTTATTGTCAGAAATACTCGTGATTTCATGAAATCAGATACAATGCTCCTTTTGTATAACTCTTATGTCCGATCTAAAATGGAGTATGCATCTGTCATATGGTGTCCATATTATAATGTTCATATAAATAGCCTTGAACGAATCCATAGACGCTTCATGAAATATTTATCATTCAAGGAAGATGGTGTCTACCCTGCTATAGGAAAATCTAATACTGCTTTATTAGAGAGACACAACTTTATTTCTCTTGAAAATAGGAGGAACATATCCGCTCTAATATTTCTGTATAAGGTGATCCATGGCCTAATCGACTGTAATGCTGTTTTGAGAATGCTCAGTTTTCATGTTCCCAGAGTGAATTCTAGACAATCCAATCTATTTTATCTCGAAGTACCTCGAACAAATGTACAGAAAAACTCACCTTTATACAGAATTTGCAATAATTACGATAATATCTATGAAAGATGCGACATATTCTCTTGCAGCATTGCTTCATTGAAAAAAATCAGTTTTTAATACTATTCACTATGAAATATGTTTCATATCTTCACGCTTTTAATTTATATTCATTCGATTACTCTTAGAATATGTTTGTACCTTTAATTTTCCCACCCTGTAAATGGATTTCTGTTGGGTGGTGTACAATAAAAAAAAAAAAAGAAAATATCCCGACTGATACATTTCCATAAACATTGTTCGAATATTTTCATCGATATTCGACATCTGATTGTCTATATCTTTTGAGACTCCTGAATTTCTTGCGGGTATTGATTTTCCTGAATATTGAACGCATCACATCCATCCAGAAGTTGGTCAGGTTACGATATGAAAAATGCGATAGTGTCTTTGTTTCTCATAGATGAGGTCTTATATTTGGAATTGTTGCAGATGGTTACAACTCACCTACAGAATGGTCCTCGGCTTCACACATATTTGGGAAAGGTCAGTAACCCACTTATGTATTCAATTATTTTATGGAAAATTAGCAATAAGCATGCAAGCATAAAGTTCAGCAGGTGGGTTATTGTGATATTTGTGCGGAATGTTCTCATTCAAGAATCGTTTCATAAATGACAATATTTCACCATGCGTGACAAAATTTAGAGCATCATGCATCTTCCTCAAGTTGTTTTGATCATGAAGGGGTCAAATCAGTTTTTGAATCATAGTCGTCAAAGCTGGACTCCTTTTCTCATTTTTGAAACACTTCATGAATGACACAGTTCTATTCAACTATGGAATAGACATCAGATTTGCAACAATCAAATTATGTTTAGATAACTATAATATTCATAGAGAGTCATTCGCAATGAGAAAAGTGTAGTGAAGAATGATCCGACCGTTTTCGAGTTGAAGAAAATGTCTTAATTGATTATGACAATTGCTACTCTGGAATGAAAAAAATCAGATCAAATCAGAAGTGTTTCGAAAGGTGAAATATCACAGAATAATGATGTTTGTGAATGATATAATTTTTTCTGAGGGAAAGACTCTCATCATATCAGGAAAGTAATGTGGCACATATTAACCCAATGTTTTTTTTTCAAAGATTCTATTCAGTATTGGATGGAACGTGGAAAAAATGAATTGCCGTAAAGGCAATGGCCCATTGCATTGGAATCTTGCGTTAAACGCTGTCCGTTTTGTCAGTATTTTCTATTCCAAAGTAGCATTTTGTACAATCAAACACAAAAATGATAACTCGGTTTCAATGGTGGCGATCCGGACCACATTAAGTAGCTTCTTTTCTTTGTTACAAATGACCTTTTCTTTCACACCAATTTTTGTTCGACCCATGACTCATGGGACGCCATGTATATATCCATGAATTCAAATGCTCCTCGTATGTTTCATTTTGCTTGACGTTACTCCAGAAGATATTTTGTGTTGATTGGATTAGATTGATTCACTTCCTGTATCACACTTTCCTATGACTGTCAATTCTAGATATGATGGAGATGAGGTTTCCATGATTCCATTCAGTCTGTTTCACATAAAAACAATGACTCTTCTCTCTTATATTACTCCATATTATATTCCTGTTCTGAGCTCTTCGAGACATAAGTTTTACTGGTGATTTTGTAGTTGTTTGCTCCTGCTAACATCATTCTCGATATTATGGTGGAATTATTCCTTACATATGTTTTCTGAGCTTATTTCCAGTATAGTTGATGTTTTACCGAATTCGTGACTGATTTTGTTCGAGAGACATCTTGAAAAACAAAAATCTTTCTGATTCCCTCCATATATACAGGAAAGAGCCTATTGGAAATTTTTCCGTGAAATTATATGTATCATTATTATGAATGGATCATTCCTGAGGGTCAGATATCGAAAAAAAAAACAGAATCGTGGCTGGATACGGCAATGAAGTAGACCTTGCAAAAATTCGATAACCCCTAAGGGTATCAGATGAAAATTTTTAATTATACCAAATTCAAGTCTGAAAATCGATTTGCATTAAGCAAGCAAAAAATTACAGATTTACTTGGGAACGGGACCTGATTTCTAATTAGAAGCATGAAAAATGTATCGGGATTTCCTCAGTGGCGTACTCCGAGAAAATGATATCCATTTAAAACATATCAGTCGAGAACATGGCATCAAGATATATGCTATACATGCATGATAGAAATGATATCATAGAATCTGCAGATATATTATGAGAGATCCTCATAGCAGTGTCTTTGTGGCATCAAAGTTCAATTCTTGTGCAAGCACTTCGCGTTGTATGAAATTCCTATAAATGGTGAATCAAAATTTGCCTCTCCCGATCAGAATTTACTTTATTCATGATTGATTTTGAAGTTTCATTATTAATTCTAATTCTAATATAGATATCCAGAGTAGGTCTTCTTATTCAAACAAAAAAAACACATTGTATTCCTGAGGTCAGAAAATCATTGGATGAATAACTAAGCACCCACTTCATATGTGAGATACCGGTGTGTCAATTTCGTACTTTTATCATTATCATCATTCTAATCATTGCTATTATTATTATCATTATTATTATAATTATTATTATTATCAGTACTGCGTATCTGAATCACTTCTATGTGAATTACTATGTGACTGGATAAATTACTAACTATCACCACGATAATTATTGATCAATTATAATCGCGTTAGAGATTCCTAACCAACAACCCAAGATGACATAAAGCGAATCGAATCTCGGAAAAATACTGTCTGAGACTTCATCAGTCATGCTAGTTTCACAGACCTAATTCACTTACGTAAACTTAATGGAAAATGTTCCATTCACGACGTTGATATCAAAGTGATCCAAAGAACTGCAGAAAGGGTTTGTGAACTGTATTGGGCTTTTGGGAGCAAAAAATAAACGTCCTTGATATTTCCACTTCAGTCTTGAACTCTTCATTCTTATAATTCATTCATGTCGAACGCTCGTAGAAAAGGTGACGTCAGCGTATAGCTCTTGACACGCATTGACATTCGGTTCGAATGTGACAGGGAGTGAGAGACAACATGTCTATTTGCAGTTTGATTTTATGTCTCTTGTGTGTGTCATACAGTTGATTTGTTTGTGTTAGTTCAATGTGCATTGTTGTGAGCATGTTACTTTATGTGTTTATTCTGATGAGTGGACAGTTGTGTTCATCCGATCCAGTTAAAGGTAATGAAATCATGTTCATGTTTGTTCGATCAGAGTTGATTTTGCAATTGAAACCTCGAGAAAGAACATATACGTGAAAATCATGGATGAAGTTAGATGATTATCTACATTATAACATTGTATCAGCTATATTAACCAATATATCTCAGTCATTCACGAGATCTAGATATCACTTATGAATGCATAGGATTTTCTGTTTCATAGTATGGGGTTTGAAGTCACAAAATGTCTCTTTTTGTTATGAACTGAACCTGTTTCGCGAAATTTGTTCACCAATTCGCGAACAACTTTCCCAGAGGCATGTTTGTCAGGATGCCGTTGTTTAAACAACTCCGCGACCCGATTTCCACATTCATAGTTTTTGAAAAAAAGCTCAATGATTTCCACTCTGTCTGCAATTGAATACACCATAATAAATTTTGAAGTCAACAATTCGTAAACACTTAACTTCGTGAACAACCACGACATGTATCTAGCAACTACTTAACCTAATTCAAACGTGAAGAAATGAATCCTATTCATTTTTTCACTCACTAAAATGAGCCTAAAAACAACTGTGCATTGGCAAAACCAGCGACTCTCCAGAGATAGCGAATTCATTTGAAGGAAATCATTGCGATAAAGTACAATTGAACCGGTCTTTGTATTTTTCGTCCCACATGATGGTTGGAGTTTCGACACTCCATATTTTCTGAAAGGGTAGATCGATTTGAGAAATCTAAGCAGCACTGTATAGGAAATGACAAGGCCCTTCTAAAGATGTATCGCTTGAGCCCCCTTTGCATTTGAAAAAAATGTTGGGGTGACACCCCTACTCAAGGGGTTGAAAGTTTAACTATGCTTGTTACGTCAAAATGTGTCCCCCTGACAAACAAACTTGACCTGTTTTCGGATTTGATCGGAAAATTTTCTCCCAGCCTGTAATGCCTTGCGGTACGTTTCCGATGGGACACCCTGTATAATACCATCTGAGAAATCTAGTTGACTTTGAAATCCTATTTCTGAAACGAAGACTCTCGAGTAGGCTGTAAATGGAAGATTGTTCCCAAATGTGATGCTTGCGAGTTCTGTGTTTGAGGATTTATGGAAATTAGACTGTTCAGGCTGCCTTCGATATGCTCCGTGGATTTTAGAGGTCGCTTCTGTTCATTTTCTCGACACTATCCAAATATTTCAATTTTCCTGTATGATTCGTTATAGAAGTTGACCAATTAATAGCGCAAATCTGATATCTCCGTTGCTATTGAATCCATAAGAAAATTTAAAATTGCTCGGACTCAGACGTACCTGTAGGCAATATCTTGAAATCATTTTGGAAAGTACAGTGTGTTCAACAGATGCAAGATGCACCAAACATATAAGGTTGTGTTCAGAGCATTTCGAGAGGTATGACCAATTTCATCTGAAATACGTGTTCACTTTCATGCTTTATTATTTGTTCATAGAAATATCAGAATGATAAAATGTTGATACAGGATAGTAATCCAGATCACTCAGAATCAAAGGATCCTCATATATTTCACGCATCCTACATTATTTGTATACAATGGGGGCAAAATATAGGGGACCCGCTGTTCATTCAATTTCCTCAAATGGAGCACCGTTCATTTATTTTTGAGTATATTTTAAATAAGAGAACTGGAGCCTAATATAATTTGTACGAATAACAGTGCGTTGAGGTCGAATGTTAGATGACATTGGTCATTTCTCGTAAAACATTCAATGTAGACCATATGGCCTACCATGGTTAGAACGGGAACATGTAGAAAAAATCGATTATGTGACAAAGTTTGCAGGTGTGTTTATATTTCTGTTATCCGATTTCTTCGTGAGCCCGACAGTAACGATGAAAGGAAACGATAAATGAGGACTGATATAATTCACTTAAGGAAGAGTTCAAGACAGTTGAGGAAGTCGATATCCATTTTGAATTCTGCTGAAGAATACACGACAAACAGTTCGTACATTCAGACACTCACTAGTAAATCAAATTTACCATGAGGAATCACGTAAAACTCATACCCAGTAAGGAAATTCAACCTCTATATACATATAGAGAATGGTTTCACCATCGATTCTAATATTGAAATCCTTCAGAAATATCATCAAAATCCAAACTCCGACACCTCCCTCATCCAAAACCGAGTTTTTTATAACACAGAGGAAGAATACTCAGAAATCTAAGAATTCGAGAAAAAATAATTCGACTCGGAGCTTTCGAAAACCTACAAATGACAAGATATTGTTGACCACAATGTACAAGATTTAGTGGAATTCTTGATCTCATTTCAACGATCATCATGAATACTAGCTTTGGAAATGATTGGAGAGATTCAACTTCGGGAATTTTGGCAAGGAGCATTCCAAAAGATACTATTGCAAACTAAAAATTTCACACAAAAATCGTAATCATTCGAGAACAGTCAGAAAGAATCGTAACTATTCTGGAACATTTTAAAGTTAGCGCAGGGATATATTGTACGATTTTTCCCAAAATGATACTTAGATTTCAGAAATGTTATAGAATGAAGGATGTTCCATCTGAAATGAGGACGTTTGTCCCACTGGAAATTCTAGGCTCCTGGCAATATTTCATATCGATTGTATATAAGTTGACTTTTTCAGAATTTTAAAAATTTTATTCGAATGAAAACTTCAGAAACTCCTAACCAACGGGTTACGTGATGAACCCTGTATTCACTTTTTGCTCTAGAGGAACGCTCTAGAATGACCTTGAACATGGCCAGTAACTTTTCAATTTCTTTATCACAATCGGACACGAAACAATACTAAAGCATCCTGTCGTTCACACGCTAGTCATTTGTGTGTGAAGCTGAAGGAAATATTCCCGCCAATCAGCCAACCGTTTCTGAAGTGCATAATCAGTGACGCACGACAAGGGGGTTATTCTTGTTGATATTGGCGATACCTCATATTAATTCATGCCAGCAGTGGTGAAGGTGATAGTGGTGATAGAATCGATGATTTGTGTGTCTGCTAACAATCTGTTCAAATCTTTCCTGAAACTAGAATTCCAATTCCATTTCGGAGATGCCCATTCATATAGTTTGTCAACCTCCAAGTAGAACACTTAGATTGGGCAATGTTAGAGGTCCTCACAGGATTTTTTGCCTTCAAGAGCAATTTCTGCAATAACACAGGCAAAATGGCATCCATTGATATAACTTGAATCTCACAACTAGACGACAATTTTTTGATTGAGGTTAGATCACACTACCTTGTTTTTTTTTCTCCATGAATATCTCCAGTCAGCACCTGGAGTGTACCTCACACGTTGTCAGCTATTCGTATAGTTGATGCTTCCAATCAATGAAAGTCACTCCCAAGGGTAGAGGTCCCTTTGTATAACTAGTCATCATAGTCTGAGAATCACCGAAAGGCAAGGGAAGGTTCTTTTCCATTGAAATTTTCGTTCACTTCCCGATAACCTATAATGTTTGTGGAACATCAAGGACGATAGTATCGAATTCTACCAATTTGCCTTTCTATGAATGAATTATGCTTGGTAGACTCGACATGTCTTGAGAATGGCAATGTAGGAGAGGCCAGTCTAAGCTCATCTATGGACTCGCTCGTGGTGGAATTGGTCCATGAGAGAGTGGAAAGTCATCCACCTCCATACGATGTTCGAAAGAAATCAATGAAATCACGGATGAAATCAATTAGTATCACCTTATAGGCAAATAGAATTTTCAGAGATCTATGTAGTCTACAGCTTCAGGTTATGTTTAGGAGCTGAACTTCAAGGAATGTTCTCCGAGGGAACAGTGTTCGAGGGAAGGAAATAAATCATTGGTACGAAAGCGCCGAACGGACATGATGACTTTTTTTTATAATTGCCAGTTTGTACTGGCAATTAGCACTAATTGTCAGTTTGAACTGGCAATTAGCCATAAATGCCAGTTCAAACTGGTAACTAGCCCTAACTGCCAGTTCAAATTGACAATTAGCCATTATTGTCAGTTCAAACTGGCATTTATCCCTAATTGCCAGTTTAAACTGGCATTCATCCCTAATCAGACCCAATTGTCAGTTGAAACTGGCAATTATAAAAAAACATATCATCATGTTCGTTCAGCGCCAAACGGACATTATGATTTTTTTTTTATAATTGCCAGTTTGAACTGGCAATCAGGGCTAATTGCTAGTTCAAACTTGTTGAACCTAATTTTTTTTCGTGTTATGAATTTTTCCTATAGGTATACAAAAGATGAGTTTCTATCAACTTGAAACATGTCCTCATTGATCTCATCCTATTGAGGTAAATATTGAATTTGTGGATGAGATTCTGAACATTCCCTTCAGTATTCCACTCCACTTTTGAGCAAACATCAACGTCTACCATGGATTGTTTGCTTTTGTTCCGAAGGAATCGCAACCTCTTGGAATTCTCTAGTCGCTCCACTGATCATAATATCAAAATAATAGGGTGGGAAAATGTCAGCCGAGTGGAACAGAAGTGGTTCGAATATCTCATGTATGTTCATTTGAACTTCCGTTGGAGACGACAGGTGGGTCTTCGGTCTACACAGTTTTAAGTTTTACCTAGTAGATGTTGCGGGTTGCGAGAGACGGTGTGCCACAGAGTTCCGAATTAGGGCGACGCGTGCACGTGATGAGTTCGCGATAATTTTCTTCAGCGGAGGTGCGTAAGTGATGTGGATTACGTTTTGCATCCATCTGACTGTGATATCATCGGCTGTAGGATATTACAGGAGCAATTATTTTGGTGAGCGGATAGAATGATTTTCATTCATGCAAACATGAATTGAATAAATCGACTGTAGAACAAACTCGACATTCACAAGATACGATACGATATTTTGTACGTGAATTGGTTTGTTATGTACTGCATGTCCTTCTATGTACTGCAATATTATCAAAACGAAAACACGGCATCGCTGAGAGAAAAGAGAGAAATGGTCTAAGAGAACAAGCGTATCATAGTATAACTGTGATATACTATTCTTCACATTGTTTCATATTTCTTCATATTATTTTTTTTGTGATACTGATGAAATGATAAGAAGTCAAAATGCAACGGTTGCACTAATGAAAAAAGCCAGAATTGTGAAATGTGCCTCATTGCATGTGAATATCTTGCTACAGCAGACACTCTTCCGTACTAAGGTTCGAAATTATTCAACAAAATCCCATCTGGATATCAAATATGAAATAATCGCCACAACTTCCAACAAGATAGAGTTGATAGAGAGTTTTTACTGAATGAGAGTTTCTGAAACTTTTCTTTTTTTTTATCTGTTGACAATTTCAAGCGCAGTGACATTTTGAGGCAGCTCACAAATCTTTCCTCACTAGATATATATTGAAATGATTTCGAATACTCTTATTTGATTCCCCAGAAATGATGAGAGACAATCTCACAAGAAAGCTAGAAAAATTAATGTACCACCTCCTCGAATAACTTACAGACAGTACTACGATATATCCATATAATGTATGTCCTTGTATTCGGTGTGGAGTTTTTCAGTTTCCAAATTTCATATTATGAGGAGAATCTCACTCTCTATTCTCATAAAATCCAAATTTGTCCTCAGAAAATTGAACTCTACTACTACTACAACTGAGATGAATCAGCTGTTCCCCTCTCAAATGAGCGCATTCATATATTTTCGGGAGGTCTCCTGTTTACATCTGTCGTCCTGAACTTCAGGTTGATGCTGCCGTGAAATCATTTGACTATTGTATTCTATAGTCGTAGAAAAAGTTCAGTGTAAAACTCGCACGGAATGCACATTTTACAGTCGTATGAGTTTCAGCACTCGCACTCTCTTGAATTGTGACTCCCTGTGATATAATACATCATTTATTGATATTTCTCATTCACTTCGTCGAATTTTTCTGCACCTAATCCATAATTCGTATTGCGGGACCAGTTAGTTGATTCGATGCAGGTAGGACAGCACGTGTGGGGCACCTGCACCTCGTACGATGCACGTCTGCCAGCACATCTGCTGCCAACTGCCACGAGAGACCATCTTCTCCTACGTGCCACTATCTTTATATTTATAGGTCTCCGTAGACGGTATTCACTATTTCATTAACTCTCCTCGGAATCACCACCGAGCAATCATACTTTCAGGAGGAACTATTATCCAGGTAATAGAAAGAGATATTCTGGCGGAATCCGTTCAAGGTTATGTGACACATTATGTGAAAGGTTGCCGAAAGCGCTATTTCTCGTCCAAATTTTTCGACGCGCTGGATGATCCCGAGTAGGGCTATATTTCACGTGAAAATTCTAGCGAATTTCGAAGGGAATTTTCCTTTGGATGTCTTTGAGTACTCTCGTATTCGCGGGAAGTGCTTATGTTGAATAAATTTTTATGGGTATCGTTCAGCGATTGGATATCTTGAAAATGTTCGTTTCTGTACGAAATGTCGGCCAGGAGATGGAATTTCATTGAGGCCGGTGGCATAAAAATGGCGAATGAATATGCGATGTGAAAAATGAATCTTTCATTGATAAAAATTACTGCAAACATTGTAATTGTCACTTGTATCTGACTTGAAGTGATCTGATCAGATATATGAATCTATCTATCACTACAGCCGATTTGAGTGATTCAAAATCTTATCAAAGCAAATATTTTTCAATTTCGTGTAGAAGACTATGGGAAGTATGCTGAATCAGGGAATACTGGAATAATAGGTCATTGAATATAACGATATTCGACATAAATAAAATTGGGAGCATACTCGTTTCGGAAACGTCCACTAAGATGAGTACAAAATTGTACAATATATTCGCTTTTTTCCAAAGTTTCGAGAAAGAAAAGGTCACTGACTATCATCAACAATTTCTCGTGCCAGGTATCTGAATGATAAATTTCGAAAGCAATGATATTTTGGGACAGATCATTGATATTTTTCTTCACTACGAATAAAATGAAATGATTATAATACTTTCTTTATATATATATTCTCAGTTGATGGATTCAAAAAACAATGTGAATATATTTATATATTTATATATAATGAATATTATTTTTGAGTAGATATGCTGAACTCTATCATGAATATTATAATAGCTTCTGGATTACCATCAGATCCATCAGCCAGTTCATTTCCACCAAGAAAATTCTCTCTAGTTTTCATGTTGCTGAATATTCTGTATTCCTGAAATGAATATGAAGTGCTTGTGGTCTATATCGATAGTAGCGGTTTGCCACAGTTGGTTTCCACGTGAATTTATTCACATTCACTCATCAATTGAAAACATGCAATTATGCATATTTGATGAGCACTCGAGACATATGTGAAAAAGGAGTAGCAAGCAAGATCTCAATCTAGAAACTAGAGGAGAGTTCCCTCTCAGGGTGTAATTGCTATGAAGGACTCAACAGAATCAAACAAATCACATTGTACGATCGATATAATGTAGATATAGTGAACCGATTCAATTCGGAGATATTGTCATGATGAATCTATCCAGAACTACTAGGGAAGTTTATCAAGAACAGCATGAAAAATCATAGAACATCAACCTACTGCTAGAGAAAGAGTTGCTACAGCTATTGAAGAAAAACGAGATATGACCATTGCTTATAGAACGGTTGATACGTTGAGACCAATTATACCAAATCCTCTGAATTCGAAAGTCCAAAGTATGCGAGTTCAAACATGTGCTCATCTCTGATATGTAATGTGGTCAAACTGAAGAACTCAAGCAAAATGAGCCAATGTCAAACATACCCATTCCGATGGACGAATTTTGATTCGATGAAAGGAAGGGATGAAACGTGGAAAGAAATCAAATCTTTTGAGATCTCCATGAGGTTATCGATATTTTTGGATGTGTACTCCACTATCCTTCCGAGAGTTTCTACTCATGAATATTGTGACAATAAGGGAATTCCTTGCCAGAAGATATCACATATGGCCTCCACTGAATTTGTTAACGATCGCATAACCTACCGGGATATTATGAAGGTGTTCGTGCAATTTTCAAATTGAAAAATCTGGGATGACTTGGAATATCCTCTGTTCGCCTCAATACAGCGGTGGTTTCCAAAAATCCCTGTATGAGAATTACGACTTCGAAAGCAGCTCTCTATTCTGTGATGACCACAGTGAAATACCACTCTGAAATATTGTCAATAGATGACGTAGCTCTATTCTGTGCTGATAAGACCACTTCAGATTTCTTTCAATAGATGGCTTCCATGGCCAGGATTGCCAAATGGTCGATCACGATGGAACTTGGTCAACTTATAGCTCGAACTTGCGCGAAGGTTATAGGCATCTACAGTATAGCACTTTCGAATTTCAAACAATATTTCCGAAATTATTCCTCTCGCAGCAATGCGCCAGGTAACAGCTAGTGATGAAAAAGAAACACATGATTTATTTGACTTTTCAGGTTACAATGGCTACTATTGAATATGTGAATCACATATCATCTATATATTGCGTTGTGATATGCTATTTCCGATACAAAAATTCAGTGCTAGTCATGCTGAATGAAATCTTCCCGACAAGAACCATAATACCGTTCTGATGAACTTTCTTGTAGAACTTTGCGCTGAAAGCATCTGCGAAACTTCTGCAGATTGGCTCTTCACATCACATAATATTGGTTGATGAGGACTAACAGATCCATTGGCTGTCGATGGCGTTATGTTGCGAGATGATGTATCGGAATGGCGAAACTTATAATTGTGTTGACAGAGTTCTTTGATAATTTCTTGAAGTATTATTATGAACTCGTTGAGACATATCGATAAGTTTAGTGCAAAGATCAGATGTGGAAATATATTGTGGAAATGATCCACTTCGAGCACAATATTCTGAAACTAGATTATTTGTTGTATCAATATTTTGTGAATCATAGCTGGTGAAGTTTGTCAACAATGAAAGAAGATTGATATGATGTGATGAACGTCTTTCTATTATCAAGCTAGTCAGTCGTTTCCAATGAATTGGGATATGATGTATCTTCAATTTTTCCGGTTATTTTGATGACCACAATGAAATAGGATGTTATTCATCGGATGACTTGCGGAAATATTTCGGAGAACCTAATAATTCAAGAAAAAGGTTGTCATGACATTGGTACGATATTTCACAATGTGAGCAGGACTTCCAAACCGCTTGATCAAGGTAATTTGATTCGGGTAATAACTTCAGAAACACGCCGTTCCTATTACATGGAAATGATGAAAACTACGTCCCTGAAGGATAGACCACCTTACTCTCGATTCAAAAACATAGTTCTGTAAAATCCATTCAGAGCAGGGTTGACTTTACTGCGGACGAACATTAGGAAAGTACCCTTCCAGAAATTAGTGTGATGAATGAATATTGAATATCGTATATGAAATCGAATTGATGGATTTTTGTCAGATAGTCAGATTTTGGACATGGTCCACACAGATGTATACTTCTCCTAAGCTTTTTCACAGCCGTTTTCCACCTAAATATCGCGCTAGGAGCATGAAATATCAGGACACTCATCATTCTACTCCAGAATGTTGAAGTCATCACAATCGCCAAGAATATTTGCTCTGTTTTTGTTTTCGAAACGAGTACCTGGAGATTGAAATAGAGTTTCATCATAATGAAGACATCTGCTCTTCCGTACAATAATGTGGTAGATGGTATTTAATTTGTTTTTTTTTTTTTTTTTTCGAGAGGATTTTAGGTAGATTGTTCTGGACTGTCTCCAAATTGCACACTGTAGTTTTGAATGTTCTGTATCACACGAGAATACTGTAACGAATGATGAATTCACATGATGAGCTATGTGTGCCGACACATATCTCACAAGACCATCGAATTGTTGCGAGAAAATTTCCTGGACGTGTTATTTGAAATAATGTGATATGAACTTGTCGGCCAAGCAGAACATCACGAGCACCATCGAAAATTGACTTGATGATATGTTTGAAAGAGTACAGAAGAATTACGCCACAAGAATTCAGTCACTTCAACAGACCAGAGTAGACCTTTTTAACGATATCATAATAATGTGATTGATGGAAGAAAAATTATAGTCGTGTCTCATTTCAAATTTCCGACGCTCTCAGTGAACCCTCGATTTCTGAATCTCCTTTGATTTTGCAGTGGCCACGGAATATGAGGTTAGGACGTACACAGGGGAGACGGTGGCTCTCCCTTGCAATGTGGACACGAAACAATGCGGACCGCTGCACAGCGTCAAGTGGTACAAGGACGCCAACAGGGTGTACGTGCTGAGCCATGCCGGACAAGGGAGAGCTGAGGGAGACGCGACTGAAAGGTTAGTTTTTTGTTCGACTTCTCTCATCGGAATTCCATTGCTGCTTTTATAGTTTGACGGGATTTTCTTACATCAGTTTTGCGATTCTTCTCGCTTCCATTGGTATGAAATTATACTGACGTGATTTATCGTACCGACTATTGCCCAATACTCGATTTCGAGGGCTTGCGCTTCTCATTTTTCTCAATTGCAATTTTTTTCTGTATTATTTTGACCAAATTTCAGATGATGTTATGTTTCGTCACACCTAAGAGCGAGCCTCGAATGTAGTTAATATTTTCAAATAATTCAATTCATACAATGATGACTGATTCATCTCGGTTCTTTTGTGTACAAAAGCCTCATGTTTCAGTCAGTTTAACTAACTCACATAACTCAGCATAACTGTTTATCATTGCACCTCACCTTCAGGGGCTATTTTGTCAGTTATTGAAAATAGTGAAGACAAAAGTTTCACATCCTTTCTTGAATCACATTTTCGGAAATACGGAAGCTCAGAACTACGTCTAGTAGAGAATTTTGCGCAGAATCCAGTGACGTACTGGGGTTTCGGATATACGACCAAAACTCATATTTTTTTTTCAATCTATATATTATTATCTCAATTAATCCGTTGTTTTTTTCCTTCAGAATGATGTGGAACACTTCCTACATTTGATACTCATAAATGCTAGATAACACTAAATCACACACATTTTGATGAATTTTCGCTAGTAGGCCACGTATTTTCCATATAAAACAGGTCCCAATTGAGGAATTTTCATGTTCGATTTTCTTATAGGAGAGTAAGCGAAGATGAAGGACTTATTCACTAAGAAGAAACAAAAAACATATACCTACTATGTTTTGTGTGTTTGAATTAGTGTTTGTATTCTTCTGCGCTACTCTCCTATGGAAAAATGAAAATTACCAATTGGAATCTCTCATATATGGGGAATTCTTGGCCTATTAGCGAAAACCCATCATAATTCAATGATTTAGTGTTTTTTAGCATTTCCAAGAATCCAATATAGAGTTCGAGTAGGCCACTGGATTTTGCGCAAAATTCTCTAATAGACGTAGTTCTGAGCTTGACAGTATTTCTGATGACTTCGGAGATATAGAAGGGGTCCAAAATGGATTAATTCTCGAAATCGCCCTGTATCTTCCAGATGGAAACAGTTGTGCAAAATCTGATTGGACCATCTTTAGTTTCAAGAGAAAATAGGACCTGAACGTGAAAACCGGAAGGTTCCATCTCCAATAACAACCGAGAAACCTGCCGGTCTCAACCAAAATGGGATGCACTGTACATAGTGGCTTCACAATTCGAATAACTTGTGACACCCAAACAATAAGGTTAAAAAAATATGGGTGCTCTTTCTGAATACTGCTCATTGGATATCGGAAAGAGATACAGGGTGATTCATTCGAGAATATGTGACTTTATGCGAATGATATATTTTCGTAGCTAGACGACGTAACATGATTCAACGCTGAGAATCACATCACATCTCCTCTGTAGCATCCACTCAGTCCATCAAATTGTGTAAAGGATGGTGCATGAAAAAATCATACGTCGCTGTATATTCCAGTCGATCGAATGGTAATTACTTCGGATTGTACCTACATCCTCTGTTTATCATCCAAAATTCTGATGAACCCACTACGATTGCTGTGAATATTTCCTATACTTTTCTAATGTCTAGTTCAGCTTCAATGATTTCTTCTTGGCTCTGAAATAGCTTCTATCATATCGATAGAACACTCAATTGATGTGTACATTCAATGCTTTGTGCATATCTAAGGAAACTGATAGAGGAGAGACTTTTGAAATATGTTTCGAATAACTTGCTGAGAGCAGAGCTGAAAGCAGAGTAAATGAGCCTGATGAAGAGACTTGTTTGAGCTTCTGATATGGTGAAGTTTGTTCGTATACCTTTCGAATCTGATACACAAGAGACATGTTTTGATATATTCATATATCGCTTCATACACTCTCGCATCTTTCATGGTGCACCCCAATTCTTTCAAGTAGGTTTATCATCCCAGTTTATATTCCATTCAGAATTGTTCGGGTGTTCATTAACACAATCAGATATTTTTGAAAAAGCCGACATTTCGATAGTAAAATGAATCTCCATGAATCAATCGTGGAAGTGAGAAGGTAACATCAAGATGTTGATCGGCTTTTTTTATCTGTGGACAACACGAGAAGGAAATCTATGATGTTCGAGGAACATCGTGTTAGCCAGCGGTGGAATTTTGGGGAAGAAGGAAGGTGTTGAAAGTTTGGAGTTTGTGAGCATCAGGAAATACTTCACTAGGCATAGAATTCCACAACTTCATCGTTCTATTGATGAATGATGCTTGGTATAACGATGTTCGACAGGTCTCAAGCCTGACAACGTAGGGGTGACCAGCCTAAGCTCGTTTGGTTTGTCTACTTGGAAACGCACGTGGTGGCATAATAGATGATATTTCCGTTGAGCACCGACTTGAATGAAGATATACGAGGTGATTGATGTCGCTGATTTGGTTTCAGCTGATATCTGAAATCCACACAAGATTATAGTGGATTTTTCATATCCCTATTGAGTAAACCTCGATATGTTCAGTTTTTTTCGCTTCGACTGAAGATATCCCCCATGAGGTGTCACTTTCATGTTATAACTGGTCGTGTCGAGAGAAGCAAAGAAGCAACATGGGAACCAATATTCTTCCTGATATTCGTCAGATATGTCAGTTATGTCAGTGAATGTTGATAGATATATCGATGGACATATAGAACATTTTTCATTGCATCGAATGGATTGGTATTATACTGAACACGTTAATGGTGGATGTACAGGTACCTAACTATATTGTGTTTCTTCGATCAGGAAGGAAACAGCCTGAGCACAAATGCTTGTATTTTGTACTCAATGATATTCAGGAATTCTTCAATTAGAACTTACCAGAATGAGATAACTACCATTTGAGAAGCCACAAAATAGGAGAATAGACTATTGTGATAGATAATGGTATCGGAACTAGTGATTATTGACGATAAATAAATCAGTTTCCAATATGAAGGCATTCATTCCATAGTAAGACAAATTCAAAGGTATAAGTGAATATTTATTTCACCTGACCCTATGAGATCCGTCATTTTAGTTTTGAATGCTATTTCTTTCGAGCATAATAATATAATTCAGAGCACTATATAATTCAGGCCCAATGTGAAAAACGAACCTTTTCAGGAGTCTTTCGAGAGTCGGTATATTTATAGATTTATTCTCTATGAACTTGGTTACATTACATATTTGAGCAGATTCACAACTGACTTCGTTTAACGATATATCCCTAACAGACAATGATACATATATACATTTTCGAGACTGACTGATTGATTGAATGTTATTCTAAATGATGACTCAATACATGTCCTTGGTAGAGCAATTTTATGGTTATGTATATCGGGACACTTTCTTTAGGATAATTCATGTTCACCCGTAGAGAAATATTTTGATACACGCATGGTATAAAACGGTGATAGTTTATTCCGTCTTCCTAAATCTCAAATATTCAGATTTTATCCCAACCTTCATCTGTTGCCACCGTCAGTATAAAACAGTTGGTTATGATCACCATTCCGCTGTGCTAAATACTCGCTGACATTCAACGCACGCATTGCCTAATTCAAATCGCCGACGGAATCGGATTAATCACACTAATTGCGTTCCGTGTTGTTCCCAGCGACGATACAAAATCTCCACGGAGGTTTAGACGGGCTAAGTAAAGGCATATCTTCACAGCAGCCACACTCATAAGATGCAGTCACGGCGAATTGTTCCCGAAGAGCAGATTAACGTGGTTTATTATGAATGCATGAAACACTTCTCAGAAGCCTTCCACTTTGAGCTACATAAGGACAATGGGTGGCTGCTGCGATTGTCAACTGTTACTTTCCACGCATCCGCATCAATTCGGTAGAGTGATGAATCTCTACCATTTTTGTTCGCTCGCGTCGTAGAGTGGCGGAGATAGGGAGAACTTGATGAATTCGAGCAAATTGAATTCATCTACCCGAGTGGATAAACAACAGACATCATCTCTGCGTCATCCAGAGATACGCAGAGGAACTTGGAGTCCTTGATTGAAAAGGGGTGACAAGTAGTTGATAACATCATACTTGCATACGATGGATCATGATGGTTCGAAGTCGTATTGAGAATGTTCCTTCCTGAAAATGATAAATGAACCTGTATTTCATGGTATTCCGGATCATTATCATGATTGCACTCTACATTTGCATTGCATGATAGTAGGAAACTTTTTGTTCATATTTCGATAACACGACTAGCAAACCTCCAATGTTCTGGAGATCGTGAGCATCAGGAAAGACTTAACTATGCAAATGATTCCACAAGTTTTCCGTTCTATTGATGAATTGGTAGCCGACGAGGTCATTATCCTATTAGGTTTCGAAAATTTTCAACTCCATTCTCCATCACTCGATATCTTTCAATGAAGTTGCCATTAGAAAACGATCGAAAAAATATCTCCTGTATGATCATATGAAATAATAAAATGAGATAACCCAATCTATCGGTGCAATTGCATGGTGCAATTCTTAATTATAGAGGTATGAAAAAGTTCTACGATATCATCAATATAGGTGTCGTAAGGTATTGTATGAACATTCATGGATGTATTTTTTCGGAATTTTCCAATTTATATCTGCTCAAGAATAATGACAGGGGTTTCTGTATTGTGTACTCAGTTTTCCCATATTGGTACTTTTCGTGACATAATTCGATTTTCGTCTATTTCTTCCACTTTTAGTACTCTGATTATGGATAATGCAGACCTATTATTATCATTATGAATGGAAATGGAGAATGATTGTGATAAATCACATGTATCATCAAAAAGGTAATTCTAACAAAAGACACAAAACGACAGCTGGATCTCACTTCAATTAGAAGAAGAATAGAGTCAGCTGAATTATATATGTGAAATATTGAATACAAATAAGACTCCCCATTTCCCCCTTCATACTGGAAGTTAGGAATATCATTATCTACCTCAAATTCTCTCTTCCACTTAGGAAAAGCTAACAATGTGAACTCTGAAAATAATGAGCGTAGGGTAATATATAGATATAAGAATTCTTTTCAATAGTGTCACTGTCAGCGCAGCATTTTACAAGGATTGTTCATTCTCTGCCATCATCACCCCATGATTGCGATAATCGAAATGAGTATATTTCATTTTTTGGGTTCGTATCTGGAGGAAGAAAGAACAGAACATCCTGAAAATTGAGATGCTTTGATAATTGAACATTCTCTATCCGTCTGAAATATTTTCATCAATACAGTGTTGCCACTTCTATCAGAAACAACTAACAACTTCGTTATTTCAAAATGGAACACCCTGTTCTACATTCCATTTTCTGAAACAACGTTGATTTTACATTATGTCTCATCAATAATTGCCTTTACCTCTCCTTAGCCGTTTTCGAGGTGATAATTGATTTCGGTATTTTATGAACAAAATCTGTCATCGGATAAACTTCAATATTCTACTCCGAAATATTAGGAACCTGATATTTGAACGACAAAGAGATCAAGCCTGAGAGCTCTAGGTCGTTGAATCAAATCATCATTACAACATACAGGGTGGTTGAGAAATCAAGGTGTATTTTTCATATGAAAAAGTGACTGAAAGTCTAGTTTTCAAAATGACATTATTGCATTTCCTCAATCTGCATCGACTACCCAACAGTTATCTCTGATAATTCCTCATACCTATCTCAAACCGTTTTCGAAGAATAAAAAAAATGTCAATATTCACATATTGTGAAAAAATTATTACAATCATTATTCATAGAAACATCTCTTACACTTTAACGAGGTTCAATTGGATCTACATATTCTATAGCTACAGAACTCGAATATTCCGAAGTAATTATTTGATAGACAGAAATATCGTTGCAAATAATGTTACTATCAAGCAAGCCTCGGAAGTTTTGAGAACTGTCAGGTTCATTTGAATTTTGAGTGTAGATGAAATACGTGAAATGGCTGGAAAAAATTATTCAAATTCGGTTCTCATGAACTTAATCATTTTACACGGAAAATGTGATGAAATCATTAGCAGAACCTGCCGACGGTTCAATGAAATGTATCCATAGTTGCCACCAATGAATCAAAAAAAAAAAAAATCAGGCGAATCCAGAACGATTCAATGAATTTTGGTTCGACTCTAAGAGCACCTAAGAATTCACCTAGACCCGTGACAGCTCAGGAAGACAATCAGATCAATGTTTCGGCTCACTTTCATGCATTTCCCTAAACATCAATTCATAGTGCAGCACAAGATTTGGATATACCTTGAAAATAAGATGCATGACTATGAATTCACCAAGGTGCAAAATCTTCTGCCTCGGGATTATCCACAAAGAGTCGAACTGTGCGAAATGCTGTTAGTTCAGATACAAGCGATCCCTCTTATTGAAAAAAATTACATGGACTAACGAATCAGAATTTTCAATAGAAGGAATCGACATTTTTGTGCTAGTGGAAATGCCAACGTCACTGAAGAAGAGGGATTCTAGCAGAAAATCAGTTTTGATGTCTTCTGTTCTTCATTCATGGATGATAAATTCAAATATCTAATATACGACGAGAGACTAACTTCTAGGAAGTATTTAGATATTATGAGGATGGTAGTGGAAGATTTTGTTGAAAATCTCACATTGAAAGAAGGCCGAAACATCTGGTACCAACTTGATGGAGCTCCTGCTCATTGCACGAAAGAATGCAGAAGAGAGTTGAGTCGAATTTTTGACAATAGGTGGATCAGACGCTTGGGGCGCTGGAATTGGCCTCCGAGATCGCCCGATCTAACACCGTTAGATGTTTATTTCTGAGGATCTATTAGGGAATGAGTTCATGGAACACCAGTGAATTCAAGGAAAGAGTAAGAAAGTAGGGTGATAGGAACTTTTCAAACTCTGAATCCTGAAGAAATGAGAGCTGCCAGTACTGAAGCTGTTGACACGCGCATTGTCAAATGTCAACATTATGTCATGGTCACCACCACAATATTCTAATTCTCAGGTCGTATTCAAAGTTATGTTTTTCTATTCGTTCTCTTGGAGTTGAACTTAAATTCATAAAATTGGTTTGAATTCATCTGATTGACGGTCAATTTGATCATATTTCATTTGATCATCTACTTTGTTATACACATCATATCGTCTGACTATTCAGCAAGAGCTGAGTATATAAAAATATCTAAAACAATGTAGATTATGCATATGTTTTTATGAAGGAATTCATTTATATCTCAAAAATGGTTCGAGATAGGTATGGGGAATTATCATATGAAGTTGTTGGGAAGTCGCTGCAAATTCAGGAAATGGAATGATGAACAGTGTGTTCCATTTAAAATATCGAAGTTGCTAGTTGTTTCTGATAGAAGTGGCAACACTGTGTCTATGGAAATATTTTAGACGGATAGAAAATGTTCAATTATCGGAGCATCCCAATGTTCTGTCTTTTCGTTCTCCAGATACTTGTTATAGGCCATCCACCGTGGATCACCCTGTATGGGTATTTGATTGAATGAGGTGGGATTCAATGTGGGGGCGATGAATTTCTGAATACAACGAAAATTTGTACCCTATAACTTTTTACCCAATTGGGGAATTTATACTTGTTGGTTACGACCCGGTATTCTGAGAATCAGTATTTGATTAAATAAAATTTGCGAAAAATATCATCATTTCTTGAAATGAAATTTCGAATGTGTAGGATGGATTCATCGGTTTCTCAATTCATCTCCGTTCGCTACTGGAGTTTTATTAACAAGTGACATCAAATGTCTCCCAAAATCCATCGGGTTCAGATCTGGGCATCTTGGTGCCTACGTCATCATGCATCAACCATATGCGAATACGAATGTCTGTTGCTACATTCTGAAGTAGTTCCGCAATTCATGTCCTGAAAAGTCTCTGTATGTTGCGTCATTTAGTCGGAGCGGAAAAGAGGAAGGACCTATCAAGTAATTATCAATTATTACCGCTCATACATTCACATAAATTTGATACTGCCAATGTCTTTTACTAACTGCGTGCGGACTTCTCAGAGCCCAATCAAGTTTGTGATTTGTGATTGTATTCCGGGAGAAGTTTGCCTCGTCCGTGAAGCGTACATATCCCAAAGATTTCCAGGATTTCCAGCCAATTTTCTCTGAAAGACAGCTCAGAAGACAGCTTGTAACCTTCGATTATGATATGGATAGAATTGTTGATCGTGGATAATTCTCCAAACTGTGACTGAATAGTCATTTGGAAAAAAAAAACAACAAATAAAACTTCAACACATTGTATCTTGCAGACGAACATTTATATTCATTCAGAAAATTCATGTTAGGAGTTTTTCGAAGTACTTTCGAATCTATATATAGGAATAAATATATAGGCTTCAATAAATGGGCTTTACTTCACTGCGAAATTCAGTTATTTTCACGTATTCCATGGTCATACAAGTTGCGGTCGTTTTCAAATCAATAGTTTGCTAAGTGAGTTACGCCAAAAACTTCATGATCACAAAATTTCTTTGGGCTAGTTCTACTCAATTATGGAATTCAATCAATTGACCGTTTCCAGGGTGGACTATATTCAAACAAATTCATACTCTCACCGTTTCTGATATCGTCATGATGAGGCTCAAATTTCAGCCGCATTGTATCAGGTGTCCAATCATTTACGATATATTCACGATACTGTTCATGATTCGGAATCTGAAATATGATGAATCTGAATGATGGAATTATTTATCAGATTACAGTTCGACAGCTAGAGCTGCGCAACTGTCACTCATTTGGATGAATCACTAGTTCTTTTAGAAAATTTTGTATGATTTGCTTTTAGTAATAATCTCCGGTTTGAAAGGAAATGGCGGAATGAAGAAAATAGTGAAAATCGCCCAATGATATTATTTCGCTGAACAACGTTATCGACGATTGAAGGATGCGGTATCACATAGGAAAGAAAAGTTGAACAAATAACCGGCAAGGTCGTGGAAACCAATCACGTTAAAACCAAAAATCAGTGGAACGCCGCAACTCATGCGGTGGTCACATTTCCAATGATTCACAAGTTTCGTCATACATATTGTAACTTTAGAACTTTGTAGAGTGTAACGAAACATGTACTGAATGATAATCATCTATGTATCTAGTACTCAGAGGCTTGAAATCATTGCTGAATTCATTAAGTTACAAAAATCATAATGAACACGCCTTCAAGGTGAAGAAGACATTCATTTACGTCCAAAACTTCATTCCTGAATTATCTCTTCAATAGTTCCAGGAATACGTCTAATCTTCCATTCAATGTGAAACACCCCATATAAAAGTGAGTTCATTCTCATAAGAACGTCATTTTCTTGATAGCTAATGGACCTATATTGAAATGACGGATTCATGAATGGAAACTTGATTTGCAAGTCAAGAGGTTCTCCTCGAAATAACCTAATGACTGCCGATGACAGTATCATGCAAATTGAAGAGACTTATTTTCTTGCCGAAGAGGGTGTAATTGAGAAGGGGTGGTCGTAAGGAAAATGACGCTCGGCGTCGTTCTCCATGCCGGCGACAACATTGTGGGCGCATGTATAATATGTAGTGCACTTGACCTACTGGGGAACTCACTCGTCGTTATTGAAATTGACACGAGGTGAATTCATTAATAGTAATTGGAGCTTTCCAATGGAGACTCACTTCGGAAGAGGATTTGATCATGTACTCAGATATTAGATTGAACTGGGTAGAAGGATATTAAATTTATGATTATTAAAACGGAATGAAATTCGAATTCTCTTTTCTGTATAATAGGTTCATGTCCATATTTGTTCGATGTTGAGTGCACTTGAACTACTGAGGAACTAACTCGCCATTTTTGACTTTGACATTGTTGTCATTGTTAGTAATTAGGGATTTCAAATGAAGACACTTTTCTGGAGATTTTGAAAAATTCTCAATTGATAACATTGCCTTGAAATATGTGGCTGAAATGGAGAAGGAGAATAGGAGTTATCATCCATCGAATCGTCATCCATTAATAAACATTATACTTTGTTTCTAGAATGGTGAATGAACTGACTGTAGACTCCAGCATTATATACTATTTATTATTGTATCTTCAAACCATTTCGACCCAGCTTTGATACATCTTATCTCCATAACTAAATCTCTCTCTGAGATGTAGTCAATACTTCCATCGATAAAATGTTGAATATGCTGCAGTGAATGTTGATCTCCGATAGAATCTGACAATGTGAGGTGACCAGCTTCAGTTGGTCTGGTCTGTCTTACTGGAAGTGACGGTTGAATAGACAAGATTTCCGTTGATGATGGCATTCCAGAGCCGAAACGTCAGATTGTCAATTTGGTATTGTCATTCTCTAGGTCATGAAAAGTAACGTGAATGGAAAATTCAAACGCAGTTTCTATGCATTTTTCTGTGTATCTCCTAAAATAGTGCCGAAACGAAGCGCTTGTAGGAGTAATAATGAATGCCATACATTGAGGGTAAGATGAAGATGTTATAAGAATCATCCATTTTTCGAATCTCACATTCATATGCTAGAAAAGGGAACTGAGAACCATCAGTTTCAGAGCTTCTTGCAGAAGCATTTTCAAGAACAATACATTTCTGACTGTTGCAGCACTATACAGATGTTTAACTCCGATAATGAGAGCTATTTGATATCACATTCACCAACATTTGCATGATATGATTCGATTAATTACCTCAGCATATTGGACTGATAGAAAGTCATAATCATTTTCAGCTTTTTGTGGGATTTCCGAAACGAGGAGAGAAAGTCCCACAAAAAACTTGAAAATGAATGTATCACCTCCTCGAAGAACTTGCATACAGTATTTGAAGTCGTAGTCGTTTCAAAAATGCGATACACAAAATTCTTATAGATACTGAACCCTATAACGTGCAAGATTACTTGGATGCCTCTATGTAAAATGTACTATTTGTCCTTTTATGACGAATACTTCCCTCCGAACATGTATGTGATTCCATAATCTATATGTGATTCTTATTATTATTATTATTTTTATTATTATCATTATTATTATCATTATTATCAGTCGGAATGTTGGCTTTGGTGCCGACATAATTCAATTCTTCTGATTACGCAACTTCCCCCCTATTTGTTGTCGTGGTATTTTTTGTATTGTATGAGCTTGTGACAGTCTGTATAATGGAGGTCGTTCTCTGGAGAGCCAAGTGAAACCAGTAGAACAGCGTCAAAATCACATTTGTTTTCTTCTCGACAAACACAAGAATTGTCGCAACCGCTGTCCAATAATCTATATACCAAGCAATTAAATAGCTTGCCGACTTAATTACTGTCACTTCCTCTATTTCCGCTGCAATTCTCATAACGAGATAACTGCGGTCCTGAAAATATATTTCACTTCTCATCCGTACAATTTTTCCTCCGAGCTCAGCTTCGTTTCGTTCGGAATCACGCTATGCATCTAAAACTCCGTAGACAATAATAGTTCCATAAATGGATTTCCTCCAACTAAAACTCACCAATGAGGCTTTTTGATATTGGATTATCTGTTTTCCACCGGACCCCAATGATCGTTAAGCGTCCCTGCTGTTTAAAATGGATTTCCTGCACGTATATTCCCACCAGTCGACACCTTTCCCGGAGAGTGAAATGAATTTAAAAGGAAAGATGATGGCACTGGCGTACCCTTGAATAACGTCAGATGGTGATCACAGTATTTTTTTTCTGAAGAATCAACTCCGATCACTCATTGAATAGAAACTTCCGAGTCCGAGTATTCAATAGCAAGTGGTTCCTCTCAACTAACAATTCAGAGACCAAAGATTACTGAGGTCCAAAAATTTCTGCATGAAAATTGATGAAAAAACGAGATATCCAACATTTCATGAAACTCGAATACGGTCCAGTAGCAGCAATGCAATTGTTTTCTTTCACGCCAATTATGAAATATAGTTCTCGATGACCGCCCATTGAATATTGAATGTAACACTTATTGGATGAATTGTTATTTCTCACTAGTTGTCAACTCAACTCAAATCCTAGATTCCTACAGGCTGATCTCTCTCACCTGTGTTTTATGCAAAGTTCTTGAAAAAATTATCAACAACAGATTAACATGGTACCTAGAGCAACACCATCTCCTGATTCCGGAACAAAGCGGTTTCCGTAAGAATCGATCCACAGCAGATAATTTGGTGAGCCTTGAATCAGAAATACACGAAAGTTTTGCGAACAAACAGCAATGCTTAGCAATATTCTCCGATCTGAAGAAGGCTTATGACACTATCTGGAGGTATGACGTCATCAAAACCTTACAGACATGGGGCATCAAGGGAAACATCCTGAAGTTTGTATCAAATTTTTTAATGGAGCGCAATTTTCAAGTAAAAACAAACAACACTACTTCTACCAAACGGATTCAAATGAATGGCATACCTCAGGGATCCACCATAAGCGTGACACTCTTTCTCATCGCCGTCAATAATATTCTCCAACATATCAAACACCCTGTAAAAGGTAGACTTTATGCAGACGACTTAGTTATCTACACCAAAGGGAAAAACTGTGATACTCTTCAGAGAAATTTACAGAATGTCCTAGAATGTCTTGAGAATTGGTCAGAGAAAACTGGATTGTGATTTTCACTCAAGAAAACAAAATGCATGCTCTTCACAAAAAAATACCGCTCCACAGAACCACTATGGCCTACGATAAAAAAATTAACCTGGAAACACCACATTCAAAACCTAGAAGCACAATGCCAGAATGGACTTAATCTGATGAGAACTCTTGCCAATACAGACTGGGGTGCAGATTACTCATGCCAAATACATATATATAAATCACTCATCAGATCAAAACTAGACTATGGATCCATTATATATAATTCGGCAAAAAAGTCAGTTCTGAAATCATTAGACAGTATACAAAACACAGCCATCCGCCTAGCAACTGGAGCCTTTTGTACCAGTCCAAGCTCAAGTCTACTGTGTTTATCTGGAGAACCATCACTACATACCAGAAGAAAGTACTTAAGCCTATCTTATGCTACAGCGATATCTTCAAATAAAAACAATCCTGCCTACGGTTGCTGCTTCTCTGACCGATTTACATCCACTCATAATAGAATGAGAAACCTTGATCCACCCTTCTATGAAAGGATAAACAGATATCAATCAGACTATAATATCAGGAAGCTATCCCCATCACATTCTGTCGCCCCCACCATGGACAATAAAATACCGAAAACAAATACATCCTTGCAGGAATTCAACAAATATGATACTAATCCTAGAATAATAAAGCAACACCTATACGAGATCCTTGACACAATGCCATCATTCTCACGTATATATACTGATGGATCCAAAACTCCTGAAGGAACAGCTGCAGCATTCTCGACAAACCAGTACAAGGCCACTTACAAACTTCCCTCGATATTCAATGTTTTCAATGCAGAGCTCTACGCTTTATGGAAAGCCATGGAATATGCAAAAAATGAAAAATTACCAAACACCCTTATCCTTACTGATTCTCTCAGCTCCATAATGAGCCTCTCCCAAATCTACCCCCATAATCCAATCCTTCAAATGATGAAAATAGAACTTCAACACCTTCAAATGAGTGAACAGAATATTGTGTTCCTATGGATTCCATCCCATATCGGCATTAAGGGAAATGAAAAAACCGACATCCTCGTTCCAAGGTATTTCTGTCCAGTTCATTTTCATTCCCACTTTATACTAAATTTTCAACCTGCAAAAAATATTCGTTGAAACGATCGCTTTATTGAAATAAGAGTACTACTACAGTTACTCCATCCTGTGAATCTCATGCTCAAAATTGAGTAAAGTCAAGGCATCTCACTTACTTACTTTATGATTATATTCAACTCAAATGATGTCATTGATTTCAGGTGGTGATTCCTTGTCACATATTATGAAAAAGAAGTTCATATGAACGTTCCATTCGTGATACCATGCAACAACACTTCTCTTCGAACTCTGAGAACGGCATGCAAACTCAATTCATCTTTGCGGCTGTATAAAAACACTAGCGTGAATAAACAAATATCAGTTGTAGCAAAAAATTGCTAGGAGTTTTTCGCAGAGACATCTGAGAAATGGGGTTCATATTGCGAAACTGAAGAACGCACATTACGAGCGATTGATCTCTTGGGAATGGATTCAACTTTGAAATCCCAATTTCATGCAACCCTCGAACGTGAAAAAACATGTTGCGGATAAATTCAGCTACAGGAAGGCCTTCACTCCTCATATTAATTAAATTATTATAATAATGTAGGTGAATCGATAAAAACTTCCTCTTCGTTAAGGTCTGCCAGCTAAGGTCTCCACCCTGTATACTCACTCCGAGTCATATAGCTAGCTCACTTCTCAATGAGTACATAACATTGCAAAATGATCGAACATTCAGAATGATTTGATATTGAGTGATCCACAATTTTTTTATTGCAGGCTGTTGATTTCCTTCATGATCATCACGTATTCAACCTCATTCTAATCAAAATAAGAATTTCAATGAGAGACGAATGACCGGGGTGAAATGTTCGTGATCCACGAAGTACTCATGATGAATCGAAATGTTCCTCTGTGGAATCTCATAAAACATCTTCAATTCTTAGTCCTTTATTTCGTCATACTAGTACGCCATTGATTTCTTGGCATCGGTGGCTGGGCGAACGGCATCATGTACAATCTTATCTCGAAGGAAAAAGTACAAAAACGTTCGGTTGAGTCAGCGTGTCGTTCCTCGGCTCCTTTATTATGTGCATGTTCGTTTTTCCTTCTCTTTCCTGATCGAGTCTGTTTTTCTTGCTTCTCGGATTTTTTTCGATGTACTCTGCGAGTTTGATTGTGATATTCACGATAAGGAGCTTTTTGTCATTCGACAATGACGAGGCCGAACGACGAAACAAAAAAAACCGCTTTCGTTCTCCCATCTCGGAGGTACATGAAAAATATTTGATGCGTATGTGTCAACGGGGGTTATCCTTTCCTTGGGGTCGATGCAAAATTCAGAATGTCACACGGAGGACGAGATCTCTGTGAAATTGGTTTCAGTTCCCGCCGTCATACGAAATCACACGCATCGGTGTTGATGCTTACATATGCCCATGAAGTATGGAATTCAATATGATATAATTCATGAACACCAATAAAAAATGTGTGAAACTTCATGCCAACGGAAATAATGTCAACATCTCCTTTTTCATTGGATGATGAGTTTGAACTGCTCAGTTTCTCAGACAGAGTCTTGCTCGTATCCTCATATTTTGCTATAAATCTTTCCTTGAGTGAATATGACGTTCTATTCTCATTTCTGAACATATAGGTATCTGCTGAAGAACAAACATGCTGAGAGAAATCGTATGTATATGCGTTTCAATATTTTCAATGGATCAAATAATTGTCATGAGCCTGCTTTCAGACGGATGAGATTCAAAATTCCAGATGACTCGACTGAGAAAATCAATAAACTCAGTATAGTTCAAACAACTACCACGTGGAGTTCAGTAACTCATCTGAAGTGTGAAAATCATCGAGAAATACTGTTTGAGGACAAAGAAAGATATCACTAGATATCTGCCAGATATTTCCTAGTCCTCAACACAAAGTATACTATGAAAGCTGAACTCTTTCAGTTTTGAATATAAATAATTGACATCTGATACTTCGAAAGTTTTTCGTATGCAAATTTTCCGACGATTTATTTCCGGAATGAAAATATTCATATCGTTCTCCTGAAAAGATACCATAGATTTCTAAATATTGGTGATATTGCCAATTTTCCAAACATAGAAAAAAAATGCTGGTTTTTCCTTCGACCTTTGGTGACGAAAAAAATTCCACAGGCTGCATTGACCCATTTCATATAGATTTGTATTATTCATTCATGGATATCATCACAAACTGTCCCAATAATAGAACGGTAAGCATCTTACAGATATTATATGGAGAAATTTTGCGAGATCATGGCAATGAGTTCGTAGACAAGGAAGACATTGAAGAGTACATTACATGAAGAATCACTGAATACTGTCAGTGAAATATTCAGGAGGTGGTATATTCATTTTCCAGCTCTTGTGTGAGATTTTTGCAACTATTTCAATATATTCGTGTAGATGCCCCAAAATGTCACTGCGCTTGAAATTGAACCTTCAGAGACCTAGAAGAGAAATTCTTTATTTCCTCTCAGTGACACCTTGTTCTTTGAATTAAAAAAAATCGGAGTAGCCGTTTCGGGAACGAATTTGCTCCCGTTTTCAATAAGAAATTAAGACACTTCATCCTTGCGGAAATTTTCAATTAACTGTAGAAACGAGGAGAGAAAATTCCACACAGAAGCTAGAGAAATCAAAAAATATTCTAATTCTAGATATTTCGCGCCAAACAAATGGCTCACTATATATACTTCAGATTTCATGGATCATTCCTTACACCGTTTCCAAGGTATTGCTCATCATATTGAGTGATGATTGGTTCATGTTCAGTTCCTCCTTGAAATCATAGCCAATACGATTCCTCGTACGAAAAAAAAAGTTGTCTGAGCTGATAATGATTTGAATGGTTTGTGTACACCCTGTATACAAATGACGTAGGAGGAATTAAGTCGAAAAAAACGATGATTCTGAGTGAATTAGATGACTATCTGGAGATAGTCTTATGACAGGGTATTAACTTCAGCAGATAGAATTGGTCACAGCTTGAAAAACTATGAAGATGTAACGTCACCTCCTTCTTGAGGGGGTGTTACTAGAGTGGCGCTCAACGGGGTATGTCTATATCTAGGATAGACCGGGGTTGCCTCGAGCGCCAGTTGGATTATAGTGGTGAACTCCACTTTCTCCCAACCAGGATTTGTTGGGAGCTTCGGTTGGGAGGCCTAGGTAGCAACACAGTCGAAGCGACGGTATGCCAGGGGTCGAAGGCCTTCTGGACTATGAAAAGATCACAAGGGGGTGAGGGCTTTAAGTTCACCCACTTGGTTTCACCCTGGTATACGGGTTGCTGCGGGTGTTTGGTATATCACTCAGAACAAATAATCAGAACTAAAATTCACACTTAAACAGGTTTATTCACTGGAAACAATTAACAGATCGAATTTATCTCTCACAATGATTATTATCATAACCAAGAAAATACGATCACGAGGAAATTCGGATGACAGAATATGTCGACAGGAGTCAGTCACAAGATAGCAAAAATTCCACAGATGAAATAATCTCAGGGTAGATTATCCTAACCACATATATCTACGGGTGACAATTAATTAAGCAGGGTGACTTAAGCAGGGTGACAGCTAATCTGACTGGTATTCAAAGAGTAAGCCGTGCAACGTGCATCCGGGAAGCGCCTATGCGAGTAGTTAAGAAGCTCTACCCCTGCAAAACAAGTTCTGGTCAATGTACAAAGACTATTCACCCCTCTGGGGTTTGCAAGATAATTACTATCAGGGTGGTCTCGACGCTGACTATAAGCCTTATGCGACCAGGAGACCGGGATGCTCACAACCCTGGTGACGCTTGGTGTTGACTGCTACGCAGACCAAGAACCTCGACCGTTACAAGGGTGGTTTTCCTGATGAAACTCTTTACGTTAGGATTTCAAACCACAGAACTTATCCTGCAGGTCATTACAAATGATACCTATATATGCAACAGGGCAGTTCCAATGCTTACTCTGTACTAGATTCTGAATTTCACTGGCCGCTGTCAACCGTCACGACAAATGTCACAACAACTGGATTTATACTGGAAAATTATTTGATCTATAAAGTTAATCTGCAGTTTGATAGAACTATGAGAAAATGCAGTGAAATCAAAATGCAGTTAACTCACACTTGACTGGTAATATACTTCACGAGTGAATCGTCGGCAGAAAAAGCTCTGGCTCACTTTTTCAACTTTGTGTAACACAAAAACGGGATGTAAATACAGGAAAACTTCGAGCACGTTGATCACTTTTTATAACGGTTATACGAACTGAATCAAACGGTAAGAATCGGACTGAATCAGAATAATCACTGCCAAATGTCTATCTATATATCTCAATCTTTATAACTGTCGATCTATCTATATATCTGTGGATGTCTCTAACTGTGCATCCTCGGGCCTCTGGATTTTGCTACTTATACTCTTTTCAGGTTTGGCAAAAAAACAAAGCGAGGTCGGGATTCTGATTGGTCGGGCTGGTCTGGCCTCGAGCTGACCATGATTTGTTTTCTCAAGGAAAAAGTGAACACTACTTGACCTCGGGTCTGGAAACTTGCGGTGGAAATCATTTTTCCTCAAAACCGGTAGTATCAAAGTGCTTGGCATTCCATGTTTGTGCTACTGAGCGAATTTGATTGCAAAATTACGAAGGATAACAAAGTTATGACCTAAACAATATCACATGACCCTGAAATGTCTTTCCAGGTATGAAAACCATTCTAACTCTTTCCAAAATCATAAATACACTCTCCATAGGCAATAAGAAGTCTTAGTCTCTGGGTTGATCAGGATTTCCGGATGCAAAAATCATTGCCAGATGAATAAAGCAAGTAAACGGATAGCATACTGGACTTCTTATTTCCCAGGGCTCTGGACGGTCTTTATGCAATCAAATCCTACCAATACTAATATCAAGAGTCTGAAACTGATATGTATGAAATCATTAGCCTGGCAGTGCTTTCAAAACGGAGGCGGGGTGTCATGAAGTTGATTACCCTCAGCAGGGTGCAACAAGGCTAAACAAGGTTAGTCTGGGGTAGGGCTCTCTGGGGGGCTCAAAATACTAGCCAAAGGAGCTCCTTGATTCATGAATTGGTCAATCAGGTACACAGGGTGACTCTAAAATGGCCTTAACCTCATTTCTCATATGAGGCTCGTACACCGAAGCCTAGTAATGAAGCTGGTGAGAAAACACTTCATTACAAAGATTTGAATTATTTCAAGAAATACAGAGTTGATATATATTTTAATATTTGGTTCATCTCGCATCCATCGAACACCACCCTTATCCATATTTCTTTCAAAATATGCCCTATAGGTGTATCTATATTTGTGTACATTCAAATTGGAGAATATTGGTTTTTGCGTCACTAATTGAACACCCTGTATGTAGATTTGTTGATAATTTTCATGACGCCTTGCCGAAAGATTTCTGTTTCGAGCTCACTCTTGTCCAGATGGTATCAATAACCAATATATGAAGCACAGTCCACCTGTCCATATATCACTGATAAATAATGGCGAGTCGAACTTCTCACTGGCAATGCTCTGGTATAATAATTTTTATGGATTTCAGGGATTCCCAACTTTCCGTATTTTTTCCCACATGATTTGCGATTCCCTCGGGTGCGCTAAAATGTATCGATCCGGTGTTATTCATGGCCTTTTTGCGGAAATGAAATTCATAAATTTGGGAAGGACTTATGGATTGCTGTTGGAACTTCAGATTTGATGACCTCAGTTCTGCGATCCGAAATAGCATTTCTCATAGCCATGACATTTTCATCATGGAGACATTTTATCACTCGAAGAAGTTGAAAACGGCTCTCTCGAGATCATATATAATATTTTGATCCATTTTTCACCAAATGATTGTGCATTCGAGTTGGAGAAACTCGTCGTTGTTGAAGCTGGACATTCATCACTAGTTCAAAGTGACCTCAGATATTCAGGACTTGATTTCTGTCTCCTCTCTTAGTTTGGAAAATGTGGGGTCAGTCTCGAATAGGAGCCTTTTTCAGTTTCCGTTCTCATCCCCAGATCCTAACGTTGTTTGTATCGTTTCGAGTCATTTTCCACTTTCTACTTCTGAATCCTCAATCATGACATTCAATGCTACTGCACCAACAGTTATCCGTCGAAGTTCATTGAGACTGCTTTATGTTTTTATTTGGCCTATGATTCCCCATTCTACTCCGCTCTTCACTTATTTCTCCTTCTCTTGGATGGAATGTTGAATGTATGTCTGTTCACATCACCAATGTTCATAATATTTGTGGTTTCATCGATTGAATTCTTGTAAAACTATTTCATGAGAGAGTAATCCCTATTTTCAATCACATTACTCTCAATCACAAAACTCTCTGCATTTGAATGTCTATGGAAATGCAGACGCCATCATTTCGTTCAACAAACGTCTTCTCATTCGCTACTGGATACTTCAGGAGAACTTTTGCATGGTTGCAATTCTTTTCCTGCATTGTGGAAACCCCTGTATATGAAATGGATATTTTCGGCAGTTTTCTCGGTTCTATAATACTTTATGGTCTTCGTAGGGCCTTCTTTCATCTTACTTGGTGGTATCGTTATATTCGAGTGGATAGGGATCGCAGTAAAACGTAACATGAGGCGTATATATTTTCCTTTCCGCATTATCCCAGGGTTGTCTCGGAATGAGGCACTCGTAAATGTTCTAGTGTGATTCCTCCTTTTTCCACACAACAAAACAATTCATACTGCCTTATGGTGACTACAACCATTACCCCTTAGTGTAGAATCACGCTATCAAGTTTACTGACGCATTTTCCAAACACCTCGTATTCTCTCCTGTCCGCTTCTTCCATCGTAGCTGAAACATTTTCATCACTATATAGTATGACAATGGTCTGCGAACGCATCATTGGCGACGTTCCATCTGCCTCTACCTTCCAAAGATTCTTTTTTTCAGTATCAGATAACAATACTGCGCGGTATACATTTCATTATGCTTTTCATTTACCGCATATCGCATCAGCAGAGGGACGGACGTTTCGAGAAAGAACAAAGAGAGAGCAACATAGAAGATGAACAGTATATTATTCTGAGAGAATCGCTGAATGATGCTGCATTGATAGTATCAACATGCCTGATATCTATTTGGAACATTGACATATATCGTTCACGCCAAGAGAAAAACGATGTACTCACCCAAGTGCCTGACCCCTTCTCAGTGATGTCTGTTCCTACTGAGATATTCGCTCTGCCAATTTTACAAATTTCCTCATCTCAGGTTGGATAATCTGTGTAAGGTGTATATTCAGAATGCGGAAGAAATCTTAAATGATCAGAGGGTTCCTTCTAAACGAATGATAAATAAGTGCAGTTAAATAATGAATATTGAATTATGAAATATTGTCATATAGGAAACAAAGATGATACCAATGAATATCAACAAATAATTTTCGTGAAGTAATATTGAAAACAGGGAATCAACTCGTAACATAGGCAGGTACTGAAAGTTATTGTTTTTATACAGGGTGGTCTATCGACAACGTACCGCAAGACATTACAGGCTGGGAAAGAACTTATCGATAAATTTGTTTGTCAGGTAGGCACATTTTGACGTAACAAGCATAGTAAAACCTTCAACTCCCTGAGTAGGGGTGTCGCCCCAACATTTTTTTCAAATAAGAAGGAGGGTCAAGCGATACCTCATCTGTGCATCGGCAAAAACAGCGACTCGGCAAAAATAGCGAATTCATTCGAAGCAACTCATTGCGATGAAGTGCAATTGAAGTGATCCTTGTATTTTTCGTTCCACATGATGGTTGGAGTTTCGACGCTTCATATTCTCTGAAAGGGTAGATCGATTTGAAAAATCTAAGCAGCACTGTATAGGGAATGACAAGCCCCTTCTTAAGAGGTATCGCTTGACCCCCCTTCCCATTTGAAAAAAATGTTGGGGTGACACCCCTACTTAGGAGGTTGAAGGTTTTACCATGCTTGTTACGTCAAAATGACAAAAAACTTGACCTGTTTTCGGATTTTATCGGAAAGTTCTTTCCCAGCCTGTAATGCCTTGCGGTACGTTCCCGATGGGACACCCTGTATACGTATAATACAGCCCAACCAGAGAAAACAGTATGAAAAATTCGTTACAAACGGCAATCCAAGCACTCGTCCGTTCGGAAATTCATCTGCCATGGACTGTACAATATGTTTCCGTCTGTAACTTACGTTTCAATAAACTATTCTGATATTGCTGCAAAACATAACCGACATATCTGAGTTTCTTCTCGAGAACAATCTGCAAAAAGTACAATATCGAATATATTCCACACTATACAGCGAGAGAATTCACGAGATTTTCATGAAAGAGTATTGGTACCTACCTGAGATTTCTTGAGGTTTATGCTTTCGATTTGGAGCGCTCTATATGGCGTATTTATTGGCTGGCCGGCAAAGCTTCTCCGTGAAGTGTGTACAAATGCTATACCTATTGCGCTATCTTCCGATGACTCTGAATTTCAGAAAATACGTGAGAGCTAGTTTTGAATCGCTCCATTATTGATGATGGAAAATACCGTTCGTGCCAGTTAGATATGGAAACTTAACCTGAATATTAGATTAATCATTCGAAATTTCAGGTAAGCTATTATTATTGTGAATATAATTGTTCATTTATATTGAAATAATGAATGTACTCATTTCATGAAACGTGCTCGTTAAATATCTGAATATACTAGATGCATAAAAGCAAATAATCTGAACACGAATATTGTCCGGTCATCAATTTGTGGTTTCGTCTCGTGTGCCATTTAGTTAGAATAATACCATATATTACAACAGGTGATTATAATGATCAAACCTGTATCACTCTGATAGAATGGTACCTCGGAGGACATCATTCATATTGAATTGTGTTCGCCTATTAGTGAAGTCACGCAAACAAGAATATCCTTCGTATGTTATGATATGTTGAAATTATATAGGGTTTTTCATGATGAGCACGAACGAAACAACGGATCAATTCGAGGATCAGGATATATCAATAAATCAACACAATCAATCGATTGTCTGAATTTATGTCTGAAGTTATAGTCACTGGAATGGAAGGCGATTAATTGAGTCATTTCTGTAGAACAGTTCATTGTGTTCGGGAAGTATTATTTCACCATCCTTTACATTACATTCTTTTCGATTTTGATACATTTCTTCCGAGCGCACAAAACATGTAATCGTTACAACGCCATTGTAGGATATTCTTTTTCGAGGAGTTTTCCAACATGGAATCGCCTCAGGACTCCAACAATATTATTCAGTCATCATGGATTCACCTGGAACGAAAATAGACGAGCATCCCCTTCTGTACGCAACGCACAACTAGAGATCAGAGGCGTAGATAGTTCGGAAAGAGTTAGTTGGTGGAAAAATATTCCATGCACGCAGCCAGTCAGAACATTTTTTTTTTCATACTTTCTTGATGTTTTTTTCATCTCTCGACAGCACGAAAGGAGAATCTTTGATGTTATGAGCTATCTGACTCCATCTTGAGAGTTTGGAAGTCATAACATCAGGAAAGACTTCATTTGCACGGAACAGCTCTTCGCACGGAACTTGTCGAACATCGCTATACGAAGCACTATATATTAATATAACGGCTAAGCTAACAATTCATTGGCCTAGTGAAGTCTTTCCCGATATTTACCTTCTCTCCCGAAATTTTACCACTGGCTAACACGATGTTCCTCAAGCATCATATGTTTTCCTTTCGCGTTGTCATCAGATAAAAAATAGGAAGACAAGTTTTGTCAAGCAGTTCCCGCATGGGCCTCACATAATCGTCCCAATTCAGAAATCACAGAAAAGAGAGTGGATATAACTTGTGTGAGTAATACTATCAAAAAACTGTCTCTCTGATTTCATCTCATCTATGAAGAGAGAAGAGATTTTACTTTTGATAATCATTTTATAAATTCTTCATTCCTGGAAGATATTGAAAACATGTTGTTTACTACTGTCTGTAAGTTTTTCGAGGAGGTGGTACATTTATTTTCCAGTTTTCTGTGGGATTTTCTCTCCTCGTTTCTAAAAAATAGAGTAGAAGTTATCAAAAATTATTTCAATATATTTGTAGTAAGGACAGATTTTATGATCTGCCCCAAAATGTCACTGCGCTTGAAATTTTAGATACCTAAAAGAGAAATTCACTTTTTGTCAGTGACACCTTGTTTCTGAAAAATTTGGAGATACGATTAAATTTAATAAGAATAAAACCTCTACTCATCTTGATGGACATTTCGGGAACGAATCTGCTTCCGTTCTCAACAAGATAAGTAGAGGTTTTATTCTGATTAAATATATTTGTGTTTCCAAATTTTCCGAAAACAAGGTGTCACTGACAAATAGAGAATTTCTAAAGAATTTCCAGATTTCGTGAACTAATAGGTGTTGAATGTACGATATTTTATGAAAATGAGTGAAGGTGAGTTGTCCAGTTATTATCTCCTCAATATTGTCCCAGCTGCCATCTGAGTTTTCGTATTATGAGGTATTATAATTGTTATTCCATTATAGCTCGATGCCGTCTGGCGACTATTCAGAAATGTCATGGTTTCACGTTTCTGCATCGATCAAAAGAAATGCCTTCAGTTATGTTGCAAATTCTCATATTGATGAATTATTGAGTGAATCGACTACAGTAGATACAGAAAAACCAAGAGTATCCTCAATTCAATGAGTAATCTTTCATAGTTCACGAATAATCGAATTACTGATTCCTGATCATCAAGCTGTTAGAACCTTGTGACATTACATTCAATTCAACCTCAGGTATTATTCTCGTGGTGAAACTGACATTTCGTTAATGCCTCGATTGAATTCATGGATTTCATCTATCACTTCATTCATTTAGTTTCTGAACATTTCCAAGAATATAACTCTTCTTTTTTCTACCAGCTGATATATAAGTACTTGATTACATTCTCATTGGGTCAAGGCTGTAGGTTCTTACTATAGACATCTATTTCAATCAACCTGTATCTTGCATATTGCATACTTTTTGCAGAAACTCAGCCGATGGTATGGTAGAACAGCTTTTCAAATACTCCTCAAATTTTCCTCATATTAGGAATTATTTCCCTTCAATCTGAGTTTCCTCTCTATCCAATCTCTACTCCAATTTCATTCGCGATGACTCTGTAGAAGATTAGTGCGTTGGATATCTAGAGACTCAATGCGACAGAATCTCAAGCTTGTATCTTCACCAGGAGGGCAGATCCCAGAATGTCCAATACGAGGAACCTCTAGTCCCATGAAGTTCTTCGATACCCATTCTCGGAATTACTAGCACTATCACATGGGATGACCAAATGAGGACCATTCCGAGAACTGCTCCACAGAAATATATAGTTTTCTGTACCGTGCAAAATGGTACTTCTTACCCCGGCAGCTCATCAAGATCTACGAAGGGCATATTCGACCTGTCTTGGAGTGAAAATCATACGCTGAAGCTCGCAGATAGTATTCAGGAGAGCTATTTGTCTAGCCGGTGACAGTACACTCACGAATTCATAGACCTTTCTAGAACATCGTAGAGAGGAGATTTCTTCCTCTTTCAATGCTATGGTTGCTGCTTATTCTACCAAGAGCGATTCCAGGTAGATAAACTAGACGAGTTCATGCTGGTCAGTTGTACGAACTTGGGTCTCAATGTTCTCATCACCAAGCATCATTCTTCAACATAAGGCAAAGTTGTGAAGTTCCCGATGGTGAAATGATCTCTCATGCTCATGACCACCAGTTTTTCAAAATTGGAATTCTAATACTTTCCTCCTCTCCGAACATTGCACTGCTGATACACACAATGTTTCACGAGCTATGGGTTTTCCTTTTGTGTTGTCGTGTTGTCAAAGACTCCGAAATTCTTCTATATGCAGATGATTGCAAGTTATATAGTAAGATATCCAACTTGAACAATTGCAGCATCCTACAAAAAGATATCCAAAAATTGTCTGTATGGTGTGAGGACAACTTACTTCCTCCTAATTTAAAAAAATGCAATCTTGTCTCCTTCAGCCGCAAAAAATCACCCACTGAATATCCTTATGTAATAAATGGAAATATTTTGCAAAAAATAGCAGAATTCAAAGATCTTGGGGGTATTGCAGCGTCGTATGGAATCCTTGTTACAATATACATGTCATGAATTTGGAGAATATCCAGAGACGTCTCTTGAAGTATGTTAGTTTTAAGTGTGATGGAATCTATCCAAACCAAGGTATTCCACATGAAGTGCTACTTTCGAGATTTCAGGTACACTCTCTAAACAATCGTCGTAAATACCTAGGCATATCATTTTTGCAAAAGGTTATATTATCTCTATTTAACTGTCCTTATTTACTTGCACGTATAAATTTACATGTTCCCAGGCTACCTGTAAGGAACAGTAATACATTTTATCTTCCCTTCCCTCAAACAAATGTACTCACACGCTCTCCTCTATATAGAATATCTTGATCATTTGTCAATTCAAAATGACGTTGATATTTTTAACTGCAAGCCAATTGACATTAAAAGAGCTATCTTGCAAGCATAAGAATCTCATGGTGACGATGCGTACGAACTTTTTTCCCACGAAGTCTTTTTTTTTTTTAAGTTCATATACGCATATCATCACTATTATTTCTATTTTTTTTATCATTGTTATCAATATTCAAGATTATTCATATTCATCTCTGTGTAATGTGCAATCTGCACCCTAGGTTTAACTTTACATTAGCGTTTTTATGCTTTGGATGTTTCTTTCCCATTCTGTAATTGGCTTCGGCTGTTGAATGGTGTACTATTAAATGAATAAATAAATAGATAAATAAAAGATGAAAACAAGCACTTGTTCGTTCTTTCTATGAAGATGCCTTTCCTGTCCAGTCCGAAACATCATAAATTCGATTAGGATTATGTCACACTTGTTCTCGCAATGTTGATGATACTGAATATCTCGAAGTATAGGGACACATTCATGGAACGAAAAAATCCAACAGGTCTTGGGTGATCATTGGAATCAGTACTTCTTCGGGGACATCATAATCCACAGTCAGTGAGCCACTGGTCAGACGTTACACACCTCTTCGGAAATGATTTCAGCATCGTGAACGCTGGAAATTTCGCACGCCCGGCACGCTCGCGTTATTACGACAGTCTCCGACTAGAACAAAAAAACTGATAGTTTCTAGGGTGTAGATGTACGCGTTCCGAATCTGCCATGGAAAGGGATTCCGGAGATCGCTTTAGGACATTCGCACGTTGGAAAGGCACGAACTGAAGCAAGCAAGTCATGAATGTATGGGATTGGGGTAGTGACGTGGTCTAAACTTTCCACATAGAGAGAAGGAGATAGAGCTGGTGGACAACGTATTCACGGGGCTTAATTTTCATTTGAATTACTTTATTCCACTCACTATACACTTGAATTTGAGTAATACCTGCTGACATGAAGAATTTGTCGTTGACTGAATTCCAACGTGATTCAGGCAAATTTGAGTAACTTATTGAGGAGATCATACAATGGGTGAAGGAAGTTTATCACTTCGATTTTCAAGTATATTGGCTCTTTGTTGCTGTACTTTGTCCCTTTCTTTCTTTGAAATCGGACCATAGTTAATGGGGCTGTGGCTTGGGAATTTTTTCAAAAATCACCCTATACAGAATGTCCGGGAATTAGGAAATGATGTACGGAGAAGGAGAGATTGGTTCAAAAGAGTGCTTTGAAAAATGGTGCCAGAAGTTCCTGAACATTTTTAAGGAAGCTCACATGTACTGAAGTTATAGGTCTCCCAAGTTGATTTTCTGAATAAACATATTTCTTCATCACATTCTTCTAGGGTACGGGATCTCTTGAAAATTTTGCCACACTTAGTACTGATGTCCCTTTGCATCATTGGTCATTTGAATCCGTCGAAGAACCTCAGCAGCTACTATGAATGGAGAACAAAAGAAAATATACGGAAAAGATCCTCTAATCCCATCACGATGGAATGATGAAACCCGTCTTGAAAATTAGTTTGCTCTTGATTTTCCACCATGAAATCTGTTTATTCTCAACAATTGCGAAGTGTGCTTTGGAATCAACTGTTGGGGTCGTCTAGGAAACAAAAAGCTCCCTTCGAAATTGATTTCAAACTTCAAATAATCAACTTTGGAGGCACAAACCTCCATTTTCATTATTAGTTTGAGGAAAATGTAACAGGAACTTTTGGAAATATTTTTTTACTTCCTCACTCGTTTGATTTTCCTCGCTCAATTTCCCTACACCATGTTTACTTCCGTAGCATCGAAGATATATTCGATTATTGTCAGTTCATGGAATAATATGAGGCTGAATTCAACGACGTCTTGTAAAATCATTCCAGATTGTTTCCACTTCCTAAGTCTATCACTATATTACATACTTTGTATTTCCAAAGTTGCTATGAAAAAAATTCACCATAACTATATCAAGTGCTCATTTCGAGCATTCTTCTGCACAATTCAGCCTTCCGAAACACGCTCTTCTCTTTTCAAATCTCCTAAAATTTGTCTAGCACGGATGAATTGCCATAAAAGGTGGGATATCAATTAATTATGACTTTAATTGCTTGCACTCGCGAAGAAATTAAATGAAACTTCCGTCGAGCATACGAACTAAGGGAATTGAATGGATTCCAAATTGCGAATATGAGTGCTTTCAAGTTTGCGCGTGGAATTGTGAAAGGCGCATTCCTATAAAGTGGAGGGCGGAATTGGCGAGCATCGCATCTCAAGGAAGAGAATGTGAATATGGAGTTCGGAGGCGCCTGCATATACACAGAAAAAAAATGCGTTACCGGAAAAATATTCGTATATAGGTACGAATGAATGATTTCGGTACTGAAACAAATATTCGGTTTCGTCATCTGCATTATCAATTGAAAATGTGGAATGATTGTAGTGAGCGCCTTTCAACTGGAGGGCCGCAAAAATTTTCAGCTATTGAAAATCAGAATGGTTCCAAAACTACACTTTCCAATTTCTATAATATATGACCACACAGACATAATCAACTGTTTCATAATACAGGAATATCTTCATATTTACGACTCGAGAGTTTTACGCTGTGTACGTCATATTGTTATCAGTGTAGTGAAATTCTTGGAATACGATGAACTTATATCAACTTCAGAAACATGAATAGCTCGAGATCGTATGAAAATAGAAATATATTTATTTTCCTTTGAATACTCTAGGAGTTTGTTTATTCTATTTCAGACATTTCATTTTCACGCTAAAGTGTATTAGCTCTCGGTCTCTTGTCATACAGATTCTCAATTGAAATGTTGAGTTCTGTATGAATGTTCATTTTCCAGTTTTTTGAAGGAATTTCCTCTCATCTTTTCTGGAGAAAGAAGTAGAAGTTATCAACAATTATTTCAATATATTTGTAGTAAGGACAGATCTTGTGATCCGCCCCAAAATATCACTGCACTTGAAATTGAACCTTTAGATACCTAAAAGAGAAATTCTAGATTTGTCAGTGACACCATGTTTTTAAAAATTTGGAAATACAAATATGTTCAATCAGAATAAAACTTTCTCTCATCTTAGTGGACGTTTCAGGAACGAATTTGCTCCCGTTCTCAACACAATTGGAATCATTTTTCTTCGCAAAATGTTTTCAACGTGCAGTTGATTTCGACACTGAAAAGTGACAATTTGGAGACGGACACACCCTGTACATCATGTAATCATCTTCGTTGAATTCAATCAATTCCATGAGAACAGAATTGTGTCGTTGTGGACAAGGGAACTGTTTGGAGCTTCCAGTTTCAGGGGCGTCTTGACATTTTGACATTTTTCACACACGCCTCTGATTCATATAGAAAGTAATTGCGACTCAGATCCTTCGCTCTATCATCATGCATTCCCCAGGTCATATACGTTACGGATTCTGCCTCGTTTTCTAATCAACAACGCTTCAGAATCAACGATGTTGTAGAAATTCATAATGAATTTTATCATTCGGGGCAAGGTAACATGAGTATTCACAAATGAAACCTGATAGTTCACAAACAGTGTGCCTGAAAATGAAAATGCAATCCAGGAAGTTATAGAACTTCATAATATGTTTGATTATAAAAGAAAATGCAGTGAGCAGTGGGTACATTATCATGCCGTTATGGAATTCGATATGATGGAGTGGGTATCGTAAAATAAAAGTTCATACTAAGTTTGGAAATTGAATGGTGGAAGTTGGAACATGTGCGAAATACACAGATTATAGCGACCGCTCTGTCATTCCATTTTTTTGAGTAACTGAATAAATATGATTTATTGCCGTAGTTCCAGTTTGGAACACTTAGTTTCCACGTGCAGGAGCGTATAGCTGGGATATTCAAAGGTAAATCATCCAAAAAAGTGTACGGGCAGAGAGTTTCCTTTTGAATTAGGTTAAAACTTTCCTACCAATTCAAAATAAGAATAGATTTCTGACCCTTTGTTCCATCGAGTTAGATTACTAGAATATTACCGTTAGAATAATAACAGTTCACACATAACATATATATATATATATATATATATATATATATATATATATATATATATGATAATTGATAATAATTTTGTACACTTTGGTGATCATACAGGGTGTCCTTAAAAGGTCTTTACAAAAAGCTACCACATATTCTTCAGACCAAAACAATTCGATACAAGCAAACTTACCTCAGTAAAAAGTTGCTTAGTTTGGGCGCTAGACGGCTCTGGAGTTGAAATTTTCAAATCGATTTTGCTTCATAACTTTTGAACGGCTCATGAGATTTTTTTCAAATTTGGTACGTTGGCATAGACTCATCGGGCAATGAAACTCATATCATAATCATAATGAATATCATTCCATGGGCGTAGAACTTGATTTTTTCAGTAAATAAACATCTAAAACTCCTACACCAATGGAAAAAAATTAGTTTCAATATGAAATCTAAATTATTCAACTCATTCACTACAAAAAAGGTACTCTTGACAAAAGTCGATTACTCTCATGGTTTCGACAAAATTTTAATTTTAGTGATTTAGAGCATAATTAATAATAAAACGATTAACAGATATTTCATAAAAATTGTTGAAAATGTTCACCATTTTCACGTATACAAAGATTTATACGACGCAAAAAGTTGAAATGTACTCTTTGCATAACTTCTTCATCGCCTGTAAGATTATTCGTCGCCTGTTGGATACGTTGCCATAATTGTTCTACAGTATTCACAGGGGTCTTGTAAACCGTAGACTTGAGATAACCCCATACAAAATAATCCATCGGTGTTAAGTCTGGAGAACGTGGTGGCCAATTCACGGGTGCATCATTACCTCTACCTATCCATCTGTCTGGGTACTGTTGGTTTAAAAAATTCCTAACATCCACCGAAAAATGTGGTGGAGCTCCATCGTGCATAAACCACATATCTACCCGATGTTGGAGTGGTAAATCTTCCAACAAATTTGGCAACGTATTTCGTAGATGTTGTAAATACATGTCTCCTGTTAATCTTTGTGGAAGTATGACAGGACCAATTATAAAATTTCCTATTATTCCAGCCCAAACGTTGATTTTGAATTCGTGTTGAAAATGGTTTATTTTAATGGAATGAGGATTTTCAATTGCATAAACGTGTTCATTATGAAAATTAGTTATTCCTCTTCTCGTGAAACAGGCTTCATCAGTGAACAAAATATTCTTTCCGAAGTTCAGATTCATTTCTCTTTGCAAATTAATGAACCTACAAAACATCAGACGACTTTGTGAATCATGGATTGATAAATCTTGAACTGGCGTCTTGTGGTATGGGTATAATAATTGTTCTCTTAGTACTTCATGAACGGCATTCCTAGAAACTTCTAGTTCATTACTTATCCGTCTAGTACTCAATTCTGGATTTTCTTCAATACGGTCTAAAATTTCTACTTCGACTTCGGGAATCCTTACATAACGCTGTCTTCCATAATCACCAGTTCTAGGAGCAAAATGACCGGTCTCCCGAAGACGTCTCTCAACTGCAGCAAAGGTTGGGTGGCTTGGTACGCGACGATTTGGAAACCTTGCCGAATACACCCTCACACTCTCTCGACCATTTCCTTGACAATATCCGAATACCAATAACATATCGGTGTATTCTTCATTGGTGTATTGTACGGCCATGATAAATCAGAAAAGTCCGATATCAACAATCAACGTCAATAAAACTCGACAAATCAACACAGATGAAACTATGGAAACCAAGAATGTGAATATCACTGTTTTCGAGCAGATAATAATAGTCTTCAGAAAAAAAAAACCAGTGCTACTTATTTTCAATAGAAATAACCTATGCAAAAAGTACATCTCAACTTTTTGCGTCGTATAAATCTTTGTATACGTGAAAATGGTGAACATTTTGAACAATTTTTATGAAATATCTGTTAATCGTTTTATTATTAATTATGCTCTAAATCACTAAAATTAAAATTTTGTCGAAACCATGAGAGGAATCGACTTCTGTCAAGAGTACCTTTTTTGTAGTGAATGAGTTGAATAATTTAGATTTCATATTGAAACTAATTTTTTTCCATTGGCGTAGGAGTTTTAGATGTTTATTTACTGAAAAAATCAAGTTCTACGCCCATGGAATGATATTCATTATGATTATGATATGAGTTTCATTGCCCGATGAGTATTTGCCAATGTACCAAATTTGAAAAAAATCTCATGAGCCGTTCAAAAGTTATGAAGCAAAATCGATTTGAAAATTTCAACTTCAGAGCCGTCTAGCGCCCAAACTAAGCAACTTTTTACTGAGGTAAGTTTGCTTGTATCGAATTGTTTTGGTCTGAAGAATATGTGGTAGCTTTTTGTAAAGACCTTTTAACGACACCCTGTATATTACCGAAGTGTATATTGATTTTTCATACCTCCTGAAATATTAACCTACTGATAACTCGTTGGGAGTACATATTTTTGATTCTGATGGATATCGACTAGACATGATGCATATGATAGCTATCATCGAAGAACTATCGAAAAACTATCGAAATGTTGGAGCGGTATAACCATGAAAATATTTTGGAATGGAAGAGAACAGTGAAGTCCAAAAATTCAGAATTCTCAGTTATTTCTTACCACGAAAACTTCGAACAAACGGCTACCGTGAAAAACCTTGTATGTACAATGCATCCCATTTTGGTTGAGACCGGCAGGTTCCTCGGTTGTTATTCGAAGAGGGAGCTCCGCTGTTTCTTCTTGCCTTTTTTCCAAACTCGAAAGGTCAAATCAGAGTTCGCATTACTGATTCTGAACTGTTCATAAGGTACATGCCGATTTTGAAAATTATTACTAATGTTTGGAACCCTTTCATATCTACGAGGTCATAAAAGAAACTGCCGAGCTGAGAACCACGTCTGATGAAGAATTCTGTACAGAATCCAGTGGCGTACTATTCTTCTCATACACAAACTTATATTCCTTCGATGGAACACCTCACATTTCATAATCTCGTTGAATTTGTTCTCTCCCTTCGAAATGATATATGAAATATTAGTATATATGTGTTTATAGATCCGATCCTCAGAAAAGCTGAATTTTTGCAAGCTAGTTTGAGGAATTTTCATTTGTGATTATTTCATGGGGAAGTTAGGAGAAGCATGCGGGCAGTAATCAACTGATACGGAATGGATAACGAATCTACCTGATGTGGTGATGAATTAGTTTGTGTATTCTCCTCTTGACTACCAAAAAAAAATATGAACTCCGAACTCACAGTCAGAATTATAACCATGTCATTGTATTGAATAGTTTTTGCTATGAATGATGCGACAGGGATATGTTCTTGCTATAATCAATTCCAGTATTTTGTATTTGGAAGAAATATAGAAACGGCAGTTCGTTGGGGAACGTGGGTCCCAGAAATACGGATCATTGATTCATGGAATGAGAAATAATCCTTGGATTGAAGCAAAATAAAGTTCAAAAAATCAGACCTGTAGCTGGCTTGAATCAAAATCTGCTGATACCCTATAAACTCCACCTCGAATAGCTATTTTCCATGTATAAAAATGCAAAGTGGGTATCCAATTTGAGGGCACCGTCAGACAAGAGTAATTAAAGTTTTTTGAGCTCGCGAAAAAATGCCGCTTAAGTAGAAAACGGTCCATTGCTAACTAATTTAAGTTTTCCTCTCGGACATAATTGGATTTGAAATAATTGCTTGCCATTCATAAACCCGAGAATATGTTTGTTCAGCTCCCAAGAATTATTATAGCTATAAAAATAATTCTTTAGTAGGTGATAAAGTATATTTAATGTCTCTCTTCTGTAAAGGAATAACTCATCCTCCATACTCCCAAAAATAGGATTTCATTGGCGGAGACCAGTTGAAGTTACATACGAAATGTGCTGGATGAATTTATGATGAATAACGAAGTTTATTAATTGAGTGTGTCTGTTGAGTTGCCAATATTTGGACATTTTTGGCCAACGGTGAATCGTGTAGATGTTTTCAAAGTATTCAGATCAAAATAGGATACATTTCATGTGTTTTCCTAACTATAAACTGGTCAAAAATACTAATAAGTATTTACGCTTCACTCTGATGAGCATATCTATTTTGAACCGTCTGTGATTCTCACTACGTTGTCTACAAATTGTTTTTATCTGTTGATAACTGTTCGGGGATCATCGTGTTAGCTAGAGGTGGCATTTTGGGAGAAAATTATAGTCTTGGAATTTCTCTTGGAAGTTTGGAGCATCAGTAATAAATACTCCACTAGCCGAAGAATTCCACAATTTTGCCGTTCTATTGATGAATGATGCTTGGTATAGCGATGTTCGACAGGTTTCGAACCTGACAACGAAAGGGTGACCAGCCTGAGCTCGTCTGGTTTGTTTACTAGGAATCGCACGTGATGGCATAACAGATGATCGCCGACCTTCCTACGATGTTCTAGAGGGGTCAATGATTTGGTGAGTGTTGTATCATCGACTAGACGCATAGCTCTCTTCTGAATTGAATCTGAGAGCTCCAGCGTATGTTTGGGGGCTGAGCTCCAAATATGTGAACAGTACTCCAGGACAGGTCGAATTTGTGCTTTGTAGATCATGAGAAGTTTCTGGGATGTAAAATACCTGTTCGCACGGAGAAGATAACCAAATTTTAGTGGAGCAGTTTTCGCAATGGACCTCACATTATCGTCCCATGAGAGAGCGCTGTTGGTGGTGACACTCAGTATGGATATTGACGACCTCATAGGAACAGTGGTACCCGACATCATCAAATTAGGCATTGTGTGGTCTGCCTTCTTGGTGAACATACAAGTTAGGGTTTTTGAACTGTACTAGATTTTCATTACCCATTTCAGAATTTCTGTCAGATCCTCTCGCCTCGCTGGATGATATAAGGGCCCTAGAGGAGGAGGTGGAATGAAGTGTACCATCATCCACAGAGCTATGAACGATGATGTGTTGGAGTTCACATTCAACACATCATCGATGTGGAACGAGAACAAAGTTGGTGCCACGACAGAGCCTTGTGGAACACCAGCATTGATCGTCATTGTATCAGACGAGACCCCGTCTACCACCACGTATCTATTTGCAGGAAAGCCCGATAGTCAAAGACACAGTTGGGGCGTCTAACCAGTCTCGCTATGGGGTCTTGGCGTCAAACTTGCTCAAATGCTTGGGAGATATCGACACCACTTATGTTGCCGGTCATTCACGATTTTCGAGCTCTCTAGATATAGGATGAGCTCGATGTTGATTGTTTTTTCCATCACTTCAGAAATCTCAGATAGTAGTGCAATCGGTCTATAGTTTTTAGGAAGGGTTTTCTTGCCCTTCCATGGAATTGGTTGAATCCTAGCTTTCTTCCAGTTCCAGAAGGAAATACGACCAGTTTGTACGGAAGGGTGAACAACCTGCAAAGAACTGGTGTTACTTCTGGGGCACATTTCTTGAGAACGATAGACGGTATTCCGTCAGGCCTCATAGCCTTCTTGACGTTGAGGCTGAGCAGAATGTATTTCAAGAGGAAACTTGATTTGTCACACTCACTTATGCATTAGAGATTATTCAATTCAATTTTGAACCTTTGAAATTGATGGAATTTCATATGATCAATTGAACTTCACACGTGGATTGGGAAGATCTTGCACGGAATCACGTTGTCTTTTATCTCATTCCATTAGGAAAAAAAAACGATGATCAAGAGAATCATCGATATGGAACATGTTTCTGAAAGAGAGGGTAGGTACGTTTCTATCTGTAGAGAGTCGAACGATGTGTGATTTCGAATATGATACTAACTTGCACAAAGTTGTCCATGTCTTCATCACCTATCTCCTCAGCCGATAGGTGGTTATTCTTTCATTCAATTCAGGCCAGAAAAGAGTCCCTTTTGTCATGTCGTAGCGATTGATCGAGTTATGCGAACACTATTGAGATACCTCTTCTGCATCAGAATCGTATCAGGGTTTTTTTGGGATAACTCGGAGAATAAATCTCGAAGTGATGTTACTCGTAGAGGGGATGATAGATGCAGGATTCGATATAAAATGGAACTCTCAAGGAGAGTTTTGACGTAAGAATGAATCAGGTTCAAGAACTACAGTCAAATTCAAACGAATAATGATCGTAACAAAAGAATGAATATATATATATATTTCATTGCAATAAAATAACATTTCGAATATCGGTAAATCATCTTTCTACCTGAATAGAAGATACATGAAGCAGGCAGGAACACAATACTCATGTTCAGTCAAAATTGCAGTATCTTTGAATTCGATTCCACATCGTTCTAGGAGCAAGGCAGATTCACAGCAGAATATATAATGGATGATATGTAATGAGAAGTGGTTTGTTGACTGCTATGAGCTTTCTATGAACGTGGATATCATAAATCAAGGCAGAATGATCGTAGGATACGTATAGAAAATCACTGAATTGATTCCCAGTGACCTGGTGATCTCCCATCATCACTGTTCACTCAGCTCAGCTCATGAATTAGTTGACGAACTAATTGACGCAATGGAGAATGGCCAACATACAAGATATTTCAACAATCCAACTATGATACTCTGAACAACTACTAGTGCAGGAAGTGAGGAAAATCATTCTGAATCAACAGTAAACATATTGGCGTTGGTGAAATTCAGCTCATCATGTACCATTAGCTGATAGCTCAAATTTTCAAACACATTCATTCACGATCATACTCTCATGTTGATTGGAACCAACGACCACCATAATAGTTAGAATTGAGATGGCATACATATTATCATCTTCGAACCTATCCGTGTTAGACATGAGGTGGAGATCATTGGATTGATCATTCAAGCATGAAGCGATTGATCGCTACACATCTACATTACATCGATTCTGGAGTTTTCACAAGATTGTCGAGAGAAACAGTGAACAATGTGGGCTAACACATCATTTATCAATTACCTCTCCATTTCATTCTGGTACAGTATCGAAAGATTGATTGTGAGATTTGCTCCTGAATGGAGTTGAATTCTAGTAGGTGATCATCTTTTTATATATATATTTCTGATCTCTTAATACTTCAGAGATATTCTCGTTCCATGCACGTGATCATGTTTTCATTCTTAGTATATATTGTGAATTGCTCGTTCAGTCTGTGGTTGTTTTAGTTGTGTCATTTCCATCCTTCAGTGTGTTTAGTTGGATAATTTTTTCCATTCATGCATCCATACGGAACAATAATTCTTATGAAAATTATTCTCATAAAGGATTTTCACATCATCGTAGAAGGTATTGTACTAGGTGAGTATCAAAGTGGAGAGATGAGATCATCTAATCTACATCAACTCACGAACTCTGGCACCAAGTTGCGGCATCGAGGGTAGATTTAATATTCATCTCTGGCTCTGTGTGAGACTTCGCGGCAGGCATAGTTACATGCTCCGGATCGTGATACGCTGATCATTAGCGTAGGAAGGCAGTAGAATCGTTCGAAGATGAAAACCAAGAATGTGATAGTGGAAGAGGAAGGACCACGTATGTTCTCCTTAAGAAAAAAAAAACCGGATGATCACTCCATATTGTGCAGAAAATGGTTCATTTCCACATACAACAGTTTTGATACGTGTCAAAGTCTTTACATCACCAGCTAGCAACAATCGAGTTACAATTGAGTCACAACTCGGAATCATCTATAATTCTAGTCTGACCTATAGTTTGTAATCTATAAATATATAATTCCGAGTTGCAACTTTTTGAGATCATTGTCGAATTCGATTTGACCTGGGCACCATTTTGGAAGATTTTTTTCAGATTAGGGGAAGAATGACACCCCCTTTGGAACTCTTCTCAATTTTCTATATGATACCATAGCTTCTGTCTAGAATATTCATTCAACACAGAATGGAGGTTTGATAATGTTAGATATTTCATAGCAGAATTCTTTCGACTAGGTGGCTATCAACAAGCTCTGGTGAACCCTTCAACTATTGTTTGGTACATATGTCAGTTCTTCACTCATCAAAATGGCATATGGACGCCATATCAGGATGACTTCGTATCAGTAACTCTCAATATGGCGTACATCCCATGTTCACAGATGGAGAACTCTCGTATATGCCAAAGATAGTGAGACAGGTCATACCACAGCCTGTAAATAGACATCTAGTCGAAAGGATTCTGCTATCATCAACATGAGGTATCACTCGACCCATCATTCTATTTGAAAAATCTACATAATTTCCAGTGGTGTCGAAGTAGTTCCTGAACTATCATTCGTGCGAGAAAATAAAAAAATCCTAGATGTTCGGGAGTTTTACTAGGGGGGAGGAAGGTCAATTTATGGATACAGTGTATATATATGTGATGGAATAGCTGGTAGAGCTACTCATATACTCGCCTCTTTTTCAAATCTCTTGATATCGACTTACCTCGATGAACATGATAATGCGTGGGCGAAACTGTTAAAACTGACAGCTATAGTTTCTGACACAGATCGATAAAAACAGATATTATTGTGTGTTCCATGATTTCTCAGTGCCACCAATGAATATTGGCATATCCTATGAGGTTATATGCGTTTTTACTGTCAGTTTTTTTTTTCCTGAAAGTACAGGGCTTTCATATTCCATTCTTTATTCTCTCAATGAAATAATGAAGGTGTCAGCTTCGACTTACCTATTCTATATCATTCATCTTGTCATGAAACATTGTTTTTGAATCAATAAAAATCATCAACCACAGTGCAAGAACTGAAAGAAGTCGATAGGAAATTTGCATATCCAAAGATTGTTTTGATATCTTGGTCTGAGAATTGGGAAACATAAATTAGTTTCCAGCATTCATCCTGAATATTATGAATGTTAGTTCGTTCGTTTGTGTACTGGTTTCTTTTACTCATTCGTTCGTTCAATTATCGCGGTGTTGGTTGCCAGGATAAATAGTTCAACATGTTCTTCGATAGATTATTGAATTTCAAAGCATTAACAATGAGTCGATTCGAGTCGAGTCAAGTGTACGAACTCCAAAAATTAGTCAAATTGTCAATACCTTTGTGCCAACTACCTAATACAATTGCGATGCAATCATTAATGTGACGAAGACTGGATAAACTCTCAAACTAGACCGCATCCCTTTCGGTGTGGCGATTTTGACAGTTTCTCTCGTCTAATTGATCCTATCCAAACAACCCGAATTCACCCGATGAAATACAATCCTCTTGTCCAATTATAAGTTGATATATCATCGAAATAATTATATTCAATATTCAAAAACGTTTCATATTATTCATGCAATTTCGAATTAACCTGGCTCATGTATATTTCAGTCCATCATTGTTTTCATATACGCATCACTTAAATGTAAATTTCCTACTATCGGTCTGATGATGCACTGCTGATCAGCTCATAATATTGCTCAATATGATTATTAGGTGAGTTCTTCCAGACATGAAGTAGCCTTCTCTCACTCACATGCCTCTACTCCCATGACTCTGAGGACTACTTGCATGCGGAGAGTCCGGAAGGGACGGATCTCGCAGGGTGGAACTCCGAGGGATAACAAGAGTACTTGGGGTTAAATTAGCGTTGGCAACCGCACGTCACCAGAGATCGTGGCAAGGGCGTCTGTTCACTCTAGTGGGTGCTCCGTTCAACTTTCCATTACGATTCATTCTATAGGCGTTATTGAATTGAAACGTATTGATATGGGATGGTGACGGTTGGAACAACCTATTATGCATCGGAATATCTTAGGAAATGTATGCAAATTGATAACCGACAGAATCATGTATAGCTGAAAGAAACTATTGAATGTCGCGTTTATCAGTTCTTCACTCTCATCAAAATCATTACGATGATTGTCTTCGCATGTTTTTCAATGAGTTTCTTTGGGAAATAATCAGGAGACCCTACGGAATGTGCTGCAGAAATTTCGAAGATGATCATGCTTGGAATGGAAACTTCCATACCCCATACCTCTAAATCACAAACCACTGGGGAACCATGGTTCAATGAGTCCAGTTCTAGTGGAGTTGCTTTGAAGCATACCGTCGTTGGCGCAGGAACACGAATACTGGAACTGTATATTTTTGAGCTAGAAATACATGCATTCGAAAGATGGATGCGTCTGAAGAGGCATTCAACACCAAGACAAAAACAGAGTCCCTGAATGTTTCTCGTTCGTTTTGGACCTGTGCAGTGGCAATCTGGAGAAATTCCACTTGCACCTCATTCCCCACCCTCACAAAGGATGACAGTACATTGGTTATAACACCATAGGCAAAAGCCACTACCTTCGCCAAAATGATCGCAGGAAATTATATATTGAATCCACGAGGCCAAGACCTTCCCTAACATCGATACAATTATGCACATGCCTGATAAAAACTACCTACTGTTCTCAAGAAATATGTAACAGAACCAACACCAGGTCTCTGCAAGTTGTTCATCCTTTCATACAAACACGATGTATTTACTTCTGACTTGAAGATAGCTAAGGCCCAACCGATTCCAAACACTCCCCAAGAACTTGAAATCGATTGCACTACTATCTGTGATCTCTGAAATGATGGAAAAAGCTATCAACATCGAGCTCATTCGATGAAGAGAGCTCAAGAATCTTGAACGACCGGCAATATGGCTTCCGTTACCAAAGATCTGCTCGCCTACGTGAACCATAGGAGGAAGGTGTCAATCGAGGAACATCAGGAATACCTGACTGTGGCATAGGATATCTCCAGAGCGTTCGACAGAGTTTGGAGCTGAAGCCTTCCATCATATGGTTTGCCGCCCCTACTCTGTAATTTACTATCGAATTTCCTTGCAGATGGATCACTCTTTATGGTGGTAGATGGAGTCTCCTCTGATAGAATGACTATGGATGTTGGTGTTCCACAAGGATGATTATATAGGTTCCACTATTCCCAAGAAGTCGTCAATATCCATGCTTGGTATCACCACCAACAGAACTTTCTCATGGGACGATCATGTGAGGTCCATTGCGTAAACTTCTTCACGAAAACTTGGCTTCCTGTTTTGTGCGAAGAAGTATCTAACACCCCAGCAATTGCTCACTATCGACCTGCCTTGGAGTACTGTCTACATGTGAGATTCACAGAAGACTATCCGACTATACGAATTCATCGACGTCTCTGGAACAGTTTAGGAAGGTGGGCAATCTCTTCGTTCTCCATAGATTATCCCATAGTCGTTGCCCAACAGAAATCTATCTATTCCATCACGAGAGATTTCGGAATGTAAACTAGACCAGCTGTGCTGAGACTGTCCATCCCTAAACTGCCAGGCTTGAGACTTGTTCAATCTGTGACATTCTCTGTCTAGTGAAGTATTTTCTGATGCTCACGACTTCAGAATCTTGGATACTCATTCAGTTACCTTCCTACTCTCCCAATCTCTCACCGTTGGCGCACACATAATGAAAGAAGAATATGAAAATGAACAATTTGCGCCTTTGTTTCAATCAGTTTTTGATATTCTTATGAATTATCCACTACACAAACTGACGAAACTCAGATACATGAGATTTTATCAGTTTGTCTGGAATAGAAATTTGACGACAATCAGAATGCTCAGGGAGGACATGATAATGATTGTGAGGAATAATAATGATTCTGCGGTCTTCAGAAACTGGGATGCTTCACTATGCAGCTCCTCAAAGAGACATCAGACCAACGAATCGAAAAATTGATATGCGATTTGTTGAAACGTTTCACAATTATGATCAATGTGAATAATGCTACTATAATTCACCACCGACATGCAGACGTGGATTGCATATAGTCATACCTCATTCGAAAAGGATTGATCGATATTGGATGGAAAACCTGTAGAAAAGTGTTCCATCCTAGCTGCTATAAAGGTCGTTTTTTCACATCTCTCCACATTGGAATCTCCTGAACTAATGCAGATTTGAGGTTGGTCAAATTAGATGAAAGTCTGAAATTTTGATCCTGAATATCAATATCGAATTGAGTTCGGAAAAAAAAGTTACATAACTTTTAAAATGGTTCTTTTCACTCTTTCCGATGGCACTGAAATCTAATAAGTCCAAATTCCTTATCAAGCTTCGTTGTATAATGATATGTTCAGCATTGAAACCAGTAACGTTTCTCAAATTTGACTAACCGTGTATCTATATATACTAGTTCACAATACCCCAGTGGTGAGAGAGATGAAAAATCGAATTGCACAAGTGTATTCATGATACATCTGTGTGAGGTTTCAATTGCCTATCATATCTATCGTGAGAAAGTGTCTTTGTTTTGGAAATGATCTCATATCCAGTTCAGACTACTGTGATTTCAAAATGAAATATGAGATGAAAAATATACAATCTCACTTATGGAGAAGATACAGAAAGGTGAATTGGGTGCGGGTTATTCGGTATATATGCATTCAAGATTGAAGCAATTCATCATCTCCATATCCATCACTGATTAACAACCAATATTCACGGATAAACGATTCGTATGTGATTTTCGTTGGTCGTTTTTTTTTTTAGTGAAAATAACAGCATTCGAGGAGAATTAGTGATGACAGACGTGAAAGGCAATATATTTGTCATGCATTAGCGGAGCCCATCAACTGCCACCCCAGCTGTAATTAGCGTCGAAATTATATTTACTCTGCCTATCGGAATTCACGTAACTTGAATCCGACACGGAATCTAATACTGCGGAAAAATCAAACGACACGGTGCCACGATCATGCAAACTCGACATCAAAATACATGTCAGATTGATAAAATAATCGTGGTGTCTTTCCTATTCCACCCGACCGTGAAATTCAATCGGTAGATGGAAGAGAGGATTCGTCCTGGAACGACAAATAATGTTACCGTTTCTTTTCTCAACTCACAATATCAGAAAGAGTGACTGCTGTCGACAGCAATCTGAAGAAGGGTTTGATTTATCCGCTTTTTTGTTCATCACCCTGAAAATACTGGTACAAGAAAGTGAAACTTTTTATTACATGATGTAATATAATCACATAATATTTATGGATAATGAATCTATATCAATACTTCCGGATCATTAGTGGTGATGGACATGAATGGTACATTATACAGAGAAGTGCACAAAAAAAAGACTGGTGGTGTAACTTCCCAATCATTCGAGATCTCTATTTGGAATCATCTGGGTAACACTCATACTACAACTGGCTAACACTCATTGTTCAATAATTGACAAAAAATCTTTCCATCACTTCAAGGTATCATTTCACACCAGCAATAATTCCTGATCAAAATGTCAGAAGAACACAAAAACATACGGTACCTGTTTTTTCTTTCCTGTTTGTGAATTTGTGTTCTTATACTTCTCCTCTCCTCAATCTCCTATATATGAATCAAAAATAAAAATGCTTCAATTTCTACCTCTGTCATAAGGAAAATCGGTTGCCTACTAGCCAAAATCCATTATGATGCAATGTATCAGTGTTTTTTAGCATTCCTGAGAAACCAATCTAGAGAGTATCATACATCATTTCAGAAGGAAGAAAATAAGGATTTCAATGAGATGATAATATTCAAGATGCTCCCTTGAGAAAAATATAAGTTTTTGTCGTATATCCAGAACCATAATCCGAAAAAAAAATTCGGTACGAAAATTCTCCAATTTACGTATTTCTTAGCTCAACAGTTCTAATGACTTCGTGAATAGGTATAGAAGGGGTTCAAAGAGTAATAATTTTCATGTTGCCCTGTATCATTTGAATGGAAACAGAAATGCAAAATCTGATCAGACCATCTTGAGTTTCGAGAAGAAGTTTGTCAGGATCGGAAGGCATCATCTTCAATGACAGTAGAGAAACCTGACAGTATCAACCAATGGAATTCGATATGATAATAGACACTGAACCAAACTCTCAGCTCACTCTTAGATCAATATCTCACATCATGAATCTCAGAATGACATTAAATCGTCATCAAACAGAAGATTTGCATCATTGTATATCTCAATATTACACGTAATAAACGTACCTACCCATATGACAGAGAAACAGATGATATATCTTCACTATTCAGACCATAATCAGTTACTAATTCAATTATTCATTACTTGCACAACGGTGAGTCAACAATTTGAGTGAGTTACTAATTCAATCAAGTTTAGTACGCCTGAACTGTTCGAGGATTCCACGAAATATATGTATACTTCGTGCCAGTGCCATTGTATGGATTCCGAAATATTTCACTGAATTTTATGGGTTATCCTCATTCAAGTTCGTTGTCTGTGAATGTGTCAATAAATTTTTCGATTTTGTTATTACTGCGAGTATCATTACCGACCAGTCATTATTATTCAGTTGTTGTTGTTACTTTAGCTACTATCAAATATGAATTTCTCTTAATGAATTTGTTTCCTGTCAAAATCACGACTTGCATCCGTTTGCACTTCCAACTGAGTTTTATATCACCATTTCATTAAAATTGTACTAGAAATATCTGGAAGCGTCATTTCAGAGAACATGTTCTCTTTCGAAACTATGCGGTATACGAAATTCCCACGACAGTGATAAAATGAAGATAAGTGATCATTCTTCAAGATTTGAGAACCGTATTACTACCCCCGAAAAAGTTCTGGAAAAATGTCAGGGGGTGATGGTGGTTTTAACCCTTTTACAATTCCTTTTAGGTTTCATCGATTACCAAAAGGAGAGTTTCCCTCTGAAATACACTTTTGTCAAATTTCATCAAATTTGTTCTACTTATTGCTGAACAGCGTACAAAAATGTATTTTTTTTTTGTGAACTTTGCACTTTTCTCACGGACAAACGGTACATTTTGGCACATAAATGAATTGGGTTGCATCAACTTATTTTGACATATTTCACACGTGGTAGCTCTGTGTCCCAGCAATTCTGGGATAGCCTGTATATAAAATAATTCGTATGAATCAGTCGTCATGAATTTTTTGATCAATTATATCCAATGCGATTCGTCAACAACATGTGTTCCAATATGAACATCGTTACAGTGGTTTTATTCATCTTGTGGTTGCGTTTCCTTAACTCATCATGCAGTTGACAGATACACTTCAGGTATATCTTCCAAAATATTGTGATAATTCAGTTTCCGTGCTCTTACTCACCCACGTCTTTGGCTCAGTGAAGAGTTTGTTCACATGTTTGAGGTTAAGCCCCCAAACATTCACCTAGTCGGTGATACTGTACGAATTCATTGACCTCTCTATAACATCGCAGAAATGTGGGTGATCTCTCTCTTCTATAGATATTTCCGAAAGGTTCATCATTTCCACCATTTTGAAGTTTCAATCATTCAACCATTATTGCCAAGCATGTCCAATATTCCTTCGATTCAATGCAGCTCCAATTGATGATTTGCTGCAAAATGGAGGAGAATATCAAAGATACATTGTTGCATTTGAATTTTTAGGGGTCTCGTCGCTCGTTGTATTGCTCATGAAATTATTTTATGAACACATACTATATACATTCAATTCATGATTTCAATCCTCAATTATTAGTCATTCAATCTTATTTTGAGAGATCTAGAATTATCGAATTCTCTACGGTCTGCTCACAGTGATTTGGAATTTCGTTTAGAATCATTCGAAAGAAATCGATTTTGACTCATCACTCAATCTTCTATGAATTATCTATTATAATTTGAATCAACACATTCGGCTTCCATGGTAATAGACTTTCTCGTGCATTTCCACCAATTTATCACAACCCCCTCGATAGATCATTACGTACCAGGATTTAATCTTTGGATTCATCGGAACCTTTTTTCGTCAATATTCAATCTGAAAAACTCTCTCGAACGCCCTTCTATTCCATGAAGATGTATGATTGATTGTCTCCAATATGCGAGTCTGACATATCCTGACGAGTTTTCGAAACCCCTCATATTTTTGATGTCGACCATGTGGATATTGAAATGTTTGCATTCGCTTTCAGGTAAGACGGATTACGAGATGATTAGGCTGAGTGGGTTTCACTTCCATCGCGGTGAGTAGATGATGCAATTACACACATGCTCCTGAAATCCATCATCAATGGCGGAAGGATTTCGTGAAATATATATGGTTTTCAAGAAATCTGATCTTATACAGGGAGTCCTGATTATAATTCTCCTATCGTTGGTAGATATTACTGAACCAGTGAAAGATGCACGAGGTCGCTTGAATATACACTCCAAGATATAATTATTATTATTAATGAGGTTTCTTATATGTCTATGTCGCAAATGTATGTATTTTCAATCGGAGGACTGTGAATATGCATATACAGGGTGTTCCGATGATCATGTTACAAACTCCTAGGGTAGATAAAACACACGGAAATAAGAAAAAAGATCATGTGAACATGGGTCCGGAAACGCTTCTTCAGGGAGCTAGGGCCCTTCGAAGATGACCTTCAAAAACTACTTTTCGTTTTATAGCTTCCGTACTACTGCAGCTATCGCAACCAATTTTGGGACATGAAATCTAGTTCGTAGGTTCGTCAGTTCGAGCCTTCCGGATTTTGTCACCTTCAACCAGGGGCGTACAAACCAGGGGGGTATTTGGGTAAATTTGACCCTACTCCTCTTAGGCTTTAATTTCTTACCATTAATTTATTATTGATTGGACTTAGCCATTTTCGGAGGAAACGGTGACAGATAGCGATTTTCACAAAAGTACCTTTTTTATGTAATAGGCATTAGAGAATCATAATCAGATAAAAAAATGGTGAGAAATTGAAGCCTAAGAGGAGTAGGGTCAAATTTACCCAAATACCCCCCTGGTTTGTACGCCCCTGGTTAAAGGTGACAAAATCCGGAAGGCTCAGATTGATGAACCTACGAACTAGATTTCATGTCCCAAAATTGGTTGCGATAGCTGCAGTAGTACCGAAGCTATAAAACGAAAAGTAGTTTTTGGAGGTCATCTTCGAAGGGCCCTAGCTCCCTGAAGAAGCGTTTCCGGACCCATGTTCACATGAACTTTTTTTCTTATTTTCGTGTGTTTTATCTACCCTAGAAGTTTGTAACATGATCAACGGAACACCCTGTATAAATACGTGTAATGCATGTGTACAAATGTATTTATCTAGTTATCTCCCACGTAAATATCGAGTGATAAATAGGTATCCGTATCTTATTTTCATCTCTCTGTAAGCTACTTCACTTCCCGATTTCATTCCTGATTGTGATATGATGAATATTTTTGATTTTTCTCCTATGAATTGCACATAGTTTTCAATAATAATACAGTCACACACAAAATGGGAACAGTTCATGTGACTTCTATTGTTAATTGAAATTCAGTTATGTCAACTTGTATTCAACTTCTACTTATACTGTTACTTGAGTTGATGAATCATTAAATAATTATTATCATACTAAATGTGGATTTCACCGGTACAACTAAAGACTGATTTCAGTTATATCGATATTCGTGACTCCTTTATTCGTTGAAGAATCTGTTTCTCATAATTTCCAAATAACATTGATTCCATAGGATATCATCTGAGTTTTGTTCTGTAAGCTCAACTACAATGTATCTCCATTTCCCCAAATAGTTCATTTTATTGATCATTGGAGTCTTGGTCGCTATTCCTCTTGAGAAATCTGCACTTCATCGACTCATTTCATGCTGTGAAGAAGGTTACCCCAAGGAATTTTGATATGAACGAATTTTGTCACTGAATTATACTACGTCAATTGAGATATGATGAGTATGAAAATGACACTGATACCTCCAGTGAGTCTATTGTTGTCTATAATATAAGTCTATATAATAAAACTATCTGAACACTCAATGACTGTGAAAATGCGCGAATATCCTTACCAACTCCTGGTCGAAGACAAAAGAAAGAAAATCAATAAATAATCGCACGGAAGGCCCATCGAGTTCGAACCATCTACTTAGCTAGCCTGAGCTATAGCTCATCTCAGGCTTCCTCACAGGAAATCACCCTTTGAGCTCCATCACCTCAAAAAGAAGGATTTAACTGAGACTGAAACCTGCCGCTTCTGCACTGAGATGACAGGTGTGAGGACAGATGCGAGGCTGAACCTCCTAGATCAGGTGATCATCATAGCAAGTGAGAAGAACAGCAATCATGTGAATCCTAGGCTTCGTGAAAAGTCTAGGACTCAAATGAAGAGAACAGCTCATGGTATTGACAATGGATCTTCTGGGTCGCAGTGATTGTGATGTTTCAGAAGCCTACACAACCAAACAACAAACTACAGTGTGTCTCACATCTGATAGAAACATCCCTGTACCTTCCGTAATCATTGTGGTTTGAATCTAAAACTCGCAGAATTTGAAACAAGTTGCAGTCGATGACTGTGTGATGTTATCTTCAGTGATATACACTGCTCGCCAGCTGCCATGGAACCACCGACATTTTCGGAAATTGAAATTAGAACGCAAGATACGTCGAGCATCTCTCCGGATTCTGAATCAGGATATCGAATTCCATGGAGATGTATTGTTGTCCTAGAAAATTCTCAGTTTGAAAAATTGTGATTCTAGTGCACAAGTTTATCTTTCTTTGGCGAATCTTTCATCCCAGCAAATTCCAGATACCTAGCGCAATGAATATGGAAGATGAAGGGAATCCATGAAGAGTGAAAGATTATGTATTTCAGAAATGAAAAATATATTGATTCATCATCATCATCATTCTGTCCTGATGTCGTTCCAGTCAGTATCAGTCGGCTCCACGATGTCTATCAACATTCTGAGAAGATAGTTTGATTATGTTTCCATCTAGAATGAGTCAAGTCTTGCAATTTTCCAGATAATGATAGATATAATCCAAACACCAGAATTTTGAGGAGACAAGAATATGTGAAGATGAGAGAATTACATGTATTGTGATGAATTGAATGAATCATGTGTCATTACTGACAGGAACTGTATTGAAGAATTTGATTCTCAATAGTTTCTCGTTCTATTTGAAGTTTCTATGTTCCAGCATAGTGGAATTTGATGGAAGGAAGGAAGTTCTTCCTTCCTGAACTTTGGATATTTGAAAATTTCATTGTCGAGTGCCAGTGATGGCAGGGTGAGTTGACTTTTGTAAATTATTCGTCCTAAAACTCCACCTCGAGAAAACTCTCGCTGGATTTATCCAACAAGTCGAAAAACTTGGCTTTAATCGTCACGACGTGACATGAAACTGTGAACAAATAAAAGCTGTTTGAAGATTTCATATAATACATCAATAAGCGAGAGGAATATGAGTCGAAAGTAGATTTAATCTTCATGGAGGAGAAGTTGCTCACGTGGAAGGAAGTACTGTTCTTGGAAAATACAGAATTCATCAATAGGGTGAAATTAAATTGCACCCAGAATTGGGGGAGAGTTTAATGAACAACTATTTGGGAGACAGACACGTTGAGAGTGAAATTATGAAGGTGAACCCGAGTTTTCGTCGATGAAATCTTCTGATCCGAAAAGACGAAATGAAATTCTGACAACGCTATTAGGAACTGCAAAATAGTCAGGGAGTTGAGTTCCGCAGAGATAATCTCTGAAATGTCAAGTAAAGAGGATCAAAAAGTCCCAATGATAAAGAAAAATAATTGTAATTTCGAGAGATCACTGCAGGATAATCCCTTCCGTGAGGTTGGAATGAGATTTGTATCATCAGGTGATCATTGAAATATGGTTGAAAAATACACCAAGAAAAAAATTGTTCGACTTCACTCACATATCACTTAATAATGTCTCGAATCCATCACATTTTCGATTGATTATTGAGGTCCAAACTGGAAGAGGCTCTATAGTTCGGCAATTGTAGTGGTGATATTCTTTTGCATAAACTGAATAGGCTTATTTGACAACTATCCAGAGACGGAGCTGGAATTTTGAATTTTATCATTGACTGAGTTGACTCATCACAGCTTCGCTCTTTTCGAAAGCGAGTTGCCAACACCGCCATAAACACAAACAGCATTATTATCAATGAATAGGGTTTCTTCGATACCTTCTGAAAGAGGTGTTGCTTGCTGTATAGTTCCATTTGAAATTATTCCTCACAATGGCCTTGTGACGTCATCTTTGACGATCTCGTCATCTATCATCACTAGTGAGGAAGGTTACAACCTCCAATATTCAGTTTCCGAATTTCACTTGCTTATGCTCAATCGTGGCAAAGATGAGAGGGGGGGAGGGGACTTTTGAGAAGCAAGGTATAAGTTTTCACATCCCATTTCTGATTAATATCGTATCAAATTCACTAAACTTCTGTCATTTCTCCTTTCCTGTAAATGGCTCCGGCTAGTTGGTTGGTGTGAGAAGAAAACGGAATGGATTCATATAAAATGAACGAATTATGGAGTTCTTGTAGTTTCTGTCACTCTCTAAAACTGACATTTCAAATAGACAACACACATTTCGGTTTGAGGAAGATGAATATAAAAGGAACATTCGGAAAATGAGCTGGCTGTGTGCAAGTGCTCATTTGGATACAGAATTCTTGGGTGAGTCATCTACATAATGAGTCTATCAACTGAACAGGGCATCAAGGCTCCTGATGTTCCTGCGATATTTCAAAGGATCGTTTCGAATATAGTTGAATGCTATCTCTTCACATTTCATCACTCTAGTGTTGAGAGTATCCCTCCAGACGGACATTATGTATATCCTAAAAACGTCTCATCTTTCTGACCAAAGAATAGTGAACCTTGAAGAAAACATGTGTCATCTCTGACTTTATTTGTTTGACATTTCGACATCACGAAAGTTGTTTTTATTCCATACAGGAGCGTAAAAGATTCTCACTTGATTTTCTATCCATCGTTTTTATGTGACATATTCCTAGAAGAAAATTCCCATCGATTCATGAGACTCACGGTATACATTCCTTCTTTTGATTCACGTATCAATCTCGTTCTCAATGATTTCTGAATAACAATCGGAATCATTTCTGGATATCACTAAGATATGGTTATGAGGAGTTTCATAGATTTATGTAGGAAATTGAAGTGGAGACAATTATTCAAACCATATACGAATACCTATGATATCCAAGACACATGATGACATGCCTTGATCCTGTACATATTGAATTGCACGAGAGTAACTCGAAGAATCGACGAAATTCGAAGAAATATTTTTCTTGAGAGGCCATTATCTAGTTGGGAATTTCCTAGATGTTCCTAGATGAATGGTTCAGGCAGAATACCCTTTATTCAGGTATTGGGTAACCAAAGAATATAATTTCAGTTTTCATAAGATTATTCATCACTGTAACTGATGCTCCTGGAACCTAGGACGCAAGTTATCATTGAGGATAAATTCTCGAAACAGTTTCATTGATATTTCGAATGTGAAGTGGAATCATAGCATGTTTTTTTCAGCGAGGTTCTTTCTAACCAAATCGCATTTCATCATATCATTATATCTATAGTATATCATTAAATCAATCTGGGATATATACGTTGAATGAATGGGATGGATCTCATTCACCCATTGAATGTCTTCAAGAATATTGATATTAATAGCTTCAGAATGCCAATACGAATCACACAGATGAATAAAAGACATTGATAGCAGCATTCCGAAAATGCAATATATTGATATGAAATGAATGTTCATGACTGAATATTCTACTCATCCGTATTACTTCAAATGGTTTCGAGGAGGAGCTCATGCTCATGTATTTCGATAGTCATAAAGTCTGTATTTTCTCATCATAAACATTCATTCCGACTCTCATAATAAGTTTATGGTGATGAATTCACTCTCTAAATGAGGTATCATGAAAAAGTTGACTATCGTTTTTACGACTTCTAGGTAATATCATATTATATTAGCTTGAGCTTTCCTATATCCAGGTGTCCTCTGTTACATTGAGAAATCGGCAGATACATTGAGGATCCAATGTTCTGGAAATTGAATGAAGAGACTTGAAGGTCTGCACAAAGTACAAGAAATGGTTCTGTTAGTAGTTGTAATATTTTCTCTACCTCCTTGAGATCTAGAAACTTCAGCGGCTTTTGTTACTGTTACCGCTATACCATGATCAAGTTAATTCACATCATCCATTCGATAGATCACAATGATGGAAGTGCAGCTCGATATGCATTTCCGTTCATACTCGTCTGATGAATAAAGATGGGCTTGTTCAATAAAGAGCAATTATGGAAGTTCATGAAATAAGTTTATGATTTCCTTAACCTGAGCTAGATTACATCAAGGAATCCAATTTGGGATCACATACAAAATTCTCAGGTTCATGGAATGGAAGAATACATTTCACTCTACTCGATACAACACTGTTGCTTCGTCTAGGACTCTAACAATTGTCAGCTCTGAAGGAATTGTTACTTATTTTCAGTAACCATAATGCTGTCCGTGTGGTATTATCTCTAGAAGTATAATACAGACATACTATTAGGGTGATTCAAAATCATGATCCACTCAAGCGACAATGAAAGATCGATAATCGGATTATTTTTCATCCGTTGGAATGGGCAGCAACTGATTTCCGAGAACGATGGCACTATTTTTTCCAATGAATTTGTCCAGCAACTCAATCTGTTGATCTGGAAGAGTTTCGATGTCGTTTTGAATGCAAATGGTATGCGATTTGAAGAACTTGGTGAGAAGAAACCAAGGGCATCTTCTGAAGCCTGATCTAAGATGCAAGGTTGGATGGTTCGATTTCAACGTACGGTACAATTGATCTGGGAAGGTCGCAGAAGACTAGGTCAAAGGTCTAGTCTATTCCTGTCATCTGATCTAATTCACATCAACAGCAATGTGGCAATGATGACGGAATCCAAAATCGAAGGCTTTCCAATCCACTCTCTGTCAAGACATAATTTTCCTATGCTCTCCACTAGAGCGCGAATAAAACTGACATTATGTGTACTCCTCAAAACTGCTACCCATTCTAACATGATCTTCGAAAATCCAGGCTTGAATTGATCCAACGATTATTCTGATCAATCGCATTCAACTTCATTCGATTTGTAAATTTGGTTCAGCGAATTATCAGTCAGAAATTCGAATGTTCATTCAGATATGATTGTATTCAAGGAATATCTGAATTCGCCCAATCCTTTCAATTTTCAATGATGATCATGTACATCGCAAGATGAAGTGAATATATATTCCATTCGTGTGGATATCCGTACAGTTTTTTTCGTCACATTGAACGTTGATATTGTGACTTGTTTCTAGACGACATGCTCCAATTTCGAGTTTGAGAACGACTACAGATTCCATCAAAATCATTATTGAGAAGCAAAAACCATTCATTCCATATCTCAGGAGCGAAAATTAGTTTTCATCCTCATGACACCGGTTCTGAAAGGATTATCATTCATAGAAGCGCGATGTAAGACGAATTTAATACTTCAATCTGCAGAACAAACTCCTATCGCCGACGGAAGATTATTCGTAAATATATAAGGAAAACTGGTTAGGTTCTTTACGACTCGTCGTTCGTCCAGGCCATCTTATAACTCTTCGATTATATTAAGAGGCTGTCAGCAGGAAAAGATTGGTGTATCCATGGTAAAATTTGTCTTCCAGAAGTTACGGTCGGTCTTTAACGAGGTTCTTGGAGAGAATCTATGTTTTATGTCCCTATGCTGCATTCACTATATTGAAGCCGGATGAATGAAGGTCTCCACGAATTGAATTTACAGGAAGTTCACGTATATTTCGGATCTGCTGGAAGCTTTTCTCGTACTGGATATGAGAAGGTAGGTTATCTTATACATCTCACTTCGAATAGGTGAAAAAAAGATTTCGAATACATCAGTTAATCTTCTGTTTTGATGATCTTATATTCAGTTGAGATGTGAGCTGAGTTTGAAATGAATATATTCAGGAGTTGTGAAGTGTGAACTGAGTTGAGGAGAATGATAGTATCGAGATAGAAAATATCTATGAATTCAAGTAATAACACACCGCCTACGATGGCAGACATCGACCTTCATATATCCTCAGATATATCTGCTGTAATCATGCAGATGAGGAAGGATTCATCCTTGAAAATACATTTCTCGTCTTCGGTAATGAAGAATTGTTTTCTGGTGGAGTCTCTTCATGCTTATTCATATTCGCACGAAATTTGATTTCAGGCATTATCTGCTCTGAGTTTTGTGCCTAGTCAATCATAAGATTCGCCCATACAATACTTTTCATGTGATTTCACTAATAGAAATCGATGTTCCATTACAATTTCTTTTTCGTATTCAAGAAACCATTCTGAATTGTGGAAAAATATACTCGCCGCGTGGAAGCTCTCATGAAGACAACTCATCGACAACTGTTCACGGCAATAATACTTCGAATTTCAATTCAACAATGATCAGCTCGAGTCAATCGCCAAGATCATCGACTGACCGAGGTCACTGTTGTCAACAAACAGCTGGTGCCACTCTTTCCGTCGAGAATTTTTTTCCATTTGAACATCGTGTAATCATTTGATAATGTGCTGAATGAACGAGGATGATCACAGGATATCGAACAAAGCAATTGGCATCGTTGTATTATTTTGGTGACTCAGTAGGTCATGACTTTGTATGGCTTCATAATGAGGATCGATACTTACTGTGCATCGAGGATATTTTCTATTTCCGTAGTCTCCCTAAATAGCCTAAAACTCTACTTGGCCTAGGATAAAACTCTCACAGTTTCGTCAAAGAGGACCCTCTCTTCATTATTCAATTTTCTTATTCGATGAAGTATGAAGTTTGTGAAACAAATCAAATGCTATCCTTAATCACATGATTGGAATATCCCAGTACGGTCAATCTCCAGATTCACAGTTTCACCATTTCGTTCTGACGATGTGCATCACGTCACCACCAGGAACTTCTGCAAATGTATCCAAATTTCATTGTAGGCTCATGTTGAGTAAGACATTTCTATACCAGCTTAGCATGTTGTCTAGACTTTCGCGGCGAACATTTTGTACATCTCTTACGTTGAAATCAATGTTTTTTTTTGTTTTTTTCCACATTATTTCTGAAATGAGATAATTTTTTTTTTCTAATGTTGATTTTTGTGATACATCTGAAAACAGTTGATATTTCCGAAACAGTTGAATATAGGTATGGAACATTGTACATGAATTAGATCTAGAATTCTCTGAAGAATCCAAAAAACTAATAATATACAGGGGGTTGTATTCGAAATGAAAAAGTAGGTATCGGCCACCGTCACATGACACACCCTATATATTCGAACGCCGTATCATTGGCTGCTCTTCCGAAATAATTCATTTCCGTATCCATTTATACTAACATGATTGTGATACAAGTTATCAGAGCCTGCACAAATTCATTCGAAATTCAGGAGAAAAAAATGAGCTGATTTCGGTAAGACATTGGAAATTGTCGATTATCATTTGAATCATCTCCATGGTACGTGCTCACTGATTGAAGTTTAATTCAAGATACAACTGCTTGCCTCCTCTAATTGAAAGTTCCTGTCAACTCTCATGCAATTTATCCAGCAAAAATATCAATATAGGTAGCAAAACGTGATTACTGATTGAATCATCTGTTCATTCGTTCATGAATCATCTGTGGAAGATCTTTGATATCTTTCGACAAGAAATTGTTGATTGCAACGCAGAATTGAATTTTGATGATAGTAATATTTCTTCCTTTTTTATGGTTCCAATCTGTGGATATACCACATGAGTCTTCTCCGATCGATATGCACTGATGCGAAATAAAATTCGGAGCATGTTTCATGTAGAATTTCAAATTTATTATTCTAGTCCACTACCATGCAATAATTGTCCCTCATAGCTTTGTTATATTTCTGAATAATCATCGAGATCCGCGATATTGCGAAACATAGAAAAAACCTGAGTGAAAATTCCAATTGAACACGGAATATTAATGTAGGTAACCTTAAAACGACAAAAATTTTTTCTATGACAAACGCCTATTGGTATATCATCTACCTTAATTTCCATATTGACTAGTTCCGTTTCTGAGCATTCTTCTTCCAGTATGCAACTCATTTAGTTTTCGATACCATACAATCGTTCATATCTTCGGATCATCAATGATGCAACGTATCATATGAGGAAATAAAAACAGGATTCCAATTGCTAATGTTTGACCACCGAGAAAATTTCCTGATTCACTTTGTAGAGCATGACAACGTTTTACGTGTTAATGTTGTGCAGTTCGAAACCAATTTATTCAGTCTCCAATGTGCACAATGGATGAAGACTCAGGTCTGAGAAGAAGAACATTGAGATGGAATGTGGAAGTGATGGAAAGTTGGTGGATGCTGATTCTTGGTAAGAGTGTGCCAAGGGCTATCATCCCCTACCTACCCTTCGACCTGATTGGAATCAACCGCATAGATGTAATTTTCGATGTATGGATATAACATACATACTGCTTGAATGTACACAATGTGAGAGGAGATTTGAGGAATATCAGGGACACTTGAATAGGTTAAAGAAAGGTAGGTAGAGAGAACAAACAATAGCTTCCGCTTACTTCTGATCTCTATTTTTCGACATTTCTACTTCAAATATACTTTTGTTGGATCTCGATGCTAAATTTTGTTCTTCCTAGTTGATAATCTGGAGTGATCTCATATAAAGGGTAATCTGAAAGGTAACGCATGTTTATAAAAATATGTAGGAACATATCCAAACGAAAGATGTCAAAAAAATCACTCATATGAATGATGAATTTTTTTTTTCTATTTTTCATGGCCGTGACCATACCTGGCTGTGTTCCTCATTGAGTTGTTCACTTGAGTACGTTTCAGTCGAACTGTGTTCGTTTCTTTTGGCATCAATTTTTCTTTCCATTCTTATCTTATAAATCACTCAATCAATGTGACACGTTATTCATAGAAATCTTCACGGATACCAATCGAAACGTCGATTCCTGGTGAGTCGGAGGGGTGTGTAATATTGAAATGTTGATATCGATCAATCAATATCGATATATAGATTGGTGATCTAATATTCCGTCACCCACTATGTGGTTGTTACGCCTGAGCTCGTTCTGGTAATTTCGATTTCTTCCTGTAAATTCATCAATCTATGGAACATGTTATACACGAAAATCCTCAAGAATACTCATTGATACGTTACCGATTGACGGTAAATGTGAGTATAGTGCAAGTACAACGAAATTTCACATATTTGCAAATAACAGCAATCTTACATTTCTGGAATTTTTTGAATTAATAAGTGACCATTAGAACCAAATTCGATTTCTTCAAAAGCAATGGGCCTATCAAGCATGTCATTTTCAAACTCAACTAAAATGAGGCTCAATTTTGGCGGGTTCAACTTTCTCCTGATTTGATTTTATTTGTGTAATTTACTTCTCCTCTTCATCATATGAGTTATATATAACCTCACTCAAAAGATAAAAAAAAATGCAAAAGTACAACGAACTAATTCAGTTTATACGCCAATTTTCATTCCCATTAATGCAATGAAAAAGTATCAATGAGAATTTGATGAAAGATTCAAGGTAGTGGAAATGAAATGATGGTTCGTGTGAAGAGATATAAATCATGCATCTTTGCTATGCCTATCACCATGCGCAACTCAAAACAGTGATGATCGGTTTCGCATCAGTACCAATTTCATCATTTTCCAAAATTCATTATTTCGGTAATTCTGATGTACAGGCGTACAATATACATGTTTGGTGATCTTTCCAGTCATAATTGCAGAACAGGTTTGTATTTTATCGCGTGAGTATGGGTTGTTCAATGAGAAACTGTTGCCTAGCATCTCCACCTTCGGTGTCGCGATTTTAATAGTTGACACTTTCCCGAGTGAAATTGCTGAAGGAAACAGTTGAGAATCTGAACAACACAAATATACCTGATATCAAGACAAACATCGAGTATCATTCGACAGGACAATTGAATGAATATCAAAACTTAATAAATTGATGATGATTGATGATAGCGTCGGAACTGAATCAGTGGGCACACAACACAGGTATTAGCAATTCGACTAGGTTATTACGTCATTCTTAGACTCCAAGACCAACACAGTGATAATTGATGAACAAATGAATAATTAAAGAAACCAGTAGTGCATTTGTCGCTGTAAAAGTTTAAGCTGACTTTTGCTGCTGTCATACTGACAACACTGTGGCATATGCGATTTTTCATACATGAAGACTCAAATTGCCACTATATACGAGAGCGTCAATTGATTACGGAAAATTTCCCGAGAAGAACACAATTCTCTAATAACAATACATAATAATACATAATAATGATAATGATAATGTTTATTTCAGAGGAATCATAATAATGAGACAACATTATGTAAATAAACATTAGAAAACCCACAGAAGCAGCAAATGCTGCTTGTACGTGGTGAAAAAGTATGAAATGAAATAACTCCGGTGAACAATCACAAAAACTCCAGAGACATATAATATATTAATAATAATAATAATAATAATAATAATAATAATAATAATAATAATAATAATAATAATAATAATAATAATAATAATAATATATTTACTAATTTTCAATAAAATAAAGTATAAATTAGTACAGTACAGTAAATATAGGTGACCCACAAAGGGATGAATCCCTGTGCGTGGGTATAATATCCTAAGGTCTATCTTAAGGTCTATATTACACATTACATATTCTAACAAATATTCTCATTCGAACATACATATAATATATCCTAAAACAAATTTATGGAAGAAAGAAAGAAATTTGAGAATTATTTATAGAAAAGTGAAAATAGTAAAGAGGCAGCATATATCATAGCAGTCTCAGCTATCATAAAAATCAGGTTTTAATATATATTTTTTCTAATAGTAAATTCAGAGGTTATAGCTATTTTTTCTGTCGATTACGCTGTGAATTTCTTTTCTAGGAACAGTATGTAGCCAAACAGTAAATTTTTTTTGAACAATCCGTATGCGTTAATCCGTGTCAGCTCAGAGGGAATTTTAGCAAAAAGAATTGGTCCAAGGTATCTGTAATACCTTTGGGTTGAGGTTTTTTCAACTTTGGGTATACCTGTTGTTTTGGTTTCATGTCTCGTATTATAATTATGTTCTATTTGTGTGAATGTATTTCTGAACTTGTAATGATTTAGTATTATACGCTGACAGAACAATTGTCTCGCATCAAACACTTTACTTTCCTTATATAGAGACTCAGTTGGATATGTGGAATTTTTGTTGAAGATGATCTTGAGAATCCACTTTTGGGTTATTTCTAATTCCTTCAAGTGATTGTTGGTCACTCCCCCCCATGCTAAAATACCATAATCGATATGTGGTTTGACTAATGCGTTATAAATGATTTCAAGATGATTCTGATCAAATATTCTTCTCAAGAACTTGAACATGTAAATAAGACTCCCTACTTTTTAGACAATATATTCGATATGGTGGTTCCATCTCAAGTTATCGTCTATAATAATGCCAAGGTATTTTATTTTAGCTTTGGAAAGTATTTCTGTTATTGAATCTAAGACATTCATTTGTAAGGTGTTATAAGTAGGCGAATTATTTGAGAGATGCGAGAATGGCATTGAATTGGCAATTGAACCATCTAAGAATTGTCGGAAAATCGTTTTGAAAAGTTTCCTTCAATTCAAGCCATGTTTCAGCTTGGTATAAAACAGCCGTATCGTCGGCAAAGCTGACTATGTCACCAGATACAGGAAGTTTGAAGAGACCATTAATGTATATATTAAAGAGTAGCGGTCCTAATACAGTACCTTGGGGAACTCCATATGCCATGGTTTTAGTAGAGCTGATTTGTTCTCTCACTTCTACTTTATAAATCCTATTTCGAAGGTAGCTCTCCATCAGTTAAGTATAAATGAAGTAAATCACATAGGGTGTGAATGAAATCTAGAAATTGAAACAAATGGAACCATTAGATGATAAAACACATCACATCGACGAACCATTACTGAAAATACTAAAATTGATAACCTTGGAATATAAATCACGAACTTCGGAGACGTATGATATATATATATATATATATATATATATATATATATATATATATATAAAATCAATCACATGGGGTTTGTCCATCTGAATATTCGTGTGGGAGAGATCCCATCTGGCAGGGATACATTATACAGGCTGTCAATTGGTCGAGAATGTGTGACATGTTCGGTATTCATCCTGTTGAAAAACTGCCTCACCTTTGAAAACATCCGAGAGAGGTAGCAATGTCGTGAAACTTCTATTTTCAGTTGTGAATACGTGGATGCAATAGCGAATGAGGTGGTCTCGGTAAATACCCCTTATATTGCGCAGCTAGAATTCAATCACAAACTACCAAAGTTTGTGTTAGATATTGGATATCGTCTCACTATCGCCATATAGGTTTGACTAAGTCGCCATTCGATATCGACCACACGTTGTTCCTGGAAGGTTTCCTGCGAGTTTCGAGATTAAGTGCGAGCTAAGACCGAGATAATGTCGGATGGCGGCAAATACGGGAGGTGAAAGCCCCGGGCCGATGATAAATAATCGCTAATGGTGCTAATCGACGCTAATAAAACAGAGCTGCCAAACTTGGGATGCTCGCAGTGTATTACAGTCTACTTCACTTAGTACTTACTTGGAGCTCCAAATCATCTTCTCAACTATCTCAAATCATGAATGGAACCATTCGCGAGCCATTCAGAGTTATGCGCTAGGATTCAACCGTAATAGTATATCACGGTAGAAAAACTACAGGGTGTTTCCAAACCTATATCAATAAAGTTCTCATGAACATGTCCGGCGTCAACTAAATTTAGGGTGGCAGAACTGAAAACAGTGAGAGCTGCAGTTTTACCAAACTTGCAATGAAACGAAATTGAAACATTAATAGACTTTTGTTGATCTGATTGTTGTATATTTGATGGAAAGATTAGAATGAGTGACATCAAAACATTTGTGGGACACCATGGAATTTGAAACGCAATTTTTTGTATAATAATGGCGCCATCTCCAGGAAAACCCGCGACTCCTACATCACTTGGAGGTAAAGCGGATTGGTTCAAAAAAGCGCATCAGTGCATTCAATATTCTGTCATCACACTGTGATCCCTTTCATGGTTGTAATAAAATTTCTTTCTATCATTGGATCCTTCCGAGAAAAAATCCAAGGAAATCTGTTTCTCACACATCAGTGAAATGTATTCAGTATTTCATAGAATGATTTTCAATTCGATTTGAAGTTGATCTCCTCGAGTGTGGAAAAATTGTTCAATAGACCTGACACTCGGAAAATGTGGGTCCAATTGAGATAAACTTCCATCATCATAACTAAAATAGTATATTCCACAACGAGCGAACTTTCGACACTTTAGAGGATTTTCTTTCGGAAATGACCTCAACTTCCGATTCACAAATGACACCTTACTCCTAATTGCATATCGGAAATATCTTATGAATCCAATGGTTGCTATTTTTTCTGCCCAAACACACATTTTATTTTTGATCAAAATACAAACATGAACCCCCTAGAACTATTCTGAATGATACTACATGATGCTACACTAGCGTTATTTCACTACAAGAATCATTATGGCTAGAATTAGGTTTGAAAAAGTAAACCTTCATCGAAAGTCACGTTCGAACTCTCGAAACTTTACTTTCAAATACCGATAGAACCATCGGTTAACAATCCATTCATATTATGAACTTGGAGTTGAAATTCATACTACAAAGTGTTAGATTCAAAAATCGTTGATGTCATTTCCGGAAAAACCGGAATATTTCGAAAAGTGTCATCCAATTAGCACATATGATGTTTCAAATTTTGGAAATACATAGCTATAGAGAAAGAGGAGAGAAGGGCGTGTTCCATGAGTCAGTCTCTGTCAACTGGTATGTCTCTCTATGACGGCAAAGCTTTTTTTCCTGTTGGAGTAAGACTGTAAGTCACCCGCCTCTTTATTCCATCTCATTTATGTTCGCATTCATGAAGCACCAAGATAGACTATTCAGTTCGATGCCCCAATATAAAAGAACACCCTACGTGACGTCTAGTTGATTACCGGCCAGATTATCCCCGAGGCGATGCGAACAAATTAAAATCGTTATCTAACGACCGTCGTCCACGATGATGACGCGAAATTGAGTGATCACACAAATTGCACGTTATTTGTGCGAACTTGCGGTTTGTTCATGTTCCACGCAGACATCGATTCGATGAACAGAGAATGTGAAAGAGCTTTCTCATTGCAAGCACTATCGAAAGTATCGAAAGCACTTCAATGCCAAGGTATCCTATACAGGGTGTCCCATAAACATATCGACAAACTCCAAGGGATGGTAGAGGACATTTTTGTTCCATAAACATGAGTCCGGAAACTCTTTGTTTTCGAGATACAGAATGTTAATTTTTTAAAAAAAAAAATTGATTTTTTAATAATATCGTGAGAAAGATTTGGTCGAATTCGATGAAATTCCTACAGATAATTGATAAATTTATAAGGTATCTTTTGGAGCTATCAGAATTTGCCCAATAATTTCAGGGGCATGCCCACGGGCTATGTCGGATAGTTTTTGCACAAAAAAAATATCACCTAGTAGATTTTTTTTAATTATGATGATTTTTATAAATGAACAACTGAAAATGCAGCTTTTTTGTCCCTTGAAATTTTTCCGTATCTAGCTTCGTTTTGAAGAAAAAAAATAAAAACCATATCTCTCACATCTATGAAAAAAAATTAAATGCTCCAAAATTATACCTTACATTTTACCAATGCGTTTATTGAAATATTGAAAAACTAATGAATCTTCTAATAACTTCTTTTTAACTTATCATTAATTATTATTATTGACTTTCAATCATTTTCTGTTTTGTATTTAATTGGAAAATATTCGTAATTTTTAAAAGAGTATCCAAAACATACCGACAAATAAAGGGTGCTGAAGCAATGAAATTAAACACCCTGTATCTCGAAAACGAAGAGTTTCCGGACTTATGTTTATCGAGCAAAAATGTTTATTTTGATGTCCTCTACCATCCCTTGAAGTTTGTCGGTATGTTTATGGGACACCTTGTATAAACATACAATTAACCTGTTACTTTGGCTGTGAGAATTTCCACACTTTGAACACTGAACCAGCATAATGTGCGAGCTGTTCACGGAAATTCAAATGATGTTTTGCTTTTCTGTGGGTCTTTCATCGGAAAAACCCTGAATTGTGGGATTTTGGGGAACTTGTTAGTGTTCGTCTCTTTCGGTAGCCTTTTTTGAGACTATTCTTGATTTTCATTCCAACCGACTCTGACTCATAGAGTTGCAATTTTTGTTGCATTCTTCGCATCGCCTTCAATGAGATCAACAAATTAGTCTCTTTTATTTTGTTCCATACCTCTCGCGAAAACGAATCGGTTTGATTGTTGATTTTTTTTATTTCCCGAGAGTTTCAAGTGTCTTCTTCCTTCTCCTTTTTGAATTCCTTCAGGCTGCTTCGTAGCCTATCTCGATATCACGGAATAATAGCGATCGGGACATCCCCGAAGATTTTTCGTTTGATGTAATTACTCTTCGAATTATATTCATTTCAACAAATGGATAACACTCCCCCTGATTTTTGATTTTCATCAAATTTGTACTTGTCTGATTTGTTTTGGATATATTTAGTTTGTCTACCGGGAATAGCTCGTGAAATAATGAAGACCTCCGATGAGCACCGACCATTGCAATATCTATCATAAAGACCTACATTCATACGTTATGAAGAGGTATGAATTAGTGAGTGTGGAATAGAAGCTGACAGCCTCAGCGTGAAATAAGAGCTTCAGCTTCCAGTGAACCTCAAGTGCAGCAGACAGGTCGAATTTGCGCTTTTTAGATCATAGGTTGCTGATGTGGTATGTGGGGTACATCAACGGGGCAAAATTCCCCTATTGAATGAGTTTTATCGCGATGGACTTTACTTACATAGTCGTCTCATGAAAGTGCTATCCAAGCTCAAGCTATTGGTGATGATATCGACCGCTGATATTGACGATTTCTCAGGATCACCTGGATTCTAGTCCATTCAGAATTTATATTGACCATGTCCTGTACGGAGTTCATTAGTATTCAGTGAAGGTGCCTTATGGCATCCAATATTCGAACATACTGGGTTCATCGATAGATAGTCGAAAGTATTCATTAATCAACAAGATATAAAATACTTGATCGAATGATTCGATCCAGATTAACTCATACCAATATCTGATTCTTGTTGCATGTGATAGTTCTCATATTATTATTGGCTGAGATAACTTCGAGTATCAGCAGCTACTCTGATACAATAATCCCCAACAATATCTTTTCGTGTTATGAGCTAATAGCCACTACGTGACGTCTTTCTCAGCCAGCGTTGCTCGGAGTTTTCGTAGCAAATTGAAGTTGTTATTGAACAAGCTACATCTGACGTCACGGAATCGAGAGATTAGGCAGATTTTATGGATATTCCAGTCTCTACTCGACTCCGACTTCGAATGCCTCATCTTGCGTAATTATTCATCAGGCAGTGTTTTGAGGAATCTTATATCACTGGAATATGAAACCGCGCAGTTATTGCTTGTAATGCAAAATAGGTGATTACAATTTTAAGTGGCGAATAAGACTTCCCCGATGGTTCCGAAATACGTGCAGCATCAACATGGTTTACGACAAAATTCAGGGTAACTAGACTCATTGTTTCTAAACAAGGCTCTTTACATCATAACTCATCCAGTGCTGAAGTAAGACTGGAACTTACACTTTTTCCTTCCTTTTACACTGAAAAATCTCATATTGTAAAATCATAGTGAATTGATGGGTATCAATTGCCAAGGCGTGAAGTGACAATCAAGTTTGTATCCCCCAAATGGAGTTGTGATTTCATTCTTTGAATTTCGAAGTCATTAAATGAATCCAATGATCTATAGAATGAATTTCAAATTCTACACATCTCTCCGTTGATTTTACTGATCATATGACCGAAGAATTACTACGTTACATCTTCTCAATTCATAACTCACATATTGAAAATTCACTATGTTTATGCTATGAATTCACAATGTGATTAGGAAATAACAGTTTTAGTTTGTTGAATCACTAAACACATTCAACCACTCATGAAAGAATCGATCTCAGTATGAGTTGATCTGTCCTAAGATGTCACTGTGGTTTAGAAACTTAGGAGAATTTTGCCAACGCAATGAATTCTTGTATCAGATCAACTCTTCTGTTCTTCATCCATGTAGTCAGATTCACTTCTTCCTAATAATAATAATAATGATGACGATTCAATAATAATAATGAAATTTATTCAGTAGGATCATCAAAGATGATATTGAATAAGTCAAAAAAATACAATACAGTAGGACAACAATAGTTATTGCCAATAGAAATAGTAATTGTCATCGAAAGAAAAACACAATGTACACATATATTTTATATAGTATCACAGATTATCATTGAAATATTCACTAAGCGTACGATTTATCCTAGAGCAACTCCTTGATTCTATGCTTATAGTTTTTAACTGGCAAATTCTTGATATCATTTGGTAATTTGATGTGGACTTTTATGGCTATATGTCGAGGACAAGTTTCAGTCACTGTCAATCTATATAGTGGGACTTCTAGCTGTTGCAAATTTCTAGTGATATGTATTTCTGTTAAGACTCTGGAAACTTGTTATATTTGATTCAACATATTGCAATAACTCATAGATGTATGTTCTCATAAGTGGTAATATTCTGAGGCTTTTAGAAATGGTCCTACAACTGGTTCTTCTACTCCTGCGATATATCTGATAGTTCTTTTTGGAATTCCAAATATCCTGATGCAATCGCTAGCTGCTCCCCATGCCACAATCACAATGTGCATGGTGATAGATCAATAATAAGGATCTACTCACACTGCAGCGCAGTTGTTCAATGCAATAGAATACTGAAGCGATTTTTTCACAAATCATATCTATGTGATCATTCCATTTTGAATTTTTAACTATTCAACTATTTTCAGGCCCAATAAAGATTCTGTGTCATTCTTTTGTTGGATTGATCCATCCGCAGATTCCACTAGCAAACTGTGATCAAGATCAGTCCTTGTATGATTGAAACGTAGGAGTACAATTTTCTCATCATTCAGAACCAGGCCATTATCCGTGAACCATTTTTGAGCTCTCATATCTTCCGAAGCTCTATCAACTGTTGACATGATATTTTTTCTAGTAATTGATGAGGATGTGTCATCAGCATACATCACGAAGTGATCGCTATAGTCATTTACATATATTATATTATTCAAGAGTGGTCCCAAACTAGAGCCTTGTGGTACCCCAATAGAACAGGTTCTTGATCCCGACTCTTTACCATTTACCTTTACATAGTGGTTTCTGCCTTTTGAATAATTGTCAAACCATTCATAGGCTACTCCCCTGACACCATAGATTTGAATTTGTGCGAGAAGAATTTCATGATCAACTGAATCGGAAGCTTCACTCAGGTCTACGAAAATACCAAAAGCCTTGTGTCCATCATCGAAATTTTTGTACAACTCGCTAAGGAACTTTGTGACAGCGTGACTTGTAGACATTTCCTTGCGAAATTCAAACTGGTTGGTGTTAAATAAATTCCATTTATCGGAAAATGTTACTATCAACTTTCAAACATATTTCTCGTAGACCTTTGCAAATCGGATGGCAAGTGAAATTGGTCTGAAATTCCCCAAGTCTGTTTCATTCCCTCTCTCATGAATTGGAACAATCTTACACACCTTGAGGCTATAGGTTCTGATACGGAGAGGAATGACTCAGGGAGCTACAAAATCGAGTGTTTTTTGAATATGAGAGGAGAAAAATTCATATACATTCGTTTCACATTCATTTCAAACGATATCATCAAAATAATAACGAAAACTGATGAATAAAATCACGGTGATTTATTCATGTGAAATCTTATTGGAATATCATGAGGTGAGAATGAAGGTCGACACATAGGATTTTTCAAATAACATGGATTTACTCATCATGTCTGGGAAATTGAATAAGTTACAAGAAAGTTAAACGCAAAATGTATACGGACAGAAAGACTAATTTCGAGCTGTACGCATTGTTTTTTCACGTTATTAAACAGAGGACATGAAGAGCTCCTCAAACTTACTATATCCTTGATATACAAAGTGAATTCCAAGAAGGAAATTCACAGTACAAAAATTGAGGAAGTCACACAAGCATAAACAACAAAGATGATGAATGATTATTAACTGGAATATTTTGATATGTTTCTCATGTAACCATTAACTATGCTCGTTTGGATTCTTGAAATCTTTCATGATTTCTCGTTCACTCGACGAGTGACTTACCCAAATTTTCAATATTCCGATTTGCTATCCATTCAATATTCAGTCTTCAATTCATTTACTTACTTTCAAGTACGCATGGTCAAAGCGCTTTGCTATGATAATGGAATAGAAATGTAAGAAGAAAATATATTTCTTTCGTCAAATATATCCCAACATGCACACATCTAGATTCCTCAGTTTACAATGATGACAAAAAATTGTAAACAGTTATGGTGAGTATTCAAGAAAACTACATTTATCACAGTATTATTGAATCGACTTCTCTCAGTGTATGTAACATCATGTCTACTTAACAAAATGGAAGCTCCATAATAGAAATCATGACTCTTCCGGAATGTCTCATAATATGCTCGTTTTTCAAACGAAGTTCCTGCTTGATATCTGAGTTACTCATTATTTCGTTTTCCCTTTGGCGGCACAGAAAGTCGACGACACCAACTCACTTTCAATTATAATACTGCATGCAGCATATGAAATGTTCTGGAGGACCACTAAGGTTCTCTAAATCCGTACATTTTCAAATGTGTAGCGCTACACTTAGTCGTAATCCTGTAGGTCTGGATACGAGGGCATCAATGCGCGAAATTTCTCGCAACCGTTGGTTATAATCTGGGAGATAGAGACAGAACGGGGTAGGGTGCAGGAATGCACCGACAAAATAACGACTCTAATTTACTATTTCGCCTGGATATCTTTAACGAGACACCGGGAACTGCACGATAACGTACGTATTTTGCGATTCCCGAGACTGTGGAAAAGGAAAATGAGAAGAAAAAATTTCCGATGGAAATCGTATAGAAAGATATCCTCGTAGCGATAGCTATCATTTTGCATTTCAGAACACATTCGAGTGGTTCATCCGAGAAGCTTGATAGAACTGCCTCCCTGCCTGACTATTTTTCTGCTATTGCTTCTAACTCGAACTGAGATGATTGTGAAGCGCAGAGTCAGAAAACCAGAGAAGAGAAATTGAAGAACCTTTGTAGAATCTTCGCCGTTCAATTCTGAATAAGAGAAGGGGCATGCTGATGGAAGGATTGCTCGTCCCAACACCTGCCGTGCATCGATCGACCTCATCAACCAGTTTGGATGGGATCACACACCTACCTCACCATTATCTGGTGATCGAGGGAGTGATTATCGTATCTTTTCTGAAGTCACATAAGGGTAGGAAGGATTCCAGGACTGACGAAGAGTTGAGAGAATAGGTCGCTACCTGCGTGCTGCGGCTGGAGAGGTTTCTGACACGGGTATACGATAAATGCTACATCGCATGCAAAAATGCGTCGATGGCAACTAGTATTATGTACGAGAATAGTATGAAGTGCCTCCCAACAGTGTTACACTTGAACGTATTTTTCGTCGTAAAGTGTAGTTTGAGACCTTATAATTACGGACAATCGTCGTACATTATCGCATCGTCAGTCCACTGAATTATCAACTCAATCTCAATTATTTTTGGTATCGGAAATTGGAATCTGAAATCTGGAGCTACGGACAAATTTGCCTCGTGTCAATTGTTGACCTGACCTGTCAAACAACCCCACTAAAGCCTCATCCCTTGAGTATAGAAGGCGTTACGATCTTCGATCCCGTAAAGTCAAATTCGCTTTCACTGACAATGACGGATATCTGATTGTGATGGATAGCTAACGGTTCAGTTTTTGCATCCATGTGGAATTCCAAATTCATCTATAGTATCTATCTTTGTCTAAACAAGGATAGCAGAACCTGATTCTCCCAGCACCAGTGCCGTGTTGTTCAGAGGGGGTTGAATTTATTATTAATTCATGATGTAACCAAATTGAAAATCCGTAACAATTTCAGTGGTAATTTTTAGCATTTCTCGGTGGGAAAATGAACATCTTTATACTTCCTTCACATTGTTACGAGAAATTCGAATACATACAATCCTATGGTGATTTTTGTAACTTGCTTGTAATCAATAAACTTATTATGACCACGTCACAAGAAAAGTTCAATTCTCAACGCCATATGAAACAATATACTCACTATTCAGTATACAGTTGTCTACTTATACTTCATCATAAATAACGTTCAATTCCAATAATGAACATTTATATCTTTGGCGATCAGTAACAGTGCATGTAAGTATATTTTTAATTTATATTATATTTATATTTATATTATTAAAAAGTGAAAAACTCGTTTTCGAGGCAAATAGATATGATTGCATATTTGAATGTAATTTTCAAATCTGAAGATGAAACTTGTTTATATCATTTCACGATATCGTCAAAAATGAAGGAGGTTTCATCTTGAGCAGAATTCATATATTTTGACGCAAAAAATTGATGTCTGATTATTTCATTTCATGTAGATAGATGAAAATCGATAATGAATATGTGTTGACAAGTATCATGACGGAATGTTATATCAACAATAAAATCATGAATCATGTGAAGATATAACAAATAGCAGTGTTTCTTATTTGAAACAGGAATGGAATGAAAAACAACCATGGATAATCACACAAATAATTTATCGATTTTTGAATAGGATTGTTTTTGTTAACATACTTCTTACTCTAACTTCCGTTGAATCTTTCAATTCATTTGCCTCATGATGAAGTCTTACAGTGAAATATTCCTCCAAATTAGTTTGACTAGTTCCAAAAACAGTCAACGGTAAATTTCTCATTGTTGTGTGTAGAAGAATAGAAATATCCTTATATTTTTCATCAAAAATATTAATTGAGTTCATCATTATTCTCAGTGATTTTTCAGCAGCTTCGCATATTTTGATTACAAAAAAGGAAGCATTTATCAGTGCTACATATTTTACCACAAGACACTGTCGCACTAATATAATCTAATCAATTCAATTAAAATTCATTATAATCTATTCTATTTGGGAAAATGCTTTAAAATCTCGAATGATACGACAATGGTAACTCACCTATGAAATGACGTGTTTTGATCGCCAGTTCAAATTGTCTTTAACACACCTCAAAACGTCTCACCATTATATCAAATCACCAAAACAGGAAATAAACTGAGTTTCTGATGAATTTTGAGTACACAAAACTGAACACAAGTTGGATAATATGGATAAATCAAAACGTAAATAATGACAGATACCAAACAAAGCAATAATCGCCGTCGACTGTCAATATCAAATTGCGGTGTTGCAACGTTGAGCAAAAAGTATTCACAATACCCATGCTGGTCCTCGAGCCCCCAAGAAAGTAAAATTGCTAAGTCTCAGAATAATGTAGCAATCTTCTATCAATCAGAACTGATTTATAATCGTCATGACCCGAATTAATTATTATATTTGTGCATTGAAATACATGAATTCATAAAAGACTTTAAATATTATGGACTATTCATCACTTTTTGATGATTGGATATGACAACACTGGCGACGATTGGGTACTAATATCATGAAAATTCTGGGAATTCGTGTTAGCATCAGGATATTTGTTTTTTGATCCTTCTAGTGGGTTTGTTGTTCGGAGGTTAGGTATAATAATGATCAAGTAGGCAAAAGTCTACACCTCTTTCAAGTGGCTAGGAAAGGAAGTTCGAACACCAGTTCATTCACACCATGGTTTGATGTATATCTGGACCAAAATGACACATAACATGAGCATATGACGAGTAACTGAAAAACATCTTAGTATTATCTCAGTGGTCACCGAAAGAAAGAATGAGACATCTCAATTCAGGAAGTCAGTTCGTGACTGAGCTGATATCCCTGATGATTAGGTGGATTGGGATAGACAATGTGTGTGCAGATAGGCAGGATTTGTCACTTCACTGTGTTAGATTGGGGGCTCAATGCGAGTTTTATTTTCTATCGGGTTGAAATATCGGTCGCATCTGGAACCTGGATATCCGTCAAGGAGGCTACGTGAACGGAGAATTCCTGAATTGAAAAAAAATATCAGAACAGGAAGCACCTACCTACCTAATTTTCTAACTCGAACATCTGATACGGAGGAATTGGTTGCCCAGAATTTACGGCTCTATTATTGAATGTTTCCTTCTCCAATAGTGGATTCTCATTCGATCTCACCTGTTCAAAATGTGTGGGTCCAAAGGTATTTCCCAAAGGTCCTCATGATGTTCATTTCGTAACAAGAACAAAATAATGGTACTGAATGGTCTAGATCTGGGTTTCATCCTGTCCATACTTCTATATTCTCTGCTAACCCTGATCGCCCTGATAGTCAGATTAGCGTTTTCAGTTACTCTTTCCACTCCCAATCTGAGAAGGTATGTGAGTGGTATTAATAGTCGTGCGATAACCGTCACTCAACCACTTCTATTGTTGGAAATCGTCACCGCGATAGGTTTATATGCTCAGAGTGAACTATATCTCCAGACACTTCATTCCTAGGTTGAGTTGAGGCTAGTTCACAGCATATAAGATGTTTTCATCTCAAGATTTTGATGATAGTTCATCCATTCTTCTACTGTCATTGTAGTATTTCGAGCAACAATGATAATAATATTGATAATAATAGTACTAGTAATATTTATTTCAGTTATCAATCATAGACTTCGTGATCGAAGAAGTTCAATTCAGGATTCGAATTTTTCAAGTACATAGTATATCAAATGAAGAAATCTAGAAATATATTGACTTGTTTCAGCAAGCAAGTAGTCAGAACTGCTCACATTATATCCAATTCCTCAGTTCAACTGCTCAATTGGAATGTGGAGTTTCTCATAATTCACGAATGATCATCACGACAGTTATTTCAATCCATGAAGAAATGCTATTTTTGTGGAGAAAAATACGAATGTGCGTTTTCCGAGTTGTGATGGAAACGGTGAAATATTTGAATTGATGAAATGAAAACCGTGAATACCCAGTTCCAATTAGAGTCCAATCGTCTTTGGAAATACCAGTTTCGATTATGCTCTCATTTCTTAGATCCACCTAGAGCTCGAAATGGTCTGATGACTTCAACACAACCATAACTAGAATTCCTGAACGAATTATTTTGGAATCAGTTCATACTCGTTCAAACCAGGTGTGAGTAGATTAGTTGGTTGAAATCGTGATCGTCACAAAAAGGTAAGGATCAATGTAGATTACAAGAAGACACGCGACACTGGATTATGCTCCTGTCAGAAGAAGCGAGCAACCTATGTAACTCTGAAAGATGCTACATACAATCTTGCGAGAAAAAATGATTTTACATGATTTCTCAATGATTTGGTCCCCTATTTTGTGTTTTCGTGCGAAGAAAATTTGATTGTTGGGATCACTGAAACCCTTGTTGAAAACTAGTTCTGAGTGAAAAACGTTTCGTCTGAACTGATATTGAAATTTGTAATTTCTAGTGTTATCTAGTCGAAACGAGAATGTTCCGAAGAGCATACTTGAGATTTGTTGTTCTAAGGGAGATCGGATCATAACTGAAAGGGGGTTTTGGATGTGACATATCGATATAACTCTTGAGGTGAGATAGAACTTTGTTTTCTGTCGAGCTTCCGAAAATGTTCATCCTCTCTGCCAATACAATTGATATAAAATATATTATATGAAAGGTACAGGATGTAACGTAGATGTATAAATGAAAATGTAAAATGCATCGACAATATCATCGATCGACCTCGACAGTTTTGCATTTTACATTTCCATTTCTACAGGAATGCTCCTCTTTGTAGCTGATTTTATACAATATTTCATGTTATCATTATGTATGTATGTATGTGTATATATATATATGTTAAATAATATGCAGGTATCTCCCATGATATTTTCTAGAGAGTATTTCGTTGGCAGAAAATGAATGAAATCCATCAATTGAATATGCAGGACTTGCGACGATCGCTCAACTGAGAATTCTTGAGCACTAACAGACAAAGAAATCAATTCCAATAAATATTTGTATGAAGCATTGTGCTATGCATAAATAAGTGGAGAGGTATTAGGAACGGAAAACATATTAATAACTCAGAAGAAATAATGGAATCATCCGATTCTGCGAATCAATATTTCACATCTCCATCTGAATTGTTCATTTTCCACCTTACGAATGCAGAACTTCGCATTCCTCTCTCGAAAATGCTTTTGAGATGAAGGAAATTGAATTGAAACTGCGTGTTGTGCTCTTTCTCTATATTATGCTCGAAGAGTACAAATAATTTCTCCATTCTATGAGCAATGATTCCGTTCGATAGTTACAGAGCTCATAGATAAAAATCATTCTGAAGTTTTCCATTCCAATTTTGATCATCGATAACACTCTCTCCACCGTTTGTGAAATATCCTGAGATGCTTATTATTCATTCACCACGGAAGAACCCTTTTTTAAAGAAGTTTCTCTAGTCACCTTGAATAATCGATAATCAACACATTTTATATGCTACACACAACCAATAATTGTAGTTCAGAAAGAATCATACCGTTGTATTCCCAAAAAGTCATTTGGATTCCAAAAAGTATCATTCTTATCTCAAGATTGTTCGTTGCATCAATTGTATTAAAAAACCAACATTTCTATTTTCGAATAGTCTCTTTCATTTCCGAATATGTCATGAGTATTACATGAAATATCATTTATATTCAGAGAAAATGCTGTAGATCGCTTTTGGAATGTAAATGATAAGCTCTGATATTGAATTGATGAATTTCGAGATCAGAAATGAATTTTTCAGAGAATGATAATGACGACTTTCGATATTGAATTGATAATTTTGAATTACATTATATGATACTTCTCGAAACTGAATCAACTAATTTGGAATGCAATCGACGCGTTTTGGAATAGAATTGAAAATATTAATGAACATTCGACATGTTTTAGAATTGTCATTTATTTTCCTTTTGATAATATTATTGTGACAAATATTATTGTCACAACCTTGAGCTCAGGCACCCTAGCTGTGAGCTGAATTTCGGGGTTTTTTCTTGGCAACGGGGGTTGGACTGACTACTACAGACCATAACTTGGTCGTTGCAAGGAAAGAGTGCAACTAAACTCAATTATGATCCATCGTGTGTGGATTGAGTGGGAAAAAAGTAGAGTGAATGAAAGTGAACAAGTAAATTATAGAAAGGCAGGAGTCAATGAAATTACGTTTGAATATAGCTTCAGGTAAATGATTTCGCATCTTGGGACCCATATAGTTCGGAGCATGAGAGGTAATTTTAAATTTAGCTCATGGCACCTGAAATAGATTTCGGCTTCTTGTATCAATCTGATGAATATATGAAACGTGTATACACATGTTTCAAATGTGAACATATCACATTAGATTGCCTACAAGTTACAATTAGAGAACGAAATATTCAACATAAGGCACACCCGAGGATTTTTCCGGCTCAGCCATGATGAATGACCTCAATAGAGTAGAGTTCGACAGGATTCCAGCCTGAGAATGTGGGGGTGGCAAGAATATTCGTTTGTCTACCTGGATTCGCTCCTAGTGAAATAATTGACTAATAGAGATTCCTGATGAGCAACGACCATGGAAATATGTATGAAGAATGAAGACTTTGCCCACATATTTCTGAGTTGTTCTGTAGAGCACAATGAATTGCTTTCTCGTAGTATCGCCGTAGAAGAGAATATATTGAGGGACCATGCCACAAAAGAGCAGCAGACCTGAAATAATATATAATAATAGGAGCCAATCGAAAGTTGTGACAGAGCTTCTGACTGGCCACGAGCCAGTAAAAGGGCACCTCTACAAGGACTGTACAACGGCAACCTGACATGCAGTCTGTGCGAAGACAGTTAATTTCAGGCAGCCAACGGGTTAGCCAGAATTCTAGAGCTCCCACCCAGTAAAGGACTTGTACAAATTCGTACAAGTCCCAAAGTTCTGGAGTGGGTACTGTGATAATACAATATAGAGGTGAGCTATAATGGGTCCACAGGCCCAAGTGTGACCGGAGGCACCGTTCAGACGAACCCACGAAGAGGGCAAGGTTTATAGTGAGTATGCCTGAGAAGAAAAGAGACTTTCCCAGTAAACCTTGAGATTTGAGACTCTAACCTACCTAGAAGGGTCTTCTTCACCTACAAAAACATTGTACCTCAATATGATATTCATAGTAGTGGGAATGATAGTATTGATGAAATGAATTTGATAATTCATTTATAAATGATCCAACGCCTTACTTTGATTATTGTAATTGTCTCACATTCGCTACTGATGTGTAAATATATATTACTATACAGACATCTGATGACTGCTCAAAACTTCATCAAGACATAAATAGATTACATGAATGGTCTCTCACGAATGGACTAGCTCTCAATATCGACGAATGCTTCATTATATCGTTCAAAAAATCTAAAGCCCCCTTGAATTTCCAATATGATATAATTGAATCAATCATGACTTAGGAGTTCGATTTGATTCCCAGCTAACAGACATCCCGCACATGAATGCAACTATAAGTGAAGCAGAACAAATCATGGGATTCATTTTACGTAACTCTAGAGATCAGTCAATGAATTCCTTGAGGATTCTTCACAACACACTAGTTTGCTCAGTTCTCCAGTATGCATCTTCACTATGGTCTCCTGACTATCAAGTACACATTCAATCCATTGAAAATGTTCAGAACAAATTCTTGAGATATGTGGCTTACAGAATGAATCTACAAACAGGAAGCCATAATTATCAGACAATTCTAACTTCACTGGATATTCCTACTCTTCGCAACCGAAAAATAAGAATATATAATTTACTCAACAATGAAATTTCATGCCCGGAATTACTGGTATTGTTGAACTTCAGAATACCATCTAGAACCAATCGTGATACTGATCTATTCATGGTACCTTTTCATAACACAAATTATAGCCTCAATAGTTCAATAACAGGATCAATGAGACTAGGCAATAATCATTGTAATCTTGGGTTGAATATATTCAATGTATCTGAACACAAATCTAGAAGTTATCTCAAACAAACTTACTTAAAAGTGAAAAGTATAATATGAATTACAGATGTAACAGTCATATAGTTTACCATTACTCTTTTCCACCTTTTATGTGCTGCATTACTATTATTTTTTACTATCTTCGAATTTTAATATGTATTTTCCGCTTATTTTATTGAAATATATTTTCTATCAAACCTAATGTGAAATGGTGTAATCCATATATTGTCACGAAAACACCCTGTACAACACTCGCGCCCACTTCGCAACCAAGCTTTGCGCCAAGTCAGCTAGACAACCTCAGCGTGCGGGGGACCAGAGGAAGCCACGACTCAAGCCAACGTTTCATAGTCAGTTGTAATTACCATCGAGACACTGTAACAACTCAATAAACATCTATTCGGGATATTTGCCCATAATTACCCCCAAGTCCCTAGACAGTGTCACAATATAATGAATAAAAATCATAATAATGAAATATAAAGCCGATGCCGAAGGCCATGCATACATCGTTTTCTAGATGATACTATATTTTGCAGCTTCTGTACTATCAACATCATCATCTACTTCGGAAGGATGCAGTTGATTGTGGACTGTCACCTACTGTCATATTCTGCCTATGCCCAAGAAATACTTTCCATATAGTATATTCCAAATAATAGGCAGGAAAACAGCATTTCTAAGACAACTGCTCGAAAAATCGAATTTCAGTAATGGCGATGATCAGTGATAACAGAAACCTATACTCATTCGCTCGCAGGATTGCCTTCTGGACACGTTAATAACAATTAGTGGAGAGTGCTCACCCTCTTCGCCGACTTTTCATCGTTCAGGACGAGAGGGGCCGAAATTTATAATTTCCGTTTGATAAAACATGTGCCGTGACGTAGGAAATTTAGGTAAATAACTGGGCAATTTGTTACTCTAGAGCATTACCTCATTATTCAGGCAGCAGGCGAATGCGTGGGGCCGTTCGTTGTTATCTGTCTCCGGTGCTCAAAGTGGCAATGAAGTGACACGAATGAATCTTCTTTCTTGCGACCAATTCATCTTGGAACCATCTGAGGCTGTTTTCCATCTGCGAGGCTCACAGTAGAGTTATATATATGAAGTATATGCTTGAAAGAGCGAGAAGAATTTTGAGAAAAGAATTATGTTGCATAATGAATACTTCACAAGCGTATAGCCATGATCATTTGTTCTTGATATGAGTTAGTTTCTGCCACATATAATCATAGACCATACAATTCATTCTTCCTTCGATTATCGTTATCTTCGGGGTTGGTTTATCAATGTTGGATTAAGTTAGTTTGGCCCCGTGTGGAATGCTGACTCCTTTAGGTACTACTGTTATGCTGGAAACCTTGTGTCAGGCAATACTCATATTCAATATGGCGTTGATGAATCGACCCTTGACGAGACAAATTCTGAGATCAGATCAATTCTCAGAATCGTAATAGTGATTCCATGAATATCAATCATCCAGAACAGTTCAAATTGGGTTTTTCTTTGCTGTTCTGGCTGAAGTTCGGTGATGTGTCCACCGAACCAATCAGGTAGCGAAATACAAAAATGATAACACCAGGAATAAGTTGTGGATAAAACTAAGGAATATGGTATTATCGATCATTAACAGAACTATTCCAACCAATGGAAGTGTCTTGTCAATAGAGGTAAAAAATGAATGTAAAAGTGACCGAAAATCTTTCATGGAAAGTGGACTTCATGACTTTTACGGACGGAAATTCAGAAGAATAACTAGTTTCTATGAAGCGGAAATGGAAAATAGTTCAATATACGGAGTGATCATCAAAAAAATACAGAGAATCATTAAGTGCATTGTTCCCACCAAATCAAGTGTGAATGGAATGATGTCGATGTCTTCAGCATTGAAGAGATTATTGTCACTTGCTTCTTATGAGTCTTCTAGCGAGGTGTTATATTCGCGCACAACAAACTGACCATATAACTCCATGGAGAAGGATCCACATCCAATGGAAATCATCATGGTAAGGAATTGTTCGGCAAAATTTCTCAACTCTATAACGAAAATTCATCAATTCAATTTTGACCAATCTGGCGACGAAGAAATTCTCACAGAGACATCAACAACTAATCACAAGAATAGTTCTCTTGTGAATTCAATTTATGAAATGACTTTGAAATGATAATAATTCAGCTTCATCCACCATCAGCAGTAGACAAAATATAATACATACAGAAATGAATCACATGCATATTCTGAAACCAAATATCATTCTGCTGAGGTGTAGGAGCAAAGTATTAGCTTGAAGCTGTTTCTCAACTCAACCCAAAAACAAGAGAATGAGACAGAAAAAAGGAGAAATGAACTCAGAAAGCACTCATAGATGGAATTGAAGATGTGAGGTAATGTGAGAAAAAGCGAATAACTAGGAAATGGTCGAAATGTCATGGCGTAGAGTCATAAGATGGATTCAATCAGATAATTGAATATAACCTACCTGGATGACATCGCCAGCTTCAGTATCTTCTGAGAGTTACTGAGAGTGCGAGATCTGAACCTTCTGGGAAGGATAATGGTTGATACTTGAGAAGGTTATCAGTCGTTTGTAGAGATATTCAGATGTACTAGTTCTCAGCATCCATGCACTTGGGTGGAAAAATGCAGTTATCGCAATTGTTCAAACGACCAACCAGAGCTCTTCATCTAAGAGGATATGTGGTCATACTTCCATACTCTAGAAAAGCGCAGGAATGATTTTTTTTGTGCCTTGTAGACGATGGGACTCAGTCGATAATGATGTAGGACCGTAATTATGTCACAATGAAACAGTTCTGAGAGAATTAGAGACTCGCATAGTTTGAGGTTTAAAGAGATGATATCTCGATTCGGATATATATAATTGTCTCAATACGTTGTACAATGATTGACACAAATTCGAAACGAAAAATAAGAAGCTCAGAGTGCTGTGCATGATGAACTGGGTGATTCATCAGTGATTGAAAATAATTCATCGAAAAAATCCTGCCTTCAAAATATGGAAATTCGACCCGAAACACCTAAATGAAGTGTAGCTGCTCACTGAGTTACAGGGTGTCTTGTTCAAGAATTAAAGAACGATTTGTGCTCAGTACTTCAAACCTACCTCATGGATCCATTTAATATTGGTAAATAATAATAGGTGAAGACATAGGTACTGAATCTTGCTAGTCGAACGTTCCTGGCTACTAACAAAGGCGTACGATTAGGGCAAGTGATTGGTTCCCTTCGTCCTCAAATTTCACGGCACTGGAGGATTAAATAGGAATTTCAGTCCATTTTTTTCGATTCTCCACTACTTTTTACGTGAGTAACGTACTCTTCCCTCATCACGATGAAGTCGATATCTCTCAAGATATTTCAAGTTGAACATGGAGCTGCACAATTTTTTAAATTTTGATGTGTGATAAAATAAGTATGTCGATGTTTTGGGCCTGTGGAATGCATCTGATACGTAAGTGTAACTGAAATAAATCTGAAGTACCTACTGAGCACGACTCATTTTAGGATACTTATACAAAACTCCTTGAAACTCAGTAAGCAGCTACATTCCATTCAGGTGTTTTGAGTTGAACCTCCATAATTTGAGGTCAGGATTCTACTGGTAATTCATTTCCAATAAGTGATGAATCAATCTGCGTATTGGATGGAAACTGTATCACAATAATTTGTTCAATATTGATTTTTGGTTGACCTAGTTACCAATTTTTGTTTGAGCAATAATGATACTACTTTTCTAAGTGTTCAATGTATTGCTTCATTGAAAAACCAGCAAAATTATTCCGTTGAATAAATACCGACTTATAAGTATGAAATAGTGCGTCAAGATTATGTACGCTATGCATGAATCTAATAGACTGCAATTTTTCTGAATAGGTTCGCCTCGCAAAGTCTTTTTTTAAGTTCTGACCTTTTCAGCGAATGGAAGGTAATGACGAACGTTTCAGATTTGTTCACATTTCTGAAGAGAGCTCGTCGAGTACTTTACTGAAAAATAAACGCTGTTCGAAATTGTAGGAATCGAAAATGAATCGAATTGACAGAATGGGATCCTGAAATAATTGAGGAATAATTGAATTTGCCTAAAAATCATCCAAATCATATTCATCACGGCACTTGATGAGTTTCGTTGTTCAGTTCCGAAATATGGCACCAGAGGCCACCCATTTCGTGACTTCCTCGATAGCGGATTGCAAAATGTACACTTCGACAATGACCTCACAATTCGTTATTCCCAACACCTCATTATCCTGGCAGCTGAAGAATGTGCTGTCGTCCATTTCACGTTGAGCTTGTGCAGTACCCGTAACCTGTTCATGACAGAATTACAATGGCGATGAAATGACATAAATAAATCTTCGATTTTTCGAACAATTCGTCGGGAATTGCTTCGCAATATACGCGAATATGTTCGCTACCTACCTCGTTGGAACTGATTGCGGACGTCGAAAAGGATAACGCTGGATTGGTTTTTGCCTTTGTTTTATTTTCGGGCCATAAACCTTCATTTCATGAGTTCCGCAGGATTCTTGATCAAAGGGCATTGCTAGTATATTCAATGGGTCGCCTGATGGAGTTCACAATGTAACGAATTTCCGAACGATCACGAAGGATCATGCTAGGTATTGTCGAAACTCATTGTTGCATAATAGGAAATTCGTGAAGAAAATCATCTTTGTTGGCAGTTCATTCCAATCGAAGTTGTGACAAATCTGGATGGAATCAGAAACGATAATAATACCTTTCTGAAACCAAGATCATGAAATTGCTCACTAGGTGACTCTCTTCGACATATTAAGAATTTGTTTCCATATCATTCAATTTTCGAAAGCTCCACAATATCGAATCAAATCGAATCAAATTTATTCATTAAAAAGACCACATTTGTATAAAAACACGTATATAATCATTTTCTGAATTTGAAGTGGTTCTCTTGATCTCTTATTTCCTCAGGAATTTCATTATATATTCGGATTCCAATGTTAAGAGGACAGTTCTGGGTTAAACTCAATCTACTTTGTTGGGTATTCAGAAGATTTTGATCTCGAGTGAAATAGTTATGAATGTCTTTGCGACGAAGCAGATTGTTTTTTCTTTTGTAGATGTAATGACATGTGAGTGGTAATATCTGAAATTCTTTGAATAAAGGTTTGCTTGGTTCCGATTGAGCTTTGCATGACAAAGCTCTGATGCATAAAGAGTGCTTTCGCTGTTGTAGACTGTCCCCATAGTATTATACCATAAGTCAATCTTTATTGGATTTTTGCATAGTAGAAGTTTTTCAGTACTCCGATTGTCAGTACATCATTCATGCACCGTATTTGAAATATTTTGGTATTTACTACCTTGACTATGGTCTTTATGTGACTCTCCCAGTCTAAGGTATCACTGATTGTCATGCCTAGAAATTTGGATGAATTATCCATGAATGGTACTCTCAAATGACGTTAGGGTACCATAACGAAAGAGTTTTGAGCATTTGAAAGAGAAGTTTCGAGTGGAAAAAGTTTTGGTTCATTTTTTCGACATCTATTCCTCATCACGATACCTTCCTAGTGGAATAAAACTAGCGTTACATCACTTTAATGATTTCGAATGATTCCATTGGGTTCATGACTATTATCTAGATCAGAAAAATCGAATGTGTATCCGGGCAGATGGAATATCAACTACTGGGTGTCACGACAACTCAGCACTATAGCCTATTAACGGAACATCTAGGAAACCAGGTACGTGCCATGGAGAGCCATAGGGCAACTATACTGGAATCACATATTCATGAAGTTTCCAAAGTGTGATGAACGATGAAAATTCGAGAAATGCAGCTATGAAAATAAAGAAGGAGAGGGCGCGTACCATAAGTATGTGTCACGTGGTATACTGCTTGGCTGGAGCATGGAATATTTTGGTAACCTCAACTGTCAGTTGCGCGAAATTACGAGGTAGTTCGATTCCTATTTCCAAATATATGCATATCTTGACGTGATTGTGAAGTTTCTGGAGTCTCACTTGTCAGATTGGTCATTTCTCCAAATAGCAAGGTATGATGTATTGAGTGTATATACACAAAGAGAAATATAAGTCTTGAAATCAGTTTGGATTGTGGTTTCAAGACTGGAAAGTTGTGTTATTTCATTGTAGAATGCGAAATCAGTATTCCGCAAATGTTTGTGCAATGAATTGCTAGTTTCGTAATCTGTCAAGTTGCTCGGAGTTTTCACAAGAAGAAGCACCTTCTCGTATCATCTTCTTTCTATTTGAGAATCAGATGCATATTTTGTGAAACCATGTTAATATGAACCTCATTCTTTGAAATTGACTGAGGATTACGTTCCTGAGAAAATTTGACATGATCAAGTTACATCCTGTAAATTATACTTCATGAAAGCGTTGGAGCACATGGAGAACTGTTCAAAAATAGTAATCTCATTCCGAGAATCCGAACTTCATGAAATGAATTATCAGTGAAAATTAACTGGTGAATCAAAAGTTTCCATTGAATGTTCTTCTTGGCTGCAGAGTAATTAGAATGAAATTCAAATGGTCTAGAAACGCCTCGGGATATCTGAATGTAAAAATTTCACAGTCACAAGTTACAGCTGAAAATTAGTATAAATTTTTGCCATTCAGATTCATATTTACATAATCATGGAAAGAGTTGCTGCGAGGTTTATGAACCAACAAAACCTGTTCAGCTCATATTTCTAGAAGATGAATATTCATAATGTGTCTTTTTTTCAGGTAAGCCTCCATCATTATTGAGGAAAATGGCCATGATTACACCAAGAGTAGGTGAGTGCATTGATGACGTGAACATGTATTGAAAATCTCAATCATTAGTACTATTGGAAGTGTTACTGAGGTTGACAGCAATGTGAAAGGGATTTCCTTTCATGGAATCCAATGGAAAAATACATGTTTGAATACATTGTTGATAGATATCCGTCATCACAATGTATTTGATTACCTACTCCATTCAATCGCATTTCCGAAGTCTTACAATATCTAACTGTTAGCTTCGCTAAGAAAATGCTTAACTCTTCATCGCTAGTGCATGACCGATATTGAATGCAATAATTGATAACATTTGGATGTACACACCTATCGTATTCCCAACTGGAACCACCTATATAATGATGTTTTCATACAAAATCATCATGTAATGGCATCATTCGTTCTCAAAGTTAACTCACACGCTCCATTTTCGAATTCAAATTGCAGCCCTATCCGAAACCCCATTCAAACTGGTGACCCTGCGGAAACTATTATTCATATTCTGTTCGAATGCCCCATTTATTGTGTCATGAAACCCCATTGTGAACCTCTGATGATGCCAAAATGATGCCAAAATTATATCTAGCTTTATATGGAATATTTTGAGCCTCAGATCCACATCCACAATGAGTAGACTTTCATTATAATTATATATTTTTTGAATATTCTCATATGTTCATCTTTTTTTTTTGGATTTCATCAAGCTCTGCTCAGAATATTCTGAGGTTCAGGTCTTCCATTCATAGTGTATAGACTTCAATTATTTCTTCTTATTAATTAGATTTCTTCTTATGTTTCTCAACTCAACTCTAGCTGTAAAACCGAGTTTTTAGAAGCAATGAAGGTATTATTTTTATCCCGATCTCAAATCTTAAAATCTGATCATGATGACCCACAGGAAAGATATTTTGTCTCATTTCGATGTCGAACTTCCAGAAATATCGCAGGACAGATACAAATTTTGTCTGTTTTTTTCACCATCTTCTTTGGATACCGATAGTATTCCCATTCAGCTTTTGTGATTTTTTCCTCATTGATATCAAAGGACACGTTATGAATACACTCCAGATGAGTCAATTCTGACAAGTTCCGCCCAGGCTCTGAATGATCTCTTTTGAATGCTGTATTTTTGTTCTGCCGAGTTTTATTTCTGAATGTGATCGTATAAAGGTTTGAATTCAGGCTTTCTCATCTGGAAAATATCATTCTTCATTTCCACACCAAGGGTGATTATTGAACTGAATAAATACCGACTACATCAAACAAGGTATTTCAAATTCGACCCCCACTTCAAAGTCTCGACAAATGTTTCGATGGACAAGTAGGTACTAGTGATTATTAACCAGGAACTTTGTTGTGGATTCAATACTAATCAAGGTATCATCAGTTCTACTTGAATATGTGTATTATCAGTTCTACTTGAATATGTGTGCATTCAAGTGATCATTTGAAATGAATTGAAAACATTCAAACATTATTTGTTCAATCATCAAATTGCATAACTTATGAATATAAGGTAGTCGAATTCGAATCACACAGTATTTTCGTTAGAGGATAGTATTAGGGAGTATCTCAAGTATTATCATGGTCATTTCACCACTTCAAGATATTCAATGAAAATATGCTGACAGTTTGAGGAAGATATTGCTTGGATCTGTCCATGAATATTTTGGGTTTCGATATAGGGTGACAATTTCTTGACACTCGTGAACCCATCTACTATTTGTTGAAAATCTGATATATTCGAGAAATCAGACAGTTGTTTGATGAGTTCGTTAGTCTTTAAAAGAGAGGGTCCTTTACAACAATCGTGCACTTCTGAATTTCAACGATGCACGGGATTTCAATTTTTTATTTTCATTCAATAGATTTCTCGATGTCTCCCCGTTCTGCTTCATCTATCTCGAACTATCAGCATTCCAATTGATATTCCTCAGAGAACATCATGGTGACATTCATTCTATTGCCGAATCATCGATGCGTGGCCTCTCATCTTTGAAATATCCTAGTTCGTTTGATGATCACTAGTTCAATTGGATATTCATGTTCACCTCTCCAGTGTACTTAGATTGTTAATGATTTTGTGGTAATAATATATACGTCGTTCATTCGGAGTGCCCGATAAAAAGTGAAATGCTCTTCTGGAATGTCCAATAAACAGAACAATTTTATGGCGTACTTCGAATTTATAGTTATCATTTCGGAGACTGGATTACGTCGCATGGTTGATGGATATAATCAAACCCTTGGCAACGATCAACGCAATTATTGTAGATATCTACGTACGATTAACACAATCCATCACAGGTATATGAATCGAAATATCGTTATCATTGATTCAACATAATCATATTCATGCAGCGGTATTCAACTGATTCATGGTTCATGGCGAGAATAGGATAGGTAGTATTTCATTACGAAAACATTTCATCGATTGAAAAAAGCAGAATTATTGTATTTTCACGAAATCAATGAATACAATGAGAATTCGATTCACAATCCTTTCTGTGCCCCACATTGTGATGAATGTAACAAAAAATACGATGTGCTGTTGGAAATATGAATTGACCTGCCTGAGGATTCCTATGGCATGTTTACAATTTGGGTAACAATCGAATCATCTCATAACTCATGTATATAGGCGCTTCAGTGAATTATCTTTAAAACAGACATTTAGTAGATATCAAAATGATCTTCAATTGGGAAGGTTCAACTCTTAGATAATTTGGAATATTTATCCATTTGTCTGAATCTAAGAAGGGTTACCACATTGGTAATCGCAGAAAGTTTCTCGAGATTACTACAATACTCCACAAATTGAATACAATCAATCCAAAATGGCCGAGAACTTTTTTCTGTACTGAAACTATCAACATCCGTATTTCTAGTTTTTGTATGGGATCTTCTCTCCTCGTTTCCAAAAAATGAAATATGTTTTATTATCAATCAAAAATATGATTGTATTTCCAATTTTTTCGAAAAACACGGTGTCACTGACAAATAGAGAATTTTTAAGGTATATAAAGGATGAATTCCACGCGCAGTGATGACATCTTGGATAGATCACAAATTTGTCCCTAATACAAATATATTGGAATAATTATAATAAATTCTATTCAATTCCTTAGAAACGAGACTCCCGTACAAAAACTGAAAAAATGAATGAACTATGAATGTGTGCACCTTTCTTGTTTCTCTGTATGGAATGAGTATGCGTCTTCAGAAAACTTTTGAATGTCATCTAGACCAGCTGTGTGTTCTCAATCAGGAAGAACTGACTATCATTTTATGAGTTCTGTTATCCACTCCACTTGAATTTTCTTTATCTCCTTGCACCAATGATGGAGGTGCGAGAATATCGTAGACTGTAATATCGATATTGTCGATATGCTTGAGCTCGAAATTCCCAGAGCGTTATTCGTAATTCAGTTGTAAATGAAAGATTACAAATCATGATTTGGTCGAATTGGAATTGAAAGAAGATGTATAAATAGATTGAACATAATTTCTATCACATCATTTTTTTCATCTTTATCAAACGTTGCCTGTCAAGAATTATGAAAGCGATGACACTTGCTTGATGAGGAATTGGAAATATTCATTCATTGAATTCGAATTATTCCATGTTCTTCATATTCATTGACGACTAAATCGAAAACAAATACAAGTCAATCGATATCATGGAAATTACATCGAAGATGTCGCTTGCATGGATGAAGATATCAAATTCCTGTCGGCAACACGAAAGGAGAAACCATAATGTTAGAGGAACATAGTGTTAGGATAGTGGTGGAGATAAGGAAGGTATCGGAATTTTCCTCCAAAGTCTGGATTTCGTAAGAATCCGGAAAAACTTCACTAGGCGAACAATTCAGCAACTTAGCCATTATTGATGGATGATGGTTGGTACACCATAATAATGGGTAAATAGACGGGACAAAACGTGATACATCACAAATTCACTTAGTGCTTGATATATGCATTATACCTAGAACATGTTAATGTTATTTGTCATGCTTATGTTTGATATATGTTCATATAGTTAGACGATGTGCAGTCACATCAATGTCTCATTGTGTCCTAGTTTGATTCTGGCATATAAATTGCTTCCTGTAGTTGAGAACTTGAGTGATGATGATTACGAGCTGATTACATATTGCAATGAGAAAGTGCAGCAAAATCCTGATGATCTCAGTTTCTTCAAGTTCAGAATTGGTCAAGATACTATGAATGTTTATATCATGATATCCTCATATATATCATGATATATATCATGATATCGTCAATCCTAATTGGTCATCGTTCTCATTTGCTTCTAGTCATATCGATGTTATCAGACTTCCATAATTTTTTTCTCAGCTGTATACTGGAATATGTATCATTACTGTACGGGGACATTCTTCCATGATTGGTCCGAAGATGACATTTTTTCCTGAAGAAAAATCTCCTTTGCTTGGTGATGGTGTTACATAAATGAGGATTATTCCCTATAATTGTCATTTCGCCATCATTTTCATTTTCCTTTCGTTTATTTCTTGTGATATTGCTCTTATCATTAACATAGTAGGTTAGTCTGAAAACTCATCACAGGAAATTTACTGAATGCTATTGTCTCCTCATATTATATCTTGCATATCATACCAATTGCCGAGTTATACTGTTTATATGAATAAATGAATGCATCTTGAAATCATTGAGTCGAACTTCAATTCTTTCTGTAAGGATTGGACTATTGTTACATGCTGAACACGTGACTAATGTATAGTAGTTTTATGGGAAAATCTCATTCCTCTTCACGTTAATCTATTAATCGGAAGCGAATTATTGATATTTCATGGAATAACTGAGTTCAAACATATTCATCATAACCCGCACTAGAAACTTATTTTCTAGAAAGAGATTTTCTAGGAACTCAACTCCTTGAAACAACATACACTTAACGTTGGAAAAGAAATGTTTCAAAAACACTCGTCTATGGATATCACGGATAATACATAATTCTTCGGTATTCGGATAACATATTCGGCATTGTTTTGAACGTTCACTAGTAGATGAATTAGTAGAAAAGGTAATTGGTCCAAATCTATCAACTTCGAGATGAGAAGTTTATTTCTGGAAACATGTGAATAGACAGACATCGCCTTCTTGGAACTACTGAGCAGTATAACTGTTTTTTATTGAGGTGGAATTCCTTACTGTAATTCTTTGTTCTCTTCATCTAGTTTATCTGACTTCAAGACAACTACCCACTGATGAACGCGTTGATTCCAGCCTTTGGTCCAGCCTTTGGTTATATCATTCCATGAACCAATGAAATCAACGGAAGAGACAAAAAAAGAAAACATGGGAATGCTCTTTCCTGGCCAACATTCATGAGGGAAACCTTTGGAAATAGTGTATCCTCATGATACAGCATCTGTGTCATTCAAGGACTGTCGTCCACTCAATCCTATTCTTGAAAAGACTTGTGATCTCTTGTGATAGAATCAGACCTGTCCCAAAGCATAGTGCTCAGTTCTCATGGGAGTAATGGAAGCACATTTGTGCTCGTCTGCTTTTTTCAACTAGTACTGGGTGCCCAGTGCTCAGAGCATTCCACTGCAGTGCTCAAGACCACTTTATGGGATTGCTGAGCACTGAGCATTTCCACACCTATGAATAATTCTTGACGAAACATGCGAATATACACTTTTTACGCATCCATAGCAACTGACTATCTCTTTCTCCACATATTCCTGATACTATCGATATACTTATAATGAACCTAAGAGTATTTATTCAATTCGAAGAGTCTCTTTTCAATTCTGATCAAACTTTTCATTTCTGCAACTTATGCAGATGATGAAAATCCATTGCGGTGGACAAGAGATATCGAATCGAATTTATGGAAAAGAAGTCGAATACTGTTCGAAAATGCTTGCTTATCGTGAGCATTCCGTGAATAAAAGTGCGTGAAAAATATTGCACATACCTCATGATTTTATTCCGAAACAAACTATGCTAACGCACATAGTCGGAATCTAGCCAGTCGTATCGGTTACCAAAGACAAAAGAATCATGTCGACTCTGATGTCCGCACGAGCTGGAATCAGATTCCTGAATAGATTGGATTCGGATATGTTACGTTGATGATGATTACTGTGATTCGATTGTTGCAGTTTGTTTGGAGAATATCACCGCCGACATCACAATGAATAGTACAAGATTCACATGTGGAAATTACCATTTTGGAATTCTTCTCATTTCTTAGAACATATCCAGGATTATTTTTGTTTCAATTGGGACAAACTGTACTCTTTTGTTTCTTCTTCTTTCATCGAATTCCTCAACGTTTTGAAATAGAAACACTCTGCATGCAGGTTTATCCTGATCAAATGTCCACCATTCAATACAATTCAATACAATAACAAAAAAGTATCCTTGAAGCTCATCGAAATAGAAGAATGAAAAAAAAATAATAATTGAGCATCGCGTTGCCGAGTTGAGTCGAAAACAACGATGTTCCCAATTATGGAAACCTATATCGAATTGAATTTATTTCTCCAAGTTATGAACGAGGAAAATGATGAACAATTCTGTCCTGAATTGAAAGAACACATTGATGATACGGTTCCTAAGTATTGATAGTCGGAGAAGTAAGGAGGCCAAGAAAACCATATTACCTTCGGAGAATGCAATGATATCGCTCTCCATCTTTCATTCTCATAAAGCAAATGAATGGCCCACTTCAACAATTTCGTATATTCGATACTAACAAAGTTACGAATGATAAGTACTACTTTTCCTTAAAAAGTTGTATATAGTTAAGATTAGCTTTTCCGACCTTGGGATACTCTAAGTCAACATGCAGTATACTCCACGGTGAACTACAAAATTACAATTATTCTTTGATTTCCATTTATATTCATCCGACAGAAAGAACTGGTAGACTATGAGATTCCATTAGGGTGGGAACCAGATATCGAATCGAATTTGTGAAAGAGAATAACTAAAGGGAAATATATCTTGAAAACTTGACATCAAGATTCGGTGCCAGCAGATGTCTGTTAACTTTTGCCAGGTAATCGGATTCCAGACACCATCCAATATTCCAAGGCACACAACCGGAAAACGGTTTCCAAAAAGAAGTATCACTCTAATAACGACCTCACTTCTAACTTTGATCATAAAATTTAACAGCGTACTACGGATACCCAACATTTATATGATATATTGTTCGCTATCTGGAACTAACCATCTGGTAGTCATTTTATATTAGCAAGGCACTTAGATGTAAATGATATCGATAGAGGTTCCGATGGGAAACTTCCGAAGCTGATATAGACCATCCAATCCTAGGAATGAAATTCTTTCAACTGTTCACAGTTACAAGTCTAGACAATCTTCAACGTAACAAACGCGTTTTTCTTATGTCGAGTATGTAAGTACCGGAACTTGTATTTGTCAACTCTCACATATAAATTATATGAACTACTATAATATAAGGGAGAAAAATGTTAATAGGTGAGTTGAATCAACATCTCCGATAGATTCATTTCTATTCCAATAAGTATGATACTGATTACGATTGTTCAAATCCTCCACACATCCAATGCGATTTCAGAAAAGGAAATCAGTGGCAATTTCTCCGAAGTATGTTATCTGGAGAGTTTACTGAATTTAATAACTGACATTTTGATTTTTTACCATATAGAAGTAGGAAAGCACGAGTTTCCAATCATAAATAGCAGACGATAGTTGAGAACATGATGAATCTTGGTTCCTTCTGGAATCAGGAGTGAACAAAGAATTGATTACACATCGCCGTCATTACCTCGACTTGTGGATCTTAACATAGCCAAGCCAATATATGGATTACTTCTTGTCCTTCTTGTTCTTCTTGTACTTCTTCTCCTCCTGTTGCACTCACTCACATATACCTACACATAATACAGGGTGATAATTCAAATAATATAGAAAAAAATAGTGCATTAGTGTGTCACAGAAAAAGTGACTGCGGAATTTCAAAGCAACATGTGTGATTAATGGAATATTTTCGAACTGGAAGCAGTAGGATAAGCCATTGTTCCTTTCCAAATACAGACTTATGTACTTCAATACTTGTTGTATCCTGGGATAACCAATTGCATCAGATGAAATGAGATGTTGGTTGACGACAAGAAGAAGAATCTTCCACGAATATTCTGTATTAAGGTGATAGAAGTCTTGGTATATGAGAATTCTAGAGAATTCATATACTTTCTTTGATATCCGACAATTATTCTTGTGTATCACGTAGCATATTTATACACGTTCGAATGGAAAAAAAACCGACAAGAGCTGGCAACGAGTGTTTAAAGTTGTTCAGTGGGCAGATAATCGAGGCTCGAGCCGACGACTTGTAGTTTCATTTGAAATCTTTCGTCGATCGTTGTTACAAATTGTTTCATTCTCGTTATCAGTAGCTGACTCAATGCAACTCTCTTCATCGCAGAAATGATTCGGAAAGTTCGTCGATCTGATACCTGCTCATCAAAAATAAAAAAAGTTATGTCTATGCAACGATGTACACAAAACTCATGCAATAGTTATGAAACTCCCCAGAAGATGGTGACATTTTCACAGATTTCTGTACAAATAGTTGACGTTTTGAGATTGTGATTATGAAGTTCGATCTAAAATTGAGAAGTAACCTAAATTACTACTTCTGAATCAACATTTTTTCAATACTGATTGTGCAATTATCAATAATTCTTATTTTGTTGTCATTTTTGTGTCGCCATCTAACAACTGACATTCGAGTGATTTCTCTCTTGAACGAATAAAATGCTTTACGTTAGAGTTCTGGTTGGAGAAATTAGGCAAGATAGCTCCACCAGTGTTCTGTACATCGTTGTCTATGCTTAGCTTCTACAACGCGTGTATCGAAGTTCAGGAATATTTTCTTTCTCGAATACGTTCGTTAAGAGAAGTTCGCCGACGGAATACCTACTACGACTATTCTGATTGCGGAAATCCCTAGATAGTTGAAGCTGTGCAAGACTCATAGTCTCTACATCGCGATTCTGAGCAAGCAAGTGACAACGTTAGGATTCAAAATCCATGTGAATATTGGCCCTACACAAACATACCTATCCTATATATGTATATTCGTGTATATACGTATACGTATATTCCATTATATCATTATTACTTTTTCCAGTTGGTTCATACTTCAGTTGATGAGGACAACCCACTGAACGGATATCTGTATGTTTGAGTGAATATTTGATGACCCTGTATACTCATTGAATGACAGGATCGATACAGGAAAATACAAGTGTTTGCTTCCACGTTCACAAAAAGCTTCCATATAGATTGTTTGTTCTATGCAGTAATTCCATCGCGAATTCAGACGGACTATACGTATATTCACACAATATAATTTTCTGCGTTTTTTTTTTTCTATTGACTCTTCGATTTGAAATGAGTTCAGGGCCGTCAGGAAAGGTGCATGCAGATGTTCGCATTTCACGTTATGCAGGGAACTTCGGTAGCATATTTGATGACAAATAATCGCACAGTTCAGTTTCTGTGGAAATAACAACTATAAAGAGGTGAAGGTACGCTTCCAATCCATCATGAGAGCATGGAGAGACAGTTAAAACGACGAAATGGAGAGATGAATGTGATTATGTACAACGTAGAGAACGCTACTTTTTCTTGCATATTCGAAACCGTCGTTCTTGGATGCTTCCCTCAGTGGAGTGTAATGAATTACCAGTTATGATGTTCTGTCACTCCATAAACATTTCTCTCTCTCTGAAGATTTCAGACGATGAGTTCTTCCATTCATGGAAGGACAAAATATTCTTTGTTTCGGTACTTCAACAGATTCATTGACGCACTATTCTTCGTTCAATAATGAGCTCCATTAATACACTATTTCCAGATATTTTTGTGTCGGAGTTTTTGACGATTGGTATGCCAGCCTGTATGACTATATAACAGTTCAAACACTCTATACAGTAGGGTATATATTCTGTGGTTCGAGACTACCCGATTTGATTGAGATCTATCTTGAAAGGAAGAAGAAAGGGGAAGAAGACGCGAGTGAACTAAGAATTGTACTAATATTTTGATTCAAGTTGCTCATATTCAGTTAGACTGCAGAGAAAAATCGAATGGAAACAATGATTATGGCAATCACTTCCAACAATTTTCAAATTGGTGAGCATATCGGAGCACTTCGGAACTGGTCAACAAGTTCATGCCTGCTCCGACCAATTGATTAGCTTTCATTCCAGCTGTTTTGCTCATTTCCAGGAAGAGTGCAGAAAAAGAGAAGTGGATACCAAGATGAGTTAATTATTTTTCGGAACAGAATCTGAGAGCTCCATCCTAATTTTGAGGAACAAGAATTCATGTAGAATGTGTTGTATTAACCATGCAATAGGAGGTTATCTGATTATAACCGTAGAAAAAGTTTTATTGTATGATGATTGTGCTATTCCATCAACATGTCACTGCGTATTCGAGAGTTTAATTAAAGGTGTACTATGCAAATAAGAGTTTAATGAAAATTGTTCCAGCCTTGTACTAACCTCTCGGCATAGAGTCTGGCGGCAAACATTAACAAAGACGTTTCAGCAAGTTTTATTGCTGGCGGGACATCCCTCACTCCCTAATGGGAAACGACTAATTGTTAAAATGTATGTTTTGAAATTTATGTCTATTCAGCACATATACGAAGGAATAGTTGTAATGAAATCATCATCATCACCGAATTTCATATCTGTGCGACCGTGCGCAGGATGAACACTCTGTCCAAAATAAAGAGGGCCAGTATTGGTATTTACAGATTTGATTGAATGGAATGAAAGTTGTGCTGAACTGAAAGAACATCTTCCCCGCAACTTCTGATGTTTATTGATATGACGATATCGATTCTATGACGTTTCGTCTTCGAGCAACCGTCATCAACTTCATCTTCTCGGAACGGCCTTGATATCCCGATATTCGATTCGGATAGCCGTTCTCATTGTGACCCTGACGATATGCTACACATTATGGTTTTCACGCGTTTCCAGGCTAATTTGGCTATCATCAAGTACATCAAGTAGTGATGTTCATAATCGGGTTATTAACATAATCGAATCCAGACGATTCGGTTATTTGAAAAATCGGATTATCATACCATTCGAATTATGTAATTTGTCAGTAACATTTGTCATGTGTCACGACATCAAAAATATTATTTTTTTTTCTCATTCCATTTCATCTATGTATTTCAGATTTCAGATTATTCGTATATTTGGGAAAATATTCCATTGAAATTTCTTTAGTTTTCAGAATCAGTAGGAATTCTAGCCATACGTGTTCTTCCATCAGGTGAAGGTGTATCAAGCTAATGTAACAACTGATACATGACAGTATCGACAGCTGACAGCTGTAGTACATTCACGAACAGGTTATTTTTAATTCGAAATTCTTCCAACACAAAAATCGGATCACACCGATAATTTCGATGATCGGATAATCGGATAATTTGAATTATAACATCACTTTCATCAAGTTTTCATATTATTCTGTGAAAATGGTTCATTTGTCAAATTGCACATTTGAGGATGCTACATCAAGATCAATATGCAGTTCGGAATACTGAAATGAGCAATCATGTAATTGCACAAGATATACCAGTGAAGAAAAATAGATGCACACATTTTTAACATCGAATTCAGGTCCGTATCTCAAGAATTACTCGAAAATAATGTGTATGACATGTGATATGTTGATTCAAAAAATCAATAATGCATAATCATTTGCTATCAGAAGTTGAGGTGTCGAGATCAACCATGAAGATGTTTCGTCAGTTTTGTCTCAACTTCATTATCAACGCCACAAAATAATCGAATTCAGAATCCAGAAATTCAGTTATTTTGGTAATGACTTGAGAACAGTGAAAGACATAAGTATAACGTTGATCGGACTGATTTTATCCAATGACTAGGAACGTCTTTCAGATTGGTATTCATTCCATGACAGCTGACAAGATTCATTCTCCATTCTTCAGTTAAATTCGTAGTTGCCCTGACGACGTAGTCTAACCACCTTAAAAATGGGCCGTCCACTTTGTAGGTATCGCATTATGAATTGGAATGTTTCGCCTAATGAATTATATCATTAAATAATTATATTATCACATCAAGGTACATCATTTCGACCAGTGCTAATATCGCAGGATGTGAGCTTTTCATAAGGCGATCTCTTCAGTACACACTGTTGCATTTTTTCGGTGTAAACTTTCACACCATATTGTAGGGTATATATTTCACACTGAAAGGTTCATGTCTATATGAGGGCATTATGAAAAATCGAAAAAAATTACTTCACACCGTCTGGTGTTGTGCTGAATCCGTGAGAAGTTGGAATAACTCGCACAAATAAATTTGACGCCATCTTGATTCTTCAGCATTTCACTTCGCTGCAGTTCTTCTTTTTTGGCAACACGGAAGGAAAAGCTATGATGTTTGAAAAACATCGTGTTAGTCAATGGTTGAATATTTCTCACATATCGTGAGCAGTGCTTTTTGGTGTGTAAAGTACGTGTTCGCACGGAACAGGTAGCCAAGTTTTTGTGAAGCAGTTCTCGCGATGGATCGTCCCATGAGAAAGCGCTGATGGTGGTGATACCCAGCATTGATGATGACGACTCCATTAGAACAGTGGTCTGCGTTTCTGGTGAAGATACAAACTTTAGTACTAGATACATTGAACTTTACTAGATTTTCCGATCCCCACTTCAGAATTCTTCCCAAATCATCATCAAAAGCATCGACTAAAATATTGTCTCTCCGTCAGGATCAGTTTTATTCTCAACGCGACTAACGTTTCTTTTGTGTTTACACCGGTTCGATTCTTCATTCATCACACATTCCTCAGTCTTCACCTGCTCTATTATAAGCTAATGGCAACGGTGAAGTGATATCGTTCAGCGAAATATTACTATTAGAATTGAACACGGCAGTATTCAGAAGTCGACGCTGATATATAGAAATACTTTTACAAGTAGTTAGTTCACTTTGAAGGAAGAGCTTTGCAGTTTTTCTTACGTTTCGAAGGAGGTGAGAATCACTTGGTATCTAACGTGTTGTCATTCTGCACTCATAATGGAATCATCATCTGTGAAGAACTGGTAAAGTGTGAGAAATCATTATCAATCAGAGAGGTGTTCATTTCTCAAATCAATTAAAACCGCAGTACAATCAATGTTCATAATGCTTCTACGTTGTTGATTTGACACCAGAATAATGTGTATCGTTGAAGACACAAAGTGGTCTTTATTTGTTGATGCAATTCTCAACCGTGTACCTACATCAAAGCTCCTGATTCATATAATGAAAGAAAAAGAATTTAATTCCAAAGAGTTGATATTTTTCACTCCCAATAAACCCTAATTTCCCATGATCATAGTGATCTTGTTATTCTTGTTCAGTACAACGGAGCTTCGGATTGCCACTAGGAGCAAACTGCGAACTCCTTATCTCATTTCTCTTTTCCCCAACACCGCCTGAGGAGGGAGACAATATTCTTTGAATTCTTTTTCAATTCTTCTACTTCCATGTTGTTACAAAAATCAAGGACTCATTAGAGTTCCACGAAACAACATCTTGAGAATAATTTTAAATTAAATATTGGATGAAAGCTGTTCTGTTGAAGTGAATGTGTGAATATTTGATTCATGCTCAAGTTCTGTTGATCTTTAGAGTTCGTATGGATAGAATAATCCGCACTGCAATTATTCGATGGAGATATTCGATAAGACGTTTCCTGAGTGGAGAATGCAATTCTGTATATAGGTTATAAAAAAAACCTCTGATGCCTCAAATGGTCAGAAGAAGTTTCATACTTCTCGAATGATCAGATGAGGTATTGTACCAGTTCGGAAGACGATGTGGAATGATTCACAGTAATTTGGTGAATGTATCGATATGGGCTTTTTGGACATTCACTGATTATTGCAGTGGTCAGAACCTGATCATGCTCCAGATATTCTCCTCTACTCAGGAAGTTTATGATATTACATTCAATAGCCGATGAAAAAATGAAAAAAACATGTTCGAAGGAAACGTTTAATGCTGATGGAATGATATTTCAGTGTACCCTGTTAATAACATCCGATAAAACGTGTGTTAAGGAACTGAACAAAAAAAAATGTGAAGAAACACATAATATTAATTTTCTTCCCGAGAACATCCATTTTAGTCTCTAATGTATCTAGTATCTATAGATATAAATATGGTGTACCATCGATACGAATAAGAAAGATTCATTATACCGATCTATCGACTCGAGTTCAATTCGAAATCCATTTCCAATCCATCCATTTCCTCATGCCGAATAGATTTGAATCCTTTCGAACTCTCACTTTCACTTCATTGTAATATGAAATTGCATGCATCAACTGGGAGTGGAATTTCAACTAACCTACTAGTTTCAGAGGTCCCATTACTGGAAGTGCCTTTGATAAAGATCTACATTTTCCGATTATTCCTTCGCGTGACAGTAGAAGTTCTGAGTTCTGACTCTATTTTCAGTCGATTCGTAATCATGCAGATCGAGCTGTTCGTAAATGCTCCAATAGATGACTTGTTCACACTTCCTGCGAAATATTCATTGTTTTTTATTCGGTTTTTTGATGCACTGCCAATGACTCCACCACTTTGTATACCTGTCAGTTGAACAACACGAAAGAATTGAATCTAATGCTGTTCAAATATTGAACGAAGATTCTGAATCTCCCAGTAATTGCTAGGAGTTGGCAAAACGATCATTCTTCTCTTTCGATTCGAAATTGAAACCGTTCACTCAAATGATAATTCGTGGTGTTGACATTTGTGATACATGACAGATGAATTTTTTGTTGTCATTTTCGTTGTCATTTTTGGTTGCCATGTTATAACGACGTATTATATTCATAGATCACAGAAATTCGTTCTTTCCATTGAAAATAGAGTGAAAGAAGCCGTTCATCAACAATATGGATCCTTTATTTTCGCACATCCGCGTATTCAGATTTGTTTAGGATGTTTTTTAGATTGCAAACACTCAAATCATTGTCGAGTGTAAAAACGAACAAAAAGTCCAGATTTATCGTGTGGCATTATCCCTACGATTACCCTATCAACTGATAGATTGGGGTTAATCGCCTTTTCTCTTTAGGACGCGCATTCATCTGGCCCATCAACGGGGATACGATGGCCCGGACTGGCCCTATTGAACTCGAATTAGCTCATTACGGGCAACAAAGTTGATCCCATCAATTTTAGCGACATATTGGATATGATTAGCTCATAAGAATAGTGAGATTTGCATTCGAGACGGGTCTACAGATTCTGAAGAGAATATCAACCCGAAAAGTAAGTACGTCCATGAATGTTCTCATCATCCATTGATACCCCTCTAATTTCGGATAATTTCGGAAGTTTTGTCTTTGTAGATCAGGGTTATGAGTTTCAGCCTCATACCATGAGGCTGTGAACCATGTTTAGTATGAATCAAAAATTAGTCAGAGCCTATCAGTAATTTGGTCTCATCATTTGAATGGACTCCTCAAAAAAGAGTTGAACTATTTTGGCGATGTCGATGGAGTTACTCTAGTCCTTTGGAAACAATCATGATGAATGGTCGAGATGTCATAATCCTTCATTTTATTATGATTCCAAATACATTCGCTGATATCATGTATGTTCATCGAGTGAGATACCTATCTGATATATACTAAATATCATTACTGCCCGATGGTTTTTTGAGAGAATAATCTGAATGAAGGATTATTGAAGTTACACCTATATATCAAACTTCAGTAGTACAGTGCCGTTCATTGTAAAATAACATACATGAGTACAATTAGTTAGTAGGTACATGTGTATATTCTGAATCACGAAACAATTAATCGATGAGAACGAATGGAAATACAAAAATATACGGTGAAATCCGTATCGAGTGCGTTAACGTAACTGTTCAATCGGGTGAGAAACGCTGCATTTCTTGTTGGAATATTTGATTCTGAATTGGAAAGGGATTTCGGCGGCCCTCATCACTGCGATACTCGTCAAGTATACACAAGAAATCCATCGATTGAATCAATTGAGGACCCCTAGTACATACTCGAAAAGTATCGCACCGATGATATCCTAATGACTGAAAGAACTCAGCAATTTGAAATTGAATATTTTGAGATGAAATTCAGTTCTCTCCATTCGATTAAAAGAGGTCGCGTATTCGATTCGAAACAAATGAACTGATTGCTATCACTAACGTAATCGATAATTCCTTTTCAGAAATGACATATATATCATATATAAGGTGAATTGAGAGATTGGGAATCAAAGTACTCGATTATGAATCGTTCTAGTTTTATGGATCTCACGTCATTATTGTTCATAAGAAATATGTATAGTAATCCTTGGATCCATCACTAGCAGAAAACTGGATACTTCCCGTTCTATAACTTTCTTTATCCGAAGTTCACAACTACTTTCAGCACGAACTCAATTCACAATGTCCATTAGCGCAGATAAAGCATTTACTGTATCCGCAGGTGAGATGCGGACTCTGGTCCACGGGCCTCGGCTCCAGACTGGGATTTCATCACTTCGTTAGCTGGTGCCGACCACCGAAATGAGATTAGGCCAATTAGGGACGCGTTGTTTGGTAGCTCGGGGAAAATAAATCAATCACATCGGCTGGCAGAGATGATTGAAATTTCACAAGCTGTATCTCAGCGACCCGGTGCGGTGAAAAAATCAATGAATATGAAATCGTCTCAGCAAACTCGAATACAGATCTGTGCGGTGAAGAATTTCCATTAAAGATGGCCTTGACGAAATTTATTCAGCGAAACTGAACATTACGTTCTTGATTCCCTCGGAGATATTCATCTCTAGATTTGTCAGTTTGTAGACCTGTATGTCTTTCACGATGTGGATGAATCTTCTTGATGACCCAATCAACATGGTACTGTGGGATTTCCACTCTCTGAAACAACTCAAGTTATGGAAATATCGCACCCATCATGCGACCATACTCTTAAGACTTCCTTGATCACACATATTTTAACTTCCACAACCTGAATTCCATAATGGAAAAGCGTGGAAACCTCTATTTTTCGAGATCATCGAGAAAGAAAGGTGGAAATTTCTTTAGATCGTTCTGGGTAGATATCAAAGCTAATCGGCGTTCTATTTTCCAGTTGGGATAATTTTCGGAGAAGAAGGGCAATGATCCTCGAAAGAATTGAATTCATATTCATTGGTATCTTGGAGGAAGATGTCTCCTACTGAGGAAACTACAATCAAGAGGAGGTTATTTTTCGCCAGATATTTTTGGACTCCATGTTGTTCATGAGATTTGGATATTTTTGATTATTCTAATGGACACTGTATTTTTGATATACAGGGTTGGGATGAAGTATGGAACCAAGTAAATATCTTTTGAACGAAAAGAACGATATTTATGGAAATTTTCAAGTGGGTGCAATGTAACACAATTCATCTGATGTATAATTTTTTTCTGATAATATACTTCTGGCTCGACCGGAAACTTCTTCAATTCAAATGGGACACCCTATACATTTTCACCGATTTTGGAAGAGCTTGTTATTTTGAATTCATATATACTGAGTTCAGTGTGAAAAAGAAGAAGTGAAAACGAGGAATATAGCACTTCACTCAACCTCCTTTGAGTTTTTTGCATTAGAGCAAAGATCTATTTAGATAAACTAATTGATTTCGTTTGTATGCATAGTGATGGATAAACGTACAATTAAAAAATTGTTCAATTTGGAATGATTCATTCAAGTGAAAAAGGGCGTATTGACATTTTGATGATGATCGATTATGGTGATTCTTCAATTTATTTCCATCAATCAGGATTCGACACTTGAAGAACAAAAAAGTAATTGTTCATTCATTACGATACAAACAAACAACATCAATTGGTTAGTCAAAATAGATTTTTGCTCTAATGCAGAATCTCAAAGGAGGTTGATGAAAGTGCTCTATTCCTCGCTTTTAGATAACAAGCTCTTTCAAAATCTGTGACAATATGTGAGGCATCCCATTTGAATCAAAGGAGTTGATGGCATTTCCGGTCAAACCGGAAGTATATCATTGACAGAAAAATATACATCAAATGCATTTTGTTCCATTGCACTCACTTGTGAATTTTCATAAATATCGTTCTTCCCGTTCGAAAGATATTTACTTGGTTCCATACTGTACCCCAACCCTGTGTACTTGCAATATTCATCAGTAATCAACATTCTGATTCCGATCCCTCATACCTACGTGTACAAACGCATTTTCAGTCTATTTTGATGTTTTAGTAATGATACTTAATGGCGTTTCTCCCTCGGTGGAAATAACAATCAGAATTATTGAAACATGCTGATTTTTCAGGGTTAGTTGTGAAAAAAATATTACATATACCTCGGGTGGAAATACTCACTCCTCACCCTGGGTATATGATATAGTATAATAGCACTCCTACTTTTCTTCTCCATATGGAAATAATGGAATACGACGTGAATCATGCAGAAAGCGCAACCGCAAACGGCGAAAAGCTCTGATCCACATTTAGGGCCACAGTCGAAGGTTTCATGAAGAAAACGTGAGGGCCACTCCAGGTGTAGTGGGGAATTTCATCCAGCTTGATGGATGCAATTCTTCAGAATGGGAAATGAACCTAGGGTAGGGGGGACAGAATCGATGATTCTCATCTGTTCCCTGTCATTCATCGCGGATATCGAACATCATCGCTGCTTACCATCTCTACTAGGAGTTTCGACCGTGATTTTGATTTGTTTGGAATATTATAAAAGATTTGCTCGACAGCGGAGCAAGCGTGTTCAAGTGCTACGGCTGTTAGAGGTTCCGGACAGTTTTAGTCGGGTCGTGGTACCAAATTTTGTGGGTTACGTGTTACTGTACCATATTTCCTAATATTATAGACGGAACTATGGATAGATTCCCAACTAGCGAGCGTAAGCGAGCGATAAATATAGTAGACGATAGTGAAGCATCAAGAAGTGTTCAGTCAACCATAAATCCTGAGATGAAATCAAGAAAATATTCACGACTATACTTTAATTTTGGAAGATGAAATATTGGTCTCGACTAAATATAGACGAAAAACTGATAGTGGCTGTCAGGACAGGCCCCAGGGAGTCAATCAATAAATATTGAAGCTGCTGTATATAATCATATTTTCAATAATTGGATAGTTGAATAGTATATCAGTTCAAACGTGTACTGTACTTTATCCATTTTTTGTAATTTCAGAATGTCACTTTCCTCCTGTGGAATATTTTTTTTTCCATTAGAAATTACAGTTTCTTCATCTTGATGTGCTGTCGCGTAGATCTAGGGAGGCGCGCCGCACAGTTTGAGGAATGCTACTCCAATACCAAATATTTTCAACTTCTCGAGATTTTCGCTGTTGGAATCGTTATATGAGTATGGTGCTCATTTTCTATTGAGGAACTCGAATAAAAAATCCATCGTGAATTCTGCTTCGTTTCGTTTGAGCGGTTTAATCCCAGTACCTTTCTGCGAAAATGTATAAAGCATATAAAGTTTGATGCATGTTCGAGTAGTGTTAGTAAATGCTAATTGAGCTGTTGGGAAGTTTCGAACAAAGCTTGATAATCCAATTTATCGCGTTTTGAAAACTAATTTGAAAGTTCTAGTAGGCAACCCGTACCTATACTAGGATCTGTATTTTCAAGGTGCTTCCATCCATGAATTGTGTGATGAAAAAATTAGCATTTTTTTAGAATGTTTCATGTTTCAGCGAATGGTTGGAAATGAGCTGGCATATTGAATAATATTCTGAGTTCTCAACGTAGATGATGTTGAATGTTTATGAAGATAGTTTCAAATCCCTTTGAATTTGATAATGAGACATTCTTCCACAAGATTTATTGGAATTCACATGTTTGTACGTGGAAATTTCACATTCGTCAGTTGTATATTGTGAATTCCAGAATATCTTCCACATATTTGAACCGTTAGCACTTGCTGAAAAGATGTGGAATCAAATCATCGGAAGATGGTTCCTGACTATTGACAGCATGAGAGGACATCAAGGGTTTGAGGATCGTACACGTTGTTCAAGAGAATATCTTCCAATTATTGACACATCTAAAATAATCGGAAATTATCCACACAAGAGCATGATGTAGCACAGCCTAAGGCAGCACTGGAATGTTGGGAAAAAAGTAGTTTCTCTCGGAAGTTTGGAGATTAAAGGCATCGGGAATGAGTCCGTAAGGCAGAGAATTCCACAACTTTGCCGTTGCCTTTGTAAAACAGAGGTCGATAGGTCTCGAGCTTGACAATGAAGACATGACCAGCCTGAGCTCGTCCATTTTGTCTACCTCGAATTGCCAGTGATGGAATAATAAACGAGATTTCCGACTATCACTGATCATGGGTATATCTTGCCCAGAACTCGTATGTCACAATGTATTTTCATTTTAATATATTCCGATAGGTAACCATCCAGAACACGTCTCGCCAGGATATTCCAATAGATACTTATTTACTTGCGGAGTGTTTTACTCTAGAAGAATTCATCTTCAAGGATTTACCGTGAGTGAATTCTCGATCCGTTCTCATACTTTTCACTTGAAATGTTTGTGCTCTGGGGAAAATCCTTACACAATCCGATTCATCATGTAGTAATTGATGTGGAAATTACATGTCATATACAACTCTATTTCGAGAGAAACATGGGTATTATAAGAATTTGTTGATGTGATGGTATTTCCGGTAATGAGCCGTGAAAGGTCCCATTCACAGGGCGCGTAGGGTAATTTCAGAATAACGCCAGAGACGAGGCATGGAAGCTTGCAAGTTCTAGAGTATTTCGAGAACTGTTACATTCAACGTTTTGTAAGGACCCCTATTTGCTACTTATGAAGTTCTCGCAAATGCAAAAAAGTTTCCGAGAAATAACATCTTATGTTCAATGTCGATGAAACGATGTAGAGAAGACTGGTGCAGTTACTGATAGTGTTTTGTTTCGCCCAAAACGCTAACGGCATTTTCCGCTATGATGACATAAAAGTTATAGAATTCCCCAGAAGATGTCGAAATTTTCGCAGATTCCTGTACTCATAGTTCATGTTTTGAGATTGTAATTATGTAGTTTGGTCATCAATTGGAAAGTCTTTACTTCTGAATCAACGGTTCCATGAGACTCATTGTGCACTTATCGATAATACTGATTATGTTGTTGTTTTGGCGCCACGTTGTGAAATCTCGGTGTCGTGTTTCAACCCTGAAAGGTTTTGGATTTCCGAACCTGTTCTCCAGAAGACAATTTAGCCAACTGGTCTTGTGAAGAATTACTCTTCTGTATGTTAATCCTCACTCATTTTTCATTCCGGCATCAAAATACATTCTATAAGCGAAATGAAAAAATATGTTATCATGATCGATGGAATCTCTGAGGTATTATTTGCTGTGAGTCCACTCGAAAACTTCGAGAGAAGCTAATAAGTCAACTATTGAAAACTTTCGGTGTTTCATAATTGGAATTTTTATTGAAATTTAAGTTTTGCTAATGGAAAAGTTTGGAAGACTTCACAAACGAAGTTCGGTCGAATCACGAGAGATGTTTGATATTTCACAAATGACGATGAATGATGAGATTCTGACGATTGAAAATTCACTTTGCTTCAGACCTGAGGTTCAAATCATTCACGTATATAGATAATCGACAGCGCCGCGAGGAATCTTACAAGTTACATTCTGCGCTGGAAACTATTGAAGATTCTTTTGATTCATTCGCAGTTCCGTAGATATGACTGAATACATTCAAAGAGAGATGTGGAGAGATTTGAGAGAAGCATAGTGATGCAGCGTCTGCAGCAATATTCAATGGACTAACCAATGGAGAGCTTTCGAAATATCACATAGTAACACCATGACATCACCACCTTCGATCTCAGGGTGGACCTCGTACAATAAATTGAGTATATAATTCATTCAAATTCGAACCAGTAAAATGCCTAACGAGTAGCGATATCTGTTAGTCTTGACAATTCGAAACTGTCTCCATGAAATTGCTCGAAGATATTTCATAATCATCAGAAAGACGTCGCGGATGACGAAATCAATGATGATATCGACAAATCCACATCAATAAACGATATTCTCAATTGAGAAAGCTAGTGTCGTCCTTCCAGAGTTTCTGCGATTCTGAACATCATGAAATTGATAAGAATACTGTTTCTGAACTGGCGACAGCTTCGAAAAGTTGTTGTTGGAGAGTTCTGCGTCAATTCACAATATTCTCTCGTTGAATATAACCTCGTGTTGTGATTGATTGTCGATGATTCATAACTCGTGACACTGAGGTGGAATCGAAACGAACCGCAGCTCAACTTAACTTGAAATATCTTCGATAATATTCATATAACTTGTTATAATATAGCTAGGAATATCATATTTTGTATTTATTTCGTTTTGAAATGAACTAATTGATTTTTTCATCATTTATCTGATAGAGATGTCTCCTTCGCGAGGTAGCTACCCCAACTCAAAAATTGCATCCCTCAGAGCTATAGCTAGTGATCCAATGTTTCGACTGTATATTTCTGAGTTCCTGTAACCAATTGACTATTTTTTGACTCCATCGTATGGTTTTGATTGCAGCATCATTTTCTCTCAATCCCGTATTCTGAACGGACCGATTCGTTTACGAAGCCATAAACTGTGAATTATTCGCGCATGAACAAAAAAAAATCGTTATGCTTCCATATAAACGTTCGCTGTTTTGTGTGAGGATTGAAATGGCTCAGAAAATGTGCTTCAATGTGATTATTGCACCAAACGTGATCAACGAGAACAGCATTGTGGAGATGGTGATGAATAAGGCTTCCAATCGGACGAACTTTTATCAAACATTTCGGTTGGGCACTTGTCAACTATTGTCCTCATCTTAGCATTTCTCGGAAGAAAATGATTGATATTCCTTTGAAGTAACTTTTGCGCTTGCATTTTTTCATGATAAAAAACTCTGAGAGAGGAAGAGAAATAAATAAATCTATTAGAAAATCGCCAATCGATTTCTGTTTGTGTCATTATTCGCAAGAAACTATATTTGGTACTGTTAAAATAATCAACCATCACATCAATACACATACACGAAGGCACGAAGGCCCAACTGTGATGATCAATTCAATATGTATACCGATGTGATGATTATTTATATTGAAAAAAATTTCAAGGGTAGATTTCTTCCCTAAAAATATTGAATATAGTTCCATAAATTTTTCCATCCAACGAACAATGACAATGAACCGAATGGAGTATTGTAAGTTCTCATGCACTTACAACGTACAACGTGATAGCTCTCATTTTTATCGAGAGCAAGGTACGAAAAAACTCTTGATAGGAATGATCTCTATTTGAGTTCATCAATCTCGGAAATATACTTTCCTTTCAACTAAAAGGAGGAGTCATGGCGTATATAGGCAGCCACGGAAATTACCAAGTTTGAGGAACCGAAAGAAGGAGTTTGTGATGCATTGAAAAAATGTAACTTAAAAATTCATCAGAACTATTTTCTTATATTCCGCAAGGACTTCACCTTCGGATTGATGAAAACCCCCATTATAGAAATGAGTAGGATACCACTGAATTCATTCGATTTGCTCAATCCTGAATGGAGCATTGTTGTGAAATTTTGACGAACAATCCGTTTTCGTTGAATTGTCTCGTACACGTGCTCAATGGAAGCTTCCTATACCGGCCTCCAAACATGGATCCAAAGATGAGTTTCGTTGATATTGGGTACTAATTCAACAAAACATTCAAAGATTTCCATTTTCTCAAACGGCTTGTTGTTCAAAATTCCACAAGAATACTCTTTCTCCCAGAATTCAATCACTCATTTGAAGGATTACTGATTCCGTTAATAATATCCAGTAACTTACTACACGTTTCTAGGGTATGGATATTGAACCTCCATATAGACACCCATGGATTTTTGTAACTGTTCTTGGCTTGAATCGTCTTCGAAAAAGATCACTTTTACATCTTCTCTTATATGAGTTGCAATCGAATTTCAACCTGATTTCAAGTTATAGTGCAATATAGAAGAAGGAATTCAACTCATTTTGCTATTCTAATTCATTCCCTGAATCATTGTATCAAGATCTGATCTACCTACCTTGTATATTGGGATAGGTCTAAGACTCACAAGTCTGACTCTATCATCATTCGATGACTTCAGGATAATAATAATAGATAATAGATAGTGTCAGAGAGTTCTATCGCAATGTTCAGGTTCATTTTCCTTACATACTTCAATCTTTTTGCTTTTGGTTGGTTCCATCAACTCTTCAAAATAAATCAGTGATTTCAGCAATGGCTCACTCATCTAACATCATTCCATGAATCACCTCGACATCTCAACACAAGTATAATATGTAGAGAATTATGTCTGCACTCTACATGGGTTCCCATAAGAAGATGCTGACATCGCAGATCCCACAGTTCAGATTTCATGAAACCGCTGTTTCCATGAAATCAGCAAGATCGTCTTCGACTCCGAGAGAAGCGAGTTCCAGTTCAGTTCATAACTCATATTCATACGTTAAACATCATTTTATATTTTTCCTTCATCTTTACACATATACATGAAATAAAGTTTTTAAAAAGAGACTTCAAGCTATCAGAATTATTATTGGCGCAGTCGGTAGGATATCCGGGTTATCGCGTATCGAACGTGGTGATTTCGTATCAACGATTGACTGGATATCGAAAAACTGTTGGTTCGTGGAGTGGAGGTGTTTGAAGTGGACCGTCTAGAAAAGACCCATCTGAAGCCCCTCGTCAACGAAGCAACGAGATTTGGAACCTACATAGTCCATTTCTGCAGAGATAGAACTTCTGGAGGAGACAAAAATCGCAAATCCAGGACTCATCTCCATAGCTGTTAGGAAGGATATGCTTGAAGTAACTCTAATATTCTTGTAAGTGCAATCAATCGAATGTCCGTAGAAGATTTGTCGAACATTCTAGAAAATTTGAATTTGCGGGAACCTTTACCTGACTTTCAGATTATACGTAGAACTATTCATTTTCCTGAAAATTCAATAGCAAATTCATCCGAAAACGAAACTGCAAACCAACCCATAATGAGTCAATTCAAATCTGAATACTTAAATTGCATCCCTGAATTCAATGGAAATCCAAATGAATTAAATCGTTATATTTCTATTTGTGATCAAATCATTCAAAATTTCTATGATATTGCCAACCCAAATAGTTTTCATAACACTTATCTATTGAATTCTCTCATATCGAAGCTTACTGGTAACGCTAGATTAGTTGTAAATATTCAATTAGTAACCAATTGGAATGATCTGAAACAAACGCTGCGGAGAAACTTTGCAGATCAAAGAGATGAAGCTTGTCTCAACAGAGACTTAGTTATGATGAGACAAAGTCAGAATGAAAAACCACAGCAATTTTACGATCGATGCTTGAAAATTCTTAATCTTATTTGTAGTCACGTTGATATTCATGAAGCAAATCTCGAAGCAAAAGTTCTGAAACGTAATTTGTATAACGAATTAACACTGAAAACATTTTTATCAGGTCTTAGGGAACCTCTTGGAACTACGATTCGCTGTATGAGACCAAAATCTCTAAGTGAAGCCTTACAACTCGTAATCCAAGAAGATAATACTCACTACTTCCAAAATTTGAATCAAAATAGGCATTTTTCGAGAGAAAATGATGTTTCAGCAAGGCAACCGCCGCAACAAAGATACCCGAAAAATGTTTCGAATAATTTCAATAATTCAAATGATCGGTATAAGAACCATCAACCAACAACATCATTTCCTTCTCAGCCAATTCAGATACAACCTAGAGAAAATATTCGCCCACAAAGATTTTTCACAAACACTCAAGTATTTGGCAGAAATAATCAACAAAACGCGAATGTTTTTAGATCAAATCCAAGAAATACATTCGACAGGCCTACTCCGATGAGTACGAGCACTAGAAATACTTACAGGCCCACGCCAATGAGCGTTAATACTAGAAACACTGTCAGACCTATAAATAATTCTCAACAACATCAAAATCATTCGAATTCACGACAATTTGATCAATCAATGCAACCCAGAAGAACTTTTGTTTCAGAAGAATTATATAACGCAGAATTAGATGGAAATCCGGAGAATTTCCAAGAAGAATATGTTAATCCACAAAATGATTATTTAGCATATTACGAACAAGCATCCGATGATGAAAATGCTGCCGGTACGAGTAGAAATTTTCAGAAAATGTCTCACAACGACAATCCTTCTTAGAATCACATATCATTCCATTTAATACTACAAACGCAAGCGAACTCCCATATATCATATTACCTGAATACAATATAAAAGTTTTACTTGATTCTGGTTCTACGAAATCATTCATTGACCCAGAAATAGCTCATCAGTTTTTTCCTCAATTAATTAAAAATGATCCATTTGTTGTGTCCACAGTATTTCAAAAATCGGCACATAAATTCAGTGCATCTATTCCAGTTTCAAAAATATTCAATTTGGACGAAAATCAAAAATTGAAATTTTTCCTATTCAAATTTCACAATATCTTCAGAGGATTGATAGGTTTGGATAGTTTAAAATTATTACAAGCTACGATTGACTTCGATAAAGGATATTTAATCACGCCTCATTCAAAAATAAAACTACTCTTTCAGAAAACACAAACAAATCTGAATTTGATTAAAGTCAATCCTAGATCGGAACAAGTAATAAAAATTAGAACATCGATAAATAATGGCGAAATTATTATCCCACATCAAAAATACCACAACTGTGAGATACCAGAAAGTCTTTCGGTTGCAAAAAATGGATATGCTTTAACGACTATTTTAAATAACACTGTAAATATGATAACCTTAGATTTTTCTGAACCTATAATTGTTGAAAAATTCGACCGTAATCACATCCAAGAAGTAGAACTTCATAATTTTGACGAATTTCCCAATCGATACTTAGATCCAACAAAAATTAGAATAGATCACCTAAACCAGGAAGAACGAAACGAAATACTTAAACTTTGTAAAGAATTTGCAGATATTTTTTATAACGAAGGAGACGCTTTAACCTTCACTAATCGCATAAAACATCAAATAAAAACCGCAGATGAATTGCCAGTATATTCAAAATCGTATCGTTATCCGTTCATCCACAAGCAAGAGGTAGAAAATCAAATGAAGAAAATGCTTGACCAAAACATCATAAGACCTAGTAATTCACCGTGGTCGTCACCTATATGGGTCGTACCAAAAAAGGCTGATGCTTCAGGAAAGCAAAAGTGGAGAGTCGTGGTAGACTATCGTAAGCTCAACGAAAAAACCGTTGATGATAGATACCCGCTTCCAAACATAACAGACCTCCTCGACAAACTGGGAAAATGTCAGTATTTTACTACCCTCGATTTGGCCAGTGGTTTTCACCAGATCGAGATGGATGAAAAGGATGTAGCTAAAACGGCCTTCAACACAGAGAACGGCCATTTCGAATATCTGCGTATGCCTTTTGGTTTGAAAAATGCACCAGCCACATTTCAACGTATAATGGATAACATATTGCGTGGAATCCAAAACGAGAAATGTCTAGTGTACTTGGACGATATAATAGTTTTTTCAACATCATTACAAGAACATCTAGAAAGGCTGAGATCTGTTTTCCAACGGCTACGAGATTCGAACTTTAAGATACAACTCGATAAATCCGAATTTTTGCGAAAAGAAGTCGCATACCTGGGTCATGTTGTGACTCCAGAGGGTGTCAAACCGAACCCTGACAAAATTCGAGCAATCAAACAATTTCCAATACCAACTAATTCTAAACAAATAAAAGGTTTTTTAGGTTTACTCGGTTATTATCGTAGGTTTATAAACAATTTCGCTAAAATAACCAAACCGTTTACGAAGTGTCTTAAAAAAGGAGCCAAAATAGAACATAATCAGGAATTTGTAGACTGTTTCAATACTTGTAAAAATTTGTTGATAAATGAACCAATACTCCAGTATCCGGATTTTTCTAAACCTTTCGTGCTGACGACAGACGCAAGCAACTTTGCTTTGGGCGCTGTTCTGTCCCAAGGACCGATTGGTAGTGATCTACCTATCGCATACGCTTCTCGAACCTTAAACGAATCGGAACAAAATTATTCAACAATCGAGAAAGAATTACTTGCGATAGTCTGGGCCACTAAATATTTCCGTCCATATTTATTCGGTAGAAAATTTGATATTGTTACAGACCACAAACCTTTAGAATGGCTATTCTCACTTAAAGATCCTAATTCAAAATTAACAAGATGGCGCATAAAATTAGAGGAATACGACTATAATATAAAATACAAAAAAGGAAGACTGAATTCCAACGCTGATGCTCTTTCACGCATTGAAATTCACACAAAGACAGTTTCCGACGAAATCGAAGACTTGGTAAGAAATATTTCGAACCAACCAATGAACCCTGAAAATGAAAAAATAATTCAAGAGATTTTTGACTCACAAGATGCGAATAAACAACGCGATATAGACAACGTTTCCATGCAAGTACAATTAGATGAGACCATTCGAGACATAGACGAAGTAAATGACGAACAAGACGACAACACGATTCATTCCAATGCCGACCAACACCCTGTGGTAGGAATTCCGACTTCTGACTCACCGGTAAACTTCGGTCAGAATCAAATATTAATATCAACGGTATTGCACTCTCCCGCAAAACCGAAAATAACTATTTTATTTGAGAGGAAACAACGAATCAAAGTCCAAATTTCCGAAAACAATTTCGAAAATGACATTGTACAATTCATAAAAGATTATATCGCACCAAATGTACAATATCATCTGTATTTCGAAAACCCCAATATCTATGAAAAATTCTCAGTAGTACTGCAAACATATTTCAAATGGCCTTCTATTAAATTCAAAAAATGCAATAAATTACTAATTGACGTGACAGACAGAAACGACATTGAGGAATTGATAAAAAACTATCATGAAGGGAAGTCTAACCATCGTGGAATAGACGAAACCGTCCACCGAATTAAAGAAAGATACTATTGGCCCCACATCAAGGAATCTGTACAAACTTATATTAATGAATGTGAAATATGCCAACAAAGTAAATACGAGCGACATCCTATTCGAATGGAAATGAATATAACTCCAACAGCAACAAGACCCTTTGAAATAATACATTTAGATACCTTTACTCTCGAACAATCAAAATTCTTAACGATAGTAGATAGTTTTTCAAAATATGCACAGGCATACCATTTGAACTCACCCTGCGGAACCGAAATCACTGACAATTTAATTAAATTCTTTTCTCATCACGGTACCCCTAAACAAATAATAGTTGACAACGGCACTGAGTTTAAAAACACTGTAGTAACCGAACTGCTGAAATTACATAAGATCGACACCCACTTTTGTAGTCCAAATCACCCGCAATCCAATGGGATCGTCGAAAGATTTCATTCGACGATAATCGAACATATTCGACTGTTGAATACTAAAGGTTTCTCAAAAACTCCAATCCGAAAGAAAATAACTTATGCAATTATGGCCTATAATCATTCCTTACATTCCGCGACGAAATTCAAACCTATTGACATTGTGAATGGACACATCACAGACAACAACCCTTTCAATATGGAAATCGATCAAATATTGGTTAACGACTATATCAATGATCACAAAGAAAAATCGAAATTACTCTATTCCAAAATTAATTCAGACCTTATCGCACTCAAATCCAAGACCATACAAAAGCTTAATGTTAACCGAGACAAACCCGAGATATTTCAACCGGAACAAAAGACATTCGTGAAAAAACACACTAGACAAAAACAGGCAAATAAATTCAATAAATCCACTCAGCTGACAAATGTAAATAACGAATCGAAGACAGTTTCAACCCCATCACAAGAAAAAATTCACATGGACAATTTAAAACGACCACTGAAACAGACATACACCTTTAAAAAATAAATATTTCGTCTCTGTTATTTCAGAATCCCGGGGATCTTCGGCCTCCAGAAAAAAATTCAACTGCAAAAACTAGAGAATAACCCTGGTATCATTCCTGTTAAACTTGGTGTAGCAAAAGTTGAACAGTACACACATACTCTCATTCACTATTATGATATGAACTCGATTATTTCGGAATTAGGTAGATTAAGATCAAAATCTCACAATATCACGAGCCTCATACTTACCAATAAGGATTATTCATTTGACACATCAAATTATCTGAAAATCTTACAATTCACTGAAGAAAAGGTTGAAGCAAAATTGAGAAATATACTTCCACACCATAATATCCGTAAAAGAGGATTGATTGATGGCTTAGGCTCAATTTTCAAGTCCGTTACTGGAAACTTAGATGCCTATGATGGCCAACATTACGAACAAATGATTTCACAACTAGAATCAAATCAAAAACAGATAATATCAAATATGGGAAAACAATATTCTCTATCTCTGAATGTCATAGACAAATTCAATAAAACAGTCCAAAGAATCAATCATAATGAACAACTAATCACTTCAAAATTGAACCAAATTGTTTTGATAGTCGAAAGTCATACGTATAGAGAAAATTCAATGTTGATAAAAGATATTCTGAATCAAATTATAAACATGTATGAGATAATCAATTCAGTACTCCAGGATATTGAAAACTCTATCACCTTTTCAAAATTACAAGTTATGCACCCAAGCATCATCTCAACACAAGAATTGTTTGTCGAATTGAAGAAATTGAATTGTCATACAGAGCTCAAACAGTTACCATTCGCAATAACATTCAATAATACAGAATACTTTGAGAGACTGATAAAAATTGATAGTTATATATTGAACAACAAAATCACATATATTCTTCATATCCCAATAACGTTTCCTTTTGATTTCGAATTCTATCATCTTTATTCAGCCCCTGTATATTCTGATGGTCAGTTCAAGGCAATCATCCCTAGAAATAAATTTTTGATCAAAAATGAAATGTACTTCGCATTTCTGAGTAATACTTGTGAAGAAATCCTTCCTCGATGGTATATTTGCGACAAACAAGAACTACGAGAAATCGAAGATGGACCTTGTGAAATTCAGCTGCTTAACATAAAAAACACCTCCACGTGCCGCCAAACTCGAGTCCACCTGACCAGACCAATCCTGAGCCACCTCGATGCATCTAACCAATGGATCGGACTGTTTCCATCCGAATCAACTTCAAAACTTGAATGTCATGAACAAGAAGAAATACGGAAATTGATTGGGACGTTCCTAATCGAAATTCCTATGGGCTGCCGATTTATCATCGATCAATTCACCATAGCCAACGAACAACAGTATGCAAATCCGAATCAGCCAGTCCTGTTTCCCGACATAGACGTCACCGTCACGACGTCTCCAACAGCCAACGTCACCATCGAACTTGAGGACCTCAGACTAGACGAGCTGCAAGAAATCCGCACGCAAGTTATCGAAAATCAATCCGATTTTCAATTTGGGCATTCTCTCTACGTCCCCAGCGCTTGGACAGTTCTGATATATGGACTTATTGTTGCTGCCGCCTGCTACGTATTCTACAAGAAGTTCGCCAACAGGGTTGAAGCCACAGCATCCCCACAGATCGACCACCGTGATGTTCGTCTTCCTCTCTAACCCTCTGAAGCCAAATCTATGGGGGGAGGAATTATGTCTGCACTCTACATGGGTTCCCATAAGAAGATGCTGACATCGCAGATCCCACAGTTCAGATTTCATGAAACCGCTGTTTCCATGAAATCAGCAAGATCGTCTTCGACTCCGAGAGAAGCGAGTTCCAGTTCAGTTCATAACTCATATTCATACGTTAAACATCATTTTATATTTTTCCTTCATCTTTACACATATACATGAAATAAAGTTTTTAAAAAGAGACTTCAAGCTATCAGAATTATTATTAGAGGAACAAAATTGGAAGTAGTAACAGCATATAAATACCTCGGAATCATCATCAAGGATGATGGAAAAAGAGAACTAGAATTAGCAAATAGAGCGAGGAAAACTAACAAGATGAACTATTCATTGAATAAGATATTTGGAGAAAAAGAATCGACACAACAATCAGAACAAAAAATATATGATACAATTGTTATACCAACCCTGCTAGAGGATAGTCAGAACTGGACATTACAAAAGAAACATGATAGTAAAATGAATGCAATGGAGATAAGATACATGAGAAAAATAGATGGAAAAACGAAGCTAGACGGAATTAGGAACATAACAATGAGAGAAACGTTAGAGCAGGAATCAATAACGAAATAACGAATCGATAACGAAATAGAATCAACGAAATAACGAAGAGACAATTGAATTAGACACATAATTAGAATGGATTCAAGCAGAATAACGAAGAAGATACATGAAACAAGGAATATGAAACAGAAGAAGAAGGGGAGACCACTGAAGAAATGGATGCAGGAAGAAAGAAAAAGAAGTCGTTGAGAGAAATGAAGATACTGTCAGAGAAGAGGTAATCATGGAAACAAAGGATGAACGACACACCAGACAGTTAGCCGGAATCCAACGCTCAAGAGAGTAAAAACAAGGAGAGAAAGAAAGGATGGTCTAGGAAGCAATAACTGAATGATATTTGTCACAATCAGTCAATGTTTCCGATTTGAAACACTCGCAGTTACACATTGATCTGAAAAGCATCAACCACAGAACTGGATTAGCAATCATCGCATACTTCAACGCAGAATCACGAAAGCTTGTAGAAGTTCTACAATGTTCAACAGGCACCAATTATTTTTGAAATCAATTCTGGAAAGAGCAATTCTGATAGAAAATTGAGAATATTTCCATGATCATGGTCAGTAATGAAAATGAGAAGAAATTCGTCGAATTCCATATGAACTCATTCACTTCCTCGATATAACTATCATATTCCAAACAGAGCCCCACACCTAGATTTATTTTTGCGCTCTCATACAAATGAAAATCGCTTCAACCTCGGATTATTTGTTCACCAACTCGAGTCTGATCCTTTCCATAAACAGACCTAATGATATTGTGGTCGACACACCGCCATGTTGATTAGAGGCACTTAGCGTAAATCCCAGATTTCAGGGGCCCTCATCCTTGTCACAAATTTCGTTGAGGTTTGCAGTTTGACAAAGGGCTCTGTTACCTCCGACCTCATTAAATGCTCTCTATGGAAATTCTCTGAAATGATGTGAGAGATATGATAACTAGTAGCAACTATAGTATCGTCCATTCATCATACGGATTTTTTTTTTTCGCCCAGAACAGACATCGCTTTACTTACTGTCTGTAAGTTCTTCGAGGAGGTGGTACATTCATTTTTCAGCTTTTGATGGGATTTTCTCTCCTCGTTTCTAAAAACGTCCACCAAGATAAGTAGAGGTTTTATTCTTATCAAATATATTTGTATTTCCAAATTTTTTTCAAAAACAAGGTGTCACTAACCATTAGAGAATTCCTTTTTTAGGTATCTAAAGGTTCAATTTCAAGCGCAGTGACATTTTGGGGCAGATCCCAAATCTGTCCTTACTACAAATATATTGAAATAATTTTCAAAAACTTCTACTCTATTTTTTTTTGAAACGAGGAGAGAAAATCCCATGAAAAGCTGAAAAATGAATCGCTTTACTTGTTTTCGAAATAGGAACTGAGCAGATGAATTGGTGCCATCTGATGAAACGATTGTCAAAGTTTATGATATGATTCTTCTCACGGTTATCATACGATCAGTGAAATGAAGTGGAATGATTCAACACATCCTCATTTTTTACATGCTTCTGCTTTCAACATGCTCCTATTACAGCATATGATCCTAACTAAACTCCATCCTAATCTCGATCTAACCTGAATAAAAATCTCAAAATGAGTGTTATGTTTCCACTTATTCATGAATAAAGTGTTCATCAAGAGATTTGAGGCGATATTTCAAAGGCACCTACCGAAGAAGTATTTCCTTCAATCAATCCAATGCCGCAACCACGAAGCCTGCTCTTGCTTTGCTCAGTATATTACAGTAACTTTTTCACAACAAACTCTGTGAAGTTCCAACTTCCTTTCATGTTCCGTAAAGTAGCGGAAGTGGCAGATTATTAGTCATATTTCCAGATCAGATACTTCGAAGAATGAGATCTGTTGAGATTCGTTGTGAAAGGAATATACTTGGTTATGATGAGGAAGTTTCATGAAGTGAAAATAACGAACGATGATTATTCACAATCCAAAAACGGTGTCTTTTATGATCGTGAAGGTATAGACAAACTTGATAAGGAAGGATGATCTGTCTGTTCTGTTCCACAGCTTTTTTCATTCCTAGTTGTTTCAATTTTCTTTTCCGATTTTCAATGATGATAATTATAAATGTCGTTATTTGATTTCTCATGTATACGAACATAGCACAGGGCGATATTAAGTCATAATGGCTACTCTCACACCTAATTCTGCACAATACCTTGTGCTACTCAGGTCTACTCTCCAATATCCTTCTGATCATATTCAGCAGAAATGTAAGAACTGAAGGAATATAGAAAGAAATAGTACATTTCACACTAGGTTGTCGCATGTATTCCTCAGAGGCCAACATGCAAAGCATCAGAGAAAGATCATCTAGAATTTTTATCAGGAGGATTGCATTCAAACGTAAGTGCAACAACGTCTGCCGAAAGATATTATGAATGTTCATATCATGGATTTCCATATGAACATCGCCATTCGTATTCATTTCTTATTCATGTTGTGTAGGAGAACACCAGAAGGAATCGGCAAAAACATCATAACATCTGTTCTTCGTCGTCGTTCAGAAAAATATGATGTACTTATACTGGACCACTTGGAAAATATTTATTTGCACCACAATGCCAGGTTCCCAACCGATTTCTTGAACCGTTCAGAGCTGTACTAAGGGTGAATGTTCCCTGAAGAATACAAGAGATCGATGTCATAGAATAGATCCGATGATATTTTCTAGGGCAGAATGATTAATTTAACCCTCGTCTGAAAACTACTATTCTGAACTCTAAGTTGTCGATTTCATCGAGGAAAAAATCCATTATCCCCTTCAAAAAGAAAATACCCTAATTACGTGTCAGTTCGGAAAACAGAAATTCTTTTCAACGGAAGAACCGAATAGCTACAATTTAATTGAATTCGAAGTTTAGTGAGCATACTCTGAAATGTTGAATGGTATGATCTGATTTCATTACCTAGTTCCTTTATACATCAACTTCCCGACATTTTTGTGGCAACAATATTTTATGAATGGAACGATTCACGTTCAGTGTACAATTTTTCACTTAGAAGTTGAAATGCATCGCATTCAAGAGTGATCATATGATTCGCTACTGAAATCTTCTTTCAACTACATGATAATCTATTGATTTTGAACGGTCACTAACCTGAGAGATACCTTGAGATATTCTTGGAATTATCCATTAGGGATCGAGTGGAAGTTGCATGTTACAAATATCTGTCGAAGGCAAATCAGGATATGAAATGATTATTCTGATTGTCACATGAATGTAGACCAGTATTTCATACGGAAATGGTTATCTGAATGTTGTCGTTATTGTGGCGTATGTGTTAACTAGTTAGAATGATAGACTGAGCTGTTATTCTCATTTTCCTTGATATTGAAGCTTCTCGAGGACTCATACAATCAATTATTGTTCACTGGATTCAAACTGAATGTTCTGAAGGGAATTATTGACGTATGAACTCCATGAAAGCAGATCCTTGTGAGTTCGACATGACCAATAATCATTCAGAAATGATTGGACTTGGATATCACTATCAATTCTCTTAGTAATATCGCTCTGGGAGATACTCTACTAGTTCTAGTATATCGTTAATCATAAGGAGACTCAGACATGATTCCTTATACGAGTTCAGATTTATCTTATTCCGTCTCTACTAGCGTATATCCTTCCGTTCTCATGTATCTGTTATGGCAGAGCCCTGAATTTATCTGCTGGCATTAAACGTGGGAATTGCTTTCTTTTGTGTGGCCGTGAGAAGATGCCATGATAGTTTGTTTGTTTTCCTGTATTCGACGTGAACACCAACTCATCCATGATCGAATATTTGGAATGAGTGAGAAAGCATTGAGTGAAAGGGTTATCATATAAGGTAACAATTCCATACAATAATTAGATGGTGGTCAACTCGACCAGTTGAAGAAGTAGTGGTTACCAAACCATAAGAGATGACCTGAAAACATTTACTGATGAATCTGAAAACTGTCAGAAATAATTCCCAGTTGGAGTATTTCAGGAGAAGAAGATTCTGAAGTACTCGCTTTGATAACGCAAATCCTTAATGAAAGAATATTTCATGAGAAGTGTGAAGGAGGCTCAGTCGGTAGCTTTATATGCTTACTTGAGGACTGCTAATATGCCTGCTAACTTGAAATGAGTTGAGTACATTTCTCATGTGATCTCTTTGCGATAATGATTTTGGAACTATTGGAGAAAAATCATAGGATCAATCAAAGAACTTTCGAGCTTTCCTTGTAGGAAAGCTCTTCAGTCGAGTGGCTGATGTTTCCAGAATAGTATCGCGAGAGTTTTGCTGAAGTGGCAATGGATTTTCACATCAGTTGGATGTCGTTGCTCTGGAATCAACTCCACTTGAACTTCAAAGTGCAAGCTCAGGCATGCCAAACTATCGAATTCCGATGACCTGAAATCTCAATGGGTTAGGAATAACAAACATCTGGAAAAAAGTATTTCTTGCATATTTCACTTCCGAAATCGTGGTATGAAGTGCTTTCGACTCTGTACTCATCAGCAGTGCTTATCTGCAAGTAGGTAAGTGACCAACAGTTCTTCATATCCACTGAGATGAGAACTGTTTCTGAATACTATAGAGATATTTTCTATATAGGTATATTTGATTACATTTCTGAGTTGATGGACGAGTATTCGTCAATTGCTCGAATACTGTGAAAGATTATATTTCCACTCTCATGCGAACTGTATCTGAACGTTTACACTTCCGATTCGAACTCTGAACAGGAGAATCAGCACGGAAAAGAGTATTCGTGCTATAGCATATAACTAGTACTCATTCTGTTGACATTATACCAACTAAACACGTGACGGCGGCCTTCTTCCTCGTTCTCGATCCATCTAGACAACGTTCGCTTCTTCATAACCTCAAAATGCTAGTATCCACATGTGATGACACTGGCGTTATGGAATATATGCTTCTAAAACATTCATGCCAATCTACTGTTATCATATTAAGTTATCAACGGTTCACCTAATTTCTCTTCAGGGATTTCTGTAGGAATTTCATTCAAAACTTGATTACCCTGATATCTTCAGTAAACCAAAAGCAATGCATTAGTATCAAACGGAAAGTCATTTCACGCATGTGATATTTTTGTTGGTTTCATCAACCAATAGCAATGTGTGATCCAAGCCAATCAATCGGTTTCATATTGATACTGATATCTATATTTTATTTATATATCGAGCTGTCATGACTATCTCATGTCTGATGATTGAATCAACTATTATTCTTTAGAGATAAACAATTAGTAGAAACACAGTATGTTCGTTCTCTTTCTCGAAACTTGAAAATGATCTGAACTTTTTAGTCGAACAATTTTTATGAATTACATAATGATGCGCGTACTGTGTTACCTACCTCTGTGCTATTAATCTGATCAGAATCGTATAATTCCATCAGATAATTTCTATGTAATAATATGTACCAATGAAAAATGATGAAGTGATTTTTTTTTTCACAAACTATTATTTTTCATTTAGTTTTTCTCTTTGGTGGAAAAGTCTTGTTCTCGATAACAAACAGTTCCTTTTGAACAGTTACTACTAGTTATACTCTCCATCATTTGTTTTCGAACTGTCTCAGGTGTGAGGATTCAATCAACCATTATTTCACAGAAATATTATCATTAACCATGATGATATCACGAAAATTAGAGATATCACTTCGAATGATATCAGATATTTCCCACTGTCTTCATTCAACTATTTCAATGGACAAAAACAATCCTCATCTGTTTGCGAAATGAAACAAATTTCGTAGAATTTGAGGAAATACGTATATATGTAATATTGAGACTCGTGAAATCACCTTTCGTGATTGTCTTATGAGAGAACTTCATTGAAAAAATTGCCTTCATCAAATAAATGGAATTTTCATATCACCAAACCGAATTCATATTCTCACGTGTATTGAAATGAAATGCGGTCCACTTCTCTTTCAATATCACTTTATACTCTCTATATATATATGATCATTCAATTGGCTGATAACAAAATATCTGAATTGAATATATGCTGTCAGGAAACCGCCAATTTCAATTGAAATTGCAATGCAATATAATAATGAAAATGGAAATTCAATTAACCAAATTGTATATCATCCATATCAATGCCTGACAAGTTAATGAACTGTTAAATATTCAACACCCACACCTATATTATCGCAGATCGATTTATCATTTTTATCACAATGGAAATTTGTTCTTTGTAATCCTTAACGATTCCGAATCTTTTTGTTATACTCCTGAACCCGGATGGAGTGCGGGTGAAAGTTGAAATATTTTCATGGAGTTTCATAAAACCGCTTCGTCATCTTTCTCTCGAATCACGAAAATGTTCCCGTCATCTCATCAACCTCATAACGTTACTTGTGATCGTGGCCAAAAGGAGAAATGAATCATTTCGATCGATGAAGTTACGGTGTGTTTGGCAAACGAAAAAACGAAAGATCGAATCCTATTTCAGCAATGCGATGGGGGTGTACACACCTATAAAATCTCCAACTGAAGATGATGATGTTTCATGTAACTCAAGTTATTTTTTTTTCAAGTCAAATTACAACACTATATGAAAGCCAATCGAACTGGTAACGTCATCGTCCGAACTATTTGGCACATCCCAATCTCCTAGGGGATGATTTTCATCCACGCTGCCAAACTACCCGAACAAAAAAATCGCGTTCGACAGTTGTATCAAAATGTGAGAGATATGAATTTGCTATGACAGATATAGAATATGAAAATGATTCAGTATATATGTTATATCAACATTCCTGCATATGTCATCATCTCAGGGATATCACATTACCGCTAATCTGAAGGTTATCAAGCAACCAGAGTATCAGAGCCACACGAGAATGCTGACACCATCTACACGTGTTTGACGATTCAGCACCTCGAGAGTCTTCCTTCGAGAGACCAGAACGACCACCGGTAGTTCTTCTCAAACCAGTCTCAAGTCAAGTCATACTTTTGTAACAATTTATTATTCACATTTTCAATATTGTATTCAATCAAATAAAATCATTTTTTAAAAAGTCCAAAGTGATTTAAGTGATATAACATATATATACCAATATCATAATTATAAACTTTACAATGATCGTTGTTCGTGAACACATTAACAAGGCACGGTCACGGATATTATTAGAGATGTCATATATCAACTTTAAGCACAATTATTTTGTCAATGGTTCCATGATGATGAATCCACGATAATCAATCAATGGACATGTCTCATTTGATTCATCTTCATTAGATAGTATTCACTCAAATGCTCCCTAACACGACCCGTTTTTCTGGAAGTATTCTCCTACGTTTTATGGATGATTATTTGAATTCGCGATTTCCATTGAAGCAGGAAACGAACAGATCTAGTGACGTCAATATCCATGCCAGTCGGCTGCCATTCTCAAACAGAGATGAACTGATAGATCAACCATTCGAAATGAATGCGAAAATTCCTGATTCATCAACATACGTTTCGACTATATATAGATAACAGTTACTCATATACGAACACGATTGGCTAAAAATTTCACGAAGCGTTGGCAAGAGTCAAGCGTCCAGCGGTAACAGGAACGACAGCAGCAGGATAATTACGTCACCAGTTCGAATGAGTTTTTAAATAGGACTGTAGTTTAAATCCGAAAATGAATCATGTGAGTTATCTTTCAGAACGAATGATGTCATTACATCATGAGAACATCCTTACAGAGGTGGTTTCAATTCGATATTTGTCTACACCCCCATTGGCATCATCACGTTTAAGTTGTAACAACACAGATCGACTAAGATCATGGAAATGTATAAAGGGTGGTATCGGTGTTGCACGATTCGATGGTGTTATTTGCAATATTGTCAAATTCACCTTTTCCATGATGATGTGGGTAACTTTGGTTTTTCAAAGGGGACCCCATTGAATTCACATCACTAAAGCCTCCGAATATCTCAAATCTCTATTGAAATTGCCACGTTGTTCTTTTTTCTTACAGTGACGATCTTGACAACACATGTGATGATTACAATCTGTATGAATAATTTTCGCGCAAGTGATATGTAACCGTTTCCATAACATATATGTAATAGCGCATACAGGTACAAACCATTGTTTGAATCACTCCATTAGAACTGTTATGATACGATAAATTCATGTATTCCAATAACTCTTTGAACAACGTAGAGAAATAATTCGTGCTAGGAAGCTCTGGCATTTTCAATTCCTGCTAAGACATGTTCGACTGTTGGATAATTGGTATGTTTGCAAGTCATTGCAGAATGTTCGGGCATCATAAGCGATGTTTGTAATGTGCATCAAGTAATTGAATGTAGCTTGTACAACATCCCACATTGCTGTACGAGACAATATAATTGGCAACGGTCAGATCCACTTAGTCGTCAAACATCTACCGACTTTATTCGTGAACGTCTATACAGTGTTTCTCTAGAAGAAATAATCTCATTCATTTCTCTTGCGCGAAACTCATTCACATAAGATGAACCATGAAATTAATGGACGTTTTCAGCAGAATTTCCAAGAAAATGTGTTGCCAAATCATGTGAACAGAGCAGAATCGAAATTCGATATTACTAATGTGCAGCAGATGAATACAATGAGATGAGAATCAAAATGGGGTTCCGTTCGATGAACAAAAATCATCCACATCATCATCAAAACGTGAACTTAGCTATATTGCAAATATCACCATCGAATTGAGCCACACCGATTACCGCCGTGTATAAATATCCATGATTTTATAGTCCGTTACCATGAATGATAGCAACTCTGTATGTACACTCGTATGATAATCATACATCGCATGGTCCAAATATATCTGATATGTCCCTTTTAGTGATCTGATATTGCGGATGTTGACATCCTGGTTTCTGCATCGACTATCAATTATATAATCGTGTACCTAGATATGATATCACTCATTGTTGAAGACGAATACCAACATCGTCATTTCAGGAATTCTCTGGAGCGAATTATCACGAACTGCTTCTGCAATCAACTATAGCTTATTGTCCGGCAGCGTCGAATAATCGTACAGGATTTACAGACGTTGTCTAGCCCGGGAAACTGGGTCAAAGGTTTCGCCTTGCCCATTTACGAGAGAAGTTAATTTTGAACGGTTAGCTTGTCACTTTGCTGGAAAATCTTTGATGTCAACTTTCCTGGATCGTGAGGAAATGTATTGTGGCATCCGGTTGCTTGGCCAGTGAGAGCAGCGGCTAAGCTGGACTTGTTTTGGGAAAAGAGGGTTACTGAATTTACTGTGTGATATGGAGTGAAGGTTACTGAATCTGAAGTTTCTGAACGGGAAGTTCAAAATACCCTGCGAACTCATATATTCGATATATACCTAGCTGTTCAGAAGCGATTTTGTCGCAAATAATGAAATTCATTGGTATGACAAAAAGTGTGATTGAATTTATGAAGAACTATTTGACGATGAGACAACAGAGTGCATGTGTGCATGTCTGCAGTGACCACATGTCTCTCAAAGTATACCTCAGGGTTCCATATTAGGACCTAATCTAGTTATAATCCATACTCCATTTCCCTCCGACACGGTTAAAATATTGCAGAGGGCAGTTGTTTGCTGATGATACTCAAATTTTCTATTTGTTCAAGCATGAGAATACAGCAATCAGTTGCGATTCGATCGATGAAGATCTTGATATTTTCCTCAGAATGTTAGCCCAATATTGTATCTTGTCGAATCAGAACAAATCTGCCTTTATGTTTTCCTGTAGAAAATGAGGAGTAACTTATATCTCGACTCAACATCCATATCGATGATAATGTATTGCCTCTGGGAGGAGAAATTGAAACTTCAGGTCTGACACTCGATTTTACAAATTTGTGATTCAAAACGCACTTCAAAAAATGCCAAGAAGGATCAATAATACATCTTGAATCCCTATAAAACTCCAAACATTTGCTGAACGCCTATAAAAAAGAAACTATTCGTGACTCTTTTTACTCTGTCAGTTTTCAAGTATGCTGATGTGGTATATGATAGCTATACTGTCTTCGTTTAAATTTGTGTACGTAAGGGAAACCCCATCTGTCATTAGTTGAGATCTGTCTAATGGGTGAATATGAAAACCAGAAGTATCCTCCATTGTGCTATCATGTACCATGAAATCATTCCTGATAAAAATGTCACATCAGGCTCAAGGATAACTTGTCACAGGCTCTCCACAAAACAAAATTCCATGAACGATCCTTCTCTTCCACTATCGCGAAAATGTTAAACTCATTGCTACCCCATCTCAACAAGCTGCCAGCCCCAGTTCCAGACATATCTGAAAGATATTTCATTGAAGGCATATAAATTTATATACCAAAGTGTGGAATATTGTATGTTCACTTGGTCCTTCTTTATTCACTTCGATGAAATCAGAATGCATATTGAGAGATATCTATATTGAAATTCATAGAGATCATGCTGAAACTCTTCTACATATTCGGAATGAATAGAAGAACAGCGTGTAAACTCCTGTGTGCACAGCTTCGATATAACACTTATGTATACAGAAAAGCTCCTAAAAGAAATGAATGGAGAGTGCTCATTATTGTTATTATCATTGAGGTTATTATTTTTTCCAGATTCAGGCCAGATATTCGTGGATGCAGTACTCGCATACATCATTCCACACTGATCTCATAGTTATAATATACTATTCTTGTTATGTGACCATGAAGTTAGAGTGAATTTACGTTCAATTCAGAGCTGCTCGAGAATCTTTTCACACAAGAAAAAGAGTGAGCAGAAATCTGACAGAATCCTAGCACATTATCTGTATCGGGTTTCGACAACTAGAACAAACTAAGCTTTTCATTCGCTTTCCAAGAAAGATTCACGCAAAGCCTTTGTAAATGTGCAACGCCTGTTTACTTTGTATTCGTTTGATGTTGATCCAAAGGAAATGCTTTTATCGTCTCGGAATGCATGAGAAATTGGTGACTCGTTTTCTACTCAACTATATTGGAGAATTTGAGCCTTGTAATATCTAGATATCATGAGAATTCATGAGCAGTAAATAAGTCTCATATGTACGATAATCTGGTTCCAGGATTTTGAATTTGGCAATGATGTTTTCCTACGACCACCCACGTAAACAGCGCTTTCAAAATCGTTTTGTTTACCAGAAAGTAGCCCATTTCACTATGACGACAGAAAAGTGAAACGCACTAGTGAAGAAATATTCATATTGTATTGTATTGTTCTCCACTTGGAAATTCTACTGCTGCTATCATCACATCACATATCGATAATTTCTTCAATATCTATAATATCGATGACATCGATGATATCGATAGTATCAATAATATTCGATAATATGGAAATCTATGATTTTGCGTTAATTTTCATCGATTGGATCGATCTCTCGATAAATAATATGTAATGTACATTCACATGAGAATTTTTTATCAGAAACATTTTATATTTCTGTTAGCGTATAGTAAGCTAAGGATTGAAATATTGTGCAACTGAAACGAAAGAGTAATAACTACTTGCGAGTATCGAAGAGAGCAGTACGTGTTTGTCAAATATGTGCACTCGTTCGTCCATTCGAGTGAGAAATGGACATTTCCTGCGAATTTTCACACTGCCGAACTCTCTACGGCTACAGTGAATATTCAATGTGGTCCATTTTATTGTAGCGGGACTCCGACGGTCGATGGGACCTTATTTCAATAGGAGAGGTTCAAGAACCATAAACATGAGTCGAAAAAAAGGTTATTTCACGAAAAACAGAGCGTTCAAGTTGGAAATACAATATAATGGTCATTATTATTAGCAATATAATTGCTGAGGAACAGAAATTTCTGGTATCCTGATTGCGTACTGCGTTTTTGAAGACGAATTGAGCAAAATGTTTCAGCTGATCTGAAGTGTAGTGTCACAGTTTGACGATAGAAACATTTCCAAATCCCACAATGCAAACTAATGAAAGACACCTGTTCAGATACCTCTATGAACATAGAACATAGATTCTGGTTTTTGCACCTACTAATCTGATCGTACAAAGTGTTTCTGATGAACTCACGGAAAAATTAGGAGTTGGGGTTATACTTCTGGTCAAACAGGTTGAGGAGAAATTCTCATCATGTTCAGAGAAAGCGCCATTATACATGTCTCTTGTGACACCTGGTATGCTATCATACTATTTCATGTGAATACACTAATTTTACTTCAAAAGCAGACTCAAGAATATCGTTTTAATTTTTTTCCATCGTGAACTTTGGGTTTCTCACTGCAGTCATTATGAAGTTTCATCATTTAATCAGTGTGTCTATAATTCTCCGATATTTCTGTATTCATATCTAGTACCGATACTGATCCATAGTATATTTGTGATCATGATCTCCACCCTTAACCTCATGGCACATTATAATTGATGACTCCTTCTTCACCAACACAGAGACCGCGCCAATTCAATTCGGCATTAGTGCTTCCTATTCAATCGCAGATTCACATCATATTACATATAAACTTAGATGGAACAGTTTCCAGTTTCGATGCGACTCCAATTATCGATAACTTCATGCTATATTCATTGACTGCAGATTATTCGATGAAGTTTCCTTATTGGATGAGCATTCGCTCTCCTGAAAGACTTGCATTTACACAATACGATCGACTCAATCAATATATGATATATACAGGAAAATTCTTTCCACTGACGGCTCTTCCATTGAATATATTCTGTCAGATAATTCTCGGAAGGAGAGTAGGTTTATCGAGAACATAATCAATTCCACCTCACAATGAACCAATCTCATAGCTTCTCAGAATTATAGAACAGTGGTTTGTGGGACAAGAGTGGATATGATGTTCATATCACAGTTTGTGCACAACGCACTGAGTGGAGTGCTCAATCTTTCGAGTGCTATTTGCATAATACACTCGAGTTTTACAGTATATTTTTCTTTCGACTGGGATTGACCGAATTTACTGCTTTATTATCGATATTTCCGTTATGTCAGATTGACAATGCTTGTTTTGACAGATCGAAAAATTCCATACTCATGAATCTAATGATAACTATATTGAGACCACCCATCGTTTTATCCATGCGATATTGATGCCGAAACATGAAATTCAGCGCGATCTCGAAAGACATGCGTATGCGCAGATTTGACGCTTGTCGGATGTCGCTTCCTATGCGGATTTTGCTTCTTATTTCAGGGCCTGCGCATATCTGAGCTGCGAACCGCAGTCATATGTTTTTTATGGCTTCAGTTTCCGTGTCATCATCCATATGGTTATTATTTTCATCGTCAGATATATGACCATACCCATCGACTTTCGCAACCAAGCAGTAGTTTCCATGGCAACGGTTCGTACAGATATGGTGATTGGAGGGTTTCATATCTCACAATCAACGGTTACGAATACATCTATTCATTATATTGATTGGAATCGCCTACTCATCTTCACGTTGGACTGAGTAGGAATTAGACAATATACTAGATCTTTACTGACCGACGATGTCTTATAACGGGAAATAATAGATCGTATTCACATGATTCTCTTCTTAGACGAAATATGAATCATTACCTGATACATTTCATTTTCTAATTCAAACTGCTATTGACTGTGCAGCGATACTGTCAAATATACGTTTATCATTTCATGGGCATGTTTATCCCAATAGAAATCATATTTCATCATTCTAATGTGAATATAGCTTCCTGTCAAGAACAGTTTTCTTACTACTCACGTACGGACTTCCTAGATTTTCCAAATGAATATTGAAATTCGCGATTTCAATAATACCAGAAAACGCACGAGCTGCACCACCTCCTCCCACCACGCTCAGAAAAAGTTGAACTGATAGAGTAAGCACTCAAAATCCATAAGAAGATTCCTCATTCATTGCTTCATACTTGAACAGTATATATGTCTGTCACATTGTTCACCTCGGTATCAATTTTGAACTCGTCCGAATTTTTTATTCTGCTAGTTTGGCAGCGTTGATGGAAGTCATTGGTCTCTTCAGCAATGGATAATATTGGATAGTGCTGTAATTAGTATTTGGAAATATAGCATGTGAGTTAACATTCGAAATTAATGATACCGTTACATGATGTCTCAATATGAAAACCTAATTTTGCAAAGGTGAAACGGAAATATCACGTTATCGTTATTTTTAAGCTTCTCAGGCATGATTCATAAAAATATGGTGCATGTCTATGTAGCGAAAATTCATGAGAGGAATTACCCCACCCCGTATGTAATAATCGAATTGGCATGCATACGCAGGTATTCAATTAGCAGTGGTTGAATGATCAACTGTTGTTGATGCAAAAACGTCACGTTCAATAATATCGCTCATTAGTTGTGCACAGCAACAACAATTCAAACTCACCATTCCAACAAATACTGATGGAACTGAATGGGAGTTTCGATGAAAAAGTGTTCTCCAATATATCAAATTGTCAGCAAGCAAGACTCTAGTTTGATCGTTCGAAATTAATTCCAGAATTGCATTGTCTTTTTCGAAACTAATTTTGAGAAAATTAAGCCCAATTATGTAGTATCGAGACATTTCATATTACAACCAAAATTGTGTAGTGCCATTCAAGTCTGCCACATTCCCTACATTTGCCTAAGCAACCAAGTCTTTCCTGTTTGATTGTATTGATTGCTCGATAATTGGCTCCTGAAGTATCTAGACAAGTGGACCTGGATATTGGAAGAACTCGATGCATGCGGAATCTAAATTGATGCAGATTCTAAAAAAAAAAACATTGTAGAGTTTGTCCTGTTTCCTATGCTTTGAAGATGAAGAATTGCAGTTTCTACGAAACTACCTGACTTTTTTGTGGAATAAACGAGGCCGCAGACAAAACTTCTACAGAACCATATGTTTCTGAGATTTCGAACAGACTTCGCATTTTTCATGAACTTTCAATGTGTTGATAGTGAAATATTGAATAAACCCATCAATAGAGATAATAATATTTTACATTCACGATGAGCTGGAGAAGTTTCAATTCGAGCTGTAGAGAAATATACAGGGTACGAGAGGGAGAAGAAAATGACAGTTATTTTGATTCCACAGAAAGTGGATCAGTGATGTGAAAACCGCAATTCTCTATCTCCAAAGACAACTGAGATATCGCGGAAAAGCGTCCAAAATTGGACATACTGTTCTGTATCATTCGAGAAAATGCACTAATGAACGCAGAAAAATCGAATAGTGGAAGAACTGCAGATGAATTGTCCATATGTTATCATTCAAACAACAAAATGAATATTCCCCTTGAAGACAAGAACGCTTGTGCAAAATTCATTTCGAATTTTCTCTTGTACCCCTTCCACTAGATAACAATTGAAACATCACATGGAACGTATATTGACTCTAATGGATAATCGAGTGAAGGGAAAAAATGGATGTTCAATTATGTACGTCAGAATGATCAATTACGCATTCACGTCTTTTCAACTGATAGCACTCATCAAAAAGGCGACATTTGTTAATTAAATTTTGGAACCATCGGATTTTTTCTTCTCCCTTATGCGAATAATATTACTCGTTTCGACTGCCCTTCCTATTCTAGCCTCGAGCATTCAATTTTCTTTTGATTAAACCCTCAGTTTCAGTTGGTATAATTAATTCATTCCTGGGTACGATGATGTGCTTCATTGTTGAATTTCATCAGAACATTTATTTCAACCTCATGCGATTTTGCAATTATCAGTATATGACGCGAGAAAACTATTCTCCTTTTGAGAAATAGAACATGTATAAGTGAATATCATCAACGAATATAAGATGATCATTTCGTTCGGAGCGTTCCATTCGACTTATCATATTACATGGAACTTTCACGATATTTCATTGCGAAATTCCAAATATTTCCAATTGGAGCATCTGTACTGAAGATAAAGCTGCACTCATACGGAAACATCTCCAGAACCTGACGTGAAGAGTATTTGTTGGACGATATATAAGAAGGAATTGATGAAAAATAACTAACAGGCATCGTTAGGACCGACTGATGCAAGCCCAATTTCTACGTATGGGCACAGCGAATGGGGAGTTTTTTGGAACAGGCCGAAATGCAATCTTTCAAAAATACAGGCAATTTGATCCCACAATCATGGAATAATTAGATACTGACAGAGAGGATTGGAGGAAGAAGGAATCAAGAGTGAATGATATCAGTTCTAATCGAGAAATAAGAGTTACTCAGTCTGGAGGCTCTTACTCCGTACCTCCTTCGATCTTCTATGAGAGCTGCTGGATGTTATACAGGAAGCTAGGTGCGTCCATAATGAGATGTGAAAGGAATTTGTATTCCTTGCATAACTTTTCGATTCAACAAACATAGCAGAACGCTTTCGACTATTGAGTCATCCTCAGTGCGTGCTCGTCAGGTATACAAAAAAAAAAACTAGAAACAACTTCGTTTCATTGAACAATGTGGAGGGTTTCGAACAACATTGAGAATTCATTTTCACAGATCAAAATGAATATATTACCGCCTCCTTGATCAACCTACAGATGACATATTGGAAGATTCATTATATCATAAATTCATCCTAGACCAATAAATGTGAATATTTCATTATGTTGTTCTGTAAAATGTTTATTTCTTGAGGGAAGGAGGATGTTTCGATGGTTTTCTTGAGAACGAGTAGGCACTGAGGATGATTCAACAGTCAGAAACGCTCCGCTATATTTTTGATTGAAAATCTCAAATGCTCCGAATACAAAATTCATTCCTTCGATTGAATCGAGTAACACAGCTTGACATTTCAATTATAGTATACTAGCGCTATCCCAGCAAAGTTGGCCCAGCTACTGAAATTAGGTTTTTCACGACAATCGATGAAATATTATTTCAGAAAAGAGTAACAACTCATTTCATCTGTAACTCTTTCTTTCCTAACTGAAAAATAATCTGGAATGAACTGAAATAAATACACAAGTTGTTCATACCTAGCAACATAACGAGACTTTCACAAGTTGTCGATTTTTTTTCTGTTCTGAAACCGGCAATGAAACAGTCCATATTTCACGTCCGAAGGATTCCTTATCTGAAAAATTACCGGACCAGATTGACAGGTTTGGTTAATGGATGGATCTACGGAATTCGGGCCCACCAGAATGGCACGATATCGATCTGAGTTGTCGAAAAATATGCTGTGGTTGGTGTAGGATTACATCAGAGGAATGAAGCCAGCTGAGTGCACGCCTGATACGTTTCTTCGATGATCAGCGATACCCATGAAAAAATTCCTTCAAAGAGAGATTCCGTACAAATACTGTATGTGGATCACTCGGAGAAGAGAATAGAAAAATTCCCAGTCGAGAATGCCAATCAGCAGTATCGATATCAGGGAAACTTCCATCATATGGTTTGTTGCCTCAACTATAGAGTTTGCTCACAATGTATGACTCTAAGAAGTGATAAATGAGGTCCCATTCGATATTATGATAATCAATCCTGCTGTTTCACAAGAATATGTTCCGAGACCAGCAATTCATTGAATATGACTTCCTGCTTGTGGGTAGTACACTCCATACCATCTCCTCCTCTGGACTTCCTAGAGTCTCCTAGTGACCTCGAGGAAATAGAGATGAAGATGAAGATCATGATGAGGATAGAGATACAGAGGGAGAGATCAAGACAGATCGATGCTTTGAATGATGATCCAGCTAGAATTCTGAAATGTGGATATGAAGATCTAGTAGAGTTCAATGCGACAGAAACCCAAGTTCGTATCTTCACTAGGAAGGCAGTACCCAATATGATGTCAGGTACTACTGTTCCTTACTGTTACTGTTCACGAAAAACTGCAAACTTGACCTTCGATCTCTACCTGATCTCAGTTGGTGATACTACACTCACGAATACATTGACCTTTCTAGAAAATCGTAGGATATTATATCCACACAGTCGGTGCTCGACGGAAATCTCGTCTATCATGCCCACCACTTGAGATTTCAGTTCAAACTCGAGGTCAGGCTGGTTACTTCCATATGTCAGGCTCAAGATCCACCAAACTTTGCTGCACGAAGCATCTTTCTCCGCCTAGTGAAGTCTTTCCTGTTGCTTAGGACCTCCAAACTCACAAGTAGAATTCCAATACATTCCTTCTCTCTCATAACATTCTACACGATGTTTTTCGAACATGTAGGTTTTCCTGTCGTGTTGTCGAAAGATAAAAAAAAATATAGATCAATAATCCAACTAAATTTCAGTTTGGAATTTGACTCTGCTGAGGATGATATTTCCACGATCGTTTCATACTATGTCGAATAGACATAACAAACTATATCGTGTTGGAGCATTGTTGTGATTGATTCTTCAGTTGTTTTGTTACAGTAATCCTTGATCTAGATATCTAGAACAGAGGATTTCACATAGAAACATGGAGTTCTTCAATCCAAGGATAGATGCTGCGAGCGATGACTGTTCAGTTCAGTCAGAGGATGAAAATTACTGACTGAATTGAATGGAAGTTACGGTGAATTTGAACAAATGGTGGCATGAGCGAATAAGATTGAATCGTTCATTGAACATTTATATCTTTATGTATCGAAACATCGATGATATGATAATAATGGACGTGACATAAGATGGATCCTAATCATCATCACAATTACTGTATGAGAGGTATTCTGGTGTGGGAACTTTGAAATCAAATCATTAGAATCCCCCGTATGTGTAACTCTGTAGAGTGCTCATTTTGAAATGTTGAGTACATCAATGAATCACATTCTACCTAATTGAAATCGTGATTCCTGGAAATGCATGGGTGGAACGTTAATCTTGCGTGAGCTTTCTATTTGTCTCAACTCTTACGAAATACGAACATAACGACCAACGTCTCCACATAGTCGGCATATACTTTGACAACAATTCTGAAATGTTTTGGCAAGTGAACTTGACTCTGTCATACTCATTGGTCACACAACGATGTACAGAACACTGGTGGAGCTATTCTGCCTATTTGCCTATCTAACTCCTTCAACCAAAACCTAACGTACAGCTAACTTGATAACAACATTTTATTCGTTATATGGGAAATCACTCAAATGTCAGTTGTTAGATGGCGACACAATGATGAAAACAAAATCAGTATTATTGATAGTTGCACAATGAGTGTTATAAAAATGTTGATTCGGAAGTAGTGATTTAGGTTACTTCTCAATTTCAGATCGAACAACATAATCACAATCTCACAAACGTCAACTGCTTGTACAGGAATCTGTAAAAATGTCTCCATTTTCTGGGAAGTTCCATGAGTTAAATGCCATTATAGCGGAAAATGGTGTAAGCGTTTTTGACGAAACAAAACACTATCAGTGACTGCACCAGCGTTTCGTACATCGTTGGGCATACTTAACAAAATTCTCTATATGTATCTGAAGACAGACAGACAATTTCATTCCTCGAAAAACTTCATCATGGATTCATTGAAATATATTTTGAATAGAAGATACCAATACTCTTTGTGAGTTATTCGAGAAGGTGATATATTCTCTTTACTAGTTCTGGTGCGATTTTCTCTCCTTCTGAAAAATAAGAATTGAAATCATGATAATCATTTCGATATATTTGTGATATGAACTGTCCCAAAATGTCACTGCACTTGACTCCTACCTTCAGATACCTGAAAGAGAATTCATCTGTTCATCAGTGACACCCCAATAAACACAGATACGTCAAAGAAACGTTGATTATTTCAAGTAACGCCACTATAAATCTATGTTGAAAAAACGGCAAAATGTCGTTATGCAATACGTTTAATTCTGGTTTCATTGTAACATTACCCCTCCACGTTGATTCAAAGTTATTTACACGTTGCAAACATCCTTACTGTAATGTAAATTCTACTGAAATACAACGTTATGGTTCGGTTTCAACGTAACTCTACTCTTTCACGGTTTCTCAGCGTTTTTTATATGTTTTCATTCCACTTCGATATAACGATGTAATTTGGTTCCGAAGTAACGTTGTTGAGATACGAATTCTAAACGTTGATGTTGGTAATATGATATCACTGGAATTCACCGTAGAGTTTCAGTATTCAGGAAACGGTGATATTCAAGAACGTTGCCGAGATACGAATCCTAAACGTTGATGTTGGCACTGTGAAACTACTGAAATTCAACGTGGAATTTCAGTATTTAGGTAACATTGATATTTTTCAGAACGTTAGTGAGATACGAATTCTAAACGTTGATGTTTGTATAATAATCCCTGGAATTCAACGTAGAATTTTAGTATTAAGTAACGTTGATTATCTTAGTCGTTACAGAGATACGAATTCTAAACGTTTATATTGGTACTGTAATATCACTTAAATGCAACGTAGAATTCTAGTTTTTGGTTAACGTTTATAATTTCTGTAGAATCAACGATTATTATCAGTATCTTTCCATTTCCATTAGTATCGTTCTATCAACGTTTCGAAAATGGAAATACAGTACGTTTAATATACGTTACCAGTTCCAATATTTGTTCCGGGTGATCCACTTCCATTTGTGACACCTCTTTGTATTGTAAATTTGAAAATAACCGAGATCATGAGAATAAGTGCTGATGGAACCTGAATAATTATTTGGGTTACACTGAGACATCTTGATTTCGCGTAGAGTTGTACCTAGTATGGATTTCTGGATGAGAAAGACCGGCACAAAAATAATGTTCCATAACATTTATTGAAAAATAATAATAATATAAAAACATAAAGATAAAATGAATCTTGTATAAAAATAAAAAACGAACTGAGATTCTATAAATATAAAAACAACAGACTTGATGGTCACTTGATGGTAAACATGAAGGTAACTTGAAGTTAATTATTATGCTTATCAGATGAATATATATATACAGGGTTGGGTTGAAGTATGGAACCAAGTAAATATCTTTTGAACTGGACGAATGATATTAATGAAAATTTTCAGGTTTGATTCAAATGGGACAGATACTCCCTTGGTTCGATATATATATATATATATATATATATATATATATATATATATATATATATATATATGAATTATATTTTTTTCTGCTTAGATTTGATAGCATCATTCATGCGTTTCTTAGCAAACTTCAACCAGTCTTTGGTTGCCATCTGGCTGTCAGTTGCAGCTCCAAACTCCCTCTTGACAGCAACTGCAAAAATGATTCGATATAATTATTAGGAAATATCGCAAATGAGAAATAACCATACCATAAATTAGTTTTATCACATTTGTGTTTTTGAAAGCCTTCTTATCTTTACCTCTCTAGTTGAAGAGAGAAGCTAGCTCATTGGTTAGAATGAATCTCAAAATTCTCCTAGTCTGATCTTCCGGAGGATTGCCACCAATTGACTTCAATCTTGTCATCTGAAATTACAGCTGATTAAATATATATATCAATTTTGATGAAATGTTGTGAAGATGATTTTGTGTTATTTCAGGATTACAGGATATAGTACATACAGGGTGTCCTTCCGGGAACTGCATCGATCAATATATGGAGAACTATATGACTAGGGCGGATTTGAAAATTTGTTAGCATACTACTGTTGATGGGGGCAATCCGGCTGGAAAATTTACAAGATTTCCGGTCATACCGGAAGTTGACATCAACTTCCTTGTATTATTCACACCCTATATTTCATTTCATATTTAGATTCAACGAAGAATTCTAGGAAAATTTCATGTATGATGTCCTATACCTAAGTCTGGCCGTTAACGAAATATTTTGAATATTATGCAGAAAATGACGTTTGTAGGTGCAAACATAATTATTAATTTCTACTATTTGATATCTTTTCGGTTGAGGTTGGTGTCCTTGAAGAAGGAGATCTACTTCAGTGTACTTTGTCAAAATTCCGAAAATAAATACAGGGTGATCAGAAACTACTAGAAGTCATTTTTTTTTAATGGAAACGCCCTATTTTTATGATTCCATATCGTTCAGCATTCGAAATGAGAGCAACTTTGTGTAAGACTGTCTTCAAAAAATCTTGAGTTTTCGAAATAATGAGAAGAAACATCTCTCTGTTCCAGAAAATCGCGTATTCTTGAGTTTATTTTTTCTCAGTTGTCCATGGCACCCGCGCTTGTGTTAGAAACAATCATGTGAGGGGATATCGAAAAGCAAATGTTTCACATGTTCTTCATATAAGCCTATTACATTCACCATAATATAATGAATAGATTCAAGTGAACTTTTTGATAATTCAAACGAGCCGGCATGATTATTTACATCAATGACATTCCGTGACACTCGATTATTTCTAACCAAAGCACGAGTGCCATGGCCAACTGAGAATAAATAAACTCAAAAATGGAAAAGAAAAATGTTTTCGCCGAATATTTCGAGAACTACAAGCTTTTGGAATAGACAATCTCATACAAAGTCACCCTCATTTTCGATGCTGAATGATATGGAGTTATAAAAATAGGGGGTTTCAATTTGAAAAAAAAAGACTTTCAACGATTATTCCAAAGTAATTTCCAATGATAGTTTCTGATCACCCTGTTTTTATTTATAATCAAAATATCAACAGAGTACACTGGAGCTGATCTTCGTCTACAAAGAAACCAACCTCAATCAAACAATTGGAGATATTGAATAGGAGAAATTGATAGTTATGTTCAGGCCTGCAAACGTCATTTTTGACATGGAATTCAAAATTTTCGAGAACTGCTGGACGTAGATGTAGGACATTATATATACATGAAATTATATTTGAAATTATAATTGAAATTAGTTTGAATAAGTTGATATCAACTTCCGGTACAACCATGAAGTGTAACTCTGAATTTTAAAATTCGCCCTATTTTTTTCCATCTATTCAGCGATGCAGTTCCCTTATGGACACCCTGAGTAGTTATTTTGAAGCAATACTAACCATGAATTTTTCATGCTCGGGCTGTTTAATAAGATCTTCGAATTTCTAATCCAAACCTACTCATATGAATCAGCCTGTTTTTTTTACCAATCATTTCAACGTTTCATCTATCCATTTTCAACGTGTTTGATTATACATATACCATCCATCTACGTTTCATCAACGTATTAGAAGTGGATAGTGAACGATTATTCTCTTTCTCAGACATTGTGTAACAGAAAATGGTGACTATGATGAGTATACATATAATAATCAATCTAGGTATATATAGATTTGTGCGAGCTGGAATACCGTATGAGAGTTTCTGGAACATAAGATGAAACAGTCAAATGAGTAAGTTGAATGAGTAAAAATGCCTAACACACTGTAGAATTGAACAAGGTAGAGAGGTACTTACCAATACTATTCTATGAGTACCTATTATGTTGAATGTCCCAGATGAATCAGACACATGCACAAGATAACCTCTTGAAAAAAGAAGAAGTGCCTAGCAAGTAGCAACTAGCAACATACATCAAGCAGACTGATATCGTTAATGGCGGTGCAATGCAGTGGCCGGGTTAACCGTAACCCCCCTCCTTCTCACCGTGTACCGTGCTGCGTTGCCAAGCAGAATTGAATTCGCCGGGAATATTCATGGAGTTGAAAGTTTCTCAATGAGTGCAAAAAATATTGTTTTCGGAGTTATAATCATAGGCCTCATATCTTCAACGACAAATATTCTCAATCAACGGGAGATAAAAGTAGACATATAGGACATTCTGAAATCATTGTATTCGAGGCACGAAATACACTTGGCAATCAGGTTCAAAATCAGGTTGCGAAAACGTTTCGTAACTACCTAGGTACTACGAATTCAATATATTACACTGTTATATTCACATCGACAGGCTCCAGGAACGTATTACTTCTATTATTTCCAGAAATTATCTACTTTTATTCAACGTAGGTATATCTATAAAGACCTATAAAGTAAAGAGATCAAATCTGGATGTTTGATTATGAAGTACCTAGGTACCTGTGGATTGTTTCCATCCAGTAGAAAACTTACCTAATTGTTGGAAGAAAGCTCAAAATACACGTCTCCAGACTAATAATAATCGAGTATCAACTTTTGAAATCCACTATGAGAAAACGTTGAAGTGGAGTGGTCTGTCGAACAGATTCTGAACTTTGCTGTGAACCGGTTGAATACCTAGGTAGGTATATATTGGAGACATGCAGCCAAATGAAAAATCCACGGAAGATTATATATTGGTTAGACTCTTTTCAATATCCAGTTTTGATTAAAACATTTCCTATGGTTAAACTCTTTCACTGGGTGGTCAAAGGTACAGGTTGATAAACAGTGTCATAGTCAACGTTTATGTCATGTTATTTATTCCTCCTTGAATATACGCTGATAAAGTACCTACAATGAGGACATGTCACATACTCGTAGCTACAGAAACGGATCGAACACGTTATTTCCGAACGTTGAAAAGTAAGGTTACTGAAACGTAGAATCCTTGAGTATTCAAATAATAGTGTATATAATCAAAAGTGGAATATAGGTTGCTCAAATATTTTGGTTGATAAACAGTGTCACTTGCATAATGGTAGCTACAGAGACGAGTTGAATCATATACATTCATGAAGAGTGTCTGATATGTAGTTGTCATTCAATAATTCATTCAACGGCGTTGACATGTAATATCATAATGTTCAATAAAAGTTGGAAAAAACAGTTATTGAAACGTAGAATTTTGGTTACTAAAAAATCCGAGCTGATGAACAGTGTTATTATCAAAGTTTATGTAAGGTTTTAAAATCGTAGCTACAGAGACAAGTGTAATCATATACGTTGATGAAGGTAAAGTGCATGATGTAGTTGTTATAGAATAGTTCTTTTAACGGATTGAACATTTCATGACATTTAATGAACGTTGAAAAACATTATAAAAACATAGAGTATGTGTTCATCACAGATTCGGGTTGGTGATTATGGTCATATTCAACGTTAATATTATGTTTTCCATTTCCTATTGAATATACGTTGAGAAAAACACTATACGAACACGTTGAATAAATCATGTAATTGATATTGAATAATTCAATGAACGTATCGAACACGTGAATTCATAACGTTCAATAAACGTTGAAAAAAAGCAGTTATTGAAACGAAGAATGAAGATTGCTCAAAGATTCGGATTGTTGAAGATTGTCATATTCGAAGTTTATGTAACGTTGTTGAATCCTGATTGAATATACGTTGCGAAAGCACGACGAGGACACGTTTTAAAATCGTAGCTACAGAAACGAGTAGAATCATATACGTTCATGAAGGTCAACTGCATGATGTAGTTGTTACATGATAATTTATTCAACGAATCGGATACGTTATTTCATAACGTTGGGTGAACTTTGAGAAAAGAAAGTTATTGAAACGTAGAATATAGGTAGCTCATATATTAGGAAGATGATTAATGTCATATTCAACGTTGATGTGATGTTTTTCAATCCCAACTGAATATACGTTGAGATAGCACGATAAAGACACGTTTCAAAGTCGTGGCTACAGCGACGAGTTGAATCATACACGTTAATTATAGGTAGAATCAACGTTTGGTTGAATTATGGTTCGGAAAGTGACGTTGCAAAATTCAACGAGTAACGTTACATCAACGGCTGCCACTATATATAAACGTATATTACACGTGTGTGTGTTTATTGGGACCTATCAACGTTGTTTCTAGTCGAATACGTATCATCATGTATAATGCTGATATTACTGAGTTGAACTGTATGAAATTTCTGGTTGTGGGATTTCCATTTTTTTTTTCAAGGGGCAGAGGAGGTTGATCTGCTTGTAGTGAGTATTTATTCAACATGAATCACGTCCCATAAAACCTAACACCTCATGCATTATGTATGACTTTCAGAAATCCCTTTCATAGTTGAATGTGAATCGTTCTTCGATTATAGATTTTCCGCCTCAGCCGCAGGATGGAAAAACCAAGGAGACACCAGACATCATTCAATTTCACGAAAACATCCATTCAACAAAGTTCACGCACTTAAAACTTCTCGAAGTACAATTATATGCCTATACGGCGGAAATAAATTGATGGAAAACGTAGCTGTGACGAACCAATTATTTTGCCGAACTCCTGAGAGTTCGCATGTTGACTACACTCACTAGGTTGTTCACTATATTCCGACTTCATTTTTTATCAAACTGAAAGTGGTCTGAACTTTCTTTCTCTAACTCATGGGAAGTTCAATGTTCTCGACATTGCATAGCTTGCAATCGAATTGGTGGTCAATCTTCATCATCTGAATTCCCAATTAGAACAATTACAAAAAAAAACAAACACTACATCACTGAGAAAGGAGAGGGAAACTTCGACAGCTACGATGAAATGAAAGAAATACATGATGGATAGTTGTATCAAGCATCAATCAGATCAAAATTATATATATGATTATATATTCACATGTGATCATACTTTCCAATCATTCATTGCACAGCAATAAGAATATTGATTTACTCTCCCTTCATAAGATACTAATCGATGTCGAGAATGATTTCGTATGTTTCTAAAACTTTCATAAGGATAATGGGATACCACGAGGATACGTCTTGAGCTCCATATTTCAGATGAATCATACTCATTCGTGATCTAGGAATCATTCATTGATCTGACCGCAGGAAGTGACAATTATTTGTTGCTGCTGTTTCTGTATCCATAATATATCACAGAGGAAAGAACGATCTATGATCACTTCTTTTCCATTCATATTCCATCATTTCAGTAGAGGTTTCATTTCAACAAAGATATATATGTAAACATGACCATGACCATATTGTCAACTTGCAACCACACTATCTTCAGTACGATTGAGTTTCTGATTATTTTCCATTCTTTTCAGGATGACAGTAGAATATAACAACGAATCATCGAATGGAGCTGTTCTAAGGATTGTGTCTGTAGAAGGAGAAGACGAAGCAATCTACAAATGTGAGATAACTTACCTCGAAGTGATCGAAAACTGCGATGTTGTGCAAATCGTCAAGCTGAGGACACTCAGTAAGTACCCCGCCTTGTTGAATTATACCAGTGTATTCGATGGAGAAATTTCCACTTTTTACATACTTCGACGAAGGAGATACATATAACATTGCTCAGTTGTAATCATGAGACAGATATTCCAACTCCACGTACTAAAAGGATCTTCTTCCAGCAATTACTTTATATTATCAAATTCTTATTTCCCATGACTAGTATCTGATGTGTAGTGTGAATGATCAATTCTTCTGATGCCTGTTTTCAATGCGAATGCTAACTTATCCATCCAGATTATCCATCGATAGTCAAATGTTCCAATTACTGAATGACTTCAAATGATGATAGTAGAAAATCAGTATCCCAATGTGATTTTGATCACTGTTGTTATCATGATGGAAAACAAGATTTTCACCAGTTATCATCTGTCCTTACAGAAATTCATACTCACATTGCAATTCGAATATCCCAGCAATTCATTGGTAGCTGTCTCAACAATTGAATCGATACGAAGTGAATGAGAGTGAGTAGTGTCCCATAGTAGTATCGATCTTTTCGATGAGGCTGATTTCGTCGAGTTTACTTGATCGCAATGAATGATGCATTCGGATAATTCACGATATCCGATTCTAACTGCCCACATGTCAGTCATATGAACTGGTTGATATCCATATCTTCTACCCAGCGTGATTCGGTAATCCCAGCGTATTTTTTGGAGAAAAAGTCGACTACAACGTGTCATCATTAGTGATGGTGATCATTACACTAGTAGTGGACTCAGCGATAGAGAATTATTTTCAATTCATAATTTGTAGAGAATGAAATATTTGAACTCGATACACATTCTTGTGTTTAGCTATAGTTTCGATAATGAAATGTGCTCTGGAACAATGTAACTAACTCTCAGCGAACCAACCAACAACTGGAATACCATGAAGCGGTCTAATGATATCCGATAAAAAACACTCACCTAATGGTCATTCGACTTTCATTGTGATATATTCTCGAGAGGAAAATAACAAATGGCATCGCCTTGGAAGAACGCATAACCGAACTATTGAAACTGTCGAAAAACTCAGGGCAATTTATTGCAACAACAGCACGCCCACATAAATCATACACAATGGCCACAACGACAGCCTCCTGCGATGCTGTTTAATTTCACTCAGTTGAGCGAAAAAAATTGGAGGAAGTTAGAAGACATTTGATAAGATTACAATGAAAGGGGGAATTTTATACGAATATGATATACCTACTCACATTCCGCGTGAACTACTATGAGTTTGTGAGGAATATAAGAGTATGTATCTAATAGAAGGCTATGTGGTGGAAACCTCGTAGGCCAAAATATCTCTTCCTATGTTCATCCGAGAGAGTCGAAAAATATTATTGGTTCTTTATCCACAGGATGCATCTTCCAAATGATATTTCTCGTACGCGCATACCGATTGGGTCTTATACGCAATCAACCTTCATTCAAAACAATTCTGAACAATTCCAGAGTTGATTTTGGATGATAATTTCCCTGCTGCATTTCGTTCAACACCAAGCCTTCTCATCGAATCATCATTAGAGGAAACTGCTATCAAACAAATCCGTCTTCTCTCTTCTACCAAAGTCAACAGACGTGCGGCGGGAATTCATTAGCGGAACAGCATTACACATTATCGCCCATGTCAGAAATATCGTCGAACGGTGTGAGAAACGCTATAAACTGTGACATCCCACTATATGTGTATCGGGGCTGTTACCGGTAAGAAATCAAGAAGGTGTCAGAACTTCGATGGCTCTGAGAAACGTTCTGGCTCCCTCTCGAGAACTCTGTTCCGGCTCCGAGGCGGCTTTGAATTTATCGGTGAGAATTGTCGACAATAACGGGAAATAATTCTACGCGGTGTCATGAAGATATGGTTTGGAAATTTATATGGTATGGTCAATGCTAGAGCCAATTCGTATGTGGCATCCAATTGGACTTTATTGAGATAAAAATGGAATAGACTTCAGTAAAATCATTCGTTGCCTCGCTCAATGATCCTCTATCAGCCATGAATTTCCATGAAACTCTATATCTACCTTTCGCTTCCTACTCCCATCACTCACCAAAATGATACATCAACCTATCTTTTCTCGTTCATATACGTTGATAATATATTGAATAATGATACTTACGTGAACATCATGATGTACATCAGTTATGATTTATCATTATTTCTTACGTACCTACATACTGAAAAATGGTCAATGTCAATGTCAAGTTCAAATGTAATGTTGCACGAAACCTTGATCTTCCGCATGATTCTCAACACGTTCAGTTGGAAACTGTAAGGAACGCAAGTAAGTTTTTGTGAAAATGTGTCAGGTACAGAAAACAAAACCTATTATTATGAGGATTGTGAATTATGGATGAACAATGAGTTCATTCATCTATCCATCTACTTAATGATACCGTGTTTTTTCCCTTCCCAACAAACCTAGTATATGTAATTACTAGAATTCTTGATGTACTACAAGTATTATTTCTGTGACTCTTGCGAGACAACATTTATTCGAATCGGTTCAGTCCTCAAAACATTAACACGGAACGAGGAACAAAATCGAGCCAATCAGAGCCGGACCTTCCGAAGTATAATATCTCCAGAACTCAGATCAAGATTGCGGCTCCACCACTGCTAGATGTCAATGATACTCACCATTCTTCATCTCATGATCTACAAAGCACAAATTCGACCTGTCCTGGAGTACTGTTCACATGTTTGGAGCTCAGCCCCCAAACATACGCTAAAGCTCTTAGATTCAATTCAGAAGAGAGCTATTCGCCTAGTCGATGATACAACACTCACCAAATCATTGACCTCTCTAGATCATCGTAGAAAGGTCGGCGATCTCTGCCTTTTTTATAGGTACTTTCACGGTCAATGCTCAACGGAAATATCATCTATTTTGCCACCACGCGCGATTCCTAGTAGACAAACCAGACGAGCTCAGGCTGGTCACCCCTACACTGTCAGGCTCGAGACCTGTCGAACATCGCTTTACCAAGCATAATTCATCAATAGAACGGCAGAGTTGGGGAATTCTTTGCCTAGTAAAGTCTCTCCTGATGCTCACAACCTCCAACTTTTCGAGAGAAATTCCAACACCTTTCTTCTCTCCCAAAATTCCACCGCTGGCTAACACGATGTTCCCCGAACATTATAGGTTTTCCTTTCGTGTTGTCCACAGATAAAAAAAATAAAAAAAAAACCTGTGATACGTAATATTGAGTTTCGATTTTTGGATTGTTGGTTCAATATTCAGCAAAATTATTTCCTCCAACTTTGCTGATCTCATCATACGTTTCTCATTATGAACTTTATCATTTTTTCATTTATTATTACCTCCATTTTCATTATCATATCATTCTTCGAATACATTCTTCGAATACATTCTTCGAATACATTTCTCCTATTCTGATATATCTGATGGTATTCAATTACTTCTATAAATTTCAGATACTTGTCACATACTGTTGATTCACTTGCTAGTTACTTCTCATAACACCAACGAAGCCCAGACTATTTTCTGAGTTCATCTACCCAATTCAATTTTTTCGCACCTACTCTTCATACTGTAACTTGAGAGCTAAATAAACTGCATGAATATCATCATAACATACGAAATTCTAGATCTCTGATAAATCCTCGCGTGTGAAAATATCGCTGCCTTCACTCTGTCTCCCGGCAGGATTCACAGGCAATTATACTGCAACATGTATTGTTGTTTCCGAAATGATTATCGTCGCTACTAATGAAACAGGGGTACTTTTCTGGAATCCAATTACTGTACGAATGAATGGAGTATTATACGATGATTAATGTTGGTGTGAACAAGTGAAATAGAGAATTTATCATTCTTTTCAAAGGATACGATATGTTTGCCATAAGATAATCACATTTTATATATCTCTCCGTATGCCCATGTTGACGGAACAATCGTCCAGTATGATTCGTTTACATGGAACATGATATTCATTGTGAATTTCTCTTGTAAATACTATTCCATGTATACATTTCATACTAGCTATTTTGATTTCCGTTGCGTTAGCTGGTCCATCTTGATTTAAGTAATTTTCCACTCTTTTTTTTTGTGAAAGTGTAATTTCTATCATTTCGATCAGGGTTGATGGAAATTAACCCGAAGTCGTGTATCAAAAGATCCCATAAACACAAGAAAGAGCACATCAGCGATATATGATTTATTTCAATTGATATACCTATGGGAATGATAATCAAGGAGGAAATCGGTTGATGACGAGTTCAGAATGGAAAGAGGAATACAATTTTTTATGTGAGTTTCTCCCACACTACTACAACTACTACTACTACTACGACTACTACTACTACTACTACTACTACTACTACTAACTCTTTCTTACTATCTCACGAGAAATTCGATTCCCCTTGCAGTTCTTCCAATGGTAATTACTGAAATGATGTTACATCATATCGATCAAGAAACAAAACGGCGGTATTGAGCTATTTAGGTACTTGAGTTCTGTATGTGTTACTGAGAAGTAGGCTTTGAGAACTAATTGATGTTTCGAGATCTCAATGATCATAATTAGTCGTCTCACTATTATGTTCGGATTTCAAATGATTGGAGACTTGACGAATGATTCAATCCGATTCAAGTAATGAGTTCTCTACGTTGATGTCACATGAAAAGAACAGGAATTGTTGGGTCGACTAATTTTTCCAGTATTTTTGATGTGGAATTCGTTTTTATTTTTGATTCAGAGTTCATAAAGGAATGATGATATCTAAAACTAGGTTGAAACACATTCAGACAACTTCGTATAATACATGGGTGTATCCAGAATGAGAAAAGAGATCAGAATATGTGAACACCTGAAAAATGCAGTATTCCGAAAAATTAGGTTGATGATGGTTCGTCGGATACGGAATGTCTGAGGAAAAAATCTACATCACCAAGTTGATTCATATCGACAGTTGCAAGTTAAGTTATTCTTTATTTCTAATAATAAAGTTCTGGAATGATGGAATAGATTCACTGCATGGATTTTCCCGATGAAAAACTATGTATTGATAATTGGAAAACTTTCTAAAGCTGTTGGAATGGCCTTGGGAATGCGCGACTTTTCTGTCATTTCTGTCTTCGCCATTCCCGATATCACCATGCTGTGTATAATCACGACGGATACACTGTATATTAGTGACTACAGCCAATACATGCTCAAAATTCTAATTTCAAATTCAACTAGTTGAGCATTTGAATATTGACATGGAACGGATGAAATTGATTGGGGAGTGATTGGGAGTTCTCATCACTTCTTAGAGGGTTTTCAATCATCGGTTCCGATCAATTCAACGAAACATTGACGATCCTAAAAGTGTGTGTTTCAAAAAGGAAAAGTGGATCAATATTTGGGAAATTCCAAATAGTGTCAATGTGTCTTCCCAAATGCTCCTTCCTCTTTACTGATATCCTTCCGGAATCAGGAATATTTTAGTTTCAGTCAGTTGTGTTGATGATCATTTACGTACCATTGTATCTGCCTGTTCATTTCTTTCCATCTCGACTCGACCTGATCACACCCCGAGACGATATCAGGCATTGCCAATATTATCAGTCCTAATTGTTGTGATTCTTATCGGTTGTTCCGAGTGGATTTCTAGGTTGCAGATGTTTTTTGTTTTCAAAGTATTTTCTTGTTTCAATTCCATGTTGTTTCTATTTTCCTCATCGTCGACTTTCGAATAATACAGTTTATGTTACCGAATACCTCAACCTAAAACACTGGAATTTCTATACAAATTTGAAAACTGAAATATTATCTTCATTGTATGTGAGAACTTGAAATTGTTGAATCTCTATCAGAAATCGATAGAGGTCTATCGCACGTCACAACCATATCCGTTGATACACATTGGTGCAACCATAAAACTTGTTTTATACTTCCTCTCGCCGAAGTGTAACGGAATCCAGCAAAAAGGAAGTTCGCATTATGAAATGAAATGACATTCATCACATGATATATCGGCCAGAAAAAATCCCGATCGACTCGTGACTCGTTGGCAGGATGGCGTTCGCACCACCCTGCACCGCGGTTTCATATCCTGCCGTATCCGGACACACACTCTCGTCCCACTAAACCGAAACCAGCGACCGGAACACATCAATACTGTTTGATGTATTTGCTACTCGATAACGTCGATTCGCTGTGGATACACTCTGCGATGTAGAGGACATGAACTGCTGTGCCAAAGGGTACATGATGAGCTTGTGCCGCCACATTCGTCGACACCCCTAATTACACTCGTGATGGAAATATAATAGGAAATTGCATAAACTACCGAACGTCACCGAACAATTTTCAACTTCGAGGGATAGAGGAAAGCTCGATGAAATCTCCACGAAGTCTTGATGTAGACCGCAGTATGATGAGGATATTGGGGACATGTTCGGATTCATGGAAAAAAAAAAGTAGTTTATGATATCAATCATGATAATATGAATACACATATGAATATTTATATACCAATTCCACCAACATTAGATATATCAACTATTGAAAACAATAACTAATTAGTTACTGAGCATCGAGGTGAATAAACAGACTAGATCCACGAAGGCTAACCTGCCCGTGGATCACTTTCCAACTTGAAAACAGTATAACAACGTTTTTTTGTATTGATATTCATAAAAATGGATATGAGAACAATGAATAAATAATGATGGTACAATATACAGAGTGTAACTGAATAAGTGTGATACATTCCAGGGGGTGATTTCTCATCGAAAAAAAGATAGGATCTCTCATATAAAGGAACTTCATGGGAGCATCCCATATTGAGATACAGTGCCTTGAAGAGGGTACATAAAATTTGTTTGACAATTCTTTTCACAAGCACTGAAGAAGTTACAGTATTGAAATCAACCTGACATTTTCTACTCTCAAAAAGACACTCAGTCAGTAATTTATTTGTTTCACCCCATGGTTGTAAGGGGTGGAAAACGCAACCCCTGAAATTTATTTCCAACTTTTTGTCGTATTAATTGTTCACCATTTGAAAATTCATTCCCAATAGACTATTTTATTCTCAACAAAAAATACCTCTTGAATTTTCCGCCCAAAATTAACCAGTTTGCAGCAAAAAATTATTTTACGAACAATTACAGAGATACATCGTCAAAAATGCAAACTGGATTTATTGTCATTTTGTAATTACTACCTCCATTGAATGATTGAAGGAAGATGAACAGAACTGAAACTGGGTTAATTTCAATACTGTAAGTACTCAGTACTGCAAGTAGTGAGTACTGTGGTGCTCGTGAAGAAAATTGTTGAACAAATTTTATGTTCCCCCTTTCAGGGGCTGTATCTTAACATGGGATGATCCAATGAAGTTTCTTTATATGAAAGATCCTATCTTTTCTTCGATGAGGAATCACCCCCTTGGATGTTTCATACGTATTCAGTTACACCCTGTAGAGTAACGATAATTGAAAAAATACTAATGACGACTCCAATGATTATGCTGTTTATTTCTAACTCATTTCTTATTCTTAGCTTCATTCATTTCTTCAGATTTGAACATCGAGAGAGAGTGTTTAGGTTTCTCATCCCAACCAAGATCAAGTTGTGAAGCCTAGGAACAAGAAATAAATAATATCTCTGCCTAAAAGTGTTGAGCATCTCAGGCACTTCTAGTGTTTCGTCATTATGGCAGGTGTTGTATACATGATCAACTCGTTTGCTTGGTGACATATTTTCACGTTGGTAAACTAGAATTGTTGAGAAAAAATGATTCATATCGAAAAATCCCGATTCCTCAGAAAGATCATCGCTAGAATAGTCTCGCTTCCTACCTTGAAAGAGCGTACCAAAAGGCAAATATCAGGTGATGGGACAATAGCATGAATACGCTCTGCGGTGTGGTGGACAGAAACTACTATGCTGAAGGGTGCATAATGAGCTTTTGCCGTCATATTCACCTGATTCCACTCGCGATGAAAATATAATAGGGATTTGCATGAACTAGCAAAAGTCTCCAGATTATTTTAACTCTGGAGAGCGGCGCAAGAGTCGGAATAATTGGACGGGTTATTCATAGTACCCCGTAACCTCGAGAGTGATTACTGAAAAACATATATCAGATAGGTGATGGAGCAGTAGCCTAGATAAACTTTGCGATGGAGAGGACATGAACTACTGTGCCAAAGGGTACATGAGAAGGTTGTGCCGCTTCATTCGATAACCCTTATTACACTAGAAATATGATAGAAGGTTTCATACACTACCTAACTTCACCAAACTAATGAAGGGTAGAGGGAAGCTTGAAATCTTCTCCAAAAAATCTTGATATAAACTCAGAAGCTAGTAGGGGCATACTCAGTGAGTATTTAAAATATGTAGTTCATTGGACATCACGACCAATAACCGTACTCAGAGTCGAAACGGGTGCTCAATCAAGAAGGCCCCGTGTCTTATAGACCAGAAAATATAAACATGTAGAGGACATAATTATTGATAATGATGAAGATAATGATGATGAACAACTCAATTCATCTTAATGAAAAGGCGGAGTGTGACTCTGAATTGTTTTCCAACATAACCTCTGCTATTCATATTTAGCAGACATAGAGTTCGAAATGAATAAGAGGTCTTCTGGCACTCCAACTTCCATCAAATCAGATGCGAAATTGTTGACATTTGGACAAAAATATCTATGGAGTGGAGAAAGAGAACATATTTCTGTTCCACCAGCTGAACAGAACTTCTTTTATGTCAATATCTTGATGAATCAATGATTCGCTTCTGGTGTTGATTTCTTATATCATGTTTCTAAATATGACTCATCTGCATAGATTGAGATGCACATTCATGAATCTCACTCAGATGAACGGATGATAATAGGTAATAATCGATAGTTTTTCGTCCTTCTTTCGCAGTTGAGTATCCTAGGTTTGAGAAATCCTTAGAAGTGCACTGTATGTAGCCGTGTTGAGGTGATTTTCCTGATTCGAAATCCCCTGATGAATATCCAAATTCCATCACTGAAAAATCACACCATCCATTGACCTCCATATGCAAAATGAAACAACGGAGCCCCAAAGGATCGACGTTGCCATAGTTCAGCTTGTATCGATTTGACTATCGCCTCCTTCAGTCGTTCTTTCTCCAACATGCCTCTGCAATAGAAACTGAGAAACGACACAATAAAGCAGAATATCACCAAACACGACATTTTTTCACGTAGCTCTCAAATTAAAATATTTTCTAGTGCCTGTGATTCACATTGTTTTTATGACGTTACCACAAAAACATGCAAATTTGAACAAGCTTCTCCTATTGGCCAATTCCAGTAACAATTAAATATCTCTAATAATGAAATATCACGGAACCCCGGCACGAATACACGTGAATGCATTTTTATCGACTTTTTTCCAGCTGAAAATTGGCCAACAAGCGTAATCCATAAAAGCATGAAACGCCGATGATTGATGAAACCATATAACCGTTGTGAATTTTCATGCCTATTCGAAAATGAACGTTCAGTCACGGAAAATAACCCTTTTCATTGGCTATCGATTCGAAATTCATACGGATATTCCTGGAAAATGGAATCAGTGACGAGGATGATGAAATAGAATTCTTATGATTCGGCTATAGGTACATAAGAAAAATATCGATATTAATTTCGAGTACTTTCTTCGTCAAATTCCTCTGTTTACATTCATTGGAATTATATATCATGTATCATTTGATGGAATCAATCAGTAATGCAATGTTTTCTCTTCATTAGCAGAGAATTTCAATCAGTTCCTGGTGAATCATTTAAGAAATATAAATGAGTCGCTCGGATAATGCCGTTCCACTGTGAAGATGGAAGATGGAAGATGAAGGACGTCCGGAAAGGCATACATACTCAATCAATTTCGAAGTAGCAATGTCCTTCCGTCAGAAGATGTTCTTGGTGTTTCAATCATGACTCTTGAAGATATAGTACATGATGATATATATAGTAATATGAGAGATCTTGTCAATGCCAATACACTGTTGACCCTGATAGCTCTCCGAATCCAGCAAAGTTAAGAACTATTTTGGAGCCAAATAATAAACATGCGAACATAATTTGATCTCTCACCAAAACAAACATGGGGATGCGATTCGAAAAACAAAAGTTAGGGGTGGTTTCTCGGGGGTTGTTTGCCAGGGGGTGAACTTTGCTATGCTGCATGAACGAGCTCATGGTCTCCTACGACACGTATTTTTTTTTCAATTCTCTTTCCTGAAAATAAATGAAATATCTGCTGGCCTAAAAGCTTTGGGATACCCGGTATGAATGAGAAATGTTGGAAAACACAATTCCTCAACGAGCAATAACAGATAAAGGAAGAAGTCTCATTTCTCTGTCGTGGACTTCATTGCTTAATGTGTCAGCGGGTCTATTAGTCGGACAGCCAGGTCTCACGCGTCGCAACTAACGGTTACAACACGCTGAACGTCATCCATTCCGGCCGAAGCTGGGCTGAAGCTGATTAATCGACGTCGCTGTACCGCCTACCGCGATCTCGGAACGTTCCTCATCTCATCGGGATCTTAGGAGCCCGCGGCGGAATACACGACGTTTTCGTGAGGAAAATTGAATGATGGCGTCGCTGGAGAGGAAAGTCTCTCCACCGCTGCGGAGGATACCACGAATATTCTGGAGTCCGAGATCAGAATTTTTTCAGGATATTGCGAGAATGAGATCCTTTCAGGTTCATTTATTTGAGGGGAACGTCCATTTCATGATCAATTACAAGTTGAACATATAGGCTGACTGGCAGAAAAGTCCCACGGGTGTATGGCACCGAAGTCAAAGTGTCGCTCTTAGTAACATATATTGTTTCGAATCGTTAGATATTCTTTCTCTCTAGTGTTTTCTAACCAAGTTGAATGTCTCCAAAAATTACTTTTTCGCAGGCAAGAAATGGATCTCTTGGTCAAAGGGTATATCGGGTCATTGAACGTGGCAGTGAATGTCTTTGGATCAGCTATATAGCCATGAACACTTGTGTGAAATTCGTGACATATATCACATATATGACATATATAACAGATCATGATCTTCGATTATACTTCACATATATTTCTTTGGGTGAGAGAATGAGGCATCTAGATGTCGCCGATGAATCTTCAGTGTAACATGTATCATATTCTCGAACAGCTCATGATATTCACTCTCCTGTATGAAACTCAATTCGAATAATTGACCGACATGACACAAGCGTACTTTAGCTGCAAAACAGAATGCTAGTTTCGAAGAGATGTCGAATTCGAAGTGTTCCATATATTGTTCATATATTGCATTCATTTGGAAGGTCCATTTATTTCTCCTAGAGCACTAATTTCCTGCGAATATCAACTGGTCATGCATCATTGGCTACGGAAAGAAATATCGATCATGACCATTTCAACGAATCTGAATAATCATCAGTAGAATAGAAGTCGAAACAAGAATTGCTTGTTTCACCTTATTGTACTTCAAGACTCATTTCATTTGCTTCCTGCATTCTCGTTTGCAGATAATTCCTGCATTGGATATCTCCAAAGCATTTGCTCGAGTCTGGCACCAATTCCTCCCAGAGGAGTTTGCTTGCAGATAGATCATCTAGATTAGGTAGTATCTGGTATGTGTCAATGACAATGAAGGTGGGCGATCTCTTCCCCTCTTATAGATATTACCACGGTCGGTGCTCTTTGAAAATCTTTCATACCACCACAAGCAATTCCGGAAGGACGAACTAGACGAGCTCAGGCTGGTTATTCCTACTTTGTCTATGGACAAACCTTCTCCATAAACAGTTCTTCCAGGACTAGATGGCGTTTATGTTTATATACCTGAGGTACTGAATTCATATCTCATGAAGATATGTTTTTCAACTGTTCCAACTGTGTTCGTGAACAAACCGCAAACCGCTTCCATACAATCGAAAAAAAAAACAATGTTCATCACTCCTGTACATTGAATCTTTCAGCTCCTCGTTCAAAATCAATCCTCTTTCGAGTTTTTTTCTTCTTTCGAAATGCATATTATGCGCATGAATTGTTTTGTTTCAATTCTCGTAAAAACTCTCTCAATATACATAGTATCAAGCTAAATTCGAAACATCCGTTCCGAAATAGTGCACTGGTGAACGATCATTCAAAGAAGCAGACGAGTGCGCCATTCTACGTAATTGCATCTGTTAGACACGAAAGGAAATAAACACAATTTTTCCACGTCAGAAACACGAGGCATTCCTCGTATGCACAGGTATGCACAGTGTACAAAGTATAACATTGTGCATTATGCATATGAACAGAAGTCGAATGAGTTGACTGGTCGTATAAAACTACCGTTGATTCAGAACTTTATTTCATCATGAGTACGAGCTGAATTGCAGCTGAACCACATTCATCGGCGGAAGTGAAGTGAGCATTCAAGTGAACCTACATCGAAAGCAAAAGCTCAACTTCAAAATGAAAACATCAAATAGGTGCACTTGATTCTCAACATGATATAATGAAACCGGGATTCATAGCAATGAAAAACATTTCGACATCTTTTATATACCAGTGAGTAGGTACTCGTGTGAAAAACGATGCGATGCTCATTCTCATTACTTTCGTTGAAGTAAGAACAGCATGTGGATCGTGTCCAGTTGAAGTATCGGCATAGTTTGGAAATATGACGCAAGTTAAATTCCGCTGTGTATGAACAAGCTCACCTTGCATCATATTATGTAACCATATTCTTTTGTTACTCCACTTTGCAAAAACATATTGTTAAACAAAGCAAGTGAACAAAAATCACTTCCTTTTTTTGCTGTTCCTGATAAAATGCTCTCAGCCAAAATCAAGAATTATACTTTCTGTAATTATAGATGAATGAAGGTAACCATAGTGTAACTGATCGTCTTTCACAAGGGCTGAGATACTGTTGAGCTGGAGGGAAAATTCTATCTTCAACAGACAAGAGTTACTTCTTATTTTTTTTCTCGGAAGGCCTAGGTAGCAATCAAGTCAAATCGAAGGTATGCCAGGGGACAAGGTGATGTTACCGAGAAAATGAGGTATCCAGTTTCTCATACATGGTTTTACCTACTGCCACCAATCATCAAGTTCCGTAAGGAATACTGGCGGTGTATCTGGCTGATTTATATCTCTTTTATCAATTAGAAAAATGCACTGAAATAAGTAGGCACCGATACTGGGCAAAATACTGGGTGGCAAATGAAGAATCGGATGAACAACTCCAAAGTTCACGAATAACGAAAATTGGAAGTTGAACTGCAACTGAATCTACACCAGATGCTTCAAAGAAGGAATGTATGATAGGACAAGAACTAAGGCAATGTGAGAAAACTTTCATAAGGTTAACTTCAATGCCCAAATGATAATGTTACAGCACAATGCATTCGAGAATGCATTTCATTTGCTCTTGGGAAGAATGAATCTTGCGATGATACTTGGACAGGGCCTCCACATCTTCAAATCCGGCCCTGGTTCAGTGGAATAACTCATTGTATCCGATCAAAAACTCGATCCGGTAAGCCATTTTCGAGATCCTCACGCACCCAGGGATCGAAACGGGCAAATCTGATTCAGTTCGCAAAGTTCGCCGCCGACATCCAGCGCCGAATGCGGGTGCACTTAACCCAACAAGAACTCGTCCTACCGGTATAAATGGATTCCGGAAAACAACATATGCATTGCATTAGTCCTCGTCCGCTTTCCCGGAGGATGCGGAGACGCTCTTTCGCGATACCAGGAAAACTGCGAAGGAAACTTAAAAAAAAAGAGGAATTCCAACCTGAACAAGCATCAGGCGCACTTATCTGATGCGAATCAAATATTCAATATCAAATTAGAATCATCAATTTCCTCTTCAGCAAGGAATGCATAAATGATAGATTCCTCAAATGATAGAAACGAAACGTTCATTCATCCATATTCGGAAAGGTTACTACACCACTTTCGAGGCCCTCTTTCAGTGGTGTTGCTGCAATTCATTCACCATTTTCAATTCATATACATATACACATTTTCCATACTCCAATGTAACTAATCTTATATGGCCAATTGCTTAACATTATTATCAATATCATCAATCCAGAAATTTGCATATTCTACTCGAGATGAGAATGAAACATTATGTCAATGATTCTCAACTCTAGTTGATATTCAGAAACCTCACTTCCAGCTAACAGATATTGATATTCCAAGAATAATGAATAATAAAGATTCCGATGACATCCTTATGGTCGTCTTCAAAAATATGTTCGATTATCTTCAACAACTTCAATTCAAAATACTTCCAACTGACCTCAAACTCTCCACTATCATTTTTATCCCAAGAATAACTGATCAGATCAAGGCTTGATGAAGAACTTCAAATGGTTGTTCTAAGCAGATAATGTATTGTATAAGAAAGAATGAATTGACAGCAATGTACTATTGCTAATAGTGACTTGTCAGGTTTTCGTGAAAAGCACTCACTCTAGTGAAACAGCCTTACTAATCGTTTCAGATAACTGGATGCAAATCACGTAATACATTCGAAACGATTGATGGACTACTGAATATCAAATATTTTGGTATTGAAGCTACAATACTAAAACGGAAAAGAGATTATCCGAAAGACCGAATAGAAAAACTCCAAATAAAGACGTTAGCTACTGATGAATCAGTAAACGATTGAGAAGTACTGCAAGGTGATGTCTTGGGTCTACTGTTCGTCTGATTGTGACTGATTGTGACACATTCAAGGCCAGGAGTGAAATGTACATACCATCATCAATGCCATCAATGAAACTCTAAACAATATCTCCAAGTGCTGCTCTTCCAATTCACTGATAAATATTATTAATGAAACCAAATTTCTAGTCATTTGAAAAGTGAACCAATACAAACCATTCCAATGTCATGAATTTCTGATACGAATGAATGATTCTATGGTGTAGAAACTCATTGAGTATAAATATCAAGAAATTATCTTGAACTGGAAATGCCGATTCTACTTTCACGTCAATTATCTGATGAAGATTATGTCTTCTGAACTCAATTATATGTGAAGAGTTTCGAAATATCTGAGTTAGTAGGCGGAATCGGCAATGTTTAACACAAAAATACTCCTTCATTTCACTTTTTGCTCTACTTCGAACACCCATGAGAGAGCTTCCTGCTCATGAAATTGAATTGATTACCTTTACTTCACAGGTAGTGCTTATATTCTATGTCATCTCACCTGTAGAAATCGAAAACATTTCACACAATCAAGGAGGAGCTGAGGAATTAACTTTTGGATATGTATTGTGAATAGTTTTTGGAAGTTTTTCTTGTGATTTCTTCGATGAACTTTTCAAAGTGTTCCACATAGCACAAAGAATATTGAATGCATGAATTTCACGGTTTCAATTCGATCTCTTCAGTCCCATTCATACAGGGTCTCTCAATAATAATTTATGATAATGTGCATGATTCCCAAACTATCGATTCTTGTGATATAAGTCAATTATTGAACTTGTTCAGAATTTTACGCACAATCTGATGATACAATAGTATGTAGGGTGTACTTTTGACAAAAACTGAACTTTCAAATCGCTGCGCTTCCTTGAGACACTCCATATAAATGAAACTTGAACAACCAAATATATCGAATGGAATCCTCCAACGCATGCATTCAACATTCTTTCATTATGTGTAAAAGAGGAATATTACGGGGGAATTGACAGTCTCTTAGTGCTCACTGTATATGTATAAATAGACAATACAATGAAAAGGAAACCACTACAAAAACATGTCAGAAAATATTGATCATCAGTCAGTCAGACATAAAACTGGTGCAGTTCGGCTTCTGATGATATATATACTGTACCTAACTCTATTCACCCAATTTTGATCAGTCGTTGATGATGAAGAAGAAACTGTGTGGGTTCTGGTTCACCCTGTACATCTGTAGTGGAAGAACTCTCATTATTCCTGTGGATAGACTATGCATCATATCCTCCGTAGAATAACGGAACTCATTTTCGATACGAACGTATCCTACCTCGGGCCACGAAAAATCGTAGGAAATATCTCGATAGAATTTCAGATAAGTACCAAACTCGTCTCAACACAAAATGGCACGGAATGAATTTTCGAACACCGATGAACCATTCTTTCGGCATCACTATTCTGCATCGTGACACCTCTTGTTTCCACGATTCAGCAGTTGTTTTTTGTCTGCGGGACACATTTTTCATTAGTTTGCCGGCGGTGTCTGATTTACGATTGTCTAAGTTTTCTTTCAGACGTTTTTCATTTGAGCTTATGCATAAATCCCTGTCACTTAAGCCACATAAGCGAATTTTATATCGCCTCATAAAAATACAGATCAAGAAGTGCAATAAATTTCTTCGTGTAACAGAGACAGAGGGCATGAATCCGAAGTTTTATGGCTGGGGTATAAGATGTTACACAATGTTTCAAACAATTTGTAGTAGCAGAGAGGGTGGTGTACGCTGTGCAGCATCATAAAGTGTATAGATTATCACATTGAACCAAGAACTAACCAGAGTTTTACATGGTCGTAGAAACGATTCCCAAGTACAGCAAATAGACAAGAACACTGAACAGGGTGGATCCTATAGGTGTCGTAAACATTGGTATGTCCATTACCATAAGAGCTACAATGTCAGTTGAATTGAAGTGAAGCTGCATTTTCTGTGTATCAAAAGCTTCCAGAGTACGTTCACAGAATTTCCAAGTCGGTTGCAGTTTCTGAGATACCAGGAAAAATGTGGAAATTTTCATTTTCATTACGACTTAATAACAGAGGTTGCACGCATGTTAATGCGTGACATCGGCATTTTCCTAGTGTACACTGTATTTTTTTGAAATAATATTTTTATAATGATTCTTCATTTACTGGAGTACAAAAAGGAGTTTGATGCGGAGGTAGGTGAAAATTGGTTTCATGTTCTCTATGACATGGATTCATATTCTTCATGCATGTTCAATTCTATACCTTTCATAAAGGTTTGGCATTGAAAATTCAATCATGAGGGATGTCCTGGAATTGGACTCTTCTTCTTTTCTCACATCAAGATGAAATCTTACTTCAGTAGATTATCTGACAGAAATTATGGATCTCACAAAAGTAATTTATATCTTTGATATATAAGGTATTTTTATAACTTGTGCAAGAAGTGTATATTTGTTGCATGACAGGCGCATATAGTTATCGAGACGGATCAAATCAATTCGATTTGTTCATTTATAATATTTCAGGTCCCGAACTGACAACTGAAAATCAATTCTAGAAATGTTCACTGTTGGAAATATACACGGAAAAAAAGGATTCCTCAATTCAACCAAATATATTTGGTTGAAATTATTTGTTTGACCGAATTAAATATCATTCATTTCAATCATCAGTGATATTCATCGAATGACACCAAACTATCGCATGGACGAAATGGAATTCTTGATACAATTCTCATATATGCTCGATTCGAAAGTATGATCAAACGAAATCATATCCAATTCAAATAATTGAATGAATGATAATGTCGAATCAAATAACATATCTCTTTGAACTGAGTGATTTGAATCTATCTTTTCGAAACTATAAGTATCGAACGAATCATCCATCAATTCACTTTGAACAAATCGTGAAATACAGGACAACTGATTTTGCTCAATTCAAGAAAATATAGCGATCAAACTGGACGTTCTTCCCCACTTCCAGCTGATTATCATGATGAATTGAATTATAATACGCGAACGGAATAAAATATGTGGATTATTTTCGATCAGTATCAGAAACTATTGATCTGAGAATTTCGAGTGAGTTTGAAAAATGATTCTGAGCTACATTTGTGAATAACCACTAGATTCTTCTCTTATATGAAGGTCAAAGATATGCAGAAATACATTATTTGTTCTTCAAAATTCAACAACTTCCATATTCCAATCCCATATCCTGAGTGTATTTGGTACACTGGATTGAAATACTTATGTAACCAGGATACTAGTCAATAGATGGCTCTGGTTACAAATACCTGTTGGAAAACGGTTCAAATATTTTGAATATTGGATCGTATCAATATCTGCGTTCAAATAAAATATAATGTGGTTGGTTCAATATGATGAAGTGTTCATTCAAAAAATATTTAGTTGACTGAAACCTTCAATTTGCTCTTGGAACAAGAATAAATGTTACTTGTCCCGACATTATATTCTGTCATGAATATATGACACTTTAATTCGGTTGATCGGAGTAAATATTGTTTGAATCAATGAATTATTTTTTTCCATGTATGATGACATGTTGTTTCATTTTTCTGCACTTTATTGGAACAATCATGGAATAATACACAGCGTATTGCATTCAGATTCTGAATTTCGAGACGTTTCCTGTGAAGTGGCAGGAAAATATAGAATATCAAAAGGAAGTAGATGTCAAGTCGACTAATATATAAGATCAGGTCTCCTACCCATTAAGTCTGAGAAATGTGAGTTCTCTATAGATGATATGCACCCACAAATAACTTTTTTTGAAGGCCTTTGAAGGCGGATGATTCAAAAATAAAGCCCTTCAGACATTTGATGTCTGGAAAGAAGTTATACTCACTTCCATCGTTAATTCCGGAGGAGCAGAAATATATATGGTGTTCCATTCAAAATGACGAAGTTGGGATCCACTTCTGGTATATCTGACAGACAAATCAAAATATTGCAGCTCTTAGGACACATGTCTACGTATAATAATCTTCCAAAAGAATGGTCCTTGAACTTGTATGGTTGTAGTCGACCCCGTTTATAACGAAATGAAGCAGATAATCAGTAAATAGCTTCAATGTGCCTCGTACCCTATCCTCAGTCCCAACACGAATGATATTTGCAATGCGAATTTTGTGCTAATATTTATACTATTCCACAGCAAATAATGTTGATATATGTATAGAGGCGACAATAGCATAATAGCACTGCATCCCAACAACTTATACCAAGTAGGATTGTAGGTATTTGCATTGGAAATCTGGGAGCGTACATCTGCCAGGTGTGTGAACTAGGCCAACGTGGAATGAACTGGTGAGAGCGGGAATCTGAGATGCTTCTGTTCATTAATAAAGCGCTTTACACTTGACACCCTTCAGGGATTGACTAGATCGAATGAATAGATATCGACGTATACGATTTCTAACAGTTCACAACATTTGTAACTTGATGACGAAATAATGACAAAACTATTGATGTTATTATTGTCAAACACTGTCTGTAGGTTAATCGAGGATGCATATATAGGCTGGTTCTCGAAAGGAAAAGGAAAAGGTTCTCGTTAGATTTTGTCAATGATAAAAGAGATATATTCCGAATATAAAATAGGTACAAATTATATTGATGAAAATACTTTCTGGGATATCTCAGACATATTCGAGGAGATACGTACGTACTCAAATCGATTACTTTTACATATGACGCCACTGTGAATTGTGAATTTCATGACTCTCCAATCCTTCCGAGTCTGAAGAAGCCAATCGATGAATTTTTGCGATCAACGTCGCTCTCGACATGTTTGATGAACTGATATGACTGACTGTACTATATCATCATTCATAGTACAGTCAGAGTCATTTCCAGTCAGCCAGCGCATGAGATGCGCATGAGGGACTCTTCCAGATTGACATCGAGTATGAAAAGCAATATTCATATAGTGCTCTGGACAGCAATAGATTACTTCCGGAAACCAATCTGCTTCCGTCTCGATACGAAGAACAGAGAGAGAGTCCCCAGAAGTTGGATTTGAAACGCAGTGTTACGAAGAGAAATATGGAGAACATATTTCATTGTAGAAGAATTATACCATCTACTGGAATGAAATATGTCTTCCACTAAACCTTTTTTTGTTCTCCGTAATTAACTCTTTATCAGGATTCCTCAGTATCTACAATGACAATATGCTTGCTCTGACAGTAACTCTATATTTTGAATATTTATAGTGACTGTCAACCGATTGTTCATCTGAAAAAAATGAGCAACATAATAGTCGATTGCCAACCATAACTTGTCAGACTGAAAAAACGTTCTCTATTGATAGTACAGTTAGTGCATGTTGATTGGACGAACATGTTTCATAGAGTTTCGTTGAACAAAGTGGGAGTAACAGAATATTTTCACAGTCATTATAATGTGTTGAAGCTGATTTCTCTCCATTATCCAGCACATCAATCGAGGCCGGGTTATTGATCATTAATAATAAGTGACGTTACACGTCGGGCAGAAAATCTTCTACGTTTTGCACGCAATCTGTATTTTAGCAATTCCTAGAATTTTCTCAAGTGCAACGTTGAGATGAAGCAGTGATCTGTATTGAGAGTTGATTGTGAAATGTCAACCCATGTCCCATATATGCCCTTCCGCTCCTGTTGCATCAAGATTCTTTCTATCATGGAAATAGGCAAGAAAATAGGATTTTTATAATAAGTGCCTGTCCTATCATTCGTTTTTCGAATAATAATATAAAATATGTGATAAGGAAACCAACAATATCTCTTCGTGTTTTTTGTCTGATCATTTATTTGGAGATTCGTTGGAGACCATGAGCAAATCAATTTCGGATGAGGGATGGTTAAGTACGATCCTGTTGGATAATTACTCTAACTTCACATGGAATTACATTTCTTCAATCTCTGATATAAACTAATATGAATTTAGATTTCCTAGGGGTGTTTTCATATTCAACATATTAACTATTCAAAATATCTCATCCGAAACCAAGTACAGTTTCTCTCGAATCGAATTATTATAAAGTTTCCCGAATTATTCATTTAGGTGGTTCGAACAGCAGCACCAGAAAGTTTACGGATTTTCCTCTGGCAGTTTCTTGACTCGTCGTAGATATGGATGTGACTGAGAGTATCAGAAACAGAAGTTTGGATCCGCGTAACCTGATTGAAAAAAAAAGAAAATAATATTCAATTTCCTGGGATTTAATGGCTTCCCTGAATGATATTTGGAACGGTTATATTACCGTCTGTTAGATATTTTCATATTAGTCAATTCCATCACGAGTTTTTTTCCTTTTATAATGATAGATGATTTTTTATATTCAAATGGGTATCGAGAAAAGAATATCCGATTGCTTCCATGATACAGCCGTATACATCATCTCACAAACAAACTCCCAATACCCACTGAAATCAACACCAAATACGGGAGCAGATTCGTTCTCGAAACGTCCACTCAGATAAGTAGAAGTTTTATTCTCATCGAATATATATTTATCTCCAGATTTTTCAAAAACAAGGTGTCACTGACAAATAGAGAATTCCTCTGTTAGGTATCTGCAGGCTGATTCATGCAACGTTCATTATGATTACATTTTAATTATACTATAATTATATTATCACTAAGAAAAACTCCCCGTTCATACAACACATTGACAGCGCAATAGCGCATGCGTATTGAGACTTTATTGGTATTGTCATTTGTCATTTACTTGATTTTCACCATGTGTGATATTTGAAATCCAAGGAATTGTGGAATTCATCTGTATGTGTTAATAATTAATTTTTTCTTTTTTTTTTTCGTTTTTTTTGTACTACTTGTGTGAAAATATGGCACCATCTCGATCACAGCGTATTGGAGTTTTGTTATTTTCATTGATTTTGTCTTTGCTTGTATTGGTTCGAAAGAAAAGGTCACGAAACCGCAGATTTGGTGTGAGGCCTTTTCTCAAAAATAATAGACAATATGGATAGTATGACAGCTACACTAGGATGTCGCCAAAAATATTCAGGTATCTCCTATCGCTACTAGAACGTCATCTTGAAAAGCATCCGAGTAGAAAGAATGCTCCGACTCCCCAATGCAGACTGGTACTGACCTTACAGTAAGTAATGATGAATGGATTGTATTTGTCATGATGTTTGTGGAATACTGTTTCTTAGTTATTTATTTTTTTTGTAGCTATTTGGCCGTAGGAATGACGATGAGAGAAATCGCCCGAAATTTTGTCATAGGAAGATCTACCGTAAACAACGTAATCAAAGAAACATGCCAGCTGATTTGGGATACCTTGATGCCAATTTTTATGCCACCCCCCACAGTTGAACATTCCACAAATATTTCCAATGAATTCTGGAAGCGTTGGAATATTCCACCTGTTGATGGGAAACATGTCGTTGTTCAAGCACCAGCACACTCTGGCACAGATTATTTTTCATATAAGAAAACTTTCAGGTACATAAGTATTATATTTGAAAGATGTTATTTATATATATACATATTGTTTCAGTTTGGTACTCATGGCTGTCTGCGATGCTTATTATAAATTTGTAATGGTGGACATTGGAGCACAGGGGTCTCTTCATGACAGCACAGTCTTCCAAGAGTCATCCTTCGGAATGGCTTTCCTAAAAGAGAAGCTTCCGATACTTCCTGCCAGAGTTCTTCCTGGAACAAATATATTTCTCCCCCATTTCATCATAGGAGATCAAGCTTTTCCCCTCAATGAAGAAATAATGAGACCATACCCTGGTGACCATCTCGCTGATGCAGAGAAAATATACAATCACAGAATTTCTAGAGCACGTAGAACAATAGAAAATGCATTTGGAATTCTTGTCCAACGGTGGGGAATTCTGAAAACAACAAACCAAACCAAAAAAAACTAAACGAAAGTAGAACCAAATATAAACAAAAACTGAAGAGATCACATTTTCAAACAGTCACTAAAAAAATCTTTGTTAAAGAATATTAATATAAAAAATTAACTAATAGTAATGTGAAGAACACAAAATATCACATTGAATATTAATACTCATATTACATCAATCCTCTTCATATTTTTCTAGCACTGATAAAATCTCTAATTTAGCCCTAGCCTTCGATTTTCGGCTTTTGATTTGTCTTAAGCTTTTCCCCACACATCTGCTGAAGAGGTGGTCTTCATCATCCTCCTCCTCATTAGGGTTTTTCAAAATATTTTCTATGGTCCCTAAGGTGGCAACACGGGTGTGAAAACAGCAACGGTTTTACAGCAACGGTTTTTTTTTTTTTTTCGTTTATGGTATTTCCTGGTGATTTTCTTATGTGAGTGCACCATTACGCAGTTGTTGAAGAAGCTCCTAACAAGAAAATAATTAATGAAACAAGAACCACCCCTCAACAACCCTCCAAAGTAGAAAAATCTTGAAACAGTGAAATAGTTGAAAATACCCGTTGCTCGGGGTTTTCCGACGGAAATGAAGTGACTCACATTCGCTGAATACGCTCTATAGGGTGAAACAATTTGTGAACCAAAAACAACCCCTCAACAACCCTTCGAAGTAGGGAAATTCTTGAAACAGTTAATATTCCCGTTGCTCGAGTTTTTTCGACGGAAATGAACTAACTCACATCTGCTGGATACGCTCTATAGGGTGAACTACTCCTCAACATATAGAGCGTATTCAGCAGATGTGAGTTAGTTCATTTCCGTCGAAAAAACTCGAGCAACGGGTATATTAACTGTTTCAAGAATTTTCTTACTTCGAAGGGTTGTTGAGGGGTAGATTTTGATTCACAAATTATTTCACTCTATAGAGCGTATCCAGCAGATGTGAGTTAGTCCATTTCCGTCGAAAAAACTCGAGCAACGGGTATATTAACTGTTTCAAGAATTTTCTCATTTCGAAGGGTTGTTGAGGGGTAGATTTTGATTCACAAATTATTTCACCTTATAGAGCTTAAACAGCAGATGTGAGTTAGTTCATTCCCGTCGAAAAAACTCGAGCAACGGGAATATTTAATGTTTCAAGATTTTCTCACTTCAAAGGGTTGTTGAGGGGTAGTTTTTGATTCACAAATTATTTCATCCTATAGAGCGTATCCAGCAGATGTGAGTTAGTTCATTTCCGTCAAAAAAACTCGAGCAACGGGAATATTAAATGTTTCAAGAATTTTCTTACTTCGAAGGGTTGTTGAAGGGTAGTTTTTGATTCACAAATTATTTCACCCTATAGAGCGTATCCAGCAGATGTGAGTTAGTTCATTTCCGTCGAAAAAACTCGAGCAACGGGTATATTAACTGTTTCAAGAATTTTCTTACTTCGAAGGGTTGTTGAGGGGTAGATTTTGATTCACAAATTATTTCACTCTATAGAGCGTATCCAGCAGATGTGAGTTAGTCCATTTCCGTCGAAAAAACTCGAGCAACGGGTATATTAACTGTTTCAAGAATTTTCTCATTTCGAAGGGTTGTTGAGGGGTAGATTTTGATTCACAAATTATTTCACCTTATAGAGCTTAAACAGCAGATGTGAGTTAGTTCATTCCCGTCGAAAAAACTCGAGCAACGGGAATATTTAATGTTTCAAGATTTTCTCACTTCAAAGGGTTGTTGAGGGGTAGTTTTTGATTCACAAATTATTTCATCCTATAGAGCGTATCCAGCAGATGTGAGTTAGTTCATTTCCGTCAAAAAAACTCGAGCAACGGGAATATTAAATGTTTCAAGAATTTTCTTACTTCGAAGGGTTGTTGAAGGGTAGTTTTTGATTCACAAATTATTTCACCCTATAGAGCGTATCCAGCAGATGTGAGTTAGTTCATTTCCGTCGAAAAAACTCGAGCAACGGGTATATTAACTGTTTCAAGAATTTTCTCATTTCGAAAGGTTGTTGAGGGGTAGATTTTGATTCACAAATTATTTCACCTTATAGAGCTTAAACAGCAGATGTGAGTTAGTTCATTCCCGTCGAAAAAACTCGAGCAACGGGTATATTAACTGTTTCAAGAATTTCCTTATTTTGATGGGTTGTTGAGGGGTTGTTTTTGGTTCACAAATTATTTCACTCTATAGAGCGTATTCAGCGGATGTGAGTTAGTTCATTTCCGCCGGAAAAACCCGAGCAACGGGTATTTCAATTGTAACAATATTTTTCTACTTCGGAGGGTTGTTGAGGGGTAGTTTTTGATTCACAAATTATTTCACCCTATAGAGCGTATTCAGCAGATGTGAGTTAGTTCATTTCCGTCAAAAAAACTCGAGCAACGGGAATATTTAATGTTTCAAGAATTTTCTCACTTCAAAGGGTTGTTGAGGGGTAGTTTTTGATTCACAAATTATTTCATCCTATAGAGCGTATTCAGCAGATGTGAGTTAGTTCATTCCCGTCGAAAAAACTCGAGCAACGGGAATATTTAATGTTTCAAGAATTTTCTCACTTCAAAGGGTTGTTGAGGGGTAGTTTTTGATTCACAAATTATTTCATCCTATAGAGCGTATCCAGCAGATGTGAGTTAGTTCATTTCCGTCAAAAAAACTCGAGCAACGGGTATATTAACTGTTTCAAGAATTTTCTTACTTCGAAGGGTTGTTGAGGGGTAGTTTCAGATTCACAAATCATTTCACCCTATAGAACGTATTCAACAGATGTGAGTTAGTTCATTTCCGTCGAAAAAACTCGAGCAACGGGTATATTAACTGTTTCAAGAATTTTCTCATTTCGAAAGGTTGTTGAGGGGTAGATTTTGATTCACAAATTATTTCACCTTATAGAGCTTAAACAGCAGATGTGAGTTAGTTCATTCCCGTCGAAAAAACTCGAGCAACGGGTATATTAACTGTTTCAAGAATTTCCTTATTTTGATGGGTTGTTGAGGGGTTGTTTTTGGTTCACAAATTATTTCACTCTATAGAGCGTATTCAGCGGATGTGAGTTAGTTCATTTCCGCCGGAAAAACCCGAGCAACGGGTATTTCAATTGTAACAATATTTTTCTACTTCGGAGGGTTGTTGAGGGGTAGTTTTTGATTCACAAATTATTTCACCCTATAGAGCGTATTCAGCAGATGTGAGTTAGTTCATTTCCGTCAAAAAAACTCGAGCAACGGGAATATTTAATGTTTCAAGAATTTTCTCACTTCAAAGGGTTGTTGAGGGGTAGTTTTTGATTCACAAATTATTTCACCCTATAGAGCGTATTCAGCAGATGTGAGGTACTTCATATCCGTCGAAAAAACTCGAGCAACGGGTATATTAACTGTTTCAAGAATTTCCTTACTTTGATGGGTTGTCGAGGGGTTGTTTTTGGTTCACAAATTATTTCACTCTATAGAGCGTATTCAGCGGATGTGAGTTAGTTCATTTCCGCCGGAAAAACCCGAGTAACGGGTATTTCAATTGTAACAATATTTTTCTACTTCGGAGGGTTGTTGAGGGGTAGTTTTTGATTCACAAATTATTTCACCCTATAGAGCGTATTCAGCAGATGTGAGTTAGTTCATTTCCGTCGAAAAAACTCGAGCAACGGGTATATCAACTGTTTCAAGAATTTTCTTACTTCGAAGGGTTGTTGAGGGGTAGTTTTTGATTCACAAATTATTTCACCCTATAGAACGTATTCAGCAGATGTGAGTTAGTTCATTTCCGTCGAAAAAACTCGAGCAACGGGTATATTAACTGTTTCAAGAATTTTCTTACTTCGAAGGGTTGTTGAGGGGTAGTTTTTGATTCACAAATTATTTCACCCTATGGAGCGTATTCAGCAGATGTGAGTTAGTTCATTTCCGTCGAAAAAACTCGAGCAACGGGAATATTAACTGTTTCAAGAATTTCATTACTTCGATGGGTTGTTGAGGGGTTGTTTTTGGTTCACAAATCATTTCACCCTATAGAGCGTATTCAGCGAATGTGAGTCACTTCATTTCCGTCGGAAAACCCTGAGCAACGGGTATTTTCAACTGTTTCACTGTTTCAAAATTTTTCTACTTCGATGGGTTGTTGAGGGGTTGTTTTTGGTTCACAAATTATTTCACTCTATAGAGCGTATTCAGCGGATGTGAGTTAGTTCATTTCCGTCGGAAAAACCCGAGCAACGGGTATTTCAATTGTAACAATATTTTTCTATTTCGGAGGGTTTTTGAGGGGTAGTTTTTGATTCACAAATTATTTCACCCTATAGAGCGTATTCAGCAGATGTGAGTTAGTTCATTTCCGTCGAAAAAACTCGAGCAACGGGTATATTAACTGTTTCAAGAATTTTCTTACTTCGAAGGGTTGTTGAGGGGTAGTTTTTGATTCACAAATTATTTCACCCTATAGAACGTATTCAGCAGATGTGAGTTAGTTCATTTCCGTCGAAAAAACTCGAGCAACGGGTATATTAACTGTTTCAAGAATTTTCTTACTTCGAAGGGTTGTTGAGGGGTAGTTTTTGATTCACAAATTATTTCACCCTATGGAGCGTATTCAGCAGATGTGAGTTAGTTCATTTCCGTCGAAAAAACTCGAGCAACGGGAATATTAACTGTTTCAAGAATTTCATTACTTCGATGGGTTGTTGAGGGGTTGTTTTTGGTTCACAAATCATTTCACCCTATAGAGCGTATTCAGCGAATGTGAGTCACTTCATTTCCGTCGGAAAACCCTGAGCAACGGGTATTTTCAACTGTTTCACTGTTTCAAAATTTTTCTACTTCGATGGGTTGTTGAGGGGTTGTTTTTGGTTCACAAATTATTTCACTCTATAGAGCGTATTCAGCGGATGTGAGTTAGTTCATTTCCGTCGGAAAAACCCGAGCAACGGGTATTTCAATTGTAACAATATTTTTCTATTTCGGAGGGTTTTTGAGGGGTAGTTTTTGATTCACAAATTATTTCACCCTATAGAGCGTATTCAGCAGATGTGAGTTAGTTCATTTCCGTCGAAAAAACTCGAGCAACGGGTATATTAACTGTTTCAAGAATTTTCTTACTTCGAAGGGTTGTTGAGGGGTAGTTTTTGATTCACAAATTATTTCACCCTATAGAACGTATTCAGCAGATGTGAGTTAGTTCATTTCCGTCGAAAAAACTCGAGCAACGGGTATATTAACTGTTTCAAGAATTTTCTTACTTCGAAGGGTTGTTGAGGGGTAGTTTTTGATTCACAAATTATTTCACCCTATAGAGCGTATTCAGCAGATGTGAGGTACTTCATATCCGTCGAAAAAACTCGAGCAACGGGTATATTAACTGTTTCAAGAATTTTCTTACTTCGAAGGGTTGTTGAGGGGTAGTTTTTGATTCACAAATTATATCACCCTATAGAGCGTATTCAGCAGATGTGAGTTAGTTCATTTCCGTCGAAAAATCTCGAGCAACGGGTATATTAACTGTTTCAAGAATTTCCCTATTTCGAAGGGTTGTTGAGGGGTTGTTTTTGGTTCACAAATTATTTCACCCTATAGAGCGTATTCAGCGAATGTGAGTCACTTCATTTCCGTCGGAAAACCCCGAGCAACGGGTATTTTCAACTGTTTCACTGTTTCAAGATTTTTCTACTTTGGAGGGTTGTTGAGGGGTGGTTTTTGTTTCATTAATTATTTTCTTGTTAGGAGCTTCTTCAACAACTGCGGAATGGTGCACTCACATAGGAAAATCACCAGGAAATACCATAAACGAAAAAAAAAAAAGAAAAAAAAACCGTTGCTGTAAAACCGTTGCTGTTTTCACACCCGTGGTGGCAACTATACTTTTCTCCAAGCTGGTCACATCATTTTTCTTCCTCTTATATTGTTTCATCTCATTGATGTTTTCTTTGTGCTCCGATATTGATTTCAATGATTCATCTAGTTGACTTATTGACTGTGATGGATTCGATTGGTCAACTGAATCCATCACATCTTCAATGATGCAGAAATCTTTTTGCGATTCAATTGTCTGCTGGGAAAATAGAAGTTTCGATGTTTCCAACTGTTCTGGAAATATAGAATATTACTGAATTACAAAGCACGACGAAACTTTCATTGAATGAATTACTCTCTAACAGCAATATGTCCTTCCAGGAATGACAATGCTTGGAAAAATCGCATTCTGTTGACGCAGCACTCCCAGTTGGGATACATCTCAACTTTCTCCGCTCAGTAGCAAACCAATTCCTCAGGGAATTCCATGCAGTTTCAACTTCTTCCCCTACAAAATATATACATATATATGTCAGCTCGGAATCTTTTGAAGTGTATGAATCATTGTATCACTTGGATATCCCATAATCGAGGAAATAGTGTTCCAGGCATTATCTCTCGCTAGTTTCTTCTTGAAATCCTTGTTTCTTCTTATAAATGTGGTCGTATTGGCGAACCAATTCAATTAACCTACCTTGGTCCATTGTTGAAATATATTATATTTACTGTCTGTAAGTTCTTCGAGGAGGTGGTACATTCATTTTTTCAGCTTTTGATGGGATTTTCTCTCCTCGTTTGTGAAAAATAGAGTAGAAGTTATTAAAAATTATTGCAATATATTTGTAGTAAGGACAGATTAAGGATCTGTCCCAAAATGTCACTGCGCTTGAAATTGAACCTTTAGATACCTAAAAGAGAAATTCTCTATTGGTCAGTGACACCTTGTTTTTGAAAAAATTTGGAAATACAAATATATTTAATAATAATAAAACCTCTACTTATCTTTGTGGACGTTTCGGGAACGAATCTGCTCCCGTTCTCAACACAATTGAAATATTTTTCTTCGTAAACTTTTTCCGGTGTTTCCGATTTTGATTTTTCACTGTCAAAATCGGAAACATCGAAAAAAGTTATCGAAGAAAAATATTTCAATTGTGTTGAGAACGGGAGCAGATTCGTTCCCGAAACGTCCACCAAGATAAGTAGAGGTTTTATTATTATTAAATATATTTGTATTTCCAAATTTTTTCAAGAACAAGGTGTCACTGACCAATAGAGAATTTCTCTTTTAGGTATCTAAAGGTTCAATTTCAAGCGCAGTGACATTTTGGGACAGATCCTAAATCTGTCCTTACTACAAATATATTGCAATAATTTTCAATAACTTCGACTCTATTTTTCAAAAACGAGGAGAGAAAATCCCATCAAAAGCTGAAAAAATATTATATTTAACTATTATTATGAAATGAAAATAACCAAAATAGAAGAACCTGACCTATAACTCTAGAAATCACAAAACATTACTTACCAATTTGCAGAAGTGACAGGAATTTGATTTCATGCTCTATGTCTAGCAAATGACATTCCGGCGCATGCGAATTAGCTGTTTTCACTACGAATATAATGTAATAATAATGCATAGTTGAGAGTTGGCCAACCTCTTAGTGGACTAATGTATTGAAAATGCACTAATGCATGGCATGAACTCGCCGCATCAGTATAAGTGATTCAACTTTTCTTAATCATAATATAATTAAAATGTAATTATAATGAACGTTGCATGAACCAGCCTCAAGGGTTCAATTGCAAGCGGAGTGACATTTTGAGGCAGATCACAAAATCTGTCCTCACTACGAATATATTGAAATGATTTCTGATAACGTCTACTTCATTTTCAGAAACGAGGAGAGGAAATCCTACAAAAAGCTGGAAAATGAATTGACTGAATGTGATTGGAAGTGAGCTGCATCATGCCTCATCACATTCGCTGAAGTTGGCGAACTTGAAACGTTTCTTCATAGTGAAAACACATAATAATCCATTAATATACCACACCGGAGATGGATTACCAGTTGCGTTGTTGTATAATTATAATTATAGTTGCAGTCTAGCATGGTAATTTCACTGGTGAGAAAAAATAGTTTATAATCACATTGTAGTTGATTATCTATATTACCATGCATTTTTTGAGAAATATGCTACCTGTTTCTCCATGGCTCAGTTTGATCGGGAGTTTACTCTACTGTCATGAATGTCCACTCATTGATGATATTATTATTGATGATATCGATAACAAATGATGAATAATCCATAATATCGATAATGTCTCATTCAAACATGATGATGATAACGCATTTGTCGTGAATCTGAATATGATGACTTGTTCCTGCGGTGTTCTCCCATAGACATGAAATCTTGAATCTTGTATGTATTGCGAAAAGGTCGGATGTTCGTTCATTTGCCAGAGAGAATGAAAAGTCTTCCGATATGACCACAATAATTGGAACACTTCTAACTGTGATAGGTGTGTTTTGTTCCTGATTTCGACAAATTACACCAACACAGAATGTAAGACGGAATTGCAATTCCAATAAGACAGCTTCAATAAATCACTATATGGATAGAGTATTTCTGATAATTTGTCGCGAATATATATCTTCGTGATATTATGTATTGTGACAATACATTGCTCTCAAACCATACATTTTTCTTCCAGCAAATATGCCACATATTCCTCTCCTGGCACTTCAGCCTCATCTGCCTATTTTGCACAGGTTATTTTACCAAATCTTCGTTGGAGTTGAGGAGAATTTGATACAGTTGTAGTTTCGGTGTTTCATCTACCTCAGACTTTCAATTTCAGCGTGAATTTTTATGGCGTCTCAACAAAGATTGCTTTCTCTTCATTGGTTCAGCTTTCAAAAGGTCAGAGTTTTCTAGAGCCTTAATTTTATTGTCAAAACAACAGCTATTGTTTATTCACCTTTCTGGAGACAGCTACAAAGTATCCTTCTGTTCGAAGTCTCGTTAGTGTCTCTTGTATGCATCATGGTGAGAACAGTGACCTACTTTTCGGCAGTTGCACAGGATTTTGCGAAATTAACAATCTGGTTGATTCGACGCTGAATTGTTCCTGGCAGGAAGACCTTGTTTCTCTATGTGAGCTTTCGATGCACTCGAGAAATTACTCCATTCCACGAGTCTGGCATGTCATTATAAAATAACTGGAAGATGTAGAGAGCGCTAACGCTGATGAGAATTCATCTTATTAATGAGATTTACATATAGGTACAAGATGGTTTGCATGAGAAATTGGAACTTTTGCGAGAAGGACGCGAATGATACTGAGATGAAGATAGGAAATTTACAGAAGGTCATCTAGTCTACATATAAGGTGTTCATTGAAGGTGGTCAGAATGAACATCGTTATGCCATAATACCTCACCTGAATGAATACTTATCACATGGTTCTTAGTGGTATGCATCATTTTCCACCATATTCAGTCAAACATGTGATATATGGAAAACGTATACGAGGTATCACGTTGTGACATGCGATATCGCATTCGAACGGATGAGTATCCGAAATGATGAGGCAATGTGAAAAAATCACACACCAGCGAAAATCATTGTGACATCGTTGATACATGGAATGCGGCGCCATTGAGGAAGTTACTGACATTCGATATCACAGGTGGATCACACTGTGAAATCAATTAGATGTTACGTGATTCCAAACATTAGTATCGTTTCGAAATGACGATTCCAACTCCAATGCAGTTATTGAATGAACTAAACTTTTCAAATAAATGTTCCATTTCAGGTTTATTTCAGGATTGTTGAGGCGAAATTGGGCGTTTCGTTATCATTCTATCTTGAAGAGTACCTAATGCTGTCGTTGAATATCGGAACTGCACAATCAGATGTTTCTCTGAATGAAGGAAAAGCCTAATCAAACCATTGAGAGAATTGATCCCATCATCTTCTGTGTATCGTTCCTGAATACATCAATTCGAATGGGATATCAAATGATATTTCGCCGTTTTTAGGTACTCGATTCCTGAATTTTTGCCATTAGAAATCCTCAAGTCGCATTCTTTGTCTCTTTCCAAGAATGAAGTGGAGGAACATTGCTCCAGTGAGAACAAGTGTATCACAATAATTCGAATTCATATGAAGGATGTATCACGATGATATGATCTGTTGAGCCTCATTATGGTTGTAGCACAAAAAGCACGTTTCTTCATGTTCAATTCTCCCTTCCCTATTCTTGATTCTTATTCGTCTTCCAACGTTAGTTAATTATATATATTTCTAACAATGCAGAATTACTACGGATAGCTTCAGCTTTGTGTACACTTTTGTTTATATATCAGCACTATACTTGAAGCAACTTATTGATGTAACTCACCATTTTTGAGACAAAATTGTACGTTAATATCATCTTCATTATTATATATTCTGCACACAAATCTCATCTACTGCGTTGTCGTATGAGTGTCATCTAGAAATGAAATGAAATTTCAGACTACTACTGATGTGCTACGGTGCATTTCAACAAGCATTTCTTCTGAAAAAATAACCAGATATGTCAATTCCTCAGCTAGATCAAGATGACTCTCTCTTTGAGTTATAGGTAGTAGATGAACTGATAGACTTTGTTGAACTATTCACTCTTCACTATGAGTTTTGCATCGACTTGTGAGAAATAAAACTATATCATCATCACTATTCCCTACCTGATGGACTTCCTCACCAGCTAATTTGTTTCCAGCGATCTATTGTTCAATGAGGCCTGATGGAGGTTGTATACATTTTTCATTTACGAATATCTAATATTTCGAATAACTAAAACGGATGCAGGACGGATTTTGCCAGCGAATTTCCTTCTTCGTTTTCCCACTCTGTAGAAACTATCAGGTAGCCTTCATGTCCTCTTTCATTCATGTTTTTCTTCCGTTACCGTGACGTCTAACTACCAGACAACTGGACGAAATAGCGTTCAAGGACCACTCTAATATTCTTCCATGAAACACGATGATCTCATATTGAACTAACGCCATTATGATCCGAACTTGTTCAGGCAAATGTTATGGAGCCCGCTCCATGATCAAATACCCATAATGACTGCACTTGAGCGCGTTTCAAGTACGCAGGTAATATTAATATAACGTGGATTGTTCGCGATGTCGAGTGATCCGTATAATCTCTCCTCTATATATTGCGCTCCTTCGTACCTATTAACAATGAACCCAACAAACTGGAATGATTATTATGGGAGGCGTTCGAAATAAGGGACATATTCGCATTACCGCAAATTATTTTTTTATTATTATTATTATTATAATTATTATTTTAGGTCACGATCACCCTTTCGTCGTCACGGATGACCAGTGATATGAACCCATCTGCATCCCTACATCTGAATCGATCATATCCAAGTGATCTGATTATGAAGAGCATAACAATTTAGGAAAAGCCTATGATGCATGCTCATTTGTTAGGGAGTGAGTGGAATATTTTATCGAACTTTCAATAAAAATTGAGTGCATCCATAGTTTCCCCTTCTCATGTTCATCCAATATGATAGTGGGCAATTTTATTCAGATACAGCGGCTGACGCAGAACGGAAACAGAAGTTGCGTCACTAGCTCTTTTGAAACAGTCTAGCCACCTCTTGGTTATTTTTAGTGTTTTGGCGAAGGTGGTATTTCCTAGTAGGGATATTGAAAAATTCCTCTTCAGTTCTTCACTCAAACATGGGAAGGATTTCTTCGTTATTTTTCTACTGCTATCGATATTTCCTCTTCTTTGTCGATTTCGTCCAATAATGATGACTATAATGATAATAATGATAATAGGAAGAGAAATGATAATAAGGATAATGATAATTATGATAATAATGAGTTCTTTAATTTTTCAAATGAAATTGCACATAAACAGCGTGATGATACAGATGAAAAAATGTAAAACGTCAGTGAAGTAAGGGAAGTAGTTAGACGGACAGTGCTTCTCAAAAGTCACTTTCCTCCCCCCCCCTCTTCTTTTGAACGATTATAAATTAGCAAGTGAATTTTGTAATTTCTTCATTCTTCAATCTGTGATTGATATCATACTGAATGGTGATCTGAGCACTCAACTAGTTATTTCTTCAAGGAAAACTGACCGTGAATCCTATCCCAATATGCTAAAACATCATTCGAATTGAAGACAATGAACAAGGTCACTACAAATTCGCTCGCTCAGAAACAAACAAAAACAAATCATAACGGTGGTTACACTTGAAGCGGGACAGATTGTAAATATTCTTCAAGAGAAGAAAGTTTTGGCAGTTTCAGTAGTTATATCGATAAAACTCGATGAAACATTCCAAATACTCTTTCCGAAGTTCCACAAGAAGGTCACCAAATATCATTGTTTCAAGTAACCGAATCCATGGAGAAATGAATGAGCTTTCGCAATGCAATTTCTAAATGCTTTCTCGTAGCAGTTGAGTGCCACAATATTCATGCTGAGATTGGATGCATTGTTTACGTCTCCTTATTTATTCTGTTGGAACCGAGCTATTTCATAGGGAGCCAAATATCAAGCGAATACTTATGATATTAAAAGCAAATTGGAGGAATGTTCCTATTTGTGAATGCAATCTGCATTCCACTCGTTCATTTGGAGATCTTTATAGAGAATGTGAAAGACTTCCATAATATCATTCACAATCTATTCACTACCCCAGGCTTGTGTCATTCCAATCATCAAATGACACAGTCATCATCATCAGTTTTCTTGAAGAACGAGATTGAAGAGGATTCGTCTCAGAGATCCAAGGATATAGTCGTATTTGAGGCACTGAAGTGATCGATTGTCCCTTTCTCCTCTCTATTCAAGTATATCCTGTTGTCCTGTATATCCAGTGTCAAAATCGAAAACATTGAAAAAATTTACGAAGAGAAAAATATTTTAATTGTGTTGAGAACGGGAGCAGATTCGTTCCCGAAACGTCCACAAAGATAAGTAGAGGTTTTATTCTTATTAAATATATTTGTATTTCCGATTTTTTTTTTTTTCAAGAACAAGGTGTCACTGACCAATAGAGAATTTCTCTTATAGGTATCTAAAGGTTTAATTTCAAGCGCAGTGACATTTTGGGGCAGGTTCTAAATCTGTCCTTACTACAAATATATTGCAATAATTTCAATAACTTCTACTCTATTTTTTAGAAACGAGGAGAGAACATCCCATGAAAAGCTGAGGAATGAATGTACCACCTCCTCGAAGAACTCACAGACAGTATTGATTCATGTGTTTGCGTGTTCAAATTTTACCTGGTTCTCAAGTGTAATTTTATATGCAGCAACAGAATCAGTATGATTTCCACTTCTAGGACTTGGTTCCTCAGGTTTGGAAGAGATTGATTCATTTTCTCACACAGTACTTGGAAAATTCGTGAGGAAACGAGTGCCAGAAATATAGTTCACGTTTGTTGGAAAAATGCCAAATTACACCAACTTCATCTAAGACATCTTCCACTGAATTATAATAATATTCAATAATATATAATGTGGGTTGAATATACCTGTTTGTGTAAGAGAATATAATAAAAGTGATTTGTATATCAGTTTTGAACACAACATCAAATCATAAGAAAAACCTCATTCTCCAAAATTCAATTCCAGTAGAGTCAATATGATTGACAACAATTTCAGATATCAAGACAGGGTTCACCGACAATGCTTCTATCTACCAACCTCACAATGCTGAAGTTGACTCATATGACGGTGTAGTTGCTATTTTCAATAGAGGTTTTAGTTTTCAATGAGTATCGTGAGTATATGATCCGAATCTGTTAGAGTCTGTTGACAACATTCATCAGATTCTATACAATCGATGCAAAACTGCATCAATGATGGATAAAGTATGATAGATTCAGAGTTCTTGAAGCTCCTCAAAATGAAAGTGACCATTTCAATTGGATCATTTGCAATTTTATCCAAATGCAAGTGAAATGTTGGTTTTTCGTCAACCGTAACGCCAAGATCATCAATTTTATTTACTTCCATCATGTAATTTCGTTTGAATTTGCTTACATGGGTCCCTATGAACTGCAGCCCACTGAGTTTTTGGTTCCTTATGTCAGCAAATATTTTGAAATTATGAGCATATAGCAATATTTCATACTGCTCAAAGCATTCCACGATGTCATCATATCGAGAGTTCAATAGTAATGGACCCAGATGACTTTCCTAACGTATACTTGAAGAACTGAACCCATAATACATCACTACCTCTGACATATATGTTATACAAGACATACATATCCATATTGAGATACCTTCACTCACACCGATATCAGCAAGTTTGTCCATCGAAATGTGATAATCAGCCCTAAACACGACGTGGACTTTGCACTTGTCGACAAATAACTGCTAATATGGTTTACGTATATTGTGGTCCAACCGTCATTGAGATGAAATACCGTACAACTACTGGACATTTACGGCTCTTCTTATTACCCAGGAACGACCTGTCATACAGCGTCAACAATAATTGCTTTGTACGGTTCTTATTCCACAAGTCATTGCTATCTTACTTTAGGAATGAGAATTTTCGACTCGTACGGTTTTCGAACTCTATTGGAATATAGGTAGTGACAGAGTAATGGCATATTCAAATTGCAGTAAAATTGACTCTTTTCGAGTTCATATTTACCACAAGCCGCATAGCGACAAGCTTTCCAAGCATTCCAAGTTTCACTCATGTACATTATCATTAGTTGAAATTCCACGAAATACGCCTACTCGAAATCGAAAGTTATCCAAAATTTCGCTCATCGTCGACAGCTACCACACAATCCAAGATACAGTGGACGGAGAGAACCAGGAATGAATGTGTACGCCTATGAATTTCGTATATTCATGCTACGAATCTTCCGAATGCAGAATGAATATATACGCAAAAAACCACGACAACATTGAGAAAAGTCCTAAGAGTGGGAATTTCTAGACCTGAGAAGTAAAAGTGATTAGCGACTCGTCAGTATATCTCATAGATATTCTCCAGAAATCACCATCGAGAGTGATTGTCTGTATCAATGGCAGACTATAGTCATCGTTCTGAAATGATATATTGGATTCATAATATCCACTGAGATCAAAATCTTTGAAGGAAGGAGATGACGGTCACATAAAGGTTAGGGCAAAATCAATCTGAAAAGTACCATGTGTTATGATCCCAGCAGAAAAGTTTCGAGGTGAAATATCACTACATTGTACAAGTGTGCTCCTTCCAATATTTCCACACGAGTGAGATTCATTTTCCTATTGCCATTGTAGAATGGGCAACTTTCTGAATGAAGCGCTGTTTTTTTGGATGATCGTAACAAAATCTCATATATTCTCATGCTTTATATGATACTAATACTATTATTGGTGTGTGTTCATCGGAACGGCTCGTTGCCAACTCTCTTCGGGAAGGATCTGAGCAGAACCTTTTAAAATTCATGGAACTTTGAAAGAAATGAAATTTAATCAGAGAATTGCATTATCTACATCTGTAAATCACAATGAGGGAAAACTTTCCGAATGTAAAAATAATTCGCCACAATTAACGGGCGCGGAATTCGTTCGTCTGGGTGAAATTTTAATTAAATTTTCGCAAGTGCAGGTGCGAGCAGCCAAGGAAGGCTTTTTATCTAGCCGATTTATCTGTAGGGGCGCACCGTGTACTTTTACGATGTCGTAAAACGACTACGACGGAGGCACGGGGAACGACGGGTGTTATGTACGTGACGAGATAAAGTTATTTTTTTATTGCGATCCGTAATCTCGATACGCAACTATACGTTTTGTTTTCCCGGCTGAGGTTCATGGCTTTTCATAGGGGGATATTTGTTGGTGATTGAAAACAAGATAAGATATCTCTAGAGATCTATACTCACCTAGATCTACATGCCTCAGATCTACATGTTTAAATCTTCACTTCTTCAATATTCTTATTTCATTTTGATGGTATTCTCATATCTTCATGTCGAAGAAATTGATATTTTTGCACTGAAGAAACTGACTGGTTGGTATAGGCACAACCGCATGATTTTGTAATCTCAACAATATTGTTGCGGTTACCATGAAAAATTGTTACAGCAACAAGAAAATCTAGTTGTGCCTATATCAACCGGAACTTTTGTTAGGAAAACCATGATTCTCATTCGCGCAGTGGTCCATTTTCTTCCGATCCTTTCAAATATCTCAATCTTTTTCCGTGTCAGCGTATTGAACCTCAACTCAGAACTTCGACGTTCATTGTTATCTGTTCTTTCTGTTGCACTTTTCTTGATTTTCTTCCTTATTCATCATCACCTCTATCTGCCATCATATTATTGTGGATTTTTGGATTATTGATTTTTTTATGAGGATGTGGATCTTGATGAGTTCCTAAAAAAGGCTACCGCTTCATGTGTGGCCTCCCATGATGTTTGTTGAATATTTTTCTCTATTTTATCCCTACCTTTTCGAAATGATAACACGCTTCTCGATTCCTCATACAAATTTATAACAAATCTTCGTCTCCTTTTGTGATCATGCTGATCTTTCGAGAGGTGTCCCTTGTTGAATACTGTTTGTAGGTGTATCGATGCATTGGTTTACTAATGTTCAAAGATTTCTGGGAGCTCCTCTCCTCGTTCTCGAAATTCCCGATAGAAATCAATATAATCATTTCATTATATTTTTAGTAGCGACAGATTCATTTTCTGCTTGGGAATGTCACTGCGTTCGACAATCATTCCTCAGATGAAAAAAGGACAAAAAATATTTAGTTTTCCTAATACCACCGGTGAGAACAGTGCTAGTACCATCACATATGGTACTTATATTTTTGATCGATTTTGCATCCAAGCCATTCAGAAAATGATTGAATTCACTACACTTCCTACCTTCTTCGACATGCGTCTAGTAACATCACAATTATCTCATTCTCTCATGATTTTGATCCCTCTGGATATCATGAATCCACTAGAGTATTCATTACAAATTGATGAAAAATACTCATCATTCAGGGCAATGACAAGCATCACAGTTGATGTTGACTCATTTGAGTGGAGTTGACCAAATATGATAACAGAAATATCCGGAGATAGCCGAACTTATAACAATCCATAGGCGCATACATTTATCTATATGGAATTGACATAGGTATTGCCTCTCAATCTATCAAGAGGTTTTCCGCTCGGGTTCTCTCTTTTCTGACTTCTGTATTTTGTATTGCGTGGTAGCTCAAGACGATGTGCGGTACTTTGAATATCTTTGGAATTCGAGTGGGTGCATTTCGTGAAAGTTGTCATAATACTGATTCGAATATCAATCGTAGGAATAATAGAGCACATAACTCGTGATAGAGTGTGGTTCATGTACTCGAAACGTTTCAACTCTCGGTGCTATACGGCTCGTACTGAATACCTAAAAATATCTAATATATAAAAAATATATATTCATATCTTGTCACCATCACTTGACAAACTTCGAAATTTCTGAATGTCTTGGTGATTGACGTTCCAGTGATGGATCTGTTCCTGTTTTCAACAAAACATTCTATTGTGGTTGGAAATGTGAATAATCCCGTCAGATCATTGGGTCGAACTTTCCAGTTATGAGGACGTCATACGTTCCATCAAAATCTCCATCGATTATGCTAGGATCATAAATTCAAATCTCATCGAAGATGAATTGTCAAGCCAACAGGCAAAGTTCACATTCTGCGAGTGGTGAATAGGTCATAATAACCCTTCGAATACCGTGAAGCCGACTGATGTGAGCTGAAAGAGATCACTCCACTGTGGATCGGAAACTTTTGAGCAGAATGTTGTCCCCAATGCAAGCCAATATTGGTTAACCAAAATTCGATGATAGGATGCTGATGGCACAATCTCTCGAAATTAATTGTGGTTACAGCTGGAACTGGCTTCTCTGAGTACGAACCGATTGTGATGTCATCTTCGATTATGTCCATGTCAATATCCGATTTCTTTATTCCAATCTGCCAACAGCTAGTGATGGCATAATTCATATCTATTCAAGGAATTGAAGGATCGTTGAAGAACAATGGGTGATTGTTATTGGATTGTCATCAATTGGGACCTATCAGTTCATCCACCATATGTTCATGCGAATGAAAACTTGTAAACGAAAGTCCACTTCCGTCCGTTCCGTCCTAAAGTCCCTTCTAACCATTGAAACACTAGATCAATTCAAGTAATCATGCTGGTAAATTCGAGTTGAACTACTGTTCATTTGTTGAGTGTTATATCCTTTTTCATCGGTGAAGGTAGCATTTCGAATGATGAGAACCAACCCCTTTCACATGAGTGAGAATATCCAGAAGATTTTGTTTGAACTATGAGAGCTGACAACATTCTGTAATGGATTTGTTAACCCCATTTTGGTATTGGAATTGCATCAATCAGATTAGTGTATGGCTATAAAGATTTTGATTTCACTAACAGTGAACATGTTATCAGACTCGTAATTTTGATACGACTTTCAAAACACAATGAAGCATACTGATCGCTGTATTGCTCATTGGAAATATTCAGTCGATCATCATAATCTGCAAAACACTTGCTATTCTGATTTGTTGGAATCAGCTACCTATATCATAATATTGAATGTATCAGCAGTGCTTATTCGTTCAAATTGTCGATATATAGGAAATGCACAATGCACTGAAAATGTTGAAAATTTTGATGAAAATTTATTGCGATTGTCCTGTTGGATATTCTGATACTTTCCGATTGTGCATCCGTGAAAATACATTTACGCTCATCAGTATTCTGTGTTTTGTTTCACATGTATTTGAATATTGTTGTTTTCATACGTGCCCACACCGGCCATTTCTATTGTATATATTCTCAACTTATCATGGGTATTATTTTTTTTTCTCATTCTTAGTGCAATTCATTTCATAGTTATAGGCGGTCTGCGTTCGTAACACAACATTTTTATGCCATGAACAAGAAATAGTATTGAACATTGATTCCGTACTAAGAGAGTATCGCGATTTCCGGAATAGACCGTAAAAATGAATACTCAATTTTTTGGAAAGGTATTCAGACTGGAATTGTTTGTGATAATCCGAGAGGTTTCTTATTCCTTCAATTTTTTCTGGCCTGACAGTAAAAGGATACTGAATTTCATGAATTTCTCTACGTTTTTGTGCACACCGTCCCAGGAACAACAGTCATTCAATTTTTGGTATGAACTTGATATTCCCTTGAGGTTCACTACGTGATGAACATAGAATTTCTCTCAACGCATGTTCAGGTACCACCAACAGATTTCTCCAGTCTATCATTCACTCTACCCACTCGAGATAATGAAATTTTTCGCTCTTTTCTCAAGACTGACAAAAGTATTGAAATTGTTAGGATTCTGTACCGTATCCATTAGCAATTTCAGATTCATATCGTTTCTTCGCTCTGGAGCTATATCTACATTTGGTGATAGAACCACATTTCGTGACTGACTGGATCATATTTTTTGTGAACTCCTTCACTTTTGAGAATAACTTCGTGATCCAATTCGTTTAATTTTATACAGCCCATCTTGCTGATCTCCCACTAACATCATCGAATTTTTTCAAGAATTCCATGTGTGAAATGTCTCCGAACTCAATTGTGGTATCTTGTAATTTTTCTGATTTTTTCGGCGCCTTCACCATATGTCACATATGTGAAAATATTTGTTTATGATTTCTGAAGGCTCGAACATATTTTCTGTTTTCATGAATAAACACACTGTAATCGATTTCTTGATGATTCTCAAGCATTTTTATCTTTCTCCATGGAGTTCAGAGACCTGCCGAGTTATGGTTTTGTGATTTTAACCCGAAAACGGAGCAAAACACCAAAGTAGCCAGAAGTTGAGAATATTTTAGTTTCATTGGTTCTATTTGCATGATTGAAGAAACAATGGAAAAAACTGCTTGGTGATAGTCTTTCGCATCTAATCAGTTCGAAACACGTCTGATATTCTCGAAAGTCGACTGAAGAAATTTCAAACTATCGATAAAGAACGATTTCTTGAAATAATTCAACACCCTGTATGTTGGTGATGAAGCATTTTCGAAGATACGTTCTTGAAAAATTTTTTTCCATCTGAATCTCCTCCAGGCTTTTGTGACTTCAGCTCTAAAATACCTTGTATGTATGAAGAATGGAGTTATAGAAAGACTCATTTCTTAAGTGATTCCAATCGGGTATGATTGGAAAGATAAACAATATGAAAGATCTATTGAATTATTGAATCCAAAGAATCCCCAGCTCTTTCCGATTTCCCCCGGAAATCCCCGACAATGACACCAAGACCGATCTCATCGTTCCGACGGAATGCACTCCCGCGCAATGAGATTAAATTCCGATGCCAAGAAGCTCGATGTCAGACGTTCCAAACGCCCCCTGGTGGCCGTTCGAAGTGAATTTCGGCTGAAATTCAGCGTGCATTTGATGGTCGGAAGGCGACGAAGACGACCGGCCACGGACTTTAATTACGGAAGTGTCGCTGAATTCCGCAACAACCACTTTTCTCTCTCCTGCTGCCTCCACGATGGACCAATTGGGAATTCTGGTCTCTGTGGAAAAATCACCGGTCTGTAGGTACTTGTGTCTTTTTACGGGCTACGGTGAATGCGCTATTTGCTGAACAAATCAGACATGCACCACGGAACACAGTATCGAACAAATTCTTCATCGTAGGTGTTTCAAAATTAGGCCATCTTGCACCTCTGTATGATCTCTTGTATAATATGGTCTGACGTAAATGGGATTCTTATACAGATCGTTTTCTTTTTTTATTTCTCTCACCATTGGGATGTTATGAGCTAGTGGAGATACAACGTTGGTCAAAAGAATGAAAGAGGGTTTCGTTGGTTAGGAGAAATTTTCTGGTTCTGACGCCAAATATTATTATTTGATGAGTTTCTATGAAGGATCATGGTTTCAAAATATCACAAATAGAGAACATTTCATGGAAAGATAATGATAAATTCCCGCAGAGAACCCAAAAAATGAACATGTAATAACATAAAAAGAATATGAGATGTTATGCAAGGTGAACTCACTTCCAGATACAGTACACAACTTGAACTACTCTCATAGCGACCATATTGATTATCATCTGATTATTACATCACATACTTATGTTGATGATTCTTTTTTCTACCGCATTCCTGTAATTTGAGATAATAATGATTAGAATTCTGAAGTTCTGCGTATTTCCATTGATGGATATGGTAGGTAATGCATGGTCCTCATATTTTTGAAAATTTTTTCCGCTCTCTTTAGTGGAACTGTAATCCCATGCCTCCATACGAAAAGTTCAAGTTGAGTACTATATCTCGAAAATAATTCACCCTGTATGAAATCTGATATTTCCGAGTCATTCCTTGAGTACCATTTGGGTTGTGTATCAAATTTCATCTCATTACCTGTTGATGAAATAGAGTTATAATCGAATGAAGTTCTCAACGATCCGTATAACATGAATCTACTATGAATGATACAATTTGTGTACTCGAGTATTGTATCTTATCTATCCAATATACTGAATCCAAATGATCTGTTCGAACTCAAACAGATGAGAAAACATACGACTTGGGATAGCCTGAATATACTCAGTGTGATATAAAATGTTACACTCACAGAGACAAGGCCGATATCGATTTTCACAGATTTTTGGGTTTTTTCTTTCCTTTTCCGAAAGAGGCAATAAAAATTATGATGATAATTTCAATATATTTCCAGTGGGGACAGATGCATGATCTGTCCCAGAATTTTAATGCGCTCAAAAATGAACCTCAAGACCCTCAAGAGGAATTTTCTATTTGTTAGTGACTGTATTCGACTGTATTAGTAACTGTATTCGACAAATATATGAATTTCTACTCATCTTGTGATCGTTTTCGATACAGTGGGATACTTTTCTTGTGAATCCTGACACTACATGGTGAAAATTTCAAAAGACGAAGCAGCCAAACTTATGATTGAGAGATAAAAAAAATAGTAGCGACCTACCTATATATTTTATATCAGAGGCCATATCAATGGGCATCAGTCGATGGCATTTATACAATTTGAACTATAGTGAAATGTCACCACCTGATGTGAATGTATCGAATATTGTCACCATTCGTGAAGAAATGTCCAAACTTATTACTTCATGATCACATGAGAAATGCCTATTAAAGGCAAGAACTCCTGAGGATTCGAAATAGAATGACGAGACTGCACTTGAGATTGTACCGAGGGTACCTCACGCTCCCAACCTGAATAGCCGTATTCAGTAAGTTATAACCATAGTCGAAATCTCGAATTCAGGTTGACTGAACTCGTGTTCTCCATCAACGTGTATATCGTTCGGGTAGAGTGCATCTGCCAATATTCCGAAAAACTATGATGTACTGAAGATCCAGAGTTTTTTTCTGTGATGATTCCCAGTAGATGCCTATTAAATAATGCCTGATTACGATTATTCTCTCAACTTCTCTTGACTGAGGTTCTAGCATAGCAGCAGTTGACTTTGAACCAAGGGCGAAGTTAACTAGATCCAGCATTGGTGACAATTGGTGAACCAGTTCTTGTTTGGCAGAAATTCACTCCATATTTATCCTTAACTGGACCTCAACTCATCTATATCTTCCATATCCCCTGCATTCCATTGCTATTTATTGTATATGAAATTATCGAACCAACTTTTCTGAGAATGATGATACTGATAATTGTAGGAGGAAATGAATATTTGGGCAACGCTTATTTCTGATATCTCTCTGATGGTTTTCAATCCAGACAAGCAATTTCTGAGCACAGGGAAAGTTTCGATGTCATCCAAGCAACTATTCATCTGAATATAATCTGAATCATCAGTCATTCATCAAATATTTTCGACAAATATCAATATCTTCCCACCTCATCTGTGACAAACATGTCATCCAATATTCCGTTTATGGAGAGCAGGAATTGAATGAGGAAAGTAACATAATTACGGGCGATGAATCTGTTTCGAATGTATGGTACGTATCGAATTCTGAATGGCGTGCATCACTGAAAAATTGCGGCATGTCATGACGATAATGCGAACACGTCCGAATACAATTCCCGTTGAGCCTCGTCGAGCACATGCTGTTGCAATTCCTAAACAGGTGTGCTCCGTCCATGTCACACTTGGAAGTGTGAAAAATATCTGGAATTTTCTTTCCGCTATCTTTCTAGTAGAGTTGAATCTCTCAGGAGTCAGAAAAGGATAGAAACTAGATAATAGATACACGAAAGGAAATTGTTACCGGTAGCACCACCGTTTGAGAAAGGAGAAGACACGATTGTACTCAGAGATGTGCTCTCGTTGGAACTGTAATAACTTGGGTTTCATATCTGTGAAATGAACAACATGGTGGTTCTAGTTCGACCGATTTATTGATCTTATTTTCTTGCTTCATCCAACTGAAAAAAAAACTCTACAAGAAATGTACCGGGGGGCCCCATCCAAACTATGGAACGGGGTACTGCGATATCACATTATCACGATTTGTGGTTTCTTTGTGACACAAGAAGGGTGAATTTTGATAACGGAACTCCACTAGTATCGGCACTCGGTATGTCTTTCCATACTTCAATTGTTCATATTGAAAACGAAACCTGCGAATCATAGTCTCCGCAATAATTGTTATATTCACGTTTTTGCATGACAATAGAGGTATATATTCGTTTCAGCAACGGTATACAAAACAGTGGTGCAGTCACTGATGTTGTTTTGTTTCGTCAAAAACGCTAACGCCATTTTCCGCTATAATGGCCTAAATAGTTATGAAACTCCCCAGAAGATGGTGACATTTTCACGTATTTCTTTACAAATAGTTGACGTTTCGAGATTGTAATTATGTAGTTGGATCTAAAATTGAGAAGTAACCTAAATTACTACTTCTGAAACAACATTTTTTAACACTGATTGTGCAATTATCAGTGCTACTGATTTTGTTTTCATTTTTTGTGTCGCCATCTAACAACTGACATTTGACTGATTTTCCGCTCTAATGAATAAAATGCTGTTATCAAGTACGCTGTACGTTAGAATTCTGGTTGAAGATAGGCAAAATAGCTACACCAGTTTTCTATATATTGTTGTTTCAGCCTATCAAATTATTCGTTGTCAATTTCAAGTCACTGCGAACTGCAAAGACGGAGCATCGATTGTTTTTCACGAATAAAACTGATGAGCTAAACGATATCTACATAATTCATTACCGATAATTTTTGTAGCACCACTCCAATCGGAACTGAATGAATGGAGTTAAAATGATTTTTTGACTAATGATGAACAGAATAGGTACGACAGGAGTTCACGATTATTATAACAAAATGTATTATCACAGATGACAATGACACGATGAAGATGAATCGTTATTTCCATCGTTTTTTTCGTGTGGTCTTTTCCGTTTTGAATATTCAAGGAAATGGTTCTAGTTACAGGAAACTTTCTAGAGAAGAACAATCACTTATCCAGTTTGAAAAATATATGAGAACAGAAATCTTATCTATGAATTTGAACAAAAATCTGTTGTACCAAACTCTAATCATCAGCATTTTTCTAGTTTTCATCTTCCGCCCTACTCCGGCTTCATCCGTAAAATTTCTGAAAAACTATTCTCAAATTGACTATTATCGATACGCCCTCTAACATACTTCCTACAAATTCAGAGATGATTTCTATTGATTTCTCTCGGCCACTTTTGTGCCATCATATTTTCCTAAACCATTACGTTCGATGGTTCCTGATTCACACCAGGCGTTCTACCTTAGTTGTATACCTAGTACTAGGTCTTCAGTAACAGAGCCTCCATAATTCAAAAGCAGACGATTCGTGGGTATAGTTTTCAAAATCTTCTCCATCTCAAATATGTGATGAATCATGTTTTCCCATAGAATATTTCCATATCTCACAATGAATTTTGAATTTGAAGGTACATAAGATATCTCTTCATAGATAACTCATGTGTTTGTCATCATTTCAGACTGCGGTTTGATTCGATATTCATATATTGTTTTCGAATCATTCGATTGAATTGATGTTCAGGTGATTTTTCGATCAAATTGTTGAACGAAATGCGGCAGATATTCCGTTTCCGACTCCATTTATATCCAAGACAGTTCGCTCTCAGACCGCTAATCTTCATCAAGGAAATAATGTAATATCCATTAGATGGTTTTCTCAAGTAGATGATAAGCACCAATCTAGTTTCGATACCTTCATTCACATCATAATTTGTATTCAGAAATTTGATTACACATCATATAAGTATGAGACATGAATCCCGCGTACTCGATATAAATATAAATGGATATGAAGGTGAATTATATACAGTGCTTCACAAGAGTCCCCTCCCCCCTCTTTTCTTTGGAACTGAACATTGAAGGTTGTAAACTTACTTACTAGTGACGAAAAATGACGATATCGTCAAAGATGACGACAAGGCCATTGTGAACAATAATTTTGGATGAACTCTACGGCAAGCTACACCTTTTTCAGAAGGTATCGAAACAACCTATTCAATGATACTAATTTTGTTTGCGTCTATTGCAGTTTTGGCAACTCGCTTGTACAAAGAGCAAAGCTGTGATGTTTCGAATCAGTTAATACTGAAATTCAAAATTCAAGCTCCTCTGAATAGTTGTCAAATGAGCCTATTCAGTAATATCCAGTTTCCGAATGTCACTTGTTCATGTTTAATCGTTTCAAAGATGAGAGGGGGGGAGGACTTTCGAAAAGCACTGTATAGATAAATAGTTTGACACGAGAACATTACATGCATATACACATAAGGCATTCAGGACATCCCGAAGGTGACTGATGTCAACGATGGGTCACATCGTTGACCTGATTCATGATCACCTTATCAGTAAAGTTTGACAAAGTACCTTCATGCATTCGAGATGAGGAAGCTATTCAGATGAGCTCGATCTAATAAATATCAAGCTGTCACGTCCTCTATGATAGGTAAGAGGAAAATCTAAACGAAAACCTTCGATAGTTCCAATCGGTCTGGGGAAGATACATGAGATAATTTTGTCATATATTGTCATTGAAGACTCCACTTGAATGAATATAAATTATCAAGGACGACACGCCATTTGCCAGTTCTCTCTTACACCGTTAATCTTCGAGGAAATAATCTCGTTCACAGGGAGCTGTCAAGTGAAGGACAAGCACCAATCTAGTTCGCCCGAACGTAACGCACTCGTATATAAAACACAAAGGGGATATTAAAGTGGCGTTGGTGCACAAGTGAAATGAACTCGATGGCTCCATTCCACCGGTCTTAATGCGAGCATCATCGTTTCCGCGAGACCATTCCAATTATGCGCTCCGCACAGGAACGATGAATCTTGGCTGTAATTGTTTGTGGACGAACTGGCTGCTCGCTAGGCAGGGGTGGGACGGTATATATGGAAGATTATCAAGTAGTGAGAAGTGGACGCTTCTTTGCCTTCAGGAATGAAACATATATCATTTTTGGGAAAATTGTATGATTATCATTTAGAGTCTTTGTTGAAATCACTGTCCTATCAGAATCATTTGGAATGTTTTAGGTGTTTTGATAATATCAGTTCTATGAGAACGAGTCTTGGTATTTCCACTGCAAATATTGCACACTCCACGATTCCAAAGAATTTGGTCAAAAACTATTGCAAATGAGTTGTTTCGCAATCGCTCTGCTGCGTACGACTGGAATCAAATTGAAAATGTCCGTCGATAGTATTCAGATTGATTAGTGAATTGGGCACTTACTTATTTTCAGTCATCCTATTCCAACCTCCATCGAATCATGAAATCATTCGCTGACAAATACAGAAACCTGCCCTTACCAACAATTGCGGTCAATTCTTCGGATCTGCTTGCGTTTGTTCTCTGAGGATGATGTTGAAAATACTCTGCCACATCACGATCACGGAATTCATTCGTCTATTGTGAATCTTCAGAGCTTTCTTTCAATATCCAAATTGTTGATAATATTCGATATGCCTTTGACAGAATCAGTATCTTTCCTCATTTTCTATCTCCGAGATTTTTGAGATCCATCGTTTTCACAGATATTCAGAATTATTGGAGCATGAGATGAGGGATAAATTGGTAGGTCCACCAGTGAATATTCGAAAACATAATCAATGGCAAAAGCTCTGAATGGAACAATCGGAACGATGGGGCGAAGAAATAGTATCAGTTCTGATAGCAGTGCATGAATGAATCGCGGAATACAATAGAAGAAATATGATCGGAATGGAAAAAATTATTCTCGGTAAGAAGTGAGCTGGTGATCCAGAGAAAGTAGCTCTCCTGTAATTGAACACAGGACGAAATAACTTGTACGAAGAAATTACGCAGGATTGTATCTCACTCCATATGAGTCACTTCAGGTGACTGATATTTCTTCAGGATTAGGAGAACTTGAAACGATTACTGCATTGAAATCAGCTGGATCATAATTTGAGCTTCTGTTATCATTTCAATGTGATGCCCTGATAATCCTCAATTTCTATGTACGAGGCATAAAAAAAAATAATTTATTGCCTAAACAGGAAGAACCCAATTACAAGACAGTTGAGGAGATGAAGCAAGTCACATTTGGGAATAACTTAACCAAATATAAACTATACTGAAAGGTACAAATTACAACCATACAGATTAGAGATGTGGCAACGATAAAATATACTCAGATTCATTTATTGGGAATGTGGAAGTGTTTGATTGCTATATAGGATTTGTTTTACTTCATGTTCATAGAACTCATAGGAATTTGGTTTTGTTAGGTAGAAGCATATTTCATACCTACTGTTGATTCGTGGAACATAAAACTTCAGTTGTGCTACCAATTCGGGACAATCTGTTAGGTTATGTACGAGTTTGTAGATGAATAAGCAGGCATAGTATTTTCTAAAATTTTCTAGGGACAGGAATGAAAATCTATTCAATGACATGTTGCTGTTGAAACCTTGAGGAGAGGACACTCCGTCCGCCTTGAATGAAACATGTTTCAAGAAAACACAATAAACTGGGTGAAACTCAGTCATTGACCAATGACGACCTGTTTCTTGAGACAACAGATAGAAAAAGTGATTGGGCTGATAACCGATCACAGTCCCTTGAGGAAACAGCTGCGATCTTCATCGATTGGCAATTATACCCGCATAGGAAGAAAGTGCGAAGAAGATTCAATCTTCTAGGATCATAGAACTCACGTGAGGCTTTATTGAAGAAAACTGTGGTGAAGTGACCTGATGACGGGGTTATACCATTTCATATTAGCCACTCGGATGACTGACTGTACTGTTGATTGTTCGAAACTTTGATTTACCATTCTATTTCAACCAATCACTAAATCCAAGTCTTCTAAAACATAATTCTGCCTGAAAAATGAAGAATTGAAATGAGCCACTAGTGGCAAATCGTCAGAAGATGATGTTAACATAAAATTCACTAATGTTCGACTCTGTCACCTGCGGTTTCGTTCCCAGGAAGAGAAAGGGAGATAATTTCAATTTGAAAGCTAATAGAGACGACAATATGGGTCGTTGAGTCGAGACGGAACCGATTTGTATCGCTTCCAGTGAGATGCATCGCGATCTACATACCTTGATTCACTCAACGCTAATTGCCTACGGACTAGGTCCTCTGTGACACGTATAAGTTTAGGGCTCGTAAGTGATTGTTACTAGATGTTGACAAATTGCAAATCAAATTGATGTCAATTTCAAAACTTGCCTTCCTCTAGTGATCAATTCCATAATGATAAAATTCCATATTCGTCTCAGAAAAGGGTATAAGCAGAAGAATAGTACACAATTACTCGCATCCTAGAAAGAACAGAAAATGTTATATCGACCTTGGGATTATTTGGTCAAATTCAGACAGAATATTTCAGAAACACCAAGAAAACTGATCAGCTGAAATCAAAGTCGTACATTCGTAATGAATGTTTTCATTATACCTGATTCATTCAATTCCCCAAAATCAATCAGCAGGTAGATTGGTACGTATATACTGGAAGGAAACCGTATTTTTTTTCATTGAAGGAAAGGAATTATTCGGGATGAGGGTTTGTAGGAAATGATCTGAAAAGTGCCAGGAGTTCGAATGCAATAATTTGTAATTTGTCTCCATACTATAGTAGTTTGTCATTTTGAACTTTGAGCCTTCTTCTTCTCCATGTTGTTCGAATACCCAGTAGCAAGATTATTCATTGAATGGATGAGCAGTTCAAATAAACCATTACTCAGGAACATCTTCTGGAGCTTTATCTCTTGACATCCTATGAATTCAATATTATCATATCGACTCACTGGTGACAGAAATGAAAAAAAAAATATGTATGCTGACAAGGGTTTTCGATGGAGTCCATCTTCGAGAATACTTCGATACACAAATGAATAATGGAAATCATTCGGCACGATGATCCAGACCTACTTGAACATATTTGAAAATGACACCTATTGTGGAACTGAATTACCAATAGATGATTCAAAGATTAGTATTCGTCTTTCAAAATACTGTAGAAGATTTTATATCTACTACGCTTCGTGAATCCAATTGATCAGTATTCGATCTACTTCATTTGTATGGATTGAATTAGGTCCAATTGTATCGAAACTTTCGGATTGAAAACAGCAAATTAGTCGAAAGGTGAAGTCACATACGATACCCCAGATTTCATTCGATGGTATCAGGAATCTTGAGATTGGAAATTGCAAATCTGTCACAGAATCAGATCAGAGACTGATCTCTGTCATCTCGAGATTGTTGCCGCTGATGAACCTGACGTTATGAAGCAACCAAGCCGTGTGAGCTACCAAATGCATTGGTCGATTTGCACTTCATCATTCAGAAATTGTTCACATAAAGTGTGTACACTTCATAGTACATACATACTCTTTGGTAAATGAATAATCGATTTGTTTGTTTGAGTAATTACTTACCAGATTGTTGTACAAATCCGTAATTTTACATCTGGTCGACTCGTTCGCCTCCGCTTTTGCGGCACCATTCCAATAATATGCGCTGTGCTCGGCATGAGAACGATGAATCTTGGCTCTAATTGTTTGCGGACGGACAGTAGCGGGAGTTTGGCTGCTTGACAGGGGTGAATTGGTCGGCCAACAGGGGATGATCGAGCGTCCGGTCGGCACTCCATGAGATCAGATTAGGAGATAACTCATTAGGGAACTTCAATTGCAAGAACAGATATCTGGCCCGCTCTTACTGCGGTCGAGAGCTGCGTCAAGGTGGAATTTGTTAGGGAGTTTGCAGCGAGGCTCATTCACCACTTCGATGCTTCCCTTTGGAACTCTAATTCACCGGGTGACGATAGGATTGGGGCCATACCTCTTATATATATCCGTTTCGTTTGTTCCTGAACTGGTTCGAATTGAATTATAATATATATAGTCTCCTTTGCCAAGATATATGGATGAAGTATTGAAAGTATATTAATGAGAAGAAATACAAATACAAGTTTTTGCTACTTCATTAGGAATATTGAAGTTCATCACGAGCGACGCCATATCCATTTATGCGTCATATTCTGAATCTAAAATGACGTCTCTTGTGGAGCTGATCTCGGAATGTTCATATGTATTCCCCACTGAATAAGCAATGTTTTCATGTTGTTGATTAGTGACGATCAATTCCAGAAATATCCATGAGTCATGAATAGTACTTATATCTCAAAGAAATTTTCTGAGCCGTAAAGGACGATTGGCGTACCATAAGACTCATTGTAAGAATATTTACCCAAGTGGATAAATCGTTTGGGAAAAATTTGATAATCTATCTGAAAAACAGCTCGATAAGATCAAAACTTCATTATGGTTTGTCCTAAGCCTCATTTTCCTCGAAAGAGCAAAGCTGAATAGCAGGTAATGAGCATTCATTATCGAGCAATTATTGAACTTTGGAGCACGTGCTCCTATCACCATTGAAATTCAATGTCTGTTTTCTACAGAGCCAGAAGTTGAGAGCTTGAATGAAATCGCGAATTGAATGAGCATTGATTGAAATACATTTCATAAGTCATCTATCACTAAGGGATTCTTCAGAACCCAAATCGTCATCCATTCTGATGATAACTGTTTTGCTGGGAGGTGGAATACTATTCTTTTTCTTCATTTATTGAATCAGATCTCATTATTCCTTTATTTCACGTAGATTCGCTTCATGATGTTCTACGATCCGAGCAGATCATCATTCGATTATTCAATTTTCATTGCTGAATCCGCAATCTAGTAAAACAATTTGCTACGTTCCTAACGATTCATGGTTTCAATCCATTGAATATGATATAATCATCTCCATCAAGAAATCTGAACACAATTCGACGGATCGCATCTAACGAGGACTTTTCAAAGTTTGTCCTACTCGTTGTCACTTAACGCAATGGTCCACATCATCTTCGCTTTCAATGATTCTATCAACGGTAGCATGGCTGTTTCTATTTTGGGCTCTCAAGAACTATACAATTCTACACGCGAATGAGTATTTACAATTACCTTCTGAACTTGAACCTGTGAATCTTCAAGTACGAACTTCTATTGCTCTGGTTCCAAATCTCAACTAGGATAAACTCTATTTTCCTCCTGGAAAAGGCCTCCAGGATGCTATGATGTTGAAACTACAAAACTAAACACGAAAACACCAGAAAAGGAATCATTAATTCCAACAACGATCCCTTACACTTCAAAGAACTTCATATTCCCGTGGAATGTCTATGCCCAATGATATATTGTACAAATCTGGTAGAGATACTTCAGCCAATCAACATTCAATCGTGAGATTTTCAACGATTAAGATGCTACAATCAAGTAGACTATGTATATTGGGTACAATTCCCGCGAGATCGATGAATGTCATCCGATTCATTCCTATTTGAGTATGATATATCTTTGAGGAAGCCTTCTCAAAAAATTCGTGGACTGAAAATTCATTATTATATCTCAACAGTTATCAGATATATGATACTTCATTATGTGCATGCTTCATATTTTGATCCATCAAGAAACCGGGAGAGTTAAGAATTGCAGAATGGCTATCTAGCTTATCTCCGCCTTTCGAAAGCAAATGCTCGTTCATTCATTGAATGAAGTCGATGTATTATTATTATACGCAGTTCTTTTTCGAATTTCCATCGTAAAAATGATACACGCTGTAAGACGAATGTGCGGTTCAAGCGTTATGAAAATTGGATGAGTTTAGCCTGCAGGTTTCCATCCGAGTGGAAGGTTTCGAGTTAATATTTACCAGTCGTTTGTCAGGTCTGCTGTGCAAACGACATAGCAGACAGCGCACCGCGCCTCAAGATATATTGGCGGCGATCCAAACTAATCCGATCGTGAAATTTCTTCCTTTTTATTCAACACTCCATATCGATGACAGTGACAGCGTTTTTGTTATCCGATGGAGCATCGAAAATCTAGCAGGAGTTACAAACGGGCATTGAGAAATGTTGCTATCACTTGTCAGTTTAGACAGATTCCAATTTCTATTCCAATGTTTCGGAACTATCCGCTCCTTTCCCTCACAGATATGCTTCTGAAAGTCTACGTATCATGGAGAAAACATATCGATACGGGCCGAAACTCGAACCATAAACCTTCCTCTACCTTCACTTCGCTCTGTGCCATGGCCTAGTAGGTACGCATTTCGTTACTGATGAGAACCTTGTAGGAATCGCAACCACAAATAGCTCTAGATATCTTGTTGATTATTCATTCAGCCGAGACCTAAACTAGCCAAGTTGATAGTTTTTATCATCTATTCAACTTCTCTTTCATAGAATTTGTGAATACCAATGGGACTCTGCCACCGATATCATCTCCGGTTGAGTTACCTTCAACCGTAGGCTGCTCGCTTTTTTCTGTGTATGGCACTCACTCAGATGATGTTTATGTTTGTTTTATCTCATCTGTTGACAATCTGTGTTAGCCAATATCGAATCTGATGACATTTCATTACATGTTATAACCCCAATTTGAATGACAAATACTGTCCCTCGAAAACGGTGTCTGCATGTTTTTTTTGCGATTTTCGGTCAGAGAACTTCACGAGCGTTAGATCCGTTTTTAGTGATCGATATGGATTTTTCTGAACTTGGAAAATCAGGAACTGACTGAAAATATTTCATTGTATCATATGAATTATATGTATCATATTATTAGTCAACTGCTGAGTATCGAATTTTGAGCCACCAAGACATTTCTAACCTTACGCCACACCACATCGAAGGTATTATAATTCAGTTTCATGGATAGAGGTAAGACCCGATTCTTATTTTTGGCCTCTTTTATGAACCCCACCAATCAATCCTTTTTACGCCGATAATTGTGGACTACTTTACCTGTAGTTTTGGCTTAGCCCTCTCCAATAGCTCCAACTATAGGCCTATAGGTTCGTTACCTTTGAAGAGGGCCAACGAAGAGGACTCCTCCAAAAGGAGGGCCCTCCTTCAGCAATTTCGAGTGAGAGCCACCCTGTATATTCCCACCTGCTTGTAATTAGTTGCTCGGCTTGGCTTTCACTGATTACAAGACCTTACGACTCCTAAATTATATTGCTCAATTTCATAGTGATTTGCTAAGTCCATTTCACCCTATTTTCATTGCTCATTAATTCACCCTGTATATTCATAGTGTTTGACTACCTGCCATCATTCATTGTTGTTGAATGAAGCTGTTTGTGTTGAACAGTCAGCTTGTGAATATTGGGTATATACCACGGAGGACTATTTATGCAGAAAGACAATTGTAAGAAGAACCACTTTCTGCTACGCTCCCAAAGAATACAACGTACAGGGTTGGGATGAAGTATAGAACCAAGTGAATATCTTTTGAACGAAAAGAACAATATTCATGAATATTTGCAGGTGGGTGCAATGGAACAAAATGCATCTGATGTACATCTTTTTGTTGATAATATACTTCTGTTTTAACAGGAAATGCCATCAACTTCTTCAATTCAATTTGAGTTCAAATATACTGATTCCAGTGTAAAAAAAATTGTGAAAACGAGGAATATAGCACTTCAATCAACCTCTTTTGAGTTTCTGCAGTAGAGCAAGAAACTATTCAGATGAACTAATCGATGTTGTTTGTATGCAAAGTAATAAATAAACGTACAATTTACAAATTGTACAATTCAGAATGGTTGAATTGTAATGATTGTGAGATTTATTTCCGTCAATTGAAATTTGACACTTGGAGAACAAGAGAGTACTCGTTAATTCATTACTATGCATACAAACAACATCAATTTGTTTATCTGTTTTTTGCTCTGATGCAAAAAACTCAAAGGAGGTTGATTCAAGAGCTATATTCCTCGTTTTCAGAATTTTTTTCCATACTAGTATGTATGAATTCAAAATAAAAAATCTCTTTCAAAATCTGTGAAAATATACAGGATGTCCCATTCAAATTGGAGAAGTTCATGGCATTTCCCGTTGAACCGGGAGTATATCATCAATATGTATATATGTATATATCAATATGTACATAAGATGCATTATGTTCCATTGCACTCACCTGCAAATTTCCATGAGCATCGTTTTTTTCTATTAAAAGATATTCACTTAGTTCCATACTGAATCCCAACCCTGTATAGCATGACATTTACCGAATCCTGTTTTCATTTCTAATCACTGCGAACTCCAGTGAATGTCCAAAAGCCATTGAATATATATTTCCTCATTTTAGTACTCGGTCAATTCCATTTGTTCAATTTACCCACCAACCTAGCTGAGTTGAACTCCATGATTTTTTTTAGATCAACCCTTCTAATACCAATTTCATCACACGAGTAGAAGAATCGGTAATAATGAATGTCATTTGATTTTGACAGTATCATGACAGTCGACTCATATTTCGAGGTGTCTTCTATTTCTATTTCTCTTCTCAATGATGATGAGATATCTTAGTAGGCAATAAACATTGCATTATCAAAAATTCATAAACGAAATCATATCTGCCATTTATGCAGTGCAGTTATCGAATAAAATCCTCGACATGATTTATATCTTATATATTTATTTATTCATATATATAAATCGAGTCGAACACACATAAACTCGTCATTTCACTCAAGAAGGTTTCAAGAGTAGTGGTTCTAATTATTTCATTCTCGCGTCGCACATAAAATACAACTCATCCTGCGAAGTAGTTCAAATATATGAATCACTTTGGTAGCTGAATATTTGAATACGAGTAGGTATGTACTGCATTCAAATTGAATTCGACATGGAAAGTCTTACGGAATTCCGGAAAAATAAATGAAAAATTCACGTTTTCGTCATGGATGAAATCATATCGGGTCTCCTCTTCTATACATGACAATTTTTTCCGAAGACCTTACGTATCTATCGGACAAGTTGGTGGCGATGTGAAGAAACCATGATATTTCCACCACCGAATATTCCAACTATTGGAAATATCACTTCAATCTCATTCTCAATTCACTTGTTCACAGAGAAACCGACTGCAGTGAAGATCTACAGAGATGGGAGTCCTAGTTTACTGCCGAATGCAACGGTCATCGACAATATGAAAGAGGACGACGAGGTTGATCTCACTTGCGAAGCAACTGAGGGGAAACCTATACCGATAGTGAAGTGGTATAATGGGACAACAGAAATGAGCAGAGGTGAGTCAATTCAAATCATTAGTTCGCAACACTATATTATCAGCGATTAGTCTCTGCAAATTTGTTTTGATTCTGTACAACATTTCGAAAACTCTGTGAGGTGGTTACAGAACGGGATCAAAATCCGGATCGAATATGTGGAGAGATGGTTGGCATACTGTCTTCAATCAGCAAACATCGGAGGATAGCAAATCACACCTACTCTATACGATGCTGTAGGAATTTAGAACAAGTCATTTCTTGTTGATGAAATCTCATTATTTCTGCATGATTCTATATTTTCTCCTTCTACTCTTTCAGATCTGAATCTTTTGAATGTGATGAGAGTATTATGTTACATCTCCTCTCAGAAGGTTTTCAATGCTCCACTCGGATAAGAAGATATTTAGGATCCTATAATGGTCTCCATCAGAAATTTCCTGAGTATCTTCCTTTCTCCTTCCCTTCATATTGAATTCTTCGATGTCAATAACCTATTCACCCTGCCAGCACAGATTGTTTCTCTTCTTAAGGAAAATAAGTTTCTAAGTATTCACTCTGTCTACAATTATTGTTTCTGGTTTTCCTCTATTCTCTTTCCAATATTCCTATTTCTATCCACATTGAAATTTGATCGGTAGTTGATGTTGTTGACGCAATGATCTCCAGTTCAGTCATTCTTCATGAGCAGTGTGTTTACTTCTCTTAGTTCAATTATGTGATTCTTTGGTGGATGAGCTGGATGATAGCCTATGGATGATCTTTCAACTGATGTCAGTGGAGTTCTTCATTTATCCTCATCTACATATTGTATTTCCTCCCGTACTTTCGTTATTTCTGGTATCAACACCAACAGCACTCTCTCATGGGATGATCTCCGCTCTACCAAACATCATTCATTGATGAAACGGCATAGTTGTGAGACTCTCACTACCTACAAACTCTCGAGGAAAACAAGAACCGCGTTCTTCTGGTAATCTATCGTTTGTCCCTCCATACTTCTAATATCCTCTGTTCTCATCCTGAATATCTGTTTCACTTGATCTCCTTCATCTCTGACATGTATTTTCATGAAGAATTCTCTACAAGTCCTCACTTCATTCTGAACTGTAGTGCTTCCATGAGATCTGTTTCCTTCTGCTCACACAATATTTTGAGCATTTTCAAAAAATAGATGATCTTTTCTCAAGGCTCATTTAACTTTCCAACTTTTTACATGCGTTTCATTCGGAATCTCATCACATCTCCTTCACCAGAATCATCGGTAATTCTATTTTGAACTTTCAAGTTTCTCAGTACACCCTCATGTTTTTTATATTTCGTGCCAATTTTTTTCCACGAAAATGACCGATTTGCTCTAATCCTTTTTGGCGGTTTCCAACTTGTTTCGATGAAAATAGTCCATTCTTTCATAACTGTCAAATTCTTCATCAGATAGAAATGTGGAATACTTTATCCTCCTGAATTTTACACGTCGTGAATTTGAAATGGCCGGCCTGATGTATTTGTTATTCATCGAGCTCACCATTTGCAATTCGTGACAGCCCTAGTTACCCACTAAATTATAATGAGATGTCGCAGGAAGTATACGACATAAATTCGCTCTGTCAGCCGAATGTTCCATGTGACGTTCGTTATCCAACCAGTGGATCTGGGGATTGCGAACGCCTAGTTTTTACCGCGATCTTCGTGAATTTCCCCACCGAAATTTATTGCCCAATTTATGGCGAATCAAAATGTTGCCGAATGAACAATATGATTATCCTCGCGGATAAGCTGGATGCGCCAACATCGCGTCGGGATAAAGTTATCTGTCCTAAATGGCAAACCTTCTCTTGAGAGAAACGACGTCGAGATCGTTATGCCAACCAGCGTGGAAGTGTAACGGTTTCACGATGCGACGAATGAAAAATATTCAGTGGAGTTGACTTCACGTTTGGGAAAAGACTTTTCTCCTTTCTTATTGCCCCTTCCCTTGTTCAGTTTCTTCTTCCCCTTTCCTCGTTTTCGGATATTTTCTGTTTTCGATTTCAGTATTGTTTGCGGCTACATGTTGTATCTCACAATGTCATTTAGTTGATTAATTCTCGCCCTAAATGAAATTATCGTTGAGTTATTCTCTTGGCCTCGACTCACCTCATTCCTTCATTATGTTTTTCACAATTACTTTTCACAATGTCATCGCTTCATTATTACCCTTTGTTAACTTCTATCCTGTTTCTCGTGTTGCGTTTCCGATAATGTTTTTCCTATTATTGCATTATTATTGCAATCTCTTTCTGACTCTCATGAATGGTAGATAAATACACATTTTATCCATCGGTACCTTGGTTGATGTATTGTCATACTTCAATTGTCTGCTTACATTTTGGGATAGTGGGAATAGATTCTGACACCAACAATATATAAGGTGTTACCTACTGACCAAATCCAAATAAGAGTTTGAGAATACATACATCAATTCCGTATATTGTGGTAGTTTGCGGTGAAATCTATGACGTGAGTCTACCTATCGTTTGAAAATACACCGAATGTTGAGAGAACACACGAAAATTTTAGAAATTTATACCGCTCATGAAGAATGAAATCCTTGGATACCGATGAAAACTTACTTATTTTTCTGCGGATGATCTTCCCAAACAATATTTAAGGCGTAATGAAATGTTGATTCATTTTGACAACATCTTTTTGTTGTCGGCAGTAACGTTTTTTGATAATTCTCCTATTGCTAGGACTATGCAAGCCAGTCATCAATATCTGGAAAATACTTTCTAAGAGTACCACTATGTGGAATCAACTGATGGAACATAAGATTCCACAGTGGGTGATGATGCAATTCAAATTGGGGGCTTTTATATCAGTTGAGGCCTTTCCTATTTTTGTCGTTCGGGAGTGGCACTATTACGGGCTTTTGTGGGTTCCATGCTGTTAGGCTCGGAGGAGGACCTTTTGCATGAAATGAGATTGCTGTTCTGTCGGTCGGGAACGTTTAATGAGGAATGTCAGCGAAACATCAGGAGCTATGAAATTAGGTGGAAAACGAATAAGCTGCCTTTCGACCCCATCAAACCTCCTAAATAATTGAGCGATCCCAAAGGTTGGTTCAATTAGGTGCACCGTTCAAATCTACCCCAAGGAATGGAAACGTTTACGAGCAGACGGGGTTTTACAAAGATTCAGAGGTGGCCTCAAGGACTCTTAGTTCATAGATTCATTCTGATAGAATATGAAAAACGTGTGTTGCAATACTGAGACTATATCAGGACTACATTCTATCAACAAACATATATACATTCATACAGGGTGTATGTCCGGGAACTGCATCGATCAATAAATATAAAACTACAACTAGGGCGACTTTGGAAATTTGAGGACATACTATCGTCGATGGCGGCGATTCGCCAAGAATATTTCCAAGATGGCATTCCCGGTTATACTTGAAGTTGATATCAACTTGCATATTTTTATCGGGACCACCTATATATCATGTCATGTCAAGATTCGACATAGAATCCTGGGAAAATTTCATGTATAATGTTCCATACCTGAGTCTAGTCGTTTTCGACATATTTCGAATAATATGTCAAAAATGGATGTTTGCAGGCCTGATCATAACTATCGATTTCTCCTGTATGATATATCCAATCATTCGATTGGGGTTGGTTTCCTCTTAGAAGGAGATTTACTTCAGTTTACTGTATTGATATTCTGATAATGAATGAATACAAAGTGATCAGGAAGTAACATAGAAAATTAATTAGTAAAAATCGTTAAAAGTCATTTTTCTCAAGTCAAACACCCCTATTTCCGTGATTTCATTTCAAACAGAATCGAAAATAAAGAATTTCAGTTAGATTGTCTATTCTTAAAATTTGTAGTTAACGGAATGATAATATAATATCTTTCTGTTCCAGAAAATCGCGTATTCTTGAGTTTAGTCATGGCGCTTGCGATTAGAAACAATCAAGTGTAACGGAAATGACATTGTAAACAATCATGCCGGCTCGTTCGAATTATAAAAATGGAGATTACTTGAATTTATTCATTATACATGATGAATCTAATACGGTTATCTCGAGAACATATCATAGTGGTAATTTGCTATCTGATATCCGTCAATAAATTGACTTTATTGCCGAGTAAATCATGACTGAAGCGTCTCAGGAGACAAAAACTGGATGGAATTCGTCTAGGATAACCGTTGAATACAGAAAATGGTAGTATTTGAGAGACGGAAAGAAGGAATGTCGATGAGATCCAATTACAGAATTCTCCCAGTGCCACTGGAGAGGTGAGATCATTTTTCAAACGCGTCTCTGCTAGCTCCCTCACGCAACCCGTCAAAATTCCTTAATTAAACTCCGGTTCGGACACTAACTTTTTAGTATATCGACCCCATTAATTTTCTAATTAGTTGGCACGAGTTGCGCGCTTCGGAAAGCTTTGCCGTTAAGTTGAGAAAAGTAAAAAACAATAAACGATTGTAACCTGATTGTAAGGGAAAATGTTCGAGCACCGTGCAACAAACTTTGTTGACGTCAAGTTGGCTAACCTGGTTGTTCGCTAGGGAAAATTATCCTATCAGTATTAATTTTCTGCCTTATTGGAAACTCAATATAAAACGGTTTCAACTTTTAATGCCTACAATTTGTTTTCGGCAACATATTTTTCAGATACGTATGGAATCATGAAATTCTGATACTGCCTAGGACAGTAAGAAAGGCAGTAGAAGAGAATGTGCAGGATATGATAGAGAAAGACACAGGAACTTCTACTCGGAATGTTACTGTAACTTCGATTGTGAGTAATGAGACTTCTCGGAAAACTCGAAGGCACTATTTGTTGTGCCCATACCATATAAAACGCGTTCAGGCACTTCTTCTCGCTGATTTTCCTCCACGTATCACATTCTGTCAGTAGATTTCGCACACACTGGTTCGAATCATGAACTGTGATATGAAATCTTCACAAAAACTATAAGTGAGTTGAATATAATTGACATGAGGCACTTGTAGATCGCTTTCAACATCAGTTCTCATTGAACGTTTGGGTTGGAATTTTTACTCAAGTGACGACATGTAACGAAACTTTCTCGAACGCTGCTTCAGTTGCTGAAGGTTAAGCTATTGCCAAAAAAAAATGCATTGTGGTTCATGTCCCATGGAATAACGGTGCGGTTACTTGTGCGTTCTCAACTTTGATATAGGGAGATCGCTGGATTGGACGAGGTAGACTTCACTTCTGGCCTGCTCGATCTACGGACCTGAACCCCCTCTATTACTATCGGATAATTGCTGGGTGTAGCTGGGTGTAGCTGGGTGTAGATCTGTAGCTACTTAGAAGCTAACCTGTTACACGTACAACGTAGGGGCTGATACATATGGAAGATGGCACCAGAAACCTATGGTTTCTGGTAGTTTCTAAGGAACCTACCTCAGATCCTTCGCCTTTAGATGGCGCTGAACATGAAACATCTCATGCTCTACCCACTCTTGCTCTCAAGAGCTGTATATACTGACACGAAGTGTTTCCAATTCGTCAGCAAACACATCTATATCGATTTTGCTCGACGAATTGGAAATATCTTTCACCAATTTCTTCCATTAACCTGGTGTCATTTGCAAGTATTTAAAGCGCAGGCGCAGTGACATTTTCATCCTGGTGTTGTTTGGAATATTTCGAAATTTTCACCCTGTACCTTCAAAACAAGACAGATTTTCAAAAAACATCGGAGGACAAAATAGTCCAAAAAATGAGCCCTCAGTTTTTCGCCATATGTTCAATAAACACCCTGTATATTATCACATTTTGTCGTGATTTGTTCACTGTTGAATTCTCTCGTCACTCGCTGTTGAAACTGTTGAAATGAAAAATTCAAACCTAAACTCAGAACAACAATGTACAAAACACTGGTGCAGTAACTGATGGTGTTTTTTTTGGTCAAAAACGCTAACACCATTTTCCGCTGGCCTAATAGTTATGAAACCCCGCCAGGAGATGGTGATATTTTTACCGATTCCTGTTCGAATAGTTGACGTTTTGAGATTGTGATTATGTTGTTTGATCTGAAATTGAGATGTAACCTAAATTACTACTTTTGAATCAAAATTTTTATAACAGTGATTGTGCCATCATCAATGATAATGATTTTGTTAATTTTTGTGTCGCCATCTAACAACTGACATTCGAGTGATTTTCCGCTATAACGAATGAAATGCTGTTATCAAGTTGGCTGTACGTTAGAGTTCTGGTTGAAGAAATTAGATAGGCAAATAGGCAGAATAGCTCCACCAGTGTTCTGTACATCGTTCTCAGAACTCAGAACGAAATTCAATTTGCAATGAATTCAATGGTCTTGGCACATTCTATTGAGGAAAATGAATGGATTTCCACGAATACATGATGATAGTCAAGTGAGAATAAGGATAAGAGGCGGCGAAGCGAATCAATTAGAGTTATCTGGATGGTCCTGAAAATTATCAACCATTCACAACTTCCTTCCAATTCGACAACTTTGCGGTTGTTTCGAATAGTTCGGATGGAAAATAAACGCGATGCGGGATTAGGCAACGTGTCTTTTATCGTCAAGATCATCGTCTTTTCATCTAATATTCCATCTGCACGACATGAAAATAAATGAGGGACTTTGGAAATTCACTAGCTAGTGAACTGAAATTACTTGAGCGAATCAAGTTATACACCTTTAACTCCGAATGAGTTTCAATGAAGTTGCGAAGTTGCAGTGTTCCAATATACTGGGTCCCGACTTCTTCGTGAGGACAATAGACAATATCTATTACTGTTTCTTTCAGACTGTGAGAAAGAGATGATTGATTTAGAAAAACGTTGCTCAATTCAGACATATTTGATGTAATGTTATGTTATGTTATCCATGAACCGTGGATTGAATGGCTGATCGAGCCGAATGAGGTTGAGATATTCCAACATAACTGATTTCTATCCATATAAAATCATATCAATCAAGTAAGTGATAGATGAAGACAGAACCATGAACTTAGGCAGTTTGGTGATGATTATAAAGTTTTTCAGGAACCGCTGAATTTTATCCAGTTTGCGAAATGACCTGCACCTGCGAAATGACATGCACCTCTCGTCTTTATCATCTTTCCTTCTCTTATCATCTCACTGATTATGAATAACCATAACCACCGGAATATTAAAAATATTGAAACTCGGAACGATTTGAGGGTCGCACTATATAAGAGATTTGTCAAAATACCTCTTGGATTCAATGACCTCGAGGACATTTGAACAGCTATAAACTGGGTCACTTCACTGAATCACTGATTGATAAATAATGTTAAAATTACCTACCCGAACACCATTGTTCGAATGGAACTACGATGAGGAATGCATAACTATGTAGTGCAAATTATCTTGTATATTGAAGGTTGTTAGAAAATATAGGTAGTGTGACAGTTATTCATCAAATTCATTATCGGCATTGATGATATGAGTGAATGATGATAATATGTTCACAATGATCATCATCACATATTTGAAGATCGAGAGGTGAGAACATCCATCGAGAAAGTGAAGAAACAGAATGTGAATGAGAGTACACATCTAAATCAACCGAAATCAATCCGTGCAGAATAATAAGCTAATGGTCCACAAGAAAGATTGACTCTTCGAAACTCAAGAAGTTCACTTATGGATAATCAAATCTAACCTAGCTGAAAAATGAATAGGTCTCAGTTTCCAAAGATTATCATCACTTTCTCCTTCGACGATTTTTTTTATCTCTTGTTTCACACGATCAAGTATATATAGGTAATAAGGACGAGATCAAGTTCCTATCAATTCATCATATAGATGATACCTTACTATTTATATCTTCTATGAATGTACTTACCTATGCGAAAAACTCTTCAATAATATTCTGGTATCATACAACATCGATAAATCTTCTGTGAACTTGCAAACTTTTTGTACAACTCCACAAAGACGCACAATGGAGGCTGGTTTAGTCACTGAATTTCCTCGAGCACCGTATAGGTAATACTAAATAGTCTCGGTAGTAAATTTTCCTCTATTGGAAAAGGCTTTATCTTACATGCTCGAGCGCTTTCCTGCGCTCAGATAAGAAACAACCACATCACTTTGGGGCGGATAGAAAGTGGAGTTGGCAGAATTGGATCGACCGAAATTAGTCTGAAGAAAACATTGGCGTCGATGTCAGAAGGAGAAAAATATTTCTCAACTATGCATGGAACATGAATATTCCACTCCAGTGAAAACAAGTGGAATTGGTTCTCGGAGGTGATTTTTCAGAGTTCAACAAATTGTATAGATATTGTTGATGGAGATTCAAACGAATCATTAGAGGAATTGGAGAGGGATTGATCATCATCAGACTAGTCAGAGGTTTATAGTCGTGAAATAGAACATAATGGCGAGGAAACTGAGCAAAGTGAAATAATGGCACAACTGACACCTAATGGCATAACAGTGGATGACGACAGTTGGAATACTTGGATTTGTTGAGAGAAATTCAGTGAGAATGGATGAGACTACGTTTTCAACGTTCTGAATCAAAAATATTTTGTGTATTTCTCATATCCAAATTGATCGATAACTAGATTTCAAATGATTCATTCATTCAAGAAGTAATAATTTCGAATGCAGAGATCAGCTACATAGTTAAAAATATCTTCTACGACGACAGATGAATCTGGTCAGAGCATTTTTTCTATCCATCAATCATAACCTAATTACGAAACTGGTGAAAATGGAGGCTCATTTCGAATATGCTCGTCTACCATACCTACATACATGGAATTACACTGGTTGCATACAAGACAGTGGCGAAAATGCTTTGTCAGCGATTTGATTGACTGACGCCTTCAGGCAAATTTTCCATGAGCTTACATTGAGTTTACATTCAGTTTGGGCTGTTTTTATTCTGCCGAAAAAGAATTTTTAATGATGATGAAGCCCATAAGGAGGCAAATAATAAGCCTATTGTCGCCACTGTCTTTTATAAATCCACTGTACGTAACATACAGTCATTATTGGCCATGATACTGAACAGCAACAAATATTGCTTCCTGAAATATCTTGAACTGGTTTTGAAGTATATAGTATAGTGTAATATAGTGTCTAGTCTAGTGTTCATTCGAGGAGGTGGTAGATTCATTTTCCCAGTTTTGTCGTGAGATTTTCTCTCTTCGATAATGAACAATCGAATGAAGGATATTTTAATCATTTCAATATATTTGTAGTAGATTTGTAATCTGCCCCAAAATGTCACGCACGTCACGTTTTAGGAACGAATCTGCTCCTGAAACGTCCAGTAAGATAAGAAGAAGTTTTGTTTTCAATGAAAAATATTTTTATTTCCATATTTTTCGAAAAACAAGGTGTCCCTGAACAATTGAGAATTTTTCTTGCTGGTATCCAAAGGTTTTGGTGCCGATCACAAATATGTCTTCACTACAAATATATTGAAATAATTATCTTCTTTTCCATTTTTAGGAAAAAGAAAATCCCACAAGATAGCTGGAAAAATGAATGTTCTTCATATCTTCGTAGCGAAAAAAGATGATTTCACAATACCTGAAGTCAGTTACTCATACATTGATGATATACTATTAGTCATATCATGGAGTTATTCGTTCGACTAATGAAAGAATTGTAGTGAGTCCTGCCATGAGTGCATTTTCGAATACTATCCTGGGGTAGTCTAGCATCATGGGTGCTTGTGAACGCTGCTCATCAATGAAACTCGACCTGTGATGAATTGAGCATGATATGAATTGAACTAAGATGATTGCAACAAGGTACCGAGTCCACATCTGCAATGCTTGCTCCGGATATTTCAATGCTGGTCGCCCAATAGGAACGTAATCTAGCGCCTGCCGCAACATTGTTTATTGTTGACGTGTGCTCAATGTTGCAAATCAATAGGCTATTGACTTCGCCAATATATTATGTACTGAACAAACAGTCTGCCATATTACAAACCCAATCTCGTAATTTTCCAATAATTTCTGAATCAACGAAGAAATGTAAGTGGATCATATACCTTTTTACAGATTCATGAGATTTCCTCTCATTTTCGTAAGTGAAAATGAAAATTATAGTGATAATTCCAATGGAGGTATTCGTAGTGACAGATTTATGTCTCATAAATATCTGACCCAAAATGTCACTGCGCTTGAAATTTAATTACTGATACCTATAAGTGGAGTTCTCTATTTGTCGCTGACACCTTGTTCTTCAAAAAAATTTGAATATTCAACAAAAACTGTCTCTATAGGTTGATCGAAGAGGTGGTGTATTAATTTCTCTAGATATAATTTTCTCCATTAAGGTTTACATTCATCAATTGATCTTGAAATCATGAAATACTGTCTGTTAGTTATTCGAGGAGATGTTACCTTCATTTTTCAGCTTCGTGTGGGATTTTCTCTGCTCGTCTCTAAAAAATGAAGTAGAAGTTATTAAAAATTATTTCAGTATATTTGTAGTGAGGACAGATTTGTGATCTGCCCCAAAATGTCACTGCGCTTGGAATTAAACCTTCAGATACCTAAAAGAGAAGTTTGTATTTATCACCTTGGGGATATCACCCGAATTTGGAAATACAAATATATTTTCGATAAAAATAAAACTTCTACTCATCTCAGTGGACGTTTCGGCAACGAATTTGCTCCCGACCGCACTTTATCTTCACAATTTTCTTTCAATGTTGAGTTGTATTGCATTATATTGAATTATATCCCAATTGCATCCTCTGTTCACTTATCGTCCCATAGTTCACAGCATTTTTCCGAAGAATTCGTGGAGATAGGTATCATAGACAATGTCTATTCCCGTGCACCTCTCAATGAAATAGTTTTCCTGCCAATGATTCGGTTCATATCTAGATATTGTGAGGATGCCTGAATATTGGATATCGTATACTCACATCAGTAATTTGTGTTATTGATAGCTCGATTTTGTATAATCATTCCCCCGAAATGAAGCAACTATAATTACAACACGCTTTCACTTGCAGAAATGTTGACGCGTGGTGGCGTCATGTGTGGAAATATACTGACAACTGGGAGAAATGTTCTCCTTCTTCTTCTCATCTCCCTATCACGTCCTTGGCGGATATGAAATGTGGTTCAGATGGAGCATGAATCAAATTCCAAATAATGTAAAGATACTGGTAACTTATGGGTATCCTGATGTGACCCTCGGACATGAAACGATTTCGACCCGAATACATCATCGTACTTCCGCTGAGTATCCAGTATCAGTTCCATTTCACGTACCTTCAATGAATATGATTCGGATGTTTCTCGGATATTGTGTCCGATCGACAAACAAACTCAATAGCGTGAACGGAGGGTTTTTTTTACAGAAATATATAGTCCTGTCCATAGACAGGGCTGGATGGCATTCATGTTCATCGGCTCATTTCTTTGTGAAATTGTGAACTTCTAGCTTTTTACTCCCTGTATAGTTCGTTCTGACTCCTCCATTTCCCGTGACTCCGTCATTCCTCCATCTATTCCCAGACGCATTCCTTGGCGTTGAAAAACCATCAACAATTCTGTATCGGTAACCATTAAGGATAATCTTAAAGCCGTATATAAACGAGCATCGTGATTGCGGTTAAACGATCATTGTAAATAAGGACCGAATCTGGGGAGCTGCAAAAAGGAGCAGCAACGGCCGAGGCCCGTGAAGCTAACTGACAATAATTATCTCTCTCTCCATCTGATTACGTCGGCATGCAGTTGAACACGTCCATCTGAGGTTTTTTGTCTGCTGCTCATCATGATGTGTTTTGTCCGTCTGCGAACTGATGAAGTTCTCTATTCAATTTGCGGTGTAGAAATAGGATGTTTCGATTGAAATCGTTTGGCTTCAGTATAAAACTGATCAGAATCATTCATGCCCAGTGACGTGTGACAGGAATATCCAATCAACACTCGACTACACTTTTTTGTCTAATCCACAATTCAGTGAGAATCGTTCATTTTATATCAAATGATAATACCAGTAGCATAACAACGTTGTAATGAAGATGTACAGAACACTGGTGGAGCTATTCTGCCTATTTGCCTATCTGATTTCTTCAACCAGAACTCTAACGTACAGCTAACTTGATAACAGCATTCCATTCAATATAGCGAAAAATCACTCATGTTAGTTGTTAGATGGCGGTACAAAAATGACAACAAAATAAGAATTATTGATAATTGCACAATCAGTATTGAAAAAATGTTGATTCAGAAGTAGTAATTTAGGTTACTTCTCAATTTTAGATCAAACTACATAATCACAATCTCAAAACGTCAACTATTAGTACATAAATCTGTAAAAATGTCACCATCTTTTGGAGAGTTTCATAACTATTAGGCCATCATAGCGGAAAATGCCGTTAGCGTTTTTGACGGAACAAAACACCATCAGTGACTGCACCAGTGTTTTGTACATCGTTGTTGTAATATAGCGAAGACTGTCTGGACAAACTAGACAAACCGATCGAGTAATGCTCGAACTCACTCATCTAAAGGAAAAAATCAGGTTTCCAGTGGAGAATCAAACCTTGTGAGTATGCACCAGCTTCCATCCTGTTCATACTGAAAAATCATGCCCGACTATTTGATTCGAACGTTGACCCTGACTAATTATTTGAAATATCAATAATGACAAATTTCTGACCGGTTGAAAAGTTTTGATTACCATTGAAACATTGACATACACTAATGTTGATTCCGATAACGATTTTCGATTTCAACACTTCCAACTGGAATTCAGCATAAACTTCAACAACACACTTCGATCATTGCAACAGAGCGTAGTAATTGATCTTACGGAGTGATTCATATCAGAGTGAATATTTTCAAATGATGATATTGAATTTTTTGAATAGAACACTCTATTTGTTCTTATTAGAATATATGAAATTCATATAGTGGTATTGAGGATGATTATCGATCAGATTTCCAATGTAGTGCCGATGTCTTAGGAAATATGAAAAAGTCTACATTCTCCAGTATAAACTGGAATATATCATGAATTGTGTTTGTGAACCTTTCTGTTGGCAGATAAATAGAATATCATGGATGAAATTTCACCGAAATGAATGAGCGCTATTATGGATATTTCCGATTTGTTGGAATTAAATTCTAAAACAAATTCATTCGTAATTTATTGGTCTGTTTATGTCAATGATAAATAAATTAGATTCAATCGGCGTCAAATTATTACACGTTAACGCTGCACATTACGCTATCAGTGCCAATAATACAATGCGATCGTTCCGAGCGATATAATCCCAATGAAATATCCTCCCCCCAGAATGAATATATCGAAAAGATAACGGCTCAATGTCGATTGGAATGAGACTTCTGGCAATGCACACAGGATAAGATGATTTCAAACAATATGTATTACTAAATAAATGTAGAGCCTCCATTTGGTTCTGATTGTACAGAAAAAAGCTAATTACCAGAAGTGTCTCTATTCCATTCATGTTCGCGAAAACCCATGAGAATCGTTGATTAGGACGGAATATTTTATATTGAACTTTTATTTTTTCACGGAAAATCATCGGTATTGGTCACTTCAAGCTCATCTTCCCGCACACCACGTTGGCTACGACACCACAAGAAGGAGCCAACACTTTTGCAAAGACCATCTTAACACTTTTCATGATCGATCAACGATCATGGAAGAGCAAAGATTACCATCTCGTACCAAGGTGTTCTAGCAAAACTCCCTGTTTTCCGCTCGACTACCTTTGTCGTCTTCTATCGAGTTTCTTCACAGATAGAGGTAGTAAATGACGCTCCATCTGATACAATGAATATCAATACTGGTGTTATACAAGAATCACTTGGCACCATTTTGAAATGGGGATCTGGAAATCTAGTGGAGTTCAATGCATCGGAAACTCAATCTCCATCAGGGAGTCATGTCAAATAATCCAGTATCATTATATCAGGTACCACCGTTCCTATGAAGTCGTCAATATACATGATTGATATCATACCACCAACAGCGCTCTCTCATGAGACGACCGAGTGAGATCCATCTCGAGAACTACTTACCAAAAATTCAGCATTCATCATCCATTGAACGGCTGTGAAATTTTCTGACGAGTAATATCTCTCCTGATGCTTAACTCCAAACGACCTCCAAACTTTCAAGAAAAATTCAAATCAATTCAAAACATCCTCCTCTCCCAACATTCCGCCGCTGGCTCACACAATGTTCCTCAAACATTTCTTTCTGTTTCGTCAAGAGGTTTAAAAAAATTGCTGAAGCCCGATTGGAACCATCGAAACCAACCCCCGTTCTCGAATATTATCTCCCTTCCTTCAGGTGGAATTAGTGAAAATGTCACGATCATAACACAACCGTATACAATGAAGAAATGAACATCATTTCGGGATCAGTTTATGAGCAGAGAAATTTCGAAATCTGCACAATTTTGGATCACTATGCCTTTAATATGTGAAAAATAATCAGAAAGTTGTGTGAAGAGAAACTATTGAAAAGTAATTGGTGAGCCTAATATTATTTCTGTTTATTACTTCCTGAATCATCAGAGAACGATAGCCAAAGATTGCACAAGGCTGATCGAAGTAATATATGTGTGAACTCAGTTGGTTTGGTACTGAATTAATCTGGCTCTATCGCCATATTGAGGTCTGCCGTAATAAATTAAGGACTAGGATCCCCAATCTTGGAGTTGAGTTTCTGGAGAATGTGATGTTGTGGTCCGGAGCGGCGGCTGTTCTCGATCGATATAAATGAATTAGCCGTAAAACAACAACGATTTGTGGTTTAATCTTGCACGTATTCAGTGAATTTATGGGCCAAGAACCGCCTCCGCAGCTTCGAGGCCTTTGTGTCCGCTCTATCCACGAAAATCGACTGGAATTCAGTTAAAACGAGAGCCTGCTTTCAGCGGCGGATCGGAAATGAATTGATCAAATTGATGTTTTGCAGGAAAGGGGAGGTCTTTCCATCGTTTTGAATAATTGCAATCCTCACTTCGTGAGATTGACTTCCAGAATCGTTCAAGCCTCATGTTTTATGGGTGGATAGATTAGATGTAGGAACAAAGTTGAGCAGTTGGATACTAGATGAATTATTCTTATGCTGGTAACATACACACAATTGCAACGCATTCTGTTCTCTCCGCAATAGAGTTGGGTCAATCTGAGAATATGATATCCGAATCGTTCGCTGATAATTGAAGAAGCTCAACTACTGTGTTATATTATACTGTGTTATATCTCATATTTTTGGTATATGCATTCTGTGTTTTTTTTGACATGTCTGTCCATTTATATTCCCTTGTGAATATGTGAAATGGTAAACGAGTAAAGTATCTATCTATCTATCTATCTATCTATCTATCTACTCAGTTCCACAGCCTATATAAGAAGGTGAATATAAGACAATATGAAATACAAAAACTTCGATTGGCAATGATAAATTATCATGCAGTCAGAACCAGGTATAACAGAATTAAAGCTTCAGTATCTGCACACCGCTATACCGGTTCGACACAATGACTATCCATGCTGGTCTTCCACAAGGATCTGTTATGGCAGCATTCTGTTTCTGCGATGTGACCTCCTATCCAGTCCATATTCTTACGGGTGATAGTGAACTTTGTGCCGCCTTTATACGATCGTCCACAAAGGTATGAGTTTCTCTTTCGTGTTGTCAGAAAGAACCTGAACATCATGCAGTGCTCATTTCCAGCATCATCCTGAGGATGATTCCTGAGGGAGTCCTGGGGGAGTCTTTTGTGACATGGTTTATTTCATTATTTTTCCACCACCATATTCTTCCTGATCATTTCTCCTTCTCAATCTATCCTAATCTTCTGAATTGTCAAGATGAAACTCGCCCAAAGCTGCCAGAGTCTGTCAACTATAGAAAAAAGCAATTTCGATAGTTCGAAAATAGCCTACTCAATGGTGTCTCAAAGAGCTATCAGTTCAAATAGGCGAATATACTGGTCGTGGTGACAGTAGGCAATGAGGTTTCAAAGAAACAGAGGCACATGAACTTCACGATACTATATTGATGAGATATTCAATTCGTGAATATATATTCAACAAGTTTGTTCGATTTAAAGTTTAAAATGATCTCACAGGGAAGCAAAGATATCGGTGCAAACTGTAGGAAAATCTTCAAAAAATGTATCCATACAAAGTCGATACCCAACAACAATCAATTTGTGAAACGATCAATTCATTGTTCCTGCTTCTAGATGGATTGGATGGAAGTGTGAAAACGAGTCAAAAACCAGGGTTGCCACTATTTTATTTCTCACTATGGATTCGACTAGCTTCAATGCTCTAGATCTACTGAGAGGAGTCCAGAGAGACCGCAATAGTGGGAAACGAATAAGTGCTAACCCTGTGTATATTCTATTCCGATTCTAATTACCACTATGGACCCATGAATTAGAGGTGTAGGTAGAAATAGATGTAATCAACTTTCTGAAATCATATATAATGAATGAAGTGAGAGGAGTTGAAAAACTGCTGATTTATCATTCTCATGAAGTATGGAGCATAAACTCTTGCATAAACTGATGTTCACAAATAAAATAAACGTGAAAATGACAAAAAAAAGGAACGAAACAAGATAACATATTCTTATGCATAAAATATGGAAAATAGTGAAAATAACGAAAAAAATGAAGAAATCCATAGATTTTTGTAGTAAGGTCATTTTTTCAAGTGATTGCAGCGTTTCGAGGTGTCTAGAAAAAGTCAATTCAGATTCGGTTGCGTAACCACAGTGGAAACATACACATCGTTGTTACACTATTGCATCGTGAAAGTAAACTGATTTCACTAAAGACTCGCCTAGCTCTCTCAAGCTCTGGTCGAATCCCGCATTCATTCGATGTTGTCTTTGTATCCCTAATATATCCAAGGTTATTTTCAGATCTTCTACAGGTGGTGTGCGTTCTAGAATAGGGCATACTTGGGAAGCACATCTGATTTCATTCTCTTTCCGCGGCCTCCAATCAATGCCAATTTTCTTTGGAGCTGCTTTTTTGATATGTGATTTCGATTTGCGTACGTCACTTTGTGACTCGGCTGAACAGTTCTCCTTCATATCGCTAGATGAGTGCCATCCATTTTTCTCGGAACTCTTGTCTACTCCATCCTGGACAAGGACGTTCACATGAACTTTCTCTTGTGGCAGATTCATCATTGTATCGTTGACTGTTCTAAAATTTTCTAATGGAGTTTGCTTCTCAAGAGAGACTTTCAACTTATTTTCGTTCTGTTCCATTCGATTTATTTTTAAGAATGCATCGAGGCGTCGCTGAACTGTCCTTTTTCTACCTGGCAAACACAATCATGATCAGTGAGAATTCATATCATCATGAAGACTTGGGATGGCAATGACCTGTGAATCCGCATCCAGATTATCGAAACGATCCTCGAATTGAGCCCCGAACCGATCTTTTCCACGACGTGTAGAACATTTTCAATCGAACATCACTGCAATCCCTCATGTTACAGTTTGTTCCAAAGAGCTCGTTCCATTCGGTTTGGATGAACGTATGGAATGAAAAGCGATAAATTAGAGTCATTCGCTGATGCGTTTATCTGCATTATGCAACGGAAGAAAATTCGATCCGTTCTCCTCGAGATGAGTAGGCGAAGATCCAGTCCTGATGTATTTATATAGGTGATTAGGTTTCCGGATAATTTTCTCGTGTTTAGACTTTCCTTCTGATCCCATAATGAAAGTTTTGGTGGATATATGCAACAGTTTCCAGCAATCAGTCATGAATTCCAAATGATGAGTAAGGAAAGTTTGCCAACATTTATCGCTCATAACTCAAAATCATTACAAATTGTCATTACGTATGTGCATTAAGATTTTTCCATTGTTTTTCAGAAGCATACTTGATGAAATATAACAGGTTTGTTGTCACAAACCGATATCATTCAACTCATATTCAATATTCGAGCTGAATGATGTATATTCATATTTATTCATGAATCTGGTACCTTGTATTCCTTCAACCTCCTACTGGGGTCTTCTTCACAAATTCTGGTCGATTTCGAGCTTATCTCGTACCCTCCACTATTTCCCTCTACTTTGAGCAAAAATCAGAGATGATTCAATCCTTCAGAAATCTGAAACTGACCTGAAATATGATGATTACATGAGGAAAAAATTAATTTTGCAATGGAGTAGTTCATCCTTATGATGTGATATTTCAGAATCAATGACGACTATTCTTCCTATGACTCGAAACTGCTGCATATATTCACCCTGAATAAAGAAATGCGCAGGAATACTTCGAGCCGAACGTTATAAAACATCCTTTGATGTTCAGTCGATGAATGACGACGATCGGTTCCCTCTGATGATTCAAGGAGATCAGACGTGGTTCTGACAATGTCGGCTCTTGATCAAGCTCAGCTCAGAGTTCGCTTCGATAATCTGGCCCCGACTGCAAGAAGGGCTGACAGGTTTCTACATATAATGGCACATTGTAACAAAAGACACAAGGTTCATCCATAGGTGGAACTCAATGATGTTTATTATCATATCATTGAGGTCCTGATATTTATTTCTAATTATTATTACGAATCGAGTATTTCGAAACATGTGGTGTCATAATAGCAGACAGGACCAGCTCTATTGATGAACAAATATATACTTGTAGCAGTTATTTCGAGACGTATGTGATGACAGATATAATATATCATGAAGACAATACGAATAATCAATCCGAAACTTGTCGATGTGGACCCATTGCTGAATACTGTTGGGGTGACACATGACCTGCACTAATATAGCTTTTTTGGTTTCATTCATTCATGTTATTCATTCAGTTCAGATGAGCACTTTATATCGATAATGATTATGAATAATTAATACCTCTTCTGTTGATTTCCATTTTTTTTCCGAAGGTTTCCTTTCTGTATGTCACTTCCGTATGGTACGAATTCCGAGATTGGAAATCTACAAAAAAAACACCATGATTCTCATATGGTACGAAGAGTATGAAATTGATAGTTAGTGGTGAAAAATGAGAAGTATCAATCAATGTGCCAGTAATTCTAGGCATCGTTGCAAATCAAACCAGTGGGCAATGGACATACCATGCGTATTATACACTTAACTTTTTTTATAGCAATAATATTTGATTTCTGGAATGATTCACTGAATTATGTTTGTAATACATGTAATAAATCAACTGTAGGATAATTTTGCACTGATCATGCGATCCATATTTTCCGAATTTTTATTTCAGTTCCTACGTGCTTCGACCCCAGGGACCTGAATTCTGCAATCGAAAGGGATGGAAATCTCTATTTCCAAGTAATCAATCAAATCCAGAAGAAATTGCGACAATTCACCTTTTTTCTTGGGCTTGTTTTTGGAGCACTCAAAGGCCAACCCGCGTTCGATTCCCGACATATGATACTTTTACCTTCATATCATGCATTGAAGGAGTCAAAAAGGTGAAGAAACATCCTCGAAGAAGTTGAATTCATCTTCAACATCATTTAGTAAGGTGGATTCACCATTGTTTCATGAGTATAAAGAAGACGCTGTCGAATTGAATTAATCCGTGTCAGAACAATGAACTAGTTCCTTGATTCCAACACCTTACTCCAGGTGGATTCAAATTCTTCAAGGATGTTTTTCTTTCATTCGACTACTCGAATAATGATTCCATGAAGGTATAAAAAGTATCCTCTGTGAGGAATGGACGCCGATTAGCTATGATGTCTACTGGAAAGAAGGCAGAAGAAAGAAGGTGAATTTTCAATTTCTCCTAGATATTCCAACAAGAATTATCACACTAGCACATCACTCTTCGCTTTGCTCGTCGTCCGCCCCAGAAAACTAGTACCTACTCTAAAACAGCGTCTTATAAAACTTCCATCATTGTACTTTTCAAGTTTGTATTTAATTTTCTGCCAAAAATGAACACAAACGAAAAATAAATGATATTACTATTTTGATTCAGAAATTCTGTATAAAGGTACCTAGCTAAGTATCCACATAAACTCATATATACATCATGTCCTTCCTCTTCTAATATCAAATAACATGCATGCAAAAAAACTTATTCAATTCAATTACAAGTTATTATAATACATATACATCACGTTCTCTGTCATACAGTCACCGATTTAGTTCACGATTATGTTTCAACACACTCACCTGTTTGCAGTGGAGGCAGATCGATGTCAATATTTCATTTGGAGAGGATATAAGTACAATAAATCATCCTACGTATCCGCGTCGAACAATCACATTAACCAGAAATCTCTGACCTGACCTAACTACCAACCCATCTGAACATGAATGGAACAACATAAATATGCCGATCCAGAGAGAATTCACGAAATTCAATGACAACATTCCACCAGATTATAGCGGGAAACGGGGTACGAACGAAGACTAACTTCGGATGAAATGGAAAACGGGTTGCCGACAAATTGGTACACAATAATATAGGTCATTCGTTGGCGAATACTACAGGGAGCAGTCAATACATTTTAGTTAGCTATGGGTACTTGGATGTTCTCACTCACGAATATAGGTAGTACATAGATGACGTACAATATTTCATTGATCTGTGGTAGATATAAGTCCGTGTAAGACTAACAAACCCACGAGACGTCAACATATCGGGGGATGTTTATTAGATGGTATACGCACCATTTGTCAACGCTAGGTATATATCAGAGATATATAAGTACTCCATCTGTATCATACGATAATTTCAGCTTAAGAGACGACATCCAGCGTAGAATGATAATAAGGATGAATCTCTTTCACCTCAAATTTGTGTGCATAATTTTGATTGATTCTATCTGTTGATACTTCTCAGACTTCATGGATTTCTAATCTCCTCCAGTTTCTCGAAAAAAAAAGGCAATATAATCCACTGTAATTAAAACGACCTCTTATCGAAATTTGAATGAGTTGTCTTGGGTTTTGGTATTCAGTAACAGAAACTATCATTATTTGAAAACCCACGTTTCGACACTATATTTTGTCACTATCAGGGCAATGAGTCTCCAATGTAGGAATTTGAACTGCAGTTTCTCCTCTATATATTATCGATAACAAAAGTTGAGATGAACAACGTGATATCAAAACATGATGACTGGAATGAACAAGCTGCGTTTTGTCTGCATTGTAGTGCAATTTGAGCAGTGATAATATTTAAAAAGTAATACCTATATCCCGTTCCCAACACAAAATTCGAAAAGCTTTGTTCTGGTATTTACTACTACTACTCAATAACTAATACTAACTAACAATACTAATACTCAATAAGTCGATAGACAGATAATCAGGGTTATCGAATGTTTCTCTATTGATTGATTTAGAATTCACCATTTCCATACTCAGTTTCGAGAAGATCATGTCTCATTTCAAAGCACGTTGACTGATTTTCAAATCAAGTCGAAATTTCAAAAACGAACACCAGGCAATTTCTTTCAGAAAAATGAACAGGAATGATTTCGGGTTGGTAAAATGTCCTCGAACTGAACGCAATAACCCATATAGGGTATCCAATGGCAAATTTGAAAATTCCTGCTTCCGATTCACCCTTCACCCTTTATCAAAATAAATGCAGTACACATAATCGATGGAATTTGATGAAGAAGTACATTCTCAGATACGGAGTTTCATCGTGATAATTCCTACAGGAAGGATTCATAGGTCTCATTTTCACTGAGAATATAAAAAGTAGTGATCGAATCAAAGAAAAATTCGCAATACTCTAAGAAATTTCAAAAAGTTATAAAAAATTATATAAAATATGAAAATATTATTATAACAATTTCTACAATTTCAATTTAATTGTTTTTTGGTTGACTTACAAACATTTTCCTGACGAAGTTACAACGATGAAACTTCGTATCTGAGTTTTCGATGTGCTGCTCCTTCATCCAATCATTACTCATAAACTCTGAAGATTTTCTCACAGGGTGAATCAAAAAACTAAAAGATCAAAAGAATCCTATATTGGATGACTCACACCCTACAAGATATATTCATTGCGTTCAAATTTTGTATGGGGTTATTTAAGCTATACCTGAAACGAAAAGGCTGCTCAGTTCGTCGAAGGAGATGGCCCGAGAGTCGTTTCCTAACTTTCGACTTCTTCAGCAAATAATATCAGGCTTTTAAAACAGGAATATCTCAGAACCTTCTCAAAGAGAGCTCGGTCAACAGGTTTCGAACTGGGAGGGTTCTGCGGTTTGATATCACACAAATTGTATATCAAGTGAACAGGAAGTGATATTATTGTCTTCTTTCAGAAGATTGCAGGCAGAGCCTCCGTTTTCTCTACTTGTATTATTGTATTGATTTGATAATACGACGAGAAAATCAGTCAGTAGGTATAAACAGTGTGGAACAGCCAAATGGAATGAATTCGACAACAGATAAATGAGGGTGTGTTGGGAAAAATGCTTCGACACGTCGATTTGTATTCTTGAATATGCATTTTTTTTTTTCAAAAAAATTGAATTATATAGAGTGTGTCATGTGACAGTGGTCAATACTAACTTTCTTATTTCAAATGGAACACCCTGAATTACATTCCATTTTTGAATTCTCACTGAAGAGCTGATTTCATCGATACACAACACTTGGGGTCTAGCGGAAATGATAACAGAGATATAGGATGTGAAAAATCGAGATTTTTCGAATTCAGGATTTTTTTTGTCGAAACTATACATTATTGGCCGAAACGGCCACATGTCCGTATCTCAACATTTGATTTACTACCTACTGTCATTTGATTGAAACGAATATAGGGTGGTGCAGAATTCAGAAAATTGATCATCCTGTATCTGTCCCAAAGAAATGTCAGTAGATAGTACATCGAGAATTAAGAAAGAGACATGTAAGTCGTTTCGACCAATAATGCATATAGTTCCGACACAAGAAATTCATAACGTTGAGAAATCAGCTCTTCAGTGATAATTTAGAAATGGAATGAAATACAGGGTGTTCCATTTGGAATGAGGAAGTTGATATTGGCCACTGTCACATGACACACTCTATATAATTTAATTTCTTTGGAAAAAATGCGTATTCAAAAATACAAATCGAAGTGTCCGAGCGTTTTTCCCAACACACTCTCATTGATTTGTTGTCGAATATATTCCATTTGGCTGTTCCACACGTACACGAAAGAGCCACACTGTTGCTAGACGATAGATGGAACATCACATATAAATCTATCGAACTGAGAAGGTGAGGACATATATTGTATCACCACCCTTACTACCATTACTATCATCAATTGTCCGTTGTTCCCATATATATATATATATATATATATATATATATATATATATATATATTAGGAAAGAATTATGCATCAGGAACCACTCAACACTCAACTCACTTCCTCGAACTTGGATTCTATAGTGGTTTCGCAGTTTAATTAAAATAGAGCGATTCTCATCAACGAGATCCTCAGATCCCACTACGGAGTAATTGGTAATTGGTGCATGTTGAGATAGTGCCGAGAGAATGAAACACACGTCCTTATCAGTTTCGGTGTTGGAAATACTTCGATCTGTCATTCGGATCAGATTTCCGCGCTGGAGTCGGGTCTTGAATCGACCGGTTTCCCATCCGTCCAGAATTGAGCCGACATAGGTTGAACTTTGATTGAAAGTGCAACCGTCTATGTGCAGATCACTTTGGGAGCTGATGTTCATTTGTTTAAGTTGAAATAATCAGTGCAATCATCAGTTAGACGAGTCTACTACAAAACCTTACAAGCATCGTGAAGATGAGTTTTGGTGGTCCGAAGTAATGCCATAGTCACGATGTTTGGTACATATAGATATGAATATTTCATAGGTTGTTAGAATGGAAGAATGGATGATATGTAGAAGGATTCATCAGATGAAGATATCCTCAAATTACAGCAATTTCAAGTTCTCTTTCTGAATTTTATCACACAGCAGAAATGTTGGCATAATGCGTCGTGCTCAAACTTCGTCTTTATGCGATAGTGATATTATATTCACTCTTCTTGAGCAGTCTTCCATATTTGTAGAGTAGTAGGAATACACATTTCATCAATTGAAATCAATAATGAGGTCCCAACAACTTTGTACAAAAAGTAGGAATTTCACAAAATCTGAATTTCACGGTAAAATATCAGATGTTAACTTGCCAACTAATATGGAGTGACAACGAATGGTGATAATTAGTGAAGAATAACTGGAGGAACATCTCGATGATACGTCCTTTCTAACGGATTATTTTGAATCGTATTCATCATGGAGAAATGTGTAAATATGTGGCAAATCATGAACAAGGGCTGCTCAGCTTGACAAAAGTTTGAAAGTTTTCGAGTTTTATAATACCGATGATCGCATAAAGAATCAATGAAGAGGATCATTGGTATGTCTTCACTGCTACTGTACTATATCTATCTGAAAACTATGCCCCACCATTTCTAACACACGCACCTACTCTTCGTCCAATCTCATCATTTGTAATGCGTGACTTCATTTGGCGGTGTGCGGCAGTGATCTGATCAATATAGTGGTTTCTATCACCTGGAAGTCCAGTGGAGTTGGATCTGGCGAGCGTTGTGGTGATTATTCTAATGCTATTGGTATGTAACCCCCGCTCGATGATGTACTCTTCTACCAGCGCGTTATACGTCGATGAGTGTTAGCGAACAATTTGTCATTGAGATATTTTTCTTGATGTTACCTTCTTGCTCCAAACACGTTGTCATCTGTTTTGTCATTACATTACCCGAATAGACAGCATTGGTAACTTCACACAAAATTGAGGAGATCGATTCAACTCTTATAGATCTACAATTCGCAATTGTTCGATCGTGAACAGAAATATCTCACCCTTCTCTGAGACCTCGAAAAGAAGTATATTGAGAAACAGAAACGCACATTCAGAAATTGAAATCGAATACTGAGTGATTGTTGTTCAGTTGACCAGTCCCTATTTATATGGTCGCCGTGCTATTGACTAAGACTCATAAATTTTTTCTATATGTTCCTGAGGTCATAACATGAAGATGTTTCACTAGCTATTTTCGGAAGAAAATTAACATGCGCACCTCCTTGAATTGACGTGGAGAGTTTGCATCTAACAGTTATTTATCAAGTTTCGATAGCTTATATAAGTTATAATCACTTCATGTGTGAAGCTATTACGTTCTGATCATTATTTTCAATGAATGGAACATGTATTTCTATACTCCCAGAATGATTTTTCAACTGGGCATCTCACGATTTTCACTCAGGTACTGAGAGACTGGATTTTTGAGAAATTCTGAGAAAAATACTGGAAATGTCGGTTCTTCGAAAACTACCATTTCACACGGTGAAGTTATCAAACAGTCATCTGAGCTGATTTTTTTGTTTCGCCTACCTGAATGAGGCGGGCTGCTTCTGTATTCAAAACATATCAAACGCAATACGGAAAGTGAAGGATCTGATAGTGAACTGTAATTAAGTTCCTATTGGGTATATGTAATTCTCTGTACCTATGCTTCATTCTGCCGTTATAATGGAAGTCTTTCTTTCGATACGCATCTGATGAATTCTAATTTAGTCCTTGTTTCTGCTGGTGGATTCAACTGAAGAACGAATGTCGAGTCAATGTCTATCTTAGCTCTGATTCCACCTCTAAAATAAAAGGATATGTCCTCTCTGTCGTTCACAGGATTGACATCATTCCAAACACGTACGGCAGTCTAATTTTTTCACGCTCATTCGATTTGGCAATCTTTTATCTTTTTATCGCACAATTTGAGTGTCCAAGAAATGAGGTTTGGATTTCACTCACGTCTATTGAGTTTTATCTCTCTGCTTGGAATTTATTTCGAAGTTTATCAGAGGCGGTACATATTCCTCCATTGGATTTCTCAAAAGTATTCAAACCCTTCTCCTCATATAAAAAACTATCAAACTAACGATTAACCTAAGCAGGAGTCGAAGTTGTTTTTTTTCGTATATTTCCATAGACAATCCTATTGGGAAATCGTATTTCAAATCGGCCGATTTTCATATCGTAACGAAATGGCGTCCAATATTTTTTCCTGAATAATCCAACGGACTGTGACAGGAATTCTCGAATTTGCCACTCAATTTTCTGAGACACATGACACCCCTGAAGTTTCGGATAGTTCAAAAATACTATGAATATTGACAATTATGATGTGATGTAGAAAGAGAAGATGTATGAACAGTGTGTGATACAACTATTTGACATTATCTCAGTCCACAGTCAGGCAGGTTGACAAAAGTTCCGAATCAACAAACATTCGGATGATCAATGGCTGAAGTGTTTTGTTCACTGGTACCTGGATAAGCAGTCTATGAACAACCTGATCATCCTTCTTTGGAGTCAACAAATAGGTAGGCACAAACCAATGTTGTATATCTAGTTAACAATAATAGTTAATAAGGTTAGCGAGTTGGGTGATTTTTGATCCAATTAGTTAATCAGGACAATGGAACATATCAATGAGAATTTTTATCCTGTCTGTTCATGATCAGTAAAATGTTCATTGTGGAATCGTTAGTTGGACTATTCATATTTTTCTTTCAGGGCTGTGGATGATTGATTCGTCCAATTGAATTAGATTCAACTCACTAACAAGAGACCACCGAGGAATCTGTAATTCCGTTGAAATAATCAATCATCCACTTGCCGTGATTAGTGAAAAAACGTCGGGATGCTTAATCACCCACACCGAATAATGCCGGAAGAAAAGAAATCGAACCTAAATGAAGCTTGAACAAAGGCGGTCTTTTCTCCGCAGAGCCAGAACAAAAAAGGCGTAAAAATCTTTTTTTCTTTGGTCGATGGGTTTGTTTTTGTCAGTTCATGTGACATCGCGTTCTCAGTTCATTGTTAGTTTTCCCCGTACTTTTCCAGCTTTTCCGGCACTTCCTCAGTTTCCAGACAGAGTATAAGTGCTTCGTGTTGATACTCTCAGAAAAGGCAAGATATATCTCGGGGCTACTTTTTGACGCATTATGTTCTCGCATTGTTCGCTTCCATTGACACACCTTGAGTTTTCTTCATTAGCTGCATCGATGAAACACGAAAGTCACAGTATTTCTGGAGGTAGAATCGATGGAAGAACCATAACAAGATCACTATTCAGTCACCCTTCGAAGCTTCAGTGGGTTACAGGAAATATAAAATGATAGATAGGTAGAGATAAACTTTTGTGATCGAATGAAGGATGTTGTACTTCGTGAGAATATCTCACTATACAATTTGCAAAGCGCTTTTGGCTGTTAGCCAGCATAAATGGATCGCCTTTTGGTTTATTAGTGATTTAACCTCAACAAATTCGGTAGCTTCCTAATCCTGATGACAAACCTAATATGATGCGTGACAAGACCCTACTCTCCTACCATTATTCATGGAACATTTGTGGCAGATTTTTGGCACAATTGTTTTCCTCTTTAGACTGAAATCTACACCTGTATCGCCTTTCTATTCGAGTATCCAGGGCACACTCTTTCCGTTAGGTTCCTTGTATGATTCATTCTTCGAATATGACAATTGTCAATCATCATCAGGAGTTAGATCTCGGCTGTTTGTTGTTCATTTCATTGCTCTAATTTCGAATGGCATCATAGTTTCGTAGATGCTCAAGTCATTGCCACATTTGAAAGTTCATTATATTATCTAAGATGAAATTACCATATCATCGATCCATAGGTATGAATTATTCGGAGAGAACATTTCTGTATCCTATATCATTGAAAAACCCACAACGAATAACACATCATCAAAGCAGATAGCAAAATATCTCAAAATTTGAGAATTGCCTGAATTGCCCTTTGGTAGGTTGAAAATATTGAGGAAACTGAGTGCGTTTTCGCGCAGCAAATATGATTTTGGATCTAGGTCAGTGCGTAACAATTGTTTTCTCAGAATTTTTTCGATGAGAATAAATGGAATTTTCATGTGTGATATCACCGAACAGACTCTCTAGTACCTACTACTGGTTGAATCAGATGAGGTATGAGATATTGATATTGATGTGAAGTGATATTGAAGTTGTGGATAATTTCGCAAGAATTGAGAAAGCTATTCGATATCCCTCATCCATCATTTCTTGATATCAATTTTTGTTGATTATCAGAGAATATATATGTATATATCATCATTCCTCCATCAGAATACTTTTCAGTTTCACATTGTTTTATATTTCGTCTTTCATATTTTGGCCTAAACCTACCACGTAGTTCTCCCAGATCATTGATTGCAAAAATACCACAAAAATAAACTCACTGATGTAAAAATGTATGTACTGAAGTTCCACACAGTCAATCTGTACAAGATCTAATTCTCAATCCGAAGACATTTGACTTTCAACCAATTGAAAAAATCTTCTCATGTGTATTTTTCATGGGACCCTGATTGAAAATGAAATGATGCCCCTTTGTTGATTCCTGTGACATTCATGACAAAGATGCCAATATTCCTCATCATCGTGTAGGTCACTAATAACGGTAATTTCCTTTTTTCACTCAACAGAATGGGAAGTGTGTCGAACCGGCCTCAAGAATTGAACGGGAAATCAAAGAATGAACGTGGCAGTGGGTCCAATTTGGAAAAAAGGTCTGTGCAGGGACCGATGTAACGTCCCCAAGCGTATAAATGACACAATGGCATTGTTGCATTCAATCAGATCCCCCATGTTCTTCGGTTCGAAATTATCTATTGGTCTCATCAGGGTGTGACTTCTTCGAAAGATTCATCTGCAATAGAACTCAAAATTACACTAAAGAGGCATAGTATTCTTGAAATGTCACAAATGATGATATGAGTTAATCAGGAAAGCGGACGGAGGATGGTTCACATTAGGTATTCAATTTGGTCAATCATCAAAATATATAGAAATATCATCAATTCAATCGAATCATTGTGGAACATGACGCTGATGAGATTTTTTCATTATTAGATATATTCATCTTGTGGCCATCTGCAAAAATTGCCTTTGCTCATTTCGTTCTGCTCCATATGTTATAATCATGAGGTAGGTGGTGGTTATAATTCACTTCAGCTGCCCATTATTCATAACTATTGCACTGAACATCGTGTTTCTTCCGGAATCTCCTGAGTTATCTTCCGTTGCGATGAATACAGATGACGTCTTGCTAAGATGCCTTCTACCTGGAGGAAAAAACAGATCTGTCTTCATATTGGGAAACAACTGATCATTCTTCTCGGATCTACTCTCCAAAGAATTTTCGAGTCTTTCACTCAACTCTTTGGTGGTACCGGTTACGTAATTTTTTCTTTTGTAGAATTATCCACAATGTTCCTTGCACTCTTAATTTCCTAGCTTCTCTGTATATGGGGAGAACGTTATATCTTCCACTAGTGACATACGGAATGGTAAAACAATCCTATCAGCCCCACAAACGCATCTGGATTGTTGATTGATCCAAAGACAACTTGATACATACTCAGACTACTTTGAACAACCAGGTTTGGTTGTGGCGAGGTTCTTCCGAGTCGCTGTCTAATATTGGTATATTGATGGATGATTCGTTACTTCCATCTATGAAAAATACATGTCATATGGCCTAGTCCATAATGATATCAATGATTTCAGTAGAACCTTCGAATGCTCATTGGCATATGTTTTCTGCTCGAATCATTGAATACTCATTCTGAAAAACCCACACGAAAACCTCACATGTACATTCAACATCACCGAGCATCATACATCAATAGAACAGCAACGTTGTGGAATTACCTGCCTAGTGCTTACGACTTCCAAATTTCCGTGTGAAATTCCAATACCTAACGTCTTTCTCATCGCTAGCTAACACGATATTCCTTCAACATGATAGGTTTTCCTTCCGTGTTGTGAAAAGATAAAAACAATCAGAAATCTACATCTATTTCCAATGTTATTTTGTCGAATGAATTTTGAATAAATGACGTTAGTTATGTACCAATTATGTTCTCATCGCATGTACCAGTTCCTCTATTATTCCATTCGCAATGCCACATCGTGTCGATATCCTTATGTAGGCAGAAACTGAATAAACCAAGCACGCAACTGCAGACCCGTGACTTCTGTAAACAATGCTGTAGCAGATCATCCTGACATGCCTTGTGATCTCGATTAACTTCCGCCTGACATCGAGAATGTAGTATTACTTGCATAGGCTCATCCATATGCAGCAATGAACCATTTGCAATTGGTCACTATCAGCAACATGGGTGGTAGCTTTTCGAGATAAATCTCTGATCGATCATATTACATTTTGCTTGATTTTTAAATTTTCGAATCGTACCATCGCATGCATCGAATAGAAGCTTTGAATTGATAAAAATGGAAACGGTATCCAATTTACAATGATAACATGAAGTTTAGAATGCTAAGACAACAAAGTGAACAACTAATCTCACAAGAACATCAGAATGAGCTCACTCAAGTTGAAAATGACATACTGTTGGATGTCAAGAAGTTTTGGAAATTTGTATCGAATGTAAAAATAATATTGGTGAATACTTTCTTTTGTCGTTTTTGAACGTGCGGATGCTTCAGGAGGGGGGCTGAAATAGCAAACCTTTTCGTGAAATACTTTGAAAGCGTTCACAAAGCTGTTATGAAAATTCCTGCACTATTCGATTATGACTTCAATCCTACATCATTGAACAGACCCGATTTCACTAAGGAAACTGCTCTGAACGAATTGAAGTTTTTAGATGATATCAATAGATGCGGCCCTGACAATATTTCATCTCATTTTCTAAAACAATGTCCTCAGCTACAAGAAACCAGATACTTCCTCATATCTCCTCGTATTCAATCACCAAGTACACCTACTCATGTATTTCAAGGCACACGATATTTGGTCGATCGGCGAGATCGGAAAATGATTTTTGGAAAAAATCTCTCTGGAGAATTCATGGACGAAATCATCGATATTTAAATAGCGTGTGATAGTCAAGAACCAGCTAGCCTCTCACTATTCAACCAGTGGATATCATATTCCTGAAGGGCCTCCTTTAAGAACTCGCTTTCGTGACCTGGCACTAGGCAAAGAATTTCATAACTTTGCCGTTCTATTGAGGAATGATGCTTGGTATAGCGATGTTCGACAGGTCTCGAGCCTGACAGTGTAGGGGTGACCAGCCTGAGCTCGTCTGGTTTGTCTACAAGGAATCGCGCGTGGTGGCATAATAGATGATATCTCCGTTGAGCACCGACCATGAAAGTACCTATAAAAAAGGCATAGATCGCCGACCTTTCTACGATGATCTACAGAGGTCAATGATTTGGTGAGTGTTGTATCATCGACTAGGCGAATAGCTCTCTTCTGAATTGAATCTAAGAGCTTTAGCGTATGTTTGGAAGCTGAGCTCCAAACATGTGAACAGTAGTCCAGGACAGGTCGAATTTGTGCTTTGTAGATCATAAGCAGCTGCTGGGATGTGAAGTATCTCTTCGCACGGAATAGAAAACCAAGTTTTTGTGAAGCAGTTTTCGCAATGGACCTCACATGATCGTCCCATTGTTGCTCCATTTCAACCTGATTTCCACCAAATTCCGTTATTTATACAATATCACGCCAAAAGTTCTGTAGAGAAAATTCATGTATCTCATGGAGCTTTATCGTCCATACGAACATCACTTTCATAATCTATTCTAGATTTGGTAATACTGAAAAGATGTCATACCGACTCTTTATGCTCACTGGAATGCTTTCGGGGAATTGAAATTTCATTCCAGAAATGGAATAATATGTGATTGCAGAGAATCGTTTCAAATTTTCAAAGCAATCCTCCGTCTAGACAAAAGCGAGTTCGTAATTGTTTGAACAGATGCATTATAATTGCAAAACTTTCTCAGCCTGGATCAACCTGAGAATGCCTCTGTTTCAATATTTTCAGAGTCGAATAGAGTGACTATGATTCATTTCAGTTGATATTAATATTCATAGTGAGAAATATGTCGTTTGACCTACTTACCTTTGCACTGGTCTAGAGGCCAGGCGGGTTGACACCATACAGTGAGTGTCATAAGTGTCTTTTCCCACTTATCTAACTCTCTAGGTGAAAAACTCGCAACGAAAATCGTGACACGTCGACTCCTGATTCATTTTATTCGAATACGAACAAAGATGTACATTGTAGAAAGGAAAAGTCGACGTGTCTCGGCCATTACAGTTAGTTAGGGGGTAACATCTATGATGCTCACTGTATCGGTTATGACGGTTAACATGAGATAACGTACATCAACATGAACATAAACATGGAAGGTATCAATGGACCAACCTTATCAGATTGGAGGTGGTCATTTGATCAGAACCATATGTCTATGATAATCCTGGAATTATCCAAAGTCGAAGTGATAGCTGTATGTCAATTTCCTATCAATTGTTCTACAATGGAGAACCATGGAGGCTTGAATACAGTTGGAGAAATTCTAGAAATCATTTTGAATATTGATGAGAAAATTCAGAAATGAATGAGTCTAATTTCGATGATAAATGAATAAGCTCTCTCCTGAGAAACCATGTCTGAATCCCTCACATTTGAAATGTGAAAATATTGAGTGACTCAGTGCCAATATACCCCCCTTATCTCTGGTGCGATCAGATATTTCAAATTTCAATTTCATTCCATGAATCTTCAACTCAGTAAGTTTCAGGCTCGAAAAAACACTTCCGGTTCGACCAGGAGTACACGAAACTCTCTCATTTCGAATGAGAAACATATTTTCATTGGCAAATATCAATCCAGCAAAACAATTCCTACTCAACGATGTATCATAGTCCTACTCTCAATCAGGTAGTAATAATCACACGAAGAGATCTTCTTGTATTACATCAGAGCAGTTCAATTACTTTTTTGTAAATGTAGCCCTGGATATGAATGAGCAAATAGACACACCCAATAATTCATTCCTAAACTATCTCCACCAAGTTCCATGCAATGCTGACAACTCAGTGTATTTCTATCAAACTGATACTGCAGAGGTGAATGAAGTCATCAAATCTGTCAAAAACTCGGGCTCACTTGATATTTACAATCACTCAGTGGTCATGTATAAAGAGAATCTATCTGCGCTACTACGACCAATTACATGTATTGCCAACGTGATTCTGAAATCTGGCGTATTTCCATCAAAACTAAAAATTGCAAAGATAATTTCGATTTACAAAAATGGCGATATCAATCTTCCTTCAAATTACAGGCACTACTTCCAGTCATTGCAAAAATTATAGATAAACTAATGGCAATAAGAATGATAAGTTATTTAGAGTACACAAATATCTTGACACACAGACAGTTTGGATTCAGGAAAGGAAGAAGCACGGCGAAGGCAGTGCTCGAATTAGTCGACTTCATAACTGAAGGCTTCGAAAACAAAGAATCAACACTTGGCATATTCCTCGATCTGAGCAAGGCGTTTGACTGCGTCTCTACTGATATTCTATTAGAAAAACGGAGATACTATGGCTTTGTAGACAATGCACACAATCTACTAGCATCATATCTAAATGAGAGAAAGCAATGTGTATTATATAATGAAGAACTCAGTAGCTTACAAACGATCCTGAATGGTGTTCCACAAGGTAGTGTCCTTGGGCCACTACTTTTCTCGATTTATATCAATGACCTGCCAAATTCAATGACAACATTCACAATGCTATTCGCCGATGACACTTCCTTCGCCATTCGGAAAAACAAGACTGAAGAATCATCAGAATTAGTAAAGCGAGTTATTCAGGAAGCTACGGACTGGTTCAGTGCGAATAGCCTATGTGTGAATAAAAGCAAGACCCAAACAGTTATGTTCTCGCTGTCTAATAATCCCTCAGATAATGTGAAATGTCTTGGTATAACTATTGATTCAAAGTTAACTTGGAAACCCCATATCGACAAACTAGCAAAAAATCTATCAGGCAAGTCCTATGCAATCAGGCAGATAAAAAATAAAGTCGGTCAGGAAGCTGCTCATACCGCTTATCATGCAATGTTCCATAGTTCCTTAACTTATGGACTGATAAACTGGGGCACATCTATCCATATCTCGAGAATATTTATAATTCAGAAACGAGCAATTAGAGCTTTAGCTGGAATAGCTCAAATGGAGAGCTGTAAGAATTGGTTTATAAAGTTCAATATATTAACTCTGCCATCATGTGTAATATACTGCAACTTGATAAACATTCAAAAAAATTTACAAAAGTTTACTACAAATGGAAACAACCACTCGTATAATACTAGGAATAAGGATAATATCAGAGCACCACAACAAAGATTAGAAATAACAAGGAGATGTAACTCATACCATTGTACAACTCACTGCCCCAATCAATGGAAAATGCAACCCTCGTTAATTTCAAAAGGAAACTGAAAAAACACCTCTCAGACAATGCTTACTATGATGCGTCTGACTTCAGCTTAACTGAGTGAATACATTTACATTTATATATTTAATTATCCTGATTTGTGCTCGTATTATATACAATTTACCGAGTGACCATTATCAATGTACCGTCTCTATGTATTTCTGTTTTTTTACATTTATATATTTATTCACTTTACTCTGTGCTCGTATCATATACAAATTTTATCGACTAACCACCGTTTCTCGGTATTTTAATATTCAAATTGTAATTTACATTTATATTATACGTAGCTTTATTATTGACTTGTCATAGCACTGAGGTGTAATAATTTGACCAATAAAAATCTAATCTAATCTAATCTGATCTAATCGATGAACAATCGATATAATCCACATCCATGCATCCACATTGTTACAAAATATTTTCAGAAAGATTTTGTGGTGGAAAATGTGTCAAGAACCTCGATCAACTTCCTCATTTCAAATGGAACACCTGGTGTATCATTTTATCTTTTCATTCCTGAGAGAATTTCATTGCTGAGTACCATCGATTTCTCCTTTCTCAGTGAAATATGACCTTTCGCATAATATTTCTTGCATGGGCTTTCATTCCTTCCCTAATTCATCTTCCTCGAAGGGGGCTGTTGTGTATCTTGAAAAAAATACCCCAAATTGGTAGGAATCAGCTATTTTGTATACATTTTTTCTATCGGATAGTGTTTCTTGCGATACTCAACATAACGACGATATCAAGATGTCGTACGACTCTCAAGTTACATCAATCTGATATTTCATCAGTTCATGCCTCTCCATATCTCGAAGGCACGAACCTCCAGAGCATTCGTTCAGGAAATCCATTTTAGTTGGGCGTTCTCCACCGGATTTGATTAAGCCGAAATCTCTTACGACATTTCCAACGTAACGTTAATTCAATAGCAGTAACTTCCTTGGAATAAAACCGTCAAAAGAAATATCGTATATATGATGGAATGGCTCTGTGAGATGTTTTATTTCACAGCAAGCGAACATGGAGCCTGAGGCGGTCGCACAGTTCTGTCAGATGAAATCTTGTCGTCCAATGATCATATTCCAACAAGAAAACTCTTAGACACCTCACATTCCAGTCCTGAAGCACTTCAGGCGTAATCCGAGGATCATATCAAGACTTATAAAATTGAACCGGAAATCCCTGACATCTTCATACATATAAAATATAAAATAGGGTCTACTTCCGCATATTCATCGTGTTGTATTCTACTTTCATACCTTGAACTTGCCAAAATTTCAAACTAGAGGATCGAATTGATGCACTTAACATTCTATAATACCCCATTAGTTCCCAAAAGCTCACAAAGTCGTCTAAAATGAGATTCATAGATGCTTATAAGTTATCCTGTCATTAATCTCACTACGTCGTTTTCAGATTCGGATTTATAATTACCGTGCCGTGTCTAGAACGTACACGAAATGAAGATGTATTATCAAATTACCTGTGAAACGATCAAAAATAATTCCGATAATGTATATTGGGAACAATATTTTCATAATAAGCCCAGATGGATACCTCAAAGCCGGAATAATTACATCATGGAATTTTTGAAAAAACGTTTTCCGTTTTGTGAGGAAAAATAAATATATCCAATCTACTATGATGTGATATGGAACAATACATGGAATCATCAATGTGGAAAGTTTGCGCGTTATATCTGCATTGGTAGGTTGATACATCTGCTTTTATGCATTTGAAATATAACATTATTTACATAAAGAGAGTCCTTTACAAGAGGTCAAAACTTTTTTGGATATGTGCAACTACTATTTGTCAACAGGAACTGATCACACTACAAGCAACAATTATCATCCTCAAATTTTGCAATCTCTGAATTGCATATTATTTAGTGAGTACTCATATACAAGGAGAACTTCTCCGGAGGATTCTTCTGCATTTCGGTTGATCGAAACTTCGGAAGTGAAATCATTATTTAAAAGATATCTGAAGAACATTTCTGCATGAACAGGAGCCGAGAGTGTCTGGATAAATCATGCAGAATCTTGGGAAAGTACCTTTGACGAATCAGCATATTTTTTTTCGTTGGCTACCTAAAATCGCCGATGAAATTCATCATTCGCCTACATATTCCATTACATGATTCCATCAAAACTTATATGCACGAATGCAATTGGCACGGTTATCATAATTTTCTGAACATCCTATTTGTTCAGCCCCATCCTGAGCATTTTCGGTAATCTGCAACAACGTATTTCCAAACGTCTGAGCCCGTTTCTATAGCAGATATGATACATTCAGTTCCAATATTATTTTTTTTCCTCCTGCTGACTTGAGTACGATCACAAATCAGGTGAGATTAGGTGAGATTAATATATTTGACTGAATTCGTTCCTTGATGAGTTGTTTCTTTCAAAATTTGACCGTTTTTGTGACTGTATCAAATATGTGTGAGTGAGTTAACTCAACCTGAATATGCACACTATATACGTCTATGCTTCACAAAAACTTGGATTTCTGTTCCGTGCGAAGAGGTTTTTCACACCCCAGTAGTTGCTCACGATCTAAAAATCTCAACTTCAACCTGCCCTGGAGTACTGTTCCCACGTTTGGAGTTCATCTCTCAAACTCACGCTGACGTTCTTATTCAGTAGAGAGGTATTTGCATAGTCGGTGATGCTACACTCACGAATTCATTGACTTTCAAGAATATCTTGAGAGAAATTGTTCCTTCTTTCATAGTTTCTGAAAAAGAGATTGCTCATGAAAAATGTACTAATCTTCTGAGAAGAAGAGGGCTTGATGGTCAATAACATGGACCATAGTTGGGACCATGATATTCAGCTATACATCACTCATCACTTTAAATTTCAATTCAACTCGACTACATCTGCGCTATGTATCATATTTGATGAAATATCGTGTTTTCCTGCTAAACGAGAGTTTTTGGTCCGTTGTTTTGAGACCCCGGTACAGGACACCACTAATCATTGAAGATGACTAGGAGCAGCCGTAACCGCTTCCACCACCCCCGTTGCAGCGCAACGGTCCTCAAAAAAATAAGAAAGATACTATGGGCTAGTGCCTTCCTGGTTGTCGTTTAAGGGGGATGAAAGGATTTTTGCAAGACAATCCTGTTTGGACTTATGTCGAGAGACTGACTGTGTAGGGGATAAAATGGCTTCGGACTTGACGCGTAATCGGAAAAACTTAGGAATCATAAAGATTTGCATTATTTGAAATAGTTACTATTCCTTTGATTTGAAATTTTGAGAGAATTGGCAAACATGTCTTCGAGCGACATGTTCGCTATTCTTTTTGGGCGATGTGTTGGCTTGTGTGTGTGTGTTTGTGTAGTTTGGCTTACCTGTCTGGCAACTGGTGCCTTGGACGTTTGTGGCGTTCCGCTAATCTGGGGTCGTAGTCTACGGCGTCCCTGATTAGATGGTTGTCGTGAGTCGATATTTTTTCAAACATCTTCTCGGCGTGTTGGATGATTCGTTCTCGGACTGGAGTGTGCTTGAGATCTCTGAAAATTATGTTATTTCGGACGAACCATGGGGCATTCACCATCATCCGGAGACATTTATTTTCAAATATCTGGACTTTGGCGAGGTGGGTGTTGGCGCAGTGCCCCCATGCTATTGACGCGTACGTCAATATCGGTAGGAGCACTGTTTTTAGGAGTAGGAGTTTCAAGTCGATTCTCATCTGACTTTGTCGTCCTATGATGGGATATAGGCTGGCTAGGGCTGAGTTTGCTTGGTGGAGGCGTTGGTCTATGTGGTGTTTGAATGTGAGGTAGCTATCGATGGTGACACCAAGGTACTTTGCTGAGTCCGTCCATTGAATATCTTGGTTGTTAATTCTGACGTGGTCTCTTGGTTGTTTGTGTATGCGGCGGATTAGTATCGCTTGGGTTTTCTCTGGATTTATTTGTATCTTCCATTTGTTGCACCAGGACATCAGTTCGTCAATGCTCCTTTGCAAGTAGCGAGTGACAAGCTGCGGGCTGGTGGAACGGGCTGCAATTGCGGTATCATCAGCGTACAATGACAGGGTGCACTGTCTATTGTTGCTTGGGATATCGGAAGTGTAGATGGAGTACAGTTGTGGACTCAGCACGGCACCTTGGGGGACTCCTGCTCTCATTTGGCGGATTTCTGATATGGCCGTTCCTGCTTTGGCTCTGAAGGTTCTCGATCTGATATAGGAATCTATCAGTTTGACCATTGGAATCGGGTAATCAAGTTGGAACAGTTTGGCTATCAATCCATCGTGCCAGACTCGGTCGAAGGCTTTTGCAACGTCCAGAAATACAACTCCCGTGGCCTGTTTCCTATTCAACCCTTCAGTTGCATATTCAACAAGCCTTAGGACTTGCATTTCGGTCGAGTGCTCTTTCCTGAAACCGAACTGTTCGTTTGGAATGATGCCTAGTTCGTTAGAGATCTCTTCTAGCCTGGCTTGGATGATTCTCTCTGCTACTTTGCTTGGCGCGGAAAGTAGGCTGATCGGTCTGTAGTTTTGGGGCAGGGATCCGTCCTTGTTAGGTTTTGGGAATAGGATGACTGCGGCTTCTTTCCAGGCGTCTGGGAAGTGTCTCAGTCTGAGGATGGCGTTGGTGATGTTAGCTAGAGCTGCTATTCCTTTGCGTGGGAGGTGCTTCAAGGCTTTGTTGGAAATGTTGTCGATCCCAGGAGCTTTTTTGTTCTTCAAGTTTCTTATGATTTGTCGGATTTCCTCAGGCGAGGTAGGCCTGAGGATTTCTTCTCTATCGTCAGCTTGTCTGATTCCTAGTACAGCTAGTCTGACTAGGTTTGCGTGGTCGACGTTCTCTGGGGCGGCTTCATTTTCAACAAATTGTCGTTCCAGTGAGTTTCCAAAAGCGTTCGCTTTTTCCTCATCTGAATATAGGAGGTTTCCGTCTGGGTTCCGTAATGGTGGTATCGGTTTTGGTCGATTTCTCAGAAGTTTCTGCATCTGCCACATGCTTCCGTCTTCTGGATTCAACTGTTCGAGTTTTCTGGCCCATCTATTGTCTTTCAGAACTTGCAGTTCCTGTCGCACTTCCTCAGCCAGTTGATTGGCTATTCGGTTGTGGTCAGGGTGCCTTGTTCTGATAGCGCGTTTTCTCGCTCTCCTTTTTGCTTGAAGCAGTGCTCTCAGCTCGGGTGGAAGGTCGTGTTGAAAATCCCATCGCGGGATTCTGGTGACTGTTGTGCTGCTTTCAATAGCATTGTGGACGTCCTGTTCGAAGGTTTTCACTGCTTCTTCCAGTTCGTTATTCGTTGTGATTACGGGCATGGGGCCCATTCTATCATAGAATATTCTTTGGAATTTTGTCCAGTCGGTATCGTTCCTCCTAATGTCATCATCGGGTACCTCGCCTTCTCCTACTTGAAGTAGGATAGGGTTATGGTCCGATGTCCCATCATGGTGTACTTCGATTTCGACTGGAATCGTGATCCCTCGTAGGAGTGCTAGGAGAGTTTTTGGTGTTACGTTGAGTTACGATATCTCGTAAATCGTTGATATCAGTAAGAACAATTGCGGATGGTTACGACTGGAACCACTAACTTCACTCGTATATCTGCATTGATTCGTTAGTTTCCGATCACGTGACGACAAGTATAAAATATAAAATCGAACACCTGGTATATTATTGTACTTTCCAGAAATCGGTACCAAGACGATTCCAGTGGGAGCGAATTCGTTGAATTTGAATGTCAAACTGAGTTGTATGACCACTGAAATTTCTGATTGATTGTTGAATCACTGATTCCACATTTGAAAAAATCAGGAAGGAGATTAGATAACCAGTTTTCTGTATTTTTTTCTCCTTGTTCCTAAGGAATGAAATAGGAGTTGGATATAAAGAATATAACGGAATGTATTTGTACTCCCAAATATTTTGAAAAACAAGGTGTCACCACTGACAAATAGAGAATTTATCTTTTCGGTGACATTTTGGAGCAGATCACAAATCTGTTCCTACCACGAATATATTGGAATGATTTCAATAACTTTCAATTCATCTCCTAGAAACGAATAGTGAAAATACCACACAAGAGCTGAAAAAAATGCATGATGTTGTTGTGGGTGTTGGAAGATTCTTGACTTTGAGGCAACTGCCGTAGAAGTGATAGCACTTTCATGGTCTGAAATATCAGTTGATATTTGAATTTCCATTAATAATTAAATCTCCCTCGTATCCTTCGGTGACCGTCGAAGATTTCCATTTTGAAACAATATCAAGAGATATAAACTTTTTGATGTTAGTAGGAGATATTTCGTTCGCAACTCGGGAGTGGAATACTTTGGTGATCTCCAGTATGTTGTTCTATATGAATCAGTTCTTGATCACCGATGTAGCATTTCGAGCACTAGATACAAAAAATAACTAATAATGAAATCGTTCATTCAAATTCTGTGTGATATTAATCTAGTAATGAGTACAAACAATGTTCTCACAAGTACATCAAAACTTTTTCACTCAGTTATGAACAACTCGTTTGTTGAGAATCACCCGTAGGAAACTTCTTCATTTTACGTTCCCTTTATGAGCAGTTGGAATGGATATGTTACGAAAGCTGCTGTCTAGCTTCGACACTTCAGGTATTTCCATGGAAATTACAAGAATTAAAATCTAACTTTGCCAATAAAGCTCTGAACACAAGAGAACGAGTAATATTACTACTTCATTACCCCATGAAGGTCTCTAAATGAATTCATATTCCTCTACGAATTCCTTCCCGCAAAACTTTCAGTTACTTTATATTATTGTCCTGACATGCGGGACGGAAGTTTCTGCACATTTCAGTAAAGCTATATGTGGAGATTTTCTTGAATTGAAATAAATCCTTCTGTAGGTGTTGACCTCTTTACTTCATTTCAGCGAGGTCTCAGAATCATTCAGCAATTGTTATTCGCTTGAAAATCTACAAATTTTCATCCAGGGACTGTTCAATTCCCAACGCACAATCTATCTACGTAATTGAGAAATTCGAATGCCTTGAAGAGCCACACTCTCTTTTTCTTTTTCAAATTCTGATTTTAATATTGGGATCATACCTTGATCTGTGCTGAGTGCCTTGTTCCTCCAATGATGATATGTAATGTGACGGGGTGTATTTTCTCTAAAGAAATGTGAATCTAGTTCATAACTTTGATTTGAGAATATAATATTCCTGTCTCGAATTATTTCAGTATATTGCTTGGTTTTGGAGGAACAATCGAAGTTATTCCTCTGCAGCCCTCGAACAAAGCAAATAAAAACTAACAGTGAACTATTCTGTTCATCTGGGAACAAAATTTTATAACAACCTACCAGAATATGTCAAAAACGAGAATACTTTGAGAGAGTTCAAAAGGAGACTCATAGCCCATATCAGAAGTACATCCAGGAGAAAAATCTTAGAGTTAATTGGGAATCACTGATACTTATAATATAATAAAAATAATAATTATGAACATTATGAAGTTCACACCTTAGAGGATTGCCATGATTATTGATGAATTGTAATCAAAGTGTTGCTATCTTGTTACATTCCAGATTTCGCAATCAATCATTTTGTTTTTCTTTTTATTTTTTAATCTGTTCAATTCAATTTTACTATCGTTTTATTCCTGCCTTTTGATTTTGATTTTAATTTTATTTCATATTTATAAATATTTAAGATAATATAATGTAAATAAGGTATGAATAATATAAATTTTTGTAGCAATGTTGTAATTTTCAGGTTGTGTTACCACGTACAAGTTGTTGATTCTGTCAACAACTTCTGTGGGTTTTTCCAATGTTTATTGTTTATTGTATGGTTGCTTTTACTGTAACATATTATCAATGTCAATAAACATATATCTATCATCATCATTCTACCAGTCTTTAATTTTCATATATAATTTGAATTGACTGAACTTCTTAAGACACTGACAAAACCGAGCAAATATTTTCTGGTATCAAATCAAATGGTATGAATGTTTCATCAGCAACGAGTAGAATTTTCTGACTACATTATGTTTGTGCATTACATATGAGTATGTAGAAAAACCCGCCAAGAGGCATATCACCTGAGCATTCAGGATGCGCTTGTGCTGTGCTTTCTTCAAACCTTCATTGTCAACAAACAATGAAAGTATGAACGATATTTGATATCCCAATACAATAGGAATAGGAAAGAAATAACAAGAGGGAATGAAGCAACAAAAAAGAGGAAGAAAAGAGGAAGGAGAGATTGAGTGATCAATATAATTCATCTGTGAACTCTAGTTTATATAGAATTGGATTTTATCTTTTTCTTGGAATGCAGTAGTTTGGTGATTATTCCAGATAATTGGCAATAGGTTGCATAACTTGGGACCGGAGCAGAAAATAAATCTCTCTATGTGACTTTTTCTCATGTGACTGAAGCACTAATGACAGATCGTGTTTCCTCCACTACGAGACTATGTTGAATTTTATGTTTATTCGTGAACATCCAAAGCAAGCAATGGTAAATATAAAGTCCTCTGATTTCGAATGTTTCAGTTCCTCTGTGGAATTCCATCATCATCGTCTTCTGAATTGTGTTTTGTGTTGTTGGTATGAATTCGAATGAACTCTGATGAGTAGTTGTATCATTATTTACGAATGAATCCAAGCAAAAGTAAGTTCTCTACTCAAGTATTCTAACAAACTTGAGGAAAACAAATGAAGAAAAAGTCAAAGTTCGATACCTTGTATCTCGAGTACGACTACGATTTTTTTCCAAGGAAGAAATCAGGCAATGTTTCATACTGGATGCAATTTTATTGATTCGACGAAGATATTCACATCGGTCTCAACGAATTTCTAACGGAGAACAAATGGTTCTCGGCATTGAACATTGAACGGATTTATATTGCTGTTAGGACAATTTGAGTGACAATGTGAGTTTCTGATTCATTCTTATAATGATAATAATAATAATAATAATAATAATAATAATAATAATAATAATAATAATAATAATAATAATAATAATAATAATAATAATAATAATAATAATGATAATAATATTACTGAAAATGATAATAATAATATTGATAATATTATTAATGATAATAATAAGATGCCTTTATTCATCACATTCAATAGTTTATAATTGCGATGTTTAACAAGTATGATAAATGGGCGGGGTTCAGCTATTAAAGCTGCTTTTAAACCCAACCTTGGACGTACACATCAAATCTATTGGATCTATAATCTACAGAAAATTCCTATACTGAATACGTATATGAACCTTCACTAATAATTTAAGGTATAGTAAATATAGTAGGTTCAAAGAATTTAATAATTTTGGCAATTAACATTCCTTCTTCCCATTATTCATCGTTACAACCTGTGATGATACTGATGTATCATGAAATGACTAGCAAACTCATGAAGGTTCATTTATTATTTCTCCAACAATATCCGTGACTTTACAGTGGTGCTGCATTCACGAATAAGTTTGTATCATTGTGAAATTCATAATTATGATGATTATTCATTCCCAAATACTATCTGTAAGTTCTTCGAGAGGTGGTGGTACATTCATTTTTCAGCTTTTCATGGGATTTTCTCTCCTCGTTCCTAAAAAATAGAGTAGAAGTTATCAAAAATTATTTCAATATATTTGTAGGACAGATTATAGGACAGATTTGGGATCTGCCGAATCTGTCCTTATTACAAATATATTGAAATAATTTTTAATAACTTCTACTCTATTTTTTAGAAATTATTCCAATATATTTGTAGTAAGGACAGATTTGGGATCTGCCAAATCTGTCCTTATTACAATTATATTATACAAATATATTGAAATAATTTTCAATAACTTCAACTCTATTTTTTAGGAACGAGGAGAGAAAATCCCATGAAAAGCTGGAAAATTATTCATTCCTATTTATCCGTCGAAGCAAAATGAAAATAACTCTCTGATTTCTCATGGATCTGTAATATAACATATACCAGTCATTGGATATTTCGATATCAACTTCGAACTCGCGCAATTTTTTTGTTCGGGCAATTTGGCAGCATTCATAAGAGCTATTCTAGTTGGTACATCACGAATTCAGGAGGTGCCGAATTCTTCAACAGGATGATTACGTCGTCAATGCAATTTTTTCTCTATATCACCATCAATTTGAACTTTCAGAACGATTGATGCCGTTACATGATGTTCCTTATGAGAACAATATCACAAAGGTGGTTTCGAGTGAAAATTCTATAGCTGATGCCCCTATCGAACCTTCTCGAATATTTTCTCTCGAGTTGCGAACATTGGCTCCAAAGCTGCACACGGTTGGGCGTAATGAAGTGTCGAATATTCCACGAAGTGGCGTCGAAGTCGATGAAGCGCTGTCCTCGTTTTAATCTCCGGTCAGCAACATCTGCTAGAGGACCTCCTAAACTCCATATCGCTGCGGTTCGATGAGAGGAAATTGGCCAGCGTATTCTCAGCCGGGCCATTCTCACGTGACCACTGAACAACACACGTTCCCTTGGTCAGTGGACCGAGCGAGGGTAAACTCTACCCTCATTCGAGAACGAGGTCATTTCCGAAAACGCTCATCCGAATAGATAATGGGTCAATCGACCGTGGAAAGTTAATTGGGCAGATACACACTCACTGCGGAATCGAAAACAAAGTTACTAATTCACCTATATGAACATCGACACTAGGAAGGAAATCAGTATCTGTGAAATTTATTCACCTGGCGAAGGATACGAGTTGTTCTGCTGGAATCTGTGTATTTAGTGATGATAATAATATATATTCATGCAACATGCTGATTTTTGCGCCAAAATCCCAATTTCATTCCATTATGTCTCTGCAATCATACGATTATCCATTCCATGAGTACGTGTTGTGAATCTGATCGAAAACGCTTCAATGTCCTGAAGGTTCGAAACTGAACTTTGAAAAGGTTCATGTCGCTAAGAATGCGTTTGGGAAAGAATATATCATTCATGTCGACTTATGTTTTGCTAGACCATCGACTGGTGAATCATCGGTACTTTAACCTAGACCACACTCTCTCTATATATATATACCAGCTGCCCCACTGAATATAATCAGCCATTTCGATATCCGTAATCGGGAGGGATCGAGCTATATCCGAATGACCCTATTACTTCACAAGTTTCCTCAGCTCAAAGTGTGATCAGTTTTTCGAAAGATCCAGCCGCTAGCCGCTCAATGGGACATCCAGTATGAATAGTATCTTTGTTGACAGAATATCTGATTGAAAAAACGATAATCAGCTTTTCCTCAGCACTCAGAATTTTCCAGATGATCATTAACTCTATCACCAACATTTTGTTTTCATCTTTCCAACCATTTTTTATTTCATTCCATCATATTGAACAAAGCCACCTACTCTGCCTATTTCATTCTTACTGTAGCTGAATTATTTGTTACGAATGTCATGTTAAGAATGTTCCATCAGTTTGAAAGTTTCATGATATCAAAAAAACTCGATTGGAAAATATCGAAACTGTAGGGAGATTATTTGCGATTATATCAGGTACTCCTCAGAGGATATGTTTTTATCATTCATTATCAGGAAGAGGTGGCTCTGGCATTGCGCTATTAGGTCTTCTCAAAACCCTTGAACCTTCTCAAGTGTTACAGTGAATCGTGAATCCGATGAAGATGAAAATCTCACAGGCTATACAATTCGAAACAGAGCATCCTGAATATTTCCTGAAATGATTTTCACTCGAGAAATGCAGAAACCCATATATCAAATTTGCTTAAACCTGGGTATTCCATTTCGATTTCGATTGAGACACCCTATACAATGCTCTGAAGAACGTTCCATGATAGTGAGTTATCTTGGTTGAGTTGTTCTCAATGGTGCAATGGATTTCAATCGAAGCACTGAAAAATGCCCATTGAATGAAAGAGAGTGAAATATTTCGAAAGTAGAACGTATAGCTCCAACACGCATAGCAATGTGCAATGTTGATTAGCTCGTTACTCGTTAGATTGTGGTTGAAGATATTGATGTATTGGAATAGTGAGTGTAATAGAGGTATCACATCCTCTTGATTGATCAAACATCAATGACGGAGTTATCGGTAGTGATTTTATTCACAAGCAAGTAATGTGAATTCGCCCATGCAAGCAAACTCATCATCTTTTCTGAATTTTTCGAGTAGTGAATAGTGAAATCGGGCAAATTACTATCAAGTATTTGTGATTGGCTATACTTCTCAACCACAGTGATAAGAGAATACATGCTCATGTTTGCTATCTTATGAAATAGATGTTTTCCAATCACATTACATATTATTTTATAGTTTCATACCATAACCAGGCCGATGGGAGGAGGAGAAATTATTGTGAAGATTCTATGATGGCTGCATATGGAATTTTCTCTCGAAAGAATATTGGCTCTGAAATTCAACTGCACAAGTATTCAAACCTACGTGTTACTATAATTTATCATTACAAAAATTGTTCTTAGCAGAATTATGGGATATCAATAATATCTTGATGCAGTTGTACAAAGATCATCTGATCTTTCAATATGCTCTACGGAAGTCATCAGCACTAGTATGACCAAATGAAACTCAAGAAGTTGAATACCACGTGCTTTTTTTGCACAACCGTCAAAGATAACGATTTGAATATTCAGTAATTTTTGTAAAAGATGCAGTAGTTTACATATTCAAATATTTTTTATTTCAGTTTTCAGCTGCAGGAATTCATAATTGAAAAATGTGCATTCCTCTTCAGGACTTCGTAATATTTTCCTTCTAGCGAATCATTACGTTTCTCTAACTGCGATGAACTCAATCTAAGTTTTCAGAAGTAATTAAACTATAATAAATTCCATTTAATTGCTCCAACAGTGCCTCTTATTTCTTGGTGAAATATAGATGATTACAAGGAAAATAGAATCTCGAGAAACAGCAGTGCATCAGGAAGATATTTTCCTTTTCGAATATATTCATTCCTGATGAGAAAAAAAAATGATAGATGAACACTCACTTCAAGTCTTAACATGAACTGGAAGTTTTCATCCAGAATTCACTATTTGATTGATTCTAAAACAAGCTCAAGTATTTTCGTGCTATTTCGCTTGTATAATGAAGTTATCATGGCAACCAAATGATACGTATACAGGGTGAGTCAAACATGTGTACCGAGCTTTCTGGGGGTGATAGAACATTGGAAAATAAGTGTAGTTTGATGATTAAACTCATGGCCCAAAATGCATATTAAGGGAGATATATCCATCCAAAGTTGATAAAATTAAAATAATTTCTCCGCATAACTTCTGAACGATGAAAGCCACCTGATTGAAATTTTGTGCATGAATGTATGTTGTCAAAATACATTTTTTCGTCACACTTCCACATTTCTGATATTGTTATAAAGGGTGTTTTCAGAGGGTGAGTCATGATTTTTTGTAGAAAACTTCTTTCCCTGTATTATTTTCGGTGAAAAAACAGGAGCATTCGATGGAGCGAAGAAAATCACATGAAAAAGGTACACTTATTCAAATACAAAAAATTGAGCCGTTCGTGAGATATTTCGAGTTTTTGTAGTTACATGATATCAGCAGATTGATTTTATTCATCGCGAGATTCATCGGTATAACGATATTTCAGCAGAATTTGCATTTCCGAAGCACTCGCCAAGCATTAGAAGCATATCAGTTTGTTCAGAGAACGAATAACCTGCCATATTTCTTAAAATCTCAGTTGATAATCGCAGTGATATATGACTCAGAAAAACCACACGAACAAATCGACTACAACAATGTTGACTCGAATGTTGATGACATGAACGTCAAAATTGAGAACAAAATTATTCATCATGGCCTGCTAAAATATTGTTACCGATGAATCTCGCCCTGTAGATACGCGTACTATATACAATAATTTCATTTTCTTGACATTGGTATAAATGAACTATGAGCTGTATTTTCTGTTCCTTCATTGAAGCCACTGAATCAACACACTTGTGGGAATACCCGGATCCAATATCGAATGTATAACCAGGAATAATATCCTAACAGCAACATATATGCTGACAGTTTGACACTTGATATATTTCGAAGTTTCGATCATTTCATCAGTATTGCCACACGTTGCCAATATTCCTTCTCAGTATATTCAGCACTAATTCAATATGATATGTCATAATCTGATCGTTGTTTGAACAACTAAATGATATGTTTTAATCTGATAGTTGTTCGAACAAAACAGAATGCAAACAAAAATCAAAATCACTACACACATACATCACATATTTCCTACTTCCAGCAAAAAAATATTTGTAGGTGGGTATTCGTAACTTTCTGTACAACGTTCATCTATACTACGTTAATAATTAGCAATATTCTGTGTTTTTTTCTTATGATCTGTAATAGTACAGTGACCTATTCGTTGAGTGATAAAATACTCATCATTGTATGAAAATCATGTGTAGGCAGAAATTACTTGAAATGTGATCATTTTGGATTTCAATCAGACTTCTTGATGAGAAGATGAACTCAATAATGATTGGAATCACTGATGAGTGAATATCATTCGATGATCATTGAATCCGCAATGAGTCGAATGGTGCTGAAAATGAACTCTGAAATTACATTCAAGGAGGGTTGCATTCAAAAGCCCATTAAATATTTGAAGTCTCGTTGAATATCCAATCCTTATCATCGATCTGATGGCATGATGATTCATGATGATAACTACTAACGTAAAATATCGGTTGCATGTGAATCGATAAATTTCTGATGTCAGATCAAATTGAATTTGATCAAGTATCAACGCAACCGCCCCCCAAACTTTCAAGGAAGAAATCCAATAACCCATTCCTTTGCTACCTGAAACTATGTTCCTAGAACATTATAGTATATCCCTTCGTGTTGTTGAAATATTGAAAAATAGGAAAACATAGCCATTTCATCACTGATGAAGAAAAGTGGCATTCAGGAAGTGAGAATTCACCATTCCGCTAGATAATTCTGAATATTATTGAAACTCTGTGAAAGTTGCTGTCATCCTTTGTACTTCTTTCATAAATGATCAGGTAGGTATTTGATCTCCAGATACAGGAAAAGAATGAGTGAAGTTGAAAAAAATACACATCCTCTGAATACTATCTGTAGGTTAATCGGGGATTTGGTGATCGACCTACAGACATGCAGTATTTGAGTAGGTGTTGTATCAGTTTTTTTTTTTGATTTTTTGGAATTTCCTCTCTCCGTTCCAATTCATCGAAATGATTATTATAATTCCTATTGAAATTTCCAGAAACGAGGAGGAAGAATCCCAAAAAATTTGGAAAGATCAATACAAATTATCTCTTACCAATATAATGCGATACAGTTCCTCCTACGTCTGTGTAACTGATCGTCCTTTTGTTCTCATAGAGTATTCCCTATTCATCGAATTGATCACGAAGATTTCTGAAACATCAAGCAACCTGACCAATGAAAGCAATGAGCATCATGAATAATGTTATAGTGCTGTTGGCTACCCTTTTCTCTTCATTGGGTAAATAGAGTATGTCTTATCCCTTACAAGGAACAGTTGCGTTAAGGGAATGAAATCAGTTCTGATCACCCGTTCGAAGTCACAGAGTTCAATTTTTTTTTTATCTGTGGACAACACGAAACGGAAACATATAATGTTCGAGGAACATCGTGTTAGCCAGCGGTGGAATTTTGGGAGAGTAGGAAGGTGTTGGATTTTTTCTTGAAAGTTTAGAGGTTGTAATCATCAGGAAAGACTTCATTAGGCTAAGAATTCCATAATGCAGTGAAGTATCAAATCAATCGAGTCTGGACAGGAATTTATAAATTTTCGACTGATTTTTCAGTGACTGAATGGAGCGCATTCGTACTCAAATCAAGAAACCACTATACTCTTTTCCACCCTACCTGCCGAACAACTTTCCCCAGTTCTACAAGATTTTCCGTGGATTTTTTCTCCTTCTCAAAAAATTAAAATAGGAGTTGAAATGATTATCTCAAAACAACATGAGAACAATATGGTGAAAACTGTTCTGAACGGAGACAACAATATTGCTTCTTGTTCAGTTGATATGAATAGACCTCATCATTCACTTCTCAAAACTGAATATGCTAATGGCAAATTCGATATCAATCAATGAAGAAACACTTGGTAACCAGAATTCTTTCGTCTGACAACGTCTCTTCTCGCAGTTTCAAAACAACAAATCCTTGAAAAAATTGTACGAAATAAAATAATTCAAATATTGTGTTTTGAGAACGATTTTCGTTTCGTTTTCGAAACGTCCACTGAGATAAGTTGAAGTTCTGTTCTCATTGAGAATATATTTTTATTTCCAAATCTACTTGGAAAACAAGGTATCACTGACAAATGAGAATTCCTCTTTTAGGTATCTGAAGGCTAGATTTCAAGTGCAGTGACATTTTTGAGCTGATCACAAATCTGTTCTCATAACGAATATATTGAAATAATTCATGGACCTTGTACTTATAATTTTTAGAAACGAGAAAATCCCAGAAAAATTCAGAAACATGAATACTCTCTACCTCCTCGAATAACCTAGAGATAGTATTTAGCATTCCCCACATTGAAATCTTCAAAGTGTAGAGATATAACATTACTGCCCCAAATCTTATGAAACTGAATAATGGTGGATTCCTGCTCATTCAGCTGAAACAGGAATTGATGTCAGCCCAATATGTCCATGTAATAAATCTTCCGTAACCGAACTAAATCATTTCATATACTCTTGCCCACACCGTACACAACGCCATTCTAATTCCATGAAAAGTTTAACCTCATTGCTTGGAATTGTCAACCAACATCACCATCTTGCTAGCAACCTCCAACGGAAAAAATCACAATTCAATAATAACGTTTATTATCAAATCAATTATATCCATATGACTACTCACTAAAATCAAAAAAACAAAAGATAAGATGATGATTATATCCATAAAGTCTGCGGAATGAACAACGGCTTCATCCCAAAGGGAAGAGGAAAAGATCTTCAGTGTATTTTTCATTCTTAAAACTTAAAACCGTAATTTTTACTTATCTCCCCTGAGCTTCCCGATTAACCCTAGCCAAAAATGGCAGGCTATACACAAGCTCACCCTTGGATTACTTCACCCTGCCCTCGATGAGAAATCTGACGTACCTCGTCCTTTGTTTCAGCCTCTTACACCTCCTCGCCGTCGTCGGGTGGAATTGGGAACGGAATGTCCAAGTTGCAATTGACCCTTTCGAGGGGTGATCTGCTGGCGCGCTTCGAATGTAGGGTCGAAAGTGACGCCCTGGAGGAGCCTATTATATCCTGGGTCCAAATCGACGTTCACGGTGAGTAGCTTTGATTGAAGATTCGTCCGAATGGAGATCTCCATTTGGACTTGTTAGGGTGAATGAATTCCAATGATTCATTCGGAAAATTTTCGATTCAATTCGGATTGGATTCATGGTCCATTCATGGTCTTTCTATATACAGCAGTTATGTGAACAATTATCAAGTTCGATATTTCTCTTGCAACATGAAGAATCAACTCTGCGTGCCTTCCTGTTATTCCTCTTCCTTTCATAAACACATGAATTATGGCATATTTTCATGGGATAACTATTTCATTCATATAAAGTCTTCAAAATCCAAAAAAAGCGATAGAAATTATCGCTGGTGCAGTTTACATGAACCATTGTCAACAAATTCTCGAACAAATCTCTATTATGCCCGTTTCATCGATACTACTACTACTGGAAATTCACAAAAATGAAGTAAGTTCCACAACCAACTCAGATTTTCATGATTCTCAAACACGTGGAGCAAACGACTGGAGGCCTTCCTCAATATTTTTTTTTTCAGTTAGTTATTTTTATTTTTATTCTGTTATTCAGTTACCTGATTTCGCTGTGTTTACAATTCTGACTATCATTAACAATTAATAATCCTATCATAGATCAATCATAAGACAATCTGTTGCCACCTAAGCTAAGTTTGTGTCGTGGCTGTTACAGATTGATATTGGTTGTGTCATATAATACGTAATGAAATGGAAACAAAAACATAAGGATTGAAAAAGGTCGTTTGGTTATACACTACTGTTTACCTCAGTAGGTTTAAAACCGCAGTTGGAAATTAATGGCTAGAGGAAGGTAATAAAATAAAAAGAGAGAGAGAGAGAGCAGGTAATTTAGCTCAATCATTTTCGAAGATATCCTGCAATTGGTCATAATGATTTCTCACAAATGAAATGATCTCTCCAAGATGAATTCACTGAATTTGGGACCCCCAAATTTCCTGATGCCTCAGGATTTCAAGATTCTCAATCACAACAGTTCCAAACTGAAAGTGGAAACGCATACACTGTTACTACTCTATCGGCGAATATCTAAGAACATCCCAATCTCTCGAAAATGAGACTCGATCACAGTAGAAATTTTAAGTTCGTGTTCCGATTTTGAATGTTCTATGTATGTTTGCGAGTTTTCAGGCCTATACATATTCGAATCGTTCCATAATAACATCTTGTACACGATTGAACACTCCATGTGAAAATGTTTTTATGTATCTTTGTGATAGTTTTCAGGTGTATATTTCCGATCTATTCTAAATAACATTTTGTAATCGGTTGACTGGCCAGAGACAGATATTTGTATCTTGGTCCAATGGAATTTCTTTTTATTTCAATACTGAACCAATCAGAATCTCTGACTCTTGACGAAAATCAAAACTGGACGTCCTGTTCAATTCATTATATGTCATTTCAGTATGTATTCATGCATGGTGTGTGCAATATCAAACTTGTTGACAGATTTCCAAAGAGATAAAATTAATGATACATTCATATTTTCAAGGCCTGCAATTGTTTGCTGAAAGAAACAAAATTTCGAAAAAAAAACAAGGAGGCATTTTTTTAAGGACAGCCTTTTCGATTTAGGCACGGCTGAAATATCCCCATGAAAATTTTTTAAGCATCATTCTTTATAGGGTGTTGAGAATTCTATGGAAAATTTTGAAATCTTTGCTTCTTCGATTCACCCTGTATTGAAATCAAAAAGAATAATATAACCAGTGAAGTGATCTTTCACTGCAAATACATCAAATACTCAGATCCGAAGTTGCAACTTCATTACTGCTACAGAAAGATGTCTCTAGGTCAACCAGAAATCAGTGAAACTGAAGTTGAAAGAATTGTTATAATGAATAATTTTTTTTGTAATGATGGAAATGAAAGTATTCGACCCCAGAGAATATTTGGAATATGATACAAATACACTCTGACTGCTCGAAGTAGTATTAGTAAAGCAAAATGGAATGAATTCGTCAAAATTTGAGATGATTTTATGAAAGTACTCGAAGGATGGAGAATTTTCGTTTTGATTCAGTTACCATCATTTATATTTCCAGAGGAAAATATGGATCATAGTGATACTTCCTTCAGCTTCAGGTCTCCTGATTTTCGGTTGACCTAAAGACATCTTCCTGTAGAAGTTATGAAGATAAAACTGCGGATCTGAGTATTCCATTAATCTTTCATTGAATGACCATTCCACCGGTTTTACATATAAACTCCTTGGATATCAAAACAGTGTGAATCGGAAAAGCAAAAATTCCTGAATATGTCATCAAATAACTAACACTCTATATGAGCATATCAGTTCAAAATTTTTCATGAGGGGATTTCAGCTATATTTTCGATTGAATATTTTTCTATAGTCGTTTTCGAAATGTCGACCCCCTTAGCAAACAATAGTAGGCCTTGAAATTATGAATATTTCAGATCTGTCCACATCGCCAGAAAGAGCTCGTTGAGTATTGTATTAGTATTAATTTTTTTTGACCGTTCAATGAAAAACAAAGTTGATGATGGCTCTAAGACGAAACATCGGATCACGGATCTATTGTTTCCATTTGATAGAGCAGAAAAAGTGGCAATGATGAAACCACTGTTTTTTCAAATATCTTCGGAAGTATCCGGAATTTCCAAACATTTGAGGCGAGATTTTGATCAGCATTTAATTTCACAGATCGGACCGACTTTGTATCTGATGTTATGGTTACTGAGATCTATTGAAAAGTTTTTCGTCGCATCTGACGCCTATTATGTAGGTGAATGCCCACTACGAAAAGAGTTAGAGTTTTGGTGAAATGATTTATGTAGTAATCGGGCAGAATAGTTTCATCATCATCATCGTGATCTCGATATATGCTGACACCCTCATGAACGTCGTCAATAAATTGACGTAGGTTTTTCGAATGGAAATTTTTCGGTTACAAAGTGATAATAATTGTATATCTTCGTATCCCATGTAGTTTTTGTTATCATGATGCGAGGTTTCAGAGCGATATCATGTAACTGTGCGGAAGAGGAACGCCAGATTTTATGAGTTGTATCTCGAGGAAGGGTGTTTAGGGTCATTGTGTATTCCAGTCATTCTCTTCCTTCCGTTTAAGTCTCCAAGATATCCATAGCTGGCATCATTAGACGTGATACAAAATGATTCATTCGAATTGCTCGCCAGATCAGATTAGATTCGATTATATTATTATATTTCACGGGTATATTATGTGTATTCGAACGAATGGAAAGCTTTTCAGTTCTATAGATCCATGTATGATTTGTTGACAATTTTGTAAAGATTGCTGGATGCTGGATCTCCTGTGTTCACACTCATAGAGCATACACATATGTTTAGTTTTCCGCAGGTATCTCAGGAAAGTCTACATTCAGGCATGTAGAATGTTATCACTCCTGATAAGCCTAACTGATGTCACACACGAATTTGACATTTCATCTGTATTAAAGAAAGTTAGGATGAGAGAAAATGTGGCGACATACGATCGTAACTACGCCATTGGTTGACGAAACTCAGAAATGAAAACTCCAAGTGATCGCCTTGATTCATCTGGAATAGTATACCGAGTTCAAATATCCTTCCTACAGGAATATGTTCACTATAATTGGAAATGCAAAGTTCAAGGCTTCCTATTCAGACGCATGAGTGCTTTCTTGTCTTCAATACGGCTGGGATAACTATCAACTTGTAATTTTCTAATGAATCTCTCGCTGGATTGAAAATTCCGTAGCATGTATACTTCCTTACGTCCACGTCTTTTGTTGGTTATGGTCAGTCATTCCCAGAATTCTTAATATTGCCTATTGCATTTTTTAGTGGGCTGTGACCACCGAATTGAATATTGAACTAGAGTGATATTGAATTTGAATATAATGATAAACGAACGAATGCAAAAGTACCTACCTCATCATTATCAAGCAATACACGCCTATGACGGCAGACACTGACCTACCACATATCATCACATCGCGATGATGTCGGCACAGATACGTGATGTAGGTCTACCTATTCACATATACATCTGATTTGATTGTTAATGGTAGCACTTGCTTGCGCTGATGATTCTTGCACTAAGTAAATCAGGTGGTACGGTTTGCGCACACAAAATTTTCATGATTTTTTTCTTGTTACTGAATGTGTAGTCAGATTTGAATTCATTTTTCATGCCAAGGTGCTCAGATGTTTGAATTATTACTATCGGCTGAACTGTGATTATTCTTCATCAGAGATGGCAAGTGTTCACTAATGAACTCTTATTTTTTGCGATTCGATCTGTCTTTCCTGAATCAAATCAGACTGGTTCAAGAAGTTATTCATGACACCGTACAAAACCATCCTAAGGAAAGTCCTGCTCGCTGTTTTCATTTCAAACCCTGTTCTATGCATATTCACCCCAAATTCGAATCGATATGAAGATCGAGCATCGCGGTTATAAAATAAATTATGCAAAAGCCATTCAAATGTGAATTTAATCTCTCAATTCCGTTAGGTGGATCTTCTCGTTGCAAATAATCCTCCAATATCATCAAAGCGTGGATGTATATTGAATCTACTGGTTTCACGAAACAAGATAAAAATGAGAACAGGTGTCTGAATATACAAGTACCTTGGAAGATGTTTGCTAGGGGCGTGACATTTCCGCAGATCTAGAAGAATCTATTTACTTTTTTCCTTCAATACATAGTTGTCATAGGAAATGGAATAATCATGAATATATTTCACATCATATCTTGTGCACATATGGGTTGTTGTGTGTGTTTGAATAAATATAAATTTTCGACAATGTAAATTCTCAAATTACGTATACATGATTGAAAGAATAAAGAGAGAAGAAAACAGTTCATTGAAAAAGATCATCAATTTTTTCTTGCATTTTCTATAATCCAATCTTAATTTCGAGTCTGAAGTCTAAATTTCAATTCCAATGGTATTTCGATCCAGTGTAACTGAAAACTGTTTCATAAAATAATTGTCTAACATTTAATATTTTTTTTTTCTCTTTGAAATGATGGAGCCGAAGGGTAGTCGTATGAATACGTTCATTCAGGAAATACTAATGAATATACAATAATGATAAACAGTAATGATAAATCAACAAACAATAACACTGACTACACAATAATCAATAATACCTGATACCTAGATCACTACATCGGACTCCAACCTAATATTGTTGAGAAAGAAAACATGAGTAGAAATGAAACAGAGATGAATTAGAAATGAAGTTGAGAAGAAAATTTGAAAAAATAAAAGTTGTTTTTTTTTTCATGGTTCCTTGTTTTCCTTGTTCCTTCTCCTTTTTCGTTCCAAAGCATTTCTGAAATTAGGGGCATATTTGAAAAAGGAATATGCTCTCTTTTTGACCTATTCATATGTTTTTTTCGACTCTCAGTTTCTCCAAAAATGACATCAAGTTTTGATTTCCACGAGGAACATCGTGTATACCATTACATTTTGGAAGACTTCCTCATACCGTCCATCGATAATACTTCCCAGAGTACGTCAGAGTATCGTTATTTGGAAAAATTATGCTCCAAGTGAAAAAAATGTTTTGGTTCACTTTGCACCTATTCGAATCTCAAAACATTCCGGAATATCGAAATATAACGATAGTCTAGAATCATTTACATAATTTGGAATGATTTGAAGAGGTGCAAGGTTATCCAGATGTGTTCAGACAGGTGAAATATCAACTATTGGGTATCAGTGGATTCTCAAACTCGGGAAGTTTTTGAAAATGTAGTGATATACAAGGTGTTGCTATTGAAAATCATCGAAATCGATAGTAGCTGAAGAATTTTCAGTGTTCATATTTCTGTTGAATGAGGAACAATTTTTGCATCTGTTTGATTTTTGATCCTCATTTTCATTTGAAACCAATGAGGGGTATATTAACTGTTCACGATTCAACTGAATCCTTCCTAATTGAAGAGATATGTTATTCAAGAATAGGAACAATGTTCTAGATTTCGTGTATGAATTGGTATATTATCGAACAAGTCATACAAGCGTTGTTTCACTAACGATTACATTAATCACGAGCGCAGCATAGCGAAGCGAGTGTTCTTGTATTGTTCAGTATTCTTCAGTTCTTGTATTCTTCAGTGAGTATAATGTTGTCATAAGTGTATGGTGGAGTTAAACTTCATTTCTTATTGAAGGATAAATAACCATAGTGATGTTCCTGAAATTTCAAAAAGCAACTAATGTTCATTCAGCGCTGTGAATATGATTTGTATAAATAAATTGTATAATAAATATAATTGATTTGTATGCAAGTAGAAAGCATTATACTTTTGTTAGTTGGTGATGATTCTTGATATATATCTCTCACCATATAGGAAATCATAAGCTAAAATGGGTATTTTCAATTTGTTCGTGATCTTCTATCTAGATAATAATAATGACTTCATCCGAAATAGGTGAGCCTACTATTCGATGGAATCATCTATTTTATGGTGCTAAGGAATATGAATGATTACGAGAAATAAAAACAAGAGAAACAAAAATGGATCATACGAGATTGCACATCACTCATCACAACAGATGTTAAGTTCCGAATATCAGTACATTGCGAATTTTATAAAAATAACACTATGGAAGAATGTGGCAAAGCCTTTGGAAAATGAAGAAATCACAGAATCCAACACAATAAAACACAATCGATTCTGTAAACTCCTGGCATGCTGTGTCCTCTGTGGATTGTATGACGATATTATCACTATTATAATTATTCCGACAGTCGAAATTGGAAATAGAGAAAAAAAGTATCGCCTTTGTAATTCTGCATATATTGGGCTGAAATGTTGAAATCCAAATAGAACGAGATGACAAAGAATCTGTCAGAATCGATTCAGATTGAATCGAATCAAAAATATGAATATAGGTATATTGATAGAGATACATACACATCCAAGTCGTCAGTAACATTCTCAGGTCCGGATCTGTAACGAAAAAAATCTGGTGAACGAGCCTGCTAGGCAGTTCGGAGAAGATCCGTGGCAGCGCTTTCCTTAGTGTTTCAATGCATTTTGAGTTTAATTAAAACGACCATGTAATCGAAATTCTTAAAGTAGCAAGGTGGCGTGCCACGGAATTGCCCTCCCCAGAGGCAGAAGAGGGAGAGTGCAGAATTCGCGTTCTCCGTAACACGTTCCAGTGCCTACTTGACGCCTCTCGTGTTTCTAAATAACTTTATTAAAGTGGCGGATCGGAGAAGCATTCAGCTTTTTGCATTGTTTCCTGATGCAAGAGGCATTTGGGTATCCGAAACGAAATTTGAGCGCGCAGCATGAAGGGAGATCATTAGTTCAGGTGGTGTACTTACAGAGGAATGTTGAGAATATGGTTATTTCCCTGATAATGCAACGGTTATAGGGCTCTGGAAACCTGATGAGTAATTATCGGAAAAGATCTCGAAATGAGACGCTCTATCCAATTGAGGAAGACATGGGGTTGGAGTGTTGTTGGCAGGAGTTTCACTATTTTTTGAAAACCAAGCATGAGTACGTTGGAATGAAGCTTAGATACTCGTATTCTTCTAGTTGTACAGCAATAGCTATACACATCGTTCCACGACGAACTGTCAGGATTGATTTCCCAGAAAATTGACTATCTTGAGAACATTAGGAAGAATTTTATGTCAATAATCACATTTGCAGGCCAGAACAAAACTCTCAATTTCTCCTATATGAAAGCCTTTGTTATTCAACCAGTTTCCTAGTAGGAGTGGATCTATTCCAGTGCACTGCGTTGATATTCCGATAATAAATAAATGAAAGGTGATTAAAACTTTATGATCAATTTCAAATTGGAAAAAGACTGATTTTCTCGAATGGAAATAACTCATTCGAAGACTGTTCTCCGAGAAATTGATCGTATTAGTTCATTGTGGGACACCCTTAATATTGTAGTACTGAATGAATCAACCTGTGTGTCGAAAGAACTCAGTCACTAAAAATAAATCAGATATTCAAGTCAGAATTCTTTCATTCAACATATTATTCATTTCGTTGTTCCAATACTTTGGATTGGCTATAGCTCTCAGTTCCCAATTGATATTTCCGAGTTGGGGTAGCTAAACCCTGCTAAGGAGACAACTGCTTCCCCATCTGTACTGCGAAACGGTTTTTTATATTTTCTAAAACCAAATTCAACCTCATCTTCATCTTCTGATCTATATTCAATCCTGATTTTCGAAACTGACACACATTATATGCATTCCTCTCTAAAATGGACATCCATCAATATCGGGAACGTTTCATCATTCCTATAGTACTGAACGATTTCAGAATTCCTTTTGGAATTTGGAGTTTCTCACAGAAACCTACTTCGAATCTCTGACCATTAGAGGGCCCTAGCTTGATACATGATATAGCGAAGATGATTTCATCATCAAACAAGAAATGGGTACATGAATAAGGATGATAAAGTTAAGAAATCTTGATTTTTCATAGCTCATATATCTGTTATAAGTCCCGCTAGGCCCCAAGTGTGATAGATCGATGAATTCAGCTCTCCAGAGTGGAACTGATTCCATATATATTGATAATATATGATATAATATATAATAAATGCGAATGTCGTTATTTTTCTGTTCAAAAATTGGGTAGGTATGGGTATTCACATATCAATTTGGAAAATCCCACCTGATTGTGTCAGTAGTCTCTAATGAGATTATGGAAGGGGTTGTATTCAATATTGGCAATGGTTCTGAAAGAATTCTGAAGGTATTCAATACCTTCATCAGGTCCTCCTCGCAAGACTCCGTATAGGTCATACTCGACTTACCCATGGACATATCATAGGCAAAACAGAAGAACCACAATGTGATATTTGTCAGACAAAATTAACCGTGAAACACATTTTCCAAGAGTGCCCATTATACTACCAACAAAGAGAGGACAATAACATCCCAGAGAGTATCACCCAGACCTTAGGAGAATGCTGTGCAGCCGACAATGTGATAAACTTTTTAAAACAAAGCAATATCATAGACAAAATTTAGATTCGTTAAACACTATCAATGTATGTACTGTAAATTGTCTTTAATAACTGTGAGAGTTGATGAGACAAAAAATAAAGCTATTTAAAAAAAAAAAATACCTTCGAGACGATGGATAATCTCCAGTCCAGTAGTTCGTTTCGAAAAATATTATATGAGGACCATATCTCCATCTCATGATGTAGATAGATGAATCACCTGTTGGAGTTCGATGCACATGAAAACGAGTTATGATCATTATGGGCAGCATATCTATTATGTCTGTACGTTTTTCGTCATCAGTTCTGCTAATACCCTACTGATTTGAAGGTCACGAACCACGCTTGAAGACATTATCAGATAGAGATGTGCCTCAACTATGTATATCTCTATGTTCTTTCATAGATATGAAGTCTGACAGAACAATGTTATTGTCTATCGAAATTTATCATTGTGAATCAAGACAGCAGATGTTGTGGTGAATAGGAACTGCTGAATTTCCTCATTATTTTTTCAGTGAGACCGACAAGAATGAATCTGACAGGCATTGAAAATCACGTAGTTCAGGGAACCAACGTGAAGCTAGATTGCGTCGTTTATGGAGCTAGGCCAGCAGCCACAGTCAGATGGACCAACGGCTCTAATCCTGTCATCGAGAAAGATCTCATCGGATCCAATCAAGAAGTGAGTAAATGAATCATCAAAAATGCAAATGAATAATATACTCAATCTTCCGATGAATGAATGATCCACCACCATCCTGAGAACCAAATGTGTATCACCTCAAAATGAAAAAACGGAATCTCAATAGAGTTTTGAAGATATTCTACTCTCGTGAAATGATTTTCCAATCGAAAGAAATCACCTCTCATGATTAATATATTCAGAGTTCCACTTCTGTTTTCTTCGATGATAATACATGATAATACATACATGATAAGACATGATAAAAAATGAATGATTCTTTGAAGTTCGATCGAAATTCATTTTCTGGCTTCCCCCGGTTTCTTTTCCTGTGAGAATCATATCTCTGGAGGATTCCATCTATCGAGCTGGATGAAAATACTAAGATACTTGCAAACCTAACACAAACTCCTCCTCAAATTGTTCTTATATAGTCTTCTTCACGGAACCTTTTTGCCCGGTTGTGAAAGTAGGACTTTTTGAACTTCACGATGGCGCTTTCTGGTATGCTCAGCCTGAAGGGCTTCTAGAGCATCTCATCTTCCTGTGGTGTGGTTTGTAATGGAACCAGCAACAACTGTGAACATTCGAAGTCCGTGTGTAGTCGTATTTCAGCTCCACATGGATGGTGCCTGGTTCCCTAGGCATTCAATTATTGAGCTGGCGTCTATTTTGTGACTATCAGGGGGGTTTTCAGTCGTTGGGGGTAGCCGTGTATCTGTGTAATGCAAATTCATCAGCCAAAATCTTCTTTGTTCTGATTCTTTGTTTCCATGGATAGATGATTGCTCACTGCTCACCTGGTCTTCTCACCTTGCCCTACCATACGTTATCAGTCGTCCAGTAGCTGCTTCTTTGACCTTTTGACCTCTCTCTACACCTGGGGTAGTAATTTGTAAGCTCATATAGTCCTGTATTCGAGTGATTTGCGATTCGTGGGAACCACTTTTCTGTCTCCTCTTTCATCATCTTGGTGTCCGGAGTAGATATTTTTATCGAGCATCTAGTATGCATTCAGGTTTCCCGACTCCGTTACCGTTACCGTTCCTGATGAAAATATAAAACATTGTCTAGGAGCTTGAATCTATTCATTTTGGGAAAAGATCATTTCAAAATTGCACGAGCATCATGAATAATGCCATAATATCTGCGCGAAGGCTCGCGAAAATAGTAGATCATGGATAAGTTTCGATCACGTTAGAGACGTAAAAGGGTTGGTCTTGCATATCTGCCCCTATGCTAAGGTGGCGTACGTTTGTTCTTCATCTTTATTGTATATATTACCTGTCCAGTTTGTAGAGAGTGTACCCAGCAAATGAGCAACAAGAACATATCATCACATACAAGAACGTGCAAATATCCGTGCTAGTTGAAACTCTGTGAGAAAGGTTTCGCTGAGGCTAGGCGAACGATACAGTGTCTTCATACAAGACTGGCGACAGCAGGCTCATAATTTGCCTCCTAATGACTGGTAGGCGTAGCTCATGAGTCGCCAATATTTGAATCGTAGCTTGATCATCAGAAACATTTCTTGACTGAATTAAAACAATCCACAAATAACTCAACCAGACATTTCATATATCAATACTAGAAGATATATATGATATTATTGATGGTAATAAACACACGAAATTATTTTCATACGAACGTACGAACATGAACATACGTATAAAAAAATATGGACACATGGATTTGTGTTCGCATATCGCGCTTCCAATACTGAATTATTGAGCAATGTCTGAAATTAGGGAGAAATAAATAACCAGGACTATGATCTGATCTAGAAAGTCAAGACAGATATTATTGTGACCAAAGAACACGTATGAAACTGTAAATGCCCACTGTCGAGTTCAGATATGTACTTGTCCATTCAGAGAAATATATGGAATATTCCCCCGTTCATCCCTTCAAGAATTCAAGATTATCCGATGCGTCATCCTTCGGAACACACTTTTCGACATTTCTTGTAGCCCACATCTCGGGGTGTGAGATGACATGCTATCCATCTTGACAAAATAATTAATGCATTCTGGGTATACTACGTGGATAGATCGATCAATGATGTAGTAAAAAATTCTCAATCCATTAAGCTCCACCTTGATATCAACTTCCCGAGAGAAATCTGAACAGCATTGTGATTATAATGAATATGATTAATAGTTCTGGAGTTGTACGCTCTTTTTAATAACTGCATGAAAAAACTTGTAATTACTACCATAAATCAATATTTCAGTTAGTTGAACACGGAGTGTCTCAGGATTAATGCAACGTTGTATGCTCCATTTTGGGATTTCACCAGCTGAGATTGGAATTATATATAATTCCGTTGCTTTCATATCGAAAACTATCACCTGATATCATTCAAAGGATAATATGGCAAGAAGTGCTCCTCTAACGTGAATCGGTGGGTGATTCGACCGATTCAGCGCAATATCGGGAGGGACGCATTTTCAGCAAATTATTTTCAATGAAAAATTGAGAATGACAACATGTTTTCTTCAACATGTATGATCATAAAACATCTCCTGATCCGAGATACTTGAATACTTGATACATGTGCAATCGAACAGTGTGCAGCAGGCAGACTTATATACAAACCTAACCGATGAAATTAAGCTACTCAATTCGCACAGTAAACTTTTTGTATTAAGGAAGATTCAGTCAAAGCAGGTGGATTCGCCTTTGGACGTTCTGAATTCCACGAAAGAAAATAGTTCAAGCGATAATATTCCAAATGTGTCGGATCTTTTTGATCATGTGTCAGTTGCCCGCAGAGAAAAGTCGTTTTCTGAATTAGATAGGTAGATTTTCTAGCATACTACACTTCTGTTAGTGGGTAGGCTTTCAAATAATGCCTATTCAGAACCCGTTCAATGCTCAATGTGTCAGAAACTATGACAGATCGAACCATCCCACTATATCTTTTCGAATTGAGGACATGATCTTGAAGGAAATGTGTGAATATATAGGGTGTTCATCAAAAACAAATCTATTTGTTCATCAGATGACTCATCAGAGCAATTGTTAAATTTTCAGTATTTCGAGAAGATATACAAGAGACCAAAGAATCTATGTCATCCAACTTCTCATAATGAAATAGTTATGATGGAGAGGGAGGAAGTGGGCAAAATATAATGACTATCCCTGCTACCTCTGTGCTGGAGCTGATTTTTTACTGAGGTAACAGCTTCTCGATTGAAATCTCTGGAACTTTCGAAACAAATTTATCTTCAGCTACACGCTTTGATATGTATGATACACATTCTCATGATTTCGCTCTTGATACCGGTCTCACACATGAAGTTGATGTAAACACAAGAGAACTGAATGAATCATTCTGATTCATGAGGTTTCTGAGGACGCTGAACACGTCGTTAGCCTGAGGATATGATCAAAAAAAATAGATGAAGATGCATTGAACACATTAATAACATTCCATGTTCACATATGCACGGCATATCTTGGTGACGATGATCAGATGTTAGATGCTTGAATTGTTCGGTCAGTGTCGCATTTTCCGAAATGAATCTAGTCCTTGCGAACTTCAGGTTTCGGCCGAGATTTCCTCCTTGATTACCAATCCTTATCGGTAAATACTGGTATGTTCCAACATTAGTGCTGAAAGGCCAACAAACTATTCGCTTTTATATAATTTTGGTGACGGCACTGGTGACGATTTTGTCAGAATATTTTCATGAAATCATTTTGAATCATTTCAGAAGAAAAAGAACTCGAATTGCGGGAGAAAATATAAAAGATATTCAGTTTCCATTACTTCCCGTCAGCTTCCATGATTCATGGTGTAGATTAGAATTCGGGATGAAAAGGTGTCGCCTGTTATGACTTACGGGTCTGGTGCTCGAAATTAAGAATTGTTTCTCGAAAAGACCCTTTCGCCCATATCTTCTAATTTGAGTCAGCATTCATCTGGGATATTTCGCGATATTTCGAGAATATTTTCAGCTTCCTGCTGTTTGTTTCCACACTTTCGCAAAGATGGATACCTTACAATAATAGATCTCTGACACCCTTATATTCTCGTGGATCTGGACGAATTCGAACCCACAAATTGTCAAACATTTCTGGTTATAGTAATCTCTCACAGGAATTGTATGTTCTGAAAATCATGCGAATGGAAAATGTTGGAAACTCATTGATGAGTTTTCATACTTCGAACTTCAAGCTGAGAATCTCTCCAGAAATCACAGTCAAACCAGTAGAAGGTTGGAATCTATATGCATTGGAAAAATATCTCTCATTATTTGAACCAATCTGTGAGTTGATTCGAAATTCACTCAGTACATGTACCTCGTCGGGTCGAGTTCATTTCAAGGAAATCGACAAAGGATGAATATAAGCTGTGAATACGTATAGGCGAATTCGATTGTGAATTTTCTGGTTCTAATTATCCAGTTTGATATTTGCGGATCAGATGTTTCGCTGTAGGCGATTAACGCGAGGTTCGTAGTTATTATTTCGAAATGAAAAAAATTGTGCATCAATATAATGATGATATTTATCGACGGGGTAACTCTCTTCTTTCATTCCGTCAGGTGAACTCCGTTATTTCGAAATCAAATATCAAATCCTTGGAAACATCTGGATTTACGTGCTTTCGAGAATAATTCCAAAAACATCTCGATCATCTGTTTTCTTGGTTTGTAAAAAAACTATGCGATGATTTCAATCAGGAATGTTCAGCAGTTTGATCAGCCATGTCGGAAAGTGATACTTCGTCGGATGAAGCGACGATAAGAACCTCCGAAAAACAGTCTGTTCAATGATCGAAGATAAGAACGTATTCAAATTTTGAAAATCAAGGTTTGATGAAGTTTTACCGGATCGACCCATCTATCTGTCGTCTGTCGACCACGAGGAAACATTTGATTAATGATGTGACTGTTTTCGGCATTTCGTCATCTTGAAAACACAACATTTAAATAATGTACTATCAGACATTCATTCGTGAATCATAATTAGGTAGAATCAAAATGAAATCAAAGTTGCTGAAAAGCTCATTGGGGATTTTCCAAACATATTCTCAAATTCGATGCAGTTGAATAATAGTTAACAAATCTCAATGATGTTTTTTTGTCTCTTCAATTTCGTTTCTACATAATCTCGTTATTATTCATATATGTTCAACATTTCGTTCCGAAACTGATCACTCCGTTTTTGACTTCGATTTCATTGTTTCTCTTTGGTTTATACAGCTGTTGCTATTCGAATCTAAGAAATGTTTCAATCATTCAACAATCTAACTATCTGATAGTAACTGTACAATGCCATGAAAATAGAATACTTTTATCTCCACGAAAAATCGAATCATGCGGCATTTTCCCTGCAACCTTCAAGTAAGATCAAGGAAAAGATGCAAAAGTACTTATTATTCTTTGTAGTATCTTGGCTGGGAATCTTGAAACGGATCGAAATGAAACGAACAGGCTGGACTAAATTTGAGTTGCATCATTGGGATCTCATAAACCTTAAAAGATAAGGATCGGTAGAAAAGTTGATTAGTTTGGTGCTTGATGAAATTCTATCTTGACATGAAATATATTCCGAAATGATTGTTCATTCTCCACTTTTTCGAAGAATCCAAGATGATGTTGTCACATTTGGAAACCTCTTTTTTTCAAATTTTGTATTTTGTCATGGTTCGCTTTCCTGAGTTGGTGTTCTGTCTCCTTATGTGATTGACTGACGGTTCTACTCCCACTATGAATTTTCTTCAGTATATCAATATTAGGAGTGTTCACCAGTACATCCGAGGATTCATGATTAATCATATAATCACAATAAATCATATAAATACGATAAATCATCGAGTTGATGAATCATTATGCGTATCCTGAACTGCTGAGGTAATCAAGAATGAATTGTGTACAGTTATGAACTTGTTTGAAATGTTTGAATCCTATAACAGTCTAATTTTTTATTTCATCAACTTCCTAAATTGAGGCTAGATTCTGCCTTCAGCGTCTTCCTGTATATATGTAGGTATAAAATCTTCTCCATTTGCATGAAAATTCAACATTTCCAGGTGGAAATTCATTAGAATCAATATATCACCACAGGCTATCTGATAGTGTCAAACCTCGAGTGGAAAAGTGTCACTTTGCCCCCTAGTTGAATAAATAGATTTTGTATAGATCATTGAGAAGTTGTTGCCACAATCAATATATCACGAAAGAAAATATTTTGGAATCGATCTTCAAGAATGAATAAATGGGATTACCATTAACCATTATTGCTAATAATATGACTCTTTCTTCTTTCAGTATCCGATAACTACGAAATACAGACAAGAGGTGAGTTAATGTTTTCCTAGATGTTAAGTGAATGGAAGCATACAACGCATTTCATTTCTGACATAGAGTCAGTCTGGATTCCATTGAACCAGGTCAAACAACATAACAACTAACTCAAGAATAATTCATTTATAACACTTACACTACTCAGGAAATTTCCTTCGAGCTCGGAGCTATCAAATAAATCCGAATGAATGGCGTTCAAAGGAGAAACCCACTCAACCCTCTCGGTGCCTCAACCATGTTTTCTAGTCGCGAGCCTTTCGTGTATCTTTCTTGTATCATGTAATGAAATCGAATTCCACAACATGGAAGAGAAAATAATTAGTGCAGCTCCTTCTCAATTGAGGTGGATGAGATTCTTGTTAGAATAATATAAACGTATATTTCACAATACACCTGCTGGAATATTTCGCGAAATTCTATGATTTATCACTGAATGAATATATCCGGAAAAATATACATGGTTGGGCAAAAATACCGACGGCGCGATTACAGCAGAACGGAACGTCTTATCAAAACTGTGACAGAAAAGACTTTAATCTGTAATCGACGAAGTCTGCTGATCCTCAGGTTCATTTTGAGATACCTACTGTGTTACTTAACATTGTTTTTATCTTTAGATAGAACTCGGCACCCACTTCTGAAAATTGAATATGGAAATGGGAAATTCAATATTAATCAATAGAACACCTTGTTACCAGAATTCTTCCGTCTGCCAAATTGTTACTTTCCAGTGTCAAAAAATAACTGCACGTTGAGAAATTTCACGAAGAAAAGTGTTTTAATTGTGTTGAGAACGGGAGCAGTTTCATTCACGAAACGTCCACCAAGATAAGTAGAAGTTCCATACTTATCGAATATATTTGTATTTCCGAATTTTTCAGGAACCAGGTGTCACTGAAGAATTGAAAATTTTGTCTTTTAGGTATCTAACGGTTCAATTTCAAGCGTAGGACATTTTGGGCAGATCAAAAAATCTGTCCCCACTACAAGTATATTGAAATAATTTTTGATAACTTCACTCCATTTTTCAGAAACGAGGAGACAAATTCCCACAAAAAGCTGAAAAATGATTGTTTCTACCTATTTATGTATTCCATAATATTTGTGGTCTTTGCAACTATTCTACTGGTTTGCTGTTATGCGTGGATACGAAATTATTTCTCAGGACCAGCTTCAGAGATAGTCATGATATTCGATATTGTGAGGTTATCAGTGTCGCCAGATTCGATAGTGATATTTGCAATGTTGCCAAGTCAACCGTTCTCATGATACTCTGGGTAACTGGGTGGAATGGACACTTCTATCTGTTTTCATCGCATATTTTTCAGCTACTCATCATCGCCAAGACCTGGAAATTTCGGAATATCTATTCTGCTAGATGATTCAATGATTTTGAGATTCAAAACGAGGGAAATGCGTATAGAAGGTTCCATTTATAGATTCAAGCAATGTTGACAAGCTGAATTCAATGGAACAAAAATAACTGAAATGGAAAGGAGGTCTCATCTGAAGAAAAAGTTAACAACAGCATCATGAAAATGGTTAACATGGCAAAATTAAATCAGGCAACGCCAATACCCTCTTGGAATGAATATTCATGTTTTTTTTCCTGGAGCCGGTCCTGAAATATGGCACTGTATAACGTGTTGTGCGATATAGTCTGGACAAAGCTTCAGAATAACAGAAGGAGAGAGTAATCAGCAATCCTAGCAAGGCTAATTATCATAACAATCACTGCAAGTTATGAAAAGTGTGATATGGAGAGTGAAAAATCATCAGAACTTTTTATTTCAGGTGGACAGACATTTCCAGAGTATCAAAATCATTTGCTGTATTGACATAACCTAGCTGTTTCCTATCGTACAATTTTTCTGCAGAAGTAACTAATAGATCGTTAACGGCTACCATTTTCTTGTGTTCACTGAATGAAGGATCTCTGAAATTTTCTCATTGGATGTACCCGTTCACACCCTTATCCATCGGGGATTTGAGCTGGAAGATATATCACGAAAAACAAGGATATTTTCGGCAGTTGCCTAACGCTCGGTCGTCAATTACTTCACACAGGATATCCGCGCCTGTTCCAGTTAAGCGAAATCGGAAGGGATCAGTTGTGAGAGATGCCAACACCTGGAAATCAATCGGCCATGAAATGAAATTGAGACGGGATTTGAGGGGTGATGCTTTAAGTCCTCTAGCGAAATCGTTATTTGAAGAGTTCAAAAAAGAGATGCCCAAGTGTTCGGTGCGAGGGGTTCCGGTAATCACATCGAAATATGAAAAATTTACTATCAAGTTGTATGACATCCAGTATCTCTGCTAATTCAGAATGTAATGGATTGCGAAATGTATACATTCGATTGAGAATCATCATCATCAGGCACGTTTCATGGGCATGCGAAAAAATTTCATTATAAGATTTCGCCTGATTTTCAGTACAAAGTTTCAGACGATTCCAAGTCTTCAACAGAGTCTAGAGTGAATGATTTCGAAGGAAAAACCTTGGTTGAAGTGAACTTGAGGGAGTATCTATACCGAACATGTAACACACATCTTCAAAGTCGCCCTATAAACCAATGACATGATTCGACACAACGACATGCAGTCCCACCTGATTCTCTTGTTGTTCAAGAATTTCAGGAGATGACGTCCCTTCGAGGTCACTGTTCCAAGGTCATCAGCAGGAATCTTTACTCTATTTTATTTTTTTTCCGACAAGAATCTATCATATCACCATACCGGCACTTCAATACTGAATGAAGATGCTAAACTTTGTTAAATTCTTTGTTATGATTTTCTTCCAAATAAAAACAATTCTCCATTTCGAACAGAAATACGAACAGAACTTACCACAGTCATCATCATTTTGCTTCGTCACAATGATCAGATCAAGATCAAGATTTGATAATGATGGAGATTGTGGAACGTTTTGGGAAATTGATCCAAAATTCGAAATTGATCTCAAACAATGCCTATTTGTCTGTTGTCTCGAGTAATTTTGCCAGAACTCTTGAAATCGTCAACAATGACTAACAAATTTAGAGAAAACTGAAGAAAATAGTGACTGCAGAACGAACAAAAGTGACGATGTGTCATCTATATGTGTATCTGATCCGTGGCTCGATAGATATAGATGACTTAGAATATTTTCTGGAAAATGAGTCACTCATCATCAAGGACCCAAACATCATGCATAGTTTGAAATAATGTCAAAATGAATCTGGAAAATACCTACCTACTGAAAGACTTCCCTTCTGATCTGTTCTAATCGTATCATTCGTATCTTCCATAATTGTTCCTTGTGTGATAAATAGAATAGGCGATTTTCCTCTGAATGGAATGATAGAAGGTTTCACTAGAGAGTATCGAATAAATTATTCGACTCCCTTCGAATTCCTCTCCGAAGGAAGAAGTACCTACTTTGCATGCATTGAACGAAACAAATCCTTCGAAAGCATTGAGTCTATAGAACGTATTTCGGAAGCTTTCATGAGTTATAAATATTTTATGAATATCTAGTGAACCGTGAAATGTGTGTCCTAGTTTATCTTAATGTGACTGTTTACTTGAGAACTATACAACGTCAGTTTGAGTTTGAGAAGCTCTGTGGGAGTATTATGTTCGTGAAGCAAACTGGAGTGATTCGAGTATTGTATTAAATTCATATTTCCTGAACCGGTGTGAATGAGTATTCTTCACAGCTCTTGCTTATGCAAGCAGTATCGTTATTAAAATGTGATGCTAACGAATGTATGGACGTACTGAGAACACTCATCTTCAACATGAACTTCTGTTGAATGAATATTCATTCGTTCAGTGATATCTATTTGTGGAACTAGTGTCAAGGAATTTAGATCACAGCGTCAAACGTACAATTTTCTTTTGCGATCGAATCATTTTATATGATTCTTCAAAATATTCAGATTCCGAACTAACAATTGGAAATCAATTCTGGGAATTGGCACTGTCAAACGCTTGTGGCCATCAATGAGAACAAATAAACTGTCGGTATTGGAACAGTTTTCTGTGTTTATTGTTCATAGATATATTTCGTGATCAAAAATGCAGAATGCAAGTATTTTTCTACACTGCTTGAAGAACTAGCAGTTTTTCAACGATAGCAGGAAGGAATTATGAATGAAGTCGCAAAATTTCTTCTACTACAACTTCTTGTACTGGAATCGGAGTTGGGACATTTTTTAATGGAAAAAAAATTGTCGATTCCAGCTACAGCTCACCAATTCACAACCTAGATTGATAGTCTGAAAATATCAATGCATCCTCAATACAATTTCGTTGCCTAAGCTCCAAGTCTCTTCACGGAAATTATCATCCTGCATGAATTGAGTTGATATAGCTGTCAAAATTACCTACTAGTGAAAAATATTGCTCAGAAGTATTGAAAACTCAAACTCAAGAAACATAAAATATGAAGAAAACAATAAGATTCATGAATCATTTAGACAGTGTGTTGAGTTAAATTTCACCTCAGGATATCTTGATTCCATTGGTAATTATGAAGTAACCCACCATCCGAAAATGAGACAGTGATGAAAAAATCCTGAAACCGGTTCACTTTTCTCAGAAGGATACATCTTTGACTTATCGTTGAGATGCATCTCTCTCAACCCCACACCATTTCTCGAAATTCAAATAGAATTACCTATCGTGTGATACATCATTCGATAAATAATTTCACCAGGATTCCAGCCGTGCAATTTCGGTTGATTTGATTGATTCAAGATACGAATACAGCCAATAAGACTCCACTTCAGTTTGGTTTTGGATTCAATGGCTTGATCTTTCCATGAAAAACATAATATGCAGCACATTTCTTGTCACACCAAACGGTTTTATAGCGACTCTTATTTCCTATTATGGAAATGGAATGACTCGCTCGTGACAATGATACTATCTTAGGAATTTCATGAAAGACTTCGTCGTCGCATGGATTGGTCGTAATATCAACAAAAGCGACAATATGTACATGTTGTTCGCAAAAATGAGACAGAAATGTGATATACGGGGTGTTGATTGAATATGTACAACAAATTCTACAGACGATTCTTGTAATTTGTAGACAGAAAGATTATATAATTGAATATACTTCACCCAGTTTCGTTGCCGTAAGAGCAGAAGTGTTCGTTCTGACAAATGTCATTCTTCACTTCAAAAAAACATGTAGGTCATGGGAAGGATTGATAACACTGGATAGATATTTCAATGTGTCTCTCTTATTAATAGGAAAAGAATTTGACTGAGATTGAACTGTGTAGGCTTCCAATCAACAAAATGAAAGATAACTGTTCACAAAAAGTTACTTCACTGTTGTGGTACTGATGATACACAATGAACAATAGATTTGATGTATCTTTAGGTCCTAAGAATTATCAGTAGGATATCTGTTCCCTTCTAGAAAGCAAGCGGAAAAATTTTTCTTTGTACATGAGTTCAATTCAATCTCATGTTTCAGTTCTCCAATATTATCTTTGTTAGTTGAACAGTGTGATGAAGCTAATATTGGAACAGGCAAGAAGTGGAAGAAGAATTGTATTGACGTGTTCATTCTATCTTCCAACAAATATAATATTTAATTATTTATTCTCACATGAGAAAGGAGCCATGACCCTCCACGATCAACGAGACCATTCACGCCACTGATTAACTCATAGTTGAATAGTCTTCTCATCTTGTATCAATTCTATTCTCGAAATTATTGAGAATATTCACATAAAATATGAAAATTAGTACAAATCGTCAATTCTTCGCCTGCACTTGGAGACTACCAGATATATTTTTTTCTGCGGTCTCTTTCGGATTGAGAAATCGATAACACCAGTAATTCACATTGTTTGAACAGGAAAAAAGGTACATGAATATTTCATTTCACCAGGAATACATAATTTATTGCAGGAACGAATATTTGGTCTGGATAAAAATATGATGGCAAACTGGTCAACGGTTATGGAAATTCACTTCTACTAACTTTATATCAGGTCTGTGAAATAGTTCAGTTAAACTCTCCACAAATGTCGTTGAGATATTTCTGACCAACTCTGTATATTCATCTATGAAACGTTCATGTGAACACCATTATTTGAAGAACTGAGAATTCGAACATGTGAACTAACTTGAGCTGATATCTGCCCTCTAATTTTGGAAATTCTTCACGAAGATCACAATTTTTGTTTGATAAGCTTTTTGTCATTTCAGAGAGATGGAACTTTCACAACCATTAGCTCGCTTTCATTCAAGGCAACGTATTGGGAAAATGGCAGAACAATCTACTGTTACGCCGAAAACGAGGTTATGAAGAACAATACCGAGCCTGAAATACATGCAAGTTTGATAATGGACGTACGATGTGAGGAACGAATGCATACTCCAAATTCTGAAAACTCATTTTCATAAACTATTTGCAGTTCCACCTGTCATCACTGTGAAGCCACTGAATGCCACCGTGAACGAAAGTACGTCAGTGAACAGTACGAGTGTGTTTCTGCAATGTGTTTATTTTGCGAATCCTCAAGAACTGAAGACTGCCAAATGGTAAGATGAATATTGTTTTGGCATCCCTGTTGTAACTTCGTAACGTCATCATATCAAGCAGGTCTCATATATAGAGATCAAAGGGTGGAAAAAGATCTACAGGAGATCTACTGATGGTGTTGGTGGAAGCTAACTTCATATTCCACAAACATGATATTTTATACACTGAATTTCCTGATGGTTGGCTACACCTTGGAAGATTTTCGAAATTTGCAACTGTAATCATGTAGTTGACCGCTGATTGAGGAGACAATCGAAGAACCAGTTCTGATACAGCATGAATGATCTAATTTTAGAATCATCAGCACTATATCGTTATTTTTGAGTTGATATCTAACAGCTAAGAATTATTGACGAATAACAATATATTCAATGATAGGCACCCATCATGTGGATATAGGCTATCCTCTGTACATCTTTGTCAACACTAACATCATCAGATAGATAATATATATGGTCAATAATTATCAATGGATAGATCTGTGGGACCTATCTGAGGATAATCGTGTGAGAGAGGATGGTAAAATCACTGGTAATGTTTTGTTCCTCGAAAAAAAGCTCACGGCATTTTCCGCTATAATGGCGTAACAGTCATGTAACCAGAAGATGGCGATTTTTTTGCAGATTTCTCAACGAATAGTTGGTGTTTTGAAATTGTTATTTTGTATTTTGAGCATCTTAGTAGTAACCAGACATTACAACTTCTGAGTCAACGTTCACAATCATCAATAATACACATTTTTGTGTAGGCCTCTGACAACTAACATGTTAGTGAATCTCCGCTATGATGAATAAAATACTGATATCAAGTGGGCTGTATGTTAGAATTTTGACAGAATTATTTATTTGACACTATATGAGTAATGTCACCATCATCTCTATATATTATCATGCTGAGGACAAACACTTTTTGATCCATGTATCAATACCTAAACAGTGAAAAGTAGAGAGATCTATAACAGTAGCATTGGTTGTGAAGCCCAGTCATGCATATTGATTGAGCATCATCAAAAGATTCCATCATATAGATAGAATGAATGAAATCTGACGTAGATCCCCAATATTAGTTACTTTCTCTGATTCTTGGATTCACCATTTCCCAGCCCACCATAGCCCAGTCATGCATATTGATGAAGCATCATCAAAAGATTCCATCATATAGATAGAATGAATGAAATCTGACGTGGATCCCCAATATTAGTTACTTTCTCTGATTCTTGGATTCACCATTTCCGCAAAAATCAGCTTTCCAATACATCAGATCAATTGATTACTTCCTGAATTTCTATATCCAGAATTCTCGTCCTTTATATACATATATAACCATTATAATTATATTTGGAACGTCATAATCACAGATAATCGTGTAGAGTGTCACAAGTAATGATCAAATATTTTTATTTCAGGTTGAGAGATGGCGTGGCTCTCGACTTGAGCGATAGCAATAAGTTCGTTGGGGGAACTCTGATCAATCCACCCCTATACATAATGAATGTAACACGTGAAGACATGGGAAATTACAGCTGTTCATTGGAGAACGATATCGGGATAGAAACATCCGAAGACAGCATATTCCTCAACGTACTTTGTGAGTCGAGCGAAAATATCACGCTATGTAGAGGACTGACAATTATTAATGTACCTCTGCAATAGTGAGGTTTTTCTTCAACTTGATGTGATATACTACCATGCCTTCCCTGACGTTCATTCAGTATTGTTTCAGACTAACAAGATTATGTTTCCAAGTGGATTGTTTTCTCTTCAGAATATTCTCACCCTCTATATCAACAGAAGTAGTTTGGTTATGCAATTTTCATAATTTCATAATTACTCGTCTGAATCAAAATCTGTGTGTTCGACTGTGTTTCGATCGATCGCAAATATACCTGTGGTCGAAATCAAGTTTGATATCGCTCTGTCTCGAACACTTCATATGATAAAACCATTGTTGATGAGACAAAACTTTTTTACGGATAAATACAGGTCGATTTTTGATTTGCATATCTTTAGATATATGTGTAACAGTTTCTCGACCATATTTCAATCAAGTATTTTTATTTCCTTAGAACTGAGCTCTCGTGAAATATAGAATGAGATTCTGTATTTTCCATTTATGCAGCAAATTCTAGATACTCGTAGCTTTTCAATACCTCTATGAAACAATATATCAAAGCAATACAAGAGCGATAAAATACTCTCAGTTAGTTACTTCGTTCCATTGCGAGCAGAATTCTTGGCACAACTGAAACATTCCAATAATTAGTTTATCGACTCCTTTGTATTTTTTCAGTTCCACCAGATGTCGATGTCATAATTTCTCCTCCCACCCCTGTGAAAGCAGCTGATAAACGTAACGTTACACTTCTATGTAACGTCACTTCGGGAAACCCATCTAATCTACTTAAGGTGAACAAACTTTCCATATTCAACCCATATCGGAGAAACAGAAATTTTGAAAGCATTGACTTGATTACCGAAACAAGCTACAGACATGGTGAAGAGACTATCGATTTCGATTGTCAAAGCTATAACGATTTCATTAGTATCAAAAGCTATCAAGCTGTATGAGTGATAATGATATTCAGTTCAAATTTTCCCACTTCCCCGATAATAAAAATCGAGTTCTTGTGATATTTCCCTCGGATTATCCATTGTCGCCATAACCGATCTCGATTTATAGGTGCGATGGTTCTTGGATGGAGATCTACTGAAAGAGCTGCCAGAGTGTAATTTCACCAATTTGGAACAAAGTGACGATATAGGAGGTAATGGGGGACCATTATGTGGCTTAGATCCTAGTATAATGAGCCTACAGACAGTCGACGAAAGCTTCGCTGGAAACTACACTTGTCAAGGAAAATCTGCTGCAGGATGGGGTCCGGTATCGGAACCTCAAGAACTCATCGTTTACTGTAAATATATTCAGTCGATAATCAAATTAGGATGTCTAGCTCATAGAGAATTGAATATTGTGATGCACAGGGCTTCAAGTGGAATTTGAACGTTATATAATTTGAAATTATAAAAATCCTAAAGCCGCGCAACCAGAATATTATGCCATGAGATTTTGTCCGATTTATGAATTCGCAATATTTGTCCATATCCAACAGTTTTCTTGTTGATATGAATGAATTTCACATGAAAATCACAACGGAGTGGAATGGAAGAGATATGTAGGAATTGAAAATATGTGAAGACCCTGTAAATTCAGTGGAAGCTAAAATGAAACTATTCAGAAAGTATATGAGATAAGAAAAAGAAATTTCTCCACGTATCAGTCATTTTCCGGGCAAAAACAGTTTTTGCCAAAAACTCCTTCCTGTTTCCGAATAACTCCTGCTGATGAGTAGGATTCCCATTACCATGAGTCAGCAGCAATATCGCCTTAATTTGGAAATTCCTGATCTCATGAAAATGGTGAAGCCAGTCGGAAATAGATCCTTCAGAATTCAAGTACATATATATATTTCGTATAAAGCGCTATATTTTGTAATGCCGAGTCCAAGGCTTGGTAATTATGTGGGAGTGCTTGGGGAGAGCCTGCATTGCTCGAGTCTTATTCAGACTACAGGGTGAGTTTAGGCATTGAGGTCGCAGTGGAGAGATTCGTGAGACCAACTTCTAACACCTAACCTGATGTCTACCTCAATTCTACACCTTTCGAAATCTGAGCAATGACAGGAATATGAATATTTCAAGCCAATTTTTCAACGTTGATGTTCTCTCACATATGAGTGTCATACACATACGCCTCAGACACAACCACTCCGATTTGAGATAACTCACAAAGTTGGATAGTTTGAGCTCTAAAATTACAATGTTCGTTATTGCTTCATAACTCTGAAACGGCTCATCAGATTTCACTCTAATTCAGTACATTGGCATACCTTCATGGAGCGATGAAAACTCATATCATGAATATGATGGCTATCACTCCATGGGTGTAGAATTTGATTTTTTCAATGACTAAGCGTGTGGAACTTCTACGCAAATGGAGAGAAAAAAGTTTGAGTATGAGATTTGAACCACATGACTCATTCACTACAAATAAGACACTCTCGTCGGGACTCGAAAACTCTCATGGTTTTGGTGAACTCAGTATTTCAATGATTGGGAGTGTACTGAAAATACTAAGAATCATTACAATCAACAGTCATGAAAACTATCCATTCAAAATAGTTTCGATTGAAGGTGATGAAGATATTCAGAGAGTTATTTTTCATCCTTTTCATCGTATGCATGAAAATGGTAAACATTTTGAATAGAGATCCCAATCGAAATACACCAAGACTAGTTTTCTTGCACACACAGTCCGAATGTCGTACTGAATATCTTCCTGCTGGCGTAGAAATTTCAGATATGCTTACTGAAAGTTTTTCACCCGTAGAATCATCGGCATTACGATCATGATATGGGTTCGATTGAATACGTGGTAGATTTTTGTAGATACCTCCTAGGGACATCCTTCATATCCGATTTGGTACTTTTCAGATGCGCCAAATGCTACCGAGTTGATATACTATCCAAAAACAGTGATTAAAGGTGGTTCAGTCACCCTAGAGTGTGCAGTCGATAATCCGGGGAGACCTGACAACATTACGTACTTGTGGTATCGAGGATCTCACCAGATGACCGAAATCACGACCCCCAATTATACTATCAACGGCGTACGGCTGGAATCCAGAAGCAATTTCACCTGCATAGCTGCCAATGAGGGTGGTCAGAGTCCGCCCTCAACTGTTTATGTCAATGTTTATGGTATGTGAGACATATAATTATATTGACCTTCTGTGTAGTGAATAAAAACTTGTTTGCACATTATCTAAAGTCGATCTATCTCCAATGGTCAAATAACCTAAACGGGAGATACTCGATTGTATTTTGTCATCTCAACATGTTCACTATTAGAAATGTTTTTTGTATCTTTAGATATCACATATCAGGAGTGTTCGTATTTCCTACTTATTTCGTAGGTGTCATACTATCGCCATGGATATAACTATTAGATTATTGATACCTAGTTGTGATATCACATGTTTCAAACACAATTCAAATATCAACTGAAGAAACAGAGAGCTAATACAAATTCATTCATCATGAACATCGATTTATGAGGCAATGGGTCGACAAAGAAGAATTATATACTTTGAGTACCTCAGAAACACAAATTTGGGGATTGATGGACATTTTGATGCATGGAATGTTTCATCACAACAGTTCGTAGTTACAAAATGATATGTTCCTGGTGATTCGATCAACATGACTGAAGATGGTAGTAATGTTAAGTTCAGAATATAATCTGGAATATGCCCATTCGTGACACAATTTCCCGAATGGTATCACGAGAGTGAAAGAAAAAGAAAATAAGTCGACAGAGTTTCGAGAACGACTTGCTAAGCATCATTTTCTATCACCACATTCAGAAACACTATTCCGATTCTTGATAGAGTCGATAGTCCTCAAGTTGGAGGAAAATCCGTTGTCATTCAATCCAAACACTCTATTTCAAATTATATGATGACGTACCAAGATTTTTTTCCCATGTAATAGCTCGTTAGATTTGACCGTGATGAGCATAAAATAATTTTGGATATTCCAATACACGTGACTTGAATGAATGATTTTGGTTGGTTTCATATCGAAGCCAATAATTTTCAGAAAAATCAATTTGATAATTCCTATTGATGCCTAGACACTGGATCTGAAAAATTCATCCAACTACCAAGAACACATCTTTCTTTCAGTTGATTAATTTCGGGAGAGAAAATGACAGAACATGAAACAATACCATCGAACAGAATACTTCAGCTCGACAAAGAGAAAATCATACTGGATATCTATATATTATGGTTGATCAATTACTACGATGGAATGATCATGTAGAATTTACGGTGAAAAGACTTCGAAAGTTGATCTATAAATTTTATCAACTCCGAAATATTCTCATAAGAGACGTCATGATGCTGGTTTATAGAGCCTTGGCTGAGTCAGTCATACGTTATTGTATCATAGTCTGTTGTGGATTATTCAAAACATTCTTACATAATTCAGATATAATCCAAAACACTTCAATTAAAATAGTGTTTGAAAAAAATCTAAGATATTCAACCGAGTCCCTATATGAAGAAACTGGCCTATTAAACGTAAGGAAAATATACGCCTATTAATGTTTACTCTTTACCTTGAGTAAACCTTTCAACATAATCTATCACAGACATAATACACGAATGATCGCAAGCCAAGTTATGAACATACCACGCTGCAGATTGACTCACAACCAAAAATTTGTCACCTACGTTGGCCCTAAACTATACAATCAGCTACCGACATATATTAAAAATACCAACAACCACAAAAAATTTAAAAAAGAAATGAAACTATTCATTGAGAATCATCATAATCAATTGAAAAATATCTTTGAGAACGATTGAACCTGAAACCACCATCTATGTATTCTCTCCTCTACATCAATAAATCTCTATTTATATGAATTCTATATATTATATTCTACTCAACCTGTTATGTGAACCAAAAACAACTATGTGGGTCAGAGTAGTACCATATCACATTCGAGATATAACTTAGCAGCCTGAAGGACACAATACAAGCACTGCTTAGGTGACTTCAGACTGCCAGTAATAGGAATATTCTACATTGTTGTTTTATGAATATTCAAACATAATTTTGTAATACTGAATACTGTTATACTGAATATTGTATTTGAAACATCAAGTGAAACTCAGGCCTTCATGGAAGCTCCCGTACTTTACCAATCTACCAATATACCAATTATCGATTAGAGTAGTCATCTAGAATCTATTGTTTGTTTCTACTTGCAGCGCCACCGTCTTTCATCAACACGCTCAACTCTTACCAGGGCATCCTCTATTCTTCGAAGGAAATAAGCCTGACCTGCATTGTGGAATGCTTTCCTGAATGCGCAATAGTCTGGCAGAAGGACGGAGTGAAATTAGATATCCCGAATAACCCCTTGTATTATGTCGAGACACACGTTCTGCCTCCGAACTTGCAGAAGAACGATTTTGAGGCCATAAACTCGACTTTGGTGAGTTCATAGCCCTTTCGTTCGAAAAGTTTTGTTTCTCGGAGTGTAAGCAGGAATATCATTCCTAAGAATTTGTTATCGGAAATGACCCTACTGGCTGACCAAGATCCAATTCAGCACCTTCATCTTCGTTTTCAAATCCTAAACATCGATTTCATGTCATGAATGAACAATTTAAAGAGCATCAGACTGAATTTGATGATTGGAAATATCGAATAGATAGGGGAATAATATGGATAGAGTGGCTCACCAACATAAGGAACACTTCGTTAGCATTTAATATGAATTGGATCCGTTTGTTGTTGAAAGTGAGGAAAATCATTAAACCAAATTCCAATAACTCAATCAGTATGGAAACGGAGACACAGGGGGTGAATCGATTTCGTGTGAGCCGATATACGTTCATCTAATGTTAATTCTATCTAATTTTTGGTGGTAGTTCATGTCTGCTAAATTACCAACGAATCTCAAAATTTCTGACCAATGAAACACCAAATAACAAAACACAAATATAAAATATGAAATTCTGATTATAAATAGAGGTGACACGATAATTTTTTATTGTCATTCATTTTTTCAGATTTGGAATATGACCGCTTGGCCCGGAAACTCATTGAATATATCTGCACCCAATTCTAACTATACTTGTGAAGCCATATCGAACAAATTTGGGCCCGGAGTAAGCAAGAAAATCGAGATCGCCATCGATTGTGAGTGCAAATGTGTTAAATAATATTTTCGTTCACTGTGGTCGTATTAGGAAACTTAGTCGGAAATAAAGGGACATTCAGAATGCAGAAGATGAGTACTAGTTGAAAAACACATTTTTCTATACTTGCCGGTTTTTTAGTGTGAAACCATACAAGTAAATGTGTCACTTGAACATGGATCAACAGACTCATTTCTGGGTAAATTCATCTACTGAAAGTGATGAAAGAGTTATTTCATGTGTGTATTTGTTGTCAATCTGCCACTATATATTCGGAACTTCTTCATCGAGGAAAAATACTGATGCAGTTGCAAACCACATGTGGGTGAAAATCAAGAAACTCGCAAACAAAATGGTGTTAAATAATTTTTGAGGTTCTCTATAACGTGTTCCCTGACCATTTTTTTTTTCAATCAGGAGAATCAATCTTCTGGGAATATACAGTGTGGAACAGCCGAATGGAATAAGTTCCACAACAAATAAATAAGGGTGTGTTGGGAAGAACGCTTGGACACGTCGATTTGTATTTTTCGAAACGCATTTTTTTGAAGAAAATCAAATAATGTAGAGGGTGTCATGTGACAGTGGCCACTACCAACTTTCTTCTTTCAAATGGAACACCCTGTATTTCATTCCATTTTTGCATTCTCACTGAAGAGCTGATTCCATCGATACACCACACTTGGGGTCTAGCGGAAATGATTACAGAGATATAGGGTGTGAAAAATCGAGATTCTGCACCACCCTATATTTGTTTCAATGTGGGGATGAATGTCGGATAAATTGTGAAGAAGAACTCACATGTCATTGTCTATGGTATTTTGACATTCGATAGATATGAAATTTCTTTCCCAGATCCTCCTAAAGACGTCATCGTGCTACCGAAGGTCGTCTACGTAGTCGAAAACCAGATTCCCAGTCCCATCAAATGCCACGGAAACGGTCGACCTGCGTTGAATTACCTGTGGAAGAAGAATTTCACGTCTCCGCCTTTTGCCACTACGGAAGAACTCGCTCTAGGTCCGCTCACCAGATCGGATTCCGGAGAGTATATCTGCGAAGGCAGAAACAAGCATGGATCTGAGTCTGCGCTGGCGTACATCAATGTTCAATGTGAGTCCCAATCGATTATCGATTATATATTTATATATATACAGTTTATAGTTTATAGTTTATTTTATTCACCCAAGAAATAATAATTACGTATATAAATAACATTTGTATAAAAATATTCAGGTCAACATGGTCAGGGTTCAACTAAGTTGATCTTCCATCCTGCCATTCTGTGAGTTACTGATGACTAATACTAAAAATTATATAATATATTATAATATATATATAATATGATATATTATATATAAAATTCATACATAGACATAAATATTGAATCTACCAATAATGATGACAGCAGTGTCGTTTGCAATGTTATAATATATTGTTCTGAGTAGAATACAACATTTATTCTCGAGTTACTTATAACTAACAGCTATGAAGGAAAAAGAGACAACGAAGGTATGTATACAAATGAATATTAAACTAATAATCTATATAATGATAATATAGTTCTTCTATAATGTAGATAATGTAGTTCTTCTGTGTAGTTCTTATTAAAGTAGTGAATGTGTGCTCTACAAACTTGATGAAATTAATCGAGAAAAAAAGTTATTTAAACACTGTGTTTGGTATCAAACTGCAAGGCATAGTGCAAGCTATCTTCTGTGAAGATCACTTTTGTGATACATCCAACAACAAATGCATAATCTGCAATAGAAGTGCTCAGCGTTTTTTTTTTTTTTATCTACTGCTAATCAAAGAAACCACTAGCTACTATAAAAAAGTGATAACAAACGGACAGTTTGTATTAGTCCAGTGAATTTAGGTAAAGTTCCAGATTAATTTGAGGAACTTGAACTCTGTGTGAACTCCCAGTGCTGTGCTCATTTTCATTTGAATCATCATTTCAAATCAGAGGTGATTCAAAACATGTGATTCAAGATGGAAAAAAATGAGTGTATAAATTGCAAGAAGAAAAGTGGAATAAAGGATAAAATTCCCGTATTCCCATGTGACTCTTGTTCTGATCATTACTGCAGTGAATGTGCTGATTTATCTGCTTCAGAAATTAAATGTATCCAACTAATAAAACAACGTATCTTGAAGTTTTACTGCACAAAATGTGAAGACAATGATCTTAATAAAAGTTTAAAGAACACCATAAAGGATAAAGAAATTATCATAGAGGACAAACTTACTATAATACAAATGCTACAGGAAAAAATCAAAATATTGGAAGTCCAAGCTGTAAAGTCATACGCAAATGTGACAGGAACCACTCAACAAGAGACCGTCCGACAGCCTCCTAAAAATATCCCTGCAGTAATCATAAAGCCAATTAAGCCTCAAAATGCTACAGTAACAAAAACAGAAATCCAGAGCAAAATAGATCCCAAGCTTAATAATATAGCGATAAACTCAGTGAAAGCTGGAAATAATGGTAATTTAATTATTAAATGCAACTCAGAAGAAGATGTCAAACAATTTATTGAAGTTACGAAGAAACATCCGCTAAATAACAAATATACCATACAATTGTCACAAATGAAAAAACCGAAAATAAAAATCATCACAACAACGGAAATTGGAAGTCAAGAGGAAATTGAAGAAGCTTTAAGGAATCAAAACAAAGTTATAATGACAGAAGACTATTTTAAAATAACATATACAACAAAAAATCGCTCAGGCAACAATATTATATTTGCTGAATGTTCTGGAGAACTTTTCAGAAAGCTTATGGTGGAAAAAAAGGTATATATAGGCTGGGAGAGATGCCCTGTTTATGAAGACCTGATGATCTCAAAATGTAAACGATGCAACTCCTATGAACACAAAGAAACGAACTGCAATAACAAACAAACCTGTCCGATTTGTACTGAAGAACATAAAATGAATGAATGTCCCAAGAGTGCAAAAAAGTGCTGTAATTGTCTAAGATCTAATATGAAATACAATCACTTGAACTATGACACAAATCACGAAGCAAATAACCGCGACTGTCCAACTCTCAAATATCATCTCCAGAGGCTGAAAAACACTATCGATTATAATGCCATATAAGATATGCTTGAATTCCCCATATATTTTTTTCTCTTTTTCACATACTTTGAATACTTTATGGATCGATTGGAAGTAGAAATTCTAAATGATTTAGAAACTGAAATGAATACAGAACGTAAAATGGAAGTGGATGACGTTGAGGAATTCATGAAAAAAATTAGTAATAATAATGATAAAATACAAATATTGCATTTTAATATATGTAGTATTACCAAGCATTTTGATGAACTCTTAATCTTCCTGGAGTCATGTAGTTTTCATAATTTAGACTTATTGATACTTGGTGAGACCAGAAATAATTTCACACTCGAACAAATTTATATACCTGGTTTCACTGCAATCTTCAATAACAGCGCTATCAATCAGAATGATGGTCTTGTAATATATGTAAATAATCGAATCAACTATGAAGTTAAACACAATATTTTACCCTCCACATCTATAACTGTGTCAAACATCAGATTCAAAATTCACAATGTCAACTACAATATTATGCCATGCTACAGGTCACCATCTGTCTCGGATAAGGATTTTGTGGATGACTTGGAAATGCATTTAACCGAAACATCAAGAGGTAATATTGACGTTTTAATTGGTGATTTTAACTATGACACTCTAAGTGACTCAGCAGTCAGCAACAGCTACCTATCAATGCTCATGTCGCATGGTTTTCAATCCTATATTAATACCTACACAAGAGTTACACCCACTTCTAGGAGCTGTCTTGATCATATTTTTATAAGAAAAAACCTAAATACAAACCTGCACTTCATTCCAGCTGTAATTAATAATAACATAACAGACCATTACCCTGTTTACATACAAATAGCTAAAGAGGATTGTGTGTCTAGTACCAAAATCACAGAAAAGACCTTACATCATTTCGATCAAGACAAATTTCTGAGATTAGTTGGTGAGGTAAGCTGGGAACCTGTCCTTTTGACAGACCACCCAGAAGAAGCATGGTCAATTTTTCACAATTCCTTCAACAATATACATAATGCCTGCAAGTCTACAAAAATTGTAAAAACCAAAGAATTCAAAAAACTAAAACCATGGATCACCAATTCTATTGTAATTTCTATTAAAAAAAGGGATAGTCTAAAGAAAATTGCTATAAGAAACAAAAACAATCCTGCGTTATTTGATAATTATAAATCCTATAGAAATAAACTCCAAAAAATAATCAATGCTGCAAAAAATAATTACTATTCACAACAAATAAATAATAACATGAATAATATCAAAAAGATATATGAAGTTGTCAATGAAGCAACAAATAATAATATAAAAAAAACGGATCCTGAGATTGTAGATGAACATGGAAACCCATTTTCAACAGATAAACACATGGCAAACTTCTGCAATGACTATTATATAAACATTGGTATAGATATGGCTCAACAGATCAATCAACAGAACGGTAATGCTAATATCAACTATCCTACTATCATAGATTCCATGTTTTTGAAACCAATTGACAAAAATGAATTAATTACTCACATAAACCAACTGAAAAATAACAGTGCGCCTGGCTATGATGGAATAAGTTCCAGACTGATAAAACAATGTCACATATATATTCTGGAGCCCTTGAAACATATTTTCAATTTGATATTCAGTACTGGGATAGTACCTGACGATCTTAAAAAATCAATAGTTATACCTATATATAAACAAGCCGGTAATAAAAATAACATCTGTAATTATAGACCAATCAGTCTAATCAGTTCGTTTGCGAAAATATTTGAAAAATGCCTAAAGGTCCGATTGTATGAATACTTCATAAATAATGATATTCTCAATAAAAATCAGTTCGGTTTTCTTAAGGGCACAAGTACCTCTGATGCAATGTTTACTCTTGTTGAAAATATCAAAAAAAACTTGGAAAATAAAATGAAATGTATAGGAATTTTCATTGATTTAGCAAAGGCTTTTGATACCGTACCCCATGAAAAACTCCTAGAAGTCCTTCCCCATTATGGAGTAAGGGGTACTGTACTGGCGGTCTTTGAAAATTATCTGTCAAATAGATCACAGCAAGTCAGAATAAGAAACAAATATAGTGACTCCAAGATTATCAAAATCGGGGTGCCACAAGGGACGGTACTTGGACCTTTGCTCTTTATAACATATATCAACTCCTTACTACAGTCTAATGCTCACGGTACAATAATTTCCTATGCCGACGACACTGTACTCCTTTTCAATGATACCACCTGGGCTGGGGTCAAAACAAGAGCAGAACAAGGTATTTATGAAGTAAAAAATTGGTTTGACCAACATCTGTTATCTCTAAATATCAATAAGACCAAGTATATCGCTTTCTCCTTAACAAATGTTAATAGACCAACATACAGTAACCTCCAAGTCCCCCACAGCACCCTAGTTATTGAAGAGAGTTCTAATACAAAGTACTTAGGAATCACAATGGACAAAAATTTGAAATGGCATGATCATGTAAATATTTTATGTAAAAAAATACGGAGACTAATCTCTAAATTCTACCAACTAAGGAAATTTATGAATAAAAACCTATCAATGATGATATATAAAGCGCTCGTTGAGTCTATATTAAAATATGGCATTATAGTTTGGGGTAGTATGTACGATAACCTAATGAGTAATCTAAATGTAATACAAAATTACATACTAAGAATCATATTTCAAAGGAACAGGTTATACCCTACCGATAATTTATATACTCCGGACATTTTCAACGTCAGAATGTTATACTTTCATAGTGCCTGTCTTTTTATATATAGAAATCATAATATGAGGAATCCCATTTCACACAAGTACAAGACAAGGCAAGTTACTGACAAAAATATATCTGTACCTTTCTATCGCAAAGATGCTAATCAACGATTTGTAAGTAGTTTCGCTCCGAAAATTTACAACAGATTACCGCTAGAAACCAGGCTTTTGAAAGGGTATAAACAGTTCTCAAAACAGTCAAAACGTCACATTTATGAAAACTACTCGACTTACATGAGGCTATTGTAAATACACATACTGTATATGGGCGTGTATACATGTGCATATATTTTTCCTACCAAATGTAATTTGCTGAAATCTATAAAACATTACTAGTACATTAGAATATAATTTCTCTCAGAAAATCAAAAACTCTCAAACACTTTTACTTTGTCATTGCATATACAGACCTATGGTCTAGGTGCAACACAGTATGTTAATATCACTGTAATTACATCTTAGTTATAATTCTGTATTATTATTCTATATTCTGTATTAAATAAATAAATAAAATAAAAAAAAAAAAAAAAAAAAAAAAAAAAAAAAAAAATATATATATATATATATAAATATTCAATGAATTTTGAATTACTACAGCTCATTGAAGAATCGGTCAAAAATATACCGAAACAGGGAAGTCTCAAGATTACCCTGAAAAATATTATTTATTGAAAAGACTTTGATAATTGCATTTCTATTCGGATACTCGCTGTTCAACTCAATGGATGTTTACTTTCTCGAAACTCTCCGCACTATTATCATTCTTCATCATTATTTGATTTCTTGGGGTGATGAAGACCATCAAACAATTGTCAAAATGATATTTCAAGGCTGATACCTCGTTGAATACTGTCTGTAAGTGAAAATATATCATCTCCTTGTGTTGGAACCGGATGCACATTATTCTTTCCTGAAACCTCCACAACGATATAAAACGAGAAAAGAAATTCCCAAAAATCTAGAGAAACTAAGATCCCGTGCTTCTTTTCCTAGTAATGATTCTCTGTTCTATTTCAAACATTTTCACAGACGCTCCTGAATGTTCCATAACGACTGGCGATAGGGAAGGTAACCCGGCGCTAGTTTGCTCCGTCCAAGCGAACCCTCCAGAAGTCAGTTTCACGTGGAAGGTGCGCGAACAAAACGAAACCTTCACCGAGTCCAACAACATCATCAACGACGGTCTGAAGAGCTACCTATTGCTCGATTCGAGCGTCGATAGTTTCAGGACTTACTTTTGTTACGTCAACAACTCCGTCGGCCTCGGTGTGCCTTGTGAACGAGATGTGGCAGGTGAGTTCTGTGTTAGATGGATAAATTCGAGTGACAGGAGTGAAACGATTCAGGATTGGGTACAATCTTCATTCATCGAGTGACTGGCTTGCTTGCCAGCTCAGGTTTTGAAATGTTAGATTTATTAGGGTGTCATTCGAATTCAATATGTGATTCATAGAGAACGCATTCACATCACCCCTCACATGACAGTTATCTAATATTCGGAATTCGGAACTTTCAATTATTCTAGATACAGCTTCAGTCTTCATTGGGTCAACTTTTCCAGATCTATTATATGGTCATCCAAAACAGACCTCCGAAATGAACTCCTCTCAGACTCCTATCAGACTCCATGGACTTCCTTCATTCATCTCCATATTATCCATGCTCCATGTATCTGAGGATTCTTGGCTGTTCTTACCCCAGCATCAATAAATCTCAGTTTGGACTGTTCCTCGCATTGAGTTCACCATCTCAGAATTTCAACTGTTATTCTAGCTGTTCTTATCTTGTCGCTCGATATTTCAGCTCATCAATTTTCACCTCCCAAGATTGCCTTTTACCGTGTTCAGAGCATATGGAGTAGTGTCAGTAAGGCTAATTTTATATTCCTTCACAATCTCTGACACGCTCTCTTCAACTCTTGCATAATCTTGTGTTCGCCAGTCTGGTGAATTCATGAACTATTGATATTCATTCTGATTTTGATGAAGCGAGACCATGTTTCCACGAAATATTTGGAATATATTTCATTTGATGATCTAGATTTATTCCTTGTATGTATTTTCCTCTTGGTATTGTTCGACTGGAGAATGATAATAATGACAAAATTCTTATAGTATTATACTACGTCATATTCTTATCTTGTATAGCTTACCAGGAGCAAAGTAGCCAAATAGGAGAGCCAGGTAAACTACTAGGCTTTTTAAAGCATGTAATAGCACTTTTCTCCTGGTCAACGCACTCTATGTGATCAAAAAAATTACCTATATGTCTTTCGAGAATGAATCAGGTCTTGTATGTCAAGAGAACAGACTTTGATTTGTGATTTGTGATTTCATCGCCAAAATCAGCTTTCAGCAGAGAAAAATTTTAATTTCAATTCGATGCTTTCCCAGTGAAGTACTATTACTTTCTTGCAATTGGTCTAGACCAGACATATTTTGCAGTAATGAAGCAAGTCTATCCATATTCACAATCAAAAGAATTCCCAGTGATGAAGATCTCATGTAATATCTCTGTGTTCGATTCTCATTTCGAAACAAGTATTTTCTATCTATCAGCAACCGAGAGGATTGATCTTACTGAGCCCAAACAGATTTTCTTGCTTTCGTTCGATGAAACAGAACCACCTTCATCCACACAAGTTCTAGTGTTAAAATTGAATAGATTACATTATGATAGCAAGAATGATTAGTAATCATGACGATAATCAGAAACTTTAATGTCCAATCGCAATATTAAATCAATCCAAAATTTGATTGAATCATTGATACAGGCCTGAAGCGAGCAAATTTTTAGTCAATTGCGTATGATTCCACTTGAATTCGTAAGGGGAATACAGGAAAATAAACGTTGGTATTGTCGGAAGTTATTTGCCTTCAAAATAATCTAAATATTTCTATTCTAACGGAATATGTACCTATGTGATCATACTTATCTGAATTGTCCTTTCGGAATACCCAATGAATGAGTTGTTATGAACAAGTTGATACGAGCAATATACCGAAATTGAAATGAAACTGAATAAAATCGAATGAGTTTCTACTTTTACAAGATGTTGAATGAAAAACACAACATGAACAAATTTTTAATTTTGTTACAGGTAGCCTTTCATGGTGGAAACAGTTGAATCAAGATAAACTTGTCATCATAATAGCATCGATAGTAGCGATTATCATCGTTGTGATTATCATTTGCATTATCATAATCATTTTGTGCAGAAGAAAACGAGCAGATACGAAATGTGAGTTGATGTCCATATCTGCAATGGCAGCTTATCTTCCTTACACATCACCGAATCGATACAGTGTGTTTTGACATAGTTTGTGATTTTTTTCTGATACATATTTTTATCTTGTACTAATCTAACTGTATGTTTTTACTATTGCTAACACCAGACAATAACCCTCTGGAGATGGAGGAACGTGAAAAGTGAGTTTTTTCATGATTTTTTGTTTGGCTTATTTTCGTAGTGTAAATAAAGAGGGGTACATATACATATATATATATATATTCCGGTGGTGGCTGTTTGAATTCCGAAAATGAAATAGGAGTTCTCGTTCAATGAAAGTATATATTCACTGTTGTGGCAGTCAAAAAACTGTAATAGTTAGTATATAGTGAATGCCATTCCCTGTGAATTTAAGATTCAGTGAATATATTACTCTTGTCTCTACTAAAACGTCATGCTTCTACAGAGTGGGCTGATATAGAATGGCAAAGTTTCATAGTAGCTCTGATGTTTTATATATGAACAATTTCGACAGCAACTGTAGGTCGATGAAACGATTATTTTGAAATACTTACTTTTTCACAATTCGTTGCATTAAAACTATCGACAACAACCCATAGGTTTATTCGAACAACTGTATCTATATCATCCTTACTCAGATTTGTCGACAGATATGAAGTTTTTGAATCTATCATGGATTTTCAAGTAGCAAACCCCCGAAAAAATGTGATTAGTCTCAACTGAGTGAGAATGCAGATGTCCTGGAATAATATTGTCTTTCAATTGAAATCATATACCTAACTTATTCCAATATCTCACATAAACCTATAGTCTGTCGGAATATAGTTTCTCTCGTAGATAACAGAGCAATTATCTTTCTTTGGCATATCTCATCATATATCTATATGATTATATCAGTAGATCCGAGCATTTTTAGACTTTACGTATAGTATTAGTTATCACCTAGCAAATTTCCAACAGAATATATCCACTAAGTTTACACCATTCTGTATATAGATAGAATGTTCACCTTAGAGGAGGTAAGAGGTGTTGCTTGGGATTACGGCTTAGTTCATGAAAGATGTAAAGCATCCCACGAATGTACATATTGGAGTCATTCCGCACACTTATTTATTTATTGCACTGAGATATGTTATCGGATAAATCAACTACAGCGAACAGAGGAATCCAACATATTGTGTTGAACATTAAAATATGACACATTTGTTAGTATTCTCATGTCTGATTCTTTCACTCAGTCATGGAATTCTTTGCCTAATGAAGTCTTTCCTGATGCTTACAACCTCTTAACTTTCAAGAAAAATTCCAACACCTTCCTTCTCTCCCAAAATTCCACCGCTGGCTAGCACGATGTTCCTCGAACATTATAGGTTTCCCTTGCGTGTTGTCCACAGATAAAAAAAAATTAAAAATAAAAAAAACTCGAATCCATTTTCGAGAAAATGAGTGTCTCATCCTCGAATACCACTATCTAATATTGGTTCTATCTAGAACATATTTTTTGTAGATTCATAATCTTTCCTTCTCGACTACATCTTTCGAAATTTATCCGCAGACAGAAGACGTGGAAGGATATCGGAACTATATTTCGAAAAAATGCAGATCAGATTCTCTGTATATGTTTTGAGGATCTCAAGAACGTGAGACGCAATCGACGTTTCTGCAATTTCTGTTTGAATATTGCATTTCATGGATAAAGAAGGTTAGGTGAATGTATTGCAACCCTTTCCAGATCGATTGCAAATACCTTCTCTTGGGACAGGAAATTTGACATTTTGACATTCCGCTGAATATGTATCGAATATTATTTCGTGAGGAAGAGTCCGTATATTCTTCGAATGTTGAATCGTGTTTCCCAAATGAAACAGAATCGACACTCGATGATATTTTCCGGGATTCAACTTCGAGAACCTCGAATATTAAGCTGAAGTGACCTGCATTGAGCCATTCGCTTCAAGAAGAAAATTGCTAGCATTTCAGAAATAGGATATACAGGCTTTCGGAGGATTAGTGACAAGCAGGAACAGTGAAGTTTGAGCTGCAAGAATAATTGTGATAAATTGGCTGTATTTATTACGTAAGCGTGAATGAACATGATGGAGAAGGAACATTCACAACAGACAAAAAGGAAAGAGAAACTGCGAGACAAATATGAATAGTGATACTGCAGAGAATCAATTGAAATAAGACTTGAGAGAAATACAGACAAATAAACAGGATGAAGTTGAAAAAAAAATACATAGCTATGTTTGAACAAGAATAGAAGCCAGCAAGTTTTACCAACATACGTTCTTCTATCTGTATGTTAGTCATTCAGGATGCGTGATGCGTGTGTGATGATTCAATTGGAGAATCGCTAATTGCAATGAATACGTTTCTCCTTAAAATCTCAACTAGGTGTCGTATGTTGCAACACAGTCTCCGAACCCTCATACATGAATATCATTGTGGATACAAATGATAATAGAGACCGAGTTTGTTTTGTAACATTTCCAAATCTGATTCAATGACTGAAATTCAGATCATCAAGTATTGATGATTATATCATCATGAGATTTCAAGTATTCCAACTATCTAGATATATCTCATGAATTCATGAATATGGTTGGTATACTAGGATGCTAAATACCTGAAGTAGCATAATTCGAAAAACGGTCAAAAAATGTATTATTATAGTAGGTACCAAATATCACGATGTGATTCAGTTTGGTAGGATATCGCTTTTTCATCTGAATCAAGTAGGATAGATCATAGGACGAAACAATTAAGGTATCTCAAATCTTGGGATGATAATCACCTTGCAAAATCTTGGCTCACTCTAATTGTCTCGAGATATAACTTCGACCATAAATGAACTGCCATAACAGGATAACAAGCACTGGGGGGAATATGTGGATTTTCTTGCTGAGATATTTACTAATATAATTAACATATTACTACCCTTCTCAGGTTTCTATGCTCGCAAAGTCCCGATGTACTTGGCTTGCCTTTAGTGCCCTGCGGTAGGGTCACTTATTTAGGAAACCAAGGTACTTCCTTATGCTTTCAACGATAATTGCTGAAGTAAAATTTCACTCAGGGCATGTTCGCACGCTTCATTAGGTAGATGTACTGGGTGATTGTGATAGTGAGTATGTGTAAAGATGAGAATTTTATGCTTTTTTCGCATTCATGTGATATTATTGTGTTTACATTCGTTCAGAATTGTTTCCTCTGCAACATCAATGGATAAGAAATGAATCATAGGAACATCAGGACCCTATGAATATGCTAGGAAGCACATCATGGATCGATATCATGAATTGAGTATTATCAATCCAATATTCACTCACTTGTATAGTAGTTATTCAAATGATATACTTACTCCTAATTTGGAACATTATGCCAACAACAATTATTACAGCGAGTGTTAGATTGAATATGACACTTCAGGTTCGAACATCTTTTACATTACAGATAGAGGGTAATATTTTCCAGGTTACAGTGATATCAATGGAAACTGTACAATGTGAGATAATTCGGTCAATCCATTTGTTGTTTCAAATTCTAATGTCTTTCAAAACGCGTTTATTCATCATTCTGCCAAAGATTCAATGATGTTGATCAGGAAGTTGTATCCATATTGAAGTACCTGAAGAAACTTTTTATCAACTACTTATTTCTGATTCATCTTGATATTACACTTATGTAATGGAATCGAATCAGAATTTGCACAGCTAATCTATACGTAAAAGTACACCAAAGTCGGAATGCCTTATCAGAATAATAATGACGTTAAGGTGAATTGATAGAATTCCGAGTGTATCCAATGATCCATGTTCCATGTTCCTACATAAAATCTGAAGGGAAATGAAAGCTGAACCAATCATTGCCATTTATTGTTCTTGACTGAAATCCATAAAAATTCTTCACGTCATTTCCAAATATTGAACACTGACTAATGAATATTGAATACTGAGAGAGTGATCCCTTGAAAATTCTTCTATAACATCACGAAAGGCATAACATTGAAGGAGTGACGAAATAAAATATCCGAAATAATGATAATGTCCGAGAATGAATATTTTCCGATTAGGACTTCAGTGGCATGGCAGTCGAATGTATCCAATTCTTCTTGGATCTGATTATCAATTACTACTTTTTGTTCCATGTTCCGCTTTTTCAACTTGGCATCCATTCGACTCTAATAATCCTCTGACGTACAAAGTCCGGAAGACGAATCTCATAATATATCAGATCCTTTCAAATGGCCATTGCAACCAGGAGTTCTCGTCCACATTAACAGAATGAATAACGTTAGTATCAACCGACTACCACCAAGAACGCCCTTCAAATCCACTTCCGTATCCAGAATGAGGGCTTTCTCGAAGTATAAAAAAAATAAATCGAAAGTCTATGCCAGGTTGGAAAGACTGAAAAAATTCCTCAGCTTGAGTAGTAGTCGAGAGAGAATCCCAAACGGAATAATGGAGAGCGAAAGGGGAGGTAAGGTTCGCAACGGTTTCAATATTCAATGGTCCTGGAAGGTAATGAGTCAGCTAATAGTGAATATTATTTCTTCACTGATTTAATTTCTTTTCTTTCGAAAAACCCGATGCTCAATATGTTTGTAATTCAATGATATGGTGGACCATATCGGAATCATCCAGATCAACCTGACACTATTCATACCAACATTCTGTGGTGTATATTTCAATACAAATACACGGTCATATCGACAAGTGAGTGATACATTACATTCCATTTATCATCCTGAAATCAGCGGAAAAGAACACAAATGAACTCGAATCAGTGGGTATTAGCTATCATTTGAAGAACATTCATCACCTATAAGACTTGGATAAGTTCTTCGATCCACCGTACTCAGAATTGAAATTATTATTGAATATTAATAATAATTCATCAACTCACATTTGGTCTCTCTCTGGCCTCTTTGGTATCTCTGAGGTTTCCGATATAATAATTGAAATTCGTGAGAAACTGTATTCAAACCTTTTGGGATTGATTATTCAGGAATACCAGGCAGTTGGCTGTATCGATTGAGAGTTCACGCGTTAACTAATGATGATTTTATAATCTAGTGAATGTTAATCAACCCCTAACTTTCGATATGAAAAATCTCTGATATCGACTCGTCAATATCATCAGCTGCGTTCGAAGAGTTTTTCTGGTGGTAGCATATCTGCATTTCGAGATCAGTACATTCGAATTCCAGTAAATTCAATCAAAGAACAAATTCGTATGGACTAACCATATGAATGAACATGATATCTACGTCCAGTTCCATTGAATATTGAGTACCAACGCAAGTTTGTTGCTTCTGCATTTCATCATTTTGATTTATTTTCGTTTGTTTCTGGCATGGCAAGTTGTGACATTTAGAAAGGTACACGCGAGTTCACCAGCTGATAGACCCACAATGATTGCCACTCGTAAAAGGAAGAAACCAGGGTCAGGTAGGTGTCATGATAACAGCGAAAAGAACGAAAGAATGTGCAAACAACTTAGCTCATTTGAGTCCTCACCTCTTAACTTGAAGATAGTGACGAAAAATTTGGGAAGCTGAAATGGAACGACGGCACAAGGGTACTGATGACTACATTCCTAACTGTCGATGAGTAAATGAGGATTTTGAGGTTCATATATGCTACTAGAATAGATAATATTTCCATTCCACCTCTCCATGTTTCTATCCAACTGATGTACAATGAGTAGATTCTGGCCATGCCAAATGTACCACAATTGTCGATACAACGCTACAAGGAGATATTCACAATGAAAACTATGTGTCATTAAAAAAAATGAATGGATGCATTGAAATGATATATGGTAGATTTTGGACATGAAGAAACTTTTGAAAAATGGTCCCATTAGACACCATGATAAATAGAAAGGAATTTTATTGTATCACAGATCCAATCATGGTTACAAAGCGTGTCAGATATATTGGGCTATATGAACTATATGAACGATACCCATACAATACAATGATATGAAAAAGAATTGATCATATCACAGATCAAGCATTTCAGTACGAAAATAATGGGGTCTACTCAACAATAACTATTCAACAGATTGCCTGAATTTTTTGGACCCTTCAATATTCTTCATATCAGGAACTTAATTCTGATATTTTGAAATGCAATTTTCAAATGGACGTGATGGAAAGTCGTTTCATTTCAGTTCTCCAAATTCGGTCCTATTACCAACAATGATTATTTCAAAAGAGTGTGGAAACATACCAACAGAATGAATGAGGATTGGCTATCAACCTACTATTTATATCCATTTCATTCAAGAAGTTGCAATATTTGAGCCTTTTCCAGTTGCATCTTCTTATGGTGTCTATTCACTGTTAATCGAGATCATCAAATCATTCATATATATACCCTGAGAAAAAATTCATCAGATGAATTTCAGTTACAATGATTTTTCTCAACTCATTTGAGTTAGGACTCAGTTAGGATTTCGCGAGAAGTGAATTCGAACCTTTTTTCAATGCAAATGTGATTTCAGTACCTACTACAAAATTATCACTCTTTTCAGTAGAAAAACTGCCGCAGATTCAGTTGATTCCTCTTCTGACGAATTCCTAGTCTATATCAGAGTTGAAACAGATTGTAATGATTATTGATAATGCTACATACATGAAAATCATTTGCATGCAATGAAAATCAAGAAACTCAAAGGATTCAGAGTCCATTGAGATATGTTATATTACTCAACCACTTTCGAAATAGTTGAGTATCTCTCTTTGAGTTCCAGAATATCTATGATATTGTCATGTCAATGATATCGTCAAATCAGTGTGCGTTATTTCAAACCCGCAACACACTTCTAATTTGAAATCCATTGATCCATTCATTCGACGTGTTTCAATTTGAGAGGGGTGTTGTTGTTTGAGATTGCACACAATGTATATAATCAACATTTTTCAAAGATGAATTTCCATTAAGGAATATTTATTTGGCTCAACAGTGTGTGATTGATATTGAAATGAAGAATATTCACTCGGAAACAGATTGATTTATGAAATGTATTATCAATTTTCCAGCACCAAGCCTGTCCTCTTTGGGAGATAAACCGAAACTTGGGGTCGCCCTACCGCTTGGAGGTACCGCAGACCCCTTGATCGATCCTGACAAAGGATTCTATGAAAATCTCCCGTTCCACGGCATGCAGAACCCACCAAATAAAGTAAGGACCTGATCAGTCAAGTCAGTCAACAATTACACATAACTACTCATTTCACCACATAGGCAGACTTTAAAGGCAGAGGATAGAAGCTCAATGGGGTTGAATCCAATAGCCATTTTTCTCTATGAGATCTATCCACTGATATGATTTTATATATTCTCTACTACATCGAGCTCAGAGATAGAGGAATTGAAATGACCATGAGAAAAAGATGCAGCGATCAAAAATCATCTGATTGTTGGCAAAACATTTTGGAGTACCGTGTCATAGTATTGTACAGTTAATAGTTTCGAGAAAGATCAGAGGACATCAGAAACTTATTGAATAGTATTCCGAATAGTTCGCGCCTCGAGGAAGGCGGAGGAATCCAACCAATGAAAACAGCAAACCAGAGAGAGGCAACTAGCAGTGATGAGCTGACTGTTGCCAAAATTGTACCTTTCTTCGATGCACATCCAGATGAATCGATAGCTTTTTTTTATTATGTTCATTTCAATGCTCCCCATGAGTCGATGGAGCAAGAATGTAGAGAATATATTATCTTATGAGCAATAATTCTGATCAGTTCTACTCTTGATACCCAAACAGCGACTGACAGTTTGTAGATACAATCTATCACTGTCTGAAGGAAAAAATATGGTCATGATGGAAAATCCATCCAGATGCTCGAAAGAGTTTCATTTGATTCGCCAAGTTCAACAATAGGAATTATGAATTTTCATTATTATTCCTCAATCATATCAGGATGAAAATTCCATCAACTACTTTGAATTTTCGTCAGTGTTTTTCTTACCATGAGAGAACTGTGATAACACTTTTTCCATTTCCAAATTCTATTACTGGTCATGTTTTCTCAATGTTGCATAGTTCTTTGTGTGCTAGGCAGATCAATAAATACACAGGATGTCCCACAATTTCCTTCACATGCAATAATTCATTATTTTCAATTATTATTCTTCATCGCTACTTCAACGTTGGAATCGACCTCATATTGAGTTAATTCAAACTTCTGCGGGTTGGGAAGAGTGGTACAATTTTTATAGTGTGTTCCGGAACTTCTTCTCGAGAACAGAGACCGCCGAAGCGATGTCAGGATTGAAGTCGTGAACCAATTTCAATAGAAAAATCATTAAGTCGCTGACTGCGTTGAAACTCACGACAGCTGGGCTAAGGAATAGACATGTTACTACCATGCTATGGCCCTATGGAAGATGAAAATAATCAACCTCTTGAATTTTTCAGTGACTTGAAATTAACTTTCTGACTGCACCCATAAAATCACGTCATTTGTTGGAAGCATCCATATATTCTCAAAAGAATCATTTGCGGATTTCATCTCGAATGAGAATATATATCCGCAAAACATCATCGTCATTATTATGAGTGTTAGAGAGTTCACTATTTATTTCCATTCTGAAATACTCACGCAATTATCCGAGATCAAACATGAATTCCACTCACTATTGAGATGAGTGAGTGATGAATGAGTGTTCCATACACCCCAACCATATCCTTCTTCATTCCGTATCATATCTTTTATAATGTATTCAGAATGAAATGAAAAAGTTCCAGATTTAATTCCAGAGGAGAATATTGATGATGTATGAAATTATTTCTAGGGTTTCATCAGTATTATTCGATTCTCAGAGGTTTTTTCAATTGTTTTATCTCTTCAAATGATGCAGATATTGCTTGTTGAGAAAATTATGGGACACCCTCTATCTATTTCATTCCTATGTTTCCATCAGGTAAACTGTGATGAAACTATTCATTTATTCGTCAAGCTTCAGTTGATTCGCGACTAAAAAGAGAACATATCAATATCATATAACCATATATCATATCCATTGTTTTTGTCGTTTGATTTTGTTTTTTTATATATTTTTTTTTTTTATGTTTGCATGTTTCGTTTTCAGCCTATATCAATAATAGCACCTTTCAACCAAGGGAATATTGCTCATACTTTTGCGTCCTCAACAAAATCGTTACTATCTTTGAACCAAACCATATCTTCCAATCCTCACCACTTCTGTTCTGAGAATCAAAAAATGGTAAAAAGACACCAGTCATTCCATGGATTCCGAAATGATGTTTCATCGAGGCAAGGCTTTCATATTCCTGATTTAGCAAACAGCTCATACATGGATTTGAAGAATATGAATTATGGATTACAAAAACCGAGTGTATCTAACCAATCACTACCATCAATTTTCTCACAAATACCGCAGTTGAGGAGAATTTCAGGAGCATATACAATTTCTGGTTTACCCCTCCACAACCAAGGAAATTCCAACAGGAGAGGTCAAATACCGGTATTTCCAAAAACAAATGGAATAATATCTTTGTCATCGAATCCAAATAGAGTTTCTGGTAGAAATGAATCGAGGTACGAAATAAGAAGAAGCGCATCGGGAATAAACTTGAGTTCTAAAGAATATCTGTCGAAAGTAGCTGAGAGAGGAGAACCGAAAAAGAAAGAATCAGTATCAATACATCGGAAACTGAACACAATAATCGAAAAACGGTTTGGATCATTGGACACCAGGAAGCACAAGTGTTACTCACCAACATTTTACTCTATGCGATGCAAAAAACATGCGAAAAAACGACCGATAATTGTTGCTCTTCCGAAAAAGTGTTTCAGTGAATTAGCATTATGTCAAGGAACTAATATGGTTGATGATGGGATGAACGAATCAACAGATAGTGTTCAAGTCACAGAAGAAAAAGAAGTAAATGAGAGGATGCCAGTTCCCGCACCGCGATGTAGCAAAGCAGCTTCGGAAATCGTTTATGCTAATGTTTCGGGCCATTTAAAAGAGATATCTCAATCCGAAGGAATAACTCACTTGGATAGTTCTAGTGAAAGTGCCGAAAACAAAACATTCGATACCTCAACTGTGGAAGTTTTAGTACATGCTCCGGTTGAATCAGTTCCTGATAAGGGTGAAATCATTGATTCAACTGATAAAGACGATAAAAGTCACATCGTCCATGACGAAAAGATGACGATGACTGGGGAAATCCGAAAACCTAAATTGGTCGCTGTGAGTCCGAAAGCCAATATATCCCTCTCTTCCATATCCTCTCATGCATTGAAAAACTCACCAATTTTGAAAGTCAGTCCAAATTTCGTGAAACCCAAAACGGAGAGTCCTAAAGGTGCACTATCTCTCCAATTGAAATCAAAAATCAAGACTCCACCGGTTCAAAGTCCTGTAAATCCTGTATTGAATGTTGAGGATGAAAAAGCAACCACCGAGCAATTTCCGACTGTTCCAAAAATGCCTATTTTGAATCCTTCGAATAAGTGGAGTGCTAATATTGCTAACAGCAACTGCCAGGTTTGTTTTTTATTTTTTGTTTTTCAACACTTGTGATGAGTATATTTTCCTGAGAAAAGTTGATGAATTTTGATGGAACACCTCCAGATGATATATGATGACAGTAGGAGAAGATAATCAGATGATTCGATAGATTATCAAGGTTCGTTTACTCAGTTTTATTGGTTCTGATAATATCTGCCTAATGAAATTTAGATGCATACTTTCGACAACTAGTGGAGCCTTGAAGAGACTCTGGTGATGTACATCATCTCATCTTATGTTATACAGGAAAGAATATTGAATTCTTCTCTCAATAGAATTTTTTCAGATACTTTCCGCTAGTGACTTCTTTTCTTGAATTCAAATAATCGATGTGGAATTAGCAATGAGTAGCTCACCTTTTCTTGAAAAATTGTTTCCTTAAAAGATTGTTCCCGAGTACCTCCATCTAGAACTACACATTCTATCGAGAAGAGAGGTAACTGTATGAAATTTCAAGATTACACTCGAGAGGATGTACACCATCTTGTCGAATTCTTTGCGAAGAATGAGCACCCCTGTTCATATTGACATGATGGACTCTTGAACCCAATATATGAAATATCATTTTTGATAGTGCCTTATAGTAGATTTTTTTCATTTCTATTTCGTACCATATTATCATTAACGGTGTATCCAGCAGAAGTTGCCAGCAAAATATCATTCCAGAAACGACCTTCCGAATTGTATTCAATTCTGATTGTATACCAGTTATGTTGATTTTCCGAATAGCCTATTTATCGTTCTACTGTTGAAACCAGAATATTTCATTGAAGTATATTTTGGTTGGGCGTTTACTTTCCATATCTGCAGCTCTATATGAATGCTTCCCAGCTCATTATTCCAACCAACCATTTCATATCACTATACAATTGCGTTTATTTTACCTCCTCCCAACATTGAGATCTCGTTAACGAGTAGAGATACAGGGTTGGTCAAATCAGAGAAAATTGTCTGAAAATTGATGAAAAAATCTGCTCTCAGAATATAACGAACGATTTGAAAACCAAAGTTTATCTTCTTCCAAATGAACTCCATATTTCATGAACAGATAATGGGGTGAATTTTTGTTCGTTACAAGGAGAATACACAGCGAATAGTGCGGAAAAATGAGGTGAAAATTATGTGTCTCTCACCATCATGTAAATGAAATCTGATTATACTAAACGACACGGATAATCTGCAAATATAGGATTAATCACGAAGAAACGGCATTTATTGATAAACATAGATGAGAAAGTGTGAAGCGTGTGCCATTATCCTCCAGAAAGTAATAAATTCAGTGGAAAATAACTCGACTCTTCTCAAACGTTTCCGCGATAGTCCGGTGAATGATGTGAAATCATCCTGTTATTTTGAAGTTGATTCGGCCGATAGATCATGGGAAAATTCCTTTCAGAAGCATGCAAAAGTGCCTGAGCCCGTTATGTAGTCCTGAAATTTGGTTTGCAATTACTTATGAACAAAGTCCACTCTGTTGAAAATCCAATATTGTGAGGACATTCGATATTTCGAGATTTTTTGGATTTTGTGTCAAAATTTACATCATTATCTGTACATCGAATGGGTGTATGATTATGAGAAGAAAAACTTGGTTATCAATTCTTTGAACATATGTTGAGAGCAATTTTGGTTTTCAAACTTTGTCAAACGCTGATGTGCAGCATCAGAACCCGAAACTCTAATTCAAGCTTGTATCTCTAGTTCACTCCAGAATCAATGATCAGATCTTCATATCAGTTTTCAATGAAACACTGAGGTTATTCATCCATCGAATTCGAACATTCTCAGAAAAATGTATTTCATAATTTACAAAAATACTAACTGCCCGATCATTTTCAGAATGCATTTTATACGCTAACAACTCCGCATTTCAAACAGCTGAATACAGTTGTCCCACCCCAGTACTCCGCAACGATACCCCATCAGAAACACACCAAACTAATGCCGAAGGCTCTGTTCCAAGAGCAAGTCCAGAAGAGCAAATCATTCTCTTCGAAATCCAAACCGAAAAAACACCACTTTCAAATTCCGCTTCAGAAATGCCACAGTTTCAAATACCAAACGGCAGAGAGCTATTTTCAGCCCATAAAGAACCTCCACGAAGAAAACTTGATGAAGAACGGTTATGTTTCGGACTATCCAGAAGGTAGCCACAGAGCGAGGCATCAGAAACGGGACAAGCCCAAGCAAAAGACAAAAGGTCCTCTCGTGCTGAGGAGACCTGGCGACTACCAGGAAAACGTGCATTTCCAAGAGAATATGCAAAACTCCGTGCAGCTTCAATACCCTCAGCCCTTGCTTGGTTGCAGCATGATAGATATAGCTAACAAGCCTAACGGAGTTGTGTACGCAGACCTTGACATTCCTGGGAATATCAAGAAGAGCTCGCTCGAATCAGGCTCTTCCAGGAGTAAATCTCAAAGTTCCAATCCAAAGACTGAATATGCAACTCTCAAATTCAATGATATCGGTCAAGAAATCGATGTTTAACACATAAGATCACGAAGTGACTAGTTAGAATAAGGTTCGTTGATTCCACTTCCTAGGGCCACTACAATAGTGAACATCATTGTTGTTTTCTGCAAATTTTCATTTCTTGAAAATCTGAAGATGAAATCGAATCAGAGTACTATGGTATTCTCTCAATCAGAGTTATCAATTCCTCATATGATAATTCCGAAAGCTGTTTTTAGAGAGTTTGCTCCGATTATCTTCTTCATCACTATTGTACAGAATGTTTTGTCGTACCTTTCTGCACATGGATAATTCAATAAAGTTGTTGAAAGTTAGAATTTTTAGACATTTGCCAAAACGGTTCGATTCATGAGGTGGGTTATCAGGAAGAAGTTGTCTTTTGTGAGGCCCATGCAAGATATTTATATAGCGCTGCCAGATTCCTCGTGACTTTTGAGATATTCCGGAAAGTTTTGAATGGATTGAAATATATATATGTGATATAGAAAGAGTATTGATCACATTCGATTTGTATTTCCTCAATTGTTTCATCAAGTTCCATCGAGTCGATATTATGTTTAATGTATCGAAGAATCAAAAGTGGAGTGAGTTTTGATTAATAATGAAAATCAGGACCTTTTTCAGTGATATGACATCGAAAATTCTCTGATTCGAAACGTACGTTGAAAAATATACATGAATGATATATCAATATCTGAAAGTAAAAGAAAGTAATTTCGAAATTTATAATGGAAATTCCATATCCGCATTTGGAATGGAAGAATGAAGTTCAAAGGAATAACTCGATCATCAACTGTCACTCGTGTCGCACATTCAATAAGGACTGGCGAAGTATGCAACTTTGTTTGTATTTAACATTTCCTCCATCACAAATGATTTCAGAAATATATAGAAATTTAATTTCTGCTAGTTTCGACATTTCCCTGAATATCTGAGGAGTCAAACTCGATGTGTGAACGATGCTTATGAATCTTGAATGAAATTCACAAAAGACTATTCTTCGATAATTCAATTGACCTCATAGCTCGATCTGATTCAGAGATAACAATAACGCATACTTACACCTAAAAATCTCACAAAGATATCAAATTCCCAAACTCACTGAAGAAAACATGATATTTTCAATTGGTACACAAAATTTCATTAGTTCCTCCTCGTTGGATTCGAATGCAAATGATGTTTCTATATGAGAATGAAGATGAAAATGAACAAATATGTTTCTCAATTCTCTCAATGCCAAGTCTCGTTGCATAATCAGCCTCGATCCAAGAAAAAATTCAATACTCCTGTGTGACATATATTCAATTTTCGAACTCATTGAAAATGTCATTCCGAGTACAGCTCATGAACAAAATCAATTAAGCAGAACGAGATATGATAATGTATATAAGTTTGATTCGATTCACCTGCCAGTTCTGAGATCTTCCATCTTATATGCCTATTTCAATTCTATGGATTGTAATAACATCTCTTCGTCAGAATCGAGCCCTTCCTCTGAATTCATTTTTCAACTCGAACTTTCTCTGCCCCATCGAATGTACGATAGAAACCTAACTTTTCTAAATTTGTTTTAGACTAATGGAACAACCACTCCTGGTAGTGATACATATATTTTCTAAGGTAATGATTCATTTTATTCAGAACAAAATACCCCAACGTAATGATTCTTGGAATCATGGCAAACTCACATAGCAAATATTATTTTTCTCAGTATCATTGTATTGTGCAAATTGCATAAGCCACTGAACTAACTGAATGCAGAAGTTCAATGTATTTCACTGGTATATTTCGCTTCACAAAAATCCTCAATAAATACAAAGTCCCTGGTTGAGTTTCCCGAGCATTATTTCGTCTGACTGCATCTCTAATTTGTTATGTTTGCAGCCTTACAGGCCTGATCCCTGTGATTTGGACTATGCAGACGTAGATTACAAATCTTACGGACCCATAAATTACAAAGCCGCCTCGATTTATGCTGCCGTGAAGCGGAATGTGAATAATAACAATAAGGTGGAAGAAGTTATCAAGGAGGATCTTCTATGAATTGTACATTTTGATATAATATTATAAAGTAGACAATGTTCTCATTCGAATAGATTTTCACATCAACATTTTCAAGCCGAATAGTCTATATATGCAAATTCTTATGAAAATCGGTGAATATAATGAAAACTATTATATTTAGTGCAGCGTCTGACATATCTGATGCAGATTACTTCCAGGAGCTTTTCTAATTTTCTAAATAATACATATCAGATGTTGTACTAATTATCCATTCAGATGTTTTGATCATAACTCAGTCATGAATTTCATCTGTTCAAATTATATTCAGGAAACATATCGATGTTGATTGTTTTTATGTACCAGATCTTTATTCAGGTTGTTTCAAACAAGTAGATTTTTAACCTAACTAGCAGTACTGAATACTGAGACTTCAGAATCAGGCTTCGTGTTATTCATTTCCGACCTCGGTTCTGTTGCTGATCACATTTATATCTATAAAGAACGATCGAGAACAACTTGTCGATATGGATATAATATGCGTCGTCTAGAGTAGGTTTATTTCTTCGATTAATTTTTTGTGCACTGTTTTTTTTTTCAATAATTTCGCATCGATCTATTCTTATCTGATAGCATTAACAATAGTTTAGGTGTTAACTCATATGTTATTTTGATGTCGACTTCGTTTTGATTTCAATTGACCTCGAGATATATTTACAAGTGATACTTTTTCTCTCTGAGAACCATCCATACATAGAGTAGGAAACGGTGATTCCAAAAGTCATGGAAAAATATTGACAATTGATATAATCTTTTCTAATCACAGTATCTTGACATACTGTTATTCAAGGCAATCTTGATAGCTACTTTTTTTTCAATATACGGTTAGAGATCGCTCAATGAGTCTTGGAAGAATTTGAATTCATGCTCAATTTCCAAATCATATTCCAAGGGTTATTCAGCAATCATTATTTTTCATTTGGTGCCAAAGAAAAGTTGAGAATTAACGTCCATTTGAATCAATGAACAATTTGGTGTGGTGCTGCGGAAGTTGTAAGTTCTTAACCTCATTTAGAAGGATCTATATTCAGAATATTACATCTAGAAGTTGTATAGCTATTATTATCTTCGAAATAACTCTGTATCATCTTGTAGATATGTATATTGAAAAAACTAATATATAGTCCTCATGCTGTTTATTAAATAAAACATATTCAGTGAACTGTCTTCATTCATTCTTTACCATAACTCGAAATCTATGTATTATATTGAATATTTATACAATGTGAGTCAAAAATGTGTACCGAGCTTCCTGGGGGTGATAGAACATTGAAAAATAAGTGTAGTTTGATGATTAAACTCATGGCCCAAAATGCATATTAAGGGAGATATATCCTTCCGAAGTTGATAAAATTAAAATAATTTCTCCGCATAACTTCTGAACGATGAAAGCCACCTGATTGAAATTTTGTGCATGAATGTATGTTGTCAAAATACATTTTTTCGGCACACTTCCACATTTCTGGTATTTTTATAAAGGGTGTTTTCAGAGGGTGAGTCATGATTTTTTGTAGAAAACTTTTTTCCCTGTATTATTTTCGGTGAAAAAACAGGAGCATTCGATGGAGCGAAGAAAATTACATGATATCGTCACATGATATCAGCAGATTGATTTTATTCATCGCGAGATTCATCGGTATAACGATATTTCAGCAGCATTTGCATTTCCGAAGCACTCGCCAAGCATTAGAAGCATATCAGTTTGTTCAGAGAACGAATAACCTGCCATATTTCTTAAAATCTCAGTTGATAATCGCAGTGATAAATGACACAGAAAAACCACACGAACAAATCGACTACAACAATGTTGATGACATAAACGTCAAAATTGAGAACAAAATTATTCATCATGGCCTGCTAAAATATTGTTAGCGATGAATCTCGCGATGAATAAAATCAATCTGCTGATATCATGTAACTACATAAACTCAAATATCTCACGAACGGCTCAATTTTTTGTATTTGAATAAGAGTACCTTTTTCATGTAATTTCCTTCGCTCCATCGAATGCTCCTGTTTTTCCACCGAAAATAATACAGGGAAAAAAGTTTTCTACAAAAATCATGACTCACCCTCGGAAAACTCCCTTTATAACAATATCAGAAATGTGGAAGTGTGACGAAAAAATGTATTTTGACAACATACATTCATGCACGAAATTTCAATCGGGTGGCTTCCATCGTTCAGAAGTTATGCGGAGAAATTATTTTAATTTTATCAACTTTGGAAGGATCTCCCTTAATATGCATTTTGGGCCATGAGTTTAATCATCAAACTACACTTATTTTTCAAAGGTCTATCACCCCCAGAAAGCTCGGTACACATTTTTGACTCACCCTGTGTAATGATACTGTACTGTCATTGGGAACTAACAACTTGGAATAGGAAGTAGATGAACCAATATGATGTATTCACCACTAGATTGAAAGCTCCGAACCCATGTGAAACAAACCCTGTGAAACAAAACCTTCAAATATCAGTGAACAACAGTCTTCCTAAGATGGTACCGTTATCTTGAAAAAATGTATAGTTTATCAACTACTCAGATATGGCAGATACTCGGAATCAGCGATTATTTCCCGAGCCAACGAATTTGAAATTTCTAAGATGGATAGAAAAATATGAATATTTTTTTCCAAAAGCTGCTGTGAGGTGAAGAAAAGTAGTTCGTTCAGTCACAACAATATCGGGACATGCACGGGTTGGAACTTGAACGTTATTAACGTCAACGGTAATAGTCGATAATGATTTCAATCATCCATTCTTCGAATGACAAGCTGTTGAATATGGGCTCGAAATTTATCCTACGTGAAGTGAACTCATATTCCTCATCAACGATGTAAATAATGACAATAAAAAAAGCAACTCCCTATGTGATTGCAAGCTGACAGAAGATGAGGGTATCAAATCGTTTTCTGTCATTCATTCATCAAAAATTTCTATTCAAAATTCTAAACTTATCGTTGTGAGATAATGGAGGATAATAAATCCTTGGACAACGTAAGAAACAAAACTGATTTCACTCAGATTCTACTGTTACACGAAATTCCAGGAAAATCGAACAAAAGTATCAGTTGAGAGTATACAAAGTGTGGCTGAGCCAGTCCCTAGCACATCAAGTATCAAATCCAGGAAATCTTCGAATATACTATCAGCACTTGTTAAACGTACCCGGAAGAAGAACAAATATCCGGAAAAGCGCAAGGTATCCGTTGATGTCGCGAGTCAAAATGTCGATATTGTCGCCAGTCATTCCAGCCTAGGTGTCCACACTGAAGAAGAAGTTGAGCTTATCGTGGAAAATTACGAGAGCAAATTGGGAGAATCGTCTCAGTGTAGCAGAAAAGTTATGAAATCAGTAATTTCCTCAGACTCTGAAGTAAGATCACACATTTCTTCTGATTACCTCCTCGTTGTTTGACTGAAAGCTCTCTACCACAGTTCGATTGTATTGCGGTTATTTTATTACTATTCTCGTAGACTTTTTCGATATCCCAGATGGATATGAGAGGTTGAGTGAATCCAGATCATTGAAAAATATCTGGTAATCTAGTTGATAGTTTGAAGTGTGAATAATTCGTGAAAAAAAAAATATTCCGCTTATTGAAATTATCAAGGCATATTGTGGAGCGCAGCAACAGATAACTTCTTGGGAAATATCAGCATGGTTGAATTGTTGGATACGAGAAAAGGAAACTCAAGAACAATGATCAAGGAATTTTATGCCACCAAAATCAATACACGAGAGGATTAAAAGCATTTCTTACTCATCTGAAGCCTGGGAGTTATATCAAAATTTTCTTACAGATACGCGCAGTTTATATTGAGTATATATCCAGCAATCGAATTTTAAGCAATATTTCCACCAAATCAATCGTTCATTCTTTCTTTGAACTAGATAAGAACTAATTTCTGTTGGAATTTCTATTGGATTGAAAATGAATATATTGGATTTCCGTGAAAATATGGGAAATCCCTTGAATTCAGATAGAACTTGAAAAATAAGATTGCAGTTTTCCATATTTTTTTCCTATAGGCTTTCCTTTGTAGACATGATCCCCTAGAGGATACCACTGGAAATCGTCCTTTCTCGAATAATTTTCAACGTCATAAATATGATTCAATATGAGGGATACTAGTAAGAGGACGACTCGAAATAGTGTCCTCGAAACATCTATAGCTTTCTGAGTTTATAACGGATAGAGTAGGATTCATATTGGATGCCCAATTTCCCAACATTTCGATAGCTTGAACCTCAAACTGTATATAAAGTTTTGTCTTGCTTTCCATAGAAGCACCCCTGTATCTTCGGTGATTATTGTGATAGGATTCTGAAACTTTCAGGAGCGTGAGAAAGAACAATGGTATACTCAAAAAAACCAACACCAACAGTTACGAAAAATCATATTAGCAGGCAAGGTAGGTCAAAAATCTCTTCAGAATCGGAATCACGATGTCTTATTCTCTGGAGCTACAATTTTCTCCTAAAAGTGAGACAAAACTGAAATTTTGTGCACTCAAAATTTTTCAGGAAAGAAATGTATTTCAAGGAAATTCGATATCCTGATTCATAATCCGAAGAGAGATATCTTGCCTCCTCATATCATTTTCCGGAAATGTCAATGGTTTCAGAACCCTTATACCTGAATATTCACGGAAGATACTGGAATGTGTCCATTAGAAGTGACACAGATAATATTATAATAAAAAGTAACAGGGTAATATTCATCCCATTTTCCAAAATAATAGACAGCATGTGCCTTGTGATATACAACAGGAAGTAATATTCTCAAATAGAACACTATGAATAATGACAGAGGTTTAGGAACCCATGAGACCGCATATCATTCGGTATTCCGTTATCGTAATGAATTATGTTTGAGTTGAATATATTTGATCATATTCACTGAGCGTGATAATGGCGAATAGAACTGACTAGGAAGTAGAAAGATCATTGAGATATGGTAGGTATTCAGAAATGATGATATTGTATGAACTCATATATTATGTTCAAACCTCAATACAATTTCCTATTATTTAGCATTCTCTGCCGCCTGCACTGAAAATCAAACATCAGTTCTTCCGGAAGTTCATGAAAAAACATACCCGTAACGACAAACATACCATCGATATGACTCGAGAGTTCACTATCCGAAGTGAGAATACCGAGAATCTTTGTGAAGAACATCATAGAGGAGATCATGAGCTAACCAAGGAGATGTTTCCAAAAGATGGAGCCATGAGTGTGATTACATCAGTGATGTGAGTCGAACTGCGGTCCTTGGGTGTTACAATGAGAGCACAAGATTTGAATTATGCGCCATTTTGGCTGTCATGATTGGTCGATAATTGTGACAGGTCGATAGGAAAAAGATTCATACCGATGAAGATATATACATAGACCAACATACGCTGAAGATTCTATCCAGAAGAAATTTGTCTGCCTAGTCGGTGATACTGCATTCTCGCATTCATTAACCTTAACCCCTAGAATATCTCATGAATGATCTCTGCCTTTGCTTTATTAATATTTCCACGGTTGGCGTTAGAAGGAAATATCGTCTATTACGCCACCACGAGCGATTCCTAATAGACAAATTATGCCGAACTTGGAATTTGGAATCCTTTGCCTAGTGCAGTCTTTCTTGATGCTCACGACCTCCAAACTTTCAAGAAGAATATCAATACCTTCCTTCTCTCCCAACAATCCACAGCTGGCAATCACGATGTTCCTCGAACATTATCATCTTTGCTGAAAAACATATATGAGTTAGTTCCACGCGATATATGACCAGAATAATTGGTCTCCAAGATCGTGCAATTCAACACCTATTGCCTTTGTAGAGTTTTCTGAAAAAAAGTTCATCAACGAAATACCTCTCTGGAATTGTTAATTGACAATCATTTACCAGATGTATTTTTCCGTACAGGATTATCGATTCAATGAACATTCTCATACTATGTAGAACATACAACAGAAAACCATGATTTTTTTGATTTCAGATCTTGTGCTTCTATTGTAACGCTCTTTATTATTCAAGTTGATAAAAAGAAGGAGTCTCAAACTCTATGAGCAATTATTCAAAATATGGTGGAATGAGTCCCATTGAAAGTGCAGCTAAAGCTATGGAGATGGTGTTTTCGAAACATGTTGACGATAAACTGGGGATGACCAAAAATGCGGCCTTCATGAATTCGAACGCCAATATCCCGATTATTTTCGGTTCATATACTTCCATCCAACAAATCACCTCGTTATGAAGATGTACAGCTGATTTCCTTTCAAAAGTCTACAGCACAGTCTACTCGTCTACTAGATGTCAGCTTTACATTGAATATAGCGGATATTCAGTCACAAGTTATGCGTTGAAGAATGATGACACAAAAACAACAAAAATAATACTTCAATTAATGATCGTACGATCAGTTGCATGAAAACGTTCATTCGGTATTAGTTACGATAGGCTGCATTTCGGTCAACAATAAAATGAATGATTACAATATCGAAACATTAATTGGTCAGAAATCTATGAGAAGATCGCTATCTCTTATTGACGTGGATAACTAAAGAACAATAATAATGATTCATTGCGAATATGTAAATAGCGATTATGAATAAATCAAGACACTACCTGTGGTTTCATCATTTTCTGATGGCTCTAGGGCCCCTATATCATCCAATGAGGCAAGATGGGCTATAAACGGGGACAGGTTGATACTATAGATGGAGATCTTGCAAGAATTTTGTAATGGAAGTCTAATAATCTAGTAGAGTTAAGCGGGAGAGGAATGCTCCATGAAATCTTGGTACTTTAGGTACTCCATATTCCAGCAGCTCTTCATGATCTACAAAGCGCAAATTCGACCTGTCTGAGCACTATCCTAGAGTAACGATCGAATGTTTTTGTGTCCAGCTCCCAAACATACGAGCATCACAAGATTCTAATGGGATTTGTCTAATCCATGATACTGCATTCAAGAATCAATTGATTTCTCTCGAACATCGTAGAAAGTAGGGCGACATCTCATCGGAAATCTCGTACATTATGCCCCCATGAGCGATTCCAGAGATAAAAAGTGAACGAGCTCAAGCTAGTCATCCCTGCATTGTCAGGCTCAAAACCTGTCGAACTTCATACTCTACCGAGCATCATCCGTCGATAGAAAAGCAGAGTTGTGTAATTCTTCATCCAGTGTGGAGTATTTTTTGGTTCTCAAGACCTACGAACTTTCGAAATTGCGAGTCCTTCTTGCTCTCTGACATTCGATTTCCACATATTTGTTCCATGTATGTTTCGAATATTTTGGGTTTAACATTCATTTTACCGGAAGATAAAATGATGATGTCTTCGAAATCAGTATCGCCTGTGATATTTTGCATGTTTGCATTCTCCTGGTATTCGTTACATAACTGGAGAACTCAGCAGTGTCTTTCCTTTAAAAAAGATTTTGAAAAGATACAGTATGAATGAGAAATTTCTAATTCATCATTGTTTAGATAATATTGAATATGTCTTGTAGTAATGATGAAGAAAGTGTAAGGTCAGGAACATCGAAACATCATGAGGACCGTCAATGACCAGGTTTTGTTGATCAATTCTGAATAACTTTTCTAGTTTACATTGTACAGAGTTTGATCAACCTCAACTGTAACACAATAAGCTTATAATCACCATCTCCAGCATTTCGCCGTCAACCTATAGCTCGTGAAGTTTGGTCGTTTCCATTTCAAATTCTAATACAAAATCAATACCAGCATAATCTTCCTGCGTATTCGCTGAAATTTCGAATTATGTACATCCACCAATGATTTTTCCTGGCCATGAAGCTCAATAATAATCCATAATCATCTCAATAATCCATAATGGGCGAGTGGACTGATCGAATCGAATATTTGACTTTCAACTATATCACCATATCTGTATTGACCTGAATTATTGATCTCTCTTGCTGGTCTAGAAGCAATGATGTCACGTTCACGAAACGGTATGTCCAGTGTCAATATCACCAGGTCATCTAAGATGAATTTTATTACAAGCATTGGGTCAGAGGACATCAGGAATGAATCAGAGCAGTTTGATATTCCACATCACTGAGAAAACACACATATAGATTCATTAGGTTAATGACAAAAAATGAATTATTACTGCTTCCATCCTGAGATCTCGAATGTAGTCGGACATTGCAATTCTGTTATCCTTCTGATTGAATCATGACGTTACCAGCTATGGCGGGTAATTTTGGACTGATTGAATATTATCGTGAGCAAATCGTGATTTTCAGGCATCAGAAAATGAAAATATCAAATCAGCAGACATTTGTATATACTTATTGAATACCTACATCGTGGAGTGAAAATTGAATAAAAATTGGTCCACTCTCCCATTGTCCAAATTGAAGATAATTGTTAGATAAATCATTTTGATGATCAATCATTTCATAGCAACACTCCTAAGATTGAAATCGACTTCACATTGTTGGACAGTTCAATGGAAGAACTGACAGCCAAATTGGATGACAGTAAAAATCACTTACTCCAAATCTTCAAAAGTTACTTGAGAGATGAGTGCCTTCAAAATGAACTCAGTGAGTATGGTTATCCTGAATTTCATTGAATGTCAACTTCATTATAATTTTCTATCTTTCCTGTAGTTGGTATACTCACTCAACACTCGCAACTCCATTTAGACATTGAACGTAAAGCTAATAGCCTGACGAATGAGATGTGGGTGCAACAGGTGGAAATAGGAAGGAGGCATGAAGGAATTTTGCAAGAGAATGTGAACAGATTAGTTAAGCAAAACAGACAATTGCAAATTGATTACGAAATTCTGTTTCGAAAACATCAAAGACTCACCAAAAATTTACAGAGCTTCAATGAAATTGGAATGAAACAAAAATATATTATGGGTAAATTCCAGATTCACAGACATTTCCCTCAGTGATTCCGATGATTATTTCAGATTATGAGAGTCAGATAGAACAGATGATTTCACATAATGATAAATTACAACAGAAACTAGGGCATTCATTTCAGCAATTACAATCTCTGGAGAACGAGATTAAATGTTTACAAAATCGAAATGACCATATGGAAGATAAATATGACGTACTATCACAAGAAATATTGGAGTATAAAGGTGAGCAAGGATCTGATTTGCAGATTCGAATCGATGAAAAAAAATACAGAAACATCAGGAGTATCTGCTTCCGAGTCATTAACTTTGTCTGAAAATTCTTTCTTCGCGTTATAGGAGCCAGGGAAATGTGGGAGATCTCATGGATTCAAATAGAACCTGAAAAAATAAGTTGACAAGTTCCTACATTTTTCACTCGCAGGTCTTCCTTACGAAGTCATCGCTACACCAAGCATCATTCATCAATAGAACGGCAAAGTTGTGGAATTCTTTGCCTAGTGGAGTCTTTCCTGATGCTTACAACCTCCAAACTTTCAAGAAAAATTCCAACACCTTCCTTCTCTCCCAAAATTCCACCGCTGGCTAACACAATGTTCCTCGAACATTATAGGTTTCAATTTCATATTGTCCACAGATAAAAAAAGACATGGGCCCCAAAAGGACGTTGCTGGTTTTCGGCTCTTCTTGAATGATTTTTGAAGTATCTTATATAATCCAATGGAAATTCAGTATCAAAATAGTGCACAAAAGTAAAATGAACAAATCAATTCTTCATTTCCAATAAGGAGGACCATGATGATATCCATATCTTTTTTCTGCAAAAACAGTTCAATTCATTGATGATGAATATGGGAATATTCTTTCGTGTCACGCAGCCCAATTTGAATTGTTCTCATGCTTTTATCGTACAGGGTGTTATTTATGGTACAGAGTGTTCATAAGAGGCTCATGTCTCGTTGAAGAGAACTCATAGGAAAAAAATCATAGGAACTTGTCATCTTATTTTTTCAGATTCTATATGGATCCGAGGAATTTCTCACATTTTCCCTTAACAAAGGCGCAGTAGTTTGAATGCAATATGAACAATCATTTTGTACGTGCTGATAATTTCTTTGAATTTTCATTCATAGCTCTTCTACAGCGATCAAAAACTGATCATGATATAGATATCGTTATCCTGGAGAAAAGAAATCAGAATACTGAGAAGAAGCTGAAAGAAGCGGCAGAAGCAGGAGATCATTTCATGGATGATCTTACTGACATACAATCTAAAATCAAAACAATAGAAATTTCCTTGAGTTGGCCTGAATATAAAGTGAGATGAAAAAACTATTACAACAACTACATACATTACAATTTTTGTCATGTTCTCAGTAGGTATAATTGTTGATAGAAACTCATTTTCCAACACAATCTCAAAGCTGTACATGATATTGAGATACTGCTCGTCATTTCTTTTTCTTGTCATTTTTCTTGCCTTTTCCTTTCTTCTTTCTATATGGCCCCAATTTCTTCCTAAACATCACACCTCTCCACCAAGCCTGAATCACGAATATTCATGATTATTCAACTGTGGAAAAATCGTGTGAAAGATGAACCTGTATTTTAGTAGCTGCCTGATTCTCTTTCCTTTCTTGATCCTCTTTCGCTTTCTTGATCCTTTTGTATTCCAGCCAATCTGCTATCGCTGTTGTGCGTAACTCATATGTTTCTTTCATCTTAGCATAATCTTCAGTCATTCTTTCGATTTCTATTTTGATGTTCAGTATATCGCTATCACGTTTATCAATTTCCTCGTCATAATGTTTCATCCAGTACTGTATTCCATCTAAATTATCCTGAAAATACAAGGTATCGTGTCAAGAATCAGATATTGCGTATGTAGATGATTTTTCAACATTTCTGTTTTCTTCGATGTAGTTTTCTAATTCCGCGTGACATCTATTCTCCAGCTCAATTTTGTTGGTCATTGTCTTGATAGTGGAGTTATGGAAGTTCTCTTTCCCTTCACAGGTCATGGAATTCTGTTCCCTTCTTGTATCTTCCCAGTTTTTGAAATAAGAGATTTCATATCGCCCGTATACTGGAATCATCATATGTTACGATTATCACTTGTTAATGTAAGAAAAATATCGAAATGAGTGTATACACTGAATTGACATCGTTATTCATCCCATTTTGACATTGCATCAATTGAAATTGATAAAAATTGAATTTCATTCGATATATCAGGTCACATTTCCGATCTTGATGTTGATAGTGATATTCGGTATGTTCAATTCTTCACTTTCTAACATTACATCTGAATTTGTTTTCCTTTTGTTTAATATTTCATCTTGATCGATTCTGAGGCCATTCAATTAAGAATAAATGAGCCTCAATAATATTCAAACGGTCAGGAATTTGCCGCCATGGTTAGTGACATCATGATTCAATCAGAAGGGATAGTGCAATTGCATGCTTGCCAAATTTTCGAATACATCTACCAATCATAGAATGAAACGAAAATGAAATAATCATTGATAATGACCTAATAAATTGATATTATGTGTTGTCGGTGGGGTGAAATGCATGAATGTTGATACCTATAACATCTTCCACTTCAAATTTCAGCTTCTGAATCTTGGTATTGGTTTCATCTATCGTTTGTATATTATACAACCTTTCGCTCTCGCACTGATTCCTCAATATTGCGATTTCCTCTTCATATTCAACCTTCTGCCTCAATAATTGTACGTCATCTTGGTTCATTTGTTGTATTGCCCTCATAGCGCTCATCATTCCAGCACAAGTACCACCGAAATTGATTTCTTCGCTCAACTCTCTTATGATGTTTATCATCATATTGATATCAGTTGCTAGTTTACTATAGTTGCTACTTTTTAAATTTATCCTATAATCTGCATGAATTTCTGCACCTTCATACCTAGAAATCTAACTTTAGTTCACCCATTATCTAACTTTTCTCATGTACCTTTCTTTTATGGGCCGATACTCCACTATTTCATCGGTGAATATTATGTCGCTCTCTACATTGATATTCCTCAAGATATACAATTGATCCAGGCATTCATCGAGAATACTTCTGACACATGTTTTCAAAAATGCTGTTTTCACCCCTGAATAATCAATACCAAATAGTCTGGCCATTTTCGTCGTTTTTGAACAGGTCTGTCAGGAAACTATCACCAACAGTTGTCATCCTGAAAGATCCATACTTGATTCACTGAGAATTTCACTTTCTGTCAACAGAGCGATCTAGAATTGACGGATTTGTTCAATATTGCCCGATATAGCTGTGGTGAATTATTCAAAGCGCTAATGGAAGTCCATACAGAACTTGCAATGAAAAACGAAGAAATGTAATTAGATAAAAATTCTGTGAATACTTGTCAATGTCCATTCATATCAATTCGATTTCAGAGGTACCCTCCGTGAAATGAATATTAGTTTACAAGAAAATTTGAAAAAATCAGCAACGGAGCTTGATAACCTTTCCAGAGAAATAGAGAACATTCCATTCGAAAATACAGAATCGCCAGAGCACAAGTGCAAGCTTCTCGAAGATGTTAATAATTTACAAGAGAAAATTGAGAAAATGAATTTAGAGCACGATGTGGAGAAAACATGTCTATTCAACACTATATGTCAATATGAATACCTCAACAATGAGGTATCGAGCCATTTAAAAACTTCCTCCTGTAATTCGGATAATCGTTTGTGATTCATATTTCAGATGCTGGAGAAAAATACTATGATTGAACAGACGAAACTATTCATCAACAGTATAACATCAGAGAATATGGCTCTTAGGAGTCAAGTGGATGGGCTGAATAGACTTTTATCTGAAACCGGTGCAGGCGATGTTGTCAAAGAACTATCTACCAATCAAGAACAGCTTTTGTATTATCAGTCTCAGTTCTACCAAGTCTATTGATATGAAACCATTCGACCAATGTACTGAGAGTCTCTTTGTTTCAGTTAGCAAAAGAAAATCAACAACTGAAAGATCAACAGGAAATTCTGAAAGCTGACAATAAGGCAATGTTAGATCACCAAGAAACAAATTACAAGCACTTACAGAAACAACTCAAGGAGTTGGAAAATATCGCGAAAGAAAACAAAACTCTTCGACAACAGCTGGAGCTTGAACATCAAACAGTTTCTTGTGGGTTCGATTTTATTCATCCTCTCAGTCATTCTCATTACCCTGAAGACTCCCTTGAAATCATTACTGAATCATTTCGGAGATTTCTAATCATTCCATTCGATTCAGAGTGATTTTCGTTCAGGGTTATATTTATTATAGAAAAATAGATGGAAGTCTCTTCGACCATAATCTAAGTAGAAAGTCAGTACCTAAATAAAGTGTGTATCATTTCTGATGGAAGGAGCCATGTAAGTTCTGTAATTATTGAGGTATGATTATGAAACTTGAAGATGCGAGAGGACTACGAAGGGTACACTCAATGACCATGTGGGTTCATTTCCAGTGATATCTACTGCTCGCCACAGCCATGGAACTAGTGATATTTCCAGAAAATGATTAGGAGCAAGACCGAGCTCCTTTGAGATAGAATTTATTCCTAAAAATTTCTCAGTTTTGGGAAGAACTAATTTTGTCCCAACTCCTAGATAGATAGATCTTTTCTGTATCTCCCGTAGTTATTGCGGTGAGTATCTAATATTCTCAGAGATGAGAGAGTTACCGAGGATACATTTGGTGACCAAATAGAGTCTTCTTCATTAATATACAGTGTCTGTCCCTTCTTACAAATTTCTTCACAACCTGGTATATCGGAACTGAATTCGGAGGGCTTGAATAGAAGATGGAAATCTACTCTTTCATGAAAAAAATACAACTAAATGTTCGGAAATGGCAGCTGAGCGTCATCTTGAATTATTTGGGATCGAACACCAAGTATGTTATTTAATTTTTGAAATCTGTTCATAATTCCCAACAGTTTTCTCAAATACCCTTTCACTAGTTCGATTTGACTTCGAATTCGGGTAGTGATACGCGTGAAGGTAGTTTATTTTAAACCAAAATGGAACTTCTCAAATGTGAACATTTCTGAAACTATTGAATTTCGGAACAAAATGTAATACAGTGATTCGTTAGAAATCATGAACAGATTTGGAAAATGGGACATTATATGGGGTGTTACATTAGAAAAAATTATAGCGTGCATCCGCCATTCAGAAATCTTCAGCTAGTAGCAGTAGTGAGAAGTGTATATTTCCCTTGATAATATACACTAATTATTACTGGAGAATGGCTTGACAATTGGTATATTACTGACTTGGCCATTGAATGTACCTTTGGTATGTTTATCGCTCTTGCGAGTTTCAGAATGATATACTCCAATAAGTCAGATCACGGAAGATAAAGGGATGCTTTCATCAGAAGTGACACACAATACAATGAATGCAATCAATGAACTCCCCACTTCGCCTTTTCATTTCATCATGAAGAATTTGGATAAAAACATGCTACAGTCAGTTGTTTCATTCGATCTATGATGATATATGATGATGACCTATAATGAGACTCACAAATATTTTCTGTCAGCTCTCCAAAATGAAAGAAAGAGATATTTGGAAGAGAAGAATCTTCTGAGAACAATCTTCCATCATATGAGAACTGAAATATCGAGGGTACAAAAACTAGAAGGTACTGTTGCAGACATCAGTAAAGAAGCAAATAAATTAGCGGTACTAAAAACAGCTTTAGATAATTCGAACTTTCTCATTTTCATATCATTCCATCAGATGATAGCTGAATACAATAAAAAAGTGGGACACAAACTGAAGTCAGAAATTGTTGCGAAAGATAAAACAATTTTAAAACTGAAAAGCAGTGTTGAAAAACTCAATGATATCCAAATTAAAAATACAAAGGAAAAATTGTCATTGTGCTATGAACTATCAGAGGTTTGTCAAATGAAGAACCAATTGAACAGTGTACTTTCCTTGGAGGTGCAGAAAAATGCGGATTTAGATAGTTCAACGAGAAAAATTGCTCAAACAGCAAGTAGTCAGGTATGATGATTTATTCACTCTGATCGAACCAAAAATTCAATTCTCACATTCCAGATGAAGATGTACGAAGAATTCCAGCAAAAAGAGAGATACGTTCTGAAAGACTTGGTTAAAGACTTGAAAAGTGTTGTTAAACAACGCAATATGCTTCTCACAGAGAAGGAACATATTCTTAGAGAAGTAGAATTCTTTTTGCCCGTTGATCTTCATCTATGTTTGTGCATTATTATTATCGTTTTATAGTTTGAAGAAATGAAAGTGACACTTGCAAACCAAAAGGAGAAAATAAATGAGTACTCCAAGATGAACGATGAAACTGGACAACAAATAACAGATATGCAGACCAAATACGAGAGTGAGAAAATCAAAGTCAATCAATTGCGAGATAAATTATCTAAAGAATCAGAGAAATATAGTGACAACGTCAAACAACTAGAAATGCTCATTCTACAAGTGAGAACGCAATGATGATCATCTCCAAACAATATTTACATCTTCATTGATTTTAGTTGAGAAGGGAGAATGAGGAAGGCCAGAAGAGTGTTCAGTATTTACAAAACAATACTGAGAAACTGTACAAGGATTTGAACGATTCGAGGAAGAATTTGAAGGTGATTTATCACGAAATAAGTAATTCTCATCGTTTTCATGAATTTCCCTATAGGAGACGAAAGATCACATGAATAAATGTTTATTGGAGAACAAGTCTATTGATTTGGAAAGACAACATCAACAAAAAACGATCGAGATGCTAACTGAAGAGAAGGAGAAACTAGCGAAAGAAATTGAAAGAGTTAATGCACTCTCCGAAAAGATATTATCGGGTTAGTTCACCCAAGAAATATAATATGCGAATATAATCGATGATTCTCAATTTCAGATTTTGAAACGAACATAAAATCTGCAACTGAAAAGGAGGATCTTCTCAAGAAGGAGCTAGATGAATCTAAAGCAATGATTATGGAGAGCAATCGAAATTTGGATCAGATTTCAGAGGTATGGTAATGATAAGATAATACTTTGAAACAGAAATGAAAGAATTGCCCATACGGTACGAATTTTTTCATATTCCATTATTCATATAGTTCATTGAGTTCATGAAGGCAAATGGTTTTGTGATTCAACATGAGTTCAATTCGCCGTTGAAGATATTCAACTAATACTATATATTTAAGTAATTATATATAAATATAAATAGTAATGAGTGATTATTCAAAGTGATTATAATGATGAGTGAAATCTTTACAAGTCAAGTATTTTCGTATCAACATTTCCCATATTTCATCAGAGTATGAGGCATCTTTGTTATTTTTGTTTTCCACCAGAAAAAAAATTTTGAATGAACTTTTGCATGATATATCAAGCATGTTCCAATCATCTTGACAGTGGTACCATATCGCTTTGACTATAGAGGGGAACAGAAAAAAAAATTATTGATTCCAGTAGTTCTCTCATTCATTTATGGCAAATGATAAGTCACAACGCGAGAGTGTTGCGAGCTCCCTGTTTATGTCTGGTTAATGAAAGGTAACTCGAGCGGTCTGAGGAGAACGGAATAGGTATAATAGGTCATGTATTCCAGAGTTTGGATAAAATTAGGATTTCTATATACTTTGGCGTAGGTAACCATTGTATCTTGAAATCGAAGCACTGATATAGCATAAGGATATATATAGCATATAGCTATGTTATATATGATCTGCCGTTGTTCCAGATACCCTTCAAATTGGGACATGATGTTCATCTTGCAGAATACTTAATTTAGTTCCATCGAATTTTGAGAATTCATATGTTTGGAATATTTTATCCACAATGATATGTCGAATGACAGGAAAGATAACTGTGATGCGTGTTATTCCTGAATTGAACTCCCTCTTCTGTAGAACCACGGCAACTCAATATTTCTTTGCTTCCAACTTCCAAGGTGAGGAAATGCAAATAGCATCACTGCTATTACGTCATAATCATTCTTCAGAGTGAAAACATCATTCTTGGGTATGAGGTATAACCCAAGAGTGATCTTCTATAGGAAATGGATAATCTATGACATGTGAGGAGAAAATACGTCAAGGCATATCTGGATTAATGAAAATTCAAGTGTTTTGTCATTCTTGGTGTCCCCTTCAGTTCTGTGCCATATCAACTAGTCTTCGTAAATTGCTATCGATTGAAGATGTGACATGCCAATTCTCTCATTCGAAATCTATAGTGGACAATATGAAGATTGACCTCTTCAAAGGTTTTATGTTGTCTTCCCTCTGGATGAGATTTAATTATTTCGATTCTATCGTTATACGTTCAACCAATATCTGCAATTCTATTCGATGTGTTCAACATTTCGAATATTTAACGCTTTAAAAATTGACAGTATGAGCAATTAACAATGCAGTATTGCAATTCCTTCAACGCTTGGAAATTCCGCAGTATTTGCGGAGTAAATGGATGGAATTGTGGGTATTTGAGAACCCCCTGGCAAAGTTGAATTTAAAATTCAAGAAAAATGGAAGAAGATTAATGATATCATTATCGAAAAGAGTTGGAAATTGATATTTGTAGGGAATCTGAGCTCTCATGAAGAAAGAGTGCCGTTGCTAAAATTTTTTCACCATCTGATATGGCAACTCCTGTGGCGTACTCTTTTTAGGAATCCGGATAACTGAAAATTTTCGAACATCTCACATGAAATCATTTCAGAGGGGCCGGAAAAGCTGAAAGTTTGTAACTTCTGAAATTCAGAAAAGAAATATTTCGAAATTTGTTCGATGTATGCTGATAGGAAGTGAGAATCGTGAGTTCAGGGGCGTACTCAAAATCATTTCAGCGGATCAGATTGAATGAAAGTTTATGATTCCGAAATCAAGTACTGGAATCAACGATAAGGAAGAAGCCGAAACTCTGCCACTAAAAATTGAGCAATTGTGTAATTGTGCAATAGTATGGAAGCACGATTGTGCAATTCTGTAAATGTGAATTTTCATGTTCATTTTCAATGTCTTCACGAAGGTTGCAAAAAGCAACTGCTGTAATTTTTTTCATTATCAACTCAGGAGTATCCCTGAATGGCCTGTTTGTTCCAGGCTCTAGCAATAAAGCAAAATGAGCTTCAAAGGATCACAATCGAATGTACTAATCTAAGACAAAAAGAAAAGCAGCACATAGAAGTGATAAAATGTTTGGAGAATCAGAAATCGTAAGTATATTCATCGAATAGCAGGTCAATGCAAAAAGAGAACATGAACCAAGGTACAGAGGACATTTTTCTGTATCCCAGCTGTTCAGTTCCTGAAATGTGTTGGCATCGGAAGAAATAGTCATCGAGACCTACGATAAGTATATGGATAGTTTTCTGAACCGTGTTCATATTTTATTGTTTTATAGCGAGAGACAATTCCCGTGATATAACCGGGTGACAAGGAGCAGTCTTTGATTTTTTCATATGAAGAGATAGAAAAATTAAATTCACAAGAAGCACATGATCAAAGATAGCACCTTCTTCAAATCTAACGACAGTTTTTTTTGAGCTTCCTGTTTGACCAGAAGTGAATTGAACTATTTCAAATGGCACTCTATATATTATGTCTCTATATCTTTTTCTCACAATATTTCAAGTTGGCTATGGCCCACATTCAATGAAACTTCAATGTTAGGTTATCAACGAAAACGTCCGACAATATCTCACGATATTGAGAAAACTGAGATGAGACCACTTTTTTTTTTCGATTTGGCTATTTGTGAAGAAAATTTCTCTCCCTCAATTTCCAGATACATCAATTCACATGATAACTGATGAATTTCGATGAAATGCACAGCAGCCAATTGAGAAACGAATACCAATTTATTGAAGATGTTCGAAAAGAGAATTTTGAGGCGAATAGGAAAGTATAGAGGAATATATACCTAGGGTGATTTGAATGAAGATGAGTTAGGGTTACTTCCGATCAAACAGGTGGTTGAAAATTAATATCGTTGGGTTGGGTAGCGCTTTCTTTCATAATGTGCCTACGCCTACAGTGAATTCCAAATTTGCATCTCTTCAAATGGAAGTAAAAGGTTTCTAGATGTCTCCTGTATCACTCGGTATGAGAAATTTGTCATCGAGAACATTTCCTGTATCGCGCCATGTTTCACTCTTTTGTGACGATCGAACTGTTAGATGATTCACTGAATGGGGAACAGATAGTATCAATTCAAACAGCATCTATTGATGCTTGGCATAATAATAAGTAAAGAAAATTGATACCTCAGAATGGAAACATTATGGATATTGTTGTGTTTTCCATTTATATAGTAGTGGAAAATAAACGTTTTCGAGCAAGCGACTAATAAAACAAGTATTTTCCAAGATTTCATAAGGACTACGAGTCGAATTATTTCAGTGATACTAGAGAATTGAGGAATAAAAAAGAAAAATTAGAAAATGAACTAATCGAAATGAAAGCAAACTATGATAATATCAAAGCAGAGTTGGAAAATACACAACAAGAAAGCAATAAATTATACAGGCAACTGAATGACGTGATCGAAGAAAAGGAGCGCGAGTATCAATTCTACAGAAACCATATGGATGAATCTTTGAGGTTAGAAAGGACTAGAGAAAGTTTCAACCAGGTTTCCTCCATAAATCCTTCATAATCATTTCATAGGAACAGCGAGAGCATTCAAGAAAAAAACGCAAGCGATCTCAACAAACTCAAGATGCATCTTACCGATTTATCGCAAAAATTGGAGAATGAACGTTCTGCTTATTCTTCTTTATCCCAAATACATAAGGAGGTCTCTGCAAAATTCATCAAAAGTATCAAGGACGTGGTCGATGAAAAAAATGCTCGTCAAGAAGCTACCCTGAAGTTGAAAGAAATGTGCGACATATCAGAAAATTTGAAGTCGGAAAAGGTCAGTAAAGTATAATGTAAACGGGTCACGAGATCAACCCGCCTGTATATTCATGTGTGTGTATACATGTGGAAGTGTATTTCGAATATTGACGATGATTGTTATTATTGTCATAAAATGCTTTTTCATATTTAGGATACCTATTCGAATGGAATAAACTTTCATATATTCAGAAAGCCACTACATTATTTTGGTGGAACAATTGCAGCTATGTCATGAAATGTTTTCCACCACACTATATGAAGGGCGAAAAGTTTACTTGGTTTGAAAATATATAAAAATTACAGATCACGCTGGCACTCAGATCACCATATAGTCTAATAACTTGTCAAATATCGCCAAAGTATTTGAAAATTTGAATTTTTTTTCAATGATGAGAAATTTTGATACGAGGAAGTTATTCGTTTGTTAAGTAGCTAATTTAGTTTCTTTCAATTCAAACACAAATCAGATATGTTTAACATAAAACACATAAATTATATAACATCAGATTCTAATCGAACACCCCAGGAAAAATAGAAAACGATAAAAAAACCGACTACTGGAGTTTTTGTGACGTGAACGTGGAACTAATAGGTAACTCAATCCATATTATCGCCACTATTCCAATTTTTTCGAATCTACCTTCTCAATCCTCGGTCCTGTGATTAACGTGGTTTGCGACATGTGACATGTGTATGACTAATGAAAGTGTTCAAATGACTTCCTTGAATTCGTAGGCTGATTTGCAGCAGCAAGTTAATATTCTTCTTGATGGAATGAACGATGGGAAGAACCGCATAAATACTTTAACGCAAGAAAGAGATAATTTTAAAGCATCACTTGATGATTTGCAGAAGCGCTACAATGATATGCTCAGAAAATGTTTGGCTCTAGAAAATCAGGTTGGTTTCATACAGTTGGAATGGTGAAAAGTATGAGATATCATGTATTCTGTTCCAGATACGAGGAGCAGATTTAGATAAAGACGCAGAATGCGAAAGTTTGAAGGTATATTTTATATATTATTTTATAAAAATTTCACAATTCATCATCTCCAAGTTCATTTCGCAACGATGCTCGAATAAACGTTGAAATTTCACCATATTATATTGCTTCGACGGTCTCGGTCTCCCAGAAGTGGTTCAGAGTCCAGTCCTGGTCTTCTCAGCCTTCACATATCAAAAGTTTCGACTCATGGCGCGTATCATTATCGACAAAATGTAACTATAAACAAATGAATTGTCTTGTCTGAAATGAATCTTGGACTTCAGAATTGGTGATGTTACATAATCATCTAGTGTCGGGCAAGAGAACTCCCATGGTTTCGTCCGATGAAAATACTATAACATGAATATTAATAATAGTGATGATAACATGAATTTTGAAATCAATACTTTCAGAATCAACTAGACTCCATGAAAAACGAGTCACGGGATAATAACAACATAATATTGAGTCTCAAACAAAATGCTGAACATCTTAGTCAAGAAATAACGAATTTGGAATTCCAAAAGTAAGTATTTACATGTAGAAAAAATTGAAGGGTGAAGTTCGATATGGGTCTGAGTCTTTTGGAAATCACAACTTCACACAACTAAAAGTTATAACAGCCACTGACAGCACGATTTGCACTCTGCAAGTGAAAATTCCAAACATTCTGAGTGACCTGATTAATCGAGCGTATAGCAGTTTCAAATTGATATAAATGCGTTGTTCCGTTATAATCTACATAGATGAGGAAAACATCTAACTACAGCTAAAGAAGTGGGGTTGAAGACACCGCGTATGGATTTCTTGTGACCAAGCTTATATCACACAATTTCTCAATTTCGTCAAGTTTGCTTGGGTGATCCTTAGCATAACATGAATGAAGCAGGTATATGGTTTTATCGTAGGATCCCAATGAATCTCCATGACTATGGCTAGATATATTTTTACGTGTAACAGAACAAAATAGCCTCCAAGAACATGCAAGAAAACAATCTAAAAGAGCATGATGTGAATTCATCATCAACACAACAACCATTTCCGAATTCTCGATCAGCTTTCAAGGTTTGTGCTGGCTATATTAAGCTGATATTGGGATTGTTATATTACCTATTTATCACAATAACGCACTCATTATCCCAATGGATAATCATCATGTATGGCAAAAAAAGACCTGGGACGATTAATAGTAGATACCTTTTTTTTTTCTCTGCATCATTCGAATTCACTGGATAAGCACATACCCGTTGAATTGCCCACAATGCGGAAGATGAAGGTTTCGAATATCTAATGATATCGAACTAGTGTTTTCCATTATTCTTCCACACCGCATGTCTTTCTCGACTTACGCCAATTCCTCTATTATTCTAATGCTGCGTAGGTAGTTCTGCATTTTCAAATTCATTCCAGACGTGATACAGAGATTTTGGAACACCTCAGAAACATTTCTTCGAATATGTAGTCTTCACCTTATTTATAATTTATACAACATACATATATAATTTAATACACAATGCTGGAAGTAATCTAGGACGATACATTCGAAAATCCTCTCACCATTTGCCAAGAAGAAAAATTTCGTGAATGAAGGCCACGAAATCGAATCAATAATAGAGTTACAATGTTGAAGGTGTAGATAAGAACGTGATACCGTGGATTGTTGTTGTTGAACTGTGCCGATTCGTTTATTGACCATGACAACGTATTCGCTGAAATACGTACCCATTTCAGATGATGATTTCAAAGATGATATGAATATACCATCCTCTCTCTTTCTGGCAATCAGCGCCAGCTGTTACAGGTATTATTAGGTTCCAAACTGATTCGAACTGTATATTATTATGGTATAAAAATTTATATAATAATGATAAATGGTCTTCATTCATCGAAGTTTTGCATAGTTACAAAAGTATAGCCAGCAAAATATTCAATTGTAACTATTTTTAGTTCTCTTCATATACGAATTGGACATATTGGAATTGGACGGCACAATGTCATTCATAGAATATTCATGGAATATCTGCCAAGAATATTTGAATATTATCAGAATGTTCTCACAATATGAAACAAATATTCTAGGTATGTTCTATGAACATTAGGAATGGACTGTTTTGAATATTCTGAGGACATTCCTGACATTTTCTATAAACGATCATAGAATATTATTTGAGAATATTCGAATATTCTACGGACATTCCTGTTATCTTCTATAAGCAGTCATAGAATATTATGTGAGAATATTTGAATATTCTCAGGACATTCCTGGTATGGTATATAAAGGGTCATCGAATATTCTAAGAACATTCTATGTGCATTCTACATGTATACATTCAGAATCACTAATATTCTGAGAATATTCCTGACATCAATAGGGTTTATTCTTAGAAGGAACATAATATTTGAGGCAAAAATAAATGAGACTTGAAATTTAAAATAAATATATTTTCATTAGAACAGACATTTTGGTTTTTAATAAATATTCAATGATGGCTTCATCCCAAAAAAACCCATTTTCACTCATTTCAACAACTTCTTCGATGAAATCTTTCAGAAATTCATTAGCACATTCTGGTTTTGCATAACCATGATAAACTCCTACTACAGCTACTTGAGGATGCCCATGCAATGCACATAAGATCGGATAAATCTGACTACCAGAACTCTTACTGATAGGTAGACCATCTATATTGACCAGAAGTTCAATTCGTTGAACAACCTTAACATTCTTGCACAATTCACCAACAGCTTCCGCTAAACCAAAATGTGAGTAATCCCCAGGGTGAACCTTTCTAATATTTGTGGTACGTGGAGTAGATAACGAAGTTCTTGCATCTGAGGGCAAATTCATATCTAGTGGCAAAGTTTTCAATAATTTTAACAATTCACTTGTTGCCTTCAGTGAGATACGGTTTTGAACCGCCCAAGATTTTAGACCAGTTCTGAATTCTGAATGGCTCTGCTGAGGATTACAAACACTGTCAACAACTTTTGTAGCTTTTTTTTTCACTTCTACATTGTTCAACACACAATCATCATCAAGATTGAAACTGTTTCCAGGGTTCTCATTGATACTGATATCATTGTCATCAAATTCAGATATAAACTTTTCACAGTTATATGATGGAAGGTCAGAGTAGTCGTCCGATTTCGATGTACTGCTCTCGCCACAATCATCTGACATAAAATTGCAATCCTCATTGATAACCACTATCATTTTCAGTGGAAGCTTTTACTTTTCTGTAGAAATTTGAAGAGTATTTTCTTTTTGGCACCTGATGAAGCATAAACATGTCTGATATTGAGCTGATATTTTTATTTCATACTTACTAATAATGCTTGATATTAATTCCTATAGTTGATTTTTTGTTTATTCTGGAATCTAGTATTCACAACACAAGAACTCAGTTGACGAAAGACGACTCCTCACGATCACAAGTAGAAATGTAGAAATGGAATTATGGAAATGAGGTGGGCAAAAATAACAATCTTATTATGTATCCACACTATCCACGGATCACAGAAGGAAACATCATTATGAAAAGGCAAAGAAACCCGAACGGCCCACGAGACGCACGAAATCAGTTTCAAAATGTCAGTATATGTCAATGTCAGTTGGGACGAGAGGACGCAACATCTACACAGTTGCCGCTTATGTTATGTTCTAATCTGAAAAACATAAATAAAATGCACAAATGCATTTCATTTATTTATCATTTATTTCAGCGGGAAAATCGTATGATCAAAGAGTTACTCACTTTACATAGTATTTTGAGTGAACACATTTCATATTTTCATATATATATATAGGTATAAAATGTGGAAATTTCTTCATAGCCTGGCATCACCGCATCTGCTTCATTCTATATTATATAACTTTCCTTATTTCGATTGTATTAATTACAAGACACTTTGCTACGACTGATTTCATCTTTTATCGATTTTTCATTATATAGGTATATAATGACTATAGTCATATACACGAAATAAACATTAAAAATACGATTCAGTACATTCTCAGAATATCGGAACAGAATATTATTGGAATATATCGAATGGATATTCATAGAATATTTGTTAAAGAATGAAGATATTCCAAGAACATTCTGAGGATATTCTATCAGAATATCCTAAAATAAGTATATTGGGACGTTGTCAGAATATTCATAGAATATTCTGTGCTGTCTGGGAAGCATTCCGTGCGATTATAACTTTCTATGTCTAAAAATAATTATCGAAACTATACCTATATAAATACCTATATATATAAATATATACGTACCTTTCTCTGAATGATTTATATTTGTATTTTGATAAAAATTGGAGTCACTGGAAATTCTTTTGGTCCCCCTTATCAACCTGGAAGATCTTAAAACAATAGGAAAAAATAATATTTTTCTCTTGTTTCGCAGGTCTGAAATAACTCTTAGATTACATGAAACCCAAAGGAAATTCGAGACAGAAAAAAATTTATGCGAGCAGCTCAAAAACACGCACAGGGTTATTTTATCGACGATATTGAAGATGAAAGACGATGGTGCTGTGGACGCAAATCACTGTAACAACCTACTGCACATGGCTCAAAATAATTCTTGTCCTAGTCATAATACAGATGAAATCAAATGAAATTCTCAAAATTGAAAATAAATATTTAGTAGGTGTCGTACTGACGCATTTTCTTGTACGAAAGAACAATTGAAATGAAGACCAATGAGAAGTTGAAAGTTTTGTCCGTGTCTTCAGTATGAATCTGTATACCATCTACGAAATGAGTATTTAGGCTTTTCTAAATATCATCGTGGTTTTTGGGTATTTATTTATTTTGTATTCAAGTATTTAACCACAGTCTCGGAATCGAAATTTCAACTTTTCCATTAAAAAAGTCATTTTATATGAACTAGAGTTGCTTTCTTTCAGAAATCGAGTGGTATGAATCCATATATTTTTATTCGTTTTTTTTTTCAACTTGAGAATATTTTATGTGCATATTCACTATGTTTTATATCGTATATTCATTCTAGTATTCATACATAAAACAGTCCACAAATACACAACCATGCATTTTGAGTATTAACATATACATATTTATTTTCAATTTGAAAATAAGAATAAAAAATCCAGATGCATACCTCTCGATTTCTGAGAGAATCAACTCTAGGTGATATAAAATGACTTCATGAAGAAGAAATAAGAAACAGGATGTACTTGAATGACTATTCACGACCTCAATGTGAACTCACTCAATGGGAAATTAGCCTCTCCTAACGGCGTCGTTAATCAAAACGCTGACATTGTAGCCACCTCCGGTAGCCACTGTCTTGTATAGAACCACTGTATTTTTCGTCACCTTCCAAGCACATCTGGTGACGAGAGGTTCAACTGGTTTCGCTGACAGATTTTTCAACAGAATTCTAACATACAAGTTTTGCGGCTTTTTTAATTCTTTAGTGTTTCCCGATTTCGCAATAGGTGGCGCTGTAAATATACCACTGCAAGATGCTTGAAACTCTCATTTGCTGAAAAATGTCCTGTTTGTAAGTTATTCGATGGGGTGGTTTATTCGTGTATATTTTCTAGTTTGTGTGGGATTTTATCTCCTCGTTTTCAAAAAGGAGAATGAATTTATTATGATCATTTCAATATATATCTTGTAAGGATAGATATATGATCTACCCAATATATTTGTTATCCAATCTTTTTTTTTAAATAATGTGTCACTGACAAACAGAGAATTTCTCTTTTAGGTACCTGAAGGTGGATTTCCAAGCGCAGTGACATTTTGGGCAAATCTGTCGTTACTTCATGAAAAATATTGAGATAGTTAATATAATTTCTAAATCATTTTTTCAGGCACGAGAGAAAATCACACGAAACCAGAAAAATGGATATGGACTCCTACATATTGATGAAATTGTGAAAATAAAATATAACAATTATTTTGACAAAACTATTCAATTTCTGGTTCTGAAGGAGTTTTTCTGTGAGTCTAGGCACAGGAGGCTTTGTAGATATAATGACAAACTTGAAAACTTACAGTTCCAAACATTTTATTTTCAACAGTTCATAAATATCACAATATCAATAACAGGAATAACAAACAGCAATAAATACGAGGTGTCGTTATTGATGAGTCTGACTTAAAGAATTTGATAGAATGAATGAAAGTGATACATCATAATGAATAATGGATGGATTCATTTTATATCTGATGAATAATTCATACTTCAGGTATTTTCCACTGAAGAATAGGCTTATATCAACTAGTTTCAAAATTATCTCCGAACAGCCTTTATTATGATCAATAAATCAATTTTCTATCAAACTGCCGATAATTCCAGAACTAAGAGCTCTTATCCCAATACTTATACCAAAAAACATTATTTCAATGGATAATAGAATGAGTTATAGAGACATCTATCTGGTTCCACTTATAATAATTCATAGAGTTTGACAAGTCAAACCTCACTCACTCTGCATATTTTGTATATCAACTATGACTCTTTCTTTATATTTTTGTATTTGTCATAATAGAATTTCAATATTAACATATTCTCTTGTGCCCAGAGTCCCAGAGTTAGTATGAAGCATATTCCACCAATTCCAATATGCAAAATAATTGATTTAGGTGAAACATATTCTTCAGACATTTTCGTTAGGATTAGTGATAATGCAAGTGCACTCAGAAACTTCTTACCTAGAAATATATTTTGCAAAGGATTATGCTTTGCACCTCTATATTTTTTGTTGATAAAAACAACATTGTGAATGATTCTGGCCAACATGTTGCAACAATTAGCTAATATGAATCCTACAGGTCCTAAACTATAGGTGAAAATATATGAGATCAGTAAGAAGGAAATAGAAAATATCACCATCAGATAGTTGTACCTATCTAACTGTTCATTATTCATTGTAGCATGAACAAAACCTTCAGTCACACCATTAATTGCTAATAAAATGACTGCAAAACTATGAAAACGTAACAAAATAACTGGCATGTTACTTACAACTAGTTTATGGCCTCCATAAAGGAATAAAAATGTATAACTATATGACTGACCAAATACTACAACTAGAAGTCCAATACTCATTACAACTTTGCAAAGCTGACTTAAAACTACAGCTGATTCTGAAATACATATTGAACTCTGTTCTGCCAATGGCTTGTCTCTTTTTATCATTTGGGAGAAGTAAAAATAAGCTGATTCCTCTATAGGACGGAAGATAAATCGAGCAGCCAGACTACCCAGATTATTTACAATGTCGTACATAGATTGTTGACTGAATGTTAGTATTGGTGATATTGTCATTACATATCTTTCACCCTCTGTGAGAATTTGTTTCATTACAGACTGCTTCATGAAAGTGATTGTTAGTAAACATAACCTAGTATCTAGCAAACTTCCCTTGTTCTTCAATCCTCCAGGGAAAAAATTCACAATTGAGGTGAAGTGGAAGTCTTCCATGTTGGTAAACAAGCTTCCATATTCATAATTTCTCATTATTTTAGATTCTAGCTTGACCTTTGTGAAGGACCAAATATACCATTGAAAAAATATACAGTATAAAAGGCAAGCAATAACTGCAGATCCAACTTGCGCTATAGAAAATGCATTTATGGCATTGTCAGGGTTGTTTTGTACTAGGTACACAAAAATAATAGTTCTACTCATAATATATAGTGTATCTATGGTAACTTTTGTCCTCACAAAGCAATAACTTTGTGCAACGAGTACAAATACTTGGGATATCTGCTCTACGACACAGGAAAATGCTATTGCATGACATCCTGCATTATATTGCTCTACATATTTTTCTTCTGTGGAGGTAAGAAGATTTATCCAAACATAACTGAACACCAAACCTAGTAATCCTGATAGGGGAACTGATAACCAGATTTGATTGATGACCTGGGCCCAATTATGGGATTTTGTATCTGTGAGACATGCTTTGAGTAAGGGCTCCTTTGATAAAAATAGAATAGTTGATTCCATCAACAGTAGTCTCACGTTCATAATTCCCAGAACATCTTGTCCAACTGTTCGTATAATATATGCATTCAAGATGAATGTGATACATCTGAATGCAACTTGAAATATTATACTAAAAGTAGCATTCTCGAAACTACTTTTCAATACATCTCGTGCCATTTTCGATAATATGTTCTGCTCCACCAAATCACTGTCTACTGGATGATCCGATATTTAGATAGTTCATTCATTATCTATGTTAATTTCATATTTTTTTGGTCTTACGAAAACTAACCTGTAAACTGTAAAGAACAGAATGTATGGTTTACTGTCTAACCTTCAAGGTCACTTGCCTGTCGCGGCAGTATCAACTCGGCTACCTTTTCGCAATATAAACTCACTTTTAGACAGCACAGCGATTGGCAGAAAGAAGGAAAAAAGATTGGCACTGTCACCGTTATTTTGAAACGTCAGAAATTTTTGAATATTTTCATTAGAAAATATTAGGCCTGTTATATTGTTTGATTATCCATCACTCACATTCATCTTTTTTCATCTTACGATAATCAATAAACTTGTTGGATAGGAGGATGTTTGTATCTTCCTTGCCTAGAATGGAAATGTTCAGCGAAAAAAACTGTATTCCATCATCTGATATTATCTACTCCTCTTCGAGTACTTTTCAATACTTTAATCAAATAACGACTCAAAATCAATGCAAAAATTCCTCATTCATCACGACAGATGTTTCGAATATATGTGTATGTCATACCACTACTCATAGTTGCATAAATACGGCTGGCTAGAAGCCAAATGACACACCATAGAGGTTTTCTTCTCTACGGTGGTTCACATGAAACTAGCGTCCAGCGGTAATACATGAAGAGGAACGACATAAGTAGTTTGAATGAGTTTTTTGATAAGGCTGTGATTTGAATTAAAGAATGGAGCATGTGAGTTAACTCTCATAACAAATGATGCAGTTACATGATGTTTTCTCATGCGAAGATCACATAACAGAGGTGGTTTCAGTTGGAAGTTGTATGTACACATGTACACTCCCTGGTGAACTTTTCTGAGCGTCATCTGTAATTATGAAAATTTACTGTGGCATACACAGAGATATGTTACCAATCCACCAAACTAACTTATATCCTCTGGCCTTCGATCATTGGCCTTTGGCCAACAAACTCGAGACTCTAGAAGAAGGATAACCGATAACCTAAGATCTTCCCTGATCTAAGCCGAAAAACCTGTTGCATTTGATTTACACCATTATTTGACAGGAAGCTTAGATCCATGGAGTCTTTGAACGCTTTCGCTGAGATCTAAGGTTGAAAGGTTGTTATAAGTTTCTATTTCAGAATTCACAATAGAAATTGTACAACATAGGTAAGAGGCAACAGAACAAATGAATTCTTCAGAATGGATTTCATTCACCCGGATCAGCTTTATAAATACGAAAATCTCATGGAAGAAATCAATCAGGAATATAATAGATGTGAGGAGCTGAAAAAGAAGTTGATTGAAGAGAATAATAAAATAATAATATATAATGTATCAGCTAGTAAGATTATTGAGAAGATTGCTCACTTGGAAGTCAAAGTTTTTTCTGATATATTGGAGTTATTTGCATTATATGAGGATGAGCTGAACATTGAATTGAAGCAGTTCTGCAAGAATACCAATCATAATTTTTTTTTGATTGAAGTACACATTACAAAAGCACTGCTTCAAAAAATATCTGGAATGAACTGCATCATTAACATCTGTGTTAGCTATGATGAAAAACTTATAAATAAATCTATGAAACTGACATCTAATTCAACATCACCACTACTTGAGATAATTCCTGTTGATCGAGATATTGTCAATTGTACAGTGGAGTCTATATTGTTGACTGATCAGAGTATGTTGGTTAAATTAGATGCAGTACATGTAGATATATCATATCATTTTCAAGCATATGATAAAAAGAGGAAACCAAAATCAGGGGTTACCTCTATACTTCAAGTGGCCAAGAGATATAATGAAGACCTTACAGTGAAGGAACTCAATGAGAAACTTTTTCTGGACTACAAATTCAAATGTCATATTGACACCAGAGGATTCCTTAGTGTATTATTGAAAAATTCCTATCACTATTTGGCATCTGATCTTTTCACTGAACTGATCAGCTGTGAAAAAAATGATTTCACATTGGAACTTTCTCTTGGTACCAAAAAGTGTGAAATATCTTATGGTAAAAATAACAAGATTGGTATTAGGGCTCCATTCGAAGATTTAGCAATGCTCAAGAAATATTTCCATGAAATGGTCCATCGAATTGGTAATAATGAAAATGAAATTTCGATTCAAGAAGTAAGTCAAATTGTTTCTTCATATTTATTCTTTAGGGTAATTCTATTCTTGCACATTTGAAATTATTATGTATTTGCTGCTAGAGAGCTGTTGGTTTAGAGCAAGGATTGTAGTTACATGTGTTGCTACTATTGGTTATGATTGCCAAAGTGAATACCTGTATTGTTCAATGAGTGTTTAATATACATTTCTGACATGGTACATTTATAAATACCCTATTCAATTGATTCTACTGAGATCAGTGAGCTTTCTGAGTATAAATCTGAGGATAAATATGATAAAAATGCAAAATCAAATCATTAGGGAGTCGATTGCAAAAATTAGAGTAGTAATCTCTGATCAAGTGTATTCAATTCATATCTCCTGAGAATAATGAATGAATAATTTCTTTTTCAAAATTTCATAATGTTGTGGAAATCCTTTCGATATTATTCATTAGGTAGCAGATCATTCCAGAATATATATCAATTATGATCTAATTGCTAGTATATACATACAAGGGAGAACTATGTGAGTCTCTATTCAAATGTAGGTATATAGGGTTATTGTTCGATTGAAGTTCAGGGTTATTCAACTCTCTTTTTCATTTCAAAATATTTCTTAGTTCATACCAAGTTTGGTCATACCGAATGTCGCCATCTCGGGCACACGGCATATTTTTTCATTTTTGGATTCCCTATTTTCAAATGTTTCTCAGATATCTCGATTCTTTTAAAAATTTTGAAAGATGTTGCCTCATTTTCATCACTGCACCTCTTACCCATCTTCGACTGGTGGTGAGCACTTATGTGGCAGACGGAAGCACAGGAATGATACTTTCCGGTTATTGAAATCAATTATCGGTTATCATTGAAAATATTTCAATGAAAGAAAATGGTGAATCACCCTGAAATCCGAAAATTCAAAATTCTGAAATTTTTCAAATCACGAAACCTTCGAACAAGAGACGAGGGAGAAACACCAATCTCTGCCCGCGATTTGGGGATTGAAAAAAATATATGCCAGCTAGTTTGGTCCCAGAGATACTCTCACACAAATATCGAGACTCAATTCAATTTATTGAATTTTTTTTTTAATAAGTCCATACAATGAGTCCTGAAGGCCAGTAGCTCGGTCAGTTGGGATCTTCTCAGTAGGTACTCTCATTTTATTTCTATTTTTGTTTTCAGTTCAAAAATAGTATTCCAGTGGAGATTCAGGACACAAGGCAGTATTATAATGATATTAGGAATTGTTGGTCTAGCTTGCCAATGCTGCAATGCTATAACAATATAGATGATTAGTGAATTCAATCTAGTATGATGCAATGAATATTCCATAATATGTCATGTTATTTATATATAATATTCCTATATCGAAAATAATAAAATACAAAGAAAATGTTCACTTGATATCGTTTGAGAATGTACCGAAAAGAGAATAAAAATTTAAAATATTTCAATTATTTCTGACGTTATTGATTTTAGGTTCAACTACTTTCTTTTTCGGGATTCTCTCGTACATTTATTTTCCCGAGTTAAATAGAGCTTTGAAACTTTGTTTGAACAGGATAAGCTACGACCATCAGCTTCAATTCATTTGTGTGGCTATAGAACTCTTTATTTTGGTACTTGAATAGCCTCATCAATTACAATCACTCTGCCACTTATGTAAATGACCAGTTCATGTTCTATCATTCTAGAAGATATATTTTACCTGAGTATCAAATTTTTAAGAAATTCAAACCTAAAACACAACTGACGAAACGATCTGCTGCCATATCCCATATAGCACATGTACGTCCATTGAATGTTCATTGGACGTACGGAATGGATATTTTGGACGTACAAAGGACGTCCAGTCATGTACATGGAAACGTCCAGAAAATATCCAAACCTCACTGGATTTGACATCCTATGGATGTACATTGAGGATGTCTCATGGATGTACAATCAGTATATCCATTGGACATACAGTCAGGATATCCATTGGACGTACATTAAAGACGTTCAACCGACATTCACGCAGGATGTACGATGGACCTTTGAAGGTCCAATAAAGGATCTTGGAAACGTCCAGAAAACGTCCGAACCTCACTGGATTCAACATTCTAAGGATGTAAATTGAGAATGTCTTATGTACGTACAATCAGGATATCCATTGGACGTAAGAACAGGATATCCACTGGAAGTACAATCAGGATATCAACTGCACGTACATTGGACTTATACTGAAGACGTTCCTTCAATGTACATGTATATTTTTGCAACCCATGAATGAGGGGGGGGGTTATTTCGAAAGATATCTAAAATAATGACTATAAAAGCTTATATATTTTATGAATATCACTCACAAAACAGTTAATAAATATCAGGAAAACACGAAACAATAAATAAAGGACATTCTTAAGGAAACACTAGAATACAGTTATTATCCAAGCACAAATATTAAATAATGTATTAAAACATACATTATCAATATCACAAACAAAACAGTATAATAAAATAAAAAGTAAAAAACATAAAATAAAATATAATTAAAAGATATAAATAAAAGGACACTCTGAAGAAAAAACTCGAACATATATATATTTGCAACATCGCCAAGTTAACATTCAATCCGCAGGATAGAAAACCTATAAAATTTTTATATACAGGGTGTAACATAAGTACGTTGAAATATTTGATCGACGTATTCCAGAGACAATTTCAATGAAAAAATTCTATATGAACTTGTGCCCGAACATGCTTCGTTTCAGAGATACAGGGTGTTGAAATTGAAATTTTCTTTTCGTTTTTTTCAATAACTTTGGCGAAAAATAAGTTCTCCGGAGCTGCGTACGCTGTCATTATTTATTTAAAATGGCTCTAACTTTTTTGACAGTGATCTTTTGGCACTTTTCATTGGAAAACTTCATTCCCACACCTTTTTCAAGTGAAACAACAAGGCTAGAGGTGATCGTTCTCGAGATATTTGAAATTTTCTGTCGATGCACGTTACTTAGCTCCTAGGGCGCTAAGTGGAGTTGCTGAGAACATTACAAAAACTGGTAGATCTCGTCAAAATACCAGGTATACTGCGTATGAAGTTTGATGAAAATAAATGCAGATGCAAAAAACTTTATAAGAACATTTTATAGGATAAAAAGTTGTTCAGTTTGACGAGATCTACCACATACTAAATTTTTGTAATTTTCTCAGCATCTTCACTTGCATCGACATAGAAAATTTTAAATATCTCGAAAACGATCACCTCTAGCATTGTTCAGTGTACATTGTACAAGTGTACATTTTTTACTTGAAGAAGGTGTGTGAATAACATAGTGCCAAAAGTTTAGTATCAAAAAAGTTAGGACCATTTTAAATAAACAATGACAGCGTACTCAGCGCCCTCTACGAGCTACATAAAAATTGATATGAAATTATGATTTCCCACTTCGGAAATACCCCGTGTACCAAATTTAGTGCGGAAAACTTATTTTCTGCCAAAGTTATTTAAAAAACGAAAAGAAAATTTCATTATCTCCGAAATGAAGCATTTCTGGACACAAGTTCATATAGTCTTTTTTTATTACAACAAATGCGTCATTTGAATATTTTAACGTACTTATGGTACACCCTGTATATGGGGAGGCCGGGTCACGTCGCCCATCATTTGAATTGAAAAAACTGGCAATCACCAAAGGGACCCCCCATCCCTATTCAAATTATAAAGGTTTTGTATCTCACTGTATGTTACAAAATGTATTCTCTCATTTCCGTTCATTGGCTCTTCGCAGCCATTTAGAGATCGCCTCTTCGCCCTCCTTATGATCTCCTTTTTTCGAATATTCAACAGCTTCTGAAAATGTATTATGATATATTGTTCTTCCACCAACAAACATTCATACTAATAATGAGGCATGTTATATGCAGAAAAAAAAATAAATAAATTAGAAATTGGACTCTTCAATATTTGCTTAGAACAATTCAGTTTTGAGCATATTCAACAAGACATAACTTGTAAGGATTGATTTATAATAATGCAAAATATGCAGTATTGTTATGACATTGATCCATTTTTCAAAGTTTATCACTAATCCTAAAAATTCACAATAATAATACTATGGTAGTACTCACTTAGAACAACACCTGACAACTTCAAAACATTGAAAGCACTTTTCTGTTTTCTTCCTAAAAAACTGTATCTGGCAACAAACTTGTTGGTAATTAAAACAGTCATCACACGTTTGACGAAGTCATAAACGGTATTGCCACCAAGATTTGCAAGTTCAGGTACCTACAAATGAAAAATCAATTTCCAAATTTTGTTCAAGACAATAAATTGAAATATTTTTCTAAGATCACTGCATGGACAAATAATAAATAACAAATAGTACTCACAGTTTTTTGAAAATTATCTCCTGTGCTTAAATAATTTTCCACTGCCTCAAGTGAAATTTCATCATTGAGAGGAAATGGAAACTTTGAAAAAAAAGATTCTTCTATCGATGATTGTTCTTTAGCTGATAAAGTCGATTTTATCTCAGTAAGATCAGTTTTCATATCAGCCAAAATGTTTGTTAAAAACACATACTGTTTTTTTTATTTTTTTGATTTCATCACCTACAACATTTGCAACAATTAAAATGTATTCGAAATTTGAAAATCAATACATCTACCTGATATTTTCATGGTTCTTTCATGAAATGGACAGCAGCAGCAAGTGTCAATAGTGGCAGCAGTAGCAGCATCTCCTATAAAAAATGCCATTAATTTATGGAACATAACATGAGCTATTATAATGAAGATTTGATAGGTTACTACAGTAAATTATCTATTTGTTCTGAATGTTTTCACCAATTTTGAGCTTCCTATTTAACCAGAAGTCATGCCATTATATTCTCTAATGTAACGCCCTGAATATTTTATACATACTGTTGATTGGTAGACAGCTATCCTCTATAGACACATTATTTGGCCTAGTTGGAGGCTTAGGTAAGGATTTTTCTTTTTGAGGAGGTGCAGCTTCATCATCTGAAGATGAAACAACTTGTCTTCTGTGACGAATTCTTCTAGTTCTTCTTGTTTTTCTAGTTTTTCTTGGTTCAAGTCACTCATATATTCTGCCAGATTCAACTTTCTCCTGGCTTCTAAATAGGTATCTGAAAGTAAATGAAAATCATCAATGTACATAAAGTGTCCTAGTCTTTTATAGGAGACTTCATGTAAAGATGATTTAGATTTTTAAAAAGCTCCTTCAGAAGATACACTCCATCTCAAAGCTATATTATAAGCTCACATCATAACTCTCATGCTGGTATCTCAAACGCCATCCTTGAATGGTCCTTGTATATTATACTATTATGGAAATTTCAATAAGTTATATATAGGTATAATACATTTTGGACATCCAATATAATATTGATTGAAGTGTACAGCACAGTCAAAGGTTTTTCTGTAGTTGATTTTGAAAATACCTAACTCATTAAAATAATCAGCTAGAGTTGTATCTCAGGTCAATGAATATAATACAAAATTAATTGAAAGATACATATTAATTCGGCATATGATACATACCAAAAGTCCCATTTCTGAAAACCTCCATTTTGTGCAAAGGCCAATGTGTGTTTGGGGCTTCAAAGTTTTTTATGGCAGCTACCAACTTATCTCTGGGGTATGGAGGCCAATAGCATGAACTTCCTATTACCCATGTTGTCGGCACAGCCTCCACTGTGTCCTCCTCAATGAATTTGACCACTGACCATGTTCTTCCATTCATTATTTTTCTATTTTGAGGAAAATGGAAAATAATACAGAAGAGATAATCGCTATATTGATGAGCATGAAATTCTGTAACTTTGTTCCACTCTAACTTTTTCCATACCTCTCTTATGGGTTTTGATATCCTAATGATGAATGCTGAATTTGATAAATTTGTAAAAATAGCAATTGTATGTTGTCTATACATTGACGTCAGCTATTATTCCTTCAAGCACTCCGTGTGTAAATTCGCTGCAACTTAGCTCATTTCAGAATTTCGGACTGGTGCTAGAATATGTTGTCAATGAGTCAATGAGTTTCCGTCTCTGAAAATCTTCCATCATTATGTATATCAGATGTATACTTGTTCCTTCTCATAAAAGTTCTCATAGAAGAAAATGAATCCAGTAAAGGCGTCTTCCAAAAGGCGCGTGGTGTAGCCCAGTGAAGAGTACTTTCAAGCCTGAATATGAACCAGTTAACAGGATTTTTAAGACGTGTTCTTGAAAAACGTAATGAATATGTTTGGAAATCCAGAGAAAGTACGTTTATTCACTTGCGATTTTACTTGTTTGCGTTCGGTACGCTTCTGAATGGCTGAATCTATAAAAATCTAATATCTGATGATAGAAGCAGTTTCGGTAAACCAATCGACTTTACCTCCATCATTTTCAATCAGATTTCAAATTGAAAAAAATAATACTTTTGTGCAGCTTGTGTGGGTTGTGTGAGAATTCGATAGAATAATTTTTCGCCGAGGAATCGTTGACACTTTGAATGAGGGTTAGTTATGTCCCTCGGAAAGAGCAAATTTTGATATCGTGGGAAAAAAATTCTCAAGATCATTGCCATTGAGATTCGAAATAACCTGTTAAGTAAGAAAATTATCTCGGTTTTGGCCAGTCCGGATTTGATCGACCAACTTTGATAAATAAACAGATTTATTATCTGAGGATAGAAAAAATATCTGGCGCCCTTGCATGTTGTTTTTTGTATATATTTTTCTAAATATTTTGTGGACCACACCCATCTCCACGATAAGGAGTTAGCCGTGAGTACTATCGTCTGTCGGGAGACACACAAACAACATTAATCAAAATCATATCCCCATCGGTTCGATTGAAAGTAGTAGGTACAAAGAAAAATGAAAATAATATATTTTGTGGTTTGGCCCTTAGAGGGTAGGTAATAGCGCTTGGATTCTATTCAGAAGAGAGCTATTCGCCTAATCGGAGACACTGTAATACAATTTCATTGACCTCTCTGGGATATCGTAAAAAGGTGGACGATCTCCACGGTTTATAGAGAGAATGTCAATAACAATCAAGAACAATGACGTCAATCTAAGGCAATTGCTAACTATTCAGATTCTTCTCTGTTCAACATATTTTATATTCGTTGCCGAAAGTTCGACCTTAATAGAATTGCATACCTAGTTATTCGCGAATTGACCGTGGTTTGAAGAATTAATTGCTATATGTGTAAATGGAATCTGATTATGGATGGAATCTACTCATTTTTCATCACAAAATAGCACAAAACAAAAACTTTGATAGTACTCTAAATATCAATTTTCTGAAAGTAAACAATCTCCATAATAATAAAGACGCTGCAATGATATCCCATCATAATTACGAACACTTGGTGCAGATAATATCTATACTACAGGGTAGGGATGAAGTATGGAACCAGGTTGATATCTTCTAAACGAAAAGAAGGATATTCATGAAAATTTGTAGGTGAGTGCAATGGAACAAACTGCATCTGATGAACTTTTTTTTGTTGATAATATACTTCCGGTTTAACCCGAAATGCCATTAACTTCTTCAATTTAAATGGGACACTCTAAATATTCTTACAGATTTTGAAAGAGCTTGTTATTTTGAATCCATACATGACAATTCCCAGCCATTAGTTTACCTGAATAGTTTTTTGCTCTGATGCAAAAAACTCAAAGGATGTTGATTAAAGTGGTATATTCCTCGTTTTCACAATTTTTTCTACACTCAGTATGTATGAATTCAAAATAACGAGCTCTTTCAAAATCTGTAGAAGTATATAGGGTGTCCCGTTCAAATTAAAGAAGTTGATGGCATTTTCGGTTGAACCGGAAGTACATTATTCCAAAAAAAAAGTACATCAGATGCATTTTGTTCCATTACACTAACCTGAAATTTTCCATAAATATCGTTCTTTTCGTTTAAAAGATATTTACTGTACCAACCCTGTATATGTAACTATGTAGAAGAAGTGTGAATAAAATCACCTGATAGTTTCGATTGTTTCCATATATATCACATCAATATCAAATATTATAGTGACTACAAATTCACAGTACGAATAAATTGAAATATAAATACATCAGTTATCATCATCAATTCGTAATCGTATTTTTTTTCGATAACTCTTTCTATACTGTTCATTGTCAGTATGTTTTCTTTTTGAGTTCCTTCGGGAGTTGAGCCTCTTGATCCTAATATAGGTCCATCAACATTAAGCCTTACATAAATATAAATCAATATAAATACCTCGCCCTTTCATTACCTAGCAATCAAAGTAAAGAAACATAAAGTAAATAATGTTCACCGTTTGCTGAACAATTCTCTGTAAATATTATTAAACACAAGTTCGAATAGTTTACGTTTGAGAATCAATAAGAGAACCAAGACCAAAATAGAAGCAATTTGAGGTAAGATCACTTTTCGTCTAAGATTGGCGTCACTTTTGGAAACCACGTCCACTTTTCGGAGCGGTGCGACAAACGTTCTTTTTTCAAACCGAGGGCGATCTCTACTTTCTTTCATAGTTATTGCCATAGTCGGGTGCTCATCGCTGGAATCTAATGCATCTCTATTATACTCCCCACGAGCAATTCTAATTTAGGCAAATTTGACGAGCTCAGACTGGTCGTCTCTACAGTGTCAGGCTCGAGACCTGCCGAACTTCTTATCACCAAAGCATCATTCATCAATAGAACAGGAAAGTTGTGGAATCTTCTCCTAACGCTCACGACCATCGAACTCTCAAGAATAATTACAATTCGATGTTACAATTCGTGTTATATGAGATGTCAAATACTTGTGTAATCAGATTTTCCGTGTGGTCCTGTTAGCCGCTTGTTCAATATTTCGCGGCTGGTATTCGAGCCAGCGGTTTCCGTGTGCTTTCCAACTCGAAATGGAAACGTACATTATCAGATTATCACACTAGACGAGCTTCAATAAAGGCAGAAAAGATACGTCCGTCCGCGATGACCATACGACGTGCACGCTTGGTTAACTCCAACGTCCGCGGTGCCCGTAAAATTTCGAAATAGACCCCGCGCGTGGTGTAGTCCGTTAGAGAACTTCGCGTGAGTCAGTTAAAAAGCGGCGCGCCAGTTTTTAAATAGATCGAAACGGTGCGACATCCCCTATATCAAACGGACCGTTTTGTGACGTTATTTTTGTGTACTTAGTTATATCCTGCCCACCATTTGTATACATTATGGATAAGCTCTATTATTGCTCGCTGGCTGTCGGACTTTTCTACTCTGGTGAGTTAGAATGTGGAATATTGAGCTTTTGTGAAACGAGACTGATACATATGAGAACGTATCCAATCTTTTTTTCAATTACAATCGAATTCTATCATTTGAAAATACTTGAGAAGGCTATTCTGACGTCATGCTGGTCAAGACAGACACATGTTTCGCTACCTGAAAACTTTCTTCGGTTAGGTATATAGATATGGACTTACACTTCTTTCTTCTCAATGTAAATTCTAAATGTAGGTACACGCTTCAACTGCACCTAATACTAGATGTTCCCGCCTTTTTCAAACATTCAACTGGAAGGCTCAATTTTTGCTGTCCTCTTGCACATTTTGGTAAAGACGTTGACATACACAACTGATATATATATTCTTCACACTATAGTACAAATAACGTTTCTACTTCACGCTTTCTGCATACGAGAGAATCTGAGCCATTTCAACCATGCGATATATATGTAATTTGAAGAGTTTTTGCAGATGTTAATCATGAAATCATTCTGGGAAACGTCAAAGCTGAAGACTATTATATCTATAGGTTCTTCATCCCAACAAATTTGCAACTCAAAAACGATTTGCTCTCTTTGATCGGTTATCTCAATAGCATATTCCAGCTTTTCATATGGACTTCTATTAGATTCGTGATAATTTCCTCCTATGATAGTTGATTTGAGATACAGAACATTCAACAATCGTTCTATAAGAGAAAATGAACATGATCGTTGAATTGTTCTGGTCTGCCATGGTTGAAGAAATGGATTTTTGTAGGAGAAGTTACATCAGGATAATGTTGATAAGAGAGCAAAATACGAAGGGAAACAACTCTTCAAGTAGGTGTACACCATGGAATTTCGAATATTTGAGTATCTACTATTTCAATTCTTTATGAATACAATTTCATACGATTTCAACTACTTCATTGAAATTATGTATTAGCATTTCCATCATTCACTGAATCAATTCATTCATTTTAAGGTCCTTTCCAAACCAGTTCCAGTTCTTCAAGAACCATTGTACCAATTGTATTCTTTGAGTACCTATCTTCAGGTATAAGTACTTGAGGATCTGTTCAGTAGATGAGTACTAAGTATTTAGTATCTAAGGACCAGGGACCCGTACAAGTTTTGGATGTTTCAAGTACTTTATTACTCAATTCAAGTACCAGATATTTTATTCAATGTACAGATTTTGGGTAGTTGTTTTCTCAGCAGAATAAAATGTGATCCTTTCAAATCAATCTATGGAAACTTGATCAAATGAAAGGTTCCAAGAGGCAAGAGATGAATTATGATGATATTATATCTATATGAATCACTGCTTCTGGACATGATCTTCCATTTTCCCTTAGGAATTCACTCACGATGAAGCCGTTCACACTCATCAAACCAATAAATCAGTTGTCACGGCCTTCCTACCTGTCAATCGGATTTTTCCTGAAATTATATAGTAATACTCACAATAATAAAAAACGACGTCATTCATGTCAATGTTGATGAAAGTGAGAAGGCGAAGTGTCATTTTACAGTGTTTTGGAACTTCGAACATATATGAGACTATAATTATGATTATGAACTAGACTTGGAACGAGACTTAGACTATGAACGATTTTAGTTTTTGACTGTTGATAATCTAATTCAGCTACTCCGGAATATCTCCTTCACTGTTAGGTACCTATAGGTAGCTCACTTCTGTTTACGAATCACCAATCATGGAATTTCAATATCCTCATAACATACCTATTGCATTAAAATTATTAAATACATTCCATGCCCGCATGATATGGTTATGGTATGATGATAGCTGTCGATAACTCTGGGGGCCGCACATATTGTTTTCCTCAAAAGCAGTATTTCAACACAATATAGGTGAATGAAATCTCCCGTGATTTCTGAGGATAGTTCAGAATTGCCTGGTATGAATTATATTCTTCTGGAGAATGATTGGATTATTTTGTCTCACCGTTGCTATTGAGATGATGATTCGTAAGATGTTAACGAAGATTCTCATGGAAATCAATCAATAAAGAAGAGCGAGAATATTTGTCCAAGGCTGCAGAAAAGCTCAACTATCAATATATTCCTTCTTTCATGTGAAACCTACAAGAATATCTTGGATCGCAGTGTCTAGGACTGAACTCGACGAAATCAAAACTGATGTTCCTTAATGATTTTGGATGAAATATTACGATCTGATGCAAGCCAATAGCAGCTATTGACAAGGTTTCAGTTCCATTTCATATCTCCATCAACCACGCCAGCAGCATTGGCAAAAAGTATACCCACTATGAGTTTAATCTCATTAAAACATTACGATGCTTTTTAATAAAGAAGTTGGCCATGCTCTCATGGGGGTGATCCACCGGGGGTAACTTACAGTGTGCCAAGATACCGCTTTCATTTCGTGAATTTATTGTTGGGAGTTTTATTTTTGTCATGAAGGAGATATAATGGAAAAGAACAATTCAGAGCAATTCGTGAAAAGGTTTCCTCCTTCCAGTTTAAATGAATTAATTCCATTCCCTCCAAACGAATTCCTGAGTTTGAACGTATTTACTTCCAGCTAGAATTCATGAGGATGTTTGATTTGACCAAAGATGTGATTATATAATGGAAATTGAATGTTCTGTCTATGTAATAAGAAACTTGGCATTTCAACTGAGATAACAATTTGCATTGATAATGACTTCGACACATTCCGTGAAAATATAAAATGTCTTCAGCATTTTTATCGTGAATCCATTCAGTCGATCCATGCAATTATAATGTTTTCCTTGTGTTGAGTTCACTGCGAACATTTTCCAGTCAGTCTTGCTATTGAAGCTCTCACTATATAGAGGAAATGATTCTTTATATTGGCTCTGAGGCATACAATCGCCTCATCAAATGGAAACCCCTATATTTTATTCAATATTCTGATATGGATTCCATTACGAGTTCGACGATACCAAGTTCGATGTAGAGTGGCAGATTGAGATTGATTCGACTTGCCAAAACATTATTCTGAATCAGGAATCATGAATGAATTCCAAATATCCTCAATCAAATCGTTGCCTGCAACAATATCAGAAGTAGATTCATCATGAACAAGCATTTGTCAGCTGAATTGATTATTGCAGCCGTTATCATATGTAACAACTATTGGAGCAGAGTTTTTGATGTGACGAAACCCGAAACCATATGCATATTGCAACCTATATGCGAATATCATCATCAATAATTATTGGGTTCTTGCTATTCGACTATCATATTACGATAACGGACTGCGTGAGGAGACTGCAGACGACTGAAACAAATCGACAAAGCAGATGGAATGAAGAATAGTGTCTAGGACGGATGTGCATGCACTTCCTATGGCACGTGCCACTGCTTTCGATAATGAACATACCTTCTAGGACACCAGGTATGCAGATACGAGTGGGTATGTCGAAAGAAGTCTGATCCTTAAGAGCATATCGAACTACGGTCGGATATCCTTCCCTACATAACAATCGCAACAGATGGTTGGTAAATCAGCAGAGCATGACTGGGGTTATGGGCCATCGCGTCACTTTTTCCGTTCATTCTGTAATAGGCACGCTTATCGTACATATGTATATACAAGGTGGACCAAGAACTCGTGTCGAACTATGTAGCTATACCTTCATTTTACTCAGACACTGCCATTCCTGATAACGATACATTTGCTTCAAAAAATTTTGTGTAGAGAGATGTTGTCGACTGTTGTCATTTTATATTGTGTGCGAATCAATCCACTTGAGTCTCGATTCAAGAAAGCTTCGACTGTTGTGCTAACATTATTTCTGTGAACTTGATAAACATCATCGTATTTTATGAAGTTAGTGACTAATTCACTCAGAATGAATGTCTTAGAGATTGGTAATTGAATGGTTCATCATTATGATAAATTCAAACCGCAGCTGATGCAAAAACAATCAGTGATATAATTGTTCGACATCAACAAGTGGCAAATCAATGATCGAAGTGGATGAATCAAGTTCTGATGTTCAGATTTCTGATGACTTTCTCTCTCTCTCTCATCCAGTCAACGATGAAAGAACAAAGATAGATTTCGACTCGGTGTATTTCCAGGATTTTAAAACAATCAATATTGTGAATGAATGAGGTGTATCAAATTATTTGCTCTCATGGAATTAGACGACTCGAGTATTGCATATTTTCATCGTAATGGAATTTTCATGACATTCACAGTGGAATTTGTCCAAAATGCTGTGTTATTAGCTGAATGTAAGTACCAATTACAATTCAAATTGTGACCTATACAAAATCGCACTATATCTTCAAATCCTGGTATTTCTTATGACTATAAAGATTTTGAGTAGATTTTGTATCAGCAATGTTGAGTTTCATTTACAATAACAGTAGTGGTATTGTTGTTTCTATGTATATTCAATGAAATCATCACCAATAATAATGCGGGTGAATGGTGTTGCTAGTTATCCTATTAAATTAGGCATTGTACTCCTTCGCTATTATACGTAATATGAAACCATCTAAATCTTGTTTATGTTTATTGAAGCTTGACAAGTCTGCTGTGTTGAGATTTTAATTTTTGATATCCTATGCCCTCAACTATCAGAATAATGAATAGTCTAAGTCAGGGTTAGTCTCTAAAGAGTTCAACCTTCGTTAGTTCATGCTGATAAACAAAAAACAACAAGCAAATAGTGAATTAATACTGCGATGAGGGTTATACAGGGTGATCCTTGACAGTGTCAAGAATATTTATTATTTTTTTCAATTCCTTCAAATATGTCATCACTGGAATTTGACATATACTGAACAGCAGAATTTGGTAGTTTATATATAGTATGGATCTATCAGTTGAATTTCAAGTTATACTGGAATACACCCAATGGAATTTATTCCTGCAATATACCTGTTGTCACAGACTCATAGTACACAAACTTTTCTCTCCATTGTTTCTATAGCTACATTCATGAACTTTGGAACTTTACATATGCTCACTTCAAAGCACTTTCTGATATATTCAGATTTTTTCAACCCATGGTATTTCCGGAAAAGACATCAATTCTAATCGTCAAATGGAACACCCTGTATGTTTTCACATCTTTTAGGATTTCATTATTTTGCGAATCCAGTGATATCTCAACTGATTTTTCATCTGTCCGAACATACATTTAATTTCTGAATCTAGGATAGTCTAGACAATTCATAATGGTCTGTGTCACCCGGTATTATATGTCTCCAAATCGTTCAACGTTTCATGAAAACCTATCTGAAATAGTGAATATATGTATTATTCCCCGCTTGATTCAGATAGCATAGTATAAAAGAAACATTTGGCTATTTCCTTGTGTTTCTTATATGAAACTTCGTATTTGACGAAACACTGGAACTAAGTAGAGCATGTGAGCAAGGAAAAAGTTCCGTCTCAGATCACTTGTTTCCTCTCCTTTACAACTTCTTTCACTGTGAGAACAAAAATCTAGTGAGTTATATTTTTCAAGGGTTCAATCTTGCCCGCTTCTTTTCATGATTTCGGTCAATGTGTATGTCTCATTATCTGAGATTTTCAAGATGATGAAGGGAAAGATTTGTGCTCAATATTGGGTCTTGTGGATTATTTTGATGGTAACTGGTGAATGAATATTTATTCGCACTACATTATAGGTTTCATTCGATTCCAGGATTAAGAAATTGGTTCCACTATAAATGTTTATCATAATAATGAGCCAGATCACGGTTATCTTCGGATTTTGATAAATATCATAGATTCATTAATTTTTCGAAAGGAGTGATGAGTTATGATTTTTCAATGTATATGAATACTATTGTCTTTTGGTCAGTCACATACGGTCCTATGATTCGTGGTATAGGTATACCTATTACAGTATTAAATATTAGAATGAGGATTCGTCTCTTTTTTTTTCTGTTCTGACGAAGTCAGAAAAACGATAATACGAGCAAACTGAAGCAATGAAAAAAACTATATTCAGTGGAATCCAGAAAATTCACACAAGTTCATAATTCATTAGTATTCCTTGTTATTGATAGTAACATCTAATGTGAAATGAAACGTTTCTCAAATAGGAGATGTTTGAAAATGTAACGACTTTCCTCATGTTTGAAGAGAAAAATCTTATGAATCGAATAACAAAATGAATTTCATCGAAATCACTGTTGCTATTCTGTAATTCCATTCACCCTGAAACAACCCTTCCATTCATGGAACGCAAAATTCATGCATAATCCTGCATGAAATCAATGAATTGCAAAAATTTCATACGGATTCACTATATAACAGTATTGATTATTACGCGTCCAGATAGAGATTTGGTTCAGTGCCAATGTTTAAATTTTCCAATATGTGGGATGTGTGCATATAAAATCATATTTCCAAGATAGTGTTACCTTCTCCTTATGATCTCACCCAAAGACATTAACTCACCTCTCGTGAATGCATAATGAAATAATATTTCCTAACTTCATTTGCAGTGCTCAGTGCTCTTCACATACTTGTTCGTCGAGTTGAGAAGTATTTTTTGCAAAAGGAACGGTTCATAAAACCTTGTGAATGTGTCCCAATAATAAGCTTCGATTGACTTGTGGTTTACTGAATGCAGTATCTGACAACATTCAATTCTTCGACTCAAACATAGGTATAGTATTCTTCACGATCTAAGAAAGTGCCTTTTCCCTCTCTCTTTAGTATAGTTCAAAGAGAAATTTGAATTTTATAGAATTTATTTGAATTTGATACAGGGGTATATTTGGTTAACATTGTTGTATCATTGTTTGGCTTGAAATTTGAATATGGTGGGACTAATGAATTTCAATCTTGAATCTACAAAATAATACACAATATATCAATACATACATACATATATTACATTTCATTCTTCACTAGATATATCATCTAGATATCATTTCGCTGTCGCTACTATCTTGCGAATCAATCAATCAAGTTTTCTTACGGGTTCTGAACTATTTATATTTGTGTACATACGTCTTTATGAGTTCTCAATTTTTTCACGTGTTGAATACAGTTTTTCCAGTTTTCAGCGGTTACATTTTCAACTTCCGTCTTTATCAACTCGATCACACTACTGTTTGAAGTAGGTGTATCATTGTGAGCACGTACATTATACTTCAATTCATGCCATATCAACTCGATCGGATTAAAATTACAATAATATGGTGGAATCCGAATTACTTCGTGACCTGCCTCCTTTGCAGTTTTGTCACAAACGTATTCCTTTGAAGAAGTATAACTTCTTACAGTTTCTAACAATTGTTCAACATTATAACTTTCCTGAATATATATGTCACGTTCACACAAAAAGTCTTGTATTTCACTATTTCTAATACTGGAACCTGGTATCTTATTCTTTTGGCGCCTATGGTAGGATGCGTTGTCCATCACAATACAGCTATGCGGTTGTATATTCGGAATTAATTTATTTTGAAACCAATCTTCGAAAACTACCGCTGTTGTATCGCAGTGATAATCCAGGCTGGAATCCGAAATATTCTTGGCTGCTATAAACAGACATTCTGGTATCCATCCTTCTTCTAACCCCGCATGAAGAATATTTATTCTTTCACCTCTATTATACGGAGCTTTCGTGTAACAATTTCTGGAACCGTCAATCCATCCTTTACTGGGTGTATCATATAGGTGTCGTAGCAAGTCTCATCTAGGTAGATTAATGTCCGGTTTTCCGATCTAGCTGTATTTATGTTTTCGAGATATTCTATTGAGTTTTTGCAAGCGCTGTGACTCCATTATAACTTGCCTTTTGTGTATTCTTTTGGATGAAAACCCCAAACGACGTAGAGTATGCCACAAAGTTGTAGTGGAACCATTAATCTCATCATCAGTTTCCTGGGACAGTCTCCGTGAAAGTGACAATAACTTAGGCACTTTTTGTTCTGCATACATTGTTGAAATGAATCAATGCACATTCAATTATATTTATTATCAATTTATTTTAGCTGAACATGCATATATTTTTGGAATCCTTTAGATATCAGATGATATATTGTTCGCATTGAAAAAAAGTCACATGTCGAAATATGACATTTTCCGAATTAATTTTGAATGCTTGAACAAAATAAAACAAAATAAAACTCTTCACTATCTCTTGGTAACTTTCGGATTAACCTCTGTGGGCTGAGTGAAAAAATATACTGGAAAATCCTATATCTACGTTCATATTTGATGTTAACATATTGAATACAAAAATCATAGTCATATAGTCAAATCATAGAACCAGTGGAAGCCAGTAATAACAGGAACGTCAAACGAATACGTAGGTAATTCGTAGCAGAGATAGAAAATTCACTATTTGACAAATATAAATGATTCGATATTGCGTCGGTTTTAATTCATTTCGAAAAAAAAACATCTGGGTCTTTGCCACCGAAGAAACATCGATTTCAGTTTCCATCAAAACCCATATTTATTTTGACCGTCTACTATTGAAATATTCTCAAAAATATTCCGCGATGAATTTGGTTGTTGAGGCTAAAAATAAGATATTAACTCAGCGGAGTTTCATAATGTTCTGAAACGTGGGTCTGGATCTGTGCGATAGAATAAACAATCCTATTGAGAATCAAGATCAAATCAGTTTTAATTCACGAGAACTATTTTCAGTTCATGTATTTTCGTATTCCTTCAAAACATACAATGATTCATTTTGGGTACGAAGTACAGGGTGTGTTATACAAAAATGTATAATTTCATGATTCAGAATTTCACCTTCATAGATGATGTCTATCGCATTTTTGACTTGAATATAGTTATTTCTTCTCACTCTGAGTGAATCTTCATGGAAGTGTAGAGAAGGTCTTCTACTCTTGTAAAATGGCTGATATCCTATTCTCATTGATACTATTTTCAGATTGTTCTATCGCTGAAAATAACGACAGAAATCGATTACAGATAGATATAGATAATAGAATAGATACGATGATAGATATTAAATAGATTTACCAAAAATTCAATTTCCTCGATAAGTATAACTGAGAAATCTTGAACACTATTGGAATATCTCTTCAAATGCGAAACTCTTATTCCCATCTGACCGAATTCAAATCTCCCGACGTTTCCGATATCCTCATGCTATACATCCTTATTTTGAACACAGTGTTTATCAAAGGATACAAAATACATAATATCTTTTTAGGGTAACTACGTTCTAACTTCGATTCACAAGACATCAAAAAATGCCCGGCAAAAGTTGGTTTCATTTCGATTTGACAGATCGATTGTTCAATTAAATAATTATCATTATAACGAGCTGTCACTATCATTCAATTCGATATTCAATATTACTTAGCAGTTGTCGTTGAAAACTGTTTTCAGTGTATTCTAGCTTGGTATCATATCAACCTCATATTATATACAGTGACTCGAAATTTAGAAAGAAAAATCTCCCTTCGTAGCAGAAAGACCGTAGCACTGACAGAAATATACTGAATTATAATAGCATCGACCTGCATGTCTGTATGAATCAGTCGGTTTGTGTTATTTTTCATGGGAGACCAGTCGCTGCTCGAATATCATGCGCATATTTTCAGTAACATTATATCCTATAAAGCATATGCCACCTCACATCCGGTCAGGATAATTTATTTTCCGGTATCTACGGTCTGCGGTCAATGTCGCCTACTGTGATTTTATTGCGAGGAGGTGCTTGATTGACGGCATTCAACCCCGTTGTTAGTAATTCCACCTGAACGGCTTTTCCGCAAATAAGGTAATGATTAATTGCCGGATATTAACATCCATACGTATATCGATTGATAGATAGATTTAGAATGGTGCTCTATGGAAGAGCATGTCTGCATAGATAGATCACCGGGATTGCGTGTACCTCAAAATGAGTCGAAAATGCAAAACAGACAATTTTATTCGTTTCGTATTGAAATTTCATCTATTTCATTTATTGGAATTGAAATTATTATTTTTCATCGACAAATCTCCTAACAAGAAGAGTAAGTAGATAAAAGGTTACCAGCTATATATATTTTATACTGATATCTCCGAAACTTTTCGAGATACCGACATACGGTTTGGGTCTATTATGTTATTTCCTAAGATTTTTTTGACGATTTCATCGTATCATGACTTCCGGTTCCACCTAAAATAAACATCTAATCACCTTGTTCAATTTTTCACAACCAAAAATTTATTACAAGTTAGATTTTCTTGGGAAACTGTCGGAATTACGATCCTTCGAAAAAAAAAATGAAATTTATCATTCGGAATCTAGGTCTGGTGGTATTCTTATGCCAGTTCACATTATTGCGGTTTTTTTTTCGATGAATAGAAAAAAACTAGCGTGCCATGTTTTCATTCAATTTTTCACTGAGGGAACTATTATATTGAATCGAGCGATGAATCTTCTTCTAGTTGTTTGATAAGATTTGGTTTCAGAGTTGTAACTCACTTGACTTTTTCAGGTGAATCGTACATTTTCTTTACTATATCCACACAAGGAAATTACCGGTTATCCCGTATAATTTTGTTTCCTAACAACAGGCATTATAGCATGAGTTATAAAAAAATCATGAATCCATCAAAACTTACATTTGATAGATGAACAAACATTGCGCCACGTCCTTTCAACGTCTTCTGTTTCTTGAGCATGTCTGAAATCAGAAAAAATAGCTTTTTTCAGTCATGTTATGTTAATTGAAGAATCAGAAGGAATTGACAGCCGAAATTGATTCCAAAATATGAAAAATATTCTGTATTCTCAAATTCACAAAATCACCTCGACTCAATCGAAATTATCACAAAGAGCTGCATCGAACTATACAACAAAACGTCTTATCTCAGGGGATTTTTCAATACGATGAGCTCTCAGTTTTGCCAGATCAGATGACCAGGACACAAGAGAATCTTTTATTGAAGCCAGAGATGATAGTGCGGATGGCAGTCCAGAATGTTACTATGGTGAATAAAGAAATATGGTAGATGATAGCACTCATTGACATTTCATCATTCATATACGAGCACAGCAGGACATCCTGTATGGTCGAATACATCAAAGAAACTAGCTGCCGCCTACCTAGTATATGCAGGCACTGGTCAAAACTATTGGGAGAGCAGTTTGGTACCATATAACCACTAGCAAATTACCTATCAACCATCCTGCTATGCAATGACTAAAATATAATTCTACGCCGATATGAACATTCGTTCACCTCATATCCTTATTCCTGGGTGCCGTATTGCAAAAACTCAGGTCGCGAAAAAAAAACCGCACGAAAAGCAAGTCGCTCGGATAAAAGTAAGGTATTAGAATGTGTGTCCCAAATATCAAGAAAGTACCTATACCAAGTGGATCGTAAGTTATGAGCCCACTAAGAAATGAGCAGAATTGATAGAACATCACCATATATCTCGATCTTACTACTTGTAGGATCCAATGAATATGATATATTCAGGACCATCAGGCCGGTTTAGTTAGGTATACAATATTCCTCCTTTTCTTTATGAAGACTGTCTTATCAATAATTTCGGATTCAACTCCATGAATGAAAATATGCTTTTGGTTTTATTCGGACAAATCACACACAGTTGAAGGAAGAGTATCATATACATTTTGTTTGGTTTGGCCTTCTGGGAGAATACAACTACAATTATTCTATAATACAAGTTACAGTTACTCCTGTACTCAAGTGAGTTTAATCAAATCGAATTGTTTTGGTCTTAGAAATATGTGGTAGATGTCTGTGAAGACTTCTTGGGGAAGCCATGTATATCGAGATAAAATCGCTCATGCTTTGGTCTGTAACAATCATTCAGTTATGCGGTCTTTCAAATTTGAAATTTTCTGATATACAAACGAAGGACTACCAAATTTCAATGGAAATTACGTGTTCATTTACAGCCCTCTTTCGGATGATTCATGGCTTAGTTATTCAGGATTTGGCTCACAATTTCCTAAACAATTCTCAATGATCTCTAAAAAGAATCCAGTCTTCACCAACAAATTAGCTAACTCGTCATTATTTTGTATTCCGTTGGTATTCCACGTATTGATTTCGACTAGTCATATTCATTCATCAACAGAATTTCTCAATCTCTTATTTCTGAATTTTCTGGGGTGGGCACTGAATAACCTATATATAATATAATATATAAGATTTTGGTATCCGAATCATACTTTCACCAATGTCACCAATGGTGACTATATAGTTATTCGCAATCAAATGAAGAAAGTTCTACTATTAGAGAAAAACAACTTTCTTCATTCCATTGATCAGTCAATTCAAATTTCACCCATAGCATTGATGTTCTAGTCCATTTGATACTCTTGTATTTATTATCTAATATTTCATTATGGGATTCTCAGGAATTTCATTGAATTCTACTTGTAATTATTACACCCACATAAAGCAAACTCATTACTCACTTACATTTAGAATTTTTCATTCATGATGATGAACATCCCAAGATTATGTGAACATTTTGATGAACTATTTTTAAAATTGTCGTTATGATGAGAATTTTCAAGAACTTTGAACCAAAGCTAGGAAGGTCGATTTGAATTTAAGATTTGGAATTATTTTTCAAACTATTCAAATCACTTGTTTTACTATGAACATGACTTCCCGATCAATAAAAAAAATCAGTAACTATACATTTTCTCAACATATTCGTTGACCAAACTTTCACCTTTCCGAAATTCCTGGTGTGTCTGAGCATGAACTTTCAAATCACTGTCAAATTCGACATGTAGAATCAACGAACGAAACAAAAAACTAATCTGTCATTGACGGCAACGTTTCGTGAAATAGAAGGGCTCAACTAGTTTCTGTGAGAAATAGATTGAAAAATCACTCTGATTTATTGCAATACGTTCGTGAACAATGTCTAGCAAACTTCTCCTGAATTAACAAATTTTTTATACTCGTCCGATGTCAGTGGCTCCAGGAAAACATTCCTTTCCTAGAGTTGAACCAAGTAGAACCACCATGTTGCAGAATACATCTGAATTATCCTTATTGTCCATGAAATATCAACTTTCAGATATGATTTGCATCGATCACAGGAAGGAAAGTTGACTTTCTTCAGATATTATAATAACTATTATATCTTGAATTTCATTCCTCAAATAGTTTAGTCATTCGGGACACTCCTGGAGTCCTGAATCTAGGAAGGTCTGTCATGGAAGAGAGTTGATCTCACATCCTGTTACTGTACATGATGAAGTTTTGCAAAATACGTTCAGCAAATCTAAATGAATCAAAAAGTTAACATAAACAGAGAGTGAAAACTTGCACAGAACGTCTAGCATGTCAGTTCTTCAGACTGTTCAGATGTCAGAACACTAACAAAACGGTGTCAAGGTGCGTCAAACAGACACCTAGCGTTTGGTGGCTGAACTAAATAATCGAATAACTATAGTCTATCGGAATTGGTGGTCTATAGCTACCAATTCATATATCTACTAACTCATCAATTAATTTTTAGTTTGTGCCACCATCAAAATCAACGAAATCGACGTTCCTGCCGCCGTCGAACTCGGATCCACCGATGAGATTGTGATGGACTGCGATTTTGACGCCACCAACGAAACGGACCTCGTGGTGAAATGGTACTTTAACGGCGGCGTGGAGGTGATCTACCAATGGATCCCCGAGACGAGGCACAAAGGGGCAGGCGTGGGCTGGCTGAAGGGCCACCTCGACTTGGACTACAGGGCCACCAACGACTCGAAGACGATGTACAGGGCGCTGAAGATCAGGAACATCAGCCAGGAGATGTCTGGCAATTACACGTGCAAAGTCAGCGGCCAGTTCGATGAAGACGATAAGACCAAGCAGCTTATTATCTATTGTGAGTTTAGTAATGTTGGACATATCCTGAACTTCATATCTTTTGGAAATATGTTTAGAACACTAATAAATTATTACCTCATATTGTACAAAAACAAGGAACCCATCATGTAAACGAACATTTTCCTACGTCCACTCAAGAAAACAACGCTCTCAGCATTGTTTTGTTATTCAGAAAGTAGCAAATTTCACTATGGCAACAGCAAAGTAAAACTCACTATCGTGTGGACGCACGCTTGAAGTGATTGATGAATGTAATGATATACAACCTGAAAATTCTCCTGATGATATCATCACATATGATACTCACACTTCAGATTGATTTTGCATCCTAACCTCTCTGGAAATGATTCAATCCACTACCTTCCTTTCTTCTTCGAGACGCGTTTGGTAATGTGACCATCATCTCCACCCTCTCATGATTCTGAATGAATTGAATGATTATATATATATATATATATATATATATATATATATATTATTATTCTATAACGACAGGTCAAAAATGCTCAGGAAACTTATATGAAACATATATATAACAATGACAAACAACGAAACAACGTGGACGTTGACTCGGTTGAGTGAATTGAAAGTGCAATCGAATGAAAGATTGTAGCTGGATTATCCGGAATTCATTGGCGGACACATTTATTCTCATGAAATCGACATCGACAACTAATCGAAAGGCTCCGGTGGGGTTATTTTGTTTCCTGACTACTGTATCTTGGATTGAGTGGTAACTTTCAATAATTTCCGAATTCGAGTAATTGTATTTCGTAAAATTTCAATGAATGACAATTGACATGGGTGAAACTTGAATTGATAATGAATCAAAAATTTATGGTCGTAGGAAAAATAGTGTACATAACTCGTTGGAAAGTGTATTTCAAGCACTCGTTACATTTCCGCACTCGTTGCAATGTGGCTCGTGCTCAATATAAACTCGTGCAAAATAAGTCACTTTCCACACTGACTCGTTGTGTAATATACTATTTCCTACGACCATCTTCAAAATACGGAAGGGTTCATAGGAGGGTTAAGGAATATATTTACTATGTGGCAAATTGATGGAGAAGATGGTATAATAATTTTTATTAATTTCTGGGATCTCCTTTCCCTCTTTCTGAAACATAAAAATAGAAATCATTCAATTTATTTGTAGTGATAACATGATCTATGCCTAAAAAGATCACTGCGCTTGGAATTGAACCTCCAGTTACCTAGAAGAGATGAATGCGCTGTCCAACAGTCATCATTCTTCAAATATCATCGACCTCACATTATTATTTTTGCTTGATTATTGCTTGAGTCCGATGAAATTTCAAACACTTGTTCCGACGATGTGTTTAATTTTAATTTTTGCTAAGATTGCATCAGATCTTCTCGATTCATTCGATGCATTCAGAAGACTGAACCTCTGAACCAGTGTTGCTATAGTTTGGTATAATGATTGAGTTAGGTATCAAATATGCCCACTTTTCAATATTAGTCTCGACTTCTCAATATTAGAATTTCTTAACCCTTGAGTAATTTTCGTGCAGCTGGAATCCAATTTATTATCCTGAATAAGGGCAATATCTTCCTAGTTGAGCTCATGAAAGCTTCCGTGTAAACTATACAATATTAAATATTGTCTGGAAATAGAATATGCTATTTCCTTCCATTAACTGTATAAGTCTCGGAAATTGAAATATATCATGTTTGAATATTCATGAATTCACGCGAATATTTATTCTATTAATATTGTTTCTATAGAAGATTGTGTCTGATATTCTATATTTTTCATATACTTCAGCGCGTGCCACTTCGTTACCCTTCGTAGAATTATCACAAAGAACTGGTCTTGTCTTTCCATCAGCATATTAATTCACATTCATTCAGTAGCGTCCCCGATTCTTACTTCAAATTAAGCTGAATTCACAATGTATCGATGAAAGTTATAGAATATCGGATATGAGTGGGGTTATAGGAAGGGTATAGTACTTATACGAGATTCAGGTCTGAAAATTGAATATACTGAAAAGGAATACATAATCCTTCGATAATAATAATTCTAATCATAATACCAATTGAAATAATAAATGATTCCATTGAGTAAACATTCTATGTTCCTTTGCTGGTATAATATGAACATGGATATGTGGTTTATCCTTGGAATTTTCCAAATTATATTTTTGGATTAACGACTATCTCGTATCAATCTAATAACCATACCCTGCAGGATGTGTCTTCTATGATGAGTTTTGAGCGAAATCTAAAACTCAAAATTCAACGATGACCAAATAGAGAGACGAAAATATAGTATCTTCCAATCAGGTGGAATCAACCACCAAGATTTACAGGTTTCGGAAAATGAGTGCAAAATTTTTCAAGGCATAATTTTCTGTCTGAATAGTTACACGATTCTCAAGAAGGGAAATGAGATAAGTTTGTTGTTTTCTCTTCAGAATTACTGAATAGTTATATAGACAGCATTTTGTGGGCAATACCAATAAGAAGAATATCTACTTTCGTGAATTCTGGTTTGATCTTCAAAAGGATGGAACATACAAAGATCAATACATTTTCCACCAGAAATCTTGCGTTGTTTCCGTAAAAGCAATAGTTTCCTAAAAAAAATCAATACAACATCGTACATGAACGGATCTTCTGTGAATAAAATGAAGAAACAAAAAAAAACAAATATGTGGCTGTCAAGTCCTACGTGGTAGTTGGAACTTCAATTGTGCCTATCGTATCTTCAATATATGAATAATTACACTGAGATAGATGAGAGCTTTTGTTTGATTCCCAATCTAGAAAAAGTGTATGGAATACCATTTCGGCAGTGCATAGTTGTTACAAAATTATCATAGGTTGGTATCCAAAAATAGGACATGCTGCTCATGAGTCAATCAGGATAAAGTATTTTATAGTCACTAAATACCTACCTACATTTGGCTCACACAGGTTGAATACGTAGTCGAAAGCACCATATATTAAGCAAGCGAGCAAGCCATATATTGTTCTTTCATATCCACACCAGTATTCATCATTCATTAATTTGTGTTTTTTTCATTTCAGCGCCTGCTAAAACTGGGATGGAACTAATTCTCTTTGAAAGAGAGTCTTTCGTCATATGCGCGGTGAATGGAATATTTCCAATGCCTCAGGTGGATTTTTATCTTCAAAGACAGTAAGCTCGTTTCTTGTGGAACACACAAATATTCCCGTGTGAAATAATTATTTTTAATTGCTATCACTATTGGGCTGGAGAAGGAATCTAGAATGAATATACCTTCAATGCTGAGATAAGAAAGTCGTTAATGATCTCTCCTTCAGCTCCAAACTGTCAGTGAAAAAATAAAAAGAAAAAATTCATGTTCACAGGAACGGCTTCAAGGAAAATCTCACAGAGGATATAGAAATTGATCCCGATAATAATGGATACTTCAACGTTACTGCCAAACATAGCTTCAACAACTACACTCTTGATGGTCCCACTAGGTTTGTGTGTAATATGAGCATTCCTGGCACCGACTATTACTTGACGAAGACATTGGATCATTTAGTAGGTAATGATTATAATATTCACATATCCTAATAGGAATAGTACCTTTCAGTTCAGGAATGAAACTCTGCTGGAGAAATCACATCATTGACGCATCATTACTTTATCACAAGTGAAATCAGCCCGTAATGTACAAAATTTCGATAATACATAGCATGGTTCAGTAAGGGTTTGCTTAGTTTCTTTTAAGCTTCCGTCACTTTGACCAGCATATTAATTTTTTGTGAGGGATGTTCTAACTTTTTGCAGATTTCATGAGGGTTGAGTAGGACCCCCGTTTGGGTGCCAAAGTCACTCCTTCCAAGTGTTTTAGCCGTTGTCTGACCAGCAATATGCATTCCCAGAGTATGCGTTCAGCAGTTTAGTTTCGTTTGTCGCAGAACTTGTAGCTCTCTCTATTCCATTAAATTTTTCGATATGATATCTGATACTACAATGTCAAGCAAAAATGCTTGTCACTAGCCTCATTGATTTTTTTTCTAGATTAGAGAACTAAATTCAGTCCGGTTAGGAATATCATAGGCTGACTCCGAAATCTCCATTCTTTCATACACAATGATGGAAAAAGGAACTGATTGAATGTCCCGGTAACCGTTCGTTGTATTTTTTTCAATTTCTGTACAGGATGATCTATGTGGCGCATTCGAAAATGTTATCGCCAATGTTTCCACGTTTTCAGTATTCCTGAAATTTTCGTCAACTTTATAATTTCAAATGACACACCTATTGGACAACTTGATATTTTTATTCAGATAAAGATATCAGAAGAAACCGCATATTTCGAGATCGCTCAGACAGGATATTCCATAATAAATGGATATGAAGGAGAGGTATCTGAGTTACCTGAGGTCCGAAATTTATCCCAATCGACCAAATAGTTTGCAAGAACTAGCTGAAAGAATAACTGAAAAGATTCGGAGAATTCAACCAGGAGTAATTGCTAATGTTGAGAGGTAATTCACAAACAGACTAGTACTGTCAAGAAATAAACAGTGCTCAGTTTGAACATTTGATTGAATGAGTTGATTCTCATTTTGTATTGATTTGATTTTGGTTACTATGTGGTTGTTATGATTGATTTCGAGTGGTTTCATTGTTGATTCTATTTCTTTGTTAGTATCTCGGTTCGTCGTGGAATTGTTTTCAAATGGAATTTGTCCAATGTCGGTAGTGAGAATTCTGTACAAATAATATATCAATGAGTTTGCTGCAAGATTGCCCTTCAAATTCCATGATCCAGACCCGCCACATTTTGAAAGCATCCTGTACAAAAATTAGGAAAATTGAACGGTTACCGATACGGTTCCACACTTTTGCCCATCATTGTATACCCATTCGACATATATTGTTGATATTATTCACGTTCAATTTGATAAACACAAAATCAATCAGGAAAGTCGGAAAATTCACTAATGTAGATTTGTTCCGGAATTATAATTCTGATGGAATGTACAGGGTTTAATTCAATTGATGGCTAGAAGAATAAGATATGGTTTCTCAGCTCATTTTGAGAAGAAAAGTGAATATCTACATATGCCCTGAACCTCTCAACCTCAGAGCAGTAGGTTGTTGAAGTTTTGAGAAAAAAACGTTTTCTTATCATAACTTCAATACTGTTGTCATGCACCTACTAAGCACCAATGAGTATTTTTTCATTTCAAATCAAAACTATTTTCATGCATCGGTGGTATATTTTTCAGAAAAATGTCTAGTAAACATCCCATACGAACACCACTGGTAAAAAAATTGAGAGATCTCCTGCATCAAAAAATAACTATTGAAGCTAAGTACATGCATAGCAAATTTCAATGAAAATATCATCTGGAACAGTATTGGAAGTTATCATATGAAAACAGATTTTTCTATGAGCTAAGGAACCAAACCATATTCTACATTTGTTTCCATCAATTGAATTACACCCTGTGTATCACGTTCAACATCACGATCAATCACCAATCACGCTGACACTATTTTCTAATGTATATATTTCTCGACAGACTGTGACAATGGAACAGACTGCAATGCTACAGCAGAATTTTTCAACATAAAAGTGAACACTACTGAAGGTATTATTGTTCAACCCTTGTGTGTCCCCAAAATATCTGTTGAATTTTCAATCAAATGACATGAGAATTTGAAAAAAATAAATTCACTCTTTAATTTCTTCATGTGTTTGTTATGGAATATTCAATTTCAATTCTGATTGTCATCGTAGGCACACATTTATACACAATTGTTCAAGAAAACTAACAATGACAACGATCACTGAAAATTGATATGAACAAAAATGGAGGAGACATAATATTTCCTTCGATTCCATCAACATCATAATATACAGTGTGTCCAGAATTGGTGATGGATGAAATGGGATATCGGAAACTGAAAGATATGAAAGGTCGGTTGGATTAAATTTCAGACAATTCTATCCGTAACTTAGTTTCGATATATTCTGGAAAATCAAAAATGCTACATTTCCAAAAATATGAAGTATCGTTTTCATTTCTCAAGATAATGCGAATCAGTGATAATATTCTCGGAGCAACTTTCCATGTATATTCCAACTCTTTGATCTGATTTGGACTCCAACGTTTCGGCTTTCTGGAACTATCATCAACTTTATCATTTCTTATGGCCCCATATTTTATCCAATGTCAGTCCACCATCATTTCACTGTTTGAAACATTCACTACACTAGAGAAGAACATTTCTTTTCATTTCCAAAAACACGAGAAAGATTTTGTACTACAATTTCTTGTATAATGAATAGAGTGAACTAATGCAAATCACAATTTCATATTATTTAGATGGCCAAGGCAACTCAGCTCAACTATCTTGAGTTACTTTGCATTATCTTGAGAAATAGGATGAATATTTTCGAAGATGCGGCATTTTGGATTTTCCAAAATATCTCGAAACTTTCCACAGTTTCCACCGTTGTGCAGAAGGAATTCTTTTACTGATAGAATTGTCTCAAACTCTTCCTATTGAACCGACTTTTCATCTACTTCAGTTTCCTATACCACAATACATCCATCACAAATTTTGGAGACAATGTTTATCAGTAGTTATATAGCGTTCTAAAATTGATATCTTCTATCATTACTCGGATTATTATTACTTCCACATTTTTCGTATTGTATCGATGACTAAAATATGTCCAAAGGAAATTCGATATGTCAAATAGACAATCAGAGCTCAGTCATCTAAATAGCGTACTATCATGATAATCTTGCTGAATAAGCAATAGTACAATACCATGCCATTAATAATATATCACTGAGTTTATATGCATTTTTCACGACATGTTGATATCAGGTTAGTTGTTGACTCAACGTGGAGATTATTAACTAATATCAGTATTTGCATTAGATGAAATAACAATGAAACTTGTTCACAAACAAGACATCAAAATGAGTGAAGAATTTTTTACCCATCACATCACATATCTAATGATATGTTTGAATCGAATTTGTTCCTACCTAATATCCATCACCAAACTAATAGATGGTTCCATGTTTCACCCCTCATGTCATATTATTGATTTATATGTTCTGAAGATGATTTTTCATTTGTTTTCAGAGAACTCCGCAGTAACATTCTCGGTTCTTTTTAGCTTCTATCCACTGCTGGTGATTATGCTGTTGATTAAATGAATGTTTTCGGGGAAAACCATTTTTGTTGTGATATTCTGAACCAAATGAAGTGAACTGTAAGATATGAAATGAATTTTGTAAATATGATATTGTTACCAAGAACATGAACATGTTTGCATAGACATTTTATGAAAATTGATTATGTACATATTATAATATGCCAAAGCTTTTCATTGAACTTGTAAATACCTATCAAATATTTTATGTTATTTTTCTATTTTGTCTGGAGATGCTAGTCTTGAAATATATATTTAATATTTTGAAGAATTGACACTTATTTCAATCATAAAATATTTTTCTGATTCGTAACATTTTATTTGTAACATGAAGAATAAATAATATATATATATATATAATGAACATGAAATAGGACTCTTATATACATAATATTCTGTTCCGATCCTATATATAATTGCTAATTATTTTGACATCTTTGGAGATTTCGAGATACTCAACGCTAATTGTCGTGACGGAGTAAATAGCGTATAATATGAGTATTCGATGATGAGTTTGCTCAATTTCAGACTGATTAAAATATGATACTAATCAATCAAGCACGATTAGGGCATAAGATTTTCTTGTCCAAAATACAAGGGCTGAAGTATCCTAATCGACCTCTGAGGTAAACTGAACAGTTCATATACCTATAATTAATTACCTACTAATATTGCACTCATCCCTATCCAGTCAATACATTACTCATATAAATATATGTTGAGATAACACTAATAATAAAAGATAGTATCTCAGAATCGTGAGTTCCATAATTTCATCGTCGTGATATTTCCTAAATGATAACCATATCAAACTAGAAAATAATTGTTCAATCATGAACATCTTCAACTTATGATTCACTCTCAAAGCGTTCTTCGATTCAGAAGTTAGTAATAATGGAGGTGAATATCAAAAAAGCCTGTTGCATATCTTTCTCTCAGAAACGTAGTTCAATGGTATTACCGATGATGAGCAACATTCTCATATGAAACTTTTGCATGATAACCACTATCATCAGCAAAATATTCTACATTTTGTTTGCGACCGTCTGGTAATAAAACGTAGTATCTACCCTGTGCACTCTTGCCTCGCCTCTTTTCTTGGTGTCCATAGTCATTTCCTTCCTTGGCATCCTTGATTCTGTATCCGAAAGCATAATTTGCTGCATACTGAACCTGAAGAAAAAGTAATGCATATTGTTATTGATCACTACTGAAAAATCCCAAATAACTGTATAAGTTCAAGAGAAATTCAAATGAAATGTTCAATTATTGTTTCATTAACGAACATAAAACAACTAATTACTTCCAGAAGAAAGTGGAATAGGTACCATATTTGCATTCTGATTTCGGTACTCGTTTTAGTGAAATCTCTATCATTGATTGAGTATCGTTCAATAAGTGATGGGGAAATAAATTCTCGGGAAAGCTTTCAACTACACATCTGTGGCAAACACATATTTACATATAAATAGCTAGGTACCTCACTATTTCATGACAGTCGCAAGTATTTTCCTATCTACTCTACAGTTCCAGTGATCGATTCAATTAGAATTTCTACAGGTATGTGATCTATCACGATTATAAGCTCAATTCGTGGAACTTTCGTTCGATAGTCAATATGCACTACACTCTTGTTAATTTGATCACTGTATATTTTGTGGGACTGGAAGTATATAGTACTGCTTGTTTCTTGTGACTCATGAAGAGTGTAATCGGATTATTCCAGGAACCGATTATTATTGAGAATACAATTATTGATCCTACAACAGGTAAATTTGAAGAGCATTCAATCTCAATATAATCGAAAAAAATTGTTTTGTTCGACCTTATTGTATTTCGGAATATGTATTGACCGATTAATCAATAATTCATTTTGATTTTTCAGGTTCGTGATATAAGGTGACGTTTCCGTTTTCATGATGAATTTTGTCTGATCTACCACGTGTACGGAACGATAACATTCTGAGTGTTGTTTGGAGCACAAGGAAATGGAATACACGATACATTAATTGCATCTTATTGTAAATTGATTTTATTCAGTGACGGCTCGTGGCCTCCGAACATCCGTCGTGAAAACTTAGCATGATGATATATTTTGAAACAGAAATTCAATATATTGATACCATCACAAACAAAATCTTGTTCTGAAGATCTCATAGGTATTTGTCTACCGTGCTGAGAGTAGGTTTTATTATCATATTATTTTATTCCATGAAAAGGACAGTCCTGCATTGGAAATCTTCAGCATTGTAGCTCAAGACTTAGCAGTCACTTCACACAAAGTCAATGGCAATATACAATTGATACCTATTCTCCCAAGGACTTTTCGATTGCTCTTTTTTTGTTCCTGTTTTGTTTTCTCGTTTTTTGTTTCTCTTAATCATCTATACACTCCTTCTAGTATCAAGAATCAATCACTCAGCTCATCCAGCCGATATCTATTTCATTTTCGAACGATATCTGCTCACTCGAATCCAAACAGGCAAGAGAATTCTTCCCAAAACTAAATCATCAAAAAAAATACTTCCTGATGATTGATTACTGAATCTTGAGTCGGAGGGAAAAGAAAATGAGGAACAGAAATCAACTATGACGCATTTGCCGAAATCTCTGGGAAAAGTCGTGATAAACATTTTCATGAAAAGCGCTTTGTTATGTGGGTCTTGCAAACTATTTGTTGCAGATAAATTATTGGGGGGAACCCCCGTACATTCCTCAAATCTCCGTACATTCCGTAAATCCGCCCTCAGAGAAAGTTAAAAGCTGCCAATCGAACATATGAAACAATTTGAAACACTATTGTACATATGAAACAATATTTCTCTTCTGAAATAATTGGTCATATGACGGAAATAAGGATTTTCCTTGACATCTTCGATAGCAATTGCATGATTGATCTGATTCAGAGTGGGGTAACGAAAACGAAACGAACAACAATCTTGAACGGATTTCATCTCTTCACAACACAAAAGAAAAACCTATAATGTTCGAGGAATATCCTGATAGCGATGGAATGTTCGTTGAGAAAAATGCGGAGGAGGATGAAAAACTAAACGATTTTCTTTCTGAGGAGAAAATTAAGTATTTTGGAAACGTGAAAAAATGTTTGCCATCAGAAGGCGCTCAAATAAAACGTTACGCAAAGAACAAATTGCTGATTAATCCATGAGCTTACTTTTACAATGATGTATCATACTCAGCCATTACCTCATTTTGACTATATTGTGATAGTACTGTAGGGGAAGGGGAGGTCGTATGATAGTTGAGGATATGGAAGGAAAATATCCTGTTCTCCCTCCTTTTGCTTTCCCTACAGGAAATTCCTATATTCATATCTTTATTTTATAGTTGTATGACAATTGTCCCACGATATAATTCAATCGAACAATAATGAATCTGATTGGGAAATATATAAATTTTCAATGTCCATAGAGAAGCCTTGAACTTTGACCACTCAAAATTTTAATGAGTCAGTTTTTTCCAACACATAAGGAGTATCAACATTTACATATTAACTTTCTTATATTCATTCTCGAACCTCGAAATATTATTACTGTCTCGACTTATGAGTATGATGGAAAATCAGACATAACATATTCATATGATTCATTTTCCTCATATAGCTCGTATTCAAAATCAGAATATGATACTTCTGCTCTGATGTTTCTAGGCAACATCTGTTTTCTCTTCAGTAGGTCTCGAAAACTCACTCTATCTTGCTGATATCGACTGATTAATTCAAAGAAATCATCTGAATGAATGATGGTGGATTTTTTGTAAGGCAATATTGATATGTTGCTCAATTCTCCTAATATTATGCAAACCTCTATGACTATATCTATATTTATGAATATGTGCTTTCCTTTTGTTGTATTTACGTCTTTGAGTATTGCCTACATTATTGATGATTGTTATACGAGGATTTGAATACCCAGAAGGCGACACTTTATCTTCTTCATCAAATCTATGTTCATCACGAAAAACATTATTGAAATGGCTACCACGACAAAAATGACGATTATTCGTTGTATGAATCTTCTTGCGCCTTCCTGGGGATATTTTGAATTTTCTATCAATGTTATCATAATTTTGTTTTGTATCGGAGATTAACCTGGAGATATTTCCTCCGTTATAATTTTCACTATTACTAATGGATGGACGTATACTAGTTTCGAAGTTTATATCAAAATATTCATCTCCCTGAGTATCATTTCTTATATCTGAATATGAGATATCTTCATTTCTTATGAAATAGCTGTCGGTATTTCCATCCTTTCGAATTCCGTTTCCACTATCATCATAATACTCGTAGTTCTCATCGAACTCCTCAGAAACATGAATATTTTGATCGACATGTCTTTTTACTCGATAAAAATTACTCCCACTCACTTTATCAGAACCATCTAGTTGTTTAGCTGAACTAGAATGTACTCCCTCGCGTTTCCCAGGACCCCTCTCTAAACGGAATTGCTGATATGTCTGAGCAGACTCTGATTCCTTGCCAGAAAGTTCTTGGGTAATTTTATTTCCAGATGTCTGTGCATTCTGCCTTACTTGAGCATAAGATGATTTGGGTCTTTTCAGTACATCCTTGTTGTGTAATTCCACTTCGGCTTGAAGCGCTTGATGAATGTGATTTGGTGCGTAATACTGCACATTCTTCGCAGGGTACTGATGGATTGGTGAGGTACTATCAAGTTCATTTTTAGATATTTTCAGAGGAAGGGAAGTTGCATGCGACGTACTTATCGCTGGCCTGAAAAAAGGTTGATTGCTTTTGAAAACTGCATTCGAAAGCTCAGATGAAGCAAGTGGTTTTTGTGGCTCAGGTGTTGATTTCGTCAAGAAACCGGGTGATGAATCTTTGGCAGTTGGAGCTGGACTCAAATTGAATAACTGTTCTTGCGCCTGGGGGTTGATCTGGATCAAAGGTGATGCATGGGGATGGTCCAAGGTCTTCTGTAGTTCATCCAAAATATCTTTCTGGGCTTTCTCTATAGCCTTATGTTGAGCCTCAACATGCGCTCTCGCCTGTTCTTGAGCTAGAGCAAATGCCTGGTCAGCTTCTAGCTTGGAAGCTTCATCTAGCTGTTTTTGAATATTTATCAGAGCGTTCTGGTCTACGGGATTGTTTGGAATGATGGAGGATACTAGGGGTGTATGTTCATGATCGACTTGAATATTTGGCCTCGTATTAGGATTGGGTATGTCGGCAGATTTTTCTGTTATAGGTGTGTGATCTATCGCTTTGAATGGCTGTGACCTCTGAATCACGGGAAATATTGGTACATTTTCCGGTGTACCCTCCAGAATCCGATGCAAGCCTTCTAACTGAACGTTTGGGTTCTTACCCACCAGATCTGATAAAGCACTATAATCAACTTTGGATATTTGATGACCGTTTATATCTCCCAAAGTCTGAACATTTTCGGAATTCTGAAGTACTTGCTGAATGAGGTCGGAGGGTAAGTATACGAGGTCCCCAGCTATCCTTTGCGATTCCGGTATATCCTGTCTATCAACATGTTTCTTGATTTCGGAATTTTCAGAGCCTGCTGAGCTCAAGCTACTGGGTTCGTTTGCTTTCGTTTTGTTATGCCTTGGTTTAGTCATTCTATTGGTTCGTGATCTATCAATTTTAGCTTTGCGTTGTGATGCTAATATTTTCGGAACTGGAGTGGGCTGGAATGGTTTCCATTCTTCATTGACGTCTACTTGATTTTGAGGTGAATTTCGGACTCGACCTACTTGATATAAGGTTGGCGAATTATAGTTTCTCATTGTTAAACTATTCTTTACATCCATTTGTTGCTGTTGCGCATATCTTTGTCTCTGTTGATCCTGGTATTGTACGGCCATTTGTCTTGCAGATTGGTAGTTGAACACTGGCGGTTGGAATTCTGACATAGAGTCTTTAGTAGGTTCATGAGCTACTTTGATATCTCTAAGAGTTCTGTTCGTTTCTGAGGGTAAATTCATCCCATGGACAGCACCGGGAGTGAATGCTGTCAAGCACATCGTCAGAATTATCTGTAAGAGATGTTCACATCACTAAATTTTGTTTTTTTGATTTTCTTCGAATTCGAAGCATATTTGAGAATGGCTAATTATAATCATTATACTCTTGGCCCTATTTCCTTTTGAATTATGAAAATTCGATTCGTATATCAAAATGCTTTCACTATAAGGAATAATAAAATATTGTCGTTCGAAACTCAAAAATAATGAGACAGTATTACAAACGGTGATGAACGTTTCTGGAGATGCTTTGAGTGGGGCTGTAGATTCAATAATTGATCTTGACTCTTTGAGGGATATGATCAACTCTTTCAGAAGTTGTTACCCAATATAAAATAGGCATTTTCGCGGTGAAATGGAGCTTTATGAAACTCGGCCGGCATTTGCTTGAATTTTTTGTGGCAGAATTTGTCAAAAATTTGCCTTGATATTCAAAACATATATTTGAATCGAATCATAACTGTAAATCAATAAACGAAGTCAGTTAAAATTTACTCACAGTTTTCATATCCATGATGACACGACACGAACAGATAAAAAACAACTACACTTTCCGACCTTGCTCTTAGAGTTTTAACATTGGCACTGAAAGAAATTCAAGACTCACTTTCGTTTCTATAGTCACCCATCACAATATTTAAAAGTATAATGTCTCTTTCCAAACACGTATCTTTGTCTTGTGAAATGCTGTCAAACGAGCGATGGAGAGAGAAAACAAACATTTTGCTCCATTCAACATATGATGCTGAAGAATCTGCATTTCTCCTCCAAGGCCGGAAACTTATTCCACCAATGGTTCACATTATCATTGAGAGGATCACTGTCCACTCCACTCAAAACGAAACAAGGTATGCATTCTACTGAGAGATCAAAGAACTGACATTAAAATAAATGATTCTTCAGGTAATGTTGGATAGGACAGGATTTGAAAAAAATCGCATAAGGCTCTTTTTAGATGATCATCGTTCTAACTACGAAATGAAAAATAGTGATGGAAGGAAAAACAGCGTTACTTTCCATCACCAGCCGATTATCTTCATAAACGTGTTTTCATGAGAACTACTGCATTGAATTCCAAAAACAAGGAAGCGTTGATAAGAGATTTCGATTACCTTCAAAATGATGTATCACTTGACCCCTTATCCCATTTGAGATTCAAGGGTTGGACCTCCGATGGGTTTGAAGTGAAAAAGTTGAAAACATGCGCAGAATATTCACTCCTCGAAATAAAAATCAAGCGGTCCGAGCGTTTTATTTTTCTGAGAACGATAACTATGTCAAGTCGGCCTTGTTTCGTTTTCATTGGACCACATAGTATATATACATCTAATTATGAGTTCATCTAATGATGAGTTTTGGCATGTGATATCAGGTGACATGAAGTTGACTTTTCATGAAGTCAAAAAGTTTATGTAATGACCAATTCAATATTCAACATTCCCTCCAATTTTATGTATATGTACCAGTAGGTATTTGAATTCTATATTTTATATATGTGACTTCACGTGAAGTATCCACATGAAGTTATATTGGTGGAAAAGTTATCAACCATCCGAACGGAATACATTGAATAATTTAGCACTATTTCGAAATTTCACAAGTTGTTCTCTATGCGAAGAGATAAGAGACACTCTATTTTTGGTGGTTTGTTGATACTCATGATTTTTTGTTCAGAAATAACTGAAACTGTAACTATCGATTCCAACATTTTTTTTTTACTTGAATTCGATGACAATTGACAAAAGGCGCGAATCATCTTGATTAATCCTTCCCATTATCTGAGATACGAGTAATTTTACTTATAACCACATTTATTTCATGAAGTCCTTCTTAAATTTCAGAAATTTGACTTTTCATTGAGTATTCGACTAATACAGGCTGATTTACTGTGCATGGCACATAAAACTTCATTGGTGAACCACAAAACGGATCACTTTGAAAATTTTATGAAGAGCGAATTCGGATATTCTCTAGCCCACCAAAATATTTTCTTCGACAATGCGAGTGTTGCCGCTTATTAGAGAGCAGAAGCAACTTTGTTATCTCGAATAGAACATCTTGTATAAACTATTATTCTGGAGCCTCTATCGATTTCCTAGCAACTTTTCTCGATATCACTATGCACCTTTTTGTAAACGGTTTCCAATTTGAAATTGATTATTTTTTTTCTCCGTGAACCATGACCTCTAAAAATGTTGAAGTCTTCGAGTTCACGAAATAGAAATTATGTCACTACGCTTGAAATTCAACCTCCAGATACCTGAAAGAGAAATTCTCTATTTGTCAGTGACACCTCGGTTATCAAAAAAATGGAAGACAAATATATTTCACAAATCTGGAACGGAGACAATGATATCGCTTCTTTTCGGAACTGAAAATGTAAATGGTGAATTTGATTTCAATTGAAGTATTTCTGCCCACATATTTGTCTTCCATTACTCTTGAAGAACGAGGTGTCACTGGCAAATTGATAATTTCTCTTTTAGGTATCTGAAGGTTCCGCGCAGTAGCATTTTGGGCCAGATCATGAATCTATCCTGTCCTCACTACAAATATATTGAAATAATTGAAATAATTATATTTTTCTATCATTAGAATCAAACAGAGAATCTGAAGAATCTGAAAAATCTGTAAATATGAATCCCACATAATTGTTATGCTTATGAATTATTTGTATCAATTTTTTCACTTGAAAGCATCTGATGATTTTGAAGTTGACCAGGCGCAAAGTTCTTCTGAATTCGTATGAATTTCTTGAGAATCATATCGATGTCCTACTGACAATTCGATCTAGGGTGGTCCATTTGAAATAAATCCATTTTCAGTTACTTTTTCAAGAAAACGAAATAACGGTATGCTGGAACCACCCTGTATTGAATTATTTGAGATAGTGCTCGAGTGTGGGAAGCTCTCTCATCTCCAAAACAAATATCAATACCTTTATCGTTCTAAAATTGAGGATACCAGCATTTCAAATAATCATTAGTGGTCATGATTCTCGATGGAATAGATAAATTGATATGTATTCCGAAACAAGTTACAGATACAGTTTGCTGTTAGTGAATTATTGTTCGTATTCTTCTTCTTCGCTCACTCTCCTATAAGAACAATCAAACATGAAAATTCTACAATTGGAAGGAACCTCTCTTATATGGAAAATCCATGGCATACTAGCGAAAATCTATCATAAAGCTATTATAAAGAGTTTTTTCATCATTCCTGAAAATCGAATCTAGAGAGTATCATACATCATTCTGTAGAAAAAAATGACAAATTTATTGAGATAATGAAATACCGGGTGTTTTATTGAAAACAATATAAGTTCTTGTCGTATCTCCAAAACCATACCCCGAAGAGAATTTTGAGTACGCTACTGGATTTTGCGCAAAACCCTCAATGAGACGTGATTTTCAGTTCAACAGTAATCCTAATAACTTCGTAGATATAGAAGGGGTCCTAAAAATTTTCAAGTAAGGAGGTGTCGAAGTGAAACTATAAAATAGATTTTTTATCAATAACTCAGAAGTCTTCACTCCGATTCTGAGGAAACTAGGTATGTTTGTAACTAGGTATGTTTGATTTTCAAATAATATCAATTATATCAATATCAAATTTTTCATTGAACTCGAAAACGGAGCTAGCTGGAAGTTAGAACACACGTTTATACGGACTTTTTCTCATGAAATATAACAAGGAATCACCACCTTGTATACTTATACTATATTTTATTATATATATCAAGGAAGAATAAGAAATCAAAATCTCATAATAGCAATTTATGTTTCTGTAGGAATTGATACTTCAACAATTCCTAATTAACACATGGAAACACATATCTTCATGAGACTCTTTATTTGCTCGGGTGAAAATATATGTTGAATTTCATTTCCATTGGGTAGATTTTTCAGTGCAGCTCGAGAGCAACAACCTATGGTTTCTTTTAAAACAGATTTGTATCTGTTATGAGATCACTTATCCCTCTCATAATAATTCATTATATTACATTATTCGAGTGAACAGTATGACTGGCAATTATTAAAGCTCTAGACACCAGATAATCATTAGAATGTCGAGTTGATTCAATTAAGTATTCGTCTCCTCAAAACTTTTACTTTTTTTCGTTCTCATATATTTCCCAAATTAATTCGTCTAATATGGAAATCTTATGATGTTCACTCACATTCACCAGAATATATCCTTTCTCTTCATTCTTTCAATCAATTAAATCAAATCACCGACATGATTGTGTTACACCTCAGGAAGTGTGTTGTAAAAATACAACGTTAGACAAAGTTTTGATAGGGTTCACATGCAATTATGTAATTCGAAATACATATTTCAGATAGGTACTCACCTATCATTGATTTTGACCGGAACTTCTGAATCAGAATCAATGAATATTCATTATATACTTCCACTCACTTATCCTATGAAAGAAAAAACCTACTCTCACTACTAGGTATCAAATTTTCTGAGTCTGGCAGTCGGACTTGATCATCACATTTCCATACTGTGACTGCCTTAATAATTGGCTGACATGCTGAGGATATCTGGAGGAATATGAAAATCTAATAGTAGTAGAGAATGTCAGTCATCATCAGAGATGACTTTATTCCAATTTCTTAGATATGAGACAAAAAACTTACTCAATTGATTCGTGAGTACCAATTAATGATGCCACCCTGCATGTGAGATTGACTCTACCACGAACTTCGTTGGATAATTATTCTCAGTGATTAAATGATATTTGTTTCAATTGTATATGTACCTACGGTAATTTGGTTCATCATCTATAATGATTGAAAATTAATTCCAAGAATTATCCAAGATCAATGTATACCAAAATTCAATATATTATTTCCTAATAAACAAACTGAACAAAATTTTTCATCGAAAAATCAAAATTATTTCGTTAAATGTGAAATTTTGACACATTACCAATTTTTTCAAATGTTCAATGGATACTGACAGAATTTGGCACCATTTTCATCTATCACGTGAGGAATATATTTTGGACAAGAAGACGAGCTGAACCCAGTCCAGTTCCAGTTCATGTCCAATAATCATACAAGAATTCAATATATTATTCACTATTAAACAAACTAAACAAAATTCTTCATCACAAAATCAAAATTATTTCGTCAAATGTGAAATTTTGACAAATTACCAATTTTTTCAAATGTTCAATGGATACTGACAGAATTTGGCACCATTTTCATCTATGACGTGAGGAATATATTGTGAACAAGAAGACAAAGTTCCAGTTGATGTCCAATAATCATACCCACCTGAACAGTGCCTGAGGTAGTAACTCTCTTACTTCATTTGTAATGAAATATGAGTTCTTGATATATTATCACATGGAGAAAATTAAAATAAATAACTTTCATCCTCAATGTATCCTTAGTTCGTGGTCTTGATAGACTCCTGATTTGAGTACCCAAATTGATACTCAGTGAGTGAAAAAAAAGGTAGTGGATCTTGTTGTTGTGCTCAATCATTCGATATCAATCTCAAGAAAATGACTGAAGGAGCAATATGAACAGTTTATTATATCATCATGAAACTGAAGTTACCCGTTTAATCCCAAGAACGTTCCATATTTTCGCCCTTTTGGCAGATGCCTCGTTGAAAATAGCTGAGCTGTAGATATGGATTCGAAAAAGGCGATAACAATTCTACGATTCAATTCGACAAATGAAGATATTGTAAAGGAAGGGACCAATACTAAGCAGTCTCTATTATTTCAAATTAGGAAACACGTATAATATTCCATCCACGTTGGCAGCTCAGTGAACCTAGGTAGATTATTCACACTCACAATATAACGCTGACCATTGACAAATATTCTCATTATCAAACCATAGTTGAAACAAGTAACTACTTTTATTTCTCGGCCACCATCGAGTTCACCCCCAAGTCACTTCTCCATAGACATGAGACGTGACAATAGTGAAAACTTTATAACTTTATAACTTTATTTATAGAAATGTAACACTGATGGTGTTCTCATTATTCCAATGCTAGGTGACCAACTTCATTCCCCAGAGATTTAGTGAACCACTCAATTACCTGTTGGAGGAGGGACTGAAGTGGGCACGTCAGTCCTCAAAGTGCGAAGAATATATTGGGTGTACAGAATTCCCGACAAACAACAAGGTGTTGCGTCACCAAGGTCTTATATAGGGACGGACCATGAATGAAGTACAATAAAAAACTGCAGGATGAAGTTGAGGATTCGAGGGAAAGGAACTTAGCAGTGTTTCAATGTAATGGAAACGATATTTTCACTTTTTGATGAGTGTGTTGTGTTGTTCATAGTTTATTCGTCAATATATGAACATAAAAAAGAGTAGGTACCATTGAGATCCATCTGCCTCGTAGCTTTCTCGTCTTGAACGTGATATAACTATTGAAGCTTCTAAATCAGGTTAAACAAAATGGAATTTACTTTCAGTCAGCAGATAATCACCAAATATGGTCTCTGTGTGATCATTCCAATTACTAATGTATATTTTCCAAGGAAGTTGTTGATCTTTTTATCATTTGGGTATACAATAATTCAATCATGTACATTTCTCACCACGATAACAAACTGAATCAAGGCTCCCAAGAAGATAAAAGTATCGAAATATAGCACTACAACATTGTTACAATATTTCCCTATGGCAACAGTCGAAATTGAAACGCAGAAGTGTGGAAATATTTTGAAAAAACGCACTATCGGGGAGATCAATGAGTGTAATGATATTTTACCTGGAAATTTCACTGCTGGTATCATTTCTCTCATCGTACTCATCATTTAGAAATGTCTCCCTGCATATTCAGATTGACTTCGCATCCTAATATTTCGAAGAATCAATTCACCACATTATGCATCTCAACCTCAAAAAAAAAACTGAATACATGAGTGGGCGGTTACAGTTCGAAAATATCGGTAATCAAAATTTATGCGTCATGTCGATACCAATAATATGAGTAATATCGATGATATCGATAACTTCCATGATATCGATAATCATCAATGATATCGAACGATAATGTTGATAATATCGATATTATCTACAACTATCGAGATATCGATGAGTTTGCCCACATAGTTATACGTAACGCAGTTGAGTCAGTTGAGTGAAATTTGTTAACAAAGATGACAGCTGAAATATGAAGAGTGCCAAAACTGAATCGATTCTTCTGCGAACAGATTTATTTCCATAAAACCTCGGGTATTGTCATTCCTGACTGCTGTATTTTGGGTTGAGTGAGCGAGCGAAACTGACGAGGAATATGAGATAGTTTATCTACTCAGGTCTCATGAATACTCACAATGCACCTGTCAAATATTTATGATAGTAGGAGAAATAGTGTACAGAACACCTTAGAAAGTGTATTTCAAGAACTCAATGCGCTGCTGCGCGGCTCGTGAATTATATCACCACCAAACGGAAGATTCTGCTGACTCCACCGAAACTCAACACCCTTGGATTCCGAGATGTCGAACGAGCACCGAGGTTTCTTAATTCCCATTTTCACTGCAAACCGCAGTCAGACTTTATATTCAAACGCATAAACATCTCTCTGTAACTTATATTTTCAGTTTATAATAAAAAGTTAATTTTTAAAAAAGCAAGTCCGTCGTTGCCGAACTTATTTGGCGCAGTCGGTAGGATTGCCGAAATCACCGCGAATCGATCGGAGTGATTTTCGTTTCAACGATTAATCGGTAATCGAACTTTTAACATCGTGAAAATTAGTGCTGGAAGAAGTTAGAAGCAGAGCGGCTCCTTGGACCTCAGGACACCCTGTCAATCGTTGACCTGCCAAAGATCATTCCAGCCCTGTTTTTCGAGAAGAGGAACCACATTGTTCTCTTCTGCAGGAAAGAAGTAGTTGGAGAAGACAGAAATCGCTTTTCTAGCACAGACTTCCTATAGTGGTAGAGGCGATGACCAAAGGCTTGCTTTTTATGTAAGTGTGTACCAATTTTATGTCACTTGAAAATCTTTTTGAGAAGTTAAACCAATTGTCTTTAACTGACTCAGACAATACCGATTCAACCCCTCCTAATATTCAACCCATCGTTACCCAAAGTAATTCAGATTTGAATATTTCATACAATTCACCAATTTCAACCGATACTAATAATATGGCTAACCCAGCTGAGACAGCACGTTTCAAACCAGAATATCTCAGTTGCGTGCCTAACTTTGATGGTAATCCAAATGAACTGAATAGATTCTTAAGTACTTGCGAGTCTCTAATCAATGCATTCTATGACGCAACCAATCCAAATAATTTCCAAAATTTATTTTTATTGAACTCACTAATAGGAAAGTTAAGTGGCAATGCCAAGCTCGTCACCAATATACAGAGCGTGACAACATGGAACGACTTGAAAGACACTCTTTATAGGAATTTTGCGGACCAACGTGACGAGGCTTGTTTAAACAGAGATCTCGTAATGCTCAGACAGTCACCAGTCGAAAAACCGCAACAATTCTTTGATAGGTGCTTACAACTTTTGAATTTACTGTGCTCATTTATTGATGCGCACGAACCTACTCTCGAAGCACGTACCCTCAAAAGAGATTTATATAATAAATTAACCCTAAGAACATTTTTGTCTGGACTACGTGAACCGTTAGGTACAACTATTAGAAGTATGCGCCCAGATAATTTACATCAAGCGCTTCAACTCATCATACAAGAGGAAAACGTACATTATTATCAAAATCAAGCGAATAGAATTCCCAGTAGACAAAGTCCACATCATTCGCGAGATACTCGAAGTATGCAGTCAAGAAATTCAAATAATTTCAGTAATTTCAACAGTAATACTCGATATGATCAATTTCAATCACCTCAGCCTTCCCAAAATAGATTTCCATCCCAACAAATCAACATCCAACCCAGAACGAACAACCCACCTCAGAGATTTTTCCGTAATTCTCAAATATTTAGGCAGCCTAGCCAAAATCAAAATGTATTCAAACCGAATACTAACCAAAACCTTCCAAATCCTACTCCTATGAGTATATCCACCAGAAATACATATGTTCGTCCTCCGCAACAAAATCATTTTCGTAATCAGAGTCGTCCTCAGAGAGATTTCATCTCTGAAGAACTCTTTAATGTCCAAACTGATGAAATTGATCAATCGATGCCAAATACTTCAGTGAGTAATCGTAATCAGCAAATGGATTCTCAGATATTCGAAAACACCTGCAATATGTATGATGACGATGGAGCGAATTTTCAAGAACAGCCTCAAACCTCAAATCAAACATAGTGCCTCCAGTTATATCAATAAATAATTCAAATACTAGCGAATTGCCATATATCACTTTGCCAGAACATAACCTAAAGTTTCTGATAGACTCAGGTTCAACAAAATCGTTTATCGATCCAAATTTAGCATTTAAAATATATCCAAATACCATTCAAAATGACCCGTTCATAGTTTCAACAGTATTTCAGAAATCAGCTCATAAATTTAGCGCATCGATTCCGATCTCAAATATATTCAAAATCACCGGAAATCTAAAATTCTACTTGTTTAAATTTCATAATGTTTTCGATGGCCTAATCGGTCTCGATAATCTCAAACTGTTGCATGCCGGATTAGATTTTGATAAAGGTTACTTGATTACACCTCACACAAGGATCGAGTTACAGTTTCATAAAATTCAAAACCAGCTTAATCTAATATCAGTCTCACCACGTTCAGAACAAGTGATAAAAATAAGAACAAGCATAAAAAATGGCGAAATTATCATTCCTCATCATAAAATACATAACTGCGAGATTCCCGAGTGCCTCAGCGTTGCGAAAGACGGAGAAGCGCTGACAACTATATTAAATAACACTACACGTAATATTACATTGGATTTCTCGGAACCTATTGTTGTCGAGCAATTTGATAGAGTTAGGATAAAAGAATTCAATTTCAATAATCTTGACGAAACGGAGAAACCGAAAATTGACTTATCTAGAATTAGAACAAATCATTTAAATATCGAAGAAAAATGCATGATCGAAAACTTATGTAAGGAGTATTCAGATATTTTCTATCAAGAAAACACTTCGTTAACATTCACTAATAAAATTAAACATTATATAAAAACAACCGACGAAGTCCCAGTCTACACAAAGACATACAGATATCCCTTCATCCATAAGCGTGAGGTCGAAAAACAAATAAACAGCATGCTGGACCAAAAAATCATCCGCCCCAGTTGTTCACCATGGTCGTCCCCTATTTGGGTAGTGCCCAAAAAGGCAGATGCTTCAGGTCAGCAAAAATGGCGAGTAGTGGTTGATTATCGGAAATTGAACGAGAAAACAATCGACGATAAATACCCACTACCCAATATTACGGATCTATTAGATAAACTGGGCAGATGTCAATATTTTTCAACTTTAGACCTCGCTAGTGGCTTCCACCAAGTAGAAATGAATGAGGAGGATATTCAGAAGACCGCTTTCAATACGGAGAACGGACACTATGAATATCTCAGGATGCCATTCGGCTTGAAGAACGCCCCCGCAACGTTCCAAAGAATTATCGATAATATCCTTCGTGGTATACAGAACGAAAAATGTCTGGTTTACCTCGATGACATTATTATTTTCTCCACTTCCCTTCAGGAACATTTAGAACGTCTCAGAGCCGTATTCCAACGTTTGCGAGAATCGAATTTTAAGATCCAAATGGACAAGTCCGAATTCTTACGAAAGGAAGTTGCCTATCTAGGTCACATTGTCACTCCTGACAGCGTAAAACCAAACCCGGATAAAATACATGCTATCAAAAATTTTCCAATTCCTAGTACACCCAAACAAATCAAAGGCTTTTTAGGGTTATTAGGCTATTATCGACGTTTCATAAACAATTTTGCAAAAATCACTAAGCCTCTTACAAAATGTCTCAAGAAAGGCGCAAAAATTATTCATGACGAAGAATTCAAATCCTGTTTCGAAAATTGTAAAAATCTTCTAATCAATGACCCTATTCTCCAGTATCCCGATTTTTCCAAACCTTTCAATCTCACTACAGATGCGAGTAATCTTGCTCTCGGTGCTATCTTGAGTCAAGGACCCGTAGGAAGAGATCTTCCAGTGGCGTACGCCTCACGTACCCTCAATGATTCCGAGAGAAACTACTCCACCATTGAAAAGGAGTTATTGGCGATTGTTTGGGCTACCAAATATTTCAGGCCTTACCTGTTTGGTAGGAAATTTAATATATTAACAGATCATAAACCCCTTCAATGGGTATTTTCTCTCAAAGACCCAAGTTCTAAATTATTACGCTGGAGAATGAAACTCGAAGAGTACGAATTCAATAATTATTCCATTACCTATAAAAAAGGGAAAGCAAATACGAATGCCGATTCTTTATCACGTATAGAGTTGCATACCAAAGAAACTGATAACATTTTTTCATTCATAGATGAATTCAATAAAAACTTAGCAAAAACTCAACAAGAAGACAACATTTCCACTCAAGTACAAACCGACAATAATTCGATAAACAAAATTGATAATAATGACGAAGACAATGACCTCCAATATGACAACGATGACGTTACTGTTCATACGAACGCCGAAGAAAATCCCATAGTAGAAATTCCCATTTCGGAACAACCTGTTAACTTTGGTCAAAATCAGATGATCATTCGTTCAGTTTTACATTCACCGGCAAGACCGAAAATAACCATACTTTTCGAAAAGAAGCAACGAATTAGTATACAAATTTCTAAAAATAATTTCGACCAGGACATTATCGACGTTATCAGAGATTACATTGCCCCAAACGTTCAGTATCATGTTTACTTTGAAAGTCCCGAAATATACGAACCCTTCTGCGAAGTAGTACGAAAAAATTTCAAATGGCCCTCTCTGAAATTCAAAAGGTGTAAAATTAAATTGATTGACATTACAGACAAAAATCAAATTTCGGAACTAATTCAAGCATATCACGAAGGTAAATCAAATCATCGTGGTATTGAAGAAACAGAAAACCGGTTGAGGCAAAAGTATTATTGGCCAAATTTGAAAAACTCTGTGCAGACATATATAAACGATTGTGAAATATGTCAACAGAGTAAGTACGAAAGACGCCCCATCAAGACTCAAATGAATATCACGCCGACAGCAACGAAACCTTTCGAAATACTACATATGGACACTTTTACATTGGAACAAAATAAATTCTTGACAATAATTGATAGTTTTTCCAAATACGCCCAGGCGTACCACCTTAATTCTCTGGACTCTACACAAATTGTAAATCGCCTAATTTCATTTTTCTCACATCATGGAGTACCGAAACAAATTGTTGTTGACAATGGAACCGAGTTCAAAAATACCGTAATCACTGAACTATTAGCTCTTCACAAGATAAAAGTACATTTTTGTTCGCCCAATCATCCCCAGTCTAATGGCCAAATCGAAAGATTTCATTCCACCGTGATTGAGCACATCAGACTTCTGAATACCCGTGGATTCTTAAAATCACCGATACAAATGAAAATGACATACGCTATACTAGCTTACAACCATTCGATTCATTCTGTCACCAAATTAAAACCAATCGATGTAATAAACGGACACCTGAAAATCGATAATCCTTTTGATATCGATATAGAGCAAATTCTAATTAATGATTACGTTAACGAACATAGGGATAAAACCAAACTTTTATACTCGCATATAAACGAGAAACTTGCCGAAAATAAAGAAAAACTCATTTCTAAATTAAACACAAATCGTGATAATCCTGACCTATTCCAACCCGGTTCAAAAGCTTACATAAAGAAACATATCAGACAGAAAACCTCAAATAAATTCAATAATCCCACTACTATCACTAATGTAAATATTCCTGGAAAAACAGTCTCAACGCCACTTCAAGAAAAAGTCCATATGGACAATCTGAAAAGACCCCTGAAGAAAACATATGATTTCGATAAATAAGTGAATTCATTTTATTTCAGATTTCCTCTCGTCTTCGGACTTCAAGATACAATAAATTTGCAAAACTTAGAAAATAACCCAGGAATAGTGCCGCTCAAATTAGGAACTGCCAAAATTGAAGATTTTGGTCACACTCTGATTCATTACTTCGATTTGAACCCATTTATCATGGAAATCAATAAATTGCACCTCCAAACAACAAATCTCATGCAGTCACTAGAAACCAGTAAAGCATATTCCGTTGATATTTCAAATTATGTAAAAATCTTACAACTAACGAAAGAAAAGACTGAAACTAAACTTAAGGAAATCATTCCACATCCTCAAAGGATGAAACGAGGATTTTTCAATGGTATCGGATCTATTTTTAAATCAGTAACTGGAAATTTGGACGCTAATGATGGTGAACGATATGAGAAATTGATAAAGGAACTCCAAAACAATCAAGTCAAATTAACATCAAATGTTGGGAAGCAAAATTCTATATCAATCGATATGATCAATAAATTCAATCGAACTATTCAACAAATTTCACACAATGAGAAGTTACTACAAGAAAAAATTCTGCAGGTCGCTTCAATTGTCGAAAAGGCGCCCTACAGAGAAAATTCTCAGTTCATCAAAGATATTTTCAATCAATTGATAAATATGTACGAAATTATCACATCTGTTTTACAAGACATAGAAAATTCATTATCATTCTCCAAATTGAACGTCATGCATCCTAGTATCATTAAAACTTCTGAACTGTTTATTGAACTATCAAAATTACAAAATATCTATAACTCCAATCAATTACCATTCAAAATCACTTTAGAGAATACTCCAAATTTCGAGAAATTGATAAATATTGAATGTTTCATTATGAAAAATAAGATTACCTATTTACTTCGAATTCCTATCACAAATCCTTCTATTTTCGACTATTTCCACCTCTACTCCGTTCCTGTATACAGTAAAGGTCAGTTCAAGACAGTTATTTCTAAATCTAAATATTTATTGAGAAATGGTACACACTTCGCATCCGAAGGAGATCGTTGTGCCAAAGCCGCACCACGATTTTATGTCTGTAAGAAAGCGTTTATTCAAGAGATCTCCGAAAGCAGTCCTTGTGAAGTCCAGCTGATGGACATGAACTCCGCATCCACATGCCAGTCAATCAATGTCCAAATTACCAAGCCCAAAATTGATCAATTAGAGGAATCTACTCGATGGATTGCGATATTTCCGAACAAAACAGCAATAGATCTCAAATGCCAGGATCAAGAAGATATTTCCAAAATTATAGGAACCTATTTAATCGAAATTCCGGCCGGATGTCACATTACCACCAGCCAATTCAAAGTGTACAGCGAACATCATGTGACCAATGCAAATCAACCCATTGTTTTTCCCGAGCTAGATGAAGGATCAGTTTCCACATCCCAACCGAATTTGGACTTCCAAATAGACGATATTAACCTCGACGACCTCCACGACCTGAAAACCCAGCTTATTCAGAACACTCCTGAAATATCCTTCACTGCAGGCAGAATAATTCGAGCACCCAGTATATGGAGCCTAGCTGCTTGCATCATGATCATCACAGTTATAGCAGTCTACATCTACAAGAACTTCCTGCATTACCGATATCAAAAACCGAGGCCAGCCCAGCCCTCGAGACAACTCGAAGAAATCAACCTTCCAGTCGTTCAACTACCCCGCTGCACTCCGTAGTTGAATTTTTGAGGGGAGGAATTATATCACCACCAAACGGAAGATTCTGCTGACTCCACCGAAACTCAACACCCTTGGATTCCGAGATGTCGAACGAGCACCGAGGTTTCTTAATTCCCATTTTCACTGCAAACCGCAGTCAGACTTTATATTCAAACGCATAAACATCTCTCTGTAACTTATATTTTCAGTTTATAATAAAAAGTTAATTTTTAAAAAAGCAAGTCCGTCGTTGCCGAACTTATTTCGTGCGAAATATGACACTTTCCACACTAGTTATGTAATATACTATTCCATTGCTTTCATTTCATTGTGACTCTCATTCTCACCTCATCAATTCATCATTGTCTGCACAATCAGTTTGAATGGGTTTCTGTAATACTTTCAATCAGGATGAATTTCAGACGCGGAGATGATGTCAAGATGTGCTTACCCTCATTATAATAAGTCTATGTGCTTACCATTGGTCTGTGAGTAGCATAGTCAATAGCCTAACTGGTGTCTTTCATGTGATTTCAAGATACTCATATCTGCTCTCAGTGAAGAGAGCATACAAGAAGAAGGTGCAAGCTAAAAAAAGCGCGAAACCTGCATGGTACAGAATTCTATCGGAAAAGCACGTGATCGAAACTATAGTTCAATATCTCATCGCTAGATGTGTTGGGCAACCTATCCGAAGAACCCTCTAGTGATTCTCGCCTAGCGTTAGTGACACATTTTCCACATAGGCTCAACTAACACAGCAGAGCATGCCGGAAGGCAGTTGAAGGTCATTTTTCGGGGTCCCTATAAAACGAATGATTTTCTGAAACATGCACATTCTTGAGAGTGTTATCTCTTTGCTGGTACAATTCAGGGACAATAATAATGTAGCGAGGAAATAATTCCACAGAGATGAATGTGGTTGTGGTTCTCTCACTTGAATGTTCCCGGGTGCAACTCCTGGTGGCCTTCGAGAGATGCATGAAGGGAATGCTTCTTTCCCCTCATTTGGGAAATAAGGCATCTGCTAGTGGATACTTTTTGACGTTTTAACCTTGATACTTGCTCATCTGATGAAGGTTTCGCAAATCTTGATATCGACAGCCTTACAATCATCTGATATCTTTGTGGTTGAAGTGTTCCATATGCGAAAGTATATTGGTTTGGAATATATTGAGTTAAGATTAGGTAAAATGCTTTATTCCTCACTAATTATTTGATAAATTTGAAAATGAATCGGCTATAATTCGGTCGCCTACCTGCAAGAAGCAGTGGTGATTTGTAATTTCGGCAAAGGGTATATACGATTCTTGGGACTTTTTCTTAGATATCTGTGATTATAATTTGATACGGTATCATCGCAATAATGCACGTGCATATATGATAATGAATGATTCTCCTTTTCAGAAATATAATAATTAGGTGCTCCCAAGAATATGAAATATAAATTGCCTTTTTCGTAAGGATTGATATATCATCGTACAGTGAGTCCAAGTTGTCAACTATGACCCCATGATCAATTGTACCCTCTTTATATGAACTTCGGGAATGGAGAGTGGGTATAAGCGAATAAAACAATTGACTCACTTTTCAATGAAAAAATATATATTTTATGTCAACCTATTCTATATATGTTGTTTCATTGACGACTTGTCAGACTATTCCGTCTTAACCATGAACACAAATATCTGATATTAATACTATTTACATTTTTCCTCTTTGAGCTATTTTCTATTCTTTACAGATACTGAACAGACTCCTTAATGAGTCCGATTGGTCACAAACAGACCAAAAACTTCTCCCAGGATCCTGGAATGAAGGAACTAACATTTTGATTTAATGTACAAAAAACACTATCGAATTATATATGGCAATATCGAAGTTCGACACCACAAAGGACATACATCCTCACTCATCGGATTTTTCAACAGGATTTCCCTGATCATCGATCTCCAATGACGGTACCATCGGGGGCATGAATCCGTACTCCATTCGAACGCTGTTATCATCAAATTGCCGTGCGCTTCTGAATCTTCTAGAATAAGTTCTTTCGTTACTCATCCTCGGAGGAATGAGTCCTATGTGTTCATTCGAGTTTGCTTCCTGATGATGATCACAGTTAGTAGTTTGGGGTGGTAAGTACCCGCTGGTGAATTGTTTCGGTGGAAGGTAGCCATTATTGATGAATATTTCTTTTCTCGGAGGGAGGTATTGATTGATCTGGGGAGCATAAGCGTAAGGATTAGAGAAAAACGCCTTTTGTTGTGATTGTTGGGCATTCTGTTCATGCATATGCTGGTATAGCCCTCTTTGATACGATTGAATGATGCCAACTGGATGAGCTCTGGGTACTTCTACTTTGACATAGAAAGGTTGTGGCACGGGCACTTTGACCTCTACTGGGTATGGTCTATCTACGTAGTGCGTCACAGGCTTCTCTACTATTCTCTCGACAGGGTAAGGCCGATCCACGTATCGAGTGACAGGTTTCTCTACAATTTTCTCTACCGTTACTGGCTTGTCAATGTAATGTGGAACATGTACTTTCTTCTCAACTATTCTCTCCACTGGATAAGGTACTTTTACTTCCACAGGGTAAGGTTGTCTGATGATACTGTGAACAAATTTTTCTACTGGATACGGTTGTGGATAAGGAACGCGAACTTCAACTGGATATGGTCGATCAATGAATCTGGTTACTTGTACTGGAATATGAACTGGTTTCTCAACTACTTTTTGCACAGGATATGGTTGTGGAACAGGAACAGGCTTCTCAACATATTTAGTTATATGCACGGGTTTTTCTATCACCCTTTGCATTGTCACAGGCACAGAAACCTGTTTCACAACTGGATAAGGCACTTCATAGGGACGAGATTGTTGAATTATTCTGGTGAGTTCAAGAGGATTGTGAGTTATTTGAAATGTATCAGTGTTCAATTGATGATTCTCGAGATGTTTTTCATTGACCCTTTGAATGTCCACTTGCTGTTCAATTTCATATTGTTGGTGACCATCAACTTTCTGTTGTTGGTGACCATCATTTGCCTGTTGTTGGTTTCCATAAACTTCTTGCTTTAGGTGACCATCACCTTCTTGTTGTTGGATTCCATGAACATCTTGGTTTTGACTACTTTCCGCAATTTGCGTGATTTGGAGAGATTGATCTATTTGAGGCGCTGAGTTCTCCACGTGTCGCTGTGCCTCTTGAAATTGATCTTTTATATCTGAATTTGGTAGTTGCTGTATCGTGAGATGATTGTCAATGTCGTTGAAAGGTCTCTGAACTAGCCGTTCTGCTTTCGGTAACTCAGGAAACAACATCAGTGTTTTACCCAGTTCCAGATCTTCCTTAGCTCTATTCTCAATATAATTCGCGGCAGAGTCATTTATATTGATGTGCTCGCCCAAAGCAGCAGCATACTCATATTTACCCAAATAATAAGGTATGCTCTCTTGGATTTGCACTTTGCCTTGGCTCAACTGTTGTTGGACCAATTGCTGTTGGCTCAATTCTTGTTGGCTATCTTCATGTTGGTCATAATGTTCGATATTCTGTAATCTGATACCGGCAGTTATTGGCGCCAAGAATTGTGTACTGATAGGTCTAGGTGTCACTACTATAGTTGAAGGTGACAGCGATTCATGTGTTGTTGAAATTGTTTCACTCGATTTCGCTGTACTAACGAAAAATTCTGACTGATCTTCTGCATGGACTGTAGTTGTAGAAAATTGTACATTTGCCTCATCATAATCAGCAACTATTATCGGTTGTTCTTTGAAACTGTTTTGTGTCGGAGTACAGGGCGTTGATGAAACGTGATTCATTTGGGAAGTTCCTTGAATTGACTTCGCAGGGCCAGTGGAATATTGAATAGTGCTGGAGTCTTCACTCGTTTCGGACTGTTTTGTGATGGCACTGTTTATATCTAGAACATCTTGACCAGATACCAGATGTTGAGTAGTTTCTATCAATTTACTTTTAGGTTTATGTTTTCTAGGATTCAGTTTCAAGCCAAAGTCCTCAAAGTTTTGTTGATCTAGCTTTTGGGATTCAATAACTTCATTCACTCTTTGCTGCGCATAAATATCTTCTTGCAAATGTGTCGACTGATCTTGGGAAGATATTCCCTTTTGGTGCTGATTAGAAAATACGGGTATTTGTTGTTGTTCGAATACTAAATTTGCAGATTCGGTTTGCTGGGCAAATTTTAGGTTTTCAGCAGAATCCCTTATGGTCTGGAATGTTTGGTCAAATTCTTCATGTCTGTATGCGTTATTCTGGAGTTCTGAATCTGTCAGTTCACTGGACGTTCTCAATTGGTGTTGCTGCTGTTGTTGCTGAGACTGCGTGACTGTCTGCTGAGGACTAAGAGAATCAGTTTGTAGCTCTGACGGCTGCTGGTAATCGTTGATTGGCCGTAATTCTTGATTTCCAGACTGGATGTTTGCAGATAGATGCTCAGCATTTTGTGGTTGATGTTGTTGTGATACTGAGTCTGATCTCCTTGGCAATATTTGTGGACCTTGTTTGTTCAAATTGCCTGTTTCAGGCAGGCCTTGAAGCTGTGGCTGATTGTTCTGAAAACATAGAAAACTTTCAAACATCTTCAAGACAATTTATGAATAGAGCATTTTTCAAAAATGTACGGTTGCCCAATCGACCTCTAGAGATTGGAATCTCATTCGATATTTTTAGAAACCCGACAAGACATTCATTCAATCAATTTGACGAACTCTATGATTCCTTTTCCTTGGTTCGTTAGAATTTCTCCACTTGCAATTTTATGACAGCATGCTGATAACATTTCATCATTCTAATAAGTTTTTGATTCAACTTCAACGATCCTATATTCTTCACAACGAATATATATATCTGAGGACATCTGAACTTCATTTCACGTATATGAGTTCGTGTTATGACTGAATTGTATTGCGAATCTAATATATTTTCATTAACTAGATAGATGAGTGAGCAGATAGTATTCATTTATTTTCACTCAGCAAAGTACACTTGATGGGTATTCAGCCAGGATAGTGAACAGCCGTTTAGTTAGATTCATTTCCCAAAATAATTATATTTGCATGAACATTATGCCATTGTGTGGATCAATGGAATTTTCGATTCACATATTTTGTCGTCAAAGGAGTACAGTATTTCGTCAGCATACAGAAAAAATGATACTTTGCTGATTGATGTTTGCCCACGAAGTTAGTGTTCTGTTAGTGTCAATCGCAAAAAAAATCCTCAGGGATTTATGATCGATCAAAACTTATAGGTCGACGTTTAGTATTTTTCTCAAGACCCTACATCATGATGATTTTCGATTTGTGATTTTTCATCTCCAATGTTTCAAGAAGTATGGAAATTTATGTTGCAACGATAACAAATTTCAACTTTTGAATGCTTTTTCATTCCCATGTCTCTCACAATATTGCCGTCGGGTTGTCGTAATATGTGGGCTTGATTATAGAGCATCTCGTTGTAGACAACGATTCATTAAGAATGAAGCAATACAAATATATTTCATCTTTTGAGATACGTATACATAATAAAAATCGTAATTGTGATTTCCATTCATACCCTATCAGGCACAGCGAATTGATGACAAGTCTCAAGAAGTTCAAAGATTTGTTACTAATAGTTGTTTTCATGTTTTATGAATATACATATATTTTTTACCTCTCTCACCATTGAGATCTCGTAAACTGATAGAAAAACAAGATTGGTCACAATGGAAAAACATTTCTGGTTTTGATGCTGAACATTATTTTATGACGAAATTTCATTAAAAATTGTTTTCAAAATATGACTGATGTACGAAATCGTAAAAGGCCACTAATAGTTTATTATTATTTTTCGCTTAAATTCCGAGTTGCAACTCACATTCTATATCCAAGAGATGAAATTACAGAAAATTTCACGCTCTATGAACATATATCTAATACAGATATATCTGAATCATGTAGTTCTGGAAAGAATTATAGTTGAGAAAGACAGCTACACAATACACACAAAGCTAGGTAGTAGAAAAATTTGAAATTCTATTCAAATCTATTCATCGAAGAAGTATGGTTGAAATACATTCATAATTCAATATGGTTAATGAAATGTATAAGAAATTTCCATCGTCAATAATTTCCATTTCTGAAGCAAATCGTAAAGGACATTAGAATTTGCATCGTAATATAATTCGATAGAATGTGCACCAGTTCCTCTCGATTGCTATATCTGCAGAAGTTGTTATTCTAGTTTACTTTCTTCAGCTTCACTTTCAACGAATTAACTCATTTATGAACAGAGTGAGCTCATTGTGGGTTTCCATCAACACATCCTATGATAACATGTTTGCCCTGATTCCACTGCCATTTTTGTTATTGTATCTAACTGATGAAATCGATTGTACCATGATCAAATCAAGAATCTTGGAGGCATAATCTCTAAACGAATGAGCTAGCAATGAAACGGAGAATTCATAATGTTATTCATAATATCAAGTGTGGAAAAATTTGTTTCACAAAATGAAATTAGTTAGGTGAGAGAGAGTTACACGAATTTTAGAGAAGTGGTAACCTTCGATCGAAAACTCTGATCCAGAGTTGGCTAGTCTCAATATACTAACCTCTTTGTTTTTCAATTGCTGAACTGCTTCGAACCCCAGGGCAAAACGTGCTCTAGAGTTACTGTGAGGACCAGCATTGCTATATTCTACAGCGGGATGGAATCCCCAGTCATCTGCGAAGTATCTCACATCTTGTTTAGAATCCTTGCCCTGAACGTAGTATCTGTAAAATGAGAGGTGTAAAATGATGGTAGAATATTGAGAAAGTCAATCAGTATACGTCTGGAAGTTTCAAAACAAATTGGAAGCAACGACAACTATAATGGTGACACCTCCGATTTCACTAGGATTATTACAGAATTATTTGAGCTATTCGACTTTTTGTCTGACATGAGCATAGTTATCGCGATACAAGTTGTTGAAGTTGAGAAATGAAAATAGTCTTCTCGGAACAACTCGGAATGACTGACAACAATATTTTCATTCTTCAAGCTCAATACCCTGTACCGCGAGGAGTACATATATATATGTATATCTTTATTCGCAGTAACATTTCGGAAAAAGTGTCCTAACGCAAACTGATGAAATTCTATAGCGAATATAACTGGGTTCAAATGATGATTTCTGCTGTTGATAATGAAAGCCATTTATGTCGATGTCAACTGGAATGCCATAGTCGATTGATACATGATGGAAAACTCTAATATAAATAATTCTGTAATATATATAATTCAAAATTTCCACAGAAACCTGAATCGTGTGAACTGTATTACAACAAATGAACAATTCTTTCTTCCATCTCACCTCAACAACTTCATAAATTGGAGATACTCGTAGAATAAATTGATTGACCTAAGATTTTCATCAGGAAAGTTATTCGACAACCTACCAAAAATGGCAGATATCATTAAAATAATAATAGCTCATTTGACGATCAAAGGTGATTGCAATATTATGTTGTCAGGTCGTATTGTTACCTATTTCTCGTCGTATTCCTTTCTCATCAGGGTGAACCAAAGTAGTGATCTGAAGGAATAGAAAATTCAAATTTGCGAATTTGAGTGCTTATGTTATAATCGATAATTTTAAATCGATCGAAGATCAGTTCATTGAAATTCAGAAAAAAAATTAGATTCATTCTGCAGATGGCATGAAAACTTCTGGAAACTCTCGATTATAAATGATAAACTTTCGATAGATATGGAATCGAAATAAATTTGCAAAGTCATATAAAACCATCCTGAACGCTAATCGGCAAAATAGTACCTTCCTGATGCGTAAATACCATCTCGCTCTTCTTGCTTTCCTTGTTCTGCAGCTCCTTTATCAGTATCCACTTTGTAACCATATTCATATCTCGGGGGGTCCTGAAAATGTTTTTTTATCGCCATGAATTCATTCCAAACTGGAAAATTTCAAATTGAATTATTCATGTACACTCTCTCAAACAGTTTTTCTTAATCAGCATTAGCAGGAATTGTTCATTTTCTGAATATCAATTGGATTTTTTTTTCATCAAGCAATTGCATCGAGATTTCAAAAATACTCATCGAATTAGAAGATCAATGATACCGTATGTATTCCAATAATAATCACAACGATAACTGGGACATTCATTCGTGAGAAGATTCTCATTTTCAAGTAAAATTGGAGATTATGAAATCCAATGATAGAAATCGTTATGGCATACTTGGTTTATTTCATTCTTATGATATTTCTTGGAAGAAAATCCTACAATAATCGCATCCGCATTATGACTATTGTTCTATTAGACATTTCCTTCGAACCAGCCACATCGGAATCTCAAGTCACTATTAACTTTTCGATAAGTTGGACTCCACTATGAATGTACAAGGAAGTTGTTGTTTCGAGCATCTAGTGGGAAAGTCAAAAAAAGCCAATTTTGCATTCTCCTTGTTGAAGTTAACCCTCATGATTCGACGAGAGCTAAATTATAAATAGGTATCACCTCAAAACTCTATGAGTACTTACTGGATCTGATTCTTTCTGTGGCTCGGTATATCCAGGTGGCTTCACAGCATCCACATTTATAACAGCCAGCAGAAGAACGATCATCAACTGAAATAGAAAGGACTACATTCATTTTGTGACCATAATCGTCAAGAGGCTTTTGAATTGATATTGAAAGGAATTTTTCGACTGCTTTGTTCATTCCACACGAATCCATTGGAAATTTGGTAAGCAATTATGAAAACCCTGAGGTGATGACAAGTGGATTGGAAGTGTAGAGGGTGCAATAACTATGCTTTCAGTACCAAAAATGAAAGGAAAGTTCTGATGCGTATCTGAAGCAACATGAGACCAACTGAAATAGAAAGGATCACACTCATTTTGTGGCCATAATCGTCAATAGGTTTATGAGTTGATATTGATGGGAATTTTTCGACTGCCTGGTTCATTCTACATATAACGAATCCATCGGAGAAGCGAAATTTGGTTAGCAATCATGAAGAAACCGATTAAGAAGATCATTTCCGAAATGAAAACCCTGAGGTGTTGACAAGTGGATTGGAAGTGTAGAGTGTGCCATAACTATCCTTCCAGTACCAAAGTTCTGATGAGAATCTGTCCCAAAATTGGACCATGTGATAGAATGATGAATTCGATGTAGAAACTGAACTTCCTTTGCGTAGTGCTGTACAAATACTTTAAATTCTTTACATGCCGATTCTCCGACTATTCGGTATCGGATTAGGAATGTATAGATTATTTCACTTTTGTCATCGTTCGGTTGGATTAGCCAAGTCAGGAATATTGTTACATCCCACAGATTTTGCACAACATTCTCAGATTTCAAATCATTGTGGCTATGTAGAAAGGATTCCGCAGGCTACATTCAGTCAATAATAAAATGTACAGTGCATCCCATTTTGGTTGAGACTGCCAGGTTTGGAGATGGAGCATTCCGGTTTTCAGTTCTTTCTTACTTCTTCTCGAAACTCAAGAAGGTCCAATCAGATTCTGTATAACTGTTTCCAGTTGAGTCAATTTTGATAATTATCACTTTTCGGACCCCTTCCATATCTGAGAAGTCCTTAGAAATACTGTCTAGCTTAGAACTACGTCTAAAAGGGAATTTTGCGCAGAATCCAGTGGCGTACTCAAAAAATTTCTTGTGCGTGTTCCAGAGATACGACAAAAAATATTCTATGATAGAAAAATATTCTAATTTATAATTTTAGACTCAAAAAAAGATATACAGAGAAATTGTGGGAGTATCATCGTAGTGTTTTCTTTTCTAACGCATCTCCATCAACCAAATTAGTTGATTTTTTCATATAGCCACTATGACTCAGATATTGTTTCGTATTGTTACAATACTTCTGCATCGATATCCTTCGGAAATGGCACATCTGATCTATGCGGAACAAGAATAACACTCAAAATATAATCTGAATATTAATATTCTCAAACCAAATCGTCAAATAATCTGCACACTCCTGAATGAAATTCTCGAATGTTTCATTATTCACTGCATTGGACATGGAAACTTCATTTCATGTACAAAATTGCACACTTTTATCACATGGCGTTTCACAAATATTCCGAAAAAAAAAAACATCTTCACGAACTTATTTCAATGCCATAGCTATATTTTTTTGATCGAAGACGCTGGTGGAGTTGGGCAAGTTAATTATAAGACAATCTGTTCAACAGTTTCGAATCCATGAAATAGTGTAGCTAGTGATTATAACAAAGTTTGTGACTATTCGCCTAGTCGATGATACAACACTCATCAAATCATTGACCTCTCTAGAACATCGTAGAGAGGTCGGCGATCTCTGCCTTTTTTATCGATACTTCCACGGTCGGTGCTCAACGGAAATATCATCTATTATGCCACCACGCGCGATTCCTAGTAGACAAACCAGACGAGCTCAGGCTGGTCACCCCTACACTGTCAGGCTCGAGACCTGTCGAACATCGCTATACCAAGCATTATTCATCAATAGAACGGCAAAGTTGTGGATTCTTAGTCTAGTGAAGTCTTTCCTGATGCTTACAGCCTCCAAAATTTCAAGAGAAATTCCAACACCTTCCTTCTTCCCCGAAATTCCACCGCTGGCTAACACGATGTTCCTCGAAAATTATAGGTTTCCCTCTCGTGTTTTCAACAGAAAAAAAAAATGTTTCGATAATATGTGGATATTTTGTGTTGAAATATGTCGATGCTGTTGTTTCCAATCCATATCCGGTCGGTATTAGGAGTGTATAATTATAGAGTGTATATCTATAGACGATCGATCAATTAGTTCTGGTCCAAATGGCACACTTGACACTGATGAGGACATCTGATGCAAAACAATGATTCGGCCGGAGCCCCAATCATGAATTAACGATAAAAAATATTATCCATCCAATTTCACAGTTCTTGGGCAGAGGAATCTGAGAGGAAACTGGAACTTTGTCATTCTTTTATTTTTTCCCTCTTTCCGTGTTCAGTGAATAATGAGTTCACTACCAGACTAGGTGACTGTTTTTTGAATGGATTTTCATCTGAGTTTGCAGGAATGGAAAGTTGCATTACGATTTATTCACGATGAATATCGATGACTCGTTTTTTTGATGATGAAAAAAAAAAGTTCTTGGATTATCGACTTCTTGACTTATTCAGGTATTTTTCCACTGTTGTACAATTTCGTGATACTTTGTTACTTGAAATAAGCAAGTAGGTACGACTGACATTTAATATGACAGCTTATTGCATTGATATACTCAATATCCCCCTTCCCGTGAATTCTTCATTTCAAATAATATGAAAACAGATGTTGAACGGAAAAAGTTGTAGGATTACATTCGATCTCTTCAATGGTCCAAGTTCCATTTATACAGAGTGCCAATACGAAGCAGAGAGCATAGACAAGTTTGCAAAAAAAATTTGTGATCGAGTAACTTTTTTCTCTATCTTCTTTCAGATATTCACGATTGCACATCCTTGTGTATAATTTCGTACCTCGTATTCTACATCCAGTTGATGTGTTTTTATGTCTACAAAATTTGATCAGAAAGTGTTTTGGAATTCCAGCTCAATTGTTCTCTTCGATACTGTATGATTTTCATGACAAATTGATTTGTTTTTTGAAAATATAATGATATGATATAATGACCATGGATATGAATTATTGAAACAAAATAGTATAATGGATGGATAGGTTGACAGCTTGGGCAGATCAGACCAAATTTCCAAACACGTCAAATGATGGAAGTTTTCCATTTTGTCTAAAGACACTCGAGTACTCGAGTACTGTTATCGTTCTTCCGTCAGTAAATGGAATATTTTCTATGAGATTTTCGAACTTTCTCAAATTTTGTGTCCATGATATGATGGATGATTTCAATTTATCAATTTCTATGTCATTTTAATAATAATAGGAATAATAATAATGATATAATATATTTCGGAGAATGTTTTACAGAAAAAGACAAAAGAAAACATAAAACGAAAACAACGTCAACATATTTTGTACATGGAAAATAAATTACACATTAAAATACTCATGGATTGAATAGGGTTCTAAGTTTATAAGAAAGCTTCTAACAAGTTTTTTTAAATTTGTTGAGACTTCTACAGGTTTTGATATAATCAGGTAATCTATTAAAAACTTTAAAGCTGCATATGATGGGTGTTTTTCAGTCAGTGTCAATCTATGTATGGGGTAACTTATGTTTGTGCTACGAGTTGGATATGAGTGGTTTCCACCAGATACTGACAGTTTGCTTTTATTTTTGAATAAGTAGACTACACATTCATAAATATACAGTGCATATATTGTCAGGATGCCCTTCACTTTGAACAGACCTCGACAGGATTGACCATACTTAAGTTTGAAAGTAAGTCTCATTGCTCTTTTTTGGATGCAAAAAATATCTGCTATGTTACTATGACTTCCCCAAAATATTATTCCAAATTTTGCTGATGATTCGAAATTTGAGAAATACATGATTTTCATTGAAATTTCGTTCAGATATTTACTTATAATCCTGATCGAGTAGCATATTTGGTTCAATTTCTTCCCCATATTTATATGTGTATGCCAGCACAGATGTTCATTTATATGAATACCCAAAAATTTGGTTGAGTTTTGTACATCCATATTTTTATTCAGTAATTCTATTGTTTGTGGAGTTTCAATTCTTTGTTGTGTTGTTCTGAATAGTATAATGTTAGTTTTGTCTACATTCAAAATCAAATTGTTTTTCGTGAACCAGCTTTCAGTTCTACTCATCAGATGATCTGCTTTTTCAAGTAAATTTGGGTAATTTGTACTTGACACTAACAGATTAGTGTTATCAGCGTAATTAGTGATCTGACAGGCATTTTCTTCAGTATTCAAAATTTCCAGAATGTCATTCATGGAGATTACAAATAGAATGGGTCCAGTTATACTTCCTTGTGGAATTCCTATATTATTTATTCTTATATCAAACATTATCAAGATATCTGAACACATACATATACTTATCGAATGGGATGACTTTAGATACAGTCATCTCTCTTCAGACTGTAACCATGAAAGTAAAATGTAGAATCGAAAATGGTAACAATAATATCATTGTTCATAAGTTTCTCCTCTTGGAATGAATTGGGATGCGATAACATCGGACACTTATCATTGTTAGTATAATCGTGTAAGATATTCACTCATTAAAATCTTGAAAATCTTCATTGTGCTATTCCGATTATTCTGAGGATATACTTTTATTTTTACGTGTAACTACCAGAACCAAATGAAAGTTGCCAAATGTAACATCAGTCTATCAGACCTTCAGAAATGAACTGAATGAGCTGTATGAATTTTATGGAGACAAATCGATTCACAATGGAAAATATGTATTTATTTAAGGGGTTATGAGCTCAAGCGATGAATTTCTTTGTATCTTCGTATCGTTTGGTATTGGAACAGATTTTTTGGTCATAGACATGCTTGAGGAAAATAATCAATTCCACAAACACACACAGAATATTCCACAGCAGACGAGACGCTGTCATATTCTTCAAAAAATACTCGGATTCTAATTCACGATCTATATGATCACACTCATGATCCATAGACGGCTCGAACTTCTCAAGATCAGGAATTATTGAGATATCCTAGTCAAAATGCAGTTCCTCAATTTCCTAATGATTGGCAATGAATTCGATATGGAATCTGGAAATATGGATTTTTAATCGTGTTGAAAATAAAGAAATAATTGATGGAAGAGATCCGGAGGATATATATATTCATCAATTCATTCAGCAAGAGTTTGAATGATTGAGATCGGATATTCATTTTATTTGAAAGTATATCAGTGGGCGTATGTGTATCTTATATATATTGATTAAGTACTGTACTATATGGTTATTTATTACCCACGCATAAGGTATGTCTTCAAGTATTTGATTCCTTCTTGACCATAAATATTTATTCGATTTCTATGATGATTTATTACCAACTTATATTGAACCTTCCGTTCACATGACAATTCCAGAGTGGATTGCATTATACGTATGTACAGTCTCGTTCAAAGCTGAACAATTGGTCAGACGGAAATACAGTTGAATTGTTTGGGCAACATTAACCTATATGTTAGGTTTGTATATGACAGCAACAGGGTGAATTGAACGATGAATATCTTAGGGGTTTCATATTCATCAATATATCATTCAGTAATGACATATGCTTCGATAATATGAGGTGCATCGAATCATTTTAAAAATGTATCGATTTCACAGAAAGAATTTCTAAGAATTATATAGTAGTAGTAAGTTAAACAGAATATCAGTAAGTTATACAGAATATTAGTAAGGTATACAGAATATTATTTCTAAACGGTTGAGAATATCAACACTGTAGCCTCTCACATCAGATCACAAAAACCCAATATTTATTCAAATATCTCGTAATGAAATTTCTCAATCCTGTTCTAGAAGAACTCAGATGTCAATTTCTGAGTTCACAAGCGTTCAAGAACCGATTTGAGAATGTTCTAGTTGAAGATTTGTGAAATTCTAGTTTGATACATTTTTACACATCCTGCAGGTACCTCATCAGGTTCTTCGTAATGTGTAGAAGGTGAAACAATTTAGTCGAAAAAGACCTATCATTATAATATGATTTACAATTTTACACTTGACAAGAAACCTCAATGATTTCTACATGCCGAAAACAAACTGAAGAAGAACAATTAATCAATAATTAATTGATAAACTACCTGAATCAATCAGAGACAGTATTTCACTGATCAGTTTCAGAAACAACTTTAAAAACTATATACAAAATCAGTTATACCACAGTCATTAGTTTTCTAGTCTTATCTGTTCCAATGATTTCATTCATTCAAGTATTTTCATATATTCATGTCTGTTGTGATTTAGCGCAATAATACTATTTCGTTTTATATAAGGAATCCTATTCCGAATGAAGATTTATCTATCATATCTATGATCTGTATATTATTGATGTATATATGTATTCATTCCACCCCATTCTTTTGTTGATAGAAATATCATTATTGGTTTTATAATAATCCATTCATTGACTTATGTAAAATCATATTGGTCTTCGAAATGATGAAATATATGAGAAATGGAATGTAGTGGAGTATCACAGGGTGGGTTATATAGCAGATCTATTCTAGAATTTCGACAGGTAGTTTGTGGTAATCTGCAAGGGCAAGGGGGTGAGTAATACACGTCTCAAAAATACGTTGAAAGATTTCCCCATGAAGAAATGGCGCGTTTCAGAGTGTTTTCATCATTTCCAGGATGGCTACTATGTATTGAGAAAATCACCCTGTATAGGACATGATTAAAAATCAATCAATCCACAGGCAATGATTTCACTGCGAATGACAGCTATTTCCTTGCAAGAAGTCATTAAAAAAACGGTAGTGAGACTTCAATCTTTCATCAGGATATGCGTCTTCATATCACCTAGTTTTCATGGTATAGAACATTTTCAAACGGTGAGTTTTTGACACTCATAGATTGAGATATTCCGTGGGAAAGAGAACATCAACGGTAGTAAAATTTGTTTCACGAATATCATAAAGATTTATGTCTACATATGCTGAACCAATACCACAAATTATATGGTTAATATTTGATTACTGATTTTATCACTCGAAAGTTTCTACTTGTGGGAAGGATCGAAAATAATAACTTGATATTCGCATTCTGAACCACATTGACTGTCTCGGAAGGAATTGGATGAAAAGCTAAATTTGATTTTCAACTCATTAGGACTGAATTCACGGAATGCTGAGTTTCATCCTTTCAATATATTTGATAATCATATCGAACCAATATCTGTTGCAAATATTTCCTAACTAAGTGTTTTCATAGTTTGGAATTAAATATGTATATGAATATTGACTCAGTTTTTCCGAAAAAATTGTTCATTCGACTGAGTATCGACCTACTTCACCTACTCATTGTTACATCATCACCGATATTAGTACCTATTGCATAGTATCGAAAAATCAAAGGATAATGAATGATGAAAATATGACAATGAAATTAGATGAATTATTGTCATGTGTGTGCTGACCAGCAATTGTTTTGCTTGCAGTTATGTTAATAATAGGTCGCTGAAAAGGTGATGTAACAATTTGAATCAGAACTCTGGTGTTTGTTGGAATCGAAGCAAGCGTTCCGAAGGTATGTCCATTCAAACCCAATGAAAAAATAATGATTAAAAATATTTTCAATACCATTCAGAAACTACCGGAAATATTTCGTGATTCTCGGAATGAGATAGTGAATAACGATGATTTCTGAAGCGGTTATGACCACACAACTCGATAAAGATGTATATTCGGAGCATAATGAATGATTTTCTCGAAGGAATAATGCATAGCCCTTTTCACATAGGGAACTATTCGTTAGGGTTATGAAGAATTCTCAATCTCTTAGGGGTAAATTGAAGTTTCGAATGATACTTGGAATACACAAATACAAAATATACAATATCCTTCAGAACTCATATTAATGATTCATTTTTAAAATAGACTAGGGTCGAGTTTCGTCCTGAGATCGATCTATTGTGTATTAGCATTTGCAGTTTTCTTCGCAGTTTCTGGAATTTCATTGATTTTCAACCTCATTCGACATAACTGTTTTCAACGAGTAGTTTTTTCAGGTTACTGACTCTCCCTCATAGAATATCCATACAAATATGTTTCTCTATGAGGAAATGAACCAACCTATCCAAATTCTCATCTCAATGATGAAAATTAATTTGAATTTTCTTTCAAATTTTTCAAGTTATCAGTCAAGAAGTCATCGAACTACTTCATGAAACTTACTGGAGTCTCAGAACTCCACATATACTATATATATACTATACATACTATATATACATATTTATATTTTATATATATATATATATATATATATATATAACTAACTATAAAACCGATCAAACATTTGAATTCGAGGCACATGCGTAGAATTTTGAGGAACGACTATTCTTCCTGACCACCTGAAACATTTCTGGAATTCGAACAAATTTCGCGTGGTTAACTATTGAAATGTAACTTGACAAGTATCGATGAATATAGCAGGTGTCAAATTGAATATCGAATTGAATTTCAGATTGAAACATCATCTGAAATAAATAAATAAATAAATAAATGAAAGAAATACCTGTGTATGTAGGAATTTCGGAATATATTTTTGGTGTTTTGCGTGTATATATATATATATATATATATATATGAATATAGAAACATCTTGATATCGAGAATCTTTCGATGTTTTGTCATTTGGGCATAACATTCAATTCTAAACAACTTCTCATGAAAACATTTTTCGAACTTCCTGAAATGAGAGTTTAACTCGTGTATAACTTTCATATGTTTTTGGCTACTCTGTACGCTGTTCGACTAGCAACGAATATAAATGCACCCGATTTGATTATCGCCCATGAACCAAATTTCGGCAATATTTGTATTTTCATTTTGCAATCAATTTTGAAAACTCCCAAATGTTCCACTCTCGAATGATGCATCAACCACCTGATTTATATTGATAAGATCATCATTATTCGATATCGAGCCGACGTACATCACGTGACGCTAGAGCACGCAAGGTGAAGGTTACGTTTCACTCACCTGCAACAAGTCCATCGGTCCACCTTGAACTAGCAACTGTCACGATCTGAAGCGGTCAGCAGAGGCTGCTAGATAACAACTCGCGACGCAGACGGTTCCGAAGAGATGTGCTCTCTTCGACTGATCTCTTTTAGAAATGTATCAGAATTCCATCTGATTCCTTGTGGGTCCTTTCACCTGCCCAGCCCAGCATCCGAACAAGAAATTTACATGCGACGGAGCGATATATGGGTATTTCGCGAGGACCACTTAGATCTGATTACATATTTCACTACTACACTTGGTGTTATGCAAAAGGCTTTGCTCTAGACTATGAGCGAAACTCGGTTCTCGAAATTTGAAAAAATAAATGTAGAAGCGTAGAAGTCAAAATATTTACGAATTGCAACTTGGAATATCATATACGAAATTCCGATTTGTGACTCGGAATCATAGAGAAAAGTGAAAATGAATGAATGATGATTCTACATACTGTCTGTTTTTCGAGAAGGTGGTAACATCAATTTTTCAGCTTCTTGTGGGATTTTCTCTCCTCGTTTCTGAAAAATGGAATAGGAATAATCATTTCAATATATTTGTAGTCACTGCGCTTGAAATCGAACCTTTCGAGACGTAAAAAAGAAATTGTCAGTGACACCTTGTTTATTGAAAAAATTGAAAATATGAATATATTCAATGATAATGCAACACTTCTACTTATCTAAGTGGACGTTTCGGAAACGAAGCTGCTCCTGTTTTCAACACAATACTCAGGGTCAAACCCAGGTCAACATTGAAAAATTTTGCGAAGAAAAGTATTCTAATTGTGTTGAACACGAGAGCAGATTCGTTCCCGAAACGTTCACTGAGATAAGTAGAAGTTTTTCATTCTCATCAAATATATTCATGTTTCTAAATTCTGTAAAAAACAAGGTGTCACTGACAAATAGAGAATTTCTCTTTCAGGTATCTATGAAAGTTCAATTTCAAGCGCAATTTCAAAATGTCCTTTCGGGGCAGATCACAAATCTGTCCTTACTACAAATATATTGAAATAATTTTCAATAACTTCTAGTCCATTCTTTAGAAACGAGGAGAGAGAATTCCACAAAAATCAGAGAAAAATCAGAGAAAAGATTTTACAGTTCAATAATATTTCCTCAATTTATTAAAACACCGTATTTCAAAAGAAATAGTTTCTATTCGACACAGTTGACAATGAATGTGACTTTTTGAAAACTACAAAGGGACACTGAAATTTTTTTTTTCGACTCCAACTCTCACGAGTTGTACTGTATTTTTTTCCGAATGAAGGAATATATTCCCTCTATTATTCTTGCTAGAGATTCTTTCTCGATCCATTGATGTATAATAAGTTGACTTTCGCGCCGAATTAGTCCTCCACAAACAAAGAAATTTGTATTTCGATAAAATATTTCCAATGGGCCATTGCACGTGGCAGTAAATGTCTTTATATCAACCATAGAGCTCAACTGACCGATATGCGACTAGAATCTGCTTTCCGGGCAGAGAAGTTCCAGATCGTCTGGAATTTGCGGAAATTTGCAAGCCTCAAAGAAAATTTCAGATATCACAGAGCGTTCAGGAAATTTGACCGTAGGAGCGAAGATGACGAAATTGAGGTTTTCCTTTTTGCAGAAGAAAACCCAAAGACGTCCCGAGAAATTTCAAATATACCATTTGCGTTACGCAACAGTCCACGCAAGCAATAATCGGCTATTTCGTTACATTCAGAAGAGCATGTTTTCTCATAGACATGGCACGAATGTCACACTGACAGTTCATGGCCGAATAGATGAATCAAAGCCATTTACATTTACGTTCAATGACCCAATATTACACTCAAATAAGGATCCATTTCTTGTTTACGCAGCTCGTATTTTGTCATATTTTGTCGTATTTTGTTTTATACATCATAATAATGAATGAAAAGAATAATAAATGAATAGTGAGATACGTATTTGACTTTGGTTCATTGCTGTTTGAATGCTTCTCGAAGTCTTGCGAATTCTTCGAACTGGAGAGAACTTTATAGATATACAGAGGTGCCTGAAAAACGTCATACGTAGCACATCCAGAAACGCTCCCTACAGGCTTTTATGCCTATCCTTAGCGCTCTTTGAAAATTATGTTCATTATTGTAATGGAACAGTAGTACACAGATGAAGAATTTGGTTTCATTCTTCTGAGGCGGTCTACGAAATCAATGAGTTATTCAGTTTCGGTAGATAATTGATTATTTGGATAATGGAATAAAAGTTGTGCAACTTCATTCATGTATATGATTGGGATATTGAAGTGACAAGTTCCATTAGAATTGTCTCGCCTGATGTTCATTGGTTTCGTATGATACTATGATAATGAAATATTTACATTGATCAATCGATCAGAATTGGATGGACAGTGAACAAATATTTCAGTCCTACGAGGCATAATTATCCACCCGTGTGTGAGGAATACATATACAAATTATGATATCATGTTGGAGGAATTAAAATAATGAAATTGTAAAATGGTAGCTAATTAAAGATGAAATATGAGGGAAAAAATCATTCATAGTTACAGATATTCATATTACAGATAGGAAAAGGAAAATTTCGAATGAGAAGAAAGTAAAATCGAACAAAATAGTGAATACATAGTTAATTATGCAATATCGATAGTACAGGTTCAAAAATATATTCACCAAGAAAGGATGGCATCTGCTCAAGGCATATAGTTGACGAATGCATCAGTCTCATGACGATATTGTGATTCGAACAAGTATCATATTTTTGGTTATGATGTGATGATTCGTTTTCATATCCATGTTATGTAACAGCAACAATGATAGATAATGTCTGTCTCATCGAAAAGCCCAGACTCTGAATTCTGCATATCGCTGGGATAGCTTGAGGAATCCTCTTCCATTCGCTCTATGAATGCAATATCAGAAATTTTGATTGCATATTCTGGTAGACAAATATCAACTAACTACCGGAAAGAAATATGTTTTTGAAAACGTAATAGATAGGATTCTGTGATCGAACCACTGTTTGATTCGACCTACGTCATATCTTAGTTTTCGTTTCAAAATTGCACCAGGTATTATCTCCGGAGAACAATACATACACTTCTTATTCTTATATCTTCAAGGAGATTCAGTAAGATATGATGTTCGATAGTTTCTAAGGCTTTCTGGAGTTCGATTGAAACAAAAATTGGTGGTTCCGATTCATCCAAGCATTTATATATTTGCGGTGCTAGTATTTTTATTGGATCTTGAGTTGACTATCCTCTCTGGAGCCGTATTGTAATTCTGATAATAGCTGGTGTTTCTTCAGAAACATATTTGATTCATTCCGAATGATCTTCTCGAAAATTTCAGCAAAACTCATTGTACTGCAATAGATCATTTGAAGAACATCCCTGTCATTTATCATCTTTTCGTTCTTCCATTCTTTCATTGTGCATGTGACGCAAATTGAAATTTGTCATGGATCATAAAGGAGCATAATTCGAAACCCATTGTTGAATAGAGAAACTCCATATAAGATAAGTATAGAAACTTCACTCATTCATATCACATATTTCATTTGTATCGAGTCAATCCGTCAACTTTCGAAAAAAAGATTGTATACATACTCTGTGCGAGTGGTGAATGATTATTAAATAATCATTTGAGTTGTGTGGAATTATCCACGATTATCCAAAATAAGCGATGAAATTATATACGTCCGACGGCAGAATTGGAGTTCATAAATTGTTTCGTTTGGTTTAAAGACCACAGGAGAGATATGCGAGCATTCTTTCTGCTCATTTTCATCGTTCGAATTACAAATGAATTACTCAATAAGTGATCCGGAATATTCATCTGCTTCAGGCGGTACAAATAATTGTTCATTTCAAATAATTATACTCGATATATTTTTCAAATAAGATATATTTAAACGCATCACAAGAGCTGGGGTTGATTTTCAAGCAAATTACGTTGAACAAAGATGGAATAGGTGGCATTACCAAGGTAAACGTGGCTGATTGTAATATTCGCGATCTATTATGTTTGGAAACCCGTGAATATAATTTTATTATACAGAAGGTCTTCACAAAAGTTCCCTACATATTCTTCAGGCCAAAACAGTTCAATGAATTCACAGCAAGTGGCTGTTCAAGGTATTGTCTCAAAGGAGCAAATAAAGTAACTAAATTTATTGTTCGGATTCTGTCCAAGTTCTTAATCGAAAGATCTACTTTTTGACGCTCAGAATGAGGAAAATCAATTATCGAAATGATTTTTAATTTGGCCCAAGTGTCATACCATCTCACAGAAAATACTCAGTTATAATTATGTTAAATTACGAAGACTCCAACTCGCCCTCAGTGGTTCGGGCGATACGGTTCTAGTCTTTTTTCGATAACATAAACATAATTTCATTGACGTGATATCAATGATAAATCATGCAGTATTTTAAAACACCCGCACCTTCCCTACACAAAACTAATTTGTGATTGTTGGGAAACATACTAGATGATGAAGAATCACGTGGCTCCAGTGTTATTCTTCGATAACCGTTCTTCCTGGGCTATTGACTGCAGAGGCAAGGTCGAATCGCGTTCCGAAAGAAAGCAGGAAAGTACTATCACGAATCGGCGCGCCCACCGCGTCAATTATAACTCCTGCTGCTTGTTGGTGCTCCCTGTTGCCATATGCCCCATAATCTACCGCAATATCGGATATTTTTGGTCCCGTTCGTCTGCAGTACACTTACGCCAACCCTCTATTCAACAGAACATATATTTTTCACAACAGCTTATTGAAAAAATCCTTCAATTCTGAGTAACAAATAAACTGGATTAGTACTTATTGTTGTAAATATCGTAACTAGTTATGTCGTACCACACTTTAGATCATATTATTCTATTCATATCATAACGAAATGTAATCCTATCTCAACTTAGTTCTTGTTAGAATAAACATATCATAAAGTGCTGACAATTTCCATCAACTATATTGTTCTCTCTCGATTACAACCTTATATCTTTTTCTCCGAATTTGCCTAAGCTACATGATGTATCGTTAATGAAAATCATCACATATAATGCCAGCATTTTTATCACCTATCGAACCGAACAACAACTGTTCAACAACAAGGAATTCCACTTTTCTTTTTATGTTTGGAGTATCGATATCTACACTATTTGGTATTCTCCAACTGGTTCAAACCCTCCAGTGGGATCCTGCGAAAGTCCAGAGATTGTTGAACCTTCTAAGCCCCCCACCCTCTTATCAGGCTCGTGTAACCATATTCGCCGTGAAATTGTATTGTATTGTTTAAGTTTTCATAACTTCATCAAATAGATTGAGTTGAAAAATTGTGGTTCGCCAACTGGTTGCACAAAAATTGCATTTCATTGGGGTACACGAGCTCGCGTGAAGCCTGTTACAAGCCCTGTTATCACTTTCAGTTTTCCTCCTGCTCAAAGTGAGACTTCCTCTTTTGCGATTTGGTCCTCTGATGATTCTTTACAGAATTCTTCACAGACACTCGTACCGCACGTTCCGATACTCCTAATTTATGCCCTGGATTCGGGTCCTTGTCTGGTTTTCTTTCCGTTTGCTTTTTCTCTACCAGTTTTTCCCTGATGTCTATAGTCCCCCAGAGGTCGAATCACATTTCGATTCGCCAGTATCTTCAGTTCTTCTTTACAGGTCCAAACTGGTATATTTGGCATTCTTGACTCATTAGTCAAACTTTCACGAAGAAGTTCAGCTGACGGTTGTAGTGGAACGCTTCATATTCATTACAAGTTCATCCAATTTCGCTCACTTGCTCAACCGATTTTCCGATAGGATCCTGGATCATGCGAGTTTCGTTGTGTTAACCATAATATTCATGAATGCTATTGAGTTTCCAGATGATAGCTCTTTTTTGGGAATGAAAAAACAGAAGCGTAGAAGAGCTACAGCAAATTCAATTATGAATTTCAACAAAAAATCTGATTCAGACCTCAGAATACCGACTGAGATCTCGGAATTCCGATGTGGATATCGGAAACCGCCTCAGATGTTGAATTGAAACCCATGGATCCGTACTTCCGTAATCTCAAGTCAAAATTCCTATTTCTCATTCGGAAGATCTAAGTCGAAATTTCAATAGAAAATTGATGACACGGTGAACTTCGTAGCTTTTGCGAGACTCACGTACGGCAAAAGATTTTGATATATACGTAGAGATATATAGTACTCAGTATAGAATTCATTGCCAACGACCGAGCACATCCTTCAGCAGCATAGCATAGCACAGAGAGCTGTTCTGTGGCAGCATAGTTGTCAACCCCGACTGAACGCCATCTATTGAGGGTAATCCGAAGTGATCTCTAGCACCACAGAATATAAAGCTGTTTTCGAGGTGGCAATTTCAGTACAAAATCATTCGACTGTTCCTTTAGGTTTTCTCTGGTTTTATTTTTTTTTGTAAACCTCCTCTGCAATGAGGGGTACAAAACGTAAATCAAATATTCAAATCGGTCGAGCTATTTTGAAGTTTTCTCCAGACTAACGCACAGCAATTGATTTTCATAAATATTCAGATTATGAATTGAATTACTGTGGCCCTTCTACGCTTTTATATGAAAGTGACCAAACCGTTACCTTTACTTGCTTTTTCTTGTACTGGTAACGTATTACTCTCTTCTCGCTACACGCGATAGATCTTCTGTTGAATGTACTGTAGAAGCTTTCAAAACTCCCATTATTCTTTCGGGAGTTCATGGCAATACTGCATTGGTGTCTGCCTGAGGCAACTCTTTTTACTCTCGCTTCTCGCTTCTGCTGCAGCGCACGTGCACGTGTATGGCATATCTCATGAAGCATGTAGATTGCGATCAGTGGTTGCACCTGCCGCTTTCAACCCGATTACTGTTCATGTCTTCAAATGTTCATTCAAGATTGAGAAAACATCGTCAGGAAGATATCCTAATTCTCCTATATTTCTTACAGTCACTTCTCCAGTTCTTATATTCCATAATTCTTTGCAGAATATCTTTTTCAATGATATAAACTGTTTCATAAAGTATCATCCCCCTAGTTAACTTCTGAACGATTCGGATTTTTCTTGCTTCAATGGTGGTTCAGGAATTAATTTTCGACGCTGCTAAAGAATATGGTAATGGGGTCCATTGATACCTTATATTCGACGCGTCTCTCAATTCTCAATATTTCAAAGCAGAATAGAGAACTCTTCAACTATTTTTTGGCATCTACAAAACTATCCAAAATGACAGATATAAACTAATATATCGAAGCGTCTATATTTTCTCCTCATCATATCGTTATTCGTTATATGGGTGTACAGGGTGATTCAAAAGCACTCCGACAAACTTCAGGAGGTGATTTCCTGATGGTATTCTGATATGAATTCTCCAAATTGATATATGCCCGGAAACGATTCCTTTCCAATATACAGTGTGTTGATGTTATATTTTCATTTTCGAATTTTTTTTAAATAAATCTCGAAATACTGACCTTCATAAAACAAAAAAAAAGTGTATTGACAGGTTCCTTGATAACTTGAACATGCATCGATCATCAAATAATCGACTCTTAAATTTTCGAGTTCAAATACGCCCCTAGGAAATAGTTTCGTATAGCGACTTCCTACAAGGGTAGCTTTTCCATGTAGATATGACAGAGGAATCGATTTTTATGTGCTAAAAGTACTCAAAAAGTTATAAATCTTCAAAGAAATGTGAAGGTGCCCCCTCTACGAGTATAAGCAATAATAACATCAGGGTCGAATCCGACACCTCAAAAAACCTATCAATACGAATTCTAGTTCAATCGAGGTCAGTGTTCCGAAAGTGATTGAAAAAAAAAGGAAGTGAAAATAAAATTTCAACACACTGTATCTTGGAAACAAAGCGTTTCCGGACATATATTTATTTGGACAATTCATAACAGTATATCATAAGGAATCATCACCTCAAGTTTCTCGAAGTACTTTCGAATCACTCTGTATTTCGATATCTATCGATATATCAATATTTCTGCACGCCTCTAGATATTGAGAGGCGAGGAGAGTGCTGCGAATATCGCAAACTCTCCGACAAATGATGTAAGAAATAGTATCTATATCATAAAATACCATAATCTTGTAATATCATATCATGTAAAGTTGAAAATGATTCATTTTTGTTGATCTGTCCCTGTTGAGATTGGCGAATTCGAATATATTTTTCAAGTTATGGACCAGTGCAACTACTCATCATAATCTTATAGTACTGGCATTTGTAACTTCTCTTGAATTTTTTGATTACAGCTGGAAAGGACCTTGAGTCTCCTCATTGATTGGGATTGATTGTGAAGGCAGAGGTTCAAGTCACGATATTCCCTACCAAAATTATAATGAATGATCACTTTCAGAGGACTGGACTATGCCTACAGCCATGGGTTGGTTGAAGAAAAGTATGAGGTTATCTGTAATATCATCGTAATCTCATAATGGTTATAGGAAGATATCAATAGTGTTATGAAAAATGCAAATGTAATAGCTACGATGTGACATAATGAAATGTTACTACGGAAAATATTCATTGTTGGTGCTTGTGAACCAAAAAAAAGTTGTAGTTTGATAATACAGAATTTCATTCAATATCATCTCAGTCTATCAATTTTGTACATGAATTGTCATACGAATAGCAACAGAATAGGTCGAAGAGAACGATAAGTAGGATTACTTCTTTTGATGTAAATGTATGGAAGATGATGACCGAATATTATATCACAATAAGGTTAGAGTTTGAAATGATAAAATGAGAATATTCTGTAGTAGTGAAATGAATACATTGAAATTTCACACATTTCAAACAACGTACTTGAAACTACGTAGTAATATGAAAACCTCTGCAAGACCTATTGACTGATCAGAGAAAGTATACAGTATTCCCGATAGAACCTACTGAGGGCATTTACCAGTGACAGCGTATAATTTACTGGGTTACGAACTGAAAATTCGAAATGAGCCCCATAAATTCAATAAGAGTATTAAACTAAGATGGTATCATGTGTTCATGTATTCCAGTATTTTTCCTAAATTATCTTTATCCATAATAATGAATGATACTCATACGTCGAGCATCCCCGAGAGAATCAATAGTTTATTACCCTTATCATACATAGGTGCAAACAACTCACCTTTCAGGAATTATCACGTCCGAAGTTTTGATAGTTCCGCCAATCATCCAAATCATAATTATTTATCTCTTGTAACTTCCCTCAAGCGATAGATAAAAACTTTCACTTTCATCTGGATCTGGAGATTTTCATTAGATCAGATGTGATCTCATTAAAATAATTGATGTAATATAATAGTTTTTTAGATATAATATTTTTAGGTGTGTTGTTTTATAGGCGAAGTTGTAATTCTATTTGATGTGGATATTACACCAAATTGAATCGTTCCACTACTTCATTTATCATTCTCAAGTCCGATATTATGAGAAGACAAAAAATGTTTGACTATATCAAGAAAGCTACAATCAATTTTCCATATGAATATACAGGGTTTCCCACGGTAGTTGTGCGTTTTCGATATTAGAACAAATTTATAATTCTGAATTTATATATATATATATAAATATATGTCTATATATACGGTATATTATAATCATTTTCCGATTACTAACAAAATTTCATGAGTTCCATCAGGTTTCTCTATACCTACTTTCAACTGTTCCTCAGATATCTTGATTCGTTTGGAAATTTTCGGAAGATGTAGCCATATTTCAATTACAATTCCTTCTTTCGCTTTCAGCTTAAGTAATTTTCGGTTGACCAAGAGACGTCTTCCTGTGGAAGTTACGAAGAAGAAACTTCGGATCTGAGTATTCGATGGAATGACCATCTCATCGGTAATATAAACTCATCAGATTTCAATACTAGCGCATCGAAAAAACAAAAATTATAAAAATTCGTCATTGAATAACTAACACCCTTGATGAGATATTGCTTTCAAATTCTTCATGAGAGTGTAGGCTGTTAATGTTTTCGAACAAAAATTGCCTCATGGTGGTTTTTGAAAGTTCGACCCATTTTCAAAAAGTTAATTGAAAAATATTTATTCGAATCCAATTTCCTTGATGTATAAAAGTTGAATCAGACTTAGCAAGCCATTCTTCATGGTCAATCACGTAACATGTATTCATTGATTCATATTGATTATTCACGTATTTTTATCATTGTTTCCTCGTCATTAGTGATCATGTGAATGAATCGAATCCTACCATTCATTAGGTTGAGTGTATTTTGTGAAACATCTCAATAGAAACATTCAATAATATCATTATGAATAATAATAATCATGATAATATTGATATCATTATTATCATCAATAATATTTTCGGAGATAGGTCTTTCACTATTAAATTATATTTTTTGAAACTCGGTCAACGAGTTTGCCTACATACCTATTTCCAATGGTAATCTTGTCAATCCATATATGTGATTTCTGACATATCGTTCGTCTCACGTAAAAATATGAACATGGCTGAAACTTCGGCCGAAACGGCAGATATTCTTCTCAGTTCGATCAAAATCAAAACAGGAAGGTAACAAATTCCAGAACGTATATAATAACAAATGAAAAACATTCAAGGAATTCATCATAATGAATGAAATAATGAATGAATGTTGAATTCAAATAATTATTCTAAAGATCGCCATTTTAGTTCAAAGAAGAGAGGAATTATTGGACCGTGTGTTGACGATGGGTTTACTTAGTACATGAGACAAACTTCGGAGTTCTGCTTTGCGAGAAATACCAAAATGGCCGAACAATCATTGAATTCTCACATTCATTCATTATTTATTGTCATTTTCCATTTTTTTTTATGTTTTTCATTTGTACCTGGTCACGTTCTAGATATTTTCATTTTCCTGTTTTGTTTTCAAATTCTAATTAATATGAATTTCTGTCGTTTCAGTCGTGTTAATTTCTGGTTCAAAAACAAGCTAAATTTTGATTTGTTCCAAAAATCACATCGAAATAGTCTAGTCTAGACCATTATTGTGAGGTGTCACATATGTGAAATCGAGCTTTCTCAACTTTGAAAATGATTTATCTGGTCATCAAATTTTGGATACCCTGTATGCGGTAAATCAGTCAATGTGGATGTAGAAAGTGTCGTTCCTTTGCTTCCGTCTACCCCAGAAGAGCTCACCAATTTCGAAAGAGGGTGAAAGGCGCAGTGCCGAAAATCGGCTAAATTTTTGAATACTTCCGAAAGAATCAAGTATCGTAGAAACGGTTGGAAATAGGTACTAATAGAATAGAGGAAATTTCATGATGAAACTTTCTCAGGAATGTAAAAGTAAAATGATATAATCCGGGTATACAGTTCAAAATAAGTTAATCGCGATTCCCGATATGAACGGAGGTGGTATGCCCTTGGGAATAATTTAAAATTGAAGGTCATGTTGAATATCCCTGAAGTACAATAATTCAGAATTCTCAGATTTTTCTAACGAACGGCCTCCGTGTGAAGCCTTGTATGTAGTGAAGACATTAGGGAATTCCAAGAATGAGCATGTCTGAGCTATTAATCTATCCAGTGAATATATTATCTGTTCATCTCCAATAAGATGAATCATTGTTGCCACCGCCTCCTTTGGTTCCCCTGTCGTTCACCGAAGTCGTTGCCTACTTTGACTTGATCAGCTCAACAGCAAGTCTTTGATTCTCTTTCGCCCCTAAGTTTTGGAATTGACACGAGGTCATCAGATGATAATCATGCCATATCATTTCATTGATATTTCAGTCAAATGAAATATTTGAAAAATCCAAATAACCGGATTTCGAATGAACTGTACTAGTGGAGCCATCTTCTGAAAAATCATTGATACATTTTTTCTGATTCTGACATTCAGTTTTTTGGAATGAGAGGAATTACATGAACAAAAACATCACATCATTGTTGTTTTGTTTGTCTATTGTCTGTTTGTAGTTTCCAAAATGCATACATATTTATTCTCGGAGAATGTAAGATGAATTGTAGGTGTGGTCGAAATGAGAATGTTGATGGAACTGATAATATTTTGGAAAGATCGGACAGTGTCCACCATCGCAGCTCACCAAATCTGAGATTTTCATTCCATATATACCTGAAACAACCTCTCGATGATATCGTAACTCAATGATTTCATTCGAATATTCATTACAGTCATCTAGATATACCGAAACTGATTCCTAAGTTCTCATAATAAGAACATAACGGACTGGAACGATTATATCATCAGATTTCAATAATTTTGCATTCCTGATAAATATCTTCATTGTTCGTTGAATTGGTATTCTTTGAATTACAAATTAAACGGTTCATTATTGCATTGATGATATGCCACAATCATATTCTTTGGTGAAGGTACATTATACGAGAAGAATTTGCAATCTTTCACCACTTACGAAATATCCTCCGCAAAGAGAATCCCTCAACAACATTCTAAAGTGGTAAACGTCATCATAGACCATCAAAAAAATGAATGCTACATTTCCGAACAAGGGGCAAATATAAATAGGAAAATGAATATACAAAATGATAATGAAGATGGATAAACCTAGATGCTCTGTCAAATGATATTGTAACCTAGCGTTTCATGGAAGAGCATCAGATGATGATGTTAGATTAGATTAGTTAGATAAGATGTTCAGATGTTCATGTGTTAACACTATACATTATCTCAAATCCTCCACTGCGACCGTCCAGTCTGAAATCACATTCTACCCACCTAGTCCAGATGAATTTTCTGATTACGTTTATCAAGCAGTTTATTCAAAGTCGGTATCGAGCGTTTTCTGCCATTCTTATTCGATGCAAAGCGCCATTAGTCGGAGGTCCGAAATCTTTTTTTTTGTATCGTAATATTCTTTCTACAAGACGTTGAGATTCTCAGTTTCTTGCAACCCCTCTTCATATAAAGTATACTGAAAACATGAACGATTCATACCGATTCCTAAAACCTTTTAGGTGCCTATTAATGGTTCAAATGCACTTTTTCGTTGGGCGAAGACGTTTTTGTATCAACGTTCAAATATGAGTTCTCAGTGAGATTATATCTAATCCGAGCAATGGTATGAGCGAACCGTTATTCCGACTCATGATACACAGTTCAATAATTTTCATTTTCCAAAAATAAAAATCAGAAAAGCAAGCTTTGCAATTGGCACCGGCAGGGTTTTATCTGGTGAGCAATTGGCTTGTGGGTGGATTCTGTTGGTTGGCTTGTAGAGCGCCAATTAGTTTATTCAAGGTTGAAACTGATAGATGTACTTGGTGGAATCAATAATTCACTAATTACTTCCATAAGTGATATCATAATACCTGAAAAGTGAATTTTCACAAAAAAAACTGATGTGTCTAATGTCTAATCTAATGTGTAATCTTACAGTATGATTATTATTGAATACTTCTAGTATATGCACGTAGTGCATGTAATGTGAAGTGCAGTTGAAGATACACATTTACTGGATCTCCCTCAACTGGGATTCTTTTTCCACTCACACATAGATGACTATCAATGATTTCTATGCCTATGAACTCTCGAAATCATAACGGCAAAAAACTGTACTCGAGAATGATGATTAGCATACTTCTAACATTCTCTCTGTTAAACGATGAATGTGTATGTACCCTGACAAGACATACAATTTTTTACGATTTTCACTTTCGAAAAAATTGCATGGAGTGATTTGGTTCTGACATTTAGCAGCTTCATACGTCCTTCCCCTACAATTCAAGATCGAGGAACTGATTAATGATTCTCTCAGTTCATGGAAATATTCGGAGTTTTAAGAAATAATTTCACCTTCAAGGTTACAGCAAACAGTTTCCTAATTGTAAATAAAAGAAGCTCTATTATTTTCGCGAATTCGGAACTATCAGTAGGAGAAGCACTGTAATAATCGAAAACAATGGATTCACACAATCCATTCTAGATGAATACTAAATCCAGCCAATTTCTAATTCAGAAGAATCAATGAGAGGAGGATTTTTTTATGTCCTCTCTAATTATGATGTTTTTGTGTTTTATTTGGTCTATAGTAGAGAATTCAGCAAGAGATTAGAACATTCGTTCAAACTATGTTGATTCATGGGATAATTTGAGAAAAAATTACCATTCATTCAATATCCACTGATATAGACTTACTCGAGTTCACTTGTTCCTTGTTCAATTCTTTTCCAATATGTCTATGAAGGTTCATGAAATATACATAGGTAATCGGCAATATTTAAAATATTCCCGTGTCTTTTGAGGTTTCGAGATGATAATCTGCCGATTCTAGCCTACAGATCATTGGTCATTCATATAGAGTATATTCTGTTCAATGTTATCTATTCCCAAAGAAAAACATCGAATACAATGGAAATCTCTTGGAGGTGATTGATAGTGTTCAGGCGACATCCAAAACATATGGAAAAATGGGCTGACAGAGAATTTTCGAATAGATTTCTGCTGCCAGAAGAAACAGGCGAATCGGTAAGTACTATCCATTTGTTTTTAATTTTTTCCACAAAACATGTGCGAATTGATTGAAGGTTTCAAAGATTGGTTGTATTGGATTCGGTTCTGACATCTGTAGATTTTGAACTGACATTCTGGAATAGTTCGAATAGTACCAAGATAGATCCGGATGTTGGAAATTCTTCCAACCACATATGAAAATGATTGAAACAGGTGAGCCATGATCATCTAAAAATTCGATGAGAACGTTATCTGCAAATGACTAAAAATATTCAACTCGACCTACTCGGAGGAGCGAAGATGGTTGTTGGAATAAACAATACACAAATAACAAGGACTGAAATTTGAAATCGCGCGAGGAGTCACTGTACCTGCTGCACAATAATTTTTCTTAGATAGGGTTGCTGCCTGGTATCCATTTTGCTGTTCGTTATATTCAAATCCTCAAACACTATGAAGGGTTTATCGGAATTTGTACACTAAGTTTTCACTGAGTGCACGATACATTCCTAAAAAAACTGACATGTGTGATAACCACGAGTGACAAAATAACTGCGAGATACAATTGATCTCAAAGGCTTCTCTTTGCAAGTTTGAGTTTCAATATTCCTCGAAATTTCTCAAGATCTCAAATTCCAAATTGATTGTTGCAATGCTGAAAGAATACTTATCATGGCTACTCAAGAAGAATGACTCTAGGAGTTATTGAGAAGAAATGAAATATTAGAACCCGATCAGAGTTATTCATCTCAGGTATATCATAACAAAATATATTCTGAATGAGCTATAATGTCGATACCTGATGCAATCCGTTCGATCTCTTGTGTAATCTACGAATAAATTATCATAATGATGAATATACTTTTCGTCATATATTTTGAATGAAGCGTGTTCTTTTCCAGTGTGGTTGAACTCAGTTGAACCTGAAATCTCAGAAGCAACTGGATCATTTTTGATACCCGAGTAGAATAACTGAACACATCTGCATTGGATCAGAATGATTGAACCTCCAAAAATATCAGCTGTAAATGTATATGTAGAGTCTTCATCAAAACAAAATATAGTGTATCAGGAGCCTAGATTTTTACATGAATCACTATTTGTTGAATTTCCAGTAGTATTTTCGAGACATCGAATTTATGATAATATCAATTTGAATGTATCAATGAGGTACTCTGATAATAATGGAAAAGTGGAGGCAGCCTTCATAAATCTTATGAGTGACCATCAACAGTTGATAATGTACATGCATTGAAGAACCACAAACAAAAATACTCCGTTACTTCCATGACACCATGCTTTTGTGCAATTGTTCAAAACAGAATCCACTCTCACTTGTCTTGCAAAAATGAAAGCAGATATAGATCACCGATTCAGATTCTAATGAGTTCTCACTGAAAGTAAGAGTTGATCTATAAAATTTAATAGGATCATAATTTCAATCAATCATGTTATGCGACATGATGTATGTATATCGCAGTGCCACTGGTCAGTTCTTATGTCTAAGTAGGTATTTCGTAACTTGACGAATTCAGATAGAAATGGGTGTTTCTAATGTTCGAAAGTTCGACTATCCTTCTCATAAAATCAACTCGCAGTATCATGGAATCTGGATGATAATGTAATTTCTCATAATGTCCAAATGTGAAAACATTGATGGATAACGATGATGATGGAATATCCATTATTTTGAAGCGAGTCCCTTCATGGATAGATGATCACTTTACAATCTTAGCAACTTATATATTGATCAATTCTTTGTGTTTCACAACTCATTTTCACGATTATTCTATTATTGGGCTCGTTTGCTCTCCATCATATTCAACAGCAATCTCTCACAATCGCATCAATTCATCGTACCTATACATGCTTCACGGTGATGGTAGATCATACTTCCCTTCAGTGGATGTATTTTATCCATAGTATTCTCCATAGTCTCCTATCCTCCACAGTTGTTAGTGAAATTACAAAATGATATCCGGTCCATACATTTTTTCTTGTGAATTCTTTCTTTTGAAATTCCTTCTCTTTTCAACTATCCGTTTTTTTTTTCAACTATTCTCATTACAATATCTATCATGATACAGGTACAGATGTTAATATTACATGAAATATTTCACTTTCACAGAATTGAAATAGAATTGGTTTGAACTCCGCAGCTAGTATCATGTGTCTGGTTCACAAATATTATTGAATTCAATTTCTCAACCAGCACCCATTACAGATTGATACACAGGCTGTACCGTCTGAAATGCATACTACAAGAATTTCGAGTTCTGGCGTTGAATGTTGTTAGTAGAAACACAGCTACGATATATTAGTTGATGCTCAATGAATTCATCCTCAAAATGGCGACACTTTCAGTCATACCGGAAGTCGACATTGAATTCGTTATTTTGAATGAATTTTCTCATTATTGCTGTTTCAGACTTTGAAGTCTGCATATTTTGAAAACGGCTAGACATCAGGGAGAGGTTATGTAGAATGTAGATCGTCTTGAAATAATATGAGGAATCTGAAAAAAACAAGAAGATAGGTATGCAGTTTTCCATTTTTGAAAATGTCAATTTCGTCCACTTCCCATGTAACCATATATATATATATATATATATATATATATATATCAGAAAATTCTAGAAATTGTGTTTCCATTTGATAGATTTTTATCAAGATTGTATCACAACCTGCAAATGCCAACTTTGATGGAAACAGTATTTGGCGTCATCTTCTGGTTGGAAGTGAAAGCAAATCGTTGCCATCCTACACCATCATAGATGTAGCCTGTATTATGAAAATACAAGAACTCTGACTCATTCATGACGGCATGCCTATCTCTCAATGCAGATGAAAGAAGAAATGATCATATGAATGGTTCCTCATACAGATGGAACCACCTATCTCTCACCTATTTGATTCATCTCTGATACATAATCTAGGAGCAAATGAAGAAATCATCGTGGAGTTCATGTGATTTTTTTCCATGGTTCAAAGTTTTTATCACTCAGATGAATTTGATCCATCCATCCATTTCGATTTGATTCATGCGGAACGCGGTAAATTTTCTTTCCTACATAGTACACAGTATGAAGTTTGAAGACAATAACTCCAAAATATTGATATTCGAATTGTGTCTGGCTCATTGAAGGAAGAACTTTAGGAATGCCACCTTCTCCTCTGAAGATTTCATATCATTTTATGAGACCAAAGAGGTCAGAGATGCGATAGGAATAACGTTCAATACTATACATATATAAATGAACATCCGGCAAAAAACTTCAAATGGGGATCGAACGGGGGATGAGGAGATGAAAATGTAGTGCAGTTCCATGCAACAAAACTCAAGCTTGTATCTTCACTAGGAAACCGAATCACACAACGCCCAATATAGTGATGACAGGTACGACTTTTCCTGTGAAATTGTCAATATCTTTATGCACGGTATTATCTTCTCCAACAGCGCTACCTCATAGGACGATCATGTGAGGTCCATTGCGAGAAGTGCTTCACAAAAACTTGACTCATTGTTTTGTTAAAAGAGTTTTCCACACCCCAGCAACTCCTCATTATCTACTGAGCGCAAACTCCACTAGTTCTAGAGTACTATTCACATGCTCAGAGTTCAGCTCCCAAACATACCTCTGTAGCTTTTAGATTCTATTTAGACGAGAGCTATTCGTCTAGTCCATGATGTAAATATAGACTGGTGTCCCAACTCCCCATACCCAGCCACTAGAAAACGTTGTAGATTTTCGCATACTTGATCATATTGAATTTTAATACCTTACTTACTAATACTTCCCAAGAGCGAAACTAGATGGCACTATCTCTGCTAATCTCGATGATTATCTTGGAAATTCTGGGAAATACGATTCGAATTTGAAATTCAACAGGATTGCAAGATTTCAACCGCATTAGCTATCCATGGCTGACATCTTACATCTGAGGTCGTCCAGTTTTTCTAATCTCTCATGATGGCATATTAGGCGAGATTTCCGTTCAGCATTGATCGTGGTAATATTTATAAGAAAGAGATTGCTCACCTTTCTACGATGTTCCAGTGGGGTCTATGATTTCGTGAGTGTATTATCACCGACTAGGCGAATTATATTTGCTAATGAAGAAATAGTGAAATGCTATTATTTACGAATTGATATGATTGAATTGAATCGTTCAAGAGAGAAATGGAATGAGCTGATTTGTAATAACTATACAAAGTGAACTATAATGAAATGGATCTGTCTGATGGACTGATGCATTGATACAAGACCAATCGCAAATTTTCAAACCACAGGATCGCCATCCTAATATGCTCCATTCGGGATGGAATAGGAAAATGAGAATTTTTTTTCTTTTACTTCGGAAATCGAAAAATGAACGTTTCATTGTCAATTCAAACGATAGATAATCATAAGAAAGTGAAAATGTGGAAAAAGCTTACTCGAGTGGTCATTTCTATTTCTTTCGATTTCTTCTCAAGAGATAGTAATATTTTAATTGAATATAAACTGCTCCTATTCACCTAGAATGTATTTCACCAAGTTGATACAAAACTACATTCTCAATATCTGCAATTTCGCAGAAAAAAGAAAGAATTTCATCAGCAGTCAGAATAGTTGTGTGTCAACTGATACTGAACCATGTACAGAAAGACATTCAGTGAAAATTGCATTGTCTGTCGAATAGGCGAATTTGAGAAAGAAAATGTATAATATAACATCGATACAGGAAATACTTCGAACACATTGTTTGATAAATATTGGAAATTGAGACTAGCATTTCCGAAACGTTATATTTGGAATTTACTAGGAGAGTTACTGATTTTCGGATTCCGTTCTATAGCTTCTATCTAACTCAGAAGAAAAAATATGAGAAGTTTGATTCCAAAATGTAATAAGTGTCAACCACTTCCGCAAAGCATCTAAAGATAGTATGTGCATGCAAAGTTATAAAAAGTTTCCGTGATCTATTGAAAAATTTTAAGAAATCTTTTGAATTCGCTCACCGAAGCCGGTAATTCGTAGGTCCCTCGATTAGCACTTGCGGACGCATGTTCGAGAACTCTTCTCTATTTTCATGAGTACTTCACCGCCAGAATATGTTACTTCATTTCAATGACACCTCGAATTTTATGTTCGAAAGATTATGACGAATGCAGTTATTCAATGATAAGTGTTCCTCTTCCCTTTACACAGGGAACAAGATTCAACAAAATTTCTCCAGTATTCTCGTTGAAAAAAAAATTTCAGCTCAACGCTTATCTCAAGAAAGAAGAATTATGATGAAGATTCACATATTCTATAGATATCTGTGAAGGTTGCGTCAATCTGAAATATATATTTGTGTAATTTCCAAAATAAATCTTTCGAATTCAATGAATCCATCAATTAGACTGAATTTACTATCTTACAATTTCCTCAGGTTGTATCAGATGCAAAGGAAAATGAACTCCTTCAATCCATGCTGAAACAGTGACATATTACAATGACACAAAACAACAAAAGCGTGTAATTATTATTATTGTATTAGTGTATTATTATGTATAGGTAGGTAATCAGTTGTATCTACCACGTTATCATAACTGGAGCTTCTAGTTTTCCATCACATTTTCGCATTTCTTCTTGACTGAGAAAAATTATAGTGAATCGAATCTCAAAAGTTCGCAGAACAAATACCATTCACTATTACACTCTCCAATCTAATATCGTTTCACTATATTTGCTCATTATTATACTCAGTATGAATTCTCAACTCTCTTACTTGTATCATAATAGCAATAGTATTTTCCTCGACGTAACATGGACTATGAACTTTTATTTCAATGAAATTTCAATTCAAGATACTGATGAAGGAGTTTACATATAGCAATAAAATTGGAAAGTTGGTAAATAAAAATGCTACTCATGATAAAAACATGTCGAACCTTGTTCAAACATTCAGTAGCACTCATATCAGTGATACGATGAATCAGATTTTTATCAATATCAAACTCTCGTGAGTAAACTTCTTTTATGCCCTTTTCCTAATTTTTCTGTCACAGGCTCAGGAAGGCCAGCTAAATCATCATCACCGAATACGATCATGGGAATGTTGGAAATGTTTGGAAACATTGAATCGACAAGCACAATGATTACAGCTGAACAAAAATTGGAAAAATGGTTATGAAAGATACATTACTGTATGTTCGGAATTGAAATCAAGATTAGTGTATTAACAGAAAATAATATGATGGCATATACCTGATATTTTTCTCAAGTGATACCAATGTGGAGAAAATAAAAATTCCATTGCGTATATCAGAAGAAAAACTGTTTTGTAATGTATCATAATGACTTCAATTAATATGCAGAATATTGACTACCTGAGCGTTCCAAAGGTGAGAATGATTGAATATCTCACATTTGCGAGGTAATTGGCGATGCTCAATATAACGATATTTGAATGAATTCAATCTTGCGAATTCGAAGATCCCAGTACAAAGAATGTTCATCTCTTTATGTTAACAATGAAACTCATTAGGCAATATCAATTCTCACCGCAAATTTCATAATATCCTTGATATTATTACCAGAAACATACCAATATATTATAGCTGAGAATCGTAAAGTGGTTCCAAAGGCCTAATTAACATGTAATTATTGTTGAGAGCTGATAATCGTGAAATTTTTCGAAAGTATGTTGCACATCTGCTCTACATCGTAATCAACTTCACAAAACATATATTATCTCGAAACAAACTATTTGTATTATTGCATTAATGAAATGAAGGTTAATTTATCGCGGTTGCGTGAGAATTTCTTATATCACCTATATACCTATTACTTAGTAGAATTAATGTTCCAAATTAATTCATGCATCCAATAATTTCTTTTGTTGAAGAAAAAGATGAGTAGGAATACCTACTCACGAATATTTTCATGCATAGGAATTTTCTGCTCATTGGAATCGGGCGAATATAGATATTCATTCTCATTAATTTTTCAGGGCTTGTGAATATGATAATTGCAATAAATTATGGTAGAATTCGGATGGCGAAAAATCGTAAGATGTCAAAATATCTCAGATACCTGATGCTCAATATGATGAAGCTCAGGAGAATAAGTCTCAAAATTATCTCACTGATGTACACACTTTCTATAATTTTTCATATACCTTCCATCAATATTGATGGAAATTAGTGTAGAAAGTACAATCTAGATTCTAAGTATATACTCAAATGCGCACCAAAATCATCTCGAAACTGTGACTGTTCAAAGTTTTGTGTTCAATTAGTGTTGAACCAAAATCTTGTACCATGTAAACTCCAATATTTTCTCTTCTAGCCAACGAATGAAAGAAATGTGTACAGTTGATTCCATAATGTTAGACGATTGCCCAATTTTATAAGTCCATTAACCGACTAGATACACACTGAATCATTCAAAATCATTCTCCACACACGAAAGATTATGATCCATACATTGGAGTATATCACGACAATACAATAACGGCCATCTATGAGAACTCGTCTATCAATTTCGATCTCGACAAGCTGCCTGTCATTGAAATCTCAATCTGAAAGCAGCGAAAATTCGAAAGGACACCGCTCACTTTTGAGAACGAAGATAAAAGCGATGTCAGTCAAGGTTGTTGAAATATTGATTCGCTCATAATTGATGTACTTCTAGAAAGATCTAGATCATGTTTCATCAAATAGTATTTCCCGGTCTCAACGCAAATACTCTCGAAAGACTGGGAATATCCACTATAGAAAGGCAAAGTTTGCGACGGGAGATGATAATTGTATTGGTTCGGCCTTGAACGGAAATTGCTCTATTTGGCCATCTTGGTCGATCTAGAATTATTACAGGGTGTCCCTAGAATAAAGTTACAAAATGATATCTTGGACCCCTGAGACGAAATTGAGATGATTGAACTGAACTTTTCTGTAGACTAAATTAAACAGCTGCATGACATCGAAATTATTTTTTTTCGTTCAGATTTTTTTGTTTATATATTCCAGCGTGATGAGACACTTATCTTTCTGGTCAAAATGCGCCTTCGCGCAGAATTTGAATTCTTCCGGGACATTCTAGAATTGCGATACAAGGACATGAGGATGATAATTTCAATAATAATAACTTTAATGATTATAATAAAGTACATCATGAGATTTTTAGTAAATTAGATGAACAAACCTAAGAGCCAAAGATACGCGTGAATAATAAATACCAAGAGTATGAAAATTTGAAATAACCATATCGAAAATGGAGAGGAAATTCATTCCAACTGGATACGAATTGAATTCAACCAAACTAAAAACGGGTGGGTATGAACTGTCATACAATTGATAATTTAATAATTCTGAGTTGTATGATCTAGTGCATCAAAGATCAAATTGAATTTTGTCAGTGAATATGTATCAATCGAATGTATATAGAGAGTGGAAAATTGGGTTGAAACGGTGCAACCAAGGTCGGACGTCTGAAGGTGAGAACGGAAATCAGGAAGGACTCACATTCGAAACTTTGAAGTCTAATTCTAACTAGGGGTTTGGAAAAATCCAACTGGAGCTAAGATGTCGCCATTAAAACAAGCCCAAACCAAAAAAGGAGACAGGACTCCACTCCAGAATGTCAGTTTTTTGGATCTAGAAATACAGAGCTGGAACCATCACCGAACAGATAATGAACTCAGGAAAGACTGAAGATGTAGCACTTTCGCTCCAGTTTCCTGATGTTATTGAGGAATCGGATGGAATAGTAACCACCGGCAGGAGGTAGAATCCAAGATATTTCAATCGTATTGATAATGATTTATGAGGTTTCAGGAATGATAGTTGCGCATAGATGAAAGTATTCATACCAAAAATTATATTGAAGATATAATCAATTGTTCTGTTTTCATAAGGTTTGAAATTCTTCAGATAATGGTTGATGCTCGGGTTGGATGTGGTCGCATAATAGTGCAATTTCACAAACATTAGATAGATTGACCGGGTCAACTTCGTACCATCTAAAATTGATGAACTCTGCCCTCGAGCCTCGCTTGAACGTATTTTGATAAATTTGTGTTTATTTCCCAGCATGCAAAGACAAGACAGAATGAATTATCGCAGAATATAATTGAATTTGCTTCAACCAACTCGATTCTCAGAACTTACTACCATTTTTGAAAAAACTACTATTCCAAATGTTAAAGATTTCACAGAACCGCACGGAATGAATTGCATTCATGTAAGCCGCAGTTAATGAATAGTTGAATTGAATTTCCATACGAAATCAGGAAATTTCAGTTTCTACGATTTCCAAAACCACCCCAGTAGGTGAATTATAATTAGGTGAATTATTATTCGAATTATTATCTAGAGCGAATTTCGAGTTCTCTCTAAACAATTGGTTTTCATATATGTAGATATGAAGCATACATTGCTTCTCATCGTCAGAGCATATTCTCAGCAACAGAATAGAGATCTATCATGTGGTAGCATATTCACGTGACGTCAATTTGTGAGTAATCAGTAAAGACCAGTTGGCAATCCTGGTCATGAACGCCATCTATTGAAAGTAATCCGAGGTGACAAAAAACGAATTCCGATTTTTTCGATTTTTCTCTGAGGTTTTATCAATTTTATATTTTTCAATTATCTGTTTATTGAACCACCCCTGAATTGAGGCGAATGAAACAAGAAATGATTATACAAATCGGTCATTTCCCAATTATTTTCGAGTTAAAAATTTGTATTGCTGCTCCGATCGACTTCACACACGGATAATTTTAGTCAGTTAATTATCCAAGAAGCCTTGTTTCATTGAAAATTAGTGGAAAATATCAGTAATTCCAAAGTTTTGGGACATAGACCATAACGACGTCCATTCTTGACCATTCATTCTTGGAACCTCATCGACGGAATATATTATGTCAATCACTCAAAATCGGTTGATTTCCAACATTCATTTATATAGTTGTTGTAGAATACCATCCATCAGTTTGTAACTGCGAACTCCAGTGACTTAGTGAAGAAAGCTTCAAGGAAAAGTTACCTGAAGTACTGATGTATATTTTTCCGCTGTATATTAGAAAATAAAAAAAAAACGTCATCAATTGTGTTCGTGAAAAAACAATGTTGACCTGGCATGACCAGATATCACTGTTGAATGGAACACCAAGTATAACGAAGTAGTTGATATCTCCTGACCAAATCCTGGCTTATATAATCCGACAACGTACAAAACTCTGTCATTTCCATAACCATTTCTTTATTATGCCAATTATACTGAATTGAGATCACAATCGTGAGAGTTACCCATGCGGATCCTCTTCGGTACTTATGGTGTAGACAAAGTCTGTGAAAAATTTCGAAAACCCTATTATGTAATCGAGGAATTTGATAGAACCATATTGATAAGAGCATATGGTAAATAATGGAACATAATATGCTACTATTAGTTGTCTTGCTAAAGAGCTAATATCTTTTTTGCTGTCAGATCATGAACCGTGACAATGGTTTCTTCCTGAAATGATGTTTTGGGTACCTATTCTTATCAGTTTTGATATTTGAATTTCAAATTCATGCTTTGAAAACGCATCTGTCCTCATGAGAATGTTGGTGTCAATACTAGTACACCTGAATGAAATAATTGATATTTGTGATTGATGCCGCTTCACGGGTTAATTATTCAACTATTGACTGAAGAATCATGAATATTTGAATCGGAAAGTGATCATGGATTACCTGATCCAGTGCTCCCATAATGTTGGTAACACATTTTTTGCCAGCAATCGTATCAAATTCGGTCCCACTCGAACTGGTCCGGAATGTCATGAGGAAATATAGTGTAGAAATATCGAAATACTCAAACAATCAATATGTGTTTATGATTTTCATTCAAAAATGGAATCAGTAGCATTATGCCGTTGTGTTAGTATAATTTCTTCTGTTGTCAAAGGCATGGGTACTGTATAATACCGGTTGGTTACTAATATCATTCAATATTGATCCTGTAATATCACTGCAGATTTCTTCATTCAGAAAGAAAATATTGAAGCATTCTTCTCTTCATTTTTCCAAATAATTCCGAACACTGTTATTTTCTTGGTGCACTAACATCAATCAACACCAAAAAATCTCATTCGTTATGTCGTTTTTGTAAAGAGTAAAAAGTCAACTTTACATTGAATGCAATATCCATCATCGAAGTGTTGAAGAATCTGAGGTTGGAATCGGCAGATTCTCACCCTCAAACCATCAAAGACCAAAGATAAAATTCAATCTCAAACTTTGACCAAAAGTCATACAAGAAGATAAGTTTCGAAGGATCAAACTGCCATCCACAGCATAATATGACAAGAAAAATCTTTTTTTTTTTTCACTCAACTCAATTCATAATGAGAGATATAACAAAAATTCTGTTTCAACTGTGTACTATGTGAACTGTAATTCTCGAACCTATCCCAATATGATTATATCACTTTCATTGGAGATTATGGATTGTTTACGATTGTTCAATATTTGTGACTGGATTTCCACAATCCTTCTTCTCAATAATTCGCGCGACTTCAACCAAATCTTGACAATTTTTTTTAGAAAGTAGGTGTGTTCATCCTTCTCATATTTTAGATGGCGTCGTTTACCTGGCGTTATCTGTCTTGGAACTTCGGCCTATAGATGGTATCGACTTGATGCTTTACCTATCTGCTCCAATTTAATCGATGCTATAAAGTAACTAATGGAGTGCCTCGATTACAGATCGCCGTGAGCATTTCATGATGGGCCTGAAAAATACTGAGAAAAACACAGGGAAGTCTGTCCGATGCATGATATCAATTCCTCGAATTTCATCAACAATGTGAATCTGTATTGTTTGGATTCATAACATATTTTCAGAGATCTATCGTGACCCGAAGTCTAGTAGCATTTATGTAACGTATATATGTTGAAAGGTGAGCTTCTGATTGACAGGTTTTTTCCATCAGCCTATGCGCATATTGAGGAATTCTGATTAAATAGGTATGAAGTGAATTTGGGGTTAACAAATTATTTACTCCACGAGTGTGATGCAGAAGGTAGAAGAAAATAAGCGGTGCACAAGTAAACAAGTAATTACAAATAATTTCAAGTCTGAGTATTCTGTGTAAGACTGTTCCATATGAAACGAAACGAGAATTATCGAAAGCTGATATAATGATTTGAATCAGAACAGGATGCTCAACTCGTATTCAAATAGTCTGGAACATTCTGTTGGAATAGAGATCATACTCATACAGTTTTTATTGAATTTATCACACATTTTATATGTGATTCCTTGTAGGATTGTGAACAATTATAATTTATGAACTATCAGAAGCTATTTTCCAATGTGATTTTATGTCACGTCTAGAGCGGTCACGGTCATCCAGACTTTGAGGAGAGCTTCTGAGAGTCCCTATATGCATATTTTTTTCTAATTTGTAGCTATTTTGAGATTGTAATTATTATATTAGGTGGTACATTACCATCCCACATACATAATCAATATGTTAACCTATGAATTATAAAAATAAATCATGAAATATCAACAGCCCTGTAAAAAAATCCACGTCAAATTACCTCATCACTATGAAACACGAACAGGACAATAATAGACACATTTTCGTTAATTCATCATCACAAATTATATTCGCACGTAAAAATAATCATGAGGCATTGGATATCGAGATCAGGGTTCCAAATTCATTCCCGATATAGTGGTCTATTGAATGGTATTGCAATTTGGCCATGCTATTATTTGGAGAAGAAGACGGAATCACGAATAAGTACAATGGCGCAACATGATTTTTATTGCACCATTTAATATTTGTAATACCTGAATCGTTTAATTGTAACTAACGAGCGGTCATTACGATCCGATAACATCGGACTGGGGAAGATCATTCCTAATTCTTTTTCTTCGATGATTTACTGTTTTGAGGAAGGGAGAGTTCAATTCTCGGTTCTGGTAAAGCGTGGGAGGAAACTGGAGTAAAAGTATTACATACAACAATAGATTACCAAATATCTTGAATCATATATAAACCAAAATTAGTTCATGTATGGTAGTACTTCTTCTGTCTGTCGGGCACATAGCTATTCCTTACATCATAACCAGATTTCATACACGAATAAGTTTGCTTTTGTTAGTGTTTTGTAAATTGTGGATTTCTTGTTGGATACAAAATGTTCGGCAAAGTGAGTAATGATATATCGATATCAGAGATTCAATATAAGATATTCTGAAAAAAGTGTTTTGTAGAAAGTTTGTTTCATTCCTAATATTGGAAAAATATATAATCTTCAGGCTTCACAGTCCCAGGTTTTGTAACTATTGAATGACATACTGATGATGATATAAATCTTCGCTTATGATAGACACGGGATGTTGAATCTTCTCGGAAATTTGTTCCAGCCATTTGTCTTATGATTTCGTCAGTTTCGTTTGCTGATTCGCAAGAACCCCTCAGCTTTCTGTGTTTTTTCACTGCTCACTGTCTTGTTCGGTTTCTCTGAAGATTATCACTAGCCCTACTTAACATTTATGAGTTTTAGAAGCATGATCCGTGAGTCATAATTTGCCTTTTTTTAACCTCAGAAATGAAATTTCTCCAGTAGGAATCGTTTCATTCATTTCACAAACTGAAATTTTTCTTCTCATATGATTGGTTTTCTTCTGCCCAAAATGATTATTACCTCTCACAAGATTCCATATCAACTTTGTAAATATGGTCTATTGCATCGATGCCAAGTTTTTTCCGATCAGGGCAATTCGATTCGAATAAAATTGACGAAAAAAAAGAGAGAGATAGGGAGAGAAGAATAGTATCACAATTCAAATTAGTGATGGATAGATATTCGCATTAGATGAGTATAAGTCAATTATTATGTATAAAATGATTAGAAAATCATAGTTCTCATTGAAGTCAACCTAGTGTGCTATTGTAGGACATTTTCACACACTGTAACATCAGTAGAATATAATGATGAAAATATCTGTATCTATCACTATCTCTGTATTCTCTCTGTATTCCTGTCTTTCATCTCTTTTATCTGGTGAAGAAATATCTCAAAAGTAGAGTATTCCTTTCAATTTTTGCGTTTTCATTTCCTCAGATGTACTGGTTCCACTATTGGTTTTATGTAAAAATTACATTATATCAATTGATCACACTAATGACTATTCCTTTTCTCGTATTGTTTGCAGGTTGCAGCTCTTACTGTTCTCGTTACATTCCTTTCATCTGCCAGATGTGAACCTCCTAGTACAGGATATGGAACTCCTCTAGGAGCACCACTCAACAGCTATGGAACGCCCAATTACAATAAAGATAATTATGGAGACCATCACAACAATGATCATGGCGGAGAGGTAAAGATGAACTAACTGCACATGAATTTGAGAGGCTGATCTGATAGGAAGAGATCATAGAATTACTGATTCAAATTGACGTCTAGCAAGGAGATGAAATTGGATAAACATGAATCTCGAACGTTCATTGATCATCATCATATATGAAATGCTTCGAATGATTCAAATTTTCCGATTTACTTGGAAGTATAAGATTGAAACCTTCTTCCAGAATTGAATAATCAATACAAATCATGCGATTTCATGATATCGTTATATTTTTGACCTGTTTGTCTCGAAAATTCCCCATCTTGTTCAAATTCTTTGAATATACTGGATCTAATTCAAATAGTGTGAAAAAAAATTTCATATTCTTCATCATCATCATATTTTTCTCCAGATACTTTTGCTGCATATCTTCACCTGTGATACCATGTACATAAGATCATAAAAAAAATATGTGAAAGATATTCCAATTATGGAATTAACATTCGAGTTTCGTCAGAAATCATACTGCCCTCAGAACCATGAAGTCGAAAATTGAAATCATATTTGGTATGATGTACGTAACATCATATGAAAATTTGCCATTTTTCTTAGCTACAAAACAATACGAAAATTTGATATTTGAGAATCTTTGTGACTGTGAAAGTCTATGTCATAGCCTCAAAATAACTATACTTCAAAAAAATCTACAAAAGGGAGATATTTCGAATTTGGCTCTCTTCCAAACTGTTTCACTATTCATCCCAATGAAAGATCTTCCAGAAATTGGAAACTGAATTGAAATCTGATATTTCATTTGCATTTGCATCTTCACCTTCCAAATGTTGAGCTGGTTAGATCAGCATACATCTAAGGCAATCTTCCACCAATTATCATTCAACTCTTGTATATAACGTACGCCTCGTATTCGATATACTAATATCGAATGAATACTTGAATGACATACCTATTCAAAATATCATTCTCTCAATTCTGAAGCAAGTATCAACAATGTTTTTTCTACTCGCAATGGTCTGTGTGAAAAAATGTTGATGTTACGACTGGAATACTCTTATTCTCATCGTTTTGTTTACGAATTGATTCGAGAGATTTCGAGTTGTGAGAATTAAAAATGAGTTCAGCCATACCAAACAAGTTTATTTCATCAGAGTACAGCTTCATTCATTGTAGTTTATGGAAAGAACAAACATAGGAAATTCACCAAAAAAAGAGAAGTGGTACCCATACGTGGGAGCCATCTTAATGCTCTGATGCTCTCGAATCAAGACCATATCTCACTGATGAAATCATCTAGATCCACTTGGCCAAACTGATTGGATCGTCCATGAATGAAGTAATTGTCATCCAATCAATGGGTATCATTAGATAACTTCTCTCGTCAATTGATCTGACAAGCTCATTTTTTGATGGTATTATGCCATCTCAGATGAACGATACCATTGAAGTGACTGAGTGATGTCCATATATATGAAGAGATCGATGGAGGTCAAACGCAATTTGACTATCATCCAATGAAATTCGTGTTCAATGGACAGTTCTAAAACTGATCTTCAGTGACTTGTTGTTAACTTTTTGGAGTTACGAATTAGAAATCACCAACTACATTACTGAAGACACAATAAAAACTGTGATTTACCAGAACTCAAAATTAGTTTTGATGATGCTAACTTTCTGTACTAACTAATATTCCTGATGTACCTGAGGACTCAAATATGAGAATTTTGATTTGATGGTGAACAAATATCAAAATTCAAATATCAAATTCAATATCGATTCATTATCGTTTCATGCATCATTTTTAACAATGAGACTCCCATATTTGTGTTCAGTTTTCTTATCAATTTCAAATTCAACTTTTTCTTCCGAAAAAAAAAAACCGGTACAAATTACACCAATTCAGATGATGAAAATCAGAATGATATCGGATTATCTGTATCACTTCTTTATCTATTCTCAATTTTTTGTATATTTTCTTTCTATTTTCTCTCTTTCTATTATTATCTATTTTCAGACATCATTATCGGCAGTTACCATGATTGTCTTGAGATAATGAATATTTGACAACATTTGGCAGAATATTCATGCCATACATCTAGAAACCATCATTCTACACACATCATTTCTAGAAAAGTGCCTATAAACAGTCAACATACTACTATGCCGAGGAAAGTGCATCATTGTCTTTCAAGACACGATTATATAGAAAATACAAACAAACAACAAAAAAAACAAATGAGAATATTACAAAAAGATTCTCGAGATTTTACGCTATTTGAGTTGGATTTGATTGATTGTGCTGTGCAATCCATTATTCTCCGAAATCTGATCATATCACTTGAGTTATCGAGTATATGATGGTGTCAACAGTAGATAAATGCATGATATTATGTAGTTAATATCATATTGGGCTACTCTTAGAACGAAATAGATAACAAAAATGATAATGTTGAAATTGAGAGGGGTTTCGATTTTTCAATATTTGGGAGTGATTATGGACCAAGAACTAAATTAAAAAGATATCTGTAGTGACTTCAAGAAGGTAATTACAACCAGAATATAATGTTCAGACACATAAAAAAATCCGAAATATGCTGATTCTTTCACGATACTTTCACCCCATTTCGACTATTGCAATTCACTACTATATTCCAATCGAAAATTTTTCACTGGCAAATCATCTGATTGATTTACATACATACATTCACATGAAAAGAACAGTGCATCAGAATTTTCTAATCATTGTTCAGTTCTGGTTTGATTTCTTCCAAAAGTCTTCCCGGTTATCCAGAAAACTGTAATAGGTACACTGTACTCACATATGAATCATGTGATTTATTCTGTTTTCGTGTTTATCTCCATTTTCATGCAATAGGTACTTCAATGGTTGAATATTTTTTATTGTTTCCAAAGAGCAATATTTGCTCATGAAGAGTAATTTATATACTCCAGGTTCTTGTATCTAAGAGCAAAGATTTCGCAAGTCCACTCAAACAAAAAGCAAACATGTAATTTTATGTTGTTCACCATTCACTAATTATGTTTTTATGCCTACCGGCAGATGAAACCTCAATATCTCAATACAAATAATTACTGTTCACTTCGGCAATCTACTCACATTTCAGCTATTGTTTCAAAATCAGTAGAGTTTATGGTTCGTTGAAAATAATCAGTGTGTACTTGCATTGCATATACTTACCATCATTCGATCATCAGGAAGAACATCGCGAAATATATTACGATACTGGACGACATTAGATTATATGATGTCGTTTTCGTTGTGAGATTGTTGAAGCGTGTATGTATCGACTAAAATTGCTGTTATTTTCCCTCAAATAAGGATGGGAATGACAGAAGTTATTGGAGTAATTGAATACTATGTTGTAGATACTTATAAATCAGCAAGGAAACTTAACAAATATATGCCTAATAGTAAAACGTGAATTCTACATTATAATAAAAATTCGTCCATCCCTTGGTTGAATGTATAATCACGTCATGATATCAGTTTTCTCTTATCCACATTTCTGCAGACCAAGAATACTACAGAGGGTAACTGAAAATAGAGCTACAATCTTCCGATCACAATTCTCAGTATCTCTTCAATCTAACCTAGAGTAGGTAATTTAGTACCATTCCTCCATCAGGTATAACACCAATTTTTATTCGTAAATAATATTTTTTATTTCTTTTATAGATATATTTCTAATCTCCTGAAACTATTCGGAAAAAAAAGATTTATATTTCTTGTGGTAATTTCGAAATCCATTCAGTTTATGTTTTTTTTCTGTTTGTGTCGAGATATAGTCATGGAAATGATATAGAAACGGAGACAAGCAGTAAGTTTTAATTCCATAAAGATCATCTTAACTCGCTGATACCTGAGATGGTTTTCAGTTGACACTCGTGAGGAAATGTCAATATTTCAAATTCGTATCTGGGGACCCAAGAAAAACATGAAAGTTCCTATATCACGCCGTTACCGAAGTACAGGGGATTGGCCAAGGTGGTCCGTATAATTATTAGATACTTGTCTTTGTGATGGTTCAAATCTTTGATATATCCAACTTTACACTAGAGAAGCATCACTCGATCGAATAATAAATGCAGCAGTACCTGTAAGAAACAGACCCGAACTATTCATCAGAGAGCTCTGACTTGTCTTCAGATGTGAAAACCATGGATCCTAGCTCACCTGTTATAAATAATTCAATAAATATCATTCGATTGTTCACCCCTGTGTATCAGTAAAGGCCAGGAATAGGACCCATATTCATAGAAACTCTCATGTGTCTCTTGTTCCCCAAATAAGTACTTGAAATATTTTTATTTCCTCTCGACTAAGCCCGTTTGATGATCCGTATATAAATTTATACATCAATGAATTCATAGAAAAAGATTCACCACGAATACTTCGGAAATCAACGATACACATAAAAGAGGCAAGACCTTTCAATTGTCGAGTCAAGTGATATATCATTTCCTAGAATCTGAAATTCACATTGAAACGGGATCGAATTTGTTGGATCAGGTTTACTGTAAACTAGAAGAAAATGCTTCAACAATATTGAATACTCCTATACTAATAGACCAAAAACACCATTCAGGTCAAGCATTCACTTTCTTACATACTGTAAAAAGGCGAATGGTTCACATTTCGCAAATTCATTAAATTGATTCTAATTGAATCATTATCCTCAGTCATAACCTAACTTTGCTCTGTGAATGGGAAACTGTTGGGCAATAAACGCTTTCATTATTATTTTGATTATTATTATTATTATGATTCGTCAAGGAGACGAAATGGCATGGATGGCAGGTTCCACTGTTTCTATGAAGTCATCAATATCGATGCTTGATATCAATATCAACGTCGTTCTCTAGTGGGACGACCACGTAAGGTCCATTGCGAGAACTGCTCCACCAAAATTCGGCAGAAATAGTTCACACCCTAATAAGAGCTCCTCATGATCTGAAAGCGCAAATTTCGAACTGTCCTTCAGTACTGTTCACATGTCTGGAGTTCACCTCCCAAATATACGCTGAAACTACTAGAATCTATTCAGGAAAGAGCTATTCGCCTTATCGGTGATAATACACTCACGAGTTGATTGACCTCTCTAGATCGTTGTTGAGAGGTGGCGATCTCTTTTCTTCATAGAAATCTCCATGGTCGTTGCTCAACGGAAATTTACCACGAACATCATAGGTTTTACTTTGGTGGTGTCAAAAAATGAGATAAAGGGTATTTCAGGTGCATCTTTTTCATTGTTCCACCGTTAAACTCCCGTGTGGGCGAGTCTTCCACTCATTCAATGGAAAATCTATTTCCTATTTACATACAGAAAATTTGTACTCCATTGCCATTTGACAGACATTTGTTCAGTTACATATGAATGAAAATGTCACTTTCATGTAACCGTTGAACGAATAATTTCTTGCAGCCAAAATCATATGAATTTGGCTACCAAGTCAAAGATGACTACACCGGTACCGACTATAATAGACAGGAATCCAGCGACGGTAATCAAGTCCGAGGGCAATACAGGGTAGCCCTTCCTGATGGTCGCACCCAGATCGTGACCTACTGGGCAGACTGGCAGAGCGGGTTCCATGCTGACGTCAAATATGAAGGGGAAGCCCACTATCCAGAGCAGTACAACAAAGGAGGCAATGCAGGAGGCTACAAAAACGGGGGTTACAACGGTGATGTGTCCAGCCAGTATGGCGTTCCTTCATATTCCAACGGTAAATAGAATTTCAGAATCCAGGAGTACTAATTTTACGAATCAGGTCAATAATCGATTCTTGCTCTCCAACAGAAGGACAAGATCTTCTGAATAGGAGTTATCATCATACTAATTTCGGAGTAGAATGCCTTCAGTTATATATTTCATACACCTATATATTCTATTAGGATGAGGTAGATAATCTACTCGAGCAGTTAGATACTGGAATGAAATATCAGAACAGACATATTATATCAATCTCGAAGTATTTTGAGTTGAATATTATGTAGGAATAACCCTGAAAGCCCAAACTTGCTGTGCTTAGTATTAGAAGGAATCTGAATAATCTCTATAAGGAGCCCACATTTGGTTATTAGGAGGGTTGAACAAGAAGATAATTTGCTTTATAAATCCAAAGCATCTAAATTCTACCCAACATACTGTAAACTATAGTTGAGCGATATATGTTCCATGACATAAAACTTCTTAGTGGGTTCGAAATATCTATTCCTAATGAATATATATGTGTTCAAAATAGGTATGTCAAGTTAAGTTAGGTTAGGTTAGGTAAGATAGTGGGTTGAATTTTAAATATAATAAGTTGAAATTCCTTCTTGACGTTTTCGTCCTGATTGAAGTAAAATTTCGAGATATGTTAAAATTTCATCGATTTCGAATTCAAAGTTGATATTTCAACTTGACTTCATCTCACTATGGTTTCAGTAAGCTTTCCTTCACCTCTGAATAGTCCTTTGGAACATTTTTTTTTTCTCCACAGGATATCCTTCTGGATCAGCGGGAAACAATGATAACTACAACTATAACAGCAATCATAATAACAACAACAACCATGATTCTTACAACAATGGGTACAACAAAGCACCACCTAGTTCTGTTTATGGACCGGTGTAGATGTCCTGGAGAAGAAAGAGAACTGACATGTGTCATGAAATGTCTCATTCAATTTTGTAAACGCTTTGTATATAATGCTCCCACTAGGTTATTTTGATCATGCCAGTATTTTGTAATTTTTGTAATAAACATCCATGGATACATAATCGATTTTCATTGGTATACAATCTTCTTTTCGAAAGAAGAAATCATGATGATTCCGATGATACCTTTGTATACATCATTTTCTGAAGGATTTCAAATTGACCCTCGTAGGTGTGTAAAAATATACGAGAAACCCTGTATGTATAGGCATCAATAATTCCTACAATCACCTAGGTCAATCACCACTGTATGATCAGAGACATCCACCCATAGCAAATCTCAGATTCTTCGATGAAATCAAAAAAGAATAGAATTGCATTTTGTGATTTCCCAAAATTCTTTATACTGAAGCATGTGATACACCCAGATAATATGCCAAAACGTCAACAATATTGTCTTCATACGAAGTAACAGGTTTTGGTAATGTTGGAGGCGCTTTTAACTTCGAGCCATAGTTGATGAAATTATTTTGTAATCTCACAAACTTCCTCCTGTTCATTGGTGTCGATTCAGAATACATTTGGTTGAATTTTCTGCAAGTTCTGGCAATGATTTGATCACATTGTCCGTGTATAATAAATAACTTCATAAGAACTTCGTTTGAATAATCGATATTCGCGTTCATTCTGGGAGATTTTTTAAAACACTGTCAATAAAAATTACTGAATTACTCAATAATGTCACCGAACTGTCATGAGTTTGATATTCCTATGGCTATCTAAGATTAACTTTTTCATAAAATTATATTTTTCACAAAGAGCGGCTTTATTAAGAAAACTTGATGATTTAGGTATAGGGACATGCCATGTCATCTTGTAGCATTTTCATTCGTCTTCCAATTTATTGAGTGAAAAACAGTGGGTACCATTTGAAAAAATGAACTTTTTACCACTTGTATGAACAACGGATATAATAATAATTTCAGCATGCACGCCCTGTATGATATGGAGGCGACTTCTCGGTGTAAATTGAATACATCAAGCCTGTCCAAACCACCACTAAAATATCAACTCTTCATGATTTGAGAGCCCTGATTCACATAAGTTCAATTAGGGATATGTTTTGCATCATATTTAACACAAATTATTTTTGAAAACCGATAGAGATAGGTATAGGGATTTATCAACAAAAGAGTATTGTATTAAAAGGGCAATTCTAAAAATTTGTTAATATACGGGGTGTTCGATTTAAAAAAAATGAAGTTGCTAGGATTTTTTGATAGAAACGGCAGCGTCGCAATTTCGGAAATATTTCAGATAGATAGGAAAGGTGATAAAATGTAAGATGCGAAATTTTCAGAGAAATCCTGCGTCGCGTTCTCCATAAACGTCTAACGTACCATCGACCATGAGTTACCCTGTATACGTTAAAAAACGATATAGAACTGCTGATCAGAAAGTTGATACACCATAATTTTGATTTTCAGATATATATGTTACGTGAATTCCTGAGTGCATTCACCTTCAAAATCGAGTGCCCAGTACCTATATATTATTATTCCTCTCTGCAACGAGTAGAAACACGTCGTTCTTTTCAGATATTCTGCTCAATATGTCATCTCAAGGCTGAGTGCAACCACTCATAATATCTTCCCAATTCTCATCACGTATGTTATATTGTAAAACGGATATCATTCGCATAATTAACCCACCATTTCGCCTGAAAACTACGTTTGAATTCAAGGATTCAACAAAATTAGAATGATTTATTGGCAAACAATGTTTATCTATGTCTATATGCCTATTACATCTCGTGCTACGGGTGACTAAATTCCGCCGGTTTCTCTATGAATTGAGACATTTCATTATTTTCATCATTATCATCATCAAATTCCATGAGAGAAATACAAGACACAATTTTTCAAAAATTTTTTCACTCATGTGGTATTCTATCGTGAAACATGTTTAGTGTCCTGGAAGAATATGTTCCTCATTCATTGTCACATCTGTCAATTTCTCATGATTTGAAATTTACACATGGTGGCTTGACAGATGATCCTTTGAATATTTCGAGATCATACTAGTATTGATCGAATCAATGTGTTACTCACACGGGCGACAGAAAACAGAAAAAGACGACGTGCCGCATGGTCCTGTACCCGGACCTTTGTTGTTTTCTCTCTCAATTTATCCTATTCGGACTGTTTTCTCAATGCAGTTGATAAAACCTCAGCTTGCAAAGGAATCTGATTACTTATGTTTGGATACCACCAATATTCTCGCGTCAGTTAGCAACCTTCAAGCCTGGTGATGTTTTCTATAGTCTCTAGATTTGGATAGCTTGTATCTTGACTCGTGATCTCGATAATCTTGATAAATGTATTTATGCAACTCTATATTACAATATGTGAAGATCAATTTTTATTAAAAATTTCCAATGTTCAGATCGATATGTCCCATGCACCTTCGAGATGACAGACATAGCAAGAAACTTCAAGGCAAAATCCAATGATTTCACAGCCTGTATACCATGAACACATTTTGTTGGTATGATCTTCAATTTGATTCTTTGTGAAATGTGTGTCATAAAGTTGTATAGAACTATCGAAAATACTACTGTAGTTTGCATTCCACTTGTATAAACAATAGATCTCCGTCTCCTCCACTCGTACAAGATCATTGAGAGCTTCTGGGTGCTGCTTTGGAAAGTAGAGAGATGAGTTTCAATGATGATAACCACTATCCTCGAATGAAGCTGATTAATGATACTAACAATGTCAACAATGATGACACTGAGAAGATGAGAGTTCTTGTGATGACCAAGTAGCTGAATCAGTAGAAAAAAATATTTGCTCCGAGCCAAATTCAAAATGAACACACAAGCACGTCCACCATTATCAAACAAACTTTCAATGTGTGAAGAAGATATCATATATTACTATATCCAACTGGGGTCGAAAGGAATTAGGAAGCAATCTAGAGACTACGATCTTTCGGTAAGAAATTTCAAGAAAACTGAGATGCTCAACAATGATGTGTTGATTCATAAATATCTCGGATCTGCGAATAAATGGTGATAAAATATATTTCGTATGAGAACACAACTTGATGATGGGAAATTCATGATGCAAACATAGTTCACGAAATGAAAATATAGGTGAAGAATCTACATGAGATTTAAGAATGGATTCATTCTGTACATGATATTCTGTTCTATAAGAAATATGGAAATTCTCATCATAGGTAATTTCTATGTCAATTCCAATTGTTATTTTCGAGACAGGTGATAGTTACTCCATTATGCTTATTACAAATGAGAGTGCACAATTCATGGGATGATGGGAACATTGGCTAATTTCCATTCATAGACTGGTATAGTCGATTGCTATCATGATTTCATTACATTCTCGCATATATGTTAACAAATCGTCAAGTGCCCATAATTAAAAATTCAATATTTGTCTCGTGTATGGAAATTCACATAGTCAGGCAGCAGTTTATGTAAGAGAGCAGTAGTTGACCTATTTTCGCTGCAATATTTATCATGTTGAGATTTCATGGAAAGAGGAATGTACAGGGTCTTCAAATATATTATGAATCCCTCCCAACTTTTTCATCCGTAATTCATTTTGTTGGTCAGAAGGAGAGATAGTGACCCGGCTATGGAAAGATCACTTCAAACCTTACAACAGCAAAGGCCCTCTATCGTATCATACACTTCAATTATATCTTTGAATCGGAAACAAATATTGGGAACCAGTTACCCCAATCAGTAATTTTCCCTCCAACAAAAGGAACTAACTACTTGTTCCAACTTTAGTTGAAAAACACTATTGGAATAATAATTTGATAGAAATCATTCAACATAATATGAGTTATGCATGTATCTACAATACAATATACTCACAAAACTAATAGGCTCAGGGGGTGATACGTGTTGCCTGTTGGCTACTCAGATCGAGACGCTCCTTTTGGCCTTTGTCCTTGTCGATATTCATTCAGAATAGAATAGAATAGAATAGAATAGAATAGAATAGAATAGAATAGAATAGAATAGAATAGAATAGAATAGAATAGAATAGAATAGAATAGAATAGAATAGAATAGAATAGAATAGAATAGAATAGAATAGAATAGAATAGAATAGAATAGAATAGAATAGAATAGAATAGAATAGAATAGAATAGAATAGAATAGAATAGAATAGAATAGAATAGAATAGAATAGAATAGAATAGAATAGAATAGAATAGAATAGAATAGAATAGAAAAGAATAGAATAGAATAGAATAGAATAGAATAGAATAGAATAGAATAGAATAGAAAAGAATAGAATAGAATAGAATAGAATAGAAACCGGATATTTTGTGTCTTATCCTCGCTAAGTTTTTAGCAATATTCGTGAGTGGTCAGCGTTTCATTGTAATTGTGAATATTTTGCTTAGGTTCACTGAGCTACCAATTGTACCTGTTCCCTAAGAACCCGTTAACATAATTATTTCAGATTGATAGTTCGGTATAATAGAGTCTGTTCCACCTATATTCCACGTAGCATAATGAGTAATTTTTAGGAAAAAATTCAGGTTTTATGTGATCAGCGATGAAGAAAGAAACTTTTCCAACAATATCTCTCATCCACTCGTATCACGGATACGTCACCTCAAAATTGTTCCATATAAATTCCTGAGATACACCCGGATTCCTCTTTTAATCATACAGACGGTACAGTTATTCATTCCACTATGTTTCTGATTCATCGTTTCATAGATTATTCAATAAACCAATTCCCATAAATACCAAGCTACAAGTGTGATCACTTCATGAAGGAATCAGCTTATCTCCATGTTTCTTCATTCTACTATCATTTGTTTCAATAAATTGTGTGTGGCAATAACTAGAAATATGATTTTTGGATATATTGTATGACATAATCATAAATAGAAAGCACCAGGAGTTGTTCGTTTCCAGCAGTTTTTTGGAAGAGAGTTCATTCTTTCATTCCGAACATAAACAACAGTTCTCATGGATAGAAACAAAATATTTGGTCGTGCCAATAGCTCAATAATTTTTCACTTAGTGCATTTTGATTCTACTTGATCAGTATTCTCGTTTGATTCACATCACATTTCTCCGAAATCGTGGAATCATGCTGATAAATAATAACTCAAGGTACGTCATGCAGCAGATCGTTCCATGTTATATTATAGGTTATTGTATAGGTAATTATCCTGAGATAATGAGTCTATGTGCATGATAATAAGTCTATGGGTATGACAATCACGAAGCGTGTGATACACCGCCTGGATTTAAAATCAATCTAGCAAACTTCCTGAATTCGTATAGCACATCCAGTAATTCCTGGCATACAACATATGAGTCCCACTCTCGTCATTTATTTATTTATTTATTCATTTATTTATTTATCATACACCACTCAACAGAAACCATTTACAGAGTGGAAGTAATCACAAAAACAAGAGAATATACAGGATGGGTATACACTACTGAAATTGACAATATGATGTTATAGAGTCATGACGCAATATGATGTTATAGAGTCATGACGCAATTCAGTTAAGGCAGATTTTACGTATAGTGTTCACATTCGTATTGAATAAATCAAGCTGGTCACTGAATTTGTTGCATGTATTAGACATTCTATCTATATTGGTGAATTCAGTAACACATTAGTTCGGGGGGTTGGCAGATAGAATAAATCTGTTCCTGCGGGTAGTCAGCCGAGGAATGGATATGCTGAAGTTTTCAAGGAGGACACAATCATTAATCATATTATTCATCAATTTGTATGTGAAAATAACAGCAGAACACTCTCGGCGGACATCCAGACTACTGACCCTGTGCCTGTGGAGTAAAAGTTCGTGCGGGGTGCTCATTGTGGGATACACGCCATCACATTTGAACGAGAGGTACTTCAAGAAACGCCTTTGCACAGATTCTAGTAGGTCAATGTGCACCAGGTATAGTGGCGACCAGACTATGGAAGCATATTCTAATTTAGACCGAGTGTATGTATAATAGAGAGTTTTTAACGTTGAAACTTTCTGAAAATCTCTACTATTTCGAATCAGAAAACCATAGAGTCGATTCGCTGCAGATACCATATTTTCTATATGAGGGGTGAAAGTAAGTTTGCGGTCGAAAGTTACTCCTAGGTCAATCAGCACAGTAGGTCTATTCAGAGTCGTATTGTCGATCGAATATGGATATGATGTGGGTAAAGATTTCAAGGTGAAAGACATAACATTGCACTTATCAGGATTAAGGGGTAGCTTGTTTTCATGGCACCATTGTACTACATTTTCTAAACTATTCGATAATCGAAAGCAGTCTTGAATGTTGGTTATCTCACAAAATGATTTCATATCGTCAGCATACAAGAGATACTCAACTTCAATAATGTCTGTTATATCATTTATAAATATGTTGAATAACAGGGGTCCCAAATTGCTGCCTTGAGGAACACCAGAGGAGGCTGAGTATTCCACCGACTTAAAGCCAGCAAAGGCAACATATTGTCTTCTGTTAATTAAGTACGAGTTGAATAATGAGATCAAAGAGTTAGAGAGACCAAATGAGGCAAGCTCATTTAGGAGCAAACAGTGATCAAGTTTGTCAAAGGCCTTAGAGAAGTCGGTGTATATAATATCAGTTTGATTTTGCCTATCTATAGTTCCCGCAATAAATTGTGTAACATTCACGAGATTCGAGACAGTAGAGCGTCCTTTCATGAAGCCATGTTGTCATGGAGAAATTAGGTTACTCAGATGGTTGTACAGCCTATTGTAGATGACTATCTCAAATACCTTACTGAAATTTGATATTATTGATTTCGGTCTGAAATTTTCAACATCAGACTCATTTCCTTTTTTATAAATCGGGCAGACCTTGGATAGCTTCCACGTTTCAGGGAATGTGTTGAGTTTAAGACATAAGTTGAGGAGGATAGTAAGCGGAAATACAAGGAGCTGAGCACAGTCCCGGATAACAAACGCTGGAATGTCATCCGGACCTGTCGTCATTTTTGGTTTGATTTGTTTGAGAGCTGATAATATCTCACTTTCAGAGAGACAGGGTATAATCAAAGTGTTATTATTGATTGATATGTCGTTGAGTTGAAATGTCGAAGGTGGGCCGTACGATCTTGCGAAGAAATCAGCAAAGGCATTTAAGATAGTTTATTCATAGATATAGTTCACTCCTCCATAAGTTTCTTCGAAATATTGATTTTGCTTCCCACAGTTTATCTAAATATTACTTCATCATCATATTGTAGATAGTTTCCAAAATGAGATGATCTTCAACATGCATTTGCTTCACCAAACGAATTTTAACATATTTTATTTGCATTCACAAATTTCGATTCACTTCGATTATCGGAATCTTCGGAATTGTATTGATTTAAAAACCCGGGCAGTGTATTATTTGATCAAGGTAACTACATAAATCATCGACTGTATGAAATTAATGTCAATATCACGAACATAAAAACTCCAAACCTAAGGTTTTGCGAAGTCAACCTCTGAACCATATGTGCAAATCTAATAGAGAACATAAAAATATGGTCAAGTGGAGAAAAATCATGCAAAGTTAGCAGTAGGCGTGCTTTCCTATTATTGTTATAATTCAGGATGAGCTTTTGGTTTCAGTGTATCTATTTGAATAATCGGATATATCAACGATCAATGAAGATTTCAGATTGAAATTCAAACATATAGTGTATAGTCTTACTGGAAATGACTTCCTAGAAAATATTCAAGACACCATGAAGTAATGTATGTGAATAATTGTCAATCAATCAAGGATACATATAATACATCATACAGAAACTGAAGTGGTTTTTCGAATCCCGAAATAATAAGTTCATAGCCCGACAAACGGGAAGGCTGTGATTTGTCCAGTAAGTACCTACTAAGTAATTAGGTACTAACTAAGAACTAAGTATTGAATTCTTAGTACGTAGCAAGTAATAACTGAAACAACAACGACATCATCGGTGACGACGACAACGGCTACAATTTTCCAAAACACTTCAATTTTTATAAATAACTGCTGCAATAATAGTGATACACCTATTTTTCACTTGTCTAATCGCAGTGGAGTGAATATTAATGTTATTATTAATGAAGTATTATTGAGTTGTTTTTTAAAGTTCAATATTGTACCGAACACGTTGCATCCATATCATGTTATATTCCTGATAAAATTATCGAAAATATATGTCAAATATAGATGAAAATATTAATTTCTGCTTTCAATGCGAAGAAATCCACTTGAAATCCCTAAAGTGCATGGAATCCATCAATATTGTGAATTCCATGTCTAAATGAAGGTGATGTGACATAATAATACTCTCCCACATAGTACATTTCTATAGAATTCTTAAATGAGGATGTAATGTGATTATATTTTGTAGACACAATACATGACGGATTTATTTGACTTCAGTGCTGAATCAATCCGTATTTTTGTGTTTCGCGACTCCTCTATCACGTGATTCTTTCACAAAGATGGAAATTTGACCTTAAAGACTCTAAATACCAACTGAGCAAATTATCATGCCTGACTCAGCCTTCCAGGCAGTAACAGTAAAGGAAAACAGTTAAAATCGTTCCTTCAAGAATATTCGATATCTCGAAATTCTGTATATCCAGTCTCAATATCGATATCTAGTGTGAGATACCGAAAATGACCACTCTAATGATATCAGAAGAATTTCCAAGGCAATAGCTCTACGACCATTATTCATATTAAGATAATTGATTTCATCAGTAAGGGAATCAGAATCCTTGTGAATCGAAATGACATGAATTCACATGTCCATCAATTTCTCTAATCAATATTTCTTGAGGTCAGATCATGTCTGATAACTACAATATTTGATTTTTCCACTTTTCACCGCAAGATCTAGTGATTGCGTTTCAGTGACTCTTCGTTTGACAGGCGACAGTAGGAAGAAATATACTAGGATTGAAAAGTCACATTGTATCAAAAATGTATTTCCTGCTTCACCAATCGATGTACAAACCAACCATTCAATAAATACTAAACTTATGAAATCAAATACTGAGTACAGTTTTGTTTGTTCTTTATCAACTGTTCTAAAGAAATAACAAATCGCTTCATTCACTAAAGGACGGAATATGAATAAAGTTCATTGAAGAAATGAACATGATATCGAGAATAATATTATGCAATATATAAGAAAAATAATTAATACAGTTGAAGAACACCTTTAGGCAGTGCTACAATACAACGGAAGAACAATCGAACGGCAATATATAAAATATGTTCTTATCAAGAAATGAGATGAAATATACAGAGTGTATTTCAATCCAAGTCATATCACCATTCTGACTTGGTAACTAAAAAATAGGTTGAACTTTTCAAGAAATATCCACGATCAAATTACTTATACTACTGATTCCTTATACTATCACTCAATAAGAAATTTTATACAGTAAGTTCTCTAAGAATTGATCAGATGATCGATTTCTGAACCCTTTTTGTTAGAGATTCTAACAAAATGGAAGAGGTTCCAATTGTAGGTAATAGCACATACATCACTACAAAACGAAGTTGTCATTTTTATTTGTTATGTACAACCCATTCATATAATGGTAATATTATATTTCCATGAATCAAATTTCTATCCATATAGCAAGGAATATAATGACATTTTCAAGTGATTCTGAAGTATCTTCTGATATTTCATATTTTGTATGATCAACTGATCTTCTCCAACTAGCGTTACGAAATAATTATACAAAAGAAGGCTTGCGAAATGAATATCAATAATTTCTCTAACCATCATTATGATCCCCCAAATATACTCGGAAACACTAACTACTCAACACACTGTCCCTAATGATAGTCTGAGTTGGATTGATTTTCCATAGTCAACATTAGAAAACGTTCTCTCGAAATTCCAATGTATACGGACGTTGTGACCAAAATCTGATACATAAGAATAACTTTCACAATTTTTTCATGAACATATGAGAAAATAATACAAATTGAAAAACTCTGAGTGAATCCATGGAATCACATGATTAATTCATGTAATTTTTCATAGTTCACAATTTGAATTGCTCGGAATCTAACATGATGAATCACACTCTTGATATTGATTCTGACATTCATCTACACCTATTTCTTTCCCACAGGCGGTAAATATCCTGGTGTTGGATATTTAGTTCCCGGGAACAAAGGTTTTCCTGGACTAGGGAATGCAGGTCCCGACGGCCTGCCAGCTGGTGGATATCCTGTCCCCGGATATCCCGGTGAAGGTCCTGTAGGTCTACTGGGGAAACCTGGACTCGGTCCTGGATACGACGGTCCGGGATAAGATGGTCTTGGACGACTTGGGAAACTCGGGAATCCTGGACTAGGACTTGGGCGGCTTGGTATTCCTGGTCCTGGATATCCAGGGCGAGGTCCAGGATATCCTGGACTGGGTGTGGGCCTGCTTAGTATTCCAGGTCCGGGATATCCTGGACTAGGTGTAGGTCGGCTTGGTATTCCAGGTCCGGGATATCCTGGACTAGGTGTGGGTCTACTAGGTGTTCCAGGGAATCCTGGACTGGGACCTGGTCTACTTGGTACTCCGGGTCCAGGGTAAGATGGTCTAGGGGTGGCAGGAATTGAAGGTCGGCTAGGTATTCCAGGTCCAGGGTAGCCAGGACTAGGTCCTGGATATGATGGTCTGCTTGGACCGGATGGCCCAGAGGGTCTGCCTGGGAAGCTTGGGTATGAGGGTTGTCCTTCGTAGCTTATCTGAAATGCATTCGAGTTACAATGAATACAGATCGTTGATGTCATGAAAAAATTCACTATTACGAAATCTTCAACCTCATCGAAACTTCAGAACTGAAGTAGACAGTTATTGGTGTGATCTATCGTTCAGTGGGCAGAGTAAGATATTTGCACTCACGAAGTAAAGAAATGTGATCAAAAAAATTATAGCTTCAAAAATAAAGTAATTACAAAGATGAGCTGCGTGAGGCTACCATGACGGAAGATAGATTTCATCAGCGATAAGAACTTTATCCTTTTAGAAAATTAATATAATATTTTAACAATAGTAATATCGAAATAATAGTTATATTGATGAATTTTTCAATCAGCGATAATTCTTGGAACGATCCTGATACTACAAAACTCTGAATCATTGCGTTTGTATGGTAACAGTAATTGATGAATTGTTGATTCTCCCACGCTTTATCACATTAATCAGAGTTGGCGAGATCGAGAGATTTTGGAACCTTAATTCTAACTCATTTGTAATGATTGTCACCTTGCAGTTGAGAAAGTTACATCGAGTGTTATTAAGAATTTTCAGTAGATTAACAGTTACATTACCTTTGCGTGGAAACCTGTTGCCCAATCAGCAGTATATTTAACGACTTGTGTCCTTCCATCTGGTAGTTGAACTCTGTATTCTCCATTAGTCTGGTCGCCATTGTTTATCGCGTTATGCGAATAGTCGTTGCCGAATTCGGCTTCCTTCACAGCATACTTGAATTCGAATGGTTCAGCTGGTTTGTGAGGGAGAAGAAGATGATCATTCTAAAAACAGATAGATACACAGATAGCACAACGTCCATCTTGTATTTCCTGTGAACCAAATATCATTCAATTCGAGAACATATTTGATATAAGTAATATGATGACATATCAAAATTACAAAAAAATGCAATAAAATGTAGGTTATTGATTTCATTATCATTGCAGACACCAGAAAATTCATTTGGAAATTGAGGTGCCAGTAGACATATCAATAGAATAATGTTTCTCTCCCACAATCCTCAATAACTGATGCCAGAAAATACGCTAAGGAAAGATAGATTTCCATGGAAATTATAATCATAGTTCAAAATCTAGTGTATTGGCTACCATCGCAAACTTAGATCAGATTGGATCAGGTTATATTGGATTTTTGCTAGAGAGTAGTGGCTCTCGAAATCGTTAGAGTTTTTTTGTCTAGCCCCGTCTCTGCTATAAGACTCCATTTGTTAGTTTGTCAACTTAATATGCTAGTCTGTCAATATTGACATGGGTTTACTGATGAAATTTTTGAATTGCCTCATTCGTGGTGAGTTATTCCACCATTCTTGAGATTTATTTTGCATCCATGTTTTGGTGCTTGTTTTTCTTATAGATTTTGCTATACAGCAGAACGTTCTGTTTCATTCAAAGCTTCACTTCCTCCTCTTCTTGCTAGTAAATCAACCTCTTCATTGCCCTCCTAACCTGTATGTGCTGATATCCAGGCTACTGTCAGTCTATTCTGATTGACCAACTGTTTTAGGGCTTCAAGCAGTCCCAACAAGTTTGGAATTGACTCGCATTGAGCTTTTACTGCTGCTTGGTTGCCGGTTACAATGATTTTTCCACAAACTCCTACCCCATCAATTCTCTCGCACAGTGAAACATTGCAACGATTTAAGCTCAAAATAACGTTGCACATTTGCATAAGTTCAGGGAGACTCTCGTCTTTGGCTTGGCTACGTAGAAGCCGTCTCCTGAACCTTCTTAGGTTCCATCAGCGCAGACACTTGAAAAAAAACGCATACTTACTTCTCCAAAGCCTGGAATTGGTGCACCTGGTTTGAATGGAGGAGGAGTGCCAGGCCTCGGTGTGGGGTAAGATGGCCTTGTGGGCGGTCGTGTTCCAGGAGTGGGTGGTGGACCGTAGACTGGTGGAGATGTTGGCCTGGAAGGAGGAAAACTTGGAGGCCTGAAGGGAGGAGAAGTGGCGGGCTTATACGGAGGAGAAGTACCAGGAGGTCTGAAAGGAGGAGAAGTTGGTCGAGTAGAAGGAGGCCTATATGGAGGGGATGTTGGAGGAGGACCATAGGTGGGCTTCAGAGAAGGAAATTTGGTTGGAGGAGGACCGTAGGTGGGCTTCAAGGAAGGAAATTTGGTTGCAGGTGGACCGAATGTGGGTCTCGAAGGAGTCGATATAGGTCTGTAGGGAGGTACCGTTGGCCGACTTGGTTGGAATTTCTGGGGTACTGTCACTGTTGGAGGTCTACTGGGTGGTTTAGGGGAAGGAAATTGTATAGATGGTTTGGGGTATTCGTAGCCTTGTTTTGGTGGAAGATACGCATTCTGTCCTGGTGCTATCGCTGCAAATGCTATTGCGCTGAGGCAGCACAAAAGAGCAGGCACCTGGAGAAAAATATTCGATATCAATACTCACATCATGAACAGAAATTCAAATATCAACTCAGATGAATATGTGTAAAAGATATAGAGCTGTTAGGTCTTCTAACTGTCTCAAAAAGTCAAGAAATATTCGATGTTAACACTGTAAGAGATGTGAATAATGCACTAGAAATAAAGAATATAATGTTAGAATGGGAACTCAATCTGAAATCATACATACTGGGATCAAATGTAGTACTCATTAATGTAAGTAGTGAATGGAATGGGGATGAATACAGTATCGAGCTCACAACGTTTCTAAGGTTGAGTATATACATGGAACCAAGTGAATATCTTTCAAACGAAAAGGACGATATTTATGAAAATCTGCAAGTGAGTGCAATGACACAAAATGCATCTGATGTGAATAATATACTTCCGGTTCAACCGGAAATACCATCAACTTCTTCAATTTGAATGGGACACCCTATATATTTTCACAGAGTTTGAAAGAGCTTGTTATTTTGAGTTCATACATACTGACTTGAGTGTGAAAAGATCTGTGAAAACGAGGAATATAGCACTCAATCAACCTCATTCGAGATTTTTGCATTAGAGCAAAAACTATTCAGATGAAATAATTGATGTATGCATAGTAATAAATAAACTCACAATTTACAAATTGTACAATCCAAAATGATTCAATCAAGTGAAAAAGGGCGTATTGAAATCAATATGATGATCGGTTATGGTGATTGTGAAATTTATTTCCGTCAATCAGAATTTGACACTTGGAGAACAGTAGAGTACTCGTTTATTTATTACTATGCATTCAAACAATGATATCAATCAGTTTATCTAAATAGTTTTCTGCTCTAATGCAAAAAACTCAAAGAAGGTTGATTGAAGTGCTATACATTCCTCGTTTTCACAAATTTTTCTACACTTAACTCATTATGTATGAATTCAAAATAGCAAGGTCTTTCAAAATCTGTAAGAATATATAGGGTGTCCCATTCAAATCGAAGAAGTTGATGGCATATCTGGTAAAATCAGAAGTATATTATTAGCCAAAAAATGTACATGAGGTGCATTTTGTTCCATTGCACTTACCTGCAAATGTTCATCAATATCGTCCGTTTCGTTTAAAAGATATTTACTTGGTTCCATAGTTTATCCCAAACCTGTACAATCGAGTATATAGCTGAAGCATGTTGAAATCACGAATCCAACAGTCAAACAATCGATTCATCATCGAACTATGAACATTCCAAAATGTATCATTCAATACTTATAACTTCTCATCTTCTCATATGATGGATATCATGTGGCACATCTTTCAATTATTCTATGAGACTGCATTCTGAATTGAACTAGTCAAACTACAATTGATAGGTACCCATCAAAAAGAAAGCATTGGTGACAGGTTGGATCAAGAAAGCACTTTCAATCTGTCTTCAAAACTAGTTTTCCAAAACTAGGTTTCCTCCTGAAGAGTATGGCGAAATATAAAATGAAATCATATAGAAAATCTTCTGAACGAATCATATCGAAAGCCTTTATGTCATACTGATATCACTCGGATATTATATGGATCATAGTCATGAGGAAGTAGCAAAGAGAATTCATGTCTGATCTCTTTCATTCCACGACCAGAAATGCAGAACAAATATTCTTCTCCATTGGAATTGAGGTTGTAAGATCTTCCAATTCCACAATCGAATTCAAATCGAATCAAAGTTCACAGTAACCAACAGCTTCCAAATCATGACTCAAAAACTTCATTTAGAGTTGGTCCAACTTTGCAGTTCCTGTCTTCTTTGCTGTAAAGTATTTGACCTCGTGTGGAAAAAAGTATATAGTATATATATAACCCTAGTTGGATGATATGATATCCAGTTGGTACTGATTGATGATCATTATGCAAACTGTTCACCTTCTTATCACTTTGCATGCGTTACCTCCTGCATATTGTACTTCAACGAGTTGACAAGAGGACAATTCAATCTCATCGTTTAACACTTCACAGCTGATTCTTTTGATAGATGATGCATACATCGGGCCACCTTTGTCATCCAGTACCCGTGCTACCAGACAGTTATTTATTATCAAAACAAAATAACAATCCGGTGGAGATAGGCGAAGACGCCAGCAGGAAAGTGTTTAGAGAATAATTGCAATGCTTGAGGCAGTGTGAGCGCATACCAAATAGTAGCTTAATCATCTTCAGGGTCGGATTGCACAGAAACAAAAAAAATTAAACTTGATAAATATGGTAGGTTGACAGTGTATTATTTGAAATAATTGATTTTTCATACACTTTACATATCATTAGATAGAAGTCTCAGCTCATCATCATCTGATGAAATCTATAAATAATCATGACTTTCTCTACATCTCTGTTCAGGATATTTTCGTAATATAATGATAGAAAAATATTTTCTTTCCTATGGTTCGTTTGGGGTCTTTTTGATGTACCAAAATATTGATGTGGGAGAGATCTGTATGGACGATAGACTAGTTAATGAAGATACAAGTCCGAAAGTGAACCTGCAAAGAAAAAATCCGCACGATCAATGTCTAGATTGAATCAATATCTAACTGAAATGAAGATCTCGATGAAATGAAGAAAAAGAGAGATAATCAAAAATGACTCGGCATGAAGAAAAAGCTTCTTTGAGAGAGTACAAAAGACAGCAGAAGAGAGGTGATAAGATCATGGAAAAGGAAAGAAGACATGTGGGGAGGATGAATCGGATAAAATCAAAAAACGCTGCAATACACAATATAATATGCACACAATTATACTATAGCTTTCTATAGACATATGTGGAACATATAAATTGAAATTGATATATCTGGATTTTATATATTTGCATATGCTATATATTTGTTTTTTACATTTTCGGATGTTATATGTATATGTTGCTTGTTCGTCAATAATGACTACCAGGTATTTAATGTCTTTGACGTGATCGATTCATGTGCCATCTTAGTCCACTCCTTTCTGCCGGTGCTCATTCGAGGATTTGGATTTTGTTGAAAATGATTTCGATCTTTAGCAGTCGAAAATATGTTAATTTATGTTAATGTATTGGCATATGCATAAAATATCATGCTGATCCAAGAGACGAAAGTGACATCTCACTCTGGATGAGACCGAAAATATCAGGTGGGGTCGGCCAAGAAGAGAGTATTTTGGGGAATGTCTAGCAACAGAGGGATTTAGAGTCTCAAGACTGAATCTGAAGAGATGTCCAGAAGGACAATAATTCTATTGAAGGATGATGGTAATTCAAAATCAATAGATAATAGACCTCAGATGATGAATGCCTGAGAAACAATGCCTGACAAATTAAATGATTGTTGTAGTGACGAGACGTAGCTCATTTTAATGAGAAGACATCACGAGTATGCACCGTGCTTTAGTACTATGATTGCACGACTTATCATCTGAAAATGGTAATAATTGGAGACTCCAAGCTGTGGAGATGAAGGAAACCTAAAAACTTTATGGAGCTATGAATGATGGAAATCTTTCTAATGAAAAACTGCAGTCAACCTTTCCATACTAATAGCGTGAAATTTTTTAGAGGGAGAGATTTTGTAGTGAGGAAAACAACGTGAGCTGATTTTCACAACTTCGGACACCTGCTGCATTCACGAACACCATCAGCATGGTGAAACGTGCCGAGTACCGCTCTGGTCGCCGTGAATTGTGGGTTCGACTATTGATTAATCTATCGACGTTTTTATGATTATCAAGGACAAAATATCAGGATGCTAGCGGTGATTGAATAAGATGCGGAAAGATGACTGCGCTCTGCTGCGGGTGTGGTCCAACTGCATTTCAAGCTGGGATCGTAAAACAGAAAGTGGAAAAATGTTACGGTTCACCAAGGATAATTCTGCTTTTTCCAGCTAACATGCCATAAATTATGTTAATAGCGACATTTGAACGACTTCGTACGCTCACGTATTCGGCTTGGAATCGATTCAGTAATGAATCGATGTCCATTGGAGAAATCCAAAATACAACTTCGCCCTTTCATGTTTTCAATGATTATCATCGTCAGGTTGTTGTGCATAATATATATATACATATTGTATCGCCCTATAAGCAGACTTCTAGTTATTTTCGAAATACCATGAAGGACCTTTGAAAATCAAATTCTGCACTACAGTGGGAAATTTGGTATTGGCCTTTCTGTTTTGCCTGCCTTCAAGAAAATTCTACTGCTAAATAGCCGGAGTCTGATCAATTAGGAATTACCACAACAAACGAAAAGGAAATTCATTTCCCAGCTTTTTGTGTGATATTTTCTCCTTGTTTCTAAAAAATAAAGTATGAGTTATTAAAAATTATTTCAATATATTTGTAATGAGAACAGATTTCGCGATCTGTCCCAAAATGTCACTGTGCTTGAAATTAAACCTTCAGATACCTGAAAGAGAAATTCTCTATTTGTCAGTGACAATTTGTTTTTGAAAAATTTGGAAATACAATTATATATTCAATAATCTATATATGTAGTTATCTTGGTGGACGTTTCGGGAACGAATCTGCTCCTGTTCTCAACACAGTTGATATAGATAGAACTTAGCACCCACTTCTGAAAATGGAATATGAAAATGGAAAATTCATATCTTGTCACTGCGAGAGCTTGCCAAGGGTTAGGGTTTTTGGCACTGTGAAAGAATAAACAGAACCCAGATTCTTGTATAAACTGAAATCTACCCTGTTGACTCTTACAGTAGTTACGCTGCTATACTAATCAACGGAGGTGTTTAAGTGATTCTGATGACAGATGTGAAAGGTCAGGAAAAGTCCTAGAGACAGCTCAAGATTCATATTTGATCAGAGAGTAATATGGTAGGAGATAGATATTGCTGTATGTGGTATTTCAAATCATTGTTCATACTTTCTAATGTTCAGGTCTCCAATGAATTATTTGCAGTAGGAACCATTCCCAACGGTTTGGACCAAATATGCGCATACAATATTTTTTGTGGTAAATCGAAAGCTTCTTTCTCGTATTTAAGAATCACGCGATCATCACATCAGTTTCGGAATTGTGTCAGTACTAACACTAAGCGGCGTGGCATCAATATCTCCGTTAAAACCTGATGAGTGGATGTGTTTCCTCTATCTTTTCTGATGTCTCAATCTCTACAAAATAATATCCGCTATACAGGGCAATCCATTGATTTATAATTTTCATAAAATTTTTGGATACCACATGAAAAATGTCAAGTAACAGGTTACTGTATATATGTTACTCTTGTGAGAACAGTGATAGATATTCATAGCGAGAGTTCCGAGTTTCCATAAGAGTTCCGAGGGTACGTGATTCAAACTTCCAATGCCAATTGGCAATCTTCATTTTTGACAGATATCAAATGTCTCGTGACCTCAGCTATATATAAAAACTTCGGTTTCGACGATTATTACATTCAACCCTCAAATTTGACTTCCATCCATCAATTCACAAACTTCTCATATTGTTGTGTGTGTGGGCCTGTCTCCTGATGATGGCGAGAATTTGAGGTCATGAATTCCAGACCCTACATACAATTCGTTGTGATCCAAATCATGACTTGAGAATTCCAAAAAAAAAGCTGTTGCCCTTCCAACTATGGTGCTATATCTGTGGAAAGGAATGGTGTGAAATATGGTTATCAGATAGAAATGAATAATCATGAGGTTGTTCACGAAACTCAAACAGGAAGACCATCTTGGTCTCAATATCATACTCATGAATTGACGTTGATAACCACACTTCTTTGCTGGCTCCAATTCCAGATGAAATCACGAAAGAATATTGAAAAAAATTCATTGTTTTCATAAATTTGATGAACTTTTCCCAAGATTCTTCATATCCATGAGTGAAATTACATTCAATTGAATTCATTGGACTTCCATTATTTGGGTTAATCAGTCAATGGAATGATAAAATGCAGCGTTGAGAATAACTTTAATATTAATTGTGACAGTAACTCCCAGCTACAACTCAAACATAGTATTACTTCAAAAATTATATAAATGTTGCCACTCGATCTCAATGAACGTGAACTAAAATAATATACCGGGTCAAATGAATACTACGAATTTGATTTCTAAACAATTACTCCTATGTATTCAGAAAGGCTCCTACGAGAATTGAATTGAATTATTATATTCCATGGAAACTCCATATTGCTAGCGTTCTACCTCTGCGTTTTGTTAATCCAGTTGCTAGATGAGGGTGAAACTTCAATATAATCGACGGTAATACTGTTAATACAATTAATACAGGTAATACAGTTAGACGTTAACATTCGTAGTACCTTTTAAAGTCATCAGTGAAATGCTCAACTTCTATTCAGGAATTGACCTTGGTTGGAAATTATTTGGAAAAAAGCGCTCAGTGATAGCCAATTTATACCCAATACCATAAAAAATGTTCAAGCCGACTAAATTCATGTTTGGTCAACCTGAATCGTCAGATTCCATTCGGGATATTGAGTATCACGTAAAGATGCAATCATTATAGCACTTGAATGCAGTTTCTGACGAATGATATTATCACATGAATATTTTGAATCGGTCAATTGGAATGTTTGAGTATCTACATGAACGATTTTGGCCGAGATCATATATAACAGTATGACACATATTGTAGATTTATCTTGCTCGTATGATAGAGTCTAGACCAAACAATTCAATTCTTCATTTTTCATAGCCGGAAGAATCAATATAAACTTGAGATCTCATTGAGAAAACTGTCGTTTTAAGGCGATAAATAAAAAAATCTCGTTCCAATATCAAAGTTATTCAACCGATTCGATCTTCCATCTAGTTCTCCAGTATGTTGCAATTCCCAAATAACTCGCAGTATGTAGGTCTACTGAACATGCTGTTTTTTTCTTCACCGCACCATATTCCAACTACTTAACACTGCCCACAATTGCAATGATATAATCTCTCCGTATAACACAACCAAATAAAGGAAGAAGGATTCAGTGAAGTCGTAATTTTTATCGTGTTCCTATATGAAGCACCATCCCAAGAATAGGTATTCTGTACCTACTTACGTAATTGGAAAAATTCATCGCTGCAAAACTAGCGTAATATGAGAAGATACAACTTGTATACGTGTTTCTATTGAAATTCCTCAGGTCATGGTGACACTAGCAGAACAAATGTGATGGTGGTACAAGAAGGGGAATTCTGGGCGGAGTTACTCCTATCGAAATACTATCGCTTGCATGATCTGATTTATTTGTTCATTGTGCAGAATCTCGAGAAAAGTAATTCATTGCATTATATGAAAGTACTGGTTACCGTGACATTAAATTTGAAACAAAAAATTCTGAATATGTGTGTGGTTCTCTCACACGACCTATTCAATCAGTCTCACTGATTGTCATTCCTGATTCTTTCGTCTCCAGTTCTCGATCATGTGTACATTTTAATATTGTACAATGGTTTTTTTGCAGTTATCATGCGATGGGTTTTTTTCGATATTTTTTTTTTTTTGGTATTTACGTATTTCGACCTCAGGAACCCGAATTCCACAATGAAAACGTGCGCAAACTCATATTTTTCGCGATATTCCAGGAAAAAGTATGAAAATTACCCTTCGAGTTTAGGCCTGTTTTGGGTAGGCACCATAGCCAGTCGAAGTTTCATTTCTCACATAAGATACTCTTTATATTTTCCTTACATATTCTAGAAGCTGAAAAGAAGGAGAAACATCCTCTAAGAAGTTTGATTGATCGTCTTTAGCATCTTTGATGAATCCCTCTTTCTTATGGACGGCGCTGTCAAATGTGCATCTGTGATATTTTGACTCACAGAACTAGTGATTCTGACGTAGATTCTCATTTGACAGCGCCGTCCATATGAAAAATGCTGATCCACCTTCCTCCAAGATGCTTAAGAACGTTAATTCAACTAATTCCAGGATATTTTCCATTTTTTTCGACTTCTTGAATGTTCAAGGAAGGTATAAAAAGTATCCTGTGTGAGAAAAGAAACTTCATGCCTACCCAAAACGAGCCGAAGAAAGGAGGTTGATCTTCATACTTTTTCCTGGAATATCACGAAAAATATAAGTCTGCGCACGTTTTTATCGTGGGTTCCTGAGGTCGAAATACGTGAGTGCCAAAAAAAATCCAAAAAAACCCATCGCATGATGAGTGCAAGATTACCGTTTTTGAATCTGTCGCAGTGCCCTTTTCCGAGTCAACCTATTGAGGATTCCTAGGCTCCACCATATTTTTCTTTCGATAATTCTGGGAACAAACATACACTTGCCTGATTTGCAGCAGGAGGTATTTCTGAAAGAGTTAGTCCTGAATCATTTTCACTGCTGATCTTGATTCCTTGACACGTTTGACACAATCTGAATAGAAAGATCTATCATCTATCATCTACTTGAGATTTCATATTGTTTCATCAGGTGAGGAGATGATATCGAAGAGAAACAATTTACCTCATAGTTCATCGAAGAAAATAGCCATAAAAAAATTTATTCTCGTGATTTAGGTATCAAATTGACCTAGAAATATTGATGCTCTAGTATGCAATGAAACTATATAGCAGCGAGAAAAAAACTGAAAATAATTCAGAAAATAAAGAATAAGAAGTATCCAAAGAGCCATCGTACAGTTGTAATGATGATCCCATCAAATTCGACAGTTTTGAATATCGTTTTGGGATTTTGAATTTTGGTGCGATCAATGTCATGGCTCCCCAGAGAATATAATTCATGCTCCAGCCTTTTCACTTCATCTTCAATAGATCTTCTATTTTTCCACACATTTTTCCACGCCATTTGGTTGAAATTGTGGAACTCCATTTGGAATCTTCAATTCATTCAGTTTTGGTCATGAATTTTATGATTTCCTTGCAAAGACTTCTCAATTCATGTAATTCCACTTCATAATTTCTGTTGAAGTTCTGGATTTCTCAGAGCATTCGTGGTTGAGGGCAGTGTGTAAATCATCAATTGGACGCATTTTCTTCGACGAAAACCAAGAGCATATCATTTCGAATCCAATAACCACACAGTAGGATCAATCACTATTACCGTGGAAAATTTATTCATTATAAGAGGTTAGAAAAAAGTTGAAGGAATATTTCCCTTATACCTCAATCATTGAGAAGAGATAATAAAAAATAAATAAAATGCGAATTCAATTCGAAATAGTTGAGAACCCAATGAATAAGATTATTTTTTATTCAGGTGTAAGTTTGAGTTAAGACTACCGACCCATAATTGCGAAGTTTCTGAGAAACGTATATGTACCTAACCACTGGATCTGTTATCATTCTGTTTCGAACATCGTCCAATCGACTTGAGGAATCAACAATAACATTCATCTCATTGAGAATTATTATAGTTATATCATATAAATAGTCATATATTATATTATAGTGCAGAAGTTTATGAAATGCTTGAAAATGAATTTTTATCGTAACTCTCTTGTCAGAAGGGTATCGGCCGATAATGGAACTCTTGGACGATGATAAAACTGATTGAATTCTTACTTTCACCTACTACAATCGGAATGAAATTATTTGTAGATTCATGCAGTAGTTCATTAGTCTCAAGATACAAGTTCCGAATAATGAGTTCTAGGACATAAGAATCGAGACACTATTCATGAGGAAATGTCATATCATAGGGATATATCAATTCCATTGGTAGATTTTCGAGTTATTCTTAATGTTATGAGCATATTTTTGTTGAATTCTGGATTGACAAAAACTCGAATATGAGAGCTGAATATGGGATGAATTATTTTCGTATTGTAGTTATTCAATAATGACAACAGCCTCATTATATTTATTTATTGTTGAAAATTCTTGATACACATGCGTAATGTGAATTTGTCATAAGTTTCAGTTGCAAGAGATAAAATTTCATACGACTCTCCTTATGATTGAGACTCAACACAAATGACGATATACATAGACAAAATCCAATTGAAAATTATTGCCAGAACTTTCTCAAAACTGGGTAATTACTACGCAGAAGTTCATTACGTTAAACTCAATTAATCGATAAGTATATCATTCTCAGAATTCAATATGTCATGAATTTGCTTATGCAGGAAGTATTATTTGGTTTTTATATCATGTTGAATGAATATTCCATCCTGAAAGAAAAAGAATCTATATTTCTGTTACTTTCTGGGTCGATTGAGTATGAAAAATTAGTCGATATGCATTTCTTCGATTCAGTTATGGTGATCCATTCTCATATATCGTGCAGCAATGAATAAATCTTCTTCCACACTTCTCATAACCATGATCTGAGATGAGAGATTATTATATTCATAAAATTTCGAATATCGAATGGAAATGTCACGAAGTGAACTCAATAACGGCGATGAAACAGAATAAGAATGCGAAAAAACGTTGTATTACAATAGTTCTCTGGAAAGGTGTGACTAGAGACAGTCTTTCAAGCTATTCTTCAAGGATTTTGAATTGTTCATGACTTGTTGAATATCGAACATAATCATCCCACAGGAATTCTTCAGATCATCATGAAGGTGAGATACTCGCTCGCTAAGAAATATTCTTCTTTCGATTAACACGCTGAGGATTTCATTCATATATTTCCAAAGTGGATTCCAGTGAAGCAGGCTTGATAATAATGTTACCAAGCACGACTATATAGCAAGCTTTGGAACTGAAAATGTACAAATGTTAACAAAACGCTCCATCGCAAATCGCTCAACAAATCGATTAGATTGTTCAACTGGTTCGATTTTCTGATTGACAACTCTGGCATAATTCCTGCAACTGAAAAAATCTATTTGGATGAAATATCATCTTAGTGCTTCACGATCAATTCTGTTCAATAGTTAATAAAAATTTAGAGAGGTATTTTGGTTTCTATTTGAGAAATACATATTCCATCCATATTCAGTGAGAGAGTGAGAAGCGAAATGGAGCTTCTATCATGAGATGAGTATTTTTGAATACTAAGGAAATAGCGAAATCTTGAAGTTCAGAGAGCTGTTTTTCGTGAACAGCTTGACAAGTAGCGTCCATCCGAATAGGCCATTTTTTTCTTTTTTCAACTAAGGCTAGAAGACCAAGTTGAATTTCAAAATTCATTATTGATGAAAGTTGTTTCCATAAGATCCCAATTTCCTGAAGGAGACTATCTATAATGACAGAACAAATAGTTTGAAAAATACCTTATAATATCAACTAACTTTATTATATTCGCACACAATTCATAGTATCGTTGAGAAGATGATGAATATTCTTCAAAAATATATATAATACCACCTAGATTGGGATTCGAAAACGAACAAAAAATGTTTCTGAAGAATCTATTTGCAATTGCAATGTTCCTTATGTTCTCTGCATTGATCTTTGCATTGATATGGGATTGAAGGTGTGCTTTAGAATAATCTTAATAATTGAAATGAAATTTCATTTTGAAATTGAATGGTTTCGTGTTCAATGCTCATCATTTCAACGTCAGAAAATCATCTGCGACTTTTCAACTCTAGTTCACAACCATTTGAATATGTCAAGGATTGCGTAAATCATTCAGAAATTTCATCGAGATACATTGATATCAGAAATAGCGTGATTCGACCTATATGATGATTCAACAAATGTCGCTTTGATTGACAAGGTCCGTTCTCACAATATTCCATTAACTAGATTTCAACATCTCTGTGATCTCATTATGGGTCATCACGTATATCGTGTGCGTATATGCATGTACTTATACGGAATTCGACTGGAATGTGTGGAGCCATTCATCAAAAATGGAAAGTGATCACTTCATCGCAATGTTTCTATTTATCGAATCAGACAGTCGACTGAATGAAATGAACTTCTATTTTCTCAAAGACAGAAAAGCTTCGGTCGATAACCTTTTGGATACTTTCCAAATAAGGAGTTTCCTCTCTTTTCCATGCATAAATCATACAAAGAGGTGTTGGAGATCACTCGTGAAACTCATGTGAAGTGTTCTTCATTATGACCAGTGATTCCTGTTTGCTGTTTCGATACTATCACAAGTAGTTATCAGATTCGGGTATCTGAAATAATGTATTCGTATCTAGATTTTGTTGGAACCGACTGGTTATTCAACGAAAAATATCAGCAGATTCTTTACGGACAAACACCACTACGATATCTTCACGACTTTTGCGAAAACAGTCGGGGACAATGATAAATTCCTTGGAAAGTCACAAAGAATCTGATTTCGAAATCATGAATGATGAGTATTGTGGATGAAGAAAAAATTTATGGCAGAACATGATCACTAAGGAATTGAGATATTACACTTAAGAGAATTGAGACTTCAGTACTTAAATATGTCCAAATGTATGCCACAATTGGAGAGAGGGGTCATTTTTTGATAGATCGATTTTCTCTAATCTCATTGTTCAGAAAAGACTTCAAGGTCTCCGATAATAGCAAATCTATCTGTTGATCAAGACAAATGGCTTGAAAATATTATCATTTCCTGTTCAATATTATCACTCGCGTTTCAGACGCAATTACCAATTTTATGCTCTTCATCTATGTATCATGGAGACAATTTAATTTATGTAGCAATTCTATGTTCATTCCATTTCTGACAATGGTCGACGTCGTCGTCATCGTCAGAATTGCAAATTGATGAAGGGATAGCTGGAATTAAATTATTTCCACCACCTTGAATTTTTCGAATTCCTGACTGTTGCCATCAAGCAGAAAATATGATGAGAAATTTTCGTGTGAAAGAATCATTGTCGTGAAAGTAGGTAGTATTTGCAAAAACCTGCAGTTCCTTTCATTCGGGTCCAGCTAAATCAGGCCTCTAGTAATATCACTATCAAAATTAACATGATTTCCTGTGCTATAAAAGTACTAAATACCTAATCCTTCCTTCAAAGAGATGTATAGTCGGTGTGAAAATTTATCACCTTCTATTTCATATTGTCTCACCTGCAACAAAAGAATAAAAATAGAATTCCAATAAACCATCATAACTCATTACAGTCCGATTATTATATATCTTGCATTGAAAATGCATCGAAGCGATGTGCAAGCAATTTATTCATGTATTCAGATGTTTTGTAAATTATATATATACCCGTTCAAAAAACGCATTCCTGAGAATGACATCAATGTTGAATGACAATGCATGAGGACAAACGTTCTCAAGAGGAATTAGAATAAGTTCAAACGTTCTCTTCTCATCCTACTCCATCTTCATCTAAGAGATTGATGATTTTCACTAATTGGAAGCAGAAAAATCGACGCAATTGAAAATAGAGTTCCGAAGAAGATTCATGAAACATGATAATAATAATGACTGACGCATCTAATCCACATATGGCTATTGTGGATATTTTCTTCAAGAAATTTCAATCAGTTCAGATGATACTGAGACTATCGCGTCAGGAGTTCATGAATCAATTCTCAAAATGATTTCTTTCAATTTCATACATGACATTCCAACCTTTATCGTTCAATAAGGTACTTGTATCAATCATCTTCACTAAATCTCCATTGTGCTCAAATATTGTAATTTGAATTTCTAGAAAATTCGTTCTCAAAAATGAAAGTGACTGCTGTGTTCGAATGCAATTATCAGTAATACAGATCGAGGTGTAGCTTCAATAAATCATACAAACGAGCATTCCAAATATGTTGGTTCCATGATGATTATTGTCTGTGATTATTATCAAGACTACCCCAATATGGTTGTCTAACGTTAGTGTTGTGGCATGATATTCATCACTTCTAAATGAAGTAATCTAGAGCTGGCATGTTTCATCAACTTAATTAATTCCATAGCATCCTAGGGCCCCATATCCGATCAGAATATTTGACACATCCGAACAAACAGTTGCGAAAGAGGCGTTATCTCTGATAGAAAGTGAACGGTGGTCAGTCGAGAACGTGCCAGGAGGTAGAGCAGTTTACGGCATCCTTCCGTCCATTGTGGATCTGAGCACCGAAGACCTTAACCTATGCCTGCCTCGCTCACGATTATTCAAACTAAGCATCCGGTTGCGACATGCAATGCTTCAATTGAACTTTATTAACGATTGCAATAACGAGTAAATTCCGAATGTGGGACGACGAATGGGGTTAATAATAATCAGGCTGATCCCTTCGACATTCTTACATAGGTCAGTTTTTATAATTATAGTCCTAGGATTCACCTTGAATTCTGCAGGAGCATCCGAAAGTTGAAAATGGGCTACAGCAGAAGAGCCCATCAATAATTCTCGACTGAAATCAGGGAGAGATAGTAACATAACGATGATAAGATATTCGAATTTATTTGTGAATAACAAGTAGCAAAAATTTCCCATGACAAGAAGAGAGAATTCAGTGACAACGACAAGGAGTCGACATGCACATCAAAAATGTAGAAAAAACAAGACATGATTATGATTGCAGTATGAACCTCGTTATTGTCATCAAATGGAAAAAATAAGAACTAAAGAACTGCGTTCGTAGATTTCAAATGATAATCATCATGGATAACCTGAAATTGTCTTCCGTCAATGCACAATTTGGCATATTCTGCTTGTCCTCAGATGAGAAGGCAATGGGGCCAAACGGAATTCCTTCTATTCTTCTCAAGAAAAGTGCTCCAGAACTAACACCAGTTCTTTGCAGGTTATTCACCCTTCCATACAAATTTGGCGTATTCACTCCGAACTTGAAGAAAGCTAGATTCCAATCGGCTTCAAAAAAAACACGACGACCATCTGTGATATCTCCAAAGTATTTGACCGAGTTTGGCACGAAAGCCTTATAGCAAAACTTCCATCATATATTATACCACCGCAATCATGTATTTTTCTATCGAGTTCCACAAGGATCTGTTGGTAGAAATTTCGGAAAGTCATAACTGATGACTTCGTTTGATTGGTGATACTTGATTCGTCGCAAGACTTGTAGATCTGAGTGTCATCTGTATAAAAATGAATTGATTGATTGAATGCGTCGATTGAAGATATCCCTAAGAAAAGATATGTATATTGTGAATGATTATGTGCCTCAGATGGATCCTTGAGGTATACCAGAGGTGATGCTCAGTTCACTCGACACTTTATGTTTGTATGTATGTATATATATGATTTGAGCCCGATTCATCTAGTACATTTTCCTCGAAGATAATGCAGTTTCTCAGAAACATATGTTGTGAAGTTTCGCCAACATAATACGATGAGTCATTATATCAAAGGCTTCAGAGTAGCCTAGAAATACGAGCGATATGAATGGGATGATCATGGTTATCAAGAACTTCAAGATTCCTAATACTGTGTTTATGCATTCTATTTCAGAATATCAATCAACAATAGTCCCTCAGGCTTCAATTAGTTGAATCCATCATTGATCCGCTCATATTTGCTGTCTGTTTCTATGTGATTGTAAGGAGATATTCTTCACCTATGGCAAAAAGGAAATACAGATGATGTAACGATTTCATATTTTTTTCATGATATGTGCTTACGAAGAAACCATTACGTTATCAATCACAAATTCAGTAATTATCTTCACGCGAATATCTATCGCTTCATTGAAATTCGCTAATAAGTACTGCGGAGGCAGTCTAGGAATATCCTGAGAAATATGCGTTTCTTGGACAGGATATTGCAGAACATCGTTAGGTTGATCATGCGATTGGGAGATTCGATCCACAGATAATCTACCACAAATAATTCCAATACAAAATATTCGAATGCAACTATCAATTGTCCTCAAAGATAAGGTTTGAAATAGGAAATGACTTCCGAATAATTGTTCCAATACAATACATCACAATACATGAATACAAGGATGAGATCAAACATGAAAATCCAGAGATAGGATTATATTTTGTTGTGTTATTTTTGTTATCTATTGGTATTGCTAGTCATCTCTTTAGTTGCCTCAGAAGCTCCCGAAGGACTTGTGCGAGTAGAGATCTACACATTATAAGTGGAATGTTATGTTATGTTATGTATGTTATGTCATTTGTTATAATTCTACAAAGAAATCATCATATACATTTCACAGACCATGAATAAACCTGAATCCAATGTATCTGGAACCTTTGATATCATAACCTCACATCAGTATTCTGTGATCTTTAGCTTTGACAAGTCATCACGATAACAAACCATGCATGTTGTAATCTCTGATAGTGATACTAGAGATGCCTGTCATTGTTCGTGACTTCTTTGTCGCTTTCTGTGACTAGTAACCTTTAACATGTTTCTAGGCTCAACCTGATATTCGTAAAGTAAAATAGCCCTATCAACTTTGTTGTTATTCATGATTTTTTTTTCTTTGTCGTATTTCCAGCCTCAATCCACTTTACACGTTGTCGGTTGCGGCCCCATCACCCAGTTGATGATCATATCAATATTATATCTCCACCACAGGGCCCTTCTCAATTGATAATCTTTTTCTCTCGAATATTTGACATTGTGGGTCGGTAATTTGTTGTGACGGTCGTCATCAATCTATAATTTCTTCACTTTATGTGATTAGACTAACTTGATACTTCATTAATTATTTCAACTCCATCGTGGAGCATTTATATAGGTCGGTTTTTATAAACCCATACCTGAAGCATATTCCCATTGGTCTCGTCCTAATGGGTTCTATATTGATTTTCGTGGATAATTTCCATATGTCTTCTATCTTCAAATGATGTTCTCCTGATTCCCTTCATACCTTATAGAACCTGTACAGAAGTTATTCTGCCAGACCATGTAACGTTTTTTCATCGTCCTAATAATTCTTTCTCTGAGGGACTATTTGAAAGTTATAGAATTGATATCTCAGTGGATCTGTGAATGATGAGAACTGCCTTCTAGAATCATTCCGTTCGTGTCATTGTCTTCATGATAGTTTCCTTTCATAGATTTATATTCAGATTCTTGCCTGTTCGGTTACCGTCCAATTTGAATAACATGATTTATGGTATGTTGAGGACCTGGAATGTGATAGGTGGATTATATGTATTTATGTTATACATCCTGGTGAGGTCCATGCAGAATTTTTTTCAGGTGACTGATTCGAAGTGAAGTGAATATCATATTGTGGTCTTGCGAAGACTATAAAAAAGAATACGTACAATCGATTCGACTGAATATAACACACATAGTGATTCCAAAGTTCCGGATATAAAAAATAAACTATGAGAACTACGTGAAAATATACTATAGAAAACTATACTAGATATAGTATAAACTGACAAAATAATTTAGAAATAGACTGATGACTCTCTAGACATTATCATGATTGTTGAAGTCCGTGTAGGAAAAGCGGCCGTCAAGTAGCTAAATTAAACATTCGACTGCAAAGTACAAACATATAACACGCTAACGCTATCGGATCCGTGAAACGTCAATTTTTATGTTAGTCGCTAGAAAAATTTATTCCTTCCATATTTGTTCAGATTCGCAGAAATCATCAGGAATGTCTCAGTAAATGACTTGTCATATTAGTTACTATGATGGAAACTCTTCCTAAGTTATCTTAGATAAGTTCTCGAAATATTCACCATAGACATTACATTTTGTAGAGATTTTTCTGGGAATTCTTGAATGAACAATTGTAATTCTATATCATATCTTGCGTTATTCAAGAACCTTTATTTCTACTAAATGACAAATCATTCAATTTAAGCTCTGATACTGAAGAGGGTATATCTATCATATAAGTATATATTTAATCGATAATAACAACCTATATGTGAAAACAGATTGAAGAAGAGGACATAAGAGCTAATTCCATTATTTCAATGACCTTACTAAAATTAGTCCTTGTCATGATGTTCAATAAAACTAGTCACTGCCAGTTTAATTGTTTAAAATATCAATTCAATCAATCTCTTGAGTGATTTCTCATCTATCGCCGTTTGATCAGATAATAAAGTGGTTCCGATAACTTCCATAAAGTTGATTGCATACTGGCTGAATTCCTTTGATACATGAAGTATGAATCAGTCGATGGAACCTATAAATTTCTCCCATCGAATGAGTCTGTAATTAACGGAAACAAGATAATCGCCTTGGTACTTATTACCGACTTACCATATTCAAGAGTCATATACGTCAAATAAGTTAGCTTGTTATCTCATAGGTCATAGCTTATTTGCAACGACAACTGCATAACAATATCTAACAAAAACGATTTCGATTTGAAGACACGTAAATAAACAAATACTGAATATCCTATTATGTGGGGAGAATGCGAGGTCAGAAGTCAGCAACTACATGATTCTATATTATCAGCAGTAGTAAATATCAGATGGAATGAATGGAAGAGTTGTCAGTCTTCTGAACTAGGAAAGTGATGGAATATAACTACAAATTGATGCAATTATGTGTTGTCGGGTTACACAAACAATAATGAACTATTTAGCGAATTTAGCGAATTCTGCGATTCACCTCTGGTCTCACATTATTGGACGCATTTCCATCTTCCGCTCCTCGAAGATTTTTGGCAAATTGAATGTAAGCAAGCTCTAGAAACCATTTCTATTGAAAGTAGATACATTTGTGATATAATGGTACGTATACATAAGTATGCAGAAATTTTGCATCTTTCGTCGGTTGAACGAACAGTCTCTTAGACCTCTTCGGCTCAGCTCACGTAGCTTTTCAATGTTTCATTCATCCACAGATTTGTTGAGACCGGATATTCTGTTCTGATATGTTCTCAATAGGATATTCAGCCTGCAGTGTTTTGTTTGCAATCAATATTTTTTTAAATACTGTCTGTAAGGAGGTGGTACATTCATTTTCCAGCTTTTTGTGGGATTTTCTCTCCTCGTTTCTAAAAAATAGAGTAGAAGTTATTGAAAATTATTTCAATATATTATATAATATCATACCGGTGTAACCATCAGGCCTCTATCAGTAAGGATGAAAGAGCATAAGAAGAATATAAAGAAAACATATGTATACTGACAAATCAAAATTAGCTGAACATATCCTAACTGAAAATGGACAACATATTGCCGATTGGGGTAATATTAAGATCATAGGAAAAGAAGGCATTCTCCTGAACGGAGCCAATGATATTGCTTCTCGTTCAGTTGATATAGATAGAACTTGGCACCCACTTCTGAAAATTCAATATGAAAATGGAAAATTCAAAATCAATTGATGAAAAAACCTTGTAACCAGAATTCCTCCGTCTACCAAATTGTCACTCTTCAGTGTCAAAACCAACAACATATTGAAAAATTTTGCGAAGAGAAAAATATTTCAATTGTGTTGAGAACGGGAGCAGATTCGTTCCCGAAACGTCCACCAAGATAAGTAGAGGTTCTATTCTTATTAAATATATTTGTATTCCCAAATTTTTCGAAAACAAGGTGTCATTGACCAATAGAAAATTTCTCTTTCAGGTACCTAAAGGTTTAATCTCAAGCGCAGTGACATTTTGGGGCAGATCACAAAATCTGTCCTTACTACGAATATTTTGAAATAATTTTTAATAACTTCTACTCTATTTTTTGGAAACGAGGAGAGGAAATCCCACAAAAAGCTGGAAAACAATATTTTTTTGTTTGCAGAGCAAATTCAATGTTACTTCAACTTATGGGCCTTTCAGAAACAATTCATCTTGTCTTCTGTTTGGACTCCACACTGTCACACCGTCACTGGTTCCTTCCTCATTCATTCAAGTGTGCCTTGGTGAGACATTCAGTTACTTTGTTCATAAACTATCATAGCCTGTGTGGCCCATATCAGAGCATAATGGATTCAGACAAAGATTGGGTGGGGGCAGAGCTATCATGATCATTTACGGATCTGTAGTCTGGTGGTGAACTGACCGAATTGCAGAGACAAATACCCAGCCATACCTGGTGCTATTCGTAACGCGCCTAGGGCAGCAATGCACTTCCATGACTTCTTCCTCTCCATACCCTCTCGGAGAGTAATGGCGTCAGATATGATGCCAGGAAAGATCAACTACCAAGTGTCCTTCCAAGTTGGCGCTCTTGACAGGGAGCAATTTTCTCTCAAAGAATCTCAAATATGCATGACAAATGTATATTGGTTTACTGATGGCTCGAAACTATGTGTAGGGTGTCGGACTCGATATATATGGGGATAATCCAAAGATAGATCACACCTCCAGCATGGGTATTCTACCCATAATATCCCAGGCAGAGATGTATGGTATTCAATGGGTGGAAGAGAGATGGCAAAAAGCTCCTCAGTCGGAAAAAAGGTTCTTACAGTCTAGCTGCACTGAGAGCAAGAAATTCTGAAGAGACAAGGAGAATGCGATAGCTTCACCCCTCATCTGAATACCAGGTCACACTGGCCAGAAAGAAAAAGGAATAGCACCTTTATGAAGAGTGTGGCCAAAACAACTTTTCTCTTTGACTTGAACAAGAAAAGAGAATCAATTGAACAAATAGAATAATCCTCAAAGAGATTCACTCACAATTTGCCATGATTCATGCTTTGTATTTTTGCAGAAGTGCAGTAACCATAACTCACTATCAAGATGTTTCAACTATGATAGTTATGATTTGTAGTCACATAACCCTTGGGAAAATACTGAATTGAAATGCTGATGATATATAATCCCAGTATACGACGTCAAAAAAAAATTAGGTATGCCGAAACTACCTGCAGGCGGTGAATTAGTTATACAAACATACCCACTGAACTGACATTTGGTAAAACTTAATCGTTTCACGAATTCTTTGAAGAAACCATGATGAAGATCAAAGGAGAGATTAACAGCATTGTTATGTTTCTCATTCACTCTCCGAGTCAACTGTTACATAACAAAACGTGCAGAATAAAAAATATCTTCACGGCACATGCCTACCTCAAGGACACATATTAATTCATATATATGGATTATGGAATTTTCACTCTGACGTATAGATAATGTTCAAGATGGTTATCAAGAGCAAGAAGAACTCTGGTCTACTTTTATATTACCACGGGCAGATACAATCAAGAATTAACTATGGAATTATTGTTTGGGGAAATTCTCCGCCTGCACACAATATTTTTGTAACGCAAAAGAGAATTATCAGAACTATTGCAAACGCGTCAAAAACATCATCGTGTAGAACACTATTTAAAAAATTTAACATTTTGACTCTACCAGGTCTCTACATTCTGGAAGTTTTGTTGTACATCCATAGAAATAAAGAAGTTTTTAAACGAAACCAATCTTTTGATGAATATAATACACGCATCAGAAATGATTTTCACATACCCAAAACACGTTTATCTCTACGTCTGAACTCGTTTGAGATTTTGGGGCTGAGATTATATAATGCACTTCCGGAGTTTTTCAAAATTATAACCAAGGACCAAGTATTCAAACATAAAATAAAACAACTACTTTTCGAAATTAGCCCCTATACAATCGATGAGTTTTTTTCTCACCTACATTAGTAAAAATGTTTTGTATTATTTTTCATCATTGCTGCTTCGTTCACTCACCTAATTGTTTATATACCTCTTATTATTTATGAATGTGTTTGTTACATATTTGTATATCATATCTGTATCTGATATTCACTGACTTGTCCTATTGCTTTTTTTAAGCTCGTTCTAATGGATCAATAAAGAATTGAATTGAATTGAATTGAATTGAAGGAGAAAAGCTGATGTTTGGAAAAAACTTACATTCTGATATTCCTCCAATCAATCTATAGAGGGACAAAGCAGGAGAAAATGGAAAAGAATGAACAATGAAAGGTTCAAAAACTGAACTGCTGGATATAGCAACTCTGGGTACGCTCTCTACAGAACTTGTAGGCCCGTATCTTGTGAATGTGTTGAGTTACGAGTGGAATCAAAAACATCGAAAAAATCAGCCGACCCTACCAGGAAAACACACCCGAATGAACCGTGTGATTTCATACAGTACGAAATATTTCACGTCGTTTTCTAATCCTGTGAAATCAATCTATATATCAGATGATATTTCATAAAAATTTAGCAATTATGATTCTTCCAAGCAAGGTCTTTTATCCATCAACTGAATACGATGAGATTGAGAATCACTCACAAACCAACGCTTAGTAAACTTGATATGTCCCAGTAGACACTAATTCCATGGGGTGAGAGTGGATAACTTTTTTGAACTCACCTATTTTTCAACGTGGATAAATCATTCCGTTTGGAACGCCTTGTTCATAGAATGGTAGTACACAGAATCTCGTCTTATACAATCACTATCAATGCTGGTGTTCCACAAGGATATGTCTTGGCACCAACTCAGATAAGAATTTCTCCAGTCCTTCTTGATGCTCACATAAAAAATTTCTCAAACGATGAACCACGAACATTATTGGATTTCCCATTCTGTTGCCGTAAATCACAATGGTGATGAATATTAGCTAATAATAGATCTCTTTTGAATTACAAATTGACAAGGATCTCTCAGAAACGTGGGTTCACAATTATTCTAATATATGTGGGAGGTCCAGAATTCAGATGACTGCATTCTACATCATTCCGATCAACAGATCAACATAGCGAATCGTTAATTTATACGGCACGAGACGAGATATTTGTGTTAGTTCTGCCACACGGTAGCACGTTCATCGAACATCGATTGACAACAACTTGGATATTTCAATCTGATATTCTTAATTCATTCTAAGTTTCATTCATATCATTAACAACCTATAGAATGAATAATATATACGAGTAAGTTTTGGAGGGTATCTTTGAGAAACCGTGGTTGATTATTTATTATTGTCATGTATGAATCAACTATGAATCGAATGAAAAACTTCATTTGAATGAATTGGGCCTCATTCCCAACTATATATTCATGTGGAGTTCAGTGAGCATTATTCCCCATATCAATGGCCAGAATGTTTGTTATGAAATGACCTCCTCGAGAAAATAATACTCATTAGTTAATAATCATTTCAACAGATTCTATTTCATTTTGTGTGAAAATCTCACGGCTGTTCTCTTCCAATCATTGCAATTTTGAGGAATAAAAATCCATGGTCAATGTTCTCCTAATTTATTTTTTATGTACTAATTATCAATGTTAAAGGTTACTTTATTACTTAATGAATACAATTTGCAGCAATAGAATAGAATCGCATCACACATGAATGCTATATATTGTTATATGGTGTATGAAAAGATCACTTGACATAACCTTGAGATGCATCATTGATCAAGTTTCTCATCTTTCGTGATACATATATCTTCGAAATATCGTACAACTTCAGTAAATCACGAATTCAACAAGATATCATCGTTCAAAATTTCATCACGATTATCATCACCATTTTGAAGAATCCTGTTAGTAGTGGTAGGTGATTTTTGACTTTTCTGGATGTGACAGTAAAACTTATTGTGATGAGAGATGAAATCCTGAATACTGATTGAAACAATCTCTTCACACCTCTATACATGTTGTCTTATAACATTGGTATTTTCAGAAGAAAATCTCCGACGATCATCAGCAATGCCAACGTCTGCGTCATAGGTTTCATAAGGAACCGATGTTATAAATATCGAATAATGGATTCATGGTGGAGACGAATTGGGATTGGATAATAATAATGGACAATGCCAGTGCGGAGGATTCTTTGGAATTGAGTCATTCCTGCTGCAGACCCACGATCTGATAGCGGCTGTCATGTTCGTTCACATCGCGACTGTGTGAATGTTCATTGTGACTCGATCATTTCAGATACGTTGTATAATGTGATCACATAATTACGAAATTGAGTTCAAGAGTTTCTCGAGAACGAAACTGTAACATAACTGACGGAGGAAATCCTAGCAGAAAAGATTAACGAAAAAAAGAAGAGAATTCTGTTCATCGGGATATTCTTTGGCCTAAAATTAGTTCTTCACAGGACTAATTCGGAAAATATGAACATGACAATTCTAAATCAACTCCATCACTCTGATGCAGTTTGCTGTTTTCTATCGATACTGAACATATTATATAAGTTGATGAAATATTAGGCATTCCAGTCATCAAAACAGCTTGAGGGGTCCTAATGCCCCATAGCCTCTTCAGTTCGTGCTTTTCAAGTTTCGTGGGTATTAGGCACCTATGTCTCCACGAGAATTCAGGTCTCATTATGTGAACCAGCATGACATTATTTCTGTCGAGTTGAAGACGAATAAAACTTCTTTGACATAAATAGGTTATGAGACGATTGCATTCTCGAAACTTCTGTGTGGGGCTATTCAGGGATTTACTAGCAAAATCGAGGGTTTTCGGACACTACTATTTCATACATACCCAATCTCCCCAGCAGAAAACTGAGGAGAAGAGGATAATCAAGGATATTTTCATTTCTCGCTTATGTGTACTAGCAGAATAAGGCGAAGGAATTACGCGAATCAGACATTTCTAAAGCTTCATCTGAATTATGATTCGATTCCTCCAAAATTATTGAATGATGAAATGATTAACGTTGGCCAACTCGTCGAATGGAATGATCACTCTTCATGATAAAAAAATATATATTTTGTTGTCAAAAATCCACACCGAATTCAAAAACACGTTCCTCTGGAGGATCTCTATTAGTTGGATACTATTCGCGATTCGAATATGGCAATGTCTGTATGGAATATTTCAGAACGTGAATATTTCTAACCTAGATATCCCATTGGGTCTGAGCATAAGGAAATTAGAATAGTGAATGTACTGATGCGCTTTTGTTTCAACCAATCCGCTTCACCCCTGCTCAGGAGTTTTCCTGAAGATGTCGCTATTATTTCACAACTATTTAGCGTTTCAAATTTCATGGTGTCATACAAATGTTTCGATGACACTAATTTGGATTATTGTATCATGATTTGGACAAGTCTATTTATGCTTTTTCGCAAGATTTATAAACTGCAGTTCTCATTGTGCAGTTCTGCCACCCTAAATTTAGTAGAAAACTAGGGACGCCTACATTATACAGGTAGAACGATTTGGTTGAATTTCTAACATTGCATCGGATGGAAATACGTGCACCAGTCTTATTTCATCATGGGTATGAGGAAAGATTTGATCAAACATGCATTTCATGATGCAAAAAATAATAGCGGCTGTTATCTGGGAGGATGATATTAGGAGAACAATAACATGGTGATGGTTGATGAAGTGAGATTGATATGGTTTGAGCAAATAAATGGGACGCTATATTCACGAGATCGAATCTGATCATCAAAGCTTCAATAACCTCAACAAGCAAGCATCATATAGAAGCTGAATACCTATTGTATCAGTGTATTTATAGTTTAAATCACTGTATTTCAACCCTCTCGTAACTACTTGACTATCATGATAGCTATATGAGAAGTTACTATTCGGATACTGTAGTTGAATTCTCAAATAGAAAATAACCAATAACCCAAAAACTGCAATAATAATCAGGAAAGCCTGAATACGTATTTCGGCAACTAGTTGTCATCTTCAGTAGAACTGAAAAGTAATAGAGATTACCGACTCCTTAGTATCTCCCTTAGTATCCTACGAGAACTATGGAAATCCGAAGTGATTGTCCGTATCCATGTCAGTCTATTCATACGTGGAATTACCGAACCGTGACAATTCGGCAAATCGAATAGTAGAGAATAAGGAATATGTCCAAGGTATTGGATCATCATTTGGTTCTCATCACGATGAACTGAAATACTTGATCCGTCGAAACGATTGTACTTGTGATGAGCAATTTGTTCTTTGAATGTAGTTCCTATGTTCCGACGAGTTTGTCCAATATATTTCAAGTTACATTCGTCGCAATTCATTTTATATTCTCCTGATTTTTGACCAACATTGACTTTGTCTTGAGGTTTACCCACTGTGCCTTTGAATAATGATATTAGAAGAAGAACATAACTATTGAATCACCACCGATGCTTTGGGCTCTAGAAAGCTGTGGAATGAAAATAATGAAATGAGATATTGAGAAGTTTTGAGCGCATGTTTGTGATATCATTGCTGTTGTTCCTAAGGCCCTGTGAATGATCTTATTCAAAGACATTGGATAGATGAAGAACCATATTCAATTGAGAGCAGATTATAGCTACCATATGAGGAATGCTATGAGCTCTGTGAAATACCAAGAGCGCTTACATAAATGTTAGAAAAGGAACCTGTGTCTGCTAGCTATTTTCTCATGAATTTACCCTCATCAGAATTCCATACTGAATCACTTAGGTGCATGTTGTATCGAATTAGTAGAGAAACCTTCAAGACAATAGAGATGAACTCATTCTGAGGACGATTATCAACAAATTGGTGAGATAATAGGTGATCCCTTGCTGAACGCACAAAAAATAATTGTTGTATTAAGAGGTGACTGATCGAAACCATAGATATCAAGTAGAGGGAATTCCATTCCAGTGAGATTTGAATCAAGAATCTTTCGAAATTTGAGTAACACATATTTAGACATTAATATTTCTCATATTTTCCTGCATATTTTTCTTTATGGTTCATTCTCATTGGCCCAGTTCAAATCATGAAACGACTATTTTTGTTCCATCTTCATTCACTATAATATCAAACATATTTCATCAACTACTATACTTTCCATTGGAAAGCAAAGTGAAGCACAATTTTATGATCCAATTATATTGATAATGGTTGGTTTGTATATTCTTGAGCCACTTCCTTCATCGACCAAAGATAGAGAATTATTATGGTTCTGAATTGATAATGATAGGTCCTGAGAAATAACATGTTTGTGACATGTGCGAAACAGACGTAATCAATACTCTTTTTCTAGTCCTTGAATGATTTGAAATACTTGGTTATGTAACACCATTCCTCTATTTTACATCAATATTGAAATCATGACAATATACAAATCAGTATTAAAATATCTTCCATTGCGATGATTCTATTTCATTTTCTTGACATTGGTTTCGCTGAACTCTATTTGATAGTGCATACACAGTCATATGTGATGTCTAATAGTGCAAAAAACTCAACTCACTTCTTCAATAATCACATTTGGAAATATGCAAATTCAGTTCCATACGAACAAGGAGGTATACATCTTACATAATCATTTGGGATACTTTCCTAACTTCCAAACAGCAGTCGATACTTTCACATGTGGACATTGATAGCCATTTTGAAGTTTTAAAAATTTCATGAGTATAGCCAAGCGTTACCAATATGTTTTCATTCTCAATCAGCCTTGTTTCACCATTTTTAGTGGAATTGATGCAGAATGGAAAAAAAACATGACATATCGTAGCTCTCTTGGAGCATTCCTCACTTGTCGTAGTCCAAGAAACACGTGCACTTAAACAGCGTCTCGTAAAACTCTTATCGTAATATACCTATACTATAAACGAAAAGCTATCTTTGAAGTAACTATATAGTAACGGATGACAATCTTGAATATGAATTGACTAGAGCCACATGAAGTCTTGTAAGTTCCATTTCGTTAATTGGAATTCGTGGAGCAATTATAGTGAATAACACAGATATAAACTTCATATACTCGTCTTTCGAAGAAGTTTATAACATAACGCTCGTTACATAATACCCATACTTCTATCTCCAATGTGTAACACACTCATCGGAAAAATACCGTGCGTGATACAAGAAATTCATAGTTTTACTCACAAGGGAAAATGTATGGATGCTGAAGTCTCCTGGTGAATAAATGAATCCCTGGTCAATCGGAATGAAATCTGAAATCTTCTCCTGAAATCTCTGAAGATGAATGGGAGGCAAATTCCTCCAGAAGAATGTATTGAAAATTAATATGCATTGAAATTCAATGCAGAATCAACTATATGATCATCCAATAATAATAATTCATTATCATTTCATCGATTATGTTCTGATGACTCTGCAATGAATGATTTTGAATTTCCATTGGTTATTCTCGAACGTTGCGAGATCAAGTTGAAAGGCACAATAATTAGGAAATAAATCGATCTATCTGAAGTAAACGTTTGATCTTGTGAATACACAATCCGCAACGCAAAGTGCAAACGTGACCAAAGAAAATTCCAGAGATTTACGATCATTCAGAAGATAATTTCTTGCTGTGCTATAACTAATCTGATCTACTTACTTTCAAATAGGGAGAAGGTGATTTCAAGAAATATTTGACCTATACTAGTGAGTATGTAGCCTTTCCTCGTATGATTTTTCGTCTTCTTCTGTTACTGATGCACGTTTCTTGTAACTAACAGAATTATGGAATCTAAATAAATCTATGAGGGGATGTCCAAACCTCATTTCAGTATTCGTTCCGAAAGCTTCGATATCTCTGAACGTACATGACAAGAGCTATTCGTACTATTTTTCTATAAGGATATTCATTCAGTCCAAGATTCGTTTCTGATTACTAATCCTCCAACGTGTCTGATCACATACCACTTTGAGTAACGAGGCGAAAAAAGATACACGTATTCAGAATATAACATCTAGCATATTTTCCCTCCAGCACTTTCTGCAAACGGTTGTAGAAACGTTTCTTGTATGAACGAATTCATCAATATCACATATAAATGAAATGATAACTCGAAGGATGGATGAGAATGGCAAATACCCAAAATATCCTGAATTCAGCATGCTCCATTTTCTAAAAAAAGTTGGGTGTACAACTGATAATCCATCCTTATCCTTGTTCTTCCTAGCCTCCCGTCATCGGACGTCCAATTCAGGTTATTGTCTGAGTTATTTTCTTCCTGAATGTTATTTTTACCTTCCCCAATGACATATTGACTAATGACTCATTTTTCCATTCTTCGTTATTTGTCCTATCAATTTGTTTTGTAGGTTTCCTTCTTCATTTTTGTTATGCTTGTCATTTCTTGTATCGGCTTTGTTATTCTACAGACTCCATCCTGATTATGTAGTCATGCTAGTTCAGTTTCCTCTGTTATTTTGTTATTTTTACTTTTCTCATTCCCTTTCATTCTGTTTTTGTTGAATTTATTATTCTATAATATTTCCTTCATTGCATGTTTCATGTTCTGGAGTTTTTTGTAATGTCTCTCACATTTCTGTGAATATATTCAGCTATGTTTCATCTCATGCATACTTTTTTTTACGTTCTGGGGTGCATTCCATTCAATTGACGAATATTTCGGATAGAAAACAGGTTGCTCCTAATCATTCCGTATCAATTTATATTCAAGGGTAATCTCATTCATTATGTAACAATAATGGGATATTTTCATTGTGCCATTATGCAAAATCACAGACATCATGACTGCATTCAAATGGATCAGTATGCTCATCAGATAATTCAGTTTTTTATATGAAACTTCAAAACGTGTATACGCCAACGCCATTAGATAAACTGGAAGAATCCGAAAGTCGTTTGGAATTCCCAAGAATATTCGGAACTTTTCGTTCCCTAACATAAATATGGAGAACAATCATTAAAAAAAATGGGTAGAATATTCTTCGCAAATGATTCAGACCACAACAACGCGAAACATAATTTTTGCTATTATTGGTCTCCAACAAGACGGTGATTATTGACATTTACATATCAAAGGTAACCAATCGCCCATTCATCAACTGCGATTGCTATCGATTTCATTCAATTAATCACACTGAGAAGAATGAATAATCATTTACGAAATATATTTGAACGTAACTCAATTACTACTACTAATTACGAACTACTAGCCTACTACTATTTGTCGAAAAAAAAAATGAATTTCAAATGGGATTTTGACGCACACGAATGATTCAACGGACACTGTTCCAATTTCTTTCTGATAATCAAGACTCATTCGATGAAATATTGATATGAATAGTATCATCGAACTTGAAATGGTCTCTCAAAATGGAAATACCTATAGGGAGCGAAGAAGTTCGTAACGATATTCAAGACTATATAAACATGACGATGAAGGAAGAATGATCTCATTCCATGAATACCATTCTGATTCTGAATGTTAGTGATAGAAGGTGGTAAAATGAAGTCTTAGAGGCTCCGGAGGAATTGCTATCTATAAGAAATGAAACGGAATTGGAGTGGACTAGAATTCAGGTATTGAAGTGAACTATCCACCGTCAACAATACTAGTCTGAAATGATATCGGTCATCCCTCCCTCCTTTGGAATTGTGTGTCTGTGAAGATTGCATTGATATGACAGGAAGAAGATCATTGGTATTTCACTGTTTTAAAATGCAAACTGCCGGCGCTACTGCAATAAGGAGCATCATGTTCTTACAAGAGAATCTATCGAATAATTGAATTCTAAGTCACTTCTTCATCTCGGATCATTTGCGAAGAAGCACCATAATTACGGTAAACCTGAGATGAACTTTGATAAATCAGATAATTCTACCAAAGTAGGGTAACGCTCGATGTTTATGCAACTATTATTCTTTGTTCGACTCATGATGTTCTAAGCATTTAATTATCTTGTGCATTCTATCTCTGAACTTCGCAGGCTTATATAGAAATAATTATGGAACGAAATGAATGATAATTATCATGAAATTAGATTTATTCACTACGACAGTTAACAACCATATCATAATCATCATGAATGAACAGTGTGTTGAGGAGGCAATCCAAAGATTCATGAAGCTGCTGGATGGTATGTTGTGAAGAGTTTTATCAAGAAATAGTTTTCGGAATTGAGAATAGATTTTTATTTTTCGATCATTGACTTTCAGGCAGATGTTATCTTGCGTTTCAGACCGGCGTTATATGAGCTGTAGAGAAAAATGAATCATCTATAAGCCAGTCCAACGCCCAAATAATACTTTTCAGTGCATGAATTTGGGAATATTTTCAATAAATACAACAGGACCTCTGGTTTCGCAGATGCTATTCAATGAGAACATGGAAGACAAGAACCTCAAGCGTTTCAAATTTTCAAGACACAAGAAATGAATGAAAATATCATGAAACATCAACACCTATTAGAAAGTACATAATGTTCGAACCAACGAAATTCCAAACAGACCATTTCTCGATTATATGTCATATTCCATGAACCGTCTCAACATTCAAAAAACCTTGACAAAAATCAACGAAACTTGCAATTGATCGATATATTTGGTCAATAGAATTTTTCAATTGTAAAACCTTCAATTCTTCTAGATTAGAGCGGCAAATCCTGGTATTTCTGTAATTGAAAAAACACAATACCCACAACTTTCTCATAGTGACGAAGGGATTCTGATTACTTGTGATCGAACATGAGATGGAAAAATTGAGGCACGATATCAGAAAGGTCCTTGAAAAGTTGTGATGGATTTGAGGATTGAGCAGATTTTTTTTTAAGAAAATCGAGAAGCAAACTGAATGAATGGAAGAAATATAAGAGTGAGATATCAATCCATGAGTATAAATGTTATGAAATATAAATGATGGGCCAATCAGGTTTTTGCTTCTTGGAGCCTTATGTCGAAATAAAATGTCGAGGTGTCATTCCGAGATCAGTTTTTTGTCATGTATATTCGAAGCATATAGTATATGTGTGTATGGAGAATACTGTGGACAAGCCACAAAAATATCTGAATAGTGAGAAAGCGCTTCCGCAGATTCATTTCTTGGGAATCTTCATATCTTCTTAGCTGTAATATGGTGAAGTAGTAGAATTATACGTATGTATTCAGATATCTATCTATGAATTTGCATGTTTTTATTTATATTTGTCGCCAATATTCTCTGGTGTATTCGATGTAGTGGGTGTCGAAGACTTTCAAAAATAATTTAATGAATTAACAGGAAGCTTTTTTCAATTACCCATCATATCGTACTCACCTTTGATTCAATGAAAATTATTCTCAGTTATCTGTATTTCCTGACAGATATTCTTCAATGATGATGTATAAACTGTTAGTTATTTCATCTGCACATTATGCATGAACAGAAATTCTTGTTTATATTAGTCACATTAATAAAGAGGCGGATTAAATCACTGTTAAGTAATCGAATATTCTCAAGTTTCCTGTTCAAATTGTAGGTGGGTTATCATCACTTTTAATTTATCGTTATCTTTTTGGTGTGTTTTTATAAGTGGTTTGGCAACTTGAAATCGAAAGTTTTTATGAGGTTATATTTATCTCCTTGTAATTATGTGAATAAGTGGATCACATGATTATACGAAGAAGTAACATCGGCTCCAACATACAACAGTGAATTGTGTTCATAAAGCCCGAAAGTGGATTCGAAATATTCTTGATCATTTTCATTGTATCCTCATTTTTCACCCAATTGACTACCTAAAAATATCCAGATATGGATAACTATCTGATATGATTTGAAAATATCAAGATATAACTGGGATTGTATTCAAGCGATTTTGTGTAGTTTGTTCTTTTACACATCAATTTCCGAAAGTCGCTGAAAGTAGTTTCATATCTGTTCAGAACATCTGATCGAATTGAACAATCAACTGTTCATTATAGAATAGTAGGCTCAATTTCAGGATATTCATTTCTTTTTCGGAGAGCATTTTGCAGAGACGGTGTACAGATGCATTCTCTTCAGGAGGTGATTTTTCTCAAATCGAATATTCTTTCTATAGATATCATATATCATTCTTGGGATCCGGAAGATAACAAAATTCAATTTAAAAAAACAGCGGTATTTGGAGAGAGATATGACAGATTTCCAAAGACACGACGCAGTCTTGTAGATGAGCAAAGTAGTAACCATCAAACTGACAATTATCCCAAGTTATATATTCAAATAGTTATACATAAATATAGTAAATATAAATTAATGATACTTCATGAAATTTCAATCTCTTCTGGAAATCTTAAATGTCACCAAATTACTTGGATCTGCTACACTCCAATATAGTAGAAGGTCTTTTCTATAATAAAACAGTTCCCACATGATCTACTACTTGAAAATTTTTTCGAATTTGTCTGAGCCATTAGCAGTGTTAGTAAATGATACTTGTGAATATCAGGAAGCCAAAGATACAAGAAGCAATTTTTTTTGGAAGCGATGAAAAAGTGAATATCTTTGATTTTTTAAATTCATCTGGAGCTCATCCTCTGCAGTCCAAATAACTATTTATAAACAATTGTTGATCCATTCTGAAGTTCGAATGGTGCATGGTTTCTGAAATCAAGTTGAATACAAGTTTCTGAATACAGTCGACAGTTTTTGAAATGAACTCATACTGGAAGTATAAACCCTTTTTTCATTCCAAAAAAGATAATTCATTCTACTTCGTTGGAATCATCCGTATCCAGTACCACAATTTCCGCTAAAGTTTATCCAATAGTTCATCCCAAATTCAGATATTTTCAATTTTGCAATATGGATGAACCAATCATTGATACCTACCTATGATGATTCTTGAGAATATATATGAGAAATCCCCGTATCACGTTCCAAAACATTTACATCTTCGGTTTTTCATTGAATTTTTGAAAAATAAGCAATAGAACTAACAGCAATCTGCTCGATATTCTTTGAAATATTTTCATAGAACTTAGAACATATATGAAGAGTTGTCCACTCTCTATAGCACTGTCCCATATATAGCTTCGTGAAGTCTTTTTCACACAGATACATGCACTCGATTATATGAAGTCACGCACGTGAAATCAGAGTTGAAGAAATCGTGACGCTATAGAGAAATCAATTCCTACCTTCAACGTCATCTTTCAGGCGCTTCGCCAAGTCACGCTCGATCCTGAACTGAAACTGAAACTGAAAACATTCACTTGCAAATAATCCTGAGCCCGCCACTGGTACGCAAATCGAAAAGGATGCTGCAAACACAATAACAAACACTTTTATACCGCTGCAGCCAGTGGGAGATGTCCTAGAGAGGGGCATCTCTGTAACAATATATATGTAATAGTGTAACATGAAAATGAAATTTTGCGGCAACTACATCTTTGTCTTGTGTCGATTGTTCTTGCACCATGGCCGCCACCAATGTTCCAGGATTCATGCCAGTAGATCGGCGCAACTCCCGCAGTTCTTGTTCGTATTCTTGACCGCAGACGCGATTAAACTGTCAATCATCATTAAAAATTATGTTTATGGGTATAGCTGCATATGAGTTGATCTCTGTCGATGATCCTGGAACCTGTACCATCTGGTTGGAATGCAGTTGACCGCACTGTTTACTGTTCCATTCTATTTCTAATCTGTTCAATTATATTTTTTGCAATATTGCACAAAGTAAGATGAGGATTTATAGCATGGGGATCTCGGAAACGGTGGGAGATAAAAATTCGGCTGGATAGAAAAAAGTTGCGCATTCAGAGGGCCATTCCAGCAGTCTTTTTGAAAATTCTATCAAGGTATATCGAAAAAAGTGAATTCTTAAGAAATCTATCTCATATTTTTTACTGGTATATCAAGATGAAGAAAAGAACTGAAAATACTCGTTCGTAGTAACTTTTGATTCAACGTGGTGATATTGATTCATTTTTCCGACGTTTCGTATTCGTTGAACCATTTTTTTTCAAATACGGTCCTGATTATATTTCCACGAATTCTGGAAGGTTCTTATTCTCCACACACAATTTTTTTTTTCAGAACTTTTAATCAATCTCACTTGCTGAGGCAAAATTAGTCTTTACAACAATATCTGATCTTTCAGTGTCAAATGCTTTCAATCATTTCATGATGATATACACTTGCCTTAATTACTCAGATAGCTGAAATTCACAAAACGAAAGTTACTTGAAAGGAATCTTCATAATGAATTATCGACCTGAAACCAATATTTTCTGAACAAAAATGTCGTCTTCTCACAGTTGTCTCGAACACATTTCAAAGCATTTCTGGGTTGAAGGTATTGAATGCTTCTGTAACACTTGCTCTCAATTCTTCTTCATTATGGAAATTAATCGCGCAGACGAAGTTTTCGAGGGATCCCCGAAGAAAAAGATCAAGGGATGTCGAATCTTGTGATCACTGGCGAAGAGAGGTTGAAATAGGTACCGATCCATTTTTCGGGATGTTGTCTGGATAAAATTTCAACAAATGCATCTGATGATATTCTTCGATATTTTTCATTAGGATTTTCGATAAAATTATTCATTGTCTGAAACTACGTCGAAATGAATTCGAACCATAATATATAATACATCCAGTGTATCCAAAATGAGAAAAAGTTTCAGAATCCGAGAAAACATAATGAGGGCCGTATTTGAAAAAATGAAGCTGAATGTCGGACAAAGGAATCAATATCACCACGTTTCATCACATCGAGAGATGCTATCGAGAAGGATTTTCAGTTTTCTCTGTCTCTTAAAATAAATATAAAAAAATATAGGATAGATTTTTCAAGATTTTTCTTTTCGTAATATGTAACTTGAGAACTACAAATATGTTTGATATTATTGAAGTAGATGTTATCCAGTTTTTTTTTCCATATTCCAACTTTCTTCTCATGAAACAAAATTTGTATCTCCTATACCGTTGCCAGCTTTGCATTGTTGTCTTGGACAGTGCATAATCAATACATATCATATGATCAGGAACCATATGAACTCATTTTATAGCTCTTCTAGCTATCTCTTATATCGACAGTTCATTCGTACTTACTCATGGACACCAGAGTTTGACAATGACAATTCAACTCATGTATAAAAAATCAATATGCCACAGTGCAGTTTGTGAGCGACAATTTTCAACGTTTTGTTATTCATTAAATTGTCCAGCCGAATTACACTCGATGTTCGTATTGATATTAGGTAAATTTGTGTTGTTCGAACTCGAAACTGTTTCCTTCAGCAATTTGACTCGAAAAACTGTCAACCTCAAAGAGACCTACCCATGATGTAAATAAAGACTGGTGTCTCAACTCCCTATACCCAGTCACTAGAAAAAGTTGTAGACCTTCGCCTACTTGATTTTGTCGGATTTCAATACCTTACTAAGGCTTCCCAAGATCGAAACTAGGTGGCGTCACCTATGCCGATCTCGAAGGTTATCTTGGAAATGCTGGAAACACGATGTGGATTCGAAATTCAACATAAATGTAAAAGCTGAACTGTTAGCTATCCATCACTGTCAGGTATCCGTCATTATCAGTAAAAGCGGATTTGACTTCACCGGATCGACGATCGTATCGCCATCTATACTCAAGTGGTGCGGCCTTAGTGAGGTCGTTTGACAGGTCTACATGTTTTGGAAAGAAACAATTGAAGAGTTATTTCACCATCCTATATCCACCTTGGACCTACCTTAGGTATCGCGTTCTTAATAGTTGACAGTTTTTATCGACTAATTTCTAGGCAACAGTTTCGAATTAAACAACCCAAATTCACCTCTTGTGCAATTATAAGTGAATGTGTGAAAATATGCTCATTCACAACCATATATTTAGTATCCGACTTTATCTGACATTTCTTGGTAATTTGTCGTTAAATGTAATATTTTAGGTATGTTCAGAACGAAACAGAAATTCATTAATTCCAATTGAAATATGATGGTTGTAAATAAAATAGTATACAAACCTCGGTAGGAAGTTTCATTCCTGTCTCGACGCTTTGTGTCGAGTTAAGTAACTAATCTCACGACAGGAATGAATCTCTTCCCACCTTAGTGTGTGATATACTATTATCATTATTTGTGCAAGTATCTTTCATAATGTCATAATGCTGCTACTCTGGTTATCATTTCGAAATGATATCAAATGTTGACATGTGATTAGTATACATAAATTAAATAGTCTATAGTGTTCGACTATGAATTTTCAAAACATAGAAGAGAAATACTGTCTGTAAGTTCTTCGAGGAGGTGGTACATTCATTTTCCAGCTTTTCATGGGATTTTCTCTCCTCGTTTCTGAAAAATAGAGTAGAACTTATTAAAAATTATTGCAATAATTTTGAAATTTTGAAAAATAGAGTATAGAAGTCATTAAAAATTATTGCAATAATTTTGCAATAATTTTTAATAACTTCTACTCTATTTTTTAGAAACGAGGAGAGAAAATCCCATGAAAAGCTAAAAGATAGAAGAGAAACTTTTCACATTCGATAATCGAATACACTGTTCCTCAGGAAATTTGAAAAAGACTTGAAGAATGCTTCTCAATACTGTTTTTATTACCAAGCATAATACATCAATAGAACGGCAAAGTTATGGAATCATTCATTTTATTGAAGTGTTTTCTGATGCTTGCGACCTGCAAACTTCCAAGAAACACCTTCCTTCTCTCTCAATATTCCACCATTGACTAACACGATGTTATTGGAGTTCCTTTCGCGTTGTCAGAAGACAGAAAAAGTGTTCGTTTCATTAGTTGAGATCAACAGAAAATATTCCGAGATCTATCAGTAGTATTAGTAGTAGTAGTTATCCAACTCTTCATTCATCCAACGAAATGTTTCCATTCACCGGGGCTGTAGACCTTGAAAGAATACAATCGAGATTTGTATAATTCATTCAAGAAAAACTAACAGGTTCATAGTCGATCACTAGTTTCCTATTACAAAATAACTTATAGTATCGGATAGTTGATACACCAGTTCAGCTGAAATTGAAAGGTTCTCATTGAAAATATGGAAACCTTAATATAGAATTCAGTCCCTGAATGAGTCGCCTGAAAAATTCTGTATGTGCCTCGACCGTATGATCTCTTAGGGCCTCACCAGAATGTTGCTTAGGCTCATAGCCTAATTCCACGAATTCCAATCGAATCTATTCTTGTTCCTCTTGTTAGAGAAAATGCTGAATGATATCATCGCCACCCATTTCGAAGGAGCCTTGATGAAGACTGGAATAAGTATCATTCGTCTCAGTTGGATATGTTTCATCACGAAATAATTCATTATGTCTCCAATGAAAGATGATCTGATCATGATTGATTCACCCAGACGTAAATGACGTCTATTTGATGGGACAAGAGAGTTAAGAATGATTACGCTGTATTATATGGATTGTTCAGTAGTCACATTCGTATGTGCATATTCTATCATTCAATTTGTCGTATTTAAAGCTTGTTCTTCACGTTAAATGTCAAATAGTTCGACACGCATTCACTATAAGATTGAACTAAATTCACCTGATTCACCTATTACGTCAGATTCAAATAATTATATACTGATCGCATGTAATAAGCAGGTGATTTTATCCCTGCTTATGGATGGATGTCAGAATAACACTCGTGGTGTACAGAAAATCTTATTTTCCATTAGAAAATGATATATTTCCTTCAATTGAGCAAATGAGCGCATGATTTGCCTTCAAGGGCTTCTGTGCATTGCTTTGGCAACTGATGAGATGAAGAACAATAAAAATGACAATCGAATCATATCGAAGGTATCATAAATATAAATATATTTGAATAAAGAATCAAGTAAAGGACAAATTCCGGAAAGGATTTTTTCAAGAATTCTCTTCACTCCCTATTTAGACATCGGAGCATAGGCGAACATATATTATAGCCTTGATAATAATAATGATAATAATAATAATGATGATAATTGATCTTCATTCATCGAAGTTTCGGATTTTTACAAACGAATATACAGAATAACGAGTTTACCTTGATGAAAGGGTGAAGTTCAGCTCCGGCTGCTTTTCAACTTAACCCAACCATACACTCAACCATATTTCAAGGTTTGTAGGAGCAGTTCACCTGATATATCGTGAGGAACAACACCCTTCCGAATCACAGACCGAACTTAGAACATAGAGAAATCACAGAGTGAACTATCACAGATTGCTAATTTCTCATCCGGATGATTGAGTTCACAGCATCAACCAGTAGGTACTTATACAGTAAACTATCTGATATTCAAGGAAAATATGTTCCAATTATTGCCAATTGAAGTTCATGAGTTCCGAGAAGTGTTCTGAAGATTTGATTTAGCGAACATTTAAGAAAAATATTTGTTGCTTTTACATTTTTCATCGTCTCCGATAACGAGAATTGAAAGAAAATTGCAAGTGAAGATGAAGAAGATAATCAGCATCAATTTATTGAAGCTTGTTGCTGTTATGGATGAACTTCAAACGGATTCATCAATGATTCATTAATGATTAGCAAAAAACGGCATGGCCATCATTCTGAAGCCCAACTCTAGAACAAAGAGAAGAAATCATCAGAATTATACTCTAATAGTCAGATTCAAAATCATAGTAGAGGGTTGTTTATGCGTCAAGGTGTCTAAAACAGAGATTTGGCTCATTTATCAGGATCATCAAATACTACTCGAGTATTCCTGATCGAGATATCCCTGATTGAACATCTATTCTAGATCCATTTGGATCATCCGTGATGAATAATTCAGTAAATGGAAGTTACGTGATATTTGCCTTAGAGGATGATTTGAATATTCAATTATTTACTGACCTTCCTGCAGATGCGAAGGAATGTATTCGAACCAGATCAGCTCATATTTTACATATATATAGGAATGCATCAACTTCTAGTTTACACAACCATAAAAGCAGTTATATGGTGAATGAAATTACATGAAATGATCTAAGGCGGTAGTAAAATCGGATTGAGAGTTGTATAGCCAGCAGTTCCAGTACTTGGGAATCATATTATCGAAGGATGTAGGAAGCAGATGAAGAATTGGCAAAACTGGAAAAATAGGAAATTCTTCACTAATATATCTGTCTACTGATACAAAGAAAAAAGTGTCGAATGAGGTTTCACGAAAGCTCGATATGAGATTTCTAGCATTATCAGCCACCATTTCCTTATGGAAGAATATCAATAATAATAATAATAATAATAATAATAATAATGAAAATACGTTTATTGCACATCATTACCATTTCAGGTGAGAGAAAAAAAAATATAAATCTGGTCTACATGATGAACATATGACAGTGGTTCAGATTGCTAAGTTGCCTCGCATCTGATCTTCCACCAAGGCCTTAGATTGAAAGTAGATACATGTTATGAGGAGAGAGAGAGAGAGATAGAAAGAGAGTGATAAAGAGAGAGAGAGAGAGATAGAGAGAGAGAGAGAGAGAAGGTTAGAAAAGTGCGAATGGAAAAGAACAGAGAAAAAAAACCAATCACATTTCATCAGATTCTTCATGCGAATGCTTCAAATAAGTGTTTTCTGAATGCTTTTTTGAAGGTATTGATCGTAAGGTCCAAACAGTCGGGGTTCCAGGTGTTTATATAATTGATTGTATCAGCTATATCATATGAGAATGAGCGGTTAAACAATTGTTTTTTGTGAGCAGGAATACTCAAAACCAATTTTCTTCGTGAATTCAAATTGTGAACTTCTGTTCTATAAGTTAAATGGTCATGTAAGTAGGGAGGACTTTTATACTTGATGATTTTAAAGTAGGTGCATGCTATGTGAAGACGCCTGCGGTTGATCATATTAAGCCAGTTCAAATCTTTCAGTTTGTGAGAAATTCTGGATCTACTTCTCATACCAAAAATCAATCTCCTGCAGGAATTTTGTAGTTTCTGTATGTGCTTTATGTCAGTGCTATCTGAACAGTTGTGGTAGATCACATCGCAGTGATTGAAGTGGGACAAAACTAGTGAATAACATAAGGTTTTTTTGACCTCTGTACTCAAGAATTTCTTTTGTGGATATATCAATTTCAGAGATGCAAAAGCAGTTCTGAGTTTATAAGTAACATTTATAGTGAATCTAAGCTTGGAGTCTATAATAAGCCCTAAATTTTTCGAGTGAGATTTGAAATTTATTTTGGAATCTCCAATTTTCAAATCGAACCTTTTTGCCTGCTCACAAATCATTTCGTTTTCGAATATCATAGCAATTGACTTGTTGGGATTGATTTTCTGGTCGGAAATTCTGGTATATCATATGAAGAATTGATAGACGTTTGAAATGAGTTATTACTCAACCCGCTCCCCCATTCAGTTTGAAGAAATCCTCAAAAATGGACTTGTGGCCATCAAGAATTCACCACATGACACAGTGTATATCATATCATATTCTATTGTCCTCAAAGTATCTACCTACAATAATCGTCTTTTGGTGCGTTATTACAATAAATTATGTGATATTATGTTTGTTGAATACTTTGTCCCAATTATCAATTGAGATTTCTTGAAAAAACTGAAAATCAATAAAATTGAATTACATTTTAGGGTCCAGGGTGATCCACAAGTTCGCCAGGTCATATCTAGTAATGTAATGATGTAAATAATGTAAATAATATCATTCGTTCACCCTACAAGACAGCTGGAATATTTTGATATCCTCCATTTACTGAAATGTAAAAGTGGTCACGAATTACACCACATGCATATATTTTTTTCTCCATGCTATTTCGAATTATGAAGTGGTAAATATTAATTGACTATTAGATTTTCAATTCACCATGTAATGATAGTTCATTTCATGGAGAGTTAATGACTGCATCTGCAAGGTAGTGCTGTTAATTCATCGAGTAAAAAAAACTGTCGATGTCATGAATATGTGAGTAATTAAAAGATTATCCTGATTTTTCGCATCTTCACTTTCTGTCAAGGAAAACGTATGGAAGATGCACATTTTTTCGAATTTTCATATAGCTACTTCGGCCAAAAGCCACCTCATCTGATATGATTGTTCCGATACGACATGGAGACATCTAGGATTTTATTTTTTAGACGATTATTGACGAGATATAGGGTATTGAACCTTGGTGACTAGAAGAGGAGAATCAGAAGATTCATCATCCTCAGAAAGATATTTCCTAGAGTTTGTCAAAATCTGAGATATCTTCCTATGACATCTGCCACCATCTTGAACCATGCTGACTGTGAGAAAAGAATCAGTGGACTGAAACAAAAACAATCAGTATCTTTACGGAGCTGCTATAGCAGCTTTCCAACCACTTGGAGAATTTCTCACTCGGGAGATCACAACGAGCACTAGCACATGGTGAAGCAGCAACATTCATATGCAGTCCAAATTAGAAATTATATACAGAGTATTAATTTAGTATGTACAATGAATTCAACAGCTGATGTTTCCATCGATTTCAAGATAAAAACTTCACGTGAACATTCTTCAAAATTCGTTGAATTCGTGACACTTGACAATTTTCTCAAATTCAGAGTATTCACAGTTCACATAGTTCGGAGCAATGATCGGAAATATAATCCAGAATGAATTTCAAACTTCAAACTTTGAAATAACTCCAAACTTCAATATGTTGTTTCGTTCCGTTTGCATGTCCTAAGGAACGAAGATGCTTTTATAATCACCTTGTATACCAAACGAGTTTAAGTAGGAAACCTCACGTGCGAATTTCATTTCTATATCTTATGTAGAGCTATTCGCCTAGTCGATGATACAACACACAAATCATTGACCTCTCTAGATCATCGTAGAAAGGTCGGCGATCTATGCCTTTTTTATAGGTACTTTCATGGTCGGTGCTCAACGGAGATATCATCTATTATGCCACCACGAGCGATTCCTAGTAGACAAACCAGACGAGCTCAAGCTGGTCACTCCTACACTGTCAGGCTCGAGACCTGTCGAACATCGCTATACCATGCATCATTCCTCAATAGAACGGCAAAGTTATGGAATTCTTCGCCTAGTGAAGTCTTTCCTGACGCTTACAACCTCCAAACTTTCAAGAAAAATTCCAACACCTTCCTACTCTCCCAAAATTCCACCGCTGGCTAACACGATGTACCTCGAACATCATAGGTTTCCCTTTCGTGTTGTCCACAGATAAAAAAAAAATTTGAAATACAATTTTCAAACTTCGCTACTCACTTACAGGTATGCACTGAGGATCACTTTACATTAGACAGCGCTTTGGTACGATTTGTTGATAAAAATCATATATGAAACGAAATATAAAATATTTCTCCTCGGAATTATATTAGTCCAGAACACAATAAACAAGTTGTTGTGCTATTTTAATTTGAGTTCCAAGCGGCAAAAACTTCATATCTCAAGCGTTAGCTGAAGATAATTTACTGGATTTTCCTGGAATCATATTCCACAGTCATAGGTACGGATATTTCCATCTCCAAATAATTCCATCCAAGGTTGACGTCTGGAAAATGACAGATCAATTATAGAAGGATTGCATGTTGATGAACGGATCTCAAGATCATAACTAAGAGTATGACTTCATCAAATTATAGTTCAGTTATTCTCCAGCAATTGTCGCTCCAATTACGCACGATGACTACATGAAAAATATCAGCCCGAGACAGATCTTCTCCTTCAATTATGATAAGGAATTGCTTATCCAAGGCCGAACAATACCCAAAGCAAATGAATGAAATCACATCCTTCAGGCTACTAAACCTTGACAAAACCAAAATCATTCATCCGCCCATCGTTTTCTATTCTCTTCCTCTATCTTCTTCTATTTATTTGCGGGCATGATCTTGACGAAAATCCTATATATTATCTTCCGGGGCATGTTCGCTTCGAAAATGTCAAGGCCGACTAAACGCATTCTCGAGATGATTGTTCTTAGAAAGTGAACTAAATTACATAACCAAATTTCAAGATTCTCTTCAACAACGACGCTGAGGAAAATAATACGGTCTATATAGTTTTCAATGTCTGAGTATTTTCAAATACCTAATACAGTATTTTGGAGACTTGTTCTCTTCATCCAACTCCGACAAATGGTAATGACAAATAGATGATGAAGAATGCCTACCACACCTTTGAGTATGATGCATACATGAAATGAGTATTCGATAGGGACATCAGAGAAATAATTGAGATCTTCAACTCTTCAGTGATGTCATTTCAATGAATAGGAGCTGAAACGATCCATATTTGATGTGAAATTATCGTGGAAGAGACAATCCTGAGAAACCGAAAATTTAAGCAGAAATTGCAAGGAGGCACTGCGACATTGAGATAAAGACGATTATCATCAGGATTCGAGACGAAAAGTGGATTCAAGTCTCTAAGTTTTTACTTCTCTCGGTTGGTTTGATTTCCCTCCAATTTGCTTTGCTTCCTTTGCTTCTATAATTCTCAAAGAGGAAGAGAAGAGATTCGAATGTTCAATTAGAAGACATTGGAGTGAATTAGAACTCATCATAATGCCAATTCACGAACTGAAAGAGAAGCAGATCTTTTGTTCTCATATTTTTTTCTCAATTAATTCTAGAAGAAGAAATCGGAATGAACCGCCAATTGACCATGTATACACATAGGTAATTGACCAAGACGAATAAATTGAGGTTGTTGAAAACCATTTTGAGTTATATGATGAAGCTAAAAATTCTGATAACATATTGACATCATTAGGTAGAACAGATAAAATACATGTTTTGCAACAATTTCATGATATAGAACAGCCCAATTTTCCATGGTAGGTCACGATACTGAGAATTATAGTTGCCAAAAAAATTCATGAAAAAATTGCGATTTTCAGTTGTTTCAAGAATGACTGTAATTCCACCAGTTTGTAAAAGGCAAAAAAATGTGATCTGAATCACGTTACTCATTTTCTAATTCTTCTTTTGCTTTTACCGTTTGAGAAATAACATTCCTGATCTCACCAAGAATTGGTCGAAGTTTCACTTGGCGTTTTTGTGAAAAATATAGCCATATAAAATGTCATTAATCTAGGCGAAATAAAATAATGCTTTTTGCAAATTATGCGCTCCCCTACTGTGCGTTTCAAAATTTGTCACGTCACCGCACGGTATATTTCGTTTCAATTTCAAAGTTGAAGTTACATGACAAACGTCATGTAGAGTCATGTTACCTCATCCTAGTGGAGAGGTAAATTTCATCCGATTATCGATTGACCTTCATTAGACGCCCGATAACATTTTTGAAATGCAGCTCTGGTGAGCGTCTCTTTTCGTCTGATTTTTTTGATGATGGTAGAGAAGTGAAATCGAGATACTTCCTTCGAAAATAAAGAGGTCTCAGAAGCTTTCACAGAAAAAGTGGACCATCTTCTTTTTCCTCATTCCGAAACTTGGTGTAAACTACATATATCCATCATTACATATTTTTGAAATCTACACTAAGTTATTTCAATTGATGCCTTCTCAAAATATAGGTAACCACTTAGGGTCATCATATGGTATTTCCTGAATACTTCATTTCCAGTTCTGATGATTATGCTGAGCATTATCGTCGACTCTTGATAAGGTACTTTCAATGAGCTATCCTGTGGAGACAATAATAATACTACCATGACTCAACAGTATTCATTTGCCTATTCTCATCTTTAACTACTTACGTATTTGATCTTGACAAAATTCCTATAAAATATCTTTCGGTGCATGTCGGTATGGAAATGTCAAGGATATGATGCTTAAGAGCATTCTCGGGATGATTGTTCTCAGATAGTGAACTGAATTATATAAGTTTGCAGATATTAGCATGAACGCGACTTTTCACTTGGGTGATCTTTATTATGAAAAATCGTGTAAAGATCGAATTGTATATCTGATAATTTCTACTACATCATACGCTGAGTCAATACTGCATATCTATAATATCATTTGAAAAAATTACGAAAACGCCTATTGTATCTTCGCCGAAGTGTGCCAAATTCAAACAACCAATCGTATTTTGCGATTTTATCACGAAATCGTTGCTTCCATATAAACTTCTGTAAGAGCCCAGACACAAAATTAATTATTTGAGTATTGGCGATGTATCAGGTCTCGGAATTCCTCTTGTAGTTTGCGAATGAGTTGTTTTGCACCCTGTTCAATTGACACTTGCTTCGTTCTTTCATGCATTTTATTCAGTTGATACCTCATCAAAATAAATCCACATCATCCATGAAGACGTATGAAACAGTACTGTTGAAGAAAATCTCAAATCAAATAATTGTATTGTATGACACTGATTTCGTATCTTTGGCAGTGTATATTCCCAATTTAAAATTTCATGGGTAGGGTAGCATTGCAATCTTTCGATATCATTCCAATCGTAGGCTTTCACTGGTTTTTCCACTTCTGCAGATGGGATATATGTATGAGTACTCTAAGTATTTCAGTTTTTGACAGACTGAAATACTTAGCAGCTTATAGGAGCTTATTTTGATTCCTGGCTCTGGTATCTTGGGGCTCAGTAGTTCTGACTCTGGCGAAAAAGAAATCTCCAGAATATAAGGTGGCATATGAAACTGATTCCAATATTGGAATATTCACATTTGGAGTACTTTCTTTATTTATCTTCATTTCTTAGGCTCACTTTGCTCGTTTATGAAACTAAGGACCTTCAAATTCCTCAACAGATTTAGGTTAGTACATACTTTCATGCAGTGATTCCTCTAATAATAGTCTAACGCCATAGTTCAAGAATTAGCAGTGGACAGATGAAGCCTGCAACATTGCGATACGATACAAACATCTATATTCACAATGCTGCTGACATTCAACAGGATTTTCAATACTAGTTCTGTTGACAGATCATTCAAGAAAGAGTAATTCATTCGCCGATCCTTGATCCCTCTCTAAACTATAAATAATAATCATATTTTTCATCAAACTATCAGAAAAAGGCGAAATATAATAATTAATTGCTTGTAATATATCGCATTACATTACATCAGTGGACTGATATAGTTCATTAAGTCATCAATGTCATTTGTGTAGAGAAAGTCAAACGACACAAATTTCACGAAACAAACTAGAAATCAATTTTTATCATTATCATTTATAGCTCAAAGTCATAATATAATACGGAGGTGATTGCTGGAAGTAATAGTCTTATCTTTATATCTTGTGACCATATCCGGCGCTTATGAAACCTATATGAATGAAAGTTGAGAAAATCGCTTGTAAGAATGTGCCAACCCAAAATTCAGTTCTCATGCAAAACATCCATAGGAATTGTTGATAGCAAAATGATCTGATTTTGTTGTGAATGTCAATTATTGTTACCGCCTACAGACATTTGGAAAATATTAAACTTCCAGCGTTTCTCGTCCTGTATGATAATTAATCTTCAATATTATGGTGGTGCAATTTGAGATTGAACACATCTTCGCAACTGAAACACCAACTTTCATATTCATTTATATTCCGCTTTTCTGTACTTGCAGGGTTAGTTCGAACAATGTGAACATGACAGGGGCTGTTATTTCTGTTGATACGGGGAAACGTCACGAAAAATCCATTCTAAAAATAACAAAATACAGATGTTCCTAAGATAGATTAACGTAACACATCAAATGAAATTCTGAAGATAATAGCTGACAAACAAAGCTTAAAAATATCATGAAAACTGTTCAAAACCGCATACAAAACTTTATTGGGATTTGAAATATCTTTCGAACTGCATCATCATTGTCTGACGACTGCATCTGATGATACTCATGATTTGTTATTATTTAATTCAATCCTCTTATGGATTCATCACTATTATCTAATATCTATATTGAAACATGAGTGATAGATTATGAATCAAAGGTGAGTTAAACTGGACGGATCGCTTTAGCGTTTTCGCAATTTGATTAATATAATATATCAAACGACTGAGACACCTGAGAGAGCAATAAGGTAGGTAGGTATTATCCATTGGCAAGGGTAATCATTTACCTAGTTTTTTGTTTTTCCATAACTTCATCATTCAGCACGGATTTTCTGTATATTAGAGTCATGCATGATGCAAACATCATCCATAATCTATCAACATCACTATCTTGTATATCTTGGTTTCCAATTAATAATCGATAATGATCGATAACAATCGTTTTGTAATTTGTTACAACTAATGAATTCAAATTGTCATTATTAGCATATTGCATTTCTGATGTGTGAGCAGATACTAATTGCATTTTCAGTTATATTGAGATATCCGCTAGGTACCTACCTTCAGATGAATTCACACTGAAGATATATGTCGATAAAAAATTCGTTTCAATCATAATAATTGAGAATGTAGAAAACGATCACTGAGATTTCCAACTATTCAATTATACGTAAATCAATTCTCATAACATAATATATCATGATATCATAATTACTTGAAATGTGTTGATTGTAATCTAGATCCGATCACAAATATGTTAGGAAGAATATATAATGGAAGGAAATTTCCGCTTCCACTCATAAATATTTGTAGTTTCAACTATATCAGGCGCGGATCATCTCAACTAAAATTTCGAAATTTCCAGTTTCGAATTCTCGAATTAATAGTTAGCTATATAATTATATATCTGAATAAACCTGATATATCAGGAGTTACATTTGATTCTTATTGACATAAGTACCTGGTTTCCAAGTAATTTTCCAAGCAGTTGAATTCAACTAAGAAAAAAATATATTTCCAGTTGAGACACGTGGCTACTTCTTTCGAAGAAGGCAGCAAATTGAATCGATAGCCCATCATCTATTCAATTGATTACCCTTGATAGTCAAGATATGAAATTGATTGCTCCCTGGCCTTTTTATGGATATATTCTATCTAACTTATACTTAAAAGAAAAGTATCGAATCATCGAAGATAAATGAACTCCTGGCCTTCTAGATCCTCATAAACCTTCCTCGGTTAATATGAGATGGTGAAAATTACACGCTGAATCTGAGCAATTTCAATTATTGAATATTCGGATAATTATTCACCATGAACTTTCCGAGACGGTCGCGCGAAATTCAAGTTTCCGAATTATCCGGATGGTTTTCTATCGATCTGGTCCATGGTCTCAGTTCGTGAATTCGAGACTAATTACATCCAGAAATATTTCATCATCTAAGTAACGAAGATTGCGATAGTCAATGAAAAATTACCGGTTAATGATACCTAATCATGATTTAATGATTTTCAATCAACTCAGTTATTAGGAATTTAGCTTACTAAGCTAATGTCAATCCCCAAATTATCTTATTTTCCTTCATACTGATTTCTTCTATCATTCATTGTATATATATTGAAAATATTTCGTTATCTAGATAAAAACATATTCTTGTTCCATTTGAGAATATATACTGGGTGGCCCGATGGAAACGAAACAAGGCCGATTCGACATAGTTATCGTTCTCAGAAAAAAAAAACGCTAGAACCGGTTGATTTTCATTCCGAGGGGAAAATATTTTGTGCATGTTCAAAACTTTTCTCATCTCAATCTCTGATGGGATAAGGGGTCGGTCAAGTGATACATCATTTTGAAGGTAATCGAAATCTCTTACCAACGCTTCCTTGTTTTTGGAATTCAATGCAGTGGTTATCTAGAAAACACGTTTATGAAAATAATCGGCCAGTGATGAAAAGTAACGCTTTTTCCCTTTCATCACTATTTCTCATTTTGTAGTTAGAAGTGAGTGCCTCATGTGTTTTTTCATAAATCCTGTCCTATCCCTCATAACATAAAGAATAATTTATTTCAATGTCAGTTCCTTGATCTCTCGTTTCCATTTGGACTGTGTATGACTGAAAATATACTGGATCTGCATCAAACCCACTGAATCCCAACAAAATACAACTATACAAGTAAAACAAAAATCAGATCATTCCTCAAGTGACAAGGTTATACTCGGAAATTGATGGATCCACTATTATCTGCAATTATGATAAGAGTAGATCCTCTCATCGATTCATCTGATGATTCGAAGAACTGTTGTACTCTCCTGAGGAATTAAAATAGTATAAAAAAACTTGCCTTCTTCCCTCTTTTGGGAACTTCCTTGACAATTGCTTTGTAGTCTGTATAAAGATGAGAAAATTATAAATAATAAAGGTGAAGAGACCAAGATTGTCTCAACATACTCTCTATAGGCTTATCGAGGAGGAAGTATGATAATTTTTTCAGTTTCTATGAGATGTTCTCTCGTCGTTACTCTGGAAATGTATAATATACACAACAAGATAATCATTCAAATGAGAACAGATCAATGATCGGTCCCAAAATGTCACTCTGAAATATTTTAGATACGTAAATGAGGAATTCATTGATGATAACCAGTGACACCTCGTTGGAAAAAAATTGAGAATATACAAATTTATATGGATGAATAACAGTAGACTGAGCTAAAGAGAAAACTTGTATTCTGTTAGGCACACAGATTCAGTACATCGAAGTTTGTTCATATTTCTGTTCAAGCCTTCGAATTTGTATCAGTTCTCATTTAATTATATTTCATCATCCATTCATCAGGAAGTGGAATTTGTGATTCTGTCGAAGAGGGGAAAAAATCATATGTGAGAGAACATTCATTAATATCATCAGATGATTATCTTCAAATTGTTGTATTACACTTGATTTTTTTCTCTCGACAACTCGTAAAGCATCATTAATCAACAAATATCATGAGTTTTCTTCTACATGTCTCTAACTATCTCTTCGAACGTTTCAGGAACGAGTCTGCTCACATCTTCAACACATTGGAAAAAATCGCTTTGCAAATATTATGCTTGCTAATGTTGGCTGAACTTGTCACTGAAAAGTATACACTGTTATTGATATTCCATGTTTCATAGTTAGTACTGGAAAATATTCGAATGTTTCTTGAATTGACTAGAACTCATGATGATTCATGATTAATAATAGAAGATATTCACTAGTTACTACCTGAGCAACTCAGTTAGTAGAGTTAACAGCCGAACAATTTTCCAGCAGATTCGATTCGATTTGAATCAGTTCGATTCTTTCCCCACCAGTTTGTCGTATCATCACTACATTGAACTGGAAACTGGGTACTTTGAAATATTCTCTGAATGGAGCTTTCCACTTCAAACCATATGAATTTTGTAGTTCCTCAGATATATACAGTTAGATTTGATAAGAAACAAGACAATTGAACTCTCTGAATTCAATGAAAAATCATTTCGACTCACGAGATGAGCAAGAAGCCCCGCTCAAATATACCTAAAGTTCAAACTTTATCTTCTGGAAAAACGAATGTATATCATAGCCATTGTTTTTCTAGCAACTACCAGTATTACTTCGGTCAGAATACCAACCAGATAATCTCTACTTACTTTCATACATATAACCTACTTAAGAGCTGTACTCCTGTCTATCTTAGAGAAAAGCTCATTCTTAGACATAATGTCCACTCTATGAATGTTAGACACCAGCTCACATTAACCATGCCTCATTATACCACATCTCTGTATAATACATTATCAAGAGAACTCAAAAGAGTAATTTGTTGAATTGATTCTTCTATGTGAGCTATACGTAACATGAGGATATAATGTTAGATATACGTGTTTAGGTTTAGGTTTAGGCTTAGTATTAGGATTAGAATATGAGTCTGGCACAGGTTGAGTGTGAGAATAGCTTCCTAGCTTAACTTCGCCTGTTGCCCATAACACTCTGCGGCTCTTATTACTTTATGATAATCTCGTGAGAAGAAAAAGACAAATCATCATTATTATCGTTATTATCATTATTATCATTATTATCATTATTATCATTATTATCATTATTATCATTATTATCATTATTATCATTATTATCATTATTATCATTATTATCATTATTATCATTATTATCATTATTATCATTATTATCATTATTATCATTATTATCATTATTATCATTATTATCATTATTATCATTATCATCATTATTATCATTATTATCATTATCATCATTATTATCATTATTATCATTATTATCATTATTATCATTATTATCATTATTATCATTATTATCATTATTATCATTATTATCATTATTATCATTATTATCATTATTATCATTATTATCATTATTATCATTATTATCATTATTATCATTATTATCATTATTATCATTATTATCATTATTATCATTATTATCATTATTATCATTATTATCATTATTATCATTATTATCATTATTATCATTATCATCATTATCATCATTATTATTATTGTAATTATTATTATTATAATCATCTACAGGTTTTCCAACAAAAATTCAATACATCTTCGGATTGTTCTGCATAGTTTGTGTCGAAGAATTTGATTAATTAGACTTACCTTCTCGTTGTTTTCAAGACCGAATTGTTCATCTATTTCACCTGATGATCATTAACTCCAACCTTTGTTCGCAGTGTTTAATTGTCATCCCACCTCAAGTTATATTCAAATTCAATGAAAGGTGTTTACCAACGCATCGATTCAGATTCAGAAGGCTATGGGAAAATCGTGGGTAATTATATTCTTGCCAAAACTTTAAGGATGCTTGATAACTATTCGAAATGATTTATGGATCATCCAAATGTCAGTATAGTTACGATTAATAAAAATTCGGTTTGGAGGTTGGACTGAAAATCGTCTACAATACCAATTGCCACCTCTATAATCCGGACAAGGAGATGTTCGGATCAGTGATTTGTCCGGATTACTGAACGTACGCCTAATCATACATGTAACATTCATTATACAACACAAAATGGTATGCAGAAGATATTTTAATTTTTTTAGGCACCTGTTTTGAAGATCATGTTTTCTGACTGATTGCCAAACTGGTTAGTGTTTTTTTCCTCTATATTCCCTCGTATTCACTTAGAGAATTCATCTTAAAGGTATCTGAACGTTAAATTTCATGCGCAGTGACATTTTGGGGCAAATCATAAATCTGCCCCTAGTACGAATATATTGAAATAATTATCATAATTTCTATTTCTATTCGTAGAATCGAGCATAGAAAATTCCAAAGAATCTAGAAAAAAATTGATACATGACCTCCTTGATCAACCTATAGATGGTAAGTAAGTATTTCCTCATAGGACTCATTTAGAAAATTTCACAAAACATGACACGGGCTGTCATTTCACAGTCAATTCGATCTGTTAATGTGGATTTCTACTTCCCATTGATGGTGAACAGTAAATGATGAAACAATACAAATACTCTCGCACTTGAGAGAATTATTTGTGAAGGAAAATACGCAAATGTACAAAGAACGTTGTACATAACATATGAATGGAGGTCCGAAAAGAATTTTGAAATGGGGACCCGAAAATCTAATAGACTTCAATGCAACGAAAACTCAATCTTGTATCTTCGCCAGGAAGTCGGATCGCACAGTGTTCAATATGATGATGTCAGGTACCACTATTCCTATGAAGTCGCCTCCTTCTCATGAGATGATCATGTGGTCTATTTTGCAAGAATCCCTTTCAAAAAACTCAGCAGCAGCATTTCATGATCTACAAAGCGCATAATCGACCGATTCGAGTGATATAATACTCACCAATTCATTGACCTCTCTGAAACATCGAAAGGTGGGAGATTCTTCCCTCTTTCATTGATATTATCACGGTCGGTGCTCAACGAAAATCTTGTCTATCATGCCAACACGATCGATTCCAGATGGACACACTCGACGATCACAGGCTGGTCACCCTTATCATTATACTACTCGAGACCTATCAAGCTTCGCTAGATATCAATATAGATATCGATAGAAAGGCAGAGTTGTGGAATTCTATGCCTATAGGCATTATAGGTTTTCCTTTCGTCTAGTCTAGAAGATACAATGAATCGCTTCCACTTCTGAAGATATATCCCTAAGCATATGATATACTTTCTCAATTATTCATTCTACATAATCAGAATTCATCTGATTTTATCGAGTAGTTTGTGCATCAATAGTTGATATGATGTCCCCATAATACGAAAACGAAGTTTGAGTGAGATATGGACAATATACTGGTGTTGTACAGTATAATTTTCTCCGACTGAATTTTGACAGATTGAGACACATCATACCTACTGAGATTGAACACCGAGTGTTAGTTACCATGGTGACGCTCATTCATGGGCTATGATTGGTGGGTTTCATAGCTCTCAGTGAACGGATTTGAATTCATATTCATTCAGTTGATTCGAATTACCTTCATCCATTCCACAGAGTGTGAAGAAATCAGACAATATACAAGTGGGTGTAGAAAAAATGGCATTTCTTATTTTCTCTGGACTGTCTTATATAAGTAAACATCAAATAATATCGTTATAAATGATCATCATCATGCTAAAGAAATCTATATCCAAGTTCTTCCATCCGACTACTGATGATACAGATAGGTTACAATAATTCGCGTTCTTCGGTGAACAATCATCAAAGGAATCGTGACCTTACACACCCAACAATCATCAATGTCTTTTGAAACAAAACACTTCACCTATGCCTACTCTTGAACGATCGAGCATTCATTTCAGCAGGTACTGTGAAAGTCGCGTTGTAATAGGTTTGACAAAAATCTCCGAAGATGCATATGCCTGCTGTGGAAAATATATATGTATAGAGCTTTCAACATCAAAATTCACATTGTCAACACAGAGGAAAACTCAAAAATGATAGGTTTTCCTCCTACAAAGCAATTAATCTCAACTTCACATCTAATTCCTCCAGTGTATTCCGTAGATTGGTGATGGCTTGTTGAAATAAAACTTATAATGAACCAATATTTTCAATTTTAATATCCATGAGGAGACATGTTATACCAATATTCCCATATTGATTTGTAGAATGCAGAGATTCAAGTAACCAACGTGAATAATACTTTCAAACTTTATTCCAGATGCTTAGCCTCACTCTGCCAAACGCTATTCGATCAAGTATGACACCATCACAAAGTTGAAATCAAAATACCTATAGAACATCTCAATATAATAATTTCTTACTTTTTAAGACACCGGCTCTTTGGAATGTACCAACTATGAATGTCTTTCCAAAGATCACAATACAACGGCAATAGTGACTCTGAGAAAGACCTGGTGTAAAATATTCGAAAAAACACGGATGGGCTATGTCGCAACAATCAGTAGTCGATTTTTACATCGGGCTCTTGTCGAGAGTTGACCAAAACTGTCTGTTACTCGACTGACATATAAATATCGCGGATTAAAGTTGGTAACCCAGAACTAAGATCAATCAGATATAGCTTTATAGATGAAACCTCGGTAATATGTCACTATATAAACCATGGTGAGAGTTTCACTATGAAATCACATTCGAAGTACAAGTTATTTCTGTTGTGAAATCATTTCGCCATTATATAGATCAGAGTGTGTCGAAAATGACGGCCGTGCATTCGAGATATGACTCAGGAGGAAATCAAAAGTGGTGAATTTGCCGATTGTCGTTCGCTAGCTATATTTGGTGAAAATAGGAAATCAGAACTTGTAATCAGATTGAGTTACGTTTGAATTATAGCTGTGGAAAAGAACTTGTGCGGACTGATCATTTCTCACGTATGAAAGTTTCACTCACATTAACTTTTCTCACTTGTGAAAAATGAGTACCAATTCTCACTCATTGTACGATATACTATTTTCTATTGCTAGGATCCATTGAGAAATTGAATATCATCAGCTGTCGCTTGAAGAAAACTTTGACTCAGTCTTTTATACATATCAAAGGCTTTCAGAAAATTTTTCATGTACGCCTATGGTCCACAGAGCTTTTTTTGTTAGCCAGAATGAAAACCACAACAAATCATAAGAAAGCAACAATTAATGGATCGTCAATACGTTAGTGGTACTGGTCATTGTGAGAAATATATTGCATCAATACAATATTATTATTAGAAACTATGGAGGCTGCCGCGAAGTTATTAACAAAACTATCATCATTAAGTGCATTTAACGGTGATAATTCAAAAAACACTGAGGTGAGTTGCGTATGTAGAACAGTTGAAACTCTCTACAGACACATGCACTATATATAGTATCTCCGTGAAGTGGAATTTCATACTTCCATAACTTATGTTCCTTATGATATCAGTCATTCCACACCACAAGAGATTATCTATCAATGAAAAATATTGAAAGTTGTCAAATATATCATTCACCGGTTCAATCTTCAACACTGGAAACCCGATACACATAAAATATCGTAATGGTGACAATAATCATTCATTATTTTTTCAACCCTCAAACACCTGGTTACCTAAACATTTTCCCGTTATTTATTTCATTACACTCACATATTTCACAGAGAATAATTATAAAGGAATACAGTTGTCGCGTTGTTAATGTTCATATTAGCAATAGCCTGAGAAACCATCAGTTTTTTTTCACACACAGATGTTCGTCCTTTAAAAAATCAGTGAACCCGGAGACAATCACTTCGGCCTTCTCGATTACCAATCTAGTGCATCCTTTTTCTTACCATCATAACGTCTTCAATCTATGATCATGCTAATGCTGAATAATCTGTGCCTGGACCTTGAAACGAACCCATCTTTCGATTTCGTCAGTCATAAATATGGAGTTAACATATCACGTCTTCATAATGTTCATGAAAAAATTGATCTGAAAAATTTGTCGGTCAATGGGAATGATCAAAAAGAGAACTGCTTTGAATAGATAATTTATATACAGACATGATGGAATCTTCCAGGCTTTTAATTACAGAGTTATCAAGTGTATTCCATCAATTTTGTTCATCAGATATTAGGTATTAGGTAGCTTATAGATATTCGCGATATAATGTCAGATTGAAATATCACACTAAAAAAAATTATATTAGTGTCAGTATTGTACATAGAGAATCCATTCGAGCAAGGATTTGACAATTCGACAATTCATTGAAAATACATATATTTACAGTACAACAACAATCATAGGAGATACTTTCTGTTCATCAGAAGACGGCAAGTCATGTGATCGTCAATACGGCTGTATTTTCTAAACTAAAAATTCATCACGCGTGGTTGAAATACGGGAATATTTTCGAAAATACCAATTGAAATTTCAAGTAGTTGTAAAAGTTGTTCACCATTCTATTTCAGGTCAATGTGCGAAATTTGCAATATCCATATGGGAAGGAAACAAACCTAAAAACTCGGAATTCGGAATTTCGAAAAGATATCTAAGAAAAAAAGCGTTCCTCTATAAATGAAAAAATATTGAGAATATTAAGAGAAATATTGAGAAGAATATTTCGCATGTGGGACTAGAATTAACTTGTGAAGAACCCTTTCGAATTTCTTTCTTTGCAATTGTCTGTGCCCATTCGTGAAAATTTTTCCAAAACGGTGATTGACATAATATGTTTAAATCAATTTTCAGATTATGCGATGTGCAGAAATGATCTCCTACGATACAATCCTCGTAACTCTGATGATGAATTTTTCCCCATATTTTGCAAGTTTCCACTCTTTCGTCCTTTGGATATTGCTTGTACACGAATATAAGAGGTGCACAAACACAAACTTTTACTCAATGTGGATTTCACCTGAATTCAGGTTTTCCATATCAAAATGGTAGAATCTTTGGAAAATATATATTTTCACCATGAAAATCAAGTACAATCGAGAAGGAATGAATAATTCAGCATATGAAATACATTACTCTACGCGTTCAATTATTTCTGATTCATTTTGTATAATTTACATTAACCATACAAGAAACATACATGAAGAGAATTGTGCATTCTCAATAGTACCTACAGGACATATTCGGAAGGAATTGAAATTCTGCAGAATCTCTAATTTCTTCCTATTTGGAATGATAATCCAAAATAAATGACATATTCTCAATGGCATCATTTGCAAATTCGACTTCTCATTCTCGAGATACACATTATCTACATTTTTTTAGAATACGGACCTGTATTTGTCTTCAATATTTATGAAGATATAAGTCGATACTATCTGTCGACACCTCAATGTTTTATGTGTGAGAACCAATGAAACATGTTTCTTATGACAAAGGAATGTTCGAAAATTTCAGTTGTTCCAAAATATCTTCCAAATCATTCGAAGAGACACATTGGTTTATATTCAAATGCCAAACATTGCTCCCATTCAACCGATTTCTCACTTCTCACGGTTCACGAAATCGCACTGGTGAGAAGCAGTTTCTTCACACCCTGTATACGTGTAATATCCAAATTTGAAAGGGAATGCAAATTCTCACATTCGATGAATTTTTTAAAGATTTCGCATACACTTCATTAGTCTCTTTCGTACAGATAATGATATTGCTCACGAACATAAAATCGTTTTTGTTGAATACCTATTACAATGTTTTTCGTAATACATTATATCATCTAGGGAAAATTTATAATTGACTGTTCTTCATTCATCAGATCTTCATTTCTACTCTGTACTGTACAGAGGGCTGATAAGTTCGACGACAATTCGACGATATCTAAAATTTCACAGAAATGAATGAGATGTATCTTTGAGCGTCAATTTGTGACAATGAAGTTGTCATACATCATCTCAAAGAACTATTGGGTAGACTGTTGACTAGTATTGAGAATAAACTCGAACAAAATTTTAATTCAAAGTCAACTGTGAAGCGAAATCAATTCATTATCGGAAGTACTTATTCCATTTTCTACATAATGCTGTACCTTTGAGATGGCGGGTTGAAGATTGTGGAAGAGTAACAAAATACTGACGATCAAGCCGCATTGACTTGTGATATCAAATTATCAATATTTACGGTGCCGTATCATTCACGTCATTGGGTTCTGGAACGGCACCATAGTAGGAAATTCTGGTAGGGCAATTTCTGTAGGCTCTGATGCATCTTTTCAACTCACTTCACATATAATCGCATAGTGCGATCAGTGTCAGGTTCAAAAATCATTGTTGTCAGATACCTCGAATCTTCGTTCACGATATAAAAAGTTGGGACTGATGTCGACAGTAGCTAAGTAATAATATTATGTTCAACATTGATCAATCGATATTATATAAAACAACTAGCAGATTTCAACCAATTTCATAAAAAAAAACTTCTGGAGGAAAACTATCTGACGACGTCATCACTATTCAAAGTGGTGATAAATCACTTGATTCAGTTTTTAGTTGCCCTATCGGAAGAACATTGATATTCATGGTTTCCTCATGGAATTATAGATACATCAAATACATACTATATCCAATAAGTAATTCAGTTTCCTAGTTCCTATATCATTAATTCGGCTTCTGCAAAATCTCATCGGTGAAATAGAATATAGTGAAATAATGGTAATCGAATTTTGGTTTCAAGCTAAGAGAGATGACTAGAAAGGTTCAATTTGTCTTCTTTCAAACTTCACAACCTAATTTAGCACATTTTGCTACGCTGCTGATATATAAATCGAAAATATCTTAGATCTATATAGTCTTGTGAAGGAAAATAATCCTAGTTCCAGAAAAAAGGCTAGAAATAAAAAGTGTGCCTGAAATAGTATATACCTAGTATATTTACTATCAAGAATAGTAAGGATTATTTACTGGTTGAAGACAATGTTAGTCTGAAACCAGTAAACCTCACCGTTCGCGATGCTCATATTATATTCGATACAAACAATAAAAGTTTGAAAGAATTCGTGTAAATCAGTATTCTCGAATATTATACTTTTGATCAGTTGTATCCGATACAAATCATCAACAAAATGTGTTCGAATCTTTCATGCAGTACAGATACAAATATCCTCCAGAATCTGGTTGTGATGAAACATCAGTTTAAATTTCAGAAAATCTCTCAGAATACGCTTTAAATATTCTTGTGGAGGCCATCAATAAATCATTTCGTTCTGGCAGATTTTCTTCATGTCTGAAACTAGCAATAGTCATTCCGCTTCATAAACGTGGCGAAATGAATGACCCATCAAACTTCCGGCCTATATCATTGCTTCCAACAATCTCAAAAATAATTGAAAAGCTTTTTAAAAAGAGAATATTGAACTTCTCAAGTCATCATAACATCCTATGCGAATCTCAATATGGATTCCAAAGCTATTAAATCACAGGCGATGCAATCTTCTCTTTTCTAGAAGATGTGTATATTGGTTCAAATAATAACGAAGCTATTGGGGCAGTGTTTTACGATTTCTCTAAAGCGTTCGACTGCGTGAATCATGAAACACTGTTATTTAAACTACAGTGCTATGGCTTTAGAGGATTGTCATATAACTGGATTTCCAGCTATCTAACAGACAGGAAACAAGTAGTAAAACTCCAAGGAAATAAATCGCACATGGAGAATAACACAACAGGTGTACCACAAGGCTCGGTTTTGGGTCCTATTTTTTTTCTGCTTTATCCGAATGATCTGGTAACCGTTGACATCAAAGGGAAGTTCACATTTTTTTCAGACGATACCGCCATCTTTTGGCGTGGGACAAATGAAGATAATCTCAGAGAAAACATAACTTTTGATCTCTATAAAATCAAACAGTGGTGTGATTCAAACTCCTTATGTTTCAACACAAAAAAAAAACGAACATAGTCTGCTTCAACTTCAGTTTCGACGACTTATTTATAGAAAATCACGCTATAGTGAAACTCACACAAAGTTTTTAGGGGTATTTCAGTCAGAATTGTGTATTTTTCCTTGATCGAGTCCCATTTGAGTCCCGTTTGGAATAGCTTTTTAGGGCTTAAATTCAGTATTCGTTTTGCAAAAAAGGGCTGTCAGATACATATGTAAGGCAAAATCACAAGATCACTGCAAACCACTTTTTATCAGTCAGAAAATTCTAACTTCACCTTGTTTCTTCCTTTTGGAACCCATGTGTCTAATACACAAAAAGTATACGAATACAGCAGTAAATAATGACAGACGATACCATACAAGAGGAAGTCGGGATCTACCCCTGCCAATACCAAAATTAGCAATCACAAAATTTTCTTCGATATATGAGAGCAAGAAAATATATAACCACCTCCCAATGTACTACAGGGAAATAACAAATCTAAAGAAGTTCAGGAAAGCAGTCAAAGAGGTATTTCTGCAAAAAGCCTACTATGACTTGAAGGAATATTACATTGATGAATTTTAAAGCTTAGTACTTCTGTTGCTCACTTATCTGTATGGCTTTATTCATTTATTTATCTGTAATGTTCGATATATTTCTCTGTTATGTTTCATTTATATTCGTTCAGGTACATATGTTCTAATAACGCTATAATGATTGTTCATCATATTTCATATAATTTTATATTTTTGATATTTCTGACTTTATAAAATTACACTTACTTTGTCAATAAGAATTACTTCTTGGACAATAAAGCATGATTGATTGATTGATTGATTGAATGTGATGAATGGTAATTGAATTACTTACCGACGTGTTCAGCTTAGCTATACACAACCTACTACTGTAGATACAGATGTGGAAAATAATCGAAAAATGTAATAATATTCGTACAAAAAAAATTGTTTGTGAACCTGAGAATATGTCAGTGAAGGTCATATTCGAAACTAAGATCACTACAACATTTGAAAAAAGAAGCTGTGCTCTGCTAATCTTTGTGTACACTTGTCAGGTAACAAAATCGACAGTGGGGCATTTCTTATATTTAGAAAATTCATCATTTCCTTAAAGATACATGTCATTTTGTATCCGCATATTATTCAAGGCAGTATCCAATCCAGCCGGTTTCCACCTTCCCTTCCTGGTGTGTCTCCTCGAGACGATGGGATACCAGCTGCGTAAGATGGACTACGTTGACTCGAAGAGTATGTTCCGGAAATCGACCACCATCGTAGTCAGCTGCGGCATATCCGGTCAAAGGTGCTTCCTGGAATGGCCGGAGGAAAAGGACGAATGCAATTGTTTGATCAAGGGACCGAACACGAGCGATTTTTTTTTAGAAGCCTTCTCGAATGGCAAGTCCGAGCAGGTGAGCCACATTTTGTTTATTCGTGCAAGGTTGTCTTCACAATCATGTGTTGGTGAAGGTAACATATTCAGTTTTAATTCTTTCAGACCCCCTAGGGATTTTCTCACCTCATTCCTGAAAATCAGTGTAGAAAAATAATAATTATTTCTTGATATATTTATAGTAAGGTCAGATCAATGATCTGCTCCAAAATGTCACTGACTTCGAAATTCAATTCTCAGATACCTCAAAGAGACATCACCTGATGATGATATTTTTTGAATATCCGAGTGAATATCAATTACTACTCATCTTAGGAACGTTTCTGGAACAAATCTGCTAGCGTCTTCAACACAAAATTGCGAAATGTTCGTTGGAGACCTGCTGACTTTGCTCTACCATCATTCATCGATGGAATAGCAGAGTTATAAAAAATTATCTTCCTAGTGAATTATTTCCTTATACTAACAAACGGTTTTCCTTTCGTGATGTCAAAAGGAGTGAAAGTCAACTGTGCTGTATTTGTAGAATTATCTGAAATACTTCATCGAAAGCATTCAATGAAAATTGCCTTGTTAGGTTGGTGGATCGATTGTTGTAGGTAAATAATAGGGAGAGTTAATTCATCCAGATAACAGTATAATGACGTCAATATCCCCTGTAACCTCCTTGAAATCCGCTCTTGTTGTTTTGTTATCGGTAAATCACGAGCTGTTGAAGAAAGAAAGAAGAAAAAATGTATACCATGCATATACTATGCATTTGCAGGGTTATCTGGAATTATACTTCATGGGGAGCATTTTGATGAAAATCACCTTTCAGATAGGTATCATGAATTGGTCATCGTAGAAAAATGATGGGGAGGGTAATCCACCCCTTGTGACCCCCTGGTGATTTTTGACCGGTAAAACACTTTTTTTCATCTTCGTGGTGCATTAAAAACTCATTTTCCAATAGATGGGCCAACTGAACTATACATTGTATAAGACGTATATCTCTCTAACACATTTGTATTCGAGATAATCAATAAATTTTCCAAACTTGCGAACTTGTTATTCTGATTTTTTTTCCAGAGATGGCTGGAAGAGAATTCTTCCCAACACTGTATCCCGTTCGTTTCGAGGGAACTGAAATCACTATCTGAGAGTGTCTTGAACGAAATAGTAACGGTGATGAGAGAAAATTTTCGAGAACTGAATCACGTACACGATGAAACTACTCTGGCAAGTAATAATAATCTGGAACCATGGTCTCCAAATTTGAATATTCCTGAAATAATAACCACAGCGAGTTGTTCATCTCCACTGGAGGATACCCACTCAAAAAGGTACTTATATGTAAAATCAGTATGGAATGATATGAGTAAATACCAATAATATGTTCCAGATAAGAATAAAGTGGACGGGACAGTTAGCTGAAGACGCTTCATAATAGCAAACCAGTCAAATATAAATATTTTGAAATGGTATACAAGAGTTCAATGATGAATCAATCAATCGCCACACCCTTTATTCTTATCTGGCATTGGCATAAGGTTTCGTAGTTGGCCCCTCGGAGAAATATTGAAGAAGGCAACTACAGCCGAATGCATGAAAAGCAATCCAATGCTTTCAGCGTGACGATTTCCTTCTGATAGCCCCAAAGTGGCTGAAATTTTCACCAGGGTCTGACACTTCACAAAGCTCAACTTCAGCTACATCTCGGTACTATTGGAGCTGCAATTGAGGAGAGCTTAACGCATGGATGAATACTTGATTATCGGACAGAATTGCTGTCATTATTCCTGTAACCTTCCCGCGTATATTTCTCTAGATTAATATAGTTTGCAGCCCGCCCATTGACTCAAATTATGAATGACTGGATTATGAAATGTAACCTTTTTTATTGCTCAGGTCATTATGAAAGTTCTTTTCCGAAATTGATATCTCAACAATTCCGTCAAAGGTTAGCGAGGTTGACACTCTTAAAAAATAGGGCTCTTTCCCTTATACGATTTCCGTTCGAATCCAACCTTGGCCAACCTGACGAGAGCAACTCAGGCAGCTTCAAGAAAATTCGAAGTCGAGAATAACCTCGAGTATTGCTGTTAGAGTTGTAATTGTTCTCAATGTGCAAACACATGCAAGACTCTTCAATTCAGTTTTCTCGAAGCGGTTTTCATTTTTCTACATTTGATTCCTTCGTGTCAAACTACCGAGCGATAAATCATGTGCCACACATATTCCATGCATCGCAGTTTTGATGGGTTGCTACATGTCTTTCCTCCTATGTGCCTATTACCCTTAGGCCAAGCGCACACAGAGCAACTATTCTGCAACTAGAGTCGGCAACCAGTTGCATCTGCAACTAGTTTGTAACTGAAACAAAACTTCTGTCCGCACACGTCAACGGGTCAGTTGTGAATCAGTTGCGTCTAATGTGCAATAGTGGAGTATTTTGTAGACCTAGTTCGCTGTGTTTTGAGGCATCGCCTTGACCATTTGTGCTTATCATGTCATCAGACTCAGACGAAGAGGATGTCATTAACTACTATCTTTACCGAAGGCGGCGAAGAACACAAAGAGAGCATTGGGTCCACCCTTATTTAAGAAATAATGTGAACCCTAGGCTATTTGTAGCAGCTAGAGAGTTGTCCATGCTTTCTCCGTTACATCTTTCCGTGAATAATCTGGGAGTTTGTAATTGTACAGTGCTTCATGTTTCTCCACTGCTCCAACTAGTTTAATGTTCATTTCTTGGTCACTCATATTAATTTAACAATATGCGCCGTCAAAAAAACAACAGAACAACAACACAGCACCCCGTGATCACGTGTGACTGAAGTCTGCAACGCAACTGCAACCGCGGGCCCACGATTGGAAGCGACTGGTTTCAGACTGGTTTGAGATCGTCACAAACCGGTCGCGCAGTGTGCGTCTCCCTACTCCAATACATTGCCGAGGTCACCAAAAGATTGCGCGCCAAACTGGTTTGCAACTGTACTTGCAAAGCAGTTGCTCTGTGTGCGCTAGGCCTTAGTGGAGATATCGCCTTGTTGAAAGTAAAAAATAAAAGGCGCTTGATTAGTAGAACGTGAGTAGTATTGGTTCCGCTGGAAAGAAATTCATTGTAAAAGCGTCGATCTTTGGTATCGATATTTCGTTCCCCTCCTTATCGCCAAAACATAGGCACATAGGATGAACTGTGTTTTTTTATTCATCTCATCTTACCACTAGTCGTTATTTCATCATGATTTCTCTTTCAGCATGAACAGTATCGTAGATGATATAAAAAAATCCGAAGAGGTTCGACAACCTTCAGATGAGGTAGGTAAATACCAATTTCATCTCCGAAATGAGGTCATTGAGCTTTTTCATATATTTCAGCCAACAAAATGCAAATTGATTAATTTTTCAAATGTTAGTTCCATGACGTAAACGAATCAATTGCAATGGATGTTAGGATTTTTGTATCCTCTTTATAGTGAGAACCACATAGCAATAATAGCTCAGGGTGGATTCATGAAACATTAAAAACAACATTGAAACCACACTAGGTAACGAGATGACCATCATTATAAATTCCTTATGAGAATCGATTTGCCCATGACGATTTGTGCCACTTGTCAAGAGTGCTAACTTCAATAGTGTAATTTGTTGAGTTTTCATAGTTTTTTGAAAGCTCTTTTATTTTAGACATCAGGTTGAATTTTTCTGTACCTAAAAAAAATAATCAAGGTGCTTCAATAGAGTGAGTGATACAATTCAGGCATGATAATGAGAGATAAAAACTCCAAAAACAAAATACCTTGGGAAAATGCATAGAAGACAATGAGTCAAATAATGGAATATCCGAGTAAGAAAGTCTCAAGTTTCCAGATAGATATGCTTGAACAGTAAAAAATCATATGTCTAAGGAGGAGTATCGAGAAAAGATATCTTCTGGAGGAACGAGAAAGGTACCGCCAGGGTCAGGTTCTGCCATTGTTCCAACTTGGCGGTATTCCGAAATAATGCTGTTTGTCGAGGAACTCACGAAATACGAAATCGAAATATATCTACGAAATATATCTACCAATCACTCATCAAAACATCAAAGTGAACATTCTTTTCATAGCTGATGATGATATACCTTAGAGATGTCTTGCCTGGAATACCTCAGTCATAAGAACTCTACAGCAAAGATGACACCAAGAGGTTGTACCAATTTAAGAGAATCGCACAAGAAAAATATTCCAAGAAATAGAAATAGTAGAGGAAACAATCACGAGTGCATTAAGTTCAAATGAAAATGTATGTAATGCTCGAGATGTGGAATACCCAGACATATCATTTGGTGAATCGATAGGTCTAAGCTTGCAAAGTATCACTCATAAAAAAAAATTAACGCAAATGCTAAAATAGAGATTTTGGAAGTACTCGAAAAATATGACTGTTGTTTGTTAGTTCTTCGATTGTTTGCTTGTTCCTGAATAGAACAATTCTCATCCTTATTCACTTCGTTGTTTTCAATTCATCAGCCTACCAATTGATGATTTAAATGTCTAGCAGGCTTCTAGGTTCTTGAATAGAAACAATATGATGGATAATTTCAAAGTGAAAAAGATATTCATACCTGAATGATACTCATGATTGTTCACCGTCTAATACCCCGGATGCAATTGATGATGTTCCACCGTTTCTGATATTCATTGGAGATTGTTTTGAAGTCATGTCTCAGTGGTCCGTTCCTTGGTGGAAGAAAATATGGATTTCAAATTGTCTCAGGATGCTGCACATGTCTATCGTATGATGTAGTTAGTGGTTGATTCGTCAATGCGAAAGTTGCGAGCTCTTTCAGTCATTGATATCCCCTGTGCCGAGAAAATGTAAAAACAAATCAGTAGAAAGAAACGATTTGTCGATAGAATGAAGATCTCACTATGAGATGACAGTCAACCTCAACTCTGGACAGAAGAACAATAAGCTAATGAAAGCGGTTTCTTTATTGAAATTTTGGATGAAAGATCTTTTCCTACGGCCTATGAGAACAGCGCTCTCAACATTGTTTTGTTTACCTACTAGCCCATTCCACTATAGAAACAGGACATAGTAATCCGCAGTAGTGTTGAATTTAACATTCAAAAAACGAACTCTCGCAGTGTATGATGAATGTATTGATATTTTTCCTGGAAATTCCACTGCTGGTATGGTACTTTTCACATATCCAGATTGATTTTGCATCCTCACTTCTCGAAAAAATTAATCCACTATGTATAATATCATTGGAATTGAAATTGAGTATTACGCAACACACAAAAAACCTCAAATGAATCGATCCAGTGCATTTTCATATGAACCATTTCTCTTCAGCCTACTGCAACTAGGTATTTTTCATCTCGATACTTGAACAAGTCAAACGCTGGAAGATCATGACATCAATTACTTCCGAAAAAATTAATGCTGTTCGATATTCGAAACATTCAGATCAGAGCATATATTCATTGAAAATGTATTCTCATTCCTGATAAGAACTTCTAACCTTTCAATAACTTTTTTTCAGACTTTCATAGTAAATCGAGTACACACCGAGACCATCAGTACAAAATCTACGATTACATTGGTGAGTACCGTTTGTTTTTTCAACCCTTTCAGAACATACCTTCATAAAAAAGGAGGTTATTGTCTGACAGGAGACAACCCAACCAAAAGACAACATTTGGTAATAATAGTATACGTTTTTGCCTCTTGCATATTATTATAGTGTGGAAACATAGTGCATACATAGTAACCCAACACAATTCTGGAATAAAGTGTATGAAATCACTATCTTGGATTTGGCGGAACCTGTAATTGAATGATTAGGAATGTAGGTTCCGTGAGAAAAATATTTGCTGAAATATTAATGACAGAGAAGTCATATAAATCTTCTCAATCTCAATCAGAGGTGATGAAGAAGATATGCAAAAAATAAAATTCATAGTAGTTATGTACTGCAGAAACATTCATCAATGAATAGAGAATGAACTTGACTTTTCAAAATTGCAGAATTATACAATTCTGGTATTATACTATAGCACAATCAAACAATCGTATGATAACTCACAGTTGCAGAATTTCGGCTCTTTTGAATATTTTTCCTATGTACGTCACTGAAATCGCAATATGGGTTGGAGGAGAAATTATGGCAACGGCACCCTTTCGTCCACCATAATCAGTTCCTCAATATAAATTACAATCACCCATAAAAAGTTCAAATCAATAGGTTTTTGTAAATACTTCCTTGAGGACACCCTGTATTGATCGATATCAATAAAATTACAGTTAAAATTACATGCCAAAAACGATGCCTGAAAGCCATCAAGTCTCAAAGTGAACTTATGAGAATCACATTCATGGTTGTAAATCAGCTATTATTTCCAGTTGAGACGTTCCGTGAGTGATTCTGGCAGAAGAAGCCTTATTCCCAAACACATCACATCGAGTGCATCGGCTTCGAATTTGAAGGTTTGTCAATCCCATCATGCTTATGTATCTCAAAGTAGAGTAGATCACTACTTTTTAGGACATGGAATATTGTATTTTTTCACTGCTACATATTTTTTCAGACTCATAAATCGAGTGACAACCTCGAAACAAATGAAGTGTTCACTGGGACAGACACTGTGAAATCGACCAATCCATCAGTGAGTATGTTGTCTTCAAATCAAAGTCAACTAATGCTCTAAGAACCACGTAAATTTCGGTAGTCTGGAGTTCTTACAGAAATAGTTGATTGGAGATATAGGGATGAAATCAAGTCAAGTGCCCTTTGTTTCCAACATTTACATGGATGTCCAACAAAAACTAAATACCTCGATTTTCAGGCTTTTGAATGAAAATGTGGAAAATTGCTTGGACCTGTCGATTTCTGATTCGAGAGGGAACAAATTTTTCGCTTTTTTCAACTCCGTAACTTCAACTCCCTCACGGGGGGGTGCACAACCCCCTGATTTCGAATAGGGATGAAAGGTATACCTCATTTTGAGGATCTTATCGAGTACTCTCTGACCCTGGAATTTCACTTCCGAACTTCTATCGATAACAAAATAACAACTGAAATAAAGGAAAAGTACTTACTTTTGTGATCATTTATTGAATACTGGAATTGGAAACCATTCACTTCCATGCAGTGAAGAACGCTGTGTGGGTGTAGCGAACGCTAACCAGCCTGGGTCCCTGATTTGCGGATTCGGATCATCAATGAATGCCGTCAAATTACACCATAAATCCTGAATAATGTACGTGGACGTTTTGAGAAAAACTCATTCCTCCGTATGGAAGTGAATGGTGCCCATTCCCAGCATTTAATAAACTAACAAACGTAAGTAGTCTCACAGTATTTAAGTTATGTTATCGATGAAATTTTGGAAGCGAAATTTCAGGTTGAGAGATGAGATTTTCAAATTGAGGCAATCCCCTCATCCCCATTCTACTCGGTTGTGTTCACCCCCGTGAGGGAATTGAAGTTACGGGGATCAAAAAAGCGGGAAATTTGTTACGCCTCGAATCAGAATTCGACGGGTCCGACGGATTTTCCACATTTGGATTTTGAAGCCGGAAAATCGAGGTGTCGAGTTTTCGTTGGACCACCCTGTATAATTCATCGCTAAGGGGATTGTAATCTGGAAGAACTCTCCAAGCTACTGAAATATTTATGTACTGACATGTTATGCCTATCCTTTTGAGTTCTTGGTGATGATGTTCCACCACCGAAGAAACAAACATTGAACTATTGAGGAGATATCAGATATCCCAAGATGACTATGAAACTTCAAATACCAATCGAAATGATTGTGATCTAATATTTTCAGTTGAAAAGATCTGTCAGTGATTCAGGCAGGAAACATCTGCTTCCTAGACAAACTACTTCGAGTTTATTACGGAAATGTGCCTCAAATTTGAAGGTAGGTGAAATTGAGTCCATCACTCGTGATACTAAGGATATCATTCCAATGAAATTGATTTCCAGGTCAGCAGTAGCAGTTCAGTGGTAACTTCAAAAGCTTCGAAATACTCGAAATCTACATCCGATTTGAAGGTGAGACCAGATTTAGAATTCAATCCAAACTCATCACTCCAGCAAATATTCAAACTCTTATATGATCCAAACTCTCATATGATCAGACTATCTGACCAATATTGGCACAGGATTAGGAACTATTCAGTACATTCACAAAAGTACAGGGTCATTCACCTAAGAGTGCGAAGAAAGAAAACTATGTATTAGTGTGGCATCAGAGAAATTACCTGCAAAATTCGTGCACAATCCGAGTGATTGTATGGACTTTTTCACAGTGACACCCAAAGATAAGCCACGAGAAAAATTGGCAACAATCAACAGTTCCGTTTGAGATGTCAGGTTGATTGTTGTATTAACTTGAATTGCGCAATATTATTTTCGTAGTCAGTTGTTAATCAATGATAGAAAGTTTTATTTGCAAAGCTTCTCAGGAGGGGGGCGTTATAGGTGACTTACATAAAATGTGCAAATCTGTGACTCAGAGAAAGAAAATGACAACGGTTTGCCGTAAACACATACATACGTATGGCTACGTCACGTATCGGCAGTCGCTGATGTCCCTGCAAGGTTAATATTACCATCATGGTCGTGCATTGCCTAATAATTGTAGAACCAATTGAATCAATCTTTGCATTCTCAGGTAGAATCACCTTGTATATTTCCAAGTGAGGGAAGAATGCGAGAGTTTGAATTCATTGAAATATCAATTATATCAGTAGTTCTTGGATCAAAAAATGTCTGTGATTTCTAGTTGAAAAGGAAATTTTGTACGGAATTGTTCATTATCGAGTTAAGATACTTTTATTCGAAATGAAAAAAAATTGTGGTCTTCCGAGGTGGGACTGTCTGAGTCTGATATCGAAATCAATGTATCAAATTTGAAATATTTCATTAAGAATAATAAGAGATATGCAGGGAGATCGTCTACGTCAATTGATATGTTAATTGCCAAGAAATGACATTCGATGACGTCAAAGATGAAGTTCAGAAATAAAAAGTTCCTATTATTGATATGTATTTCCATTTGTGTTTATATATTTATCGAAACGAACGATAATAGAGACACTAGTTTCTTGCGGTTTTGTCAATATGTAAGCAACGTCAGATATGAGATGAGCAAGGACATGATAGATATCCTCTCAAAATCACTGGTCTTCCATGATGATTCACTAAGTTGAAAATATGACAACCATCACAATCATCTATCTCATCAACGAAATTGTGGAAAAATTTAGCGATGTCAATAGGGTCTACCGTGGACTTATGGGTCTACTTACTTTTATAAATAATACAATCCCAAACAGTAACTTTATCTATTATCTGAACACTGGATACATCGCTCGATTTATTTATACGAAATTGATCAATGTGTTGATAACAAAAACAATATTCACGATCTCTTTGGTTCATTGAGGAATTTTTATATGTGTGGATCTTCTGAATTTATATCGTGATTCCAAGGACTGAAATCAATGCCATATTCCTTCCAGGAAAATGGAGGACCATCAGAAATTACCAAGGTGAAATCCATGATGCAGACTGCCAAGAACATCATCACCAGTAGAGTCACACCAAATTCAATCAGAAACAAGAAATTGGAATCAAGTGAGGATGTAAGTATATTTATATTTCTTGTAGAAAGTTTAGATTTGGTGCCAGATCGAAAACAGAATACCATGGTGTAACAATTTGAACACGTCCCTCTGATAATTTATCTAAATACCTCAATTCTATTTTCCAGAAGAAAACTCACGTTCCCGTTAGGAAATTCCCGTTTACAAATTCTACCATGTCCAGATCGACTTGTGTATCGAATAAGACTCCAATGGAAAAGAAGTATCCGTCAAAAATAGGAGCGGCACTTCCGAAACCGTCGATGATAGTCATGAAGAAGTAGAAGAAGAGATTGTACCTGCAATTCTATCACTGCAGGGTGTGGCAGGCTCACGATATTCCTTGAATATAACATTGATATGACTATTTTTCACATTCCACACCGGTTTCGCCAAGAGAACTGACTCATGAATTTCTGATCGCCGAATGTCTGCTCTATATGTTATGAGCCATCTTTCCACTAAACTGTCCCCTGCTCCAGTTGAAATAGAATACTTTGGTGACAACAATATTTTTTTTGTTCATCAACATATTTCCGAAAAGAAAGTAACATCGTTATGGAAGTAACACCTCTGAGAGTCACTAACATGGTGACAAATATTATTACTAATTACCTGATTCAAAACTAATCCACTTAGGGTAGGGAGTTCAATAGGTTCACAGCAAAAATGGAGAATTCATTTACGTATTTCGAACGTTCCGAAGAAGAAAGCAGTTCCTATTGCATATTTTTAGATAAATGATAAATTTGTTATCAAAAAAATAGAATTTTAAATAGAAAGGTTGATTCATTCAATGAGGTCAGGAATATACGAAGACACACATCCTCATAAATGCCTGATTGTCAGTGTGTCAGTTATTAAGCATATTTGAACATTTAATGAGAAAAAAATGGAAATAGCTGATAATCATTGTCAGTTTCCAAAAATGCATATATATTTGATATGTTGGGTGATCCGCGAGCAAGGTATAATGAATTTTGTTTTGAGAGTTTATATCAATTCAATAATTTTTACTTTTTCAATATGTTTGTGAAAATGGGTTGCCTCACCCTATACAAGTTCGAACTCCCACAGTTGCGATCTCGGAAACTCTTTAGGAGATACGACAAAGTTCAAATCAGGGCAAACTTGCGAAATTCAGTGCTAGATTAAATGCCGTTTCAAAACATGCGAAGATTTCCGTAAAAAGTAATTTGAGAAATTGATCATTCCGTTCTAATTTTTTTCTACCATTCTTTGACAAGTTAGTCCAAATCTCAAAACATTTTCATTGCCACCTGCCACACACATTGAAACTCACTAGTAGTACTAGTAATACTCAAAGTATTTTTTTTTCTGTGAAAAACAATTAGAAGTTTTCGATGTTCCTATTCGAATGAAAATTTGAAATTTGGAACGTCATATAAGTTAACATAAACAATCTATATGAAATATCGCCAGGAGCATGGCACTTCCGGTTAAACATGAAGTGGGCACAAACGTACTTATTTCAAAAGGAACAGCCTTTATTTGAATACATATAATTAGGAATTATTTTTAAAAAGATCGCATGATATGTCCCTGTAGTAATGTTCTACCGTCTTCGAATTAGTGAACTAGAATATTTTGAGTTAGCAATTGTATCTTTTTGCTTTCCTTCAAAATTTTTTAAGTTGAATCTTCCAAATCTCTACCAGAGCTAGTATTCATGATGATCTTTGAATGAGATCGAGAAACAGTGTGGTCGAAAATTCTTTTGAAGCTTTTGAAAGATTTTTGAAGTTTACTATTTGATAATATAGAGGAATAAGTGGAAACTCAAAATTTTCCACAAGAATCGGAATAATTCGAAACAGTCGAAAATTACTACAGGGGCACTTTAGGTATACGATTTTTTTTTCATCAATATACCTAAATTCTAACATCGAAAACTTCCAACCAAGACGTCAAGTCATAAACCCTGTATGTAAACGCTCATGTCGATGATGGTGACTGATATATGAAACTGATAGCTGGTCATAAGAATATGGTATGAGGATGAGAATATGTTTTCAGTTTTGTGCTGTCTTGTCGAATAACGCTAGAAAAAATTAATCAATGTTTTTTTCCGAATACATATTCGTAAGTACTCGGAAAATCTAATTTGAGCACTAAATTGGGCAACTTGGCCTCCTGTAGTTCTCGAGATCACAATGATAGAGATATCGAATTTGCATTGCCCTCCGTACATTGTAATTGTTATCTGTTCTGTTCAATATATATTCTCCTACCATACTCATATACCTATGCAATAAAGATTATTTTTTTCTTATGTTCATTCATTTTTGCTTGCATTCGTATGCCTATACGGATAGTTCATCATGTCATCGTTAAAGTTTGTGGTACATCATCAAATGAATCTTGTTAACACTTTTTTTTACAGAATAAGGTGATCAAGATACCTACACAGTGAGTTCGATTCTCCAATTATTATATTTCGAGATATAATGAATTGAAATTTGTTCCTATAACTTTTATTCACCACTGACCAGAACGAACGGATCAAAATCAAATTTATGTTTCAAATATAAATGAAATATGTGATGAAAAAAGCGCTATTCCGAATATGCTGAAAGATTTATAACTAATAAAATATCATTTCCGATGCGATAAGATAGTCTATGGAACTATTCTGTCTTATGTATCATTTTGTAGCATTATTATAAAATCAATAAAATCAATAAAAACTTTTTCTTTTATAAATAAGATGGACAAAAACACTCGTAGGAAAAACATTGTACCTAACTATTGCGGAAAATGTCTATTCGCACTTGTTAGGTGAATAACTATTTCAGCTTGCATGAGAAATCAACAACTACATCGTGCGAGCCTCTGCATAGACAGAGGTGACGCACTTGTTGAGAACTCAACAGACGTGTCCCTATATTTCATGGATCTCGAGACAAATATGTCCACTCTTAGAAGAAGTATACGAAATGAAATGAATTGCAGAAACAGTATGACTGTAATCTCAATCTCAGCATGTTTGTGCTGTGGATTAAAGGAAGCCAACTCCAGTGCTCCGATCTTATATAGAATATCAAGAATTTTTGATCGCTCAAAAAATATTTCTACGATTTGTGTGTTTCATATCTCAAACAACGTCCCATGTAATTAATCGCTGCAATTTCGGAAACACCTTATATAATATGTAGATCGATGCATTTCTCGGACACCCCCTTATATCAGAATCAGTTGATTAAAATACCTAATATTTAATGAATTTGGATTCCGAATAGCGGAGGGTTTCATACAAGTTGGATACAAAGAGGATAGTTCAATTGTGTCTTTGCAAAACATGTAGACCTGTCGAACAACTTTACAAAGGCCGCACCGCTTGAATAAACATGGCGATACAAATATTTTGCAAGGGCATGTCGGTATAAGCATAATCAAAGAATATACAGGGTGTCCCATAAACATACTGACAAACTTTTTGCTCAATAAACATAAGTCCGGAAACTCTTCGTTTTCGAGATACAGGGTGTTTAATTTTTTTTCTTAAATCGATTTTTTATTAATATCGTGAAAACGATTTGGTCGAATTCAATGAAATTCTTACAGATTATTGATACATTTATAAGGTATCTTTTGGAGCTATTAGAATTTACCCAATAATTGCAGGGGAGTGCCCACGGGCTATGTCAGATAGTTTTTGCACAAAAAAAATATCGCCCAGTAGATTTTTTGTAATCATGATAATTTTTTTGAATAAACAACTAAAAATGAATTTTTTTTGGCCCTTGAAATTTTTCCGTATCTAGCTTCGTTTTAAAGAAAAAAAAATCAAAACCATATCTCTTACATCTACATATGATTTCTTTTTGTTTACTTAATAATCATAATGTCCGTAATAAAAATAGTTTGGGCAAGTTTTGTTCAATCAGTGTTAAATAATTAATATTAATTTACAAAAAATATTCAGGAAGATAATAACTCACTTTGTGCTTACGATAAATAATAATGGTTTATAATGATCGTTCAAAATGTTCACCATTTGCTTCAATGCAAAGATTGCATTGTCGGTTCATTGACTGGCGGACCCTATTATGGAATATTCCAGGAATAGCTTTTATTTGTGTACAACTGGCCATTATTCTTGCTAAGAGATCTTCCTCATTAAAAATAGGCGTTTCATAGACCAACGATTTTAAATAACCTCAAAGGAAGAAATCCAAGGGGTTGAGATCGGGAGAACGCGCCGGCCAGGCCACCCTGTATCTAGAAAACGAAGAGTTTCCGGACTTATGTTTATCGAGCAAAAATGTTTATTTCGATGTCCTCTACCATCCCTCAGAGTTTGTCGGTATGTATATGGGAAACCCTGTATATATACTATAAACAATTATTCTATGGCATTATCATAAAAGTTCAAGCTTGAAACTAAAATTGTTGTATGAACACTTATATTAAAGTATGATTCAATTATAGACTGAAACTGAGCAAGTGTTGCATAAATCTTCAATAAAAACTAGGTTAATCCAGCGCACATACATCATCCATACAATAACCATTTAGAAAGAGTTATATATACTTTGAACAATTATTCTATGATATTTACGGTGGCAGAGGATATTTACTGTGTATATACAGTCGCTAAATGGAGCCACCGAATGAGAAATATTCTATGGCACAACCGTGCCTGATGACGTAAACGGGTCATAAAATGATGAAGTTTATATATATATGTTATATCAACATTCCTGCATATGTCATCATCTCAGGGATATCACATTACCGCTGATCTCAAGGTTATCCAGCAACCAGAGTATCAGAGCCACACGAGAATGCTGACACCATCTACACGTGTTTGACGATTCAGCACCTCGAGAGCCTTCCTTCGAGAGACCAGAACGACCACCGGCAGTTCTTCTCAAACCAGTCTCAAGTCAAGTCATACTTTTGTAACAATTTATTATTCACATTTTCAATATTGTATTCAATCAAATAAAATCATTTTTTAAAAAGTCCAAAGTGATTTAAGTGATATAACAAATTGGCGCAGTCGGTAGGATTCCTTCACATCCACGGAACACGGACAGCCTAACCGAGGGTGTTGGATCCTAATCCTTCAAAGGAAGAAACCTACACTTGGACACAGCATCGAGAACATCGGAAGGACGGTCTCTTCAACAGCCGAAGAACACGCGCACGCTAACTTCGCTGGAGCAACGCTTGTGAAGCCGGATTTCATCCTCCGAATGAAAACGATCTTCTGGTAAGAACTCAAACGAATCATCTCATTATTTCGAATATTTTGTTTCAATAATTCTATCAGTTCTATTGTCAAATTATCCCCGAATCAATCATGACAGAATCACCTCCTCCAACTCCAACTACTCCAACAACTAACGAAATCGAACCATACAGACTGAACGAAATTTTCTGTATAATACCAGAATATGACGGAGATCAAATATTCTTAACAACCTTCATAAATGCGTGTAATACTGCTTACCGCATGTCAGTACGAGATCAAAAGATACTCACAATTCTCCATATAAAAAATAAACTGAAAGGCAAAGCAGCTGAATTAATCAGTTCAAGAAATCCTCAAACTTGGGAAGAAATAAGATCACTTTCAATTCAATACTTTGGTGACAGTCGTGATTTAGCTTCATTGATACAAGATCTCCAACGTATCCATCAGCTACCTGGAGAATCACCTTTAGTCTTCATTAATAGATTACAGACTCATAATGCAAAAATGCATGCATCTGTTCAAAAACAATTGCTTACATCAGAAGAAAAACAATCACAGTCAAAATTAATCGAATCAATGTCATTAAATACTTTATTAACAGGAATCGATCCAGACATAGGACGCATTGTTCGTGCTGGAAATCCTCCAGATTTATTCACAGCAACTCTGAGAGTTAAACGTGAACTACAATTAAGTTATTTCCAATCACAAAAATTTCCAAATTCGAAAATTGGTCAAAATTCAATCTCAAATCAAAATCGAAAAATGATACCTCCACAAAAATTGTGTAATTACTGTAAACGCCAAGGCCATACAGTAAACGAATGTAGACAACGTCAGCAACAAAATCCCAATCAAAATCTCGGACCTAGACCTAATTTCAACCCTATTTCTCAACCCAATTTCCGACCAAACTATCAATCCAATTTTCCACAAAATTTTAGACCAAGTATTCCTCAGAGACCACCGCAATTTCAAAATCAGAATAATATCCAATCAAGACCATCGATTATCAAACCAAATCCAAATTTCAATCAACAAAGGCCATCAACGAGTCAGTCTAATCCGAATTTTCAAAGATTCAACCCACAAAGAACCCATTGTGTCAATTATGATCCCAATAGTTACGAATATGATAATTATACCGCTAATTATCAAGATTCTGAGAATTTTCGAGCAGATGATTATACTGCTAACCATCAAGACTACCAAAACTATAACTCTGATTTGTATCAAAACCAATATTCACATCAATCCGATCAGAACGAATATTTTCCATCACAATATGATGATCAAAATCAATATGATCAGGATTTTCAGTTGAGCCCTACATCGAGTGCCCCTCCTATCAAACAATCCTCAGATCCCATAGACCAAATTCGAGCACAAATACAGACAATGAATTTGAACGATTTCAACCCAAATCTCAATTTCCCGGAACTCAAATTTCTATAAATCCATCATTCACAGTAAACTCTAAGAACTTATATTACATTAAGGATGCTACCAACAAATTTAAAATTCTAATAGATACAGGCGCTGGACTATCGATTTTCAAGCCTAAAACTTGTGAGAATTATTCTAGACGATTTTCTGAAAACGTTGTAGTTCAAGGTATAACTGACCAAAAAATAATGATTAACGAATCTGTATTAATTCCTTTCACTGACAATGACCCGCACAAAGTTTATGTTCATAATATAGACATAGACTTTGACGGACTCTTAGGATCTGACTTTCTAGAACATTACAAATGTATAGTCGATTTGAAAAATAATCAACTCATTACCAATTTCAAAACAGTCCCTCTATTCAAAGTTAGTGATTCAGAATCCGATGACAAAATTCCACAAAATTGCGAATTTGATAACAAAATCACACTCGAACCTCGAACCGAACAAATTGTCAAACTAAATTGTAACCTATGTAACACTGATGCTATACTGCTAGCTCAAGAAAAACAAAAAGTTAGACTTCCTAATGCTCTAGTCAAAATCAATAAAAAAGGTGAATTCTTCACGTCAGTGATAAATGCAAACCCGATGGAAATTTCAACCAATTTTGATAATCTTCAGTTAGAACCGATTCAAAATTTCAGTCTTAATAATTTTAACACTTCTGATACACGAACAAATACACACACTGACAGGACAACCGACATTCAAAATCAATTGAGATTAGAACACTTGAATGACGAAGAATCTGAACTTATCACGAACCTCTGTTTAGATTTTTCAGACATATTTTATTTGGAAGGCGACAACTTGACATTCACCAATGAAGTTAAGCACTCTATTGATACTAAAGATTCAAAACCCGTATTTACCCGATCCTATAGATATCCACAAATCCACAAAGATGAAGTGAAGAACCAAATGTCGAAAATGCTTGAACAAGGCATCATACGTCCTTCAATTTCACCTTGGTCATCCCCTGTTTGGGTGGTACCGAAAAAACTCGACGTCTCTGGGAAACAGAAGTGGCGTGTTGTTGTGGACTACAGAAAGCTGAATGAGCTTACTGTAGATGACAAATATCCCCTTCCCATGATTTCAGACCTCCTTGATCAACTTGGCAAATGCCAATACTTTACGACCCTTGATTTAGCGTCCGGATTTCATCAAATCGAAATCGAACCAAAAGATATTTCCAAAACTGCCTTCACAGTCGAAAATGGACACTATGAGTTTGTCCGAATGCCTTTTGGACTCAAGAATGCTCCTTCTACCTTTCAGAGGGTGATGGACAATATTCTCCTGGGCATTCAGAACGAAAGATGTCTCGTCTACATGGACGACATCATCGTTTACTCCCCTACGATACATGATCATATTTCCCGACTAACTGATGTATTCAAACGCCTCCGAAATGCAAACTTAAAGATTCAACCAGATAAATGCGAATTCCTTAGAAAGGAAGTAGCGTATCTTGGTCACCTAATCACCAGTGACGGAGTCAAACCGAACCCATCAAAAGTCGATTGTATCGTCAATTTCCCAGAACCTAAGAATCAAAAAGAAATCAAATCATTCTTAGGCCTCGCCGGATATTACCGCCGATTCATCTCCAACTTTGCCAAAATCTCCAAACCCCTCACTAAACTGCTTCAGAAAGATACTCCTTTCAACTTTGATTCCGATTGCAAAAATGCATTCGAAAATTTGAAACAAACCCTCATTTCTACACCCATTCTCATTTACCCAAACTTCGAAGACACTTTTCTTCTCACCACGGATGCCAGTGCATTCGCTATTGGCGCTGTGCTTTCTCAAGGTCCCATTGGCAAAGACCTTCCCATCGCATACTCTTCTCGCACATTATGTTCAGCAGAATCTAAGTATTCTACGATAGAACGCGAATTGCTTGCAATAGTATGGGCAGTCAAACACTTCCGACCATATCTCTTCGGTCGAAAATTCAAATTGATAACCGATCATCGTCCCCTCACTTGGCTATTCTCGATCAAAGACCCTGGTAGTCGCTTAGCTCGATGGCGACTCAAACTTGAGGAATATGACTACGAAGTCATATACAAACCCGGAAAGATCAATAAAAATGCAGATGCTCTATCTCGCATTAAAGTGAATCACATTCAAGAATGTGTTGGTTTTCATTCGAGAACTCTAGTCCTCCCAACGAATGAAGATGATTCCGATATAGAAATCATCGAGAATCCGATCGAAAATCATCCCAAACATGACATTCCACAAACATCCAAATCACCCCATAACGATACCGAAACTACCCAACCAAAAAACGAATCAGACGAAATATCAATAGAGAAAATTCAAGAAGAATTTAACACATTCTCAGACTTGTATAGAACCAAATCTCTGATAGACTACTCTAAAGTTCAATTCAATCAATGCCAAATTCTAGACAAATCGAACAGACACATTCTCATTCCAATGCAACAAAACAAACTATCGCAATTTCACTATGACATAATTGAAGACCTTTTCGAAGAACACTTTGATTTTAAAAATCTCGAAATCAATATTCTTTCCAGTAAATCAGTGAAAAATCGTAAATATTATTTGATCCCTCTAACCAATGACCCAGAAACAGTAATTGAACACCTCTTTTTGACTTTATATAAAAATCAGAATGAGATGGACCCACTCAATTATTATTGCATCGAAGATAATCCCGAATTGCCACTACTTGAAATGCTTTGTTTCATATTCGCCGAAAAGGATATAAAAATTAAAGTATGTCAAAACATAGTAAGAACTCCAGATCAAGATCAAATACCTATAATTTTAGACCAATATCACAAAGGGAAAAATAATTTACATCGCGGAATAAACGAAACACTGAGACGCATACGGCAAAAATATAACTGGGACGGTATAACCAAAGATGTTGAAAAATTAATTAAAAATTGCGAAATATGTCATAAGACCAAAATTTGTAGGAAAAATCTCAGCAACCCATTAGTCATAACGGAAACTCCCCGTACTGCTTTCGAACGAATCAACATAGACATCGTCGAAGTTCCAAACAGAAACTATGCATTGACTATACGAGACGAACTTACGAAATTTACACAAGCTTACGCACTTCCAGATAAAACAGCTCGATCCGTCGTAAATAGCCTCCTACTATATTTTCAACATTTCGGAACCCCTTTACGAATCCATTGCGATTACGGACGAGAATTCGACAATACATTGCTCAAAGACTTATGCACATTGTATGATATCAAAATTTCTTTCTCTAGCGTAAATCATCCACAATCCAACGGTTCAGTCGAACGATTTCACGCCACACTTCTAGAAATGATCCGTGTGAATATGTCAGAAAACCCTAATGAACATCCTTTTAATATTCTCCCCTACGCAATCATATGTTACAACAATTCCACAAATAAAACCCACGGTTTCAGTCCACATGAGTTAGTTTTCGGACATACAGCAAGTAGATCACCAGAAACACTTTATAATCAAAAAGATCTGATTTCAAAATACGTAAGAGACTTGAACAACCGAATTTCTTATTACTATAAAGTAGCAAGAGCGAAAACAGATCAAAAGAAAGCAAAAGCGAAGGAACGTTTTGACAAAACAGTATCAGGACAAACAGAATACGAAATAGGACAAGAAGTTTACATCAAGGAATCCCAAATAAAAAATAAACTTCAGAACAAATTCAATGGACCATTCAAAATCGAAGAAATATTTCAAAATTCAGCAATATTACTCAATCCACAAACGAATCAACGAACAAAAGTAAATTTTGATCGCATGATACCGTATTCTGAAAACTGATTTGTTTTCAGGTTCACCCTGCTGTTCGGATCAGCAGTCTGTCAATTCAAAATCAAACCAATCAATAACACTCTAGGGGTATACTACCATCAAGACGACGACATCGTACTTACAAACGACCACTGGACTCTACTCGTTCATAAAGACATCTCTTTACTTCAAACAGCCTACGAACATAACACTAGAATATTAGATACCATTTTAGCGACAGCACAATTGAAACCTTTACGCGAACTAAATATTTTTCAAGTAGAAGTCAAGAACCGTATCAGCTTACTTACTCAAATTTCAAAGTCAATAAAAACGAAATTATCTGAAATAACCTTAGATACAAAGAGATACAAACGTGGACTCATTAATGGAATAGGTAGTATTTTCAAATCAATCACTGGCAATCTCGACGCTTCAGACGGCGAATATTACTCAAATTGTATCAATAAATTACATGACGATGAACATCAACTGGAAAACCTTCTCAAGAATCAAATATCAGTCACATCATCAGTAATAAAAAGTGTAAATACAACCATTCGAAAACTTCAAATAGACGAAGAAATATTCAATACAGACATCAAACAAATCGAAAAAACTATAAATGATATGAGTTACGATATTAGAGCCATTGAAGCCAAAGTCAAATTTTATGACTTATGTGAAAAACTTATGGAGAGTTTTGTGTATCTTGAGGAAAGTCTCGATGAAATCATAAATTCAATTACATTTGCTAGATTAAACACTATTCATCCCTCAATTATCACTCCCGATCACCTAGTCAGTGCTCTACAGGAAATTTCCCAAAATCTGCACAGAAATAACTTACCTTTACCAGCAAATTTAGATAAAGTTGCCCTATACCTCGACATTATCCAACTTCAAGCATTCCAAATTGATTCTAAAATTGTTTTCATTCTAAAAATCCCTTTGATCGAACCTAAAACATATCACCTTTATAGACTTTACCCAATACCAATTTTTGATAACAGAACTGGCTTACATCATATTCTTTCAATCTCTCAAAAATTTATCGCGAAAGATGATGATTCTTTGATGTTCATTCCAATCAACGACTTGAAGAAATGCAGAACTCTACTACCAGAAATGAAGATGTGTAGCAACGTATTTGCATACCCCATAGACAATAACGCCATGTGTGAAGCCCAATTGATGAAAACGTTCCAATCAGTACCAGACAACTGCCAAAATGCCCTCATCCTTAGTAAAGGATATAAGGTCCAAGAACTAGCCGAAAACTATTGGTTAGTGATTCTATCAGAACCAGTACGAATCTCGATCAATTGCCCATCGAAAGAAATCGAAACCCGAATCATCTATGGAAACTCTGTGATCAGCCTCCATAACGAATGTAGTGCCTTCATCGGAATTACCAAAATCCAAGCCACCTCAACGAAGACATCTATTGTTTCGTACGGAACACATCCAATCGAAATCCCGTACGAATGTTGCAGCGACCTCCCGAGACGACTAGATCTTCCGAAACTGAAACCTTTGGAATTAAGCGATTTGAATGTCGATGAATTGGACATCGCCAAAAATAAGCTTGATTCCTACTCCAAGACGTTAGACGATTTAATCCACCAACCATTTGTGAAGAAGAACATATCCTGGCTCACCTATTTCACGATTACCCTAATTGTGACACTAATAATTTTGTACATATTTTTCAAGTATTGGAGATCGAGAACTATTGTTAGTCCATCTGATCCACCATCACCCCTACCTAGAGGAAGCAGAACCATGAGAAGTATCAGGGCCGTTTTCCCAAAAATACGCCCGAACCTGAGGACCCAGACAAATGAAGAAGAAGATTTGGGATCCATCAACCTCGACGCCTGAGGATCCAATTTCCAAAAGTTGTCGACACAAAGCAACAACTTTTTCAAAAGGATGGGAGCTGTTATATCAACATTCCTGCATATGTCATCATCTCAGGGATATCACATTACCGCTGATCTCAAGGTTATCCAGCAACCAGAGTATCAGAGCCACACGAGAATGCTGACACCATCTACACGTGTTTGACGATTCAGCACCTCGAGAGCCTTCCTTCGAGAGACCAGAACGACCACCGGCAGTTCTTCTCAAACCAGTCTCAAGTCAAGTCATACTTTTGTAACAATTTATTATTCACATTTTCAATATTGTATTCAATCAAATAAAATCATTTTTTAAAAAGTCCAAAGTGATTTAAGTGATATAACATATATATACTCTTCGAACGGGTAATATTTGGATGTATATATGTCCTTTGAACTCAGAACCACAGATTACCCTAGCTAGGGTGTCAGAACACCAGAACATTGTCGGCACGACATCCACCTTCGGCACGACTTGCTTTTATAATCTATGGCACGACCACGGTTGCATGATGATTAGGTTGATTTGAGCAATAATTGCTTTTAGATCATCTATCCTGTGTCCTGTGTCCTGATAGTAATATTCGTAATATTAATATTCCTAATTTCCCAAATACATCCAAATGAGTGATTATCAAATTCACAGACGCACAGCAAATTAATCTGATTTTTGTTCCATTTCAACATATTATACTATTTTATTATAGTTGATCCTATCAAGTTAGTTAGATTTTTCACCAGTTTGTTGTTTTTTTGTTCCTATTTGGGCCAAAGGTAAAAAGTAGCTGTTCTTCATAGAATTAATTACAGGAAAGCGAAAACAAATAAATACAAAATGTCAGGAGATTCTACACCACCTAGGGCTTACTTGATTCCCAGTCCTCTAGTCACAAAAAGAAATAGGACGCCATCAGTGTGAGTATATGAAGGTAACAATTTTGTCTTATCCATATGAACACTCCTGAATTTCAGTTCTGAGCGAATAGTGAAATCAAAAACTCTCTATGGAGTTATTAAAGACTTTTGTAGAGAAAAGGGTCATGGATTCATCACACCAGATGAAGGGCAAGAAGGATGTAACCCAGTGTTTGTTCATGTTTCTGAGTAAGTATAGAATATTTTTGAAATTTCAAAATGACAAAATATAGAAATGTTGATGTGTTCCAAAACTGAATTGTCCTCATTCAATTAATATGTATGATATTTCCATGTTGAGTTCATTTTCTTTAGAAGGATGAGAACATGTTATTACCAAATGATAATTGAACATCTTCAATGATTTGAATGCTGGTGATATAATTAGTTTTGATGAACCTGATAGAAAATTAGGATTTGCTTAGTTGATTTTAATATTATGCACTCACCATGACTTTCTATCTATTTAGTGTTGAAGATGAGTATGTTCCACTTCCTGGAGATCGAGTTAAATACCAGCTTTGTCCTGTACCTCCCAAATTTGAGAAATTTCAAGCTGTACATGTTCAGATTGTAGACCTGAAACCAGAAGTGCACAGGAAGTGGGAAAGCATCTAGTAATGGATGAAGCCATTGTCATCAGCATCATTCTATAACACACAAGCAGAATCTTCATATCGATATTAATTCCATAGATAGGTAGCCACCATGTTTCTACATATTGGTGACTGGGTATTCAATTGAAACTGAAATCTCCATTCAACCATTTTCCAATAAAATTGTTATGGTTTGTCAATATTTGTGAAAATAGAGGATTATGTGAAAAAAGTTTGATCAGATACTAATTTTCCATTCAATTTATCAAAAATTAATTGTTATTCAACAAAAGACCTACACACAATTCTTCACAGCCACTGGGATGACGACAGTTGGTGAATATCTGTTATATTATTTATGTTTCTTTGTACTTTTTCCAATGAGGAATTCATTATTTGTACCACTCATTGAAAATATCGCCTGTAAATGTATTTACTATATAAATATCAATTAGATTTCAGAAGAATAAATGTTGTTTGATTTTTTCAGTTACATGAGTGTAAATAACATTTCTTTTCGACATCCAGCACAATTTTGTGCATATTTCATGATCATCACAAATATGAACATGAATTTGTTTTGAAACGAGGACTTGAGATTTTTTTTACCATAGTTTTTGATAAATACCAAACTGTCCGCTTTGGCATAGATTATCTTGTAATTGATTTAATACTTGATAGTTATTATCAACTCAATACTCAATTTAGTTTTCTCGAAAGAGCTGTTTAAAATCAAAGTTCCACACTTTTTTCAGATAGTGTGATAGAGGATAAATATTAATTTTCCCTCTTCCCAATATGATAGTTTATTTCTAATAATTCTCAACTGCATGAGATGCTCTAGTTTTATAATCAATTATAAAATCCTAGGTGTTCTGTTCAATAAATACAAAATTGGAAACACTCCTGGATGACTTACAGGAAGAAAATCTAAATCTCTTCATTATCGCGTCATCTGCATTCTTATGAGGTGTTCATTGGGAATCTCAATTCCAAAAATTCACATATTCGGGTGGAAAGGAAAATATGAGAACATACTCCAGGAAAAAGTAAAAAACAAACAAGTATCTCTAAATATAGGTTCAACCAACTTATTTTCGATATAGTGCGCCCAAAAAAATTAGGTTCAAAACTGATTGAAGATCAGCTATATTTTGCGCTACATTGCCAATTAGATATTTTTTGGTCACTTTTATCTTTGAATTGAATCCATTTTGATATTATATAATTATACAGCAATTGTATTGTGACGTCTTTCCGATAGTTTACTTCTATCCCAGAATTCTATGTTTTCCGGAATGAAGAACTGTTTTCATTCATCCTCAGTTATGTTCATGGAATGAATTATTTTGAGTGTCAGAATAAAAGAAAAGATTGAGATATCACTTGTGCCAGTTTAAACAAAGTTGACCGCTTATATAACATTGAGTTCCTATGTGTAGCTTCTATAAAGTCAATTGAACAAAAGAATGTGAATATTTTTATAACAATAAAGATAATATAAGCAGTCTATAAAAAACAAATCATGTTAATTTTTAATGCTCAGAAATCCCAAAATTAAAATGTCTATAATTTAATAATTTATTTATTAAAAATCCAGTATAAAATATGTGGACAACAACTGAATAAAATAACTACACAATACAAAAATATTTTTATAAAAATGGACGGACAATGAGATTCACTATAATGACACATTTTAGTTTTTGTTATTTGGTCAATAAAAACTATTCAACACATGAAAAATAATTTGAGAATTTGTATAAAGTGAGATATTGTTTCCTAACAGTAAACAACAACTGCAATTAGTCAATATTTTCAACTCTACCTATTGGCTTTAAAAGTTTGTGCAACATCCTGTTTGATGATAGTAATTCAAAAATTGAATGTGAATCAATACAGAAATAAAGAAAGCATCACTTCATTGGGTAATGAGTGCACATAATTAAAATGAAATCAAATCAAGCATAAGTAATGGTTTGTTCATATGTTCTATGCTGCCAATCCATACTATCTGGTAAAGCTGTATGTCTTGTGTGACATAATCTAGGCCCCCATTTTAGCATAGCAATGATAACTCCTACAATGAGGAATAGGGTGAGACATGCAGTAGCTGGCCAATATACATGAAACATTATTGAAATGTTACTCAAATGTCACTCTCTCTCTTCTTAAGTTCAATGTACTGTTGAGGGGGTCCAGAAGGTTCAGCAGATGAAAAATGTTCAGGTGGTGGAGGATGATGATATACAATCTGTGGTGATGGAATGTAGACGTCTTGTAATTCAGTATAGTCCAAAGCAGGTTGTTTATGGGGCGTGGCAGTCCAAAGTGAAGCAATCCAACGATTTCCTGAAAAAAGAGTGTTTATTGCACCTCAATCATAAGTGTATTCATGATGACAAACCTGTATGGCGGTCGTTCCAATACTCAGAATATTTGGAGCAGCAGCCAAGAATGATGTTGAGCAAAAAAATAGATACACCTAAGATCGTGCAAATGGTCACAGCTATATAAAATGGACTGAAATCTCCGTATTCGTGTTTTTTGAAATAAGGGCTTTTCAAATAAGCTTCCCTTTCATCAAGAACTGAAGACATTTCAGATCATAGATGTTATTGGGGAATTCCTAAAACAATATAATAAACATCAATTGAACATAACATCCATGTCAAGTGGGTGTGGTGTTTTTATTGGTGATTCAGAGAATATGTACCCCTCTTCTGTGGAATAGATATGCAATAATGATAATTAAAATAATAGAAAAAATATTCACCTTTCCTTCTAGACCCAACACTAGCACCTTCGACAACTGTTCACTAAGATTTTTGAAACTATAAATTGAAATGACGCGAACATAAACAAAAAAAATTACGGTTGTAATTGCTGCATATCTACAACACTGAAGCAAGACAACAACCACGGTTTATAGAAAGAAAACAACGATAACGTATAACGTGCATTTGGTGTTCTGTGGTGCAACCAACAAAAACACGCTACCAAAGAGTATATACATATATATATATATACATGTACTATACAATTATTCTATGTCGCTACACGCTCACAACACAGTATTCAAACTATGCTCACAACCATAGAATAATTGTTTGTTTTGTCACAACTTCTGAAATGAGAAAGATCTAGTACGTTAGTAGTATAACGAGTAAGCGTGCTAGATATTCTGCTGTCATTGCTCAGAGCCAATTTCGGTTGCCTACTAGATTCCTTTCATTCGCCGTTTCTCTACAGACCATGAGAGCCAATGACGGCTAAATCGCTAATTATCTAGTAGGCTTACTCGTTATAGATGAGATAATCTAGTATCATGTACAGTTAGCGTATTGGATATATTGCTCAGACAAGCGTCTAGCTGGACGATTCTAGTTTGATACTGTCTGTAAGTTCTTCGAGGAGGTGGTACATTCATTTTTCAGTTTTTGATGGGATTTTCTCTCCTCGTTTCTAAAAAATAGAGTAGAAGTTATTAAAAATTATTGCAATATATTTGTAGTAAGGACAGATTTAGGATCTGTCCCAAAATGCCACTGCGCTTGAAATTAAACCTTTAGATACCTAAAAGAGAAATTCTCTATTGGTCAGTGACACCTTGTTTTTGAAAAAAATTGGAAATACAAATATATTTAATAATAATAAAACCTCTACTTATCTTGGTGGACGTTTCGGGAACGAATCTGCTCCCGTTCTCAACACAATTGAAATATTTTTCTTCGTAAACTTTTACGAAGTATTTGTATTTCCAAATTTTTTCAAAAACAAGGTGTCACTGACCAATAGAGAATTTCTCTTTCAGGTATCTAAAGGTTTAATTTCAAGCGCAGTGGCATTTTGGGACAGATCCTAAATCTGTCCTTACTACAAATATATTGCAATAATTTTTAATAACTTCTACTCTATTTTTTAGAAACGAGGAGAGAAAATGATTCTGGTTTGGGTCAAATCCTTGGTCAGAGATGACTCGATCTCTGCCTTGGTTATCTATTAGATATATATATATGCCTCAGATATTCCGAAACTCAAATGTCAACAAAAACACAAACTTCAAATGTGACATATGGCATGGCATCTGTCATTGTTGTCCATGCTGTTTTTTTTTCTATTCAACAACTGTAAAAGATTTTTGGCTGATGCAATCATGCAGTAGCTGTGAGGAAAAATCACATTGTTTCAGGAATATTTCCTTCTTCTCTACGATCTAGTAATTCTTAATTAGTAGTTATCAGAGATTTTCATCCGTGAAATGGCTGAGGACGAAGCGGTGAGTTTATAATTGATATAAATAGTTCCCGGTCTCCCAATATGTGAGAAATCGGTTTGCTTCATCAGTTCACTTAACCATTTTCATATTAAATGAAATTATTGTTGGTTGAGACATTCGATTTCACGCTATGTCTAGTCAGTGTTAACTATGTAAAAATGCACTTCCGCACCCAAAAAGCAGTTCCTGTATTCTAGGTTCATCGTTTCTCTATGATTGATTCACTTATTTTGTATTTTTGAAATATTGGTAGAATTCTTTTATTTTCTGATGACTCAAATGGTCCAGTGTCCACAACCATATCACCTACTTGGCAATTTCGGCTATTTCAAACTTACCCATTTCGCACTTGGTAGTTGGATTTCAGGCATAACTTGTTACTAAAATGTTGACATTTTCTAAACATTCCCTGGTTGTCATTTTACAAATAGCAAAATCAAATTTGGATTCTTTGAAAGTGTTGTCATTATAATATGTATACCATTGTCAGACCATCTAATGCATTAATATCAAGTAAGTATTGAAACACTCTGCATGATTTTGTAAATCATTTGTAGTATGATAGATTCTTATTATTTATTTTTTTTGAATGAGTACTATTCTGAAGATTTTTGATTATATTTCAAATTATATACAAGTTTTACAGTAGTTGATTTATTGTCGATGTTTTTTGTTATATCAAATGATTTTGTGACATATTAAAACACATAATATCTATTGACCTTCATAATGAACAGTATTTTCATGAAAAAAATAGGTATACTCAATATGAAAGAACTATGACTATTTCATGAAACTCATGGACGTGTTTCTGTAAAGTGGCACATTTTGATTTTTATCAATGTCAAGTAAATGGTATTTTGAGTAGGAAACCCACTGGGAGTAATATAACATTGATCAACACATTATCCCACAATACTACTTTCTGCAAATTTTTTAAAATTCCCAATATAATAGGTCTTTCAGAGAGACTGAGAGAATTTTCAAATACCAATAATGCAAAATAAGCATTTACCATAAATTTAAAGACAAGACACCATTGAATGCCAACATAATTTATAAAATACCATGCATAGACTGTGAAATGGTTTACATTGTACAAACTAAACAGTACTCGAAACAAAGGTTAAAACAACACCATTATGGATGTGCTTCAAAAAATAAAAACAAGAATAATGAAACAGCACTGAGCTCCCATCATTTTGAGGCTGGCCATCGTTTTGATTCTAATTCCACAAAAATTTCAGAGATTTCTCTCAACGAAAGATCATTTCTTGAAATGGCTCATATTGCATGCCACGAAAATAGTCAACTCAAAGACCAATTGCAAGAATTTGAATATTATTTACAGAAACATTTTAATTACACATAAAACCAACTTTAGATGAATCTCAATCTGTCCTTATCATTCAGTGACAAAAAAAGGAAAAAACTTCATATCCACACGGTCCTTCATCACGTAAAAAAGAACTTGGATTCATTCTAGATGTACCAGTCATTCAACCATGATCTCGGACGAATATTTCACTGTGTGTTGTTCCAATTTCATTTCTGAGAGAAATCATATATACAACTATACTCCTGCTATTGACGTCTATGATTTCTCAGCAAGAATCATTTCATAATTCCAACAATATTCCTCTCAATTTACACTTGGGGTCAGCAAAAGAATTGTCGCATTTGAGATTGTTCTCTGACATGTGTTTTGAGTTCTTCAACATTTTACTTTCAATCCATTTTTCAAAATATTTTATTTATACACAATGGCATTTATAGATTCAAACAATTCATCTATCTATATGTTGTATATGTAATTTTTTCGATTGTATTTATGCAGAATTTTCATTGTAGCCCTCAAGAAGTTGAAAAATTCCGCCGAATCGTTGGCATTAAAATTGTAAAGATCTGAGGGATGCATTTTACTTGTCCACTGGCTTGTGATCATTTAAAACAATAAATTATGTTGCTACTGATATTAAAAATCAGGTATTTGGGTATCAAGGTTGTGAAGCGGATTTTTTCATAATGAATAACAAAGTTGCGGACCAGGTGTGGCAACTACCATTCTGATAGGGCCAAAAGAGATTTGTCATTGTCTGTGAAGTAAATGTACAAAAATGTGAAAAAAAAAAATTGAAACCTAAAAATCCTACTCTGTGGATAGAGTTTCAGAATGAAACTCACATAATTTTTTGTCATCTGATTCTGACTGATTTTTTAGTTGATATTGTTCATTTGGAGCAAGCTATTGAGATGCTCTGGTTTAAATCGATCTTTATATCCAATACGATTTCAGATTTTTGACCCAACATTGAAAAAGAAAAAGAAGAAGAAGAAGACCTCTTTCGACATAGATGCGGCTTTGGCAGAGGGTGGCACAGAAAATGATTCGACCTCTAATGCAGCTGCAGACATGGATAATAGGCCAGATGAAGACCTAGATGATGGAAATGTTGACATTGATTTGGACTTCACGAAAAAAAAGAAGAAGAAAAAGAAACCATCAGCAGAAGATTCTGAAACAGCAACCATGGACAATAAGAATGATGGTGGTGTTGCGGATGTCGGTGGGGAGCAGGATGAAGGGGTAGATGACAGTTTTGACTTCGAATTGGACTTCAACAAGAGTAAAAAGAAGAAAAGAACCAAGAAGCCCAAAAATTTGGATGAACTGATAGCAGAGGCAGAAGAAAAAGAGAATGATTTAGAAAATGGTATGGATCTTTATAATTCCCTTATAGCACATGAATATACTGGATGATTAGGATTGAATGCAATTTGGGAAGTCTTTGGCAAATCATGCTAATGACAATGACAAAACCATGTCAATAAAAAATCAGACATAATATAGATAACCCTTTATTAGCACATAATTTGCTCTTAACATGAAGAATATGCAGATATAATTAAAATGAACAAAAAATAAAATTCACATGAAAAGGCATACATTTAAAATACTATAAGTAGTGAGAGTTCCTAATAGTCAAAGGGATAAAACTACCACAACAGATCAAAAAGTACTTACACTCTGGAGTTACTAGAATTGGTTGAATACATAGTCTCTGCATTTTTATTCAATAGGCTCTATGAGAATGTGTTTTTGGTATCAGAAGGTAAATTTTTGAAAAGAATTGGACCCTTATATAAAAAGTCATTGACAGTTTGCGTTCTAGTGTTATGAGCACGAACATTATCAATGTAGGTGAGCTCATTGCTGAGGTAAGTCAGCAACATATAATTTTTCAGCTTGAAATCAAAGACTAACATATTATAATGTACTCTTTGCTTCACAGACATCAGAGACAATGTATCTAGCATGGTGTTTATAAGAGTATGTTTGTTACACATAAGTATAGCTCTATAATAGGTCAATAGAGTCTGAGTAAGTCATTTATGCACAACTCAATTTTCCAAAAGAACATTGGTCTGGATCCCCAGAGGCTTATTGTATGTGGCTTGTACAGATACATTTGGCTACGAGTGTTTAAATGATTGGGCAAATGTGAGCCTCTGAAAGGGCTTTTGGTGTTTCTAGAGAGTTTTTCTTCTAATAGTTTTCAATTTACCTCACCAATTGAAACTGATTTGACTTTTCTTCAACATGCTGCATCTTGGTCGAGTCGATGTCAGAAACAGGTATCTGTTTTTTCTAGTTGTTTTCTTTTTTCATTTCCAACTGATTAAGGAAAAGGCTTCATTGTTTCAAATTAAATCAAGATTTTCTTGGTGCAATTTGTCAATTATGGAGATACTGATAGAAAGTGAATTTACTTTGGTAAATCAGATAGGAAATCTTCCAATCACAAGAAGAAAGTAAATACACTGAAAACTCAACAACTGAGTATCTCACGGTCAAACAATTTGAAGAAACCTATTTGATGTAATGTCATCCTTGTCTACTTGCCTCAAACAATAATTTGAAACGTCAAAAAATACTTGTCACGTGGTTTGAAGAAATTATTGGTGTAATGTTTGCTGGCTGAATGAGTTTTGATTAGTTTTGAATAATGCTGTATAAATATAGATGTTGGGAAAAATTCAAGAAGGTAAAACTGCACACGTACTGCTTATTGTACAGTACTCGCTTTTAATACAAAGAATAATGTAAGGAAGCTGTGGTTGAGACAATGGTTTCAAATATGTTCAAGTAGAGGAGACTTCTCTAGAGAAAGGATGATTTGAGAATGTAACCAATGATTTAGTTATATTATTACTGGAAGATCTGAACAGCTATCAGAACTACCTAAGGAACTATCAACCATATCTGAAATGAAATTTAGCCACATATTAAAAAACAACATACCAATACCTATGCATGAATGTATACCTGTAAAAATGAAGTAATTAATATCTATGTACCTATTTCCAAATATATTCATATTCCAGTCAAATGCCCACCATATATTTCTCAAAGAGTAATGTATTAACATCAAAGTATGAAGTATTTGAATAAAATACCAGTTAAAGCAGCAGTAAAAAGTATCTGAATCAAAAATATGATCAAAACCTATTATCTCGATCAAACACAAAATTTTCAGAAAGTATCTCAAATTTATGCTACCGATTGACTTCGCGTCATTGATGACATTACAAATCACTTACCTGATGGGTGAAAAATTAGTATCTGTCAGGTTTCTACAATAATAAAAAAATATCCTGAAACAAAAGACATTTATTCTGTATCTGATTATTACTGTGATACTTGTAATGTCCTTTATATTGTATCATTTATTTGTGTATTTTCATGCTTTATGAACAAGATCATGATGATTCACGAAGAGTATACTTGGTGTCTCAGAAAAACATGCAATTAATTCTACAGGGTGAACTAGAGCCTCAAACGGCCCCATTCACTGAGCGATGAGAGAGCAATAAAAAATATTTTTTTCTCTCTGAATTTCCTTCATTATTACTATGATAAATCATGATCATCATTCTTTTCTCATGTTTATTTATTTATATATTTTTATACAGATTATTTGAAGTTGACGTTTTAGTGGCAAGGAACAATGTTAATATGACTGTCACCATTTGCTCAATATATTGTATGATACTCAAAAAAACACAACAAATATTTTGTCTATTCTATTCTACAAGTTTTTGCATCTCAGTCAATATTCTATTCTATAATATACAGGAATATAACTTGACATTCTGTTCGAATAAAATCACTGGGACTTTTTTTGAGTCCTCCACTGACATGTGATATATCCATGAATACCAAAATTTACTTTTTGCTGATCTGAGTTTTTAGTAAATTTCACTTGGTTTACAAGATAGTGAGCTCTAGTTCAAGTAGATAAGCTGTATCCGTTCCGCCTCAGTTTCTTCATTTTTTCCATGTCAATCACCATAAAAAGCGTTCAAAGGTTCAACGTTCACATTTTTGGTCACCAAATGGGAATTTACATGTTATCGTAAGCAGATAGGTACAACCTCATATATATGATGGTATATTGTATATTGGTAGAAAAGCGTCAAACATCCTTGAAAAATCATCATGCATCCGTCGAAAAAAAAAACGGGAAAAAAGCCTAACAATCAAAACACGTGAAAATGCGTCAAATGTCCATACAAACCGTGATAAAGCTTTACAAAAAACACTTGATTACGTCAGCGTTTTTTAGCGTTTTTCAACGCTTTCAAATGTTTCCTTTATGCTTCAACACATTTTTGAACGATGTTCAACACATCCTTCACGTTTTTGAAGAAAGCTTGTTGCTTTTTCATGTCTTTTGACATATGGGTGACGCTTTTTTCATGGATATCCTCCTACTAATGACAATGACATTACACAATCTATAATCATGTGTATATGTACATATCTATACAGATATATGTTAGTCTAACGTTAGTGATTTGGTGACCAAAAATGACTACATTGAATCACAACTTATCTTGTGAAGGTTAACATTGGAAAAATTATGAAATTGAGGCGGTAGGGACATAGACTCTTAACTAGTTCACCTTGTAGGATTCATTTCACTTTATTCTGGGACCCTGTATTTTGACTTGATTTGAATGACCAATGAAGTTTAACCAATGTTCTGTGCAGTCGATGAAAACTCCACTCAGTGGGTGGGATCCGACAGAGACTACACATACGACGAATTGCTCAACCGTGCCTTCGAAATAATGAGAGACAAGAACCCCGACATGGCGGCCGGCAAGAAACAGAAATTCATAATGAGACCGCCGCAGGTGGTCAAAATCGGCGCCAAGAAGACGTCGTTCGCCAACTTTACAGAGATCTGCAAAATGTTGCATCGCCAGCCTAAGCATTTGCTCGATTTCCTGTTGGCCGAATTGGGTACCAGCGGGTCTGTGGACGGCAACAGCCAACTCATCATCAAGGGCAGGTTCCAGCAGAAACAAATTGAAAACGTTTTGAGAAGGTGAGGGGTCTTACTGAATATTTATTATTGAAAATTTTGATTTTTTCACCTGATGAATATCAACAAATTAAGTCCCATATAGATCTTTTTGAATACCGACGCAAAGCGGAGTTATGACGAGTTTTCGACTGGAAAACATATTTCCAAATTCGCGGAAAATTCCAGTTCAATCTTCTCACATGAAAAACTATTTTTGAATTATCTCCATCTCAAAATCAGAGACAAAACAAGAATATCGAAACTATTGCATTACTAATTATTGAATAATAAAGTTGCATTCCATTATTTGATTTTCTACATGATATCTTGTGAAATGTATAAAATAGGCGACATAGAAAATTAATTTTTTAATCTTAGAATATAAAGTAGAAAATGTACGTATCTATCCGCATAAAATGCATCCCTGCATGTGTGTTGTTCACTCACAAACTTTCCATCCATTTTATGTGACAAAATTGATGTCTTGCTCAATATGAGTTTCCTGGTATATTTGGGCTGGGTTATGGAAGCTTACATTATGAAAAAACACAATGGAATTATCAATGCTGAATTTCATTTAATTTATTTCTTTTCATCATTCATTCATTTATTTTTCAGAAAAAATAGTCTGCATAAACTCATTCACTTTGGAACAAATAAATATCAAATTTGGGAAAAACACAATCTTCAATTCCTGTTATTTGCATATTATGAGTTTTCCTTTTTCTTCTATTTGCAAATCTGGACAATAATTTTTTTTTCTTACTGAATTCCATACTATGAGTCAAAACAATGATTGAAGTGGAATGATGGAACTAATAAGAAATTTGACTTTCAGTTGTACCTTGTTTGATAGCCCCTATATAAAATTCCGGAACTATCTCTCCCCTGTTTTTTTCAGCTTCCAAAAGTCACCTAGCGTAATTTCATTTCATCTTGATACTTTTCGGAAATATGGACAAACCATCTTCAAGAACTATGAAGAGTAGTATCTCCGTTAGGAGCCATTTTTTTATGTTCAAATGCACTTCTGTTCATATTTTCGGTTAGAAACCCCTATTGAAATATCACATACTGATTTCGACATGCCCTGTACATATAATGTGTCTGCCTAAATCATATCAAATCTGACTACAAAATTGTCAAATATGGGGTACCTCAGGGCTCCGTGCTTGGACCTCTATTACTTGTCATATATGTGAATGATATCTGTAAGTACCTGAATCATAGCGAATGCATTCTGTTCGCGGATGATACATCATTCATAACCTCAGGAAATACTATAGAAAAATTGTCTTTCACTACAGAAGAATTAGAAAACAGGGCTGAAGAGTGGTTTTCATTAAACAACTTGAAGATAAACAAAAATAAATCTCAAAAATTATATTTTTCAACAAAACCGACCCCTAGTATTAACAATGATGAATCAGAAAATACTGCAAAGTTGTTAGGAATGACAATAGATGACAAATTAGGTTGGAAAAGTCATATTGATTATTTAAGCAGCAGATTATCTAGCACTATATTCCTGTTACGGCAATTGAAAAGTATCACCAACATGTCTATAGTAAGAACAGTATATTTCTCCATGTTCCACTCCAGAATGGGCTATGGAATCATCCGGGAAACTCGGCGCATGCCATGGATATTTTTCGTCTTCAGAAAAAGGCAATCCTGTTAATTGCAAATGCTGAATATCGTGAACATTGTAAACCGATTCTCATGTACATCATACGCTAATTGAGACACAGAAATGTCGACAGCTTCACCCTTCAGTCCATAAGTATCACACAAGAAAGGCATATCATATTCAAACACCATGCTATAGATCAGTCAAATCACAAAAAAACTCTCTCAATATCCAGTTATATAATGCTCTGCCGGTCACAATAAAATCTTTGGGATATCGAAAGTTCAAATCTATTATGAAAAAATATCTCCTTTTAAATTGTTTTTATTCCTTTGAAGAATAATTGTCAACAATGTCTGACGTGAATGAATTCCAATCACTAGGTCTTGATTCCTCTAGTCTGCTTATTTGCTAGTCAGAAATTGTATATACCTATTGTTCAATATTATACCTATACTATTTATAATGAATGTTTACCGATTTTTACTCACATTCTATTCTTTTACTTGTTTTACAATGAATGTTAACTCACATCTGAAAATTTGGAAAGCTTTGCTTCTCTGACCTGCTACTAATATATGTTTTTATATGATGTAGTTGAATAAATGAATATTCAATACTATACAGAATGAATGAAGACACATAAGAATTGAAAAAAATGAGAATTCTTGCCAGCAGTGAAATATTGGGAAGGGAGGAAGGTATTGGAATTTGCCTTGAAAGTTTGGCCGTTCTTAGTTATGACTGCTGTTTGATAGAGCGAAGGTCTAGAGCCTGACAATGTAAGGAAGATCAGCTTGAGCTACAATTGGAATTGCTCGTGGTATAATAGACGAGATTTCTGCTGAGCACCGACCATGGAAAATGAAGAGATCGCTCTCCTTTCTGTTTGCGTCGGTAGTATCAACGAATAGCTGAATAGCTCTCTTTTGAATGAATTTTTCATTCTGGATTCCGGAGCTCTGAATTCCAAATATTTGAACAGTAGGTAGAATATGAGAAGCTGCTAGACGGTTGAGTACCTCTCTGCACAGAAGAAGTTCTCGCAAATAGATATAGACGACTCTGTAGGAACTGTGGTACCTCACATAAGCTTGAGTTTTTGTTGCATTGAACTCTACTGCACTTCCTGATCCCCACTTAAGAATTTTTGCCAGATCTGCGTATTTCCATCTGCGTATCTCAGTCTTCCTTTGGTACTTGAGCAGTTTCTGACTGTTAGCAGTTGCTTTTGTCTCATTATAATTTCAGGAATCAGAAATAATAATCCATTCAGATCCAATGACATTAACATTGTGCCATTTTATGACTGATATGACAATATGACTGATATGATTGTTTTATTTTTTTCAGGTATATCAAAGAATATGTCACGTGTCATACCTGTCGTTCCCCAGATACAATTCTTCAAAAAGACACAAGGTTGTTCTTCCTGCAATGTGAAACATGTGGGTCTAGGTGTTCTGTAGCTAGTATAAAATCTGGTTTCCAGGTACGTTTTCAGTCATCTTCCTTCTATTTGAATAATTATTATATTTTCATTTTAGGCTGTCACGTCGAAACGTGCTGCAATTCGAGCCAAAACTGCATGAGGAATTGTATTGCAATAATTATATCTTATTTTATCGAGTCACTTTTATATTTCAAAGCTCGCTAGTGCTCCACTCCAATTGGTGTTGTTATGATTTGTAATATAAAACTAGCTGAATTGTTAAATAAAATTAACAAATGTAAACAGATAAAATGTGTTATGGTTTCCTGTTTTCCTATTTTTTTCACAGATGAATTCTGAATTCTATGATGCCGAACATTATACATATTGTGTAGTTTTTATAAACCGAACAATATAAATACAGGGTGTTCTATTGATATGGTGAATATGAAATCGAGTTTCATTGAAAAAATATTTTTCATCATTCTCTGAACAAAATCTCTTTGTCTTGCATCCCTGTCTAACCCTAACTTTGTCTAACCCAGTTAGTTTTTTGCAAGGCTAATAATACTGATATAGTACCATAATAATAAGGAAATAATGCAACTATATTTTCTCTTTCACTTCCAAGTGAAATATCATTACATTCATCAATAACTGCGAGCGTGCGTTTGTAAAATATTTCCACACTTGTGTATTTTACTTCCGACTTTTCTGGTGCTCTAGTGGAATGGGCTGCCTTCTACATAACAAAACAGTGTGGTGTCCGCTGTTTTCTTGGATGGTGGTAGGAAAATGAATTTTACTTGGAAACTGTATTTCAAGCACTCGTTACATTTCCTAAATAAGTCACTAGTTATGTAATATACTATTTTGAACTTATTTGGTGATGAGTTGTATGAAATTGATCAATTATGGAAAAACAATTGTTTGCCAATGTTCGGCTCGAATGTTTTTTTTTTTTAAGAAATTCAATTGTCTATTCCCATAATTATAGACTGTATTGACTTCATAAAAAGCTATTAATTTTAATTTCTTCCTAAAGGATATCCATGGTGTTTTTGGATGTTTAAAAAAAACTATGCTAGGATACCCACTTCAGTTCTTAGGGATCAAATGAACCACTTTAGTCTGTTTAGAGAGACTAAATTACACACTCGATTACCGTGATTAAGTGCAAAATATCATTGATATTTCATTGTATTATGAATTGAATCTTCAGTACATATCTTCCAATGAAAATGTATTCTGATGTGGTTATCATTAGATACTTCAGCTTTGTTTCAGTTTTCAGTTCAAATACTGAATGTAACTTTCGACAATAGGTGATGAAATAAAATTTGGAATATGTTTCTTTGAAATGCAGATATTTGAGGTTGCTGATGAATTAAGGAAAGGATCATAATATTCACCAATCATAATTTCTCTATTTATTTCTCAACCGATAACAACAATATATAATACATCAGACATTCATGTTACTGGCATTCATTATAATTTTTTCAATATCTGGTACTATGCCATAGTGTCGAAGAATTTCATAGGTACTTTTTCTGAACCACCTTCCAATTTTTTGTAACCTGTGAACAAGAATAACAGTAATTTATTTCTTGCAAATCCAGTCGAGTATGCCGGTCGAATAAAATAATTTGCGTTGGTAGCTTTGAAAGAAAATTTGAAAAAAGAAAAAGGTACGGAGGCGTATCAAATGGATATACAGAATGCTAGTCAAGCTTACCATAGAATAACCTCGAAATATAGTTGCGTTGGATAGTTTAAAAGTCTGCTAGATAGTTGGGTTTGTCTGCTATATATATTTTTGGTAGCTATTCGTGCTAACACATCGTATCTATCAATCGGATTCCCATGGTCATGTGAAATTGCTCTAATAGTATTGAGATTCCTACAATACCAAACAAAAGAGATAGTGACCTACGACCTCTTCGAATTTCACTTACCTAATGACAAGGAGAAGTGATCTTGGCATATTGTGTAAACATAACATAATACTATCGAACTTATCCCGTGCAACCTCTGTCATGAATTTCAAATCTGCATCAGTCAGTTTGTGACTTAGTTTGAACCCTTTCGTTCTCAAAGGTGATTGTGTCAAAATTTCAGCAAAAAGTACATAATCTGAAATAAATATCAGTAGTATTGAAATTTCATTAGGTAGAAATGAAAGAAGTGCCGAAGTTAATTTTTCTAATAAATTCCTCTCATCTGATGATAAATGGAAAGAGACAGATTTTGAGTTGGTGTACTTCCAGGGCTTTAGTTTGTGTGCATGTAATTCATCAATATCAATATACTATTTCATTATTCAATGGAAAAGTGTGAAACGATTGTTGCTAAGTGACAAAAATTTTGTTTGGCCTAATCTGAACAAGTATTATATTCCTAATGTTCATAATATTTTGGCCACAGATATATTCGAAAGACGATGCCTATTCTAGAATCATACAGATCGTTTTTTACCTCTTTCACCATTGCAATCTCTTGAACTATAGTAGCGAATCAGAGTTGGTCAATCTAGAGGAAAGTTTCGGGTTCTGATTCTAAACATTGATATACAGGGTGATTGATTGAAACGGTTCGAAGTTGGGGTGATCGCATAAACGAACCCGCTCTATCCTTCTAAAATAATTTCATTGATGCGGTGTTGCTGCTCCTACCAGAAAGAAGTAGTTACTTTGATATTTCAAATGGAACACCCTATATATAATATCATTTTCAGAATCTCCAACAAATTCCTGATAACTTCTGTTGATATTCCTTTATACCTATATAAGCGATATTGAGTAAATAATTATTTTGTATTTTTTTGTTTTAGATAACATGACTACGAAAAAGTCGATAATTTTCAGTTGTGTGACTTACTGAGACGATGAAATCTAGTATGGAGTCAAGGAATATCAGAAGGCTCATTGTCCCATAGTGAAATCTCATTCAATTTCATACAGAGTTATACAAAAATTCAAGTGATTGAAATGCGATTCTTGTGCGACAATATTTCCTACCAGCACATTCCTACTCATCAGTTGTTGATATTATTCACCGAAGGTTAATAATAGCAATAATGTGATAATAACCCAATAACAAAATTGATAAGTTGCATTACAATCAAAATATTGAGGTATTTCTTATTTATTCTCATGTGAACAATTTGGAGAATTAGATGACATAATGAACAATATTTTCTTCCGAAAAGAATTCAAAACTTGTACTCTGTTGCTTCCACATATATCCCTCAATTCTTTTGAGCTACTTACTATCGACTCCTAATTCATTAGAATACTTTTTCATGTTTGCATGGTCATTCAGTACGATTGCTCTCCACATATGACTCAAAGCAAGCCGATCTCTCTCTGAAACTTCTTGGTACAATCCATGATCCAGAAGAACTAATTCTGGTTTTCCTTCAACTCTTCTCACCAACACTAATAGAAAAATTGAAAAAAAATTATATATCTCAATATGCGAATCACGATATCAGCCGGCAGAATGCCAATACTTCTTCATTTCATTGTATTGTCTACGTGTAAACGTCATACATCTCGTACTCAATTACAATAGGCTTTATAGAGGTTGTAAATTATTACGTGTGAAATAATTCAGGTAGTGATTCCACCCGAATAAGAAAGAACCATGATGCAAACTTTCGTCCACCACTGTACATATTGAGTGCAAGCGCTGAGTGGAGTTATCATTACATCAGTAAAGAACGAAGTGAAATGAAAAATACAACAGAGATCCAAACGAATGAATAAGGGATGAGAGGTGTGGGAGATCATGCTTCAAGTTATATATAACTGTTCATTTGGAATGATAAGTGAATGGAACAAAATATCAGAATCAATTCAGAAATGAAATATTTCACCATTGCCAGTATGAGGATCAGCATGAACAAATCCTGTTTGGAAAATTTGGTAACCGAAAGCTTCAAATAATTTCCGATTGATGTCCACCAAGGAGAACCCATCTTTCTTCAAGTTCTCCACTTCGCTGATTTTATATCCATCAATGAATTCAGTAACAAGTACTCTCTGAAACACAGTATCTCAATAATATTACTCAAATCGATGTATTCAAATACCATTCAAGATAGTACCGAACTGGTGTAGTCCCAATAAACTTTTGGTATGTGGATGTATTTTAAGTTACTCAAATCTCTAGCACATCGTTCACTATTCAAACCTTCATTAAGAAAATCGAGCTCTTGCTTGAATGTACTCTCCAACTCATCTATAACCCAAGCGAAGTCGAAATTTGGATGCATAATTCCGATTATTTTCAACAGCCCTTTCACTGTAATAATATCACTGCTGAAGCGCTCTCGAAGATCTATGTATTGCACTTTTACAGCCACTGTTTTATCATCCGTGGTCGTAGCTTTGTAAACCTTAAAAAAGAAATTATGTTATGTATTATCACTTTTTCGTAGTGCGAAAACGCATCAGGAGGGAGTTTTTTGCACTGAGTTTGTTAGAAAGGTCATGATGAATAGTACAGACATAGAATAATAATAATAATAACAAAATCAACCTATGCTTTTCCATTCAGGTCATAGGACCTATACTAAATTTTTTTTCAATTTAAAGTGCGATGAGGCTCATTATGGAAGCTGACAAATGTAATGTTATTGTGATATATCTCAAGTGGTAGGTATAAAGCATCTGTTTTCAAGTGACAAATGTTTCATACAGCAACTGTCATCTTTCGCTGCTAGAATACAATGGATTTCAATTGATAATATGTTCTACAATATAATCATTTGCATAATTTGTGAGAAATGTGGACTATCTTCGGGGAAAAAAGGAATAAAATGATTCTTTCAAACCATAATTAAATGCCCATTAGAGCTTTTATATTATATTTATATACTTGAATATTTATGTTCTTGTCAATTGAAAATGTTGGTAGGTGATGGCATATGAAAATAATAGACATGAAAGTATACTGAAGAGTATGTTGTACTTTGTCCACTGAAATTATTGAATAATTTGTTTGACTATATATGAAAATATATTCGATTTGAAATCCAATACTTTTTCTACTTTGTCATAGTAATGTTGAAGGAAACAGTAGCGAGGAAATACCTCTGCTCGCATCATGTTTGAGCATGTCGTATGAATGATTACAATAAGTACTGTAATATTCAAAATCATTCACTATATGCGTCCTTCCTAATAAATTCATATTCTAATACTTTCTTCTACTCATTCCATAACGAATGATTCATTTATGCTGCAGGACATTACATAACCTCTGAATCCACCTTCATTCCACACACGCGTCGCAAATATATACAGCAACAATAGTCTAGTGGTAGCACATGAACAAACATGTACGAGAATACCCAAGAGTTCTAACAGCGAGTGTAGCGATTCGTTGGTCGCTCACAGCCAAAAGTGTATTTAGTCACACTTAAATACTTTTTCATTACTTTAAAATGACTGATATTCATGAATGAGAATTCGTTATCACTCAGAAGAAGGATAAGACACCATAATATCATATCGTGTATACAGGCTTTCCAACTTGACTGATCTTTCAGTGATCCGAAAAATATTCAACTTTCGCTCGTGGGAAACGGATATATTATATGAATGAGTTGTTCTCAGTCATATAACTTCAACAAATTGAATCTGTGAATTGTGTGAAGTCCACCAGTTCAGATAATAATGAGTACTGACACACCATCGTCACTAATTTCGCGGTGCCAAGTTGGATGGTGTACATCATTTCAAAGTGATGATATCTATTTTATAGTTATGGCCACATTATTGTTAGTAGGTATATAAGTTGTGAATACTATTACCTGTGCGATACTTGCTGCTGCGATAGGTTCTTGATCGAATGTTTTAAAAATGTCTGTGGGCTCTTTTCCGAAATCCTCTTTAAATAATTCCTTCAATTCTCCGAATTCTCTAACTAGACACTTATCTTGTAACTGCTTCAAGGTATTCACATATTCCTTTGGTATAATGTGGCTCATTGCGACAAGTCCCTGGCCCAATTTGATGTATGAACCGCCATTTAGTAAACATCCTTGAAGAATACTTTCAGCCGCTCTTTGGTGTATCCTGCTCATCATAGCTCTGAAGTTGGGTGATGCTTCACTGAGTCCCATCATCGAGAAATAATAATCCAAAGAAATTGTCATACCTACTGTCAAGGACCTACAAAAAATACAAATGCAAATTGTAATAGCTGAAGTTTTGATCGCCTATTTTGTGTATATTTGTGGTATTTCAAAGAATCCAGACCGATAGAAGTTGTGAAATATAATTTATGATTAATTGAAGATCAATTTTCTAAACTGCGAAAGAGAAATAACAAATGATTATGCAATTGCTAATTTAATATCATTTCGTCCATTGTTCTTATTGTCACATTGAAAGTGTTAACGATCAATCAGTCCAATCTGGATAATTGAAGAAATAAGAAATCCGTTTTGCTAAAATCTGTGGTAAGTTGATTTGTAACTTGATCTGTATACTGATATCATATTCGTAACAAGAAAGATGTTTGATTGAGGTAAAATTAGGAATCACTCTCAATGAAGACAATGTGATGTGGAATGAAAATATGTGAAAAAAAAAGGAAAATGTTGAAATACGAAGAATTACTGTGCACATTGATGTACAGGATATATAGATAAAAATCGAAGTGTTTTGGAAGTATTGAGTGAAGCCATTATATATATCAACAGAATTGAGAAAAAGTCCATAACTTCTGGACAAGACGATGCTCGCCGTCATGGTATTAGCCATTATATCTGTTGATTATATGATTGAAATAGTTGAATTAATAGTTTGAACAGTGAAAAATAACGAATGTCGATTGAGCTGCTCGAATGGTGCCATCTTTTAAAAAAATATGGCACTCCAATACTACTTTTTTTTTATCTATGGACAACACGAAAGGGAAACCTATATGATCTTCGAGGAACATCGTGTTAGCCAGCGGTGGAATTTTGGGAAAGAAGGAAGGTGTTGGAATTTTTCTTGAATGTTTGGAACTTGTAAGCATCAGGAAAGACTTCACTAGGCAAAGAATTCCACAACTTTGCCGTTCTATTGATGAATGATGCTTGGTATAGCGATGTTTGACAGGTCTCGAGCCTGACAGTGTAGGGGTGACCAGCTTGAGCTCGTCTGGTTTGTCTACTAGGAATCGCGCGTGGTGGCATAATAGATGATATTTCCGTTGAGCACCGACCGTGAAAGTACCTATAAAAAAGGCAAAGATCGCCGACCTTTCTACGATGATCTAGAGAGGTTAATGATTTGGTGAGTGTTGTGTCATCGACTAGGCGAATAGCTCTCTTCTGAATTGAATCTAAGAGCTTAAGCGTATGTTTGGGGGCTGAGCTCCAAACATGTGAACAGTACTCCAGGACAGGTCGAATTTGTGCTTTGTAGATCATAAGCAGTTGCTGGGATGTGAAGTATCTCTTCGCACGGAAAAGAAAACCGAGTTTTTGTGAAGCAGTTTTCGCAATGGACCTCCCTCACATGATCGTCCCATGAGAGAGCACTGTTGGTGGTGACACCCAGCATGGATATTGACGACCTCATAGGAACAGTGGTACCCGACATCATCAAATTGGGCATTGTGTGATCAACCTTCTTGGTGAACATGCAAGCTTGAGTTTTAGATGCATTTTTAGTTGCATATTCAATCATTTAGATCGAGAGAAATTTCTGGATTTATGTATATTATACATATATGGATTCTTAGATTTATCATTATATAATAGGGTCTCAAAACTTATCCATATAGGTATGCTTATATAGTTTAGTTGACAAAAAATTACTACTCATCTATTACTATATTACCTATAGAACATCCCATTGAGTAAACCAATATATTTTGAGTTCAAGTCATATCATTTGTGCACCCATAAGCCAGGTCCCATAAAAAAATGTGGGATCACGATAACATAGTCTCCAATGAGACACCATCTACCATTGACTATCAAATTATATGTATATCGTTTACCCACTCACCTCAGAAATCGCATTCCTCCGTTCACATTGGCAACAATGTTTCCATTTTGGATGCTACGATTGTCTTTTACTTCCATCAGAGGAGTTGTAGTTAATAACGTCACACCAGTAGCTACGATGCCGTACTTCATTATTCTCTTCATATTCTTCTGTTTTGGAAAACACTTCCTCAGCTGGGCTTTCATTCCGTAACGCCAAAATTGAAATCTTGCCAAAGCCATCTGATTTCACCAGTAGAACATGTTCTCTGTAATGAATCGACGGAATTATGTCAAATCGAAGGTTTTCATTTGTTAATTATTTGTTATATACCTCTAAGTACACCTATGTAGCGGTATATAGGTAATACCTTTCTACATGATATACATTTTAATTACACAATTTACAATATTTGAAGTAGATGGGTAATCAGCATACAAAAATATAGTGAGTCGTTATAGTGTTTACCACATACAGCAACATATTCCATATTACTTCATAAACAAACACGCACCCATACGTAACATTAGATAAAAATTATAAGCGCAAGTGCATGGAGGAAATGATGAACTGCATCACTGTAACAACAAAATAGATCAAGAAGGACAAGGATAGGACAATTCACAGCCAAGTGTTCTCGCCAGAGCCGGCATTCGTGAGATTTTTCAATAGCAAAAACAAATATCAATAAGAAGTCTGGAATCGAGGTGGCCGTTATTTGTTGGGAGTCAGGAATGGTTCCAATACCTGACTGAAAGTTTTTCGATCACCTTCTTGCCTTTTTATATCGTTGCAGGGATGAAACATGTTTCAGAATCACATACAGGTGCAGCGAATAGTGATACAAGAAAAAGCTTCAATAAGTCTCAGTTATGTTATCAAGAAAAGCCGACGAATGACCTCAATTTGTTGGACGTTGATCTGATGCAGCTTCGATGGACGTGTGTTGTGTGTGTAAGCCTATTTCAAAGGAATTACTCATAGCAGCAATTTCTGACGATTGAAGAAAAATACTCAGAAGTGAGAGTTACTCAAGGGAAATTGAATAATTTCCAATTATTCTCTATAGTATAACCATTTGGCCCAAATTTGAAGTATTCGAGCTGGCTATAGGAAAGGATCTGAAGAAGCATTCTCTGTTTGGTAAATCGAAAGGACAATGCATGAACACACTGGAATAATATATAGATGATATCTACAAAAATAAACTAATATTCAGATCATGCAATGACGAGGAGCAGGAATAAAATTGGATAGTTACTCACACTGAATTCATTGCAGACCAACTCATTGATCACAAATAGATATTTTTATGTGTCAAAGGAATATCATTGGATAACCATATCTAATTTTCTTTTCTACTACTATAGCTACTGAAAAGCATGATCCACACTCGACTGATGTTAACTACATAAAATGAATCCTCAGGGGATCCTTATTCGAACAATTATAGAGATTTCATTAGTTTTGTGTATTTACAGATTGGAATTAATTTATATGAGAAGAGAAAAAAAAACGGAAGGTCCAAATTAAAAGTGGTTCGGAATATCCAAATGGTAACTCTACTGTAATTAGGATATGCAACGTGAAAATGTTGATTGGTTTGTCTATATACACAGTATCCCGAATAGATACTGACAAACTTCAAGGGGTGGTAGGGGGGATATCAAGAGAAGCATTTTTGTTTATATAAACATTTATTTATTTATTTATACATTTACGGGCGAGCCCATTTATGAAAAATTATTACATAGTATAAGCAAAATAATTACATTGTATAAGCAAATAGAACATATGTACGCAAATGAGACGGTTAGGGTGTAGAGCAAAAAAATTATTTGAATCATTCGCAAATAATTAAAGAAGTTCTCTTACTCGGTTTTTATTGAGTTGACCACAAGCTGCAAAAACATTTCCTTATCATGAACATTCCCAAAAATTCATATCTCCGCCCTCGCGGTCTGCTGATTTACCTGATGAACCCTCTAGTTCTTTTTCTTTGGGGTTATCTGAGAATTTGATCTACGAAAACATCTGTTCGTAATGAGGAAGATCTGTTAGCAAGGAATTCCCGGAATACCTATTCCAAAGGATTCGCCAATCAATATGACCCGACGGTGTAATCTTTCCATTTAAGTGAATGATCAACATCTTGAACATTTGTTGTCAACCATGATTTATTTGTTAGCAAAGCAGAATTAATAAGTAAACAGTGATATAATTATTGCGCAGTATAATGAGTAATAACAGTTTTGCTCTTCAGACCGAACGGCTCATTTGGAGACATATGTTTATATAAAAAAAAATGCTCGTTTTGGTGTCCCCTATCACCACTCAAAGTCTGTCGGTATATTTTCGATATATAATTATTCAAGAAAAGTAACAGAAGTTTCTTGAACATCACCCCACATATTGTGTGTCTTTCTCAAGACCTCACTGACAGTAGATATTATTCACTCTCTGAATCGCCTAATCAGTCGCCTCAGAAAGAGTTGTGTGTACCTTGGCTGAACAAATTCTTTTGGGTCTTACCGGAATGTTGCTTCACATCGGTCGCAACTTTTTGTTACGGCCGAAAAAGATCAACTTCACGGCCCTAATACACGAATAACTATGAAATGATGAAGGATATTTTGCTAGAACTGCAGGTATTACAATATTATCAGGTACATATCGACATATCAGGTACATATTACAGGACATAAGCAACATATCTCTCTAATTGATGATCTGCTTGTATTGATTATCTATTTGTATTCTTTTGTATTCGTATTGTACATGTTATACTCCTACCTACTGTAGTCTGTTCGTATCCTAAAGCTGATAATGAATAAATAAAAAATCTCTGTTGTTTTTGATGAAACTAGAATTGGTTATTTATTCGGACTGTTTTCCGATTTTTTGTTTTGGGTGTACTGATTCTTGTCCTTATATGGATCGACCAATATTCGTTATTAGTCTAGTAGTCTACCCGAACGACGAAAGCTATCGAGCCGATCCAACTCTGTTCTCACCGTTACCAACACAGCTGGTTTGTCCTTTTAACCGAAACACAGTGAAACAGAGAGTTATTCAGCGCCTGCCCTGGGCTGAATGCTGCTGCGTTCTTCAAGTACTGTAGAAGTTTGTGATTTTCGACCCCATTAGTTGTTGTTAATTATAGCAAAACATCAAAATCAAGGTGAGTTGTAGAAGTATTGACAGTAGAAACCACAATAGAGGCACGAATTCATTTGAAATATTTCAAATCAGAATTAACAGCTGATTTTGACAGGATAGGTACACTTATTACATCTAACATTTATACCAGATAGGTATACACAAAATATATTCTAGTGTTATCCTATAAGAAAGTAATGCATATTTCGAAGCATGTTCTGTCGATCTGCATTCAGAATAAATGTTTACTTATTGTCAACAAAATTTTCCTTTGTTCATTTCTGTTCCCATTTGAAAGGGGCCCTCGATCAATGATTCCATGTACTGCAGACTGAAGAAAGATATTCACCTATGTGAATCATTTGCGTCTGACAAGGATGGACTGAAAAGAACTGTGCGCAGGTTCGATCTATCTCTAGTTCTAAAAATATACCTAATTTATATCCTATACCTAGTAATCCTAGTATGCAAAACTTCGATTAGGGTAGATAGTTTATTCACTATCAGTAAATTTGTAGATATAGAGATTTGGTAACCTCTATGGGTTTTCAGTAGAGATATTGAATATTGAATAAGAAAAATGAGTGTAATGATGTGAAAAATCTTCATCATATAGTTATTTTTCATAAAATTATCATTACCATCAAATTCATCAAATTCGTTTTGATGGATGAGTAGTTACCTAGTAAAATATTATACCCGATCATATTGAAAACTGTTAATACCTACCTATTCAAACGCCTATGCAGTCTTTGCCAATCTATTGAAATTCAGCAAATATAAATGAGCTTTAAGTGCTCCAAAATTCAGTACTCATGTCAAATATAGATTATAATTCAGGTAATCATTAGTACAGTTGTCTTTGCCAGTATAATTTCATTTGTCATGATGGTTTGTCAAGCAATTTTTTTAAATGATTTGAATCTTGATTGACATTTGAAAATGAATAGAAAAGCGGCGCTTTTGCATATAAAACTAGAAAATTAAATTCAGTTGAAATTCATTTATTGAATTCTTCGAGTACTTTAAGAATACTAAAATATACTCTTGAATTCATTCGGCATAGGTATTATCTCAATAACGAATTTTGTTTCTATTTATGGGCCCCGCCACTGAGTCTTTGTCACTGGTCAACAGAGGTTTGCCTTTGTTTGTGTACATTATTGACTAAAGAAGAATCAGTTTGGATGGTACTAAAAGTCAGGTAGATGATTCGGTGCGGTCGAGGTAGTTTTAGACCTGAACACCTTTGTCATGTTCGTATGGTTGAAAAAATTACATTTTTGTATCGATTCACAGAATCCAATACACCGTTATGAAAAGAAATTACTACTAGGCCTCGTGTAGATAGGTGATCTGTGCCTCGACTATGGGGGTGGCAAAATTATGTTTGTTTCTGCTGAAAGTTTCAATATGACCGGGAACACGCATGATTTCCATGCTGAAAATGCTGAAAAATTTCTAAGATACGCATTGACTCATCTCTCCAAAGTCTAATGATATACAGTGCGGATCAAAAGTCCGCCTATGTTGACTTTTGGAACAAAATAAAAACATAATATGTATAAAAGAATTACATTAGGTGTTGGTTCAATGATCATCGTTCAATATCAGCGGATGCGATGTGATATCGATTGCGATTTGATACCTCATTTGATCGTTTTCAGTTTCCTTTTTTTCTGATAGAAATTATGTAGGTACAGGTGAAAAATAATAAAAAAAGTTTCATTATAATTACATATAATTGTAGTAATCCATTTTTGTGCCTCCTCATAGATAAGATAATGTTAGTCGAATAGCAGGAAATGATTTGTCTACTTCATTTGTTCGAATTTATTTTGAATGAAAATAAAAATTATCATGTCAACTGATAACTAGAAAAAATTATAACTCAACTATAGCTTTACCGAAACTACAAAAATATAGTTGATAATAGTAATTTGCTTCTTATCATTATCTTATCCTATCATTTCTTAAATTTTATTGAACTAGAAAATGTTCAATGGAAGTTCAAAATGTATATGGTGGTTGAATAGTAAATCAAAATACTTCAAAATTATTCACAATTTTTGAGCACTTCTTGTCAGAATTTAACAATAACTTCAGAACCCGCAGTGTATAGGTAGGCTGTATTCATTACCTCATCTTGTATCATATAACTGATCCGTATCTGAGAATAATAATGGGTAACCATGAAATAATTGAAAATAGGAATCATTAACGAGAAAATTGAGAATCTATCGTCAAATTACAGTAGGCATATATTATATCATGCATTACTCAAATGGGAAGCAAACAAGCGGTTTTACAGATTAGGAAGCCGATTCAGAATCAAGGTTGGAAATTTGCCTATGCCAAACCAAACTCATACGATCACGTTTTATTGGGTTTATCTTTCGAACAATTGAGTTCCGCCTCTGATTACGGGCATAGCTAAAAATACGAAATTTTAAACTGAAATTTCGAGTGCCAGGCACACGGAGAGGAACCCCTAATAGTTTTTCCACATGCGAGAATTATTAGCCAAATGGTGATGAGTAAGTATGCTTGATTCCTAATGCATCACTTGCATATTCTTTGTTTGCAATTCGAGACGCAAATGCAGCTGACTTTTGTATAAATGGATATTGTTAGTGGATTCTGCATATATTTTTCCAGTAATAGGTATATTTCTTATAGGCGGTCTTCCGCATTGTATAGTAACAAAAGTATGAGCATCCATTAGGAACTGATTGAGTGAATATTTTGAGGAAATATTCGATAATCGATTCCACGCATTTGATATTATCATCAGATTATTGTAAACATCTATCTTCTATATCTTGAATCTGATTCCACAAAGATCTATCTAATATTCAATGTTCTGGATACTGATCCTCTCGCAATTAACGATTCCAATCTTAACGTTATCAAAAGTTATCAATATACTCTGCCAAAGCATGATATGAACGTTACCAAAGAGAAAGAGAACGAGCATCAAAAGACAACAAAAAGTTCAAAAAAATTAAATGAAATGAAATTCAATATCTAATACTACCCATAAAAATGAGAGAGATTTAAGCAACTGAGTTGTTTGCACGAATACTGGTTCTTCTGACTTCTCTTCTGAATAATTTTGAGCAATTTGTGTCGACTTCATTGGCTTTGATGGTAACAACCGAGGTTACAGCAGTACAAAAGTTGCAATTTCATATTCAACGTCAATATATAACTTTCGCATTGTTTATTTTGTTCACGTTTGTTTTGTTAGTGACATTTTGTATATTTCGATCATCACAAATTAATCATTGGTTCTTCCTTCATAACAACTACCTGTCATTTACATTTTCTTCGACATACACCTGTTATGAATGTGAATATTCATTCAATATAATTTTCAGAATTCTTCATCTAAATAGATGAACTGAAACTGCTACATTCATCTTATGGGAGTTGAGTCTTTTGATAACAAATATGACATGCCAAAAGATATCAACATACTAACATTGCAAAAATCTGTTCCGCTCATCAATTACGAATGACTTATACTGGGTTGCTTTGGTTTCTACAATTGTTTCGACTACTGATGCTAGTAGTGATTCGAATCTATGATAGCATATAAAGGAAGAAGTACAGACTGTCCGAAAATAAAAGCTATGACAATATATTATATTGAAGTATATAAAGAAACCGATTCCGAGACCATGACCATCGATGTTCCGGATGTAGCCACGAAAGAATTAACGCCAGCGCCTGCCATTTCTTTTCCCAACCAGTTTCCATAAGAGTGGTCATGATGATTTCTTCCATCCAACGTAATTCCAGCGTTTTATCGGAATATGAATGATAATGAAGGATGGCACACATATACAACGAGATGTGAACTGTAAATCACGTATGAATATAATTGTTATAATCTCAAGTGGAGGTGGATGCGGTTATGTCGAATCATGTATAAGCAACATGCTGGTCTTCGAAATTCTGTTCTGATATTGGCCTAAGATTCTAGGCATATATCCAAATGGATATCATGTCACCATCTTCGTGAGGCACAGTAATTGATATCAAAAGTTTTACTGTCTTCATCAATAGCTCATATAAAACTGAGTTGGTATAGATTGTCTGATGTGTTTGAATAACTTCCACAAGTCGACATATTTTGTTGTGATTATAAGTTTTCCATAACAAGAACACATATTATCCTGAGTATATAACAAAATCATTCCAACCAGCAAGATGCAGGCATAATGATAATCACAACAAATTTTCTATTTTTTTTTATGTGAAAGAATCATTCGGAAATAAGAGGAATGACCAGCTCACAGTCATTCAATAGGCAATGAATTTCAAATTTCAAAATTTCGATAGGGAATAAATCAACTATCTCTATCTATCTGTATGTTTTGTATAATCTTCAAGGTATTCGACTGTATATTTCTGAATGGTTTTCTTCTAACCATTGAGTTCCACATGTATATATTTCTTTGCATATGTATGCAAGACGGATATGAATAAATGATGATGGTAATGAATACCTTCGATTGTGCCATGTTCAATTCTCAATCATATTTATTATCAACCTCCGATATTGGACAAAGAAAATAGAAAAAATACGGAGAGATAAGATGAATATATCTGATATGGGAAAAATTTAATGCACTGAACAAAATTTGATGGAGGGGAAAGACATCAAATGACATAATCAAATGGTCTGAAGCCTCGGTCATCCTGAAGAAAGGATACTGATTCGTCTATTGTCTTGAGCATCGAAACGACGGACATATTGACTTTGATTCGTCGAAGAATTACATGGTTACTCAAAGTGGGATAGAATAGTGATGGGGTTGATGGATAGCACAAATCGAGAATGATGAATTGACTAGTGTTTCCCATTATGAGATCTCATCTGATGCAACTCATGATTTTTATGACCACGCAATTTGGTGTATTCCAAAATGAACAACATAATGAAAATTAATTGTTGAATCAGTTTTTACTTTTATTCTAAGTTCAAAATGGCTTTCCTAGTTATGCCGTACTATGATTCATGATTCGTCATCTGGGGACATGATGTTCTCAGGATATGAAAAGGAGTAAACTGTTAGTATGAACTACAGGAAATGTTTATTCGAGTTTATATATAATTCTTTCCACCAAAGCAGATATAGCGTATCCTAGATTTCTCCGATACAACGATGGAATTAAGTACATATTTCATTCCATTTCCGCTGGATCTTTTTCAATTTGTCACAGTTTCTAATTACATCTACTACGATAATAATTACTGAAGCATTAACAATAGCTCACAAAGTGATTAAGAACATAACCAATTAGGATATCTATGAACTGCATTCATGAACATTTGGAGGAATCAAGTTTGCAAGAGGTACTGCGCACAAAGAGAAAAATAATATAAAAAATAGATCGGTCTGAAATATTGCCAAGAGCCTAGACATGTTATTTGAAGAAAAGATCTCTATAAAAAATATAGGTATTAGAAATATTGGCAAACATTACTTAATTTTTGGATTCAGTTCAAATTGGCACGAGAATCATTTCAGTGAACTTGTTACTATAAAAAAATAATTTTATTTCTCATTTTTGATGTTGGGAAAGGCAAGTCAATTACCAACACAAATTTGTCCCCTTTCCCTACCCATTCAATGAGGTTGCCACAATTCTGCATAATTACGTCGAATGTATTAATTATCCTCATTTATCAGTTTGTATGCTATTTTGTTCAATCAGTTCACAAAAAAATGTTTTCGGAATCTTATACTTGATGATACAAGATGAACCGAAGTACCAGTTTTTCGAGGTAAAAATGTCAGCTGATTCCATTCAAAAGGAATATTTATGACATTAGCACCAATCAATATTGTAATTCACGAAAAAAATCCCAGGAACAGTGCATATCCATATCTAATTCTTCCAAGTAACAAAAAGAATGTAAATGGGATGAATCAATAAAAGACACTTTTTCTTTTGTTCATGGTAATTCTTCTAAGTCAATATTATTTTGATAAGCGCATGCAGACTGAACCACTGAACTTTCGTTGAATTGTGCAGATAAATATGAGATACAGTGAAACCTATTCTTTTTGGTTTGTTGTTCCGTTATTTCGTTTTCAACTGTGATTATAAATAACTTAATTGCATCACATCAACGGTGAAAATATGAGAGTATATCCTGTACAATATATAATTCGTCTTTATTGTACTCTCCTCGGCAATGTTTTTTCAATTTCCTATAATTATCATTTCTAAAGTTGATAAAATAGTAGTTGTGACAGCTATTCGCCTTTTGTGTTCCCAATAAATAATAAAATGAATAAAAAAGGTCTGAGGAGAATGTGTGCGACTACAAAATACTTTCAAATATTCAATTACTCTTTTAATTCTGATTTTTTTCATTATAAACATTTTTTCTTCATAACAAAAATTGAAATATTCTTTGCGAAACATAATGATCGAGTGTGTGGATCCACTTATCCCAACATGAGTCAAATCTATCGCTTATTGCGACCGCGAATATTTTGATCATTGAATGTATTAATATAACCTGTTGTCGTCACTATCACGCATCTCCGAGATGCTCACCAAGTCATTCCAATTCCAAAGTATCAGGCTGTCTGTTGTGTGTACAAACAACGCACTGCGAAATTTTTGGGAATTCAAAGTCAGACGTGAACATTTATTTCATCGGTTTTGGCTAAGAATGGCAAGACCAAGTCCAATTGTATAAATAGAAATGAACCGAAACTCTAGATTAAACATTATGATCATGAATACAATTAGTGATCACCCAGATCTAAGTACTAGAAAGTCGAGCCCTATATGACGACAAATTACCTATTTTCAATCCCGTTAATACGACGTGATATGGACGCCACACTGACCATGAAGTCAAACGGTTGTTACGTAGTTAAAATGCTATAATATTCTATATTTGTATATCTACCTAGATTGCGATGACCAAAGGAATTACTTCATTGAACCTCTTTTGGAATATACACTGTTGCCAATATGCCTGTAAATTCGACATATTATTCTCAATGTTGGCGAGAGTCATTGGGAATGCATAATTTTGAAAAAGGTAGTTTTCAAGCTGGCCATGACATCTGTCAAATTTGATTATTTAGTATATATAGTAACTATATATGATGTGAATGGTGTGAATTTGAAATTCAACTCGAATGCAAAAATTGATCCGTTAGCTATCCATCACTCTAGATATCCGTCAATATCAGTAAAACAGGATGTGACTTTCCAGGCTCGACGAACGTATCGCCATCTATACTTGAGCGGTGCGGCGTTAGTAAGGTTGTTTGGCAGGTCCACATATTTTGGAAAGAATCAATTTAAGAGCTGTTTCACCAACCCATATCCACATTGATATCAACTAACAAAAATCTGTGGCACCATTAATGAAAATTCATGATTTTTGAATATCATCACATAGTTTGGGAAACTGTGATATGATGTGTGAAAGATTTGTATATAAAAGGAATCTCAACACATTTCCTGCTGATATAAGGTTGAAGTAAAATAGACATCAAGTATTTATCAATGTATAGAAAAGAACTATGAAGTCTCGTGTACTAAAATACTACAATTCAGTTTCAGAACTCCGAGTTAACCATTGGCCAACAATCCAAGATACTGAAGTGCCAGAAACGTTGATAAACCGAACAACTATACCTATCGTTCATCTTGCTCTATTCCAAAGGTGAGTTGATTATGATTTATTCAACGATGCAAATCAGAGAATACACTATATTATAAAATATAATATCAGAAGCATATACCTCTTTTCAGACTCGTCCAATAAATTTCACATTCGAAATTTGGTTTTCGAATTTCTCTTTTACGGCATCATCTCGTCGGATTTTATTATAAATAATTATTGGGTTTTGATAAGTAGGTCAGGAGAAATCATTTGAAGAAATTAGCAAACCACATCATCTCATTCTTATATACTCATTCAGAGTGATAGTAGAGAGTCCAGTCATTCTTTTAAATGGAATAGGTAAGTACCTATCGCAGGTGTATGTACTTATCAATTCGTTTATTCCAAAATGAATAATGTTTCTCTTCTCACTGGAAAAAGCCCACATCACTTTATGAATTTTGGAAAACTTGCGTGTTTCCAAAAAATTCAATTTTATCGGTTATCATGACATGAGATCGATTATGCAGGTAATTTGACAAAGGAGTTAGGTAGGACTCTCGAAGTCCTACAAAATAGGATATCGACTTCAGTGATTTATGGATTTAAGATTGATAGCAGTGTATAGGTATACACTTTTTTGTGCATGGTACACAAAATATGTGTCTAACGATAAAATGTAAAGAAAGCTAGCGAATCGTTCACAAATAATTATCTATACGAATATTTACACTAAGTAAATGATCTACTATGTCTAAGATAAGGATGTTTTTCATGAAATGAAAAACGGTCGAATGGAAAAATTCAGCAAGCAAATATTTAACCATCTACATACACCTTTATTTCTTCAACTATTAATTCAGCTCAATAACCTATTGTCGTTGGGTAATATAATGAATATAGTTTGAATTCATATAGGTATTAGTATGAAATGGGTATAAGAAATCATCACGTCCATAAAAACAATCGTTAACTCTCGTTTATCATTTTCTTTGTGTTTGCTTGTTCATCCAATAATAGTGCGATTTTCCGTTCAACTCTTGGAACAGCGAACTTTCACTTTTGTTCAAATTTCATCCTCTATCGCACTGTATACTTCTCAATTTCATATCAGATTAATCATTTGCAATTTCAAATGCACACGCAGTCTGGTGTGAGCGCTATTGTTCTTTTTTTTGTGAATTATATCTGACCCAAATTAACTGTTATCAGCTCGACTGGCTATAATACCAGCAAACATAGATATCATTATTGATCATCATTTGATTCATGCCTAGGAATGATGATTGCCAGGATGATTATTTGCGCAAATGAGCCATCCAAAAAATCGATAAACTAAATGCGTGTTCATATGATATTGGTATAGATTCATATTTGAAATATTACACATACGTTAAAATTAGTTTCAAAGTAGTTTCGTACATTTCTTTAGAAAACTGATGTAAGCGGAATTGAATTCTCATAAAAACAAAAGACATCTGGGTTCAATGAATCCTATCAATATCCTGACAGTACCTATGTGAATAAATAATTAACCCTGTTGGTTGTCAACGTATGTTCATGTTGATGGGAGCTGGTTGTAAATATTTTATTCAGTTAGACTCTCGGTTAGACTATAATCTGATCATATTTGATATCTTGAAACAATTCCTGAATTCTAACATTGAAACAAATAAATTCTTACATTCATAATAGGAGGCCATAGGAATACATTCTCATTCAGTTCTGCCAATTTTATTGTAGACAAAAACAATATTTCTTTTCAGTCACTTTTTGAATGATTCTGATAGGTATGAGTTGACGTAGGTGCCAAATTGATCAAAAAAATGTTTTCCTCCAGAGTTACCAGAGTTATACTTTATATTTACTTATATTAATTATTATTGTCCATTTGATAATTCACTTTATTGAAAATATTTCTGTTTACAAGGAATTGTATCTTCGATTGGTACATTCTGTGGTGGCCAAAAATATATTCACGCCTATTTTCGTAATACGCACATCTTGTTGCAGTATATATACAAGACTACGCATATAATGAGGTGATGCGCAGTTCCGCCTTATTCGCGCGTGTTTTATTTTCTGCCTACATTTATGTTTATAGTTGACCTTATCATTTCAACTTTTATACACGTGCCAGTGGAGCTAAGTGGCTGAGTCTTGCTGAATTTCAATCGAATTAGGACATGATACACTTGGTCTCCATTATTATCAAGCTAATAATGGCAACAGTTCGAAACGATATGTTTTTGTGTATGTGTTGATGGTGTGGTGGAGTGAGATTATCTGTATGGATTTTCAGAGATGGTCTTACTTTGTTGTAAAGTGATCTGGGATATATCATCAATAAGTGACTCAACGTGAGCAGTGATTAGAAGTATATTTTTGATAGTTATACCGGGACAACCGGATAAAGGAGTACCTCTACATTAGTAGGTTCTGTGTGTGGATCGATGGAAAATAATGTAAGTCTTAGTATCGCCCTTTCCGGAACAGTTGAAATGTTTTTGAATTGTTGAATTTCCCATTTTATATAATAGCTATTTGTGTATTCAGAGCGCAAAGTGATAAATTGCCGCTCGACAAAGAGATCTTTCGAGAGCGGCAATGGCACTTAGTGCTCGAAATACTCACATGATTTTTTCCACAAACTCAGCTCTCAGACAAAACACTCGATATTTGATTCGACATATTATATACCTTTATAGACTTAATATCAAGTACATTATTTATTACTTTTTCTTTTAATTCCTACACATTTCTCACAAAGATTTTTCTCGATGAGATGTGGATGGTCTTGAAAATATTTTTTGGTAGTTTCAATCATATTCTTGATTGATTCATCAGAATACCCTTAAGCACCATTGCCACTCTTCCATCCACCGTGCTTTTTCAGTTGTATTAGGTCACCTCCACTCTTTATCAACATAGTTGCAGACGTTCATATGATATATTAACATAATTTTGCTCAGGTAATATCAAATCAAATATCAAATATTCAGCAAAATCACTAGGAACTGTCCGGATTATGGATTCATACCCACAACTTGATTCGCACATCGACTTTTTTTGTGGAGTTGAGAAAGCCTTGGATATTATATCATTATTTTGATACATATTTCTTGATTTCTGCGGTAAGAGATTCAAAGTTGAAACTGTTGCACTTTCTGCTATGTGAGGAGGTGTATCTGATAGTCCACCATCACTATTTTACATCATGCAAAAATTGGCTTTCGTACAAAATTTCCACCTGCAGATTTCAGCTGTTTTCGGAAAAGCTCATTTATTTTAACAATAAATTCGACTCAATTCGATTGAATTAACGATTTTGAATTCATTGGAATTTCTTCAATAAATGTCGTTGTGCTGCACAATTTGCATTATTTCATCATTCCGTAACTGAGGTGAATTCTCTAAATATCCGCGAATTCACAGGTGATATTTTTCTTAGATATCGGCATTCATTTCAGTTCGGGTTGATTTCATACTTTTTATAAGGTATCATTGAAGCAAGTATGATCAAGTTCTTCACGAGACAACTCATGCAATTTCGAAACACCTCACAAACTTATTGAAAAATTCCTGGATGAAAGCTTCTCTTGGATTTAATAATTCGAAGACCTGCATGTAACAAGATCTCAGAAATCAGAATTCTAATACTGATATGGATCCTACGATCTCAAGAGCAATCTCTTACATTCCTGAGATATTTGGCTGGTAATACTGGCCCTTCATCAGTAAAGCTATTTGAATTTGGAGGTGATAGTTGAATACATGCCAAAATTACAATCAGGGAGTTTTATAATGATTATGTCGAAAGTCTTGAATTTGTGGCAGTATGGCCAAATGCCAGCATATATAGGTTCCAGGTCCGCATGAATGCCAAACAAAATGGTTTGCGGGGATCAACTGAACGAAATTGGGGATACTTTCTGAGTCTAGGGCTGTATACATTCCTAGAAAATGATAGTAATGTTGATATATTTATTTATATGTTTTCCTCAGCAGGAAAAGCATTCATTCCATATTCTTCAATCAGTATCAGTATTCAAAAATTCATGGCCTTACGAAATTTTCACAGTTACTGATGCTATTATGTCGATGAGGCCCATACTAATTATCGAGCCATAGATCAAATACACACTATGATTGAGATAGGTTACATCTGAGAGTCACATTGACGAACGCGTGTTTATGGAGGGTGGAAAATGTTGGTAGGTACCAACTTCACATCCACTGGCCTCATTCTTCTCTCTTCATCTCTTAATCTTAGCGACAAGCCACTCGCATAGCTAATAAATCATGAGTTCTGTTTAAAATTGATTTGTCATAGGATACCACTCTAACTATACCTTTATTAGACTTACGTTTTTTTAACTTTTGGTTTGAATTTTGCTTCTTGTATTTACATAACATGGTTTTGAATTGATATTGTGCCTCCTTTATCTGACCTTTTAACAAATAATCAATTGAGTTCAATGCGCCCTTATTATTATTTATTCTTAATGGCCAGATAAAAAAATGTCGATGTCCTACCAATCGGTATAAAATACGAATCCAATCTTTATTGGAAGACACTGATGCAATATCTTGACATTCGCGAACAATCGCTCAGTTTTTCCGTGAAGCATATTATCATAACTCGCTCGGAATAAATCCACAATAGATTACACTCCCTCCTCCCAAGATCCACCTAAATAGCTTGGAGCTTGTCCGTCCCAACATCAGTAAACGCATACAATTTCCTTTAGCACAAGCGAAACGCGAAACATTGATACGTATCGAACATCTGAACAAAGCAATAGACTGTGCGCATGCGTTCATATTCCCAGCTGGTTTCCAACACCAACTATACAGCGAACAGCTGATGAACGACCTGCAAAACGTTCACAACACGATCAGCTGAGTCGCTCGTAAACGTTCCGTGTTGGTAGCCTGGCCGTCACCTATTTCAAGGATACCGTTCTTTTGTTTTCTGTGATATATCCCGCCGCCACTACAAGTAAGTTCAAGTTCATGCATGTTGAGTTACGTTTCGATGGGACTAGAACCGCTCCTTAGGTACTTACAACACTAGAATCCGAATCTACATTTTCTGACCATGACATGATTGAAATGAATGTGCTCATATTGAACCTATACCTGTGTAGATGAGATATTATCGAATCTTTGTTGGAATTAATTATAATTTAAATTGAGGCCGTTCTTAATCTGTGGCGCCTAGTAGAGTGCATGGATAGTTGTATTCGCTCTCGCATAATTCATTTTTGAACGGAACATCATTATATTTAGAAATCTTGAATAAGTAGGTATTTGCAACGATGAATGTAAGATAACAACGTAGATTTAATTCCCTCAATTATATTTACTTCTTAGCATTGATGCGACTTTACTGTGTCCAGGCCACTAAAAGATTCGGAGGAATAAGTAGGTAGAAAACTATTATCTATTCCCACTGTAGGTGCGTATCTAGAAACTCATAATTAATTACCACTTGAATACAGAACCGAAAGCGGTTATACCGATTCTCGCATAACTAACTTCAAAGTATGATACCACTGATGCATTTAAATGTTTTTAAGTGGACAAAGAAATTTATGATGCAACGTGAGTGTCGTATGAAATTATACTAAATAATACTTCATTAGCCTGTGTTGAAAAAAAAAACATTGAATCCATTGCGAATTCATGTAAATGGGCACCGATTGAACAAATTTTGTGTTAAAAAACTAGCGTCGGTAGGGGACCAGTTATAATATGCAGGCGGTGTTGTTGGCAAAATATTGTCAGTTTAGAGGTCAGTCTGACTGATTAGTCACTTTATTAGCATATTATATTATTATGCACTGAGCTTGTACAGGTGGTGATAATGCGTTTCACTTCAGATGACATGAATCGATGCATGGAAATATTCGTGATTTTTATCATTGTATCAGTTTTGCAAGGAAATTGAATTATTCATTTAATCAACTGCTTTGAGTAATAAAGAGACTGCGAAACAAAGAATGTAGGAATCAAATGGATCCAATCTCTGCTACCTATATGAATACATAGATTCGGTGTCCCTTAGCTTCAATTATATGAGAAAATAATTTGAATAATCCTTAAATCTTATTATTCATAAATATCTCTCCATTAACCTACCTATCATTGAAATGTGTTTGTCTCATGGAAAACATAAATAAACAAATTCCTTGTGATATCCGATACCTTTTCGGAGATTCCATTCGATAAGTAATTTAATTTTCAACTGTTGCCGTTATATTTTCGAAGAGATTTTCTAGGGTGGTGATTAAATTGAGGCACGTTGTTGAGTGAGACACATTAGAACAAAGTTTGCGAAATGATTTGTAAATGTTCTCTGGATATTATTTTACGATATGCCTATTTGATACAAGCTTAGTCGAATATGTTTCGCGCCCGATAACTCTAATATTATAATTTCCTCTAGACAAAATGGATTTCACTTATCAGGCCACGTTCCTGCATATTAAAAAAAAAACGTGTAATCTTCAACTATGAAATCACCAGTCAATGAAAGGTTATCTCTCATTGTTCTCAAATTATTAGTAGTTTTTTCTACATAATGAGCCAAACTGCGTGTTGAAATAATCATCAGTTAAACAGAAATGATTTATAATAATTAGCATGCATTTGAACGTATCCATTAAATATTTGGGTAGATTTCAGGAACTCAAACACAATGTAGTTGGCTCACCAACCATAAATAACCAATTTCCCTCGGAATTTCCTTCATGACTTTCTACTATGAAATCCTCTTTGTTCATTTGTGTAATGATTATTATTGTCATATTTTCTAGTTTTTTTCCGTACTGCATGGTTTCATATGACTGATAGTAAAAGTTCACGATAGACTCAATAACTCTATAATTGTCATAGTTCGATATTCATCAATATTGTTCATTCAACAGGTAGGTGAAAGAAAAATTATGAAACTCGAAATCCTAGGTGACTATCATGATAAGACTCATTAATGATTATGACTCATTAATTACAGGAATGATTGTTCAATTCTAAAATTCATACGAATAATTTTTCATGTCTATATTTTCATTCTTGGTTCCGCGATTCTAGTTTAAATTAAACAGGTCCAAGATTGGTAGTGAGTGGTATTAGAAAAAAGTATGTATGAATGTATGTATGTATAGAATTTGGTAGAATTAATTCAAATTAAACAAATAATGAATGTTGGTAATCAAAACAATAAGATCTCATCCGAAAAGTTTATTTCAGGAAAAGTAGTACAATTATATGGCGTATATCTATTGCTTCATCATTCACCAACTCAAACGAGGTGCTAATTGAACTTTTATAATCAAATGGATGATTTTGTGGAGAGCATAGTGACCAGAGATGATGGACGTTGAAGGCAAAGATAATTAATTGTTACAAGAACAGCTCATATAATAATTTTAATACTTATTATTACTGATACTAATTAATACTAATAAAAAAGTCAAAATTTAATATTCCTATGCAATTCAAGAATAATCAAGGACAATAGCCTCACAATGTTGTTGAGATGAACTGAACTCAGAAGAGCGTTGGTTTGATTGGTTTCAGTATATCAAAACAAGACGGTTAAGTAAAAATGTAACAGAGCCAGCCTACGGAGGCCTCTATTGAGTTTTCATACTTTATATCGAATTGGAAATTGAATATTTTTCGAACTCAGATAAGAATCAACAGATCGATCTCTCTGACACTTGAACGTTAATGGATTTGGGAGACACATAAACATTTAGAGAATACACTAGCTCAATTATACGCGCAACATTGTAAGATATTATTGAATCACCGAATGAAGTGAGAACCGAAATTTAGCGATTTTTTAGGTTTGAACGTCATATTGGAAATTATTTTCATATTTGGGAATTTGGCTGGAGCTACCTTAGGGGCGTTACAGAATGAGATGGTTGAATAAATAAGTAATTAGTTCAACCAATAAGTTAATATTGGCTGTTATTCTCAAAAACAAAAATTCCGAATCTATTACATACGAGTAGAAGACTCGAAATAAGAAGAGCCAAAATAAGAGAAAATCACTTATCAAAGTCATAGAAGGCGATAGACATATGCAAAGTCACCTTTATACCTTCAGTTATCTTACACTCAACTCTAAAACCCTGAATGTATGAAAATAATCAAAAGGAAAAATAATTCAACGAATTGAATTAATCAGGAACAATCAGATAAGCACTTCGCTGAAAAAAAAAATATATAGAAGAATTTAGAGAGTCGAACCCAGTTCAACATCAGAAGTCTGGAACCGGCACGTTGTACTGAAGTGTATCTGAAGATCAAGTGTTCGACCATTCTAATGATGACTTTCTAGTTTATATAACATCACTTATTGCATAAATTTGTTTCAAGACGCACATTGTCAGAAGCATCGTTGGCGTGCTTACTTCAACTTCATCGTTCTTGAAAATATTGTAAAATTGATTTACGTTAGTGAAGAAGAGCCTACGTTTGAAATTTGCCATTGGTCACAGCCCGTGAATCCTAAAAAAACCTGGTTTGCGATTGTTCGTCAAGTATTGAACAATATGTTCTGATTTCTGAGTTTGAATAATGACTTTGGTTCGTATGTAATATTGTCTTGCAGAAGTCGAGTGGAGTAGTAGTGGAAGATAGGCCCGAAATTTTTTCCACAAAATTTATAATTGAGCTAAGAATGAGGTTCAAAGGAGGAACATGTTTCGAAATCATAAAAATCCATACAAAGTGTCGAAATAGTTCATCAGTTGAAATGTAAGTGTATTTAACATGGAGAAGAAAGATTATTGGAGTTCGTACTATTTTCACACAATTCGTTATAGAATCTTCATACAAACAGAAGATGCATTTACATGAATCCGAAACATATTCCTCCTTTTCACATCATTCTGAGCTGGATTAGGAATTTTGTGGGGAATAATTTTCTCTTACCCTCCCTTTACAGTAGTAGATTTAATTTAGAGTAGCATTATCAAATAGTCGTAGGCAATAGTATTTCAAAGTATACGTGGATATCAAGGTCTTTAAATCACGCGCGATTTTTCGAGCACGACGGCAAAGCGGCAGTAGTCGAAATAAAGCAAATGTGTTAAAGACTAGTTATCCACAAATACTTTCCGCTATTTTTTTCTCATTAGTATATTTTGATCATTGAACATGTGAATAAAGCTTTTGAAACATTTGTTGGCAATATTTTATTTGGCGTTACAAGGTACTCCTGTCAGATCGATAATTAACAAGTTGACATTTATCTACTTCACGTCTCTCCGGTGACGTTCCGATGGTACATTGAGTGATAGTCGGGCCGGTTGATGTTGCCGTGGTAACTTCAAAATACGCGCGTTTTTCAAAGTTGTAAGCAGAGTTATGAGCAAAATAGGATATCAATTGAAAAAAAAAATAGTTCTGATGGCAGACTGAACGTTTCCGAATATGAATGAGGACAACCGCTTTTTGTTACAGACAATGTTACAAAGTTGGGCGAACTATTTGCTGGGTTCCGTTCTGAACCAAACCGACGACAATGGAGGAGCGACGGCGAATGGGGTCGAAAACTGCCGCCTCAGGTCCGAGGACCACGAAGACGACTGGGTGCTCGTGGTCAAGGAGTCCGACGGCGAGGAGACGGAAGACTCGTCCACGAGACCGCTCACCAGGAGCAGCTCGAGGTCGTCGGTGTGCGGCGGGTCGGGAATGGACGAGTCGTGGTTCGTCACTCCACCGCCGTGTTTCACGTCGGAGGGACCGGTGCACATGGAGACGTCGCCGTTGGAGAACCTTCTCATCGAGCATCCCAGTATGAGCGTCTACCACATCCATCCGAGGGGGTAATTAATATTTGATATTTATAATTCCAATGAACATTCTTCATTGAATGTTATATGACGAAAATCGTTTTCATTTCTTGAAAGCCGTCTGATTTCTCTCTGGTTGCACTGCAGGACAAAGGCTTATTGAACTATTCTTCCAACAATTCTTGCACCAACTTTAATGCCATGCAACAGTCTGAACAAGTCAATCGGACGTTGGTTGTATATTTTTCAAATCTACTTCTGGTTCTACAAAAATAGTCTTGCGGTTCAGGGCTCTAAGTACATATATGATGCGGTATACTGTCTCGAGCTCCTTACAACAGAGTTTGCAAGTGATGTGCCGTCGTACAGTTTCAGCAGATCTTCCACTCTTGGTCCCTTTTTTATCTTGTAGCAAGACATTGCTAATTGAGAGATACGTTGTCTACGATATTCATCCCAGGATTCAGTTCATCATTACTATCTGAACAAAAAAAAGTTTTTTTCACAAAAATAATGGTTATCTATGTGTCGTCACTTATACGATGAAAATCGTTGAATGTTGATGACTAAATCTCAATATAGGTGTCAAGCACATTCATCTGAGGAAGTAATTTGAAGTAATTTGCTATCCATAATCAATCCCAGAATAAGTGTCTACCATATCTTGTACCATGCGAGGAGTTACCATACCGTACCATATTTGATATCGATAAAAAAGAAACAGTTTCAAAGATTTGGTGTGATCTCGTTTCATCACAAGTTGGCGAACGCCATGCAGAAAACTTTTAATCAACGAACGTTGACCTCGTTATCTTCACGTATTACTGGAAAGTGCTGTTGAATATTATCCAAATATAAACGCTAACTTCCTGACTCCCATTGAATAGTATAGCAGTCCAAAAATCGGTTTTCACTCCCTGGTGAAATCGAAAATTAAACTAATCATTCAATTGCCTGGGATAATGAGAACATTCTTGGTCAGTGGTGTTTTTTATTTTACGGAATAATCAAGTATTGCATCGTGCATTGATGTATTATGCTATTTAGTATGTAATCAAATCAAATAATAAACCTTATTATTATCGAGACAATATGGCGATGAGGTAGGAAGCTATACATGGAGTATACAGTATTTTGCACTGCCGGGATCTCTTGTCACCGGCTGCGATTACAGATAATATACTTCTTCTAGTCTTTTTGTATTCGCTTTATATCCTTTCGCCTTCATGGCGACATTGCATGTCTTCATTCACAACATCTCCTAATTATTAATATTTCTCTCATGAGTTTCTAATCAACACTCCACTTCAGAATTGTATCCTTACAGTTATAAAATAATTATAGTATATTAGTATAATAGTACCCTAGTATATTAGTATATAGTATATTAGTACCCTCAATCATCTTCGTTCAAATTCATCACATCAAACTAAATTATCAACTCTTCGTATTGTCTGCAGAAAATAATTCACTTGTGGTATTATTCTCTTCATATCCTCTTGTCTTTTCCTCATTAGCAACACCTAGCATTTGCAAACATTTTCTTCTTTTACCATCACCAATCTCCTCATCGTCAAAATTGTACTAACAGCTGCAGGTCAAGATGTTAACACACTGAAGCACATCTAACCAAATTCATTTCAGCAAATAAACTATCAACCCATCGTATCGTCTTCAGGATATAATCTTCTTGTATTATCTTCGTAATGAGTCATCGGATTTCCTCTTTCACAATATCTAACAATTGTGAACATTTTTTCTTTCTCATCAATATTCCTTTTTGTCAAAATTTAACAAGGAGTCAAGATCTTTTTGCACACTCAACCTTTGACCCAACACATTTCCGTAAAATGAATTATCAACCCTTCGTATCGTCTGCAGGATATAATTCACTTGTAATCTTTTCATATTGTCTTTATTGCCTTCTATTTCATATAGGGCTATCGAATAGCCTCATTCGCATCAAGCAAACATTTTCTCAACATTATCTTTGTCAGAAATATACTGCTCCAACTGTTATAAGTCAAAATCTGTTAGCCCACTCAACCACCTTTGGCCGATTCGCATCGTTTGCTGGATATAATCCACTTGTGATCTTTTTATATTCTCTCCTCCTTGTTTTCCATATAGGAGAATCAAATAAACTTTTTGAGAACATTCAGCAACTCTCATCACTAGAATGGTATTGCCTAACAGTTGTGAGTTGATATCACTTAGAAGATTTCCGTTAGGAGATGGACCGAATTCATCTTAGTATAGCCAATTGTTGACCATTCATGTCGTCTGCAGGAGACATTTCATGGTTGCTGTATCAGTGAGATCATCTTCCCCGGATTCATGTGGCAGCGATGCAGAGGAGGAGTCGGAAAACGAGGAAATAGTGGAACTGGAAGCAGCAGTAGAAGTAGAGGTAGAGGCTGTGGCGAATAGAGTACCTCGATTGAACCATCTGAAAGAGCTTCATCAACAGCAAATGCAAATCCATAAGAGCAAACGAGCTCAGAAGGTATGGAAAATGAATGATTGAACATAGTTTTCTTTCAAATTAATGATGTCATTTCCGTCTTCTCCAACTCAATTTAGTGAAAAAGGTACAGAAACTATAAAGCGTGATCTCGAAGATGGCAAAGTATTTTGATTATAATGAGTTGATGTATTATGTTTTGTGTTATCATTTGGGGATTTTTCTCACCACAACAAATCACTGATATTCTACCAAAATTGATTCACATAACAGGGTTTCAGTTTCTTCAGTTGAACTATTAAATCTATCGAAATTCATACATTTCTGATGCCTGGTTCAACTGAAATAATTATTCATGTAGTAAAATTTATAATTCTAAAAGCTCACAATTTTAGAAAATCACATTCATAAATCCTAAGAACATAGGATGTTTGTCCCTCCGAGAACAGCACCGATCGAATAATTATGAAAAACTACTAGTATGTCAAATTTTAACACTCCTCGTTATACCGGAAGTGAATATCAACTTGATAAATGAGGTCCTGTGTATATTATCATATTTTCGGATTGTATGCAGAAAATGTTCAATACATACAAGATTTTCAAACTATGTCTAATTCTGAGTCGAAAATATCTCTGATATACATATATCTTATAATATGGTATGATTGATTTTTTCGTAGAAGTGGACCCAATTAAGCAGAATTGATTATAATTCAAGAAAAAATATATGAGGCGTTCAGCAGATGGTAAGAGGCCATGATGGTGTTGAGACATAATTTAGCTGATTGAAAAACGACACATAATAACTCTCGTGATTGATAAGTAATAGTTGTCATGGGTAATAGAAATAATGGATAATAAAAGAATTTTGACTTTAAGAGCAGATACATATTGAGAGGAAGATATATGTTTAGTGTTTCTAAGAGAAGCCAGTTGTTAACAAACTAAATGTGATATATAATCATCAATCAGAAATCAGTTCTGAATCAAAAATAAATGGTTCTATCTAGATTAAATCATTATTTTTTTTTGGTCTGTGTATGCAATTTCTATTCGAAATATTTGGTATAGTACACTAGATATAATGGTATATTATATAACTCCCATTAAGAGTGAAAGCATTGAAAACTGAAATTGAAGATCGGTAAACTAGTATTAATCACTATCGTGATGCATAATCTGTCTTGAAATTCTGTTTTTTATTTTCTTTGAATATAAGAAACTATGGTAACTCATGTTTGTGAGTATAACTTACAGAATTTCTTGGAAGATCGTGAAGAAGTGCAAAATATAAGCACTTGTTATAGTTGTCTTTTTTCAGATCAGTTACCAATCAGTGTTTTCATTCATTGCACTTCATCAAGTGATTAATTACATCGTGAATGGTATCTAAAAAAATAATAACATACAGAGCCACCATTTGATGAACCAATCTCAAGGAAATATTTTCATCATCAAAAATGAGCTTACTTATAGTTTTCCGTATATTATTGCTCCAAATAATTGTCATTGTATTCAGCTTGTGAATTGAAGAAGACGAGGATCCACGCAGGAAATCTTTGTATGCGAACTAATTTTTATAACCAGTTTTTGTTCTCAGATGCAGAGGCAGAAGGCTTGCAAACTGTTCAAACGTGGTAATCTAGAACGTCAAAATAAGGCTCGTGAAGTAAACAGTCGCAATTACCGACAGAGGAGGGGGGAACGCTCTCAAGGAGCTACCCGTTCTCACGCCAACAACAACCGCAAGTGCTGAGCACAGATATGCTGATCTCATTTTGCAACATTCGAGAAAGTGAATACATAGTTATTATAAAAATAATGTAATTCAATAATTCCTTCTGGACTTCCATTCGTCCATAGGGACTTCTATGGATTTGTTTATTAGAAAAAAAAGGGAATATTGATTAAAAATCCCTTTGAAGTGTATATATTTTTTGTGGAAGCCCAGAACGAAAAAAAAAAGGGATTATGAAAAATAGCACGTGTGGAAAATACATTTTACCAAAGCACCGTGTTGTGTTCAAAAAAATATGTTGAATTATTATTTACGAGTATTTGATGTTGCAAAACAAATTTAATTATTTGATATTGTCATTCGTGTTTTATCATTTCGAAAAATCACATTATTACTGTCATTAGAGAAATTATGTTTGCTTTTGGATGATCCAATTTCTGACAGACCATATAGCTGTAAAATGTGATGAATTCCTGTACATACAGTTAAGTATATAGTATATTTTTATTATGGATTAATTTAGTGAAAAAATTATATTCGAAACGTAACTTATTTTTGTTGATTATTTTCACAGGCAATTATTCAAATGTAGTGAGATGTTCACAAATACAATGAAAAACTTGATAACCTTGCCTTCTGTATTCGTGAACACGATAATCTTGATTGATTAATTTTAGTTTTATGTTGAGTAGTAGCAGAGGGTCTGTGATTTTTTCAATCTTGGTAGTAGCTAGCTCTCTGTGTCAAAAATAGTTTTTATTTTAATTCGAGGGATGATCCGCACTGAGAATCGTGTACAAACAAGAATTTTTTCTGTCATTTTTATTATTTACGATTGAAATTTATGGTATAAAACAATTAAAATTCTCATTAATTTCTGCTTCCTTGGATTGTATACGATTTTGATGCGGTTTGCCTTTTTCGTTGATATTGGGTCGGTACCTTCTTTGGCTCAAAAATGTTCGCTTATTAAGAATAACATAGGTTAACAGCAATTTGATTCACCAAAGAGCTTTGATTAACGGTGTACCGACTCATCGATAAAACTGAACCATCCGATACTATCACTGATTAGTACAAAAAAATCATCATTTCTTCATGTTCTTCAGCGGTTTTTTGTAAATAGTTTCTTCGAATTGAACGACGTTGAATATTACGGGCATTCCAAATAGAAATATAAAATGTACCTTTTTAATTGTGATTTTATTCAGGTGTGTAGATGTTCTGATGTGTAGGTATGTAACTCACAGTATGGTATAAAACTCCCACGATTGTAAAAAAAAAACTTTCAACTGGAATGGAGTGCAACATGTGAATTTGCATCACAGGAGATGAAGTCAAATGAGTCATTAGGTACATAATAAATTCTTGAAATATTTCAAAAGAAATGCCCTATGAAGATACAGCATTTTTCATACTTTCACAAATTCATTAATTGTTAGCAAGCCTGAAATGAAAATTATATGTACTTTTAATATTACAAAGTAGACATGTTAATGTTAGTTTTCATCATCGAAAAATAATGAGTTCTTCGTGGGGAAAGGGATGCAAACAAACAGGTTCATTGAAAATGTTCTCATACTGTCAGATTTGAAAGGTCTTCAACATTATCTCAACAATAATGCATAGAAAGCTTGTAACTTCTAATGAACAATACAGTGAGCGGCAAATATCGTACAATTGAATGACGGATCGAAATAATTTTTCGTTTAGTACTAAACATTTTTCTGCATTTTTCATAGTGGTTTCATTTCTAATAATCATCACAAAAGCTGAGGGTGAATTTCAAGTAATGGCGATTGGGCGTAGATTAGAATAGAGAATATTTTTACTATGTTTCTGTTTCCAGATATCGAGTGAAATACGCAAAACAATAATTCCAATTATGGTACCATAAAAAATGAAGCTATTGGGGTTCTTCCCAATATCCTGAATGACGTTTAATTTCCATTTCATGCCATATTAAGTTGATGATTTTTTAAGTATGGGACATCTTTGAATGCTTTGATGGAAGTTAATTTGTTTTGAACTAACAGGTTTTATAATATTCACCTTACTTAATTGGAATCAACAAATCATCATCTATCCCCTATTGCAATTCAAAGAAAATATGGAAAAAATGAAAAACTATCAAAAAATGAGAAAAAAGGTCTACCTATGGAATTTCATTTCAATTCGTTGTTCAATCGAGTTGACGAGTGTCTATTAAGTAGTACCTGTTCATGGAACCAATCTTATGGAAAAATTATTCGAATTAGGAACTAATTGTTGTTGTATGGTGTTGGAGATACAAATGGATGTGGAGGTTCATTTTATCTTGATTTTTTTTTCTCTATCGGTATGATTTGAATATAATCAAGTTCCCACCCCTGTCCCCCAGGAGAAGCCTTTACGATACTGTTGAAAAATGAAAAAAAAAATTGGAAAATAAATTTTCATTTTAGTAAAGCCTTTTTTGAGCTTCAAATATTTATATTATGTGGCTGTTCTTCCGAGAATGTGTACGATTTGCATTTCATTTTTTTGATTATTTTGATTGAAAGGTAGTATGTCTGTAAGTAATTAATGAAATTTTGTATGTAATTTATTTGCTTGTTTGCCATGAGCAGAAATAGGTATTGTATAAGTGAGTGCGAAGTGTATGAAGCACGGATAGGTATAAGTGAATCAATAATGTACGAGAATAGTGTTTTCGATGAAGAAAAAGAAAGTAATGAGTGCTAGGTACACTCTTGATGATTTCATGGTAACTATATTCGAAGATATGAAAGATAATTGTGTGGTGTTATAAAAGAATGAAAAGAATATATAAAAAATTTAAAACAATAAAATTTTATTACGTTACTGTGGTCTTTCAGTTTTTTCAAATTATCAATTTCAGGTGTAGGATAGGATAGGTGTGATAACAGAACCAGTCAGTCAAGAAATAATTATTGTTCATCGGCAGTATTTCGATTTATTCATTGATATTATCTCATTGGCCAATTTTGCAATATCATTGTACAAATTGGTTTGTAATGATTTACCAAATCTTTATATAATCGTATTGGCCCCACTCGTTTCTTCTTACATGTAGCATACTGATCAACAAATTTAGCAGTTATGAATATACAAGAGGCAGCAGAAAGTAGTGAATTATATATTCGTCTTACGAGGTTAACAAAAATTACCAGTTCTCTTCTTGTTATAGCGCCTTCATGATAATTAGTATCTGCAGAAACTTATGAATGAATACATCTTGTGATACATAGTTGAATTCAGAAATTAAAAAAAGGACCGTGTTTGAAACAAAAGAGTAGCTGAGGGTCCTGAAAGAAACATATTGAAAATTGAAGAATGGCAAATTGAAGAGGATTCGACACAGTTTTCATGTTCTGTGCAAATCTCAGTATTTTTTGAAACTATTACATTGAAACAAGAAAAACTGGTAATTCTTGTTTTCCTCGTATATTTCGAAAACGATTGATGATACTCCTGGTTTTGAAAAGTCAACTTATGATGAATTTCAAATCGTGTTTTCCAGAGTTTAAAAAAAACAATCGAGTTCAGCGGGGGTAACACCATCTAGTGTGGATTTTGTTAAGCCTTAGTAAGTTATTGAAATTCGTTATAATCAAGAAGGTAGGAGTCTACAAGTCTATTTACATCATTAATTACAAATATACAGCATAATAACGATGTAGGGAGCACTGATACAGCTACTCTGTCTATTTGCCTGTTTAATTTCTTCAACCAAAACTCTTGATCGTCTTAGTCAGCGGTGGAATTTTAGGAGAGAAGGGAGGTGTTGTAATTTTTCATGAAAGTTTGGAGGTTCTGAGCATCAGGAAAGAATTCACTAGGCGAAAATTCCACAACTTTGCCGTTCTAGTGTTATAAAACGTTGAATCGGGAAGTTGTATTTTAGGTTACTCCTCAATAAATGATCGAACTATATGGTTAGTATCTCAGAACATCATCTATATGTACAGAAATCTGCAAAAATTTCGTCATCTTCTGGAGAGTTTCATAACTCAAATGCCATTATAGCGGAAAATGCCGTTTATGTTTTTAGCGAAACAAAACACCATTAGTGACTGCCCCACTTTTCTGTACATCATTAGCATAATATACTGAGCAACGAATATGCACCCTAGAAAAGTAAACCTTCGCTACGGTGGTATTATTCAAAATCTCTTCTCTTCTAGTTTTCAAACAAGTGTGGAAAGTTGACATACGTTAATATTCTCGTAATAGTTGGTGTACTCCTAGCGAAACCAGAAATCTGGCCATAATTAGTTTTTTCCTCAGCCGATTTCGAAATAACATTCTTAAGTGACGCTTCAAGAATCAGGTAACATTTTTGAAGTGTCACGTTTTCGTATTTCACAGTTTCACGGACACACATAATAAATTTAAACATGGTTATGAATTTTGTGTTTCGTTTGTATCGGCGCTTGAATATGACGTGTGATATATTTACCTACATCGAATAATGAATGTTATTTTTACATTTTTCAAGACCTCAACGTAGTATAATCAGTCGCATAAGGGAAGTGTGTATATCCCGGCCTAGTTAGTTTATGATCCCGGCTGAATGATCTCTTTCGGCTACACCATAATGTTGCCTAGCGTCGGCTGCAACTTTCAGACTCGGTCGAAAAAGATGAAATTTACGACCTTGATACACAAATATCAACTATTCAACGAGATACGGTACCATTCACTCTAGCAATGTCTATTCCAATTTGGATTATTTCACATGCAGCACCCAGTGAATTGGGACTACGCACCTGTAGTCAAGGCCACAGAACACTAAAGGCAGTGAGGCCGATTGCTCTGAGGTGTAACAATTAAGACGGGCGTTTCACTAAAATGGTTTGGCAGACCCTTTTTTCAGCATAATGAAAAAACTATGACGTCGGACGTATCTTCGAGGAATCAGATCATGACCCTCATCTCTCCTCTCTGCTCCTTGCGAAGCTTTGCAAAATTGACTACACATATTATACACTGATAAAAGTTGAGAAGGAAATATTTCGTTTGTTAATCAGTATGAACTCACCAATAAAAAAGTTTTACCAGGTATTCCAAAATAAATGTTCGATTATAGGAATGGTACACGTAGCAGCTTTGCCAGGTGAATTACCTCGTTTTGAATGCGGAACGTCTGAGTGGAACATTATCAATGTAACCTAACCTTCAAAATATTTCTCCAAGAAAAATGACATTATTGAATCAATATATCTGATATGGCTCAATACAACACAACGATGCTTTTCAGAAAAAAAACACTTTTTACTACACGTGAACGAAATTCGGTGAAAATCATCATTAATATAGATATGAAAAAAATCATGTGGCAGTTGTCGCCATTTGCTATTTTGGCGGGAAATTCGAATAAACAGAGTCTTGACAGTACCTAAGGTAGGTTACAATATGACGAAACACGACTAACAACGACCTTACAGTGGCATTTTTTCAGTTACACCACAAAAATTTACAGGCAGAGGGGTTCACATTTTTTTTTTCAAAATTAGTCCGTATTATAGCCTTAGTATTATAGTGAAATGATTTGAATCCTGCCTTAGATTGCCATATAATATAAATACCCATAATCTATCACATTGAATTCGGCTATAGCGGCATCAATAGCGATTTGAAATTTATGACATCAATAGATATAGATGGAAATTTGAAATGAATTATGAATGTACTTCTATATATTTCCAGAAGACATTGATTTGTCAATCGCACCTTCAAATATTTAGAATATGAATAAAAACTGTTAATTCCAGCAATACTATTCACTTAGATAAAAACCGACATGATACCTGTTGTTAGGGAACATCAATACGTTTGTTGAACGATGTGTAGCTATCAAATAAAAATTATTTTGTAGGATCTCCATTATTCGCCGGATCAATCGATAAAATTGTGTCGAATGCATGTCGAGAAACCGAAATATATCTGAAATATGATGTAGTAAGTACCATTGAAAAGCATCACATATAAATAATGATTAGAATATTCCAATACTAATAGTAATCGTACGAATTTTCCAGGATGGAATAATAGTAGAAAATATGCACGATGTACCATACATTAAAGCTAAACATTTCGGTCCAGAAACAATAACAGCCATGACTAGGATTTGTACAGAGTTGAGAAAGCTCATCCCTAAAAAAACAACGTTTGGAATTCAGGTTGAATTATCACACAAAATAAGAAACATAATGAAAGGCAGCATATTATTGTATACAGATCTAAAAACAGTTGCAGATAATTAGTTATTATTCTGATGTTTCCTAGCCACTTTCTTCAATTCCTAACTCTATTCAACAGGTTCTTACTACTGGTAATATTGAAGCACTAGCAATTGCAAAAACTTGCTCAATGGACTTCATAAGAGCAGAAGGATTTGTTTTCAGTCATATTGGAGATGAAGGTTTCATTGATGCACAAGCTGGTTCACTTTTACGATACAGAAAGAAAATAGAAGCAGAAAATGTTCTAATTTTTACCGATATCAAAAAGAAACACAGGTAAGAGAAACAAACTTGAAATGAATTACAAGAATATAACAAAAAGTAGCAAAGAGGAATGTTCCTGATATAATTATATTCAATTTCTTCTAGCATAGAGAACAGTGAATATGTAACCTGCTTTCCATTTCAAAATGGTCCGAAGTTTTCCAATTGTTGCATATTCAAATGCAGAACCTGATTGGGATAAAACATGCAAAATTCACTGATATCTTGAACTTTATCAATTTCACTTGATCTATTTCTTATCGTAGATAGTATGATATAAGTACCTCTATCAGAGATTTCTTTACTTGGTTATCACAGAACAAAAAATCTGTCAGCACATACTTTCATACAAAATAAGAATGAGTTCAAATAATCTACCAACAGTAACACAAGTGTTATTTGCACCAATATAAATCCATTTATAGGAACATAATATATTTTTCCTTTTCAGTTCACATGCAATAACAAGTGACATATCTGTAGGCGAAACCGCAAAAGCAGCAGAATTTTTTCTGTCTGATGGGGTTATTTTGACAGGAGCATCTACAGGAGATCCAGCCAATACCAACGAACTACAAATGTTGAGAAAAAGTACCGCATTACCTATTTTAATCGGATCTGGAGTCACGTACGACAATTTGGAGGAATATATGACTGCACAAGGACTGATTATAGGATCATACTTCAAAAAAGGTGGACATTGGAGTGAGGAACTAGACGAAATTAGGATTAAAATGCTGATGGAGAGAATGTTAGACCTGAGAAAAGTGTAAAATATATATTCTAAGACAAAACACTGCACAACTTTGTAATTTTATACAAATAAAATCCTCATAAGTGCTCGCATCATTGTAATAAATAATCCAAATCGTGTCCTGAAATGATTTGATAAACATAATTTCCATCATGATATGTGTTTAAAAATTATCTAATTCGATAAAACCTTATATAATATTTGAATCACTTCTCCAATTCAATCTTTCATAGCTGGATTAGTGAACGTGCTCACTTTTTGAAACCAAATATTTTCCTTAAAGACGAACCAACTCCCCCTAAGAACTCTCCAATTTTAGAAGTGAAGTCATTGTTTTGAGATCCTCCAAAAACAAAAACCTCTTTTGAAACATTTGTTTTATTGGTACCTTCATTTGGGTTAGAATGACCAGTTTTTTCTTCAACTGCCGCATGCTCACTCAACTTGTTTTCTGAGTTAGAGATCAGATCATCTGAATGATTCTCTGAAAACATTGGTATGAAAACATGTGGTAATTTTGAACTGGTTCCCAAAAAGTGATGCTCAGTGTTCTGAAAAATAAGACATATTTTATGATTTATGATACACCTAGGATTTTGTCTGATTGGTAAGAAATCCAGTCACTACACCAAGCGAAAATTTTGGGAAATATCATTTTCTAGGTTGAATATTGATCAATATTGATTATCTGAGTAATGATATAGAATGCAAATCAATTTCAAAATGCAACTTCTTGGTATATCTAACACATTTCCCATTCCACAAGAAATGATATGAAGTTTAACACTAACACAATGATATGAAGTACTGGTTATAAAAATGGACAGTGCTGGTGGAAAGAATACCAAAGCACAGTAGATGAGTATTAACCTGGGAAACACAACTAGAGTCCAAACAGGTCTGAACCTTATCCTATTGATTAATTGAAAATCATATTATCTATGATTCATTATGAATCATGGATGTCAAAATGTTCACTCCAAAGATACAAAAGTCATCATAGACATGTATTGTTTGAATGATTAAAACCTTATGAATAGAGTTCTATTTGTTGTCCCACTAGCTGCTATACCTGATTATCTCGCTGAATTCAAACCATTAAAAAAGAAAGGGAAATGTCAATATTTTGATTGATATTGACATGGATATAGCATATGGTAAAAACAAATCAGTATAATTCTGAGAATCCTGAAACTCCATTAGGAAATATTTCCCTTAATTCATTCATGATAGTCACAAAATGTAGAAGCCCATAAAGGAGGAAATTATGTAAAGGAGCTAATTGATTCCACATTTATCCATTGAAAAAAAAAGGAAATGTCATTCCTGGTTCTTGAACTATACTTCAACAATCAAATAAATGGAACAATATATGACTTTATTAGTGAAAATAAATAGAAATAATATCTTATAATACCCCAATCAGAAAATGAAAGTACTCTCTGGTGAAATTAGTGCAGAAGATATTGACAAAAAAGAATTGCTTACCATCTTACGCTTTTTCAAGGGCTTTCCAGGACTGATGCCTGTTTCATGATATTCATGGAGATCTTTCCGTTTGACTGGCCTTCGTGAAGAACTATCTTTTCTCAGGGTTTTTCTATCATTCAAATGGTTCCTAATGGCATTCTGAATACTGTTGATCCAATTTTTAGTTTCATCAAACTGTTCATGATATAATATCAATTCTTCTTCTTGACAAATTATCTTTAGACATCCTTTATCCAGAACTTCCACAATTTTGCATTTACCAAGTGGGAAAATGCTGAGACATTTCATTGAATTAACTTTCAGTTCTTTCTTAATTTTAGCAAACAGAATGATATCATTCATCAGAACAGAGTACAGTTTTTCACTGGGGCAATTCTTTGTTGACATTCTGACAAGGATTCCATCCTTTATAAGAGTTCTACCTGGCTTGACTATGATGGGTTCACCACTCTTCAGATACCTTTGGATTTCAAGTATTCTCTGCATATTTTCATGATCATTCACAATTTTGTTGATGTGATCTTTGTTGATGTGATCAGCAGCATCATTCACTTTATCCAGACAATCTGTGAATATGATTACAAATGGAGCAAAAAAATGATAACTTTAAAATATAACCACACTATGAGTAGATGTATTCATGATACAAATTTATTTTGATATGAAATGAATACAAATTTCTTTTATGAATTGATATATATACATATATATATAGTTTTTGTGGTAGGTGATTGAATGATAATGAATTATTTCATATCCAAAATTGGTTTCCAAAGCCTGTTTGCTAGGATTTTTACAAGGATATTAGGAAAGAGATGTGAAGCTTCTCATTTGCCATGCTTCAGAATCAGAGTAAAATGTGATATGAAGAAAACAATAGATCTTGGCTGAAACTATGTCAATCAAATATTCACTTGAAGATCTCCAGCTAGTTTTTCTGTTTCAACTTAGTGTATTTCCTCAACCTATATGATCCATTCTTGAATACATATGACCATTATTTTGAAAATTGAAATCAAACTCATTCAGGCTTTCTGGGGCTATTGAGCTTTGCTACTATAGTGATTCCTGAAAGTTTCATGAATTCCTGTGGTAACATACCTGACAGTTGATCATATTCTTTTTCTGTAGGTTTGGTCAGTTCTTGGAGTTGTTGTAGTAGAAGTTTATATCTAGGGACACGCTGAATTGGTGTTATTAATAAAGCAGACAATTTGCTTTGAACTTCTGGACGAGTTTCCTGATTTTCTATGAACTTTGCAAAATTAGGATTCAATGACCTGGCATTCTGGAATATTAGAAGTCTCAGCATTGGTACTAGGATGTTTAAATTATAACTCACCTGTAAAATATTTAAAATATTCTTGAAATCATATGCATAGACTGAATACAGTTTTAAAAAAGGGCTGATCTTTGAGAATGCACTAGTTACATTATGAATACCCTTATTCAACTCATCCAGCAGTTCTTTGTTTATATTATAAATTGTTACGATATTTCCAAACATAATCTGGAAATCATCTGTCCTCAATAGTTTGCCTTCTCTTGTAGGCTTCATGAAGAAGTTGAGAATTATCTCCAACTGATGAACATATTTTATTTCACTATTAACAATCTCATACAATGCTCTTTCCCTTTTGTACTTTCTACTTCGTTCCTCACTTTCAGATTTTATTTCATCAAGAGCATCGAAGACAGTTTTTCGGGTTTTGGATGTCAGAATGTTTCTTTCATTGAAGACTTTCTTGAGTTCCTGACTAAATTCTATACGAGCCTGAGGCGTTGTAGGATCCATTGATACATTGGATTTACCATTTTTCAGTAGCAAGGAATTATGATCATTCCCAACATGATTTTCAATATCAGATGAGTTGTTGATGTCGAATGTAACTCTTTTTCGAAGTAATGTGTCATCTTCTGGCTTCAATTTAGGAAAACATGGAGGCGTACAGTCTGAAGCCATTTTTAACCATGCATCAAACAGTATACAGCAGTGTACAAACCTTAGGATTATACTTTAAGATTCACTGAAATCGTTCCGATGCATACGTTGAGATATTCAAAATAAGTTATAATGCTCAACCATTCAGAACCTGCATTTAGAGGAGCTGTGGCTTTTTGAACTGTTCTTCCAAATTCAGCGATTTTTTATTTTACATAAAGAAACATTTTTGAATCTACTTTACGCAAGCACAGCAAAGTGATACACGAATAACAACTTACTTTTCTCTGTGTTATAACCGAAATCTCAAATTTATTGGTTATGATTTGAAATTTGAAAACAGACGATGGAAGTCAGATGGAAGCGAAATCAGTCCATAAAAGTTGACAGCTAAACATGAACCAAAATATGACCGAAGTTTGCCGAACGTCCAGCAGCGTTACTGGATGCATGAACGTGATTGCAAGCAGCGAAGATACAAAATTATTAAAAATTATTGGACCCGCAGAATTTATGAATTATCTTGATTAACAAAAATATTTGATAAATCATTGTATTGAAATGAAATGAGATCATATGCTCTGAGAACAATGAAGGTACATTTACTATGTCACATGAGCATGATGAAATTAGACTGGTGCACGCATTCCTAATGCAATAATCGATGAAGTAATGTTGAGAAATCAAACCAAATCGCTTAACCTCGCTGATGTAGGAGTCACAAGTTCTCCTGATTGTATAAAAAATTTAGGGTGGCAGAACTGAAAACAACAAGAACAAGAGTAGTTTATCTATGGCGAGAACTGATCAGCTCTACGGCATAGAATAATTGTATACTCTTTGCCTACAGTTCTACAGTTCCCAAGATCGAAACTAGGTGGCGTCACCTATGCCGATCTCGAAGGTTATCTTGGAAATGCTGGAAACACGATGTGGATTCGAAATTCAACATAAATGTAAAAACTGAACTGTTAGCTATCCATCACTGTCAGGTATCCGTCATTATCAGTAAAAGCGGATTTGACTTCACCGGATCGACGATCGTATCGCCATCTATACTCAAGTGGTGCGGCCTTAGTGAGGTCGTTTGATAGGTCTACATGTTTTGGAAAGAAACAATTGAAGAGTTATTTCACCATCCTATATCCACCATAGAATCACACATTCGAGTAGTGAGGATGATCAGGATCGTATTCAGTGAGATTTCGCTGAAATGAACACGATGTACTTGAAAGTTATGGAATGAATCCGTTGTTCTGATAATACGTACCAAAACGATTCAGAATCAGACGATACATCTTTATATTGTTTCGAAGGCTCATGGACCACACGGAGGAGGTGTTTATACATGATAAACAAAACTTTTGTCAATCATACATATCATTTTCTCATCTCCCTTACCACTGGGAAAGAATAAAATGGAATTTCATGGAGAAATATCTGAAAATATGAAAGAAATTGAAAACAAATTTTTTTCCCATTTTGAATTCATTTGATGGACTGATGATGAAGCGAATTTCGGTACTCAACCGCAATAATACACAAGGAATATCATGAAATCATTTCAGTCCATACAGGGTCAACTATTTTCCGGTTAAAGTATCCAGCTTCAGTTTTTTTTCATGGCGACTATATTTGATTTTAGTGCTATTGGAAAGAGCGGAACAAATATTTGAGAATTATGTGGAATTCACCGTATATTCGTTCGATGAAACCTTGATGAAATGACGATATGATACATAGGGAAATATAAAATGTCAACAGTTTCAAATCTTATCCAATTAGGATTCGCAAAATGTTGGAAATGAAGTGAACTGGCTGATTCAAGTGATGAAAGATGAACAGAGGTGTCAAGTAGAATTAGTATAATTCTTAATTTTTCTGATATCGTCAATGATGAATATGTTAAGCGATCATTGCTTTTCGATGGCACTAATATTCAATATGTCCACCATGAAAAAAATTGAAGTTGGGCACTATATCTGGAAAGTAGTCCACCTTGTATAAAATCTAATGATATCGAATGGAGTTCCACTCTAATATGACTAACCCTGTATCTCTACTAGTTCATGAGATTCCAATGGTGAGAGGTATTATATCACTTGCTCGAAAATATAATCAACAACATTCATGGCACTGTCAAGTTTTTGCGTCTTTGATTGAATTTTCTATGTGAATTATATAAATATATTTTTATCATTATGTTCCTCGTGCAGGAAAATGAACTTGTATCCATCGTATTATCACTTTCAATACTACCTACCAACCCATCAAAATTTCCCTGATACGGTCCTGGCACTCTCAACACAGACGGACAAATAAATGCGCGCTTGCCACGTCCCGGGATGTTCAAGGTCAGCGAAAACGCACTTATTGAATTACATGGGCTGCGGGGTACAGTGACGCTACTGTATAATCCTGATGCTGTAGTAATAGCACAGATTAGCCCAATGGGCTAATCTAAGAGTTGTAGTGTCCAAATTATTTTGCTCAATATTTTGAAAACTGAGAAAAATAGAGAAATACAAATGAAAGTGGTGTCGTTTCTTTATTCAGTTCCTTCCTCATCTCCTTTCTGTGAAGTCTAGTTTTAGAATTTTCAATACGAGTCAATAACATACTTGTCATTTCTGTGGTGTATTTCAAGGACCCAGAACTCAAACTCACAATGTTTGGAGTGCAAAAAGTTTGTAGATTTGAGAAATTTGATTGTTCATCCGCTTGTACATATACAAAACAAAATAGTCGAAGAAATTTTATTGCACATTCCAAAGATGAGATCTGATAATCTATCAGATTTGAATGTCATCTTTACGCTCATGTTGAGTTCAAAGGTTTGTAGGGGAATCTACCATTGCTCTATAAGTCAGTGCATTACGTATCTATATTTAAGTAGAACATTTTAGAGAATTTGCATGATTCTGTAGTTAATTCAATAATCCACTGTATTCATTGTTTGTGTTATAACAAAAAGGGGAATTTCAGTTTCCAATGATATATTCTCAATGGAAGTTCAATTCGTCAAAAATGCTAAAAAAACACTGAAAATCAGTACCTTATGATGAATTTTTGCCAGTATAAATGAACAAGGTTCCACTTGAGGAATTCCCATTTCCAGTATAACAGTGAGGAGTGATTCTTGAAGTGGATTTATCAAAAATGAACAATGGATAGAAATGAAACCCATTCAGAAGTTCTTATCGCTTTCATGAAAATGGCATTCCAGAAATCGTGGTGAGATTTTCAGTATCTCAACATATGTCGTTTCACAGTTCCATGATGCGTTTTATATTATTCGAGTTTTCCAAATATCTCACCAAACTGCACGACCTTTACCCAGAACGTCTGGTGAAATGACGCTATAAAAATTGATGACGTCTCATCTTTGCTGGAACGTCGTGTAACGTAATACCTGGAAAATGCTCTAAATGTTTGTTTGATGTTCTTTCTACCCATATTTAACATGAAGTTCACCTTTGACGACTTGTACGTTTCGCGGGTCTTATCCAGAAATACCTTGTGTTCCTCTTTGGTTCTGTTCAACAGACATTCAGATTATGGATTATTCTTTATTTGCCACTGTGGATATCGGGGCAATATCGACAGCACGATTAAATTTCATATTCAATATGTTTTGATTGATTTCCCGATATGTATTTCGAAAGTTGATAGAGGGCAGAAGGAATTATGAAAGTTGTCATTCACATACAAGCAAAACTCATCCATTTCCAAGTTGGAAGGTGGTTGGAAAAGATATTGAATTTGTTTTATGTCTTCGGATTACACTGAGTATCATGATATTTTTTTTAAACTTTTCTTATGAATGATATTACATATTTTTGTTCGATGTCAGACTGATGAAAGACATTAAAAATAGTAGCCTAACAACTTCTGTTTTCATAGCACAATTACTGAGAGATGAAAATGTAGTCGAGAAATGTAGGATGCCTATTTTCAATACATTACTTGATTACTTGAAGTCGCATTCATCAACATTTGAAATTTAAAATATTCTAGAGTGAATGGGAGATTAAATAAAATATCTCACATGCTTCATTATGCTCATTCTGGAGGATGAATAGTCCAGCGTGAGTGTGCAGCTGATTATCTGAATGCAAATGATGTGAATGCTGAAATGATGAAGCGAAATAACGTATAAAAGTTTTTGGCGGTAGCTCGCATACTGGTCCACCATTCTCTGAAATTATATCAGTAACTCGGGTACCCAGAAAGACGATCAAAGTTTGTTGTCACCTTCGAACTTCAAAATAGATTTCGAGTGATGAATTGCAGGTTCCTTCAATATTTTTTCTATAGGCGTTCCTTACGTAGACATGAGCCCGTAAAAGACCACTCAAAATAGGCCCTTGAAACATATTTAGCTCTCGTGAGTTCATAGGGGATGGACCAAGATTTATCTTTGATGCTCAATTTTCCAACACCCTGTATGATGAAGCCCTAGGAAAGAATGAATTGAACTCAAAAAATGTTCTCTTGTTCATTGTCGATGAAATCAAACGTTTTAGAGGTAAATAATAATTATCAAATTAGTGTTTTATCTTTGATAAAAAACACTATGGTTTCAATTTTTTTCTTGATAATTGTTCATTTTATCGACAATGAACAAGAGTACATTCTTTCAATCTGAGGTTCAAGCTAGCAAAATTCAGACCTTTCTCATAGGATGTTATTTATCATACGAGATGTCTCCTGAAGATGGTGGAGAAAATATGGGAACTTGTCATCTTATTTTTTCAGTTTATTTCTGAATCCGAGAGATTTTCCGTATTTTCCCAGACACCCTGTATAACTATTTGGGTCATCGTGATAGGAGATCGTGAACTTTTTTCGTAGATTTTAGAAAAGCATTCGACTCGCTTGATTATGAACTTCTCTGGAGAAAATTATTCGCTAACTGGATGAGCTCCTCTTTATTGACCATAATTGTGACAAGTCTGAAAGAATGAAAATATGAAAGGGGGTCTTACAAGGCAACACTTTGAAATCTTTGTTATTTTTCACATTTTATTTCAGTCAGATATTGATCTCTACTCCGGAAAAACACAAGGCCTAGAGAATCAGCCTGACCATGAAAGTCTATGTCCATCCATATCCATGATGGCACTCGTTGTCCATGAGAATTCACAACTGGAGAATGAGCATCATTCTATTCTATTCTATTAAATTGTATTGTATTCTATCTATTCTATTCTATTCTATTCTATTCTATTCTATTCTATTCTATTCTATTCTATTCTATTCTATTCTATTCTATTCTATTCTATTCTATTCTATTCTATTCTATTCTATTCTATTCTATTCTATTCTATTCTATTCTATTCTATTCTATTCTATTCTATTCTATTCTATTCTATTCTATTCTATTCTATTATATTCTATTCTATTCTATTCTATTCTATTCTATTCTATTCTATTCTATTCTATTCTATTCTATTCTATTCTATTCTATTCTATTCTATTCTATTCTATTCTATTCTATTCTATTCTATTCTATTCTATTCTATTCTATTCTATTCTATTCTATTCTATTCTATTCTATTCTATTCTATTCTATTCTATTCTATTCTATTCTATTCTATTCTATTCTATTCTATTCTATTCTATTCTATTCTATTCTATTCTATTCTATTCTATTCTATTCTATTCTATTCTATTCTATTCTATTCTATTCTATTCTATTCTATTCTATTCTATTCTATTCTATTATATTCTATTCTATTCTATTCTATTCTATTCTATTCTATTCTATTCTATTCTATTCTATTCTATTCTATTCTATTCTATTCTATTCTATTCTATTCTATTCTATTCTATTCTATTCTATTCTATTCTATTCTATTCTATTCTATTCTATTCTATTCTATTCTATTCTATTCTATTCTATTCTATTCTATTCTATTCTATTCTATTCTATTCTATTCTATTCTATTATATTCTATTCTATTCTATTCTATTCTATTCTATTCTATTCTATTCTATTCTATTCTATTCTATTCTATTCTATTCTATTCTATTCTATTCTATTCTATTCTATTCTATTCTATTCTATTCTATTCTATTCTATTCTATTCTATTCTATTCTATTCTATTCTATTCTATTCTATTCTATTCTATTCTATTCTATTCTATTCTATTCTATTCTATTCTATTCTATTCTATTCTATTCTATTCTATTCTATTCTATTCTATTCTATTCTATTCTATTCTATTCTATTCTATTCTATTCTATTCTATTCTATTCTATTCTATTCTATTCTATTCTATTCTATTCTATTCTATTCTATTCTATTCTATTCTATTCTATTCTATTCTATTCTATTCTATTCTATTCTATTCTATTCTATTCTATTCTATTCTATTCTATTCTATTCTATTCTATTCTATTCTATTCTATTCTATTCTATTCTATCCTATTCTATGTAATATTTGAAATATATTGTGGATGTGAAACATGATGTTGAATCCAAATGAGAGCATAAAAACATTATGTTGTACGAAGAATAAACTCGAACCAGAAGTGATGACATATTCCTCCATTGGATAATCCAATAATATATAGTGCATCGGAGATCATATCTGATTTCGTTTATATCTATTTTCCGGATATTACATTCCAGATATGGTAATCAATGGAAAGCTCCGAAGAATTGAACTTATAATTGGATTACCACATCGAAATAACTGCAACTGTGCTACGATGTTTCAGCGATAACACAATGAGGTGGGAAATTCGTTGGTATCTACATTTGTTGAGGAATACAAACTGACAGAATAATTTCCCGCATGGGAGTTGGCTGACGGAATCCGACAAGCCAATTGGAATTAAAATTTGCTCAATTAATGCAGGAGCACAATGGGTACAAATGAGAGTTCTGAATTATTGCGAAACGAAACTTGAATTATCACCACCTTGTGCTGGAACTAACATTATTGTTATGTATGGATGTGTAGTTTTTTAGGTAGAGAAAATCGATATCGGGTCAAAGATGAAGGGTTTTCCAATACGCATCTTTGGTATGGTGAACGAAGATAACCCAAGAGTAGCCATGGCTCAGCTGAGCAAAGTACAAAAACTTTCCTCAGCATAACGGAGGCAAAAAAAACAAACAGCAGCGATGCATGTACTACTGGACCTCCTCTCCAATCGAAATGACAATCATGGGGGAGAAAAGAATGGTAATCCTATGGATTCAAAACAAAACAGCAACAAGGGCTCAAAGAGTTCATATCCCAACAAGATGGAGGAAATAGTGGAAGGAAACATTCTCGGAATGAAAACATGGGACCATATGACTTCAAGGGCAAACCTGGCGAGAGACATCCGTCTGGTATACAGACGGATCCGAGACCAATGGAGGAACTTGTGCTGGAAAATACAATGAGGGGAGAAACTCCCAACTAAGTTACTTAATGGGAACGAATAGTTCCATATTCCAAGCGGAAACGTATGGAATGCTGCAATGCGCAAAATAAAATATCATGAGTCAGTCCAGGAGATATCAAGAATGGTATGGGAATGGGAAGAACTCAGTGTCCTCTAAGAACAAAACGAATCAACCGAGATGTGGGTATCAGGATATTATGGTATTGAAGACGACGAAAAATCTGATGAACAAGCTAGGAAAGGCTCATCAACTTCATATATTGGCCCAGAACTCGCACTCGGGGTTGCCCCTCTCATGCATCACGGGAAATCATTCAAACCGTCGAAACACAAAACTGAAGAGCAATGCGAAATGAGTATGAACCAAATAGTAGTATTAAAAGTAATATAATAACGGGCGTACTCGTTGGTCGAAGTCTGATGAGAGGACACACAAAATGAGGCTGTATAACGGAGAACTTTCCTGCAGGTAATGCGCCAAAGAAATAAAAACAGCCGAACATATATTGTGAGAATGCGAGACAATGCACCGCAAAGGACAAACAATATTCGGTCAGCCTAGGCTAACCCCCGAAGACTACAATAGCCAATCGATGAAGAACCTGTACATACTAGTACAGGAGCTTAGAACTACGGAGTGGATCGGAATAGAGTCGTAGCGTCCAAGGAAGAAGACGAAGTCTCATTTAAGTTATATTGTTTATTATTCATTCAGTCATTTGTTTAGTTCACTTGGAATTCTCACTATTTCTATAATTATTCCCAGTTATTGAAGCATGTAACGCACCATTTTACTACTGACAAATGTCAAGAGTTGCTTTTCAACAGATATTGCAAAATTCAGAATGGAACTCCTTGATGGAAAACCCTTCAGCACTGCTATGCTGAAGCCACATCATGTGCTAAAGCTAGTAACGCCAATATATGAACTGTAACCTCAATTCCTCTAGTTTTCTGTAAAACAGGAACATTTTCTCAATATCATAAAATTATCAGCAGGACTCATTCAGCTATGTATATTCGGGTTTCTCATTAGAAATTTTCACTCATAGTTCATTCCAATGTAAGAGCAGCATCTACTAACATAATATAACAGGTTCAGTTTCGTCCTTTCAGATCCTAATTTCATTTGTACAAATGAAGATATAATATTATTATTTAAGGATTCTGAGGGCTGATGTGTCAAAAGATATCCCCCTTATGCGTGTTTCTAGTACCTCCGTTACTCTCAATTATACTTTGTCTCATTATTCTGTAACAGGTGTTATATACATAAACATAAACATTTTTACTTACATAAAATTATGGGGCATGCTTTCAACAACATTGTTTTGATTTCATTTGCAACTTATAATCCATTACCCAAACAATCCAGAGCCATCACTGGATATAATTTCAATCAACTTTCAAGGTCAGCAGAGTGGAGAATCGCATCGCGTTTTGGATGTAATGAGGAAACACAGCATGATGAGGGATCTTGATTAGGTCCGACAGTGTGAGGTATCGTCCACGAATATTCGCTGGATGATTGATGAGGCTACATGTCTGGTACACGTCCGCTCACTCCATTTTAACTTTTAATAACTTATATAACGGACGAACACTTCCATCAAAATCGATATTGAAAGTACAGCAGAAATGGAATTGATAGGTCTCATTCCAAATTTCCTAAATGGCTCTGATGGAATAGTTTTTTTCTTGTTCCGGATATATCATGTCAGCTCCGCTCCACTTCTCACTATGAGTTGGGATCGGAATGATATATATTCAAGATTTTTTTCCGTACTGTGGATTCAGTTAGAAGCAGAACTAAATTCATGCGAATTGAATAGTTGTATATTTCATGACCACAGAGTAATTTAGTAGAACGAGTCAGCATTCTTTTGAGTGCATGTATGATTTTAGGGTTATTCAGGGTCATTCTGATACAGGAACTTCTCTAAGAACTTGTGAGTAGATTTTTGATGGTGATACCGAGCATGACTATTGACAACTTCATGGGAACGGTGGTACCTGACATCATCTTTTTGGGCATTGTGTGATCCATCCTAGTGAAGATACAAGCTTGAATTTTTGTTGTACTTGACGGTACTAGATTTCCGTGTCAGCATTATTGCCAGATCATCATTCTAAGCGTCGACCTGTCTCCGTCTTGCACTTATGGCCGCATTGGATGATATAGGAACAAATTTGGTGTCAAGACAGATCCTTGTTGCACACCAGCATTGATAGTCATTGTATGAGATGAAACCCTATCTACCACCACATAGAGTGATTTATCTGCGAGGGATGAAAAAAGACATAGTTAGGGTGGTAAACCATAAGATGTTTCGCTAGAAGCCCTTAGTTCCGAACTCGGTCGAATGCTTTGGAGATATCCTTCGACCATATGTATGGTCGAGAAGATATCCAATGCTATAGCCAGTGATTTCCCATGTTTCACGATTGACACCTGCCACACATGTTTTACATAGGCGAGCAGATCTCTTGTGACAAAAGCCATATTGCCGGTCGTTCACGATTCTTGAGCTCTCTAGATATCGGATGAGCTCGCTGTTGATTGCTTTTTCCACTACTTCAGAGATCAATCGATTTGTAGTTTTGATTATTATGGTGCTTGTTGAAGTCCAAATGACTCTTTTCGGAATACAATTGGAAAATGTATAATTCACTAATGTAAAAAGTCATTTAATGAGTTAATTAGACGAAATACTCTTCAATTAGGGGAAGGCCAATGAATGAAATTTAGGTGACTGGAAAGCAATGAAATATTCATATCGGGAAGTGAATAAATGAAGATATTTAAGGAGCTATTCTGTTATCTGGTAATAAATATTATACGACTGTTATAATAGGGTTGGAACATGCGAGTATAAATGTTATCCACGTGAGCATGAAGCATGTTATGGCGAATAGTGTTGAGGATGTTTGACATCCATCAATACTGATGATTTCATCCATTTCCGGATTGCTGGAAACAAGACACCTCTAAAGGAATCCTCAGGTTATAGCCTTCACTGGGCATAATGGATAATATCATTAGTCCCCACCATATCAATGCATATTTGAGCGTGCCTATAATTTGGCCATATTATCTCGTTTGAATAACCTCCGACTCTGGCTCCATAATTGCTATGGAAACCACATGTGTTCATTGTGCATGAAATATTCCATCTCAATTTATACCGGTAAGTGTTTCAAAATGATGGGAGGACGAATGTTACAGAAACTCATCATATGACCACTGTAGTTTTTCCCTCATTGAAATGTATTTCTCATTGCTATGATTATCGGTACTCATCTCCTCAGTTGCCAGAGCAACCCCCAGAATTAATCGAAGAGCTTGTGCTATTTGATAAAGTAGGAAACCAAACCGCTGTAGCATTCGTGGTCGTTCTATGTGAAACTTCATGATTTCCTCCTTCACCAATATAATGTCGCAGTTTGTGATGATGAAATAACGTTCTGTTTGCATTGAAATGTCTGTGAACTGCGCTACAAATAATTGTAGTTTATATATAAATATAAATCATATCCCTGTATATTGAATTTTTCTTAGCGCACTTCCCATATGATGATGATAATGTGAAAGATTAGGTGAAAAAGCAGTTGCGCAAAAGCCAATCAACTTTAAACGTCACATCAATCACCCTAATCACGGCATTAACTTAATCAGTGCTCGGTGACTGATTGAAGTGACAAGCTGCAAGTGACATCTGATTTATCTGCCGAATAATTCTGAACATTTGGAAAAATTTGTTGATGTTTGAAAGTATTCTTGTTCAATCGAAAGTGGTATGTATGGTAGGTAAATAAAGTTATGTAAGAATATATATAAATAGTATATTACAGAAAATGTCTATCCCATCATTATCTTCGCTGTCTGAAAGGGAACTATTGATTCCCAGGCCAAGAACCAAACCAAAATTCTAGGTATTATGGTAAACTGTACGTACTTTTTGAGAATCTCCAGTAGTGTTGTTTTCTCTGCCTCGTATAGTTTGCACCTTGCTTTCTCTTCTAGCTATCCATACCGTCCATACCGATTAGACAACAACCTATAAATGCGCAAAGCATCATCATCTACAATGCATGGAACGTTAGAAGCAGGCAAATTATCGCTGTTGCCACGCATTTCTCGTCGTAAGTTAATGGAACGATAATTATAACAGAGAAGAATTTTATGCAACGCAAATCAAATTTAACATAACATCACCAGTATTGTGGCATCAGCTAATCACATGATTAATTTTTCTTTATGCAACCGGCCCTAAGTCTGTTGAATGTTCTACAATACTGATGACGCCCATTACGAAAAAAGATCTGGAAAAAAATTGAGAGTTTCCAATTAGATCGTCCCATTTCATACACGCGAGATGGGACCTCTCGTCGTTCGATAAATCGAATCGGCGTCAATATAAGTTGCGTGACAAGTATCCCGCTAATTTATCAATGGGCGTCATGCGGAGTTCGTTCCGAACATGTGCGCGATGTAATCCCGGCGCGAAAGAAAGATCCGTGGGGAAGCCGCACACGCGTCTCTCTAAGAGGATTCCCGCATCCCGAGAGACAATCCCAGATTTATGTCGAAAGCGTGAAGCGTCCCGGAACGGCTTCGCCGCTATATTTCGGTGTTTTCCAGACGTGATTGCTACATACGAGCCATTATACTTCATAGATTTCCAATTGGTATGTAGGTTTCGTTCTGCTACAGCTCGGGAGTGATGTCAGATGTGAGTGTGGCAGTCATTTGTCAGGGTTTGATCGCGTTCGTGGATTTTGACGGCGAATCTCTTGTTAAGAATTCGCCCTTTATTGTTCAGCTCTAGTACCTTCATCTTTTATTCTGGTATTCTGGATTGCGCTGACTGTTTGTTATTTCCCTCCATAATTTCGGATCGACTTTTATTTTTGCTAATGTTTTTTTTCATTTTTCATGTGAACACTTTCTCGTTTGATGGGGTCGTGAATTATGTTTTTGCTGCCATGATTGGGATGATGTCAGTCCATCACATTAGTTTGGCCAAAAAATGATACTTGTGAAGTACTTGTACTTGTGTTCGTGCAATATCATTCGAGAGATCAATTATTCCAGCAACAGGGAAACTGGCGCACTAGCCACTTAACTCACCCAACATACGCGCTCCTACGCCAATGGTTTCAAAACTATCTTGCATGCCCCAATGAGATATATGGATCTAACTAACCTATCTTGTGCCATGGTGTGTAGCATTGTCGGCTGCATATGAAAAAGAACATCTAGTGAGCTGTATGTCCTTGTCTGATCTGTCACTCAGTTGATTGTATGATCACCCGATGGTGTTTCTGTATCGGACGGAATGATTCTTACTCGTTTCTCGAATATTTTAGAAATTTGTGGTTATGTCACAACGATTGAGTTGTCAAAAGCTGTCGTATGGAATCGGAATCGTGTTTCGTATCGTGTTTTTGCATGGAAGAAATGATATTGAATTCAATTTCCATTGTTCGAATTCTCCTTCCGTTTATAGATTTGTGCTGTGTTCCTAGATATAGTAGTTTTGTCGTTTAGTTTGATTAGTTTGTTTACGTAATTTTGCTTCTCTGTTTCTGACTTCTTTGTTCTGTTTATCCTTTCATCCTATCATCTAGAATGTGTGAAACCGTCTCCATCCACGGATTTCCATTGATATCTCTTTGCAATATAAGTGGATACATTTAATATCTAGTGTTACAGGTAAGATAATTAGAGCCCTGATCAAAAGCAAGTGATCTATACCAGTAATATTGATTCTACATCTCTTTCATTTAGGTGTTGAGCGTTACGGAATGAGGGACTATTCTGGTGTTTGTAGCAACCATTTCGAGAAGGAATGTTTTGAGGTGAAAAATACGTGAAGAGGTTGCTCAGGTATTAAGTATTCTGTGAACCTCTCCTGTATCATCTAGGGCTGTACGGAGGCTCGGTCTCCACATAACTGCATGAACCATTTATGAGTTCTGAACTGAAATCATTGTTTTCTCGAATTGACCGTATGACGGCAGAACTGTAGAGAAGCCTGTAGTTGATTGGGCAGATTGGGCAGACCAGAACATACGCAGATCACTAGATTCTCCCTCCATAGACGTCATTTTTTGTCGGATGCGTAACGTTTTCGAGTTTTTGACGTCTGCTTAACGTTCTTCACATTTTCATCGGAAGCATGCGGATATTTTTCTTCACGTTCATTACCGAACGCAAGACATTTTTTTCCTATTTTCGCCAGAATTTTTCAAAAAACAAGGTGTCAATGACGAATAGAGAATTTCTCCTTTGAGTATCTGAAGGTTTGATTTCGAGCGCAGTGACATTTTGTGGTGGATCACAAATCAGTTTTTTCTACAAATATATTGAAATAATTTTCAATAACTTTAACTTTATTTTTTTTAAAACGAGGAGAGAAAATCTCACAGAAAAGCTGGGAAATGAATGTACCGTACAGTATTTAACATTCCAAAATTATGAGAACATGTTCATTTCATGAACATACATATGATTTTTTAACATCTCAATCGATAATTCATTTCATTTCAAAGTTGACGTTTACATCATGGTGTTTCTCACTATGATCGTATTCTCCAACCCTAAGACGATCCTCAAGTTGACACCTCGTCTCTATCATGGTGTTTGGCATAACACGTAGTATAAAAAGTAAAAACTAGTAGTACCGATATAGATCCTTGCTACTCACTACTATTTTTGGCATATATTTCGTGATGCACAGAGAGTTAATTAGCATGAGAATTAAAACGAACCAGTACTTTAGCATTATTATATTTCGAGATTGGGGCTGGGATTGAAATAAGTAGTGAATGGTGTGTCGCGTGTTGCCGTCATATTAGGCTGACAGAGCATTCATCACCACTCCCGCGCCCGTACTAGCTTGCACCGGGGCCACTAATTGTGTTTTATGACGACGACCAACCCTACAATCTTTTTACGGTATAATCCGAGGGTGAAATGTGCCTGGAATGCCGATAGATAGCTGCGAGATACTTTCGGTGAGTAATTGACGAATAACGTATATCACGGTGAGCTTTTACGGGATTTGTTTACGATTTTGATTACAGGAAGAGATCACTTCAACTATAATTCAGACAACCTAATGGACTAGTTTATGTCTTGAATGATCGGGAGTGAATTTGAAGAATGGAAAGAAGAAGAACTTATGACCAAGATAATTAGGAAATGTCATACTGATCAACCTGATATTGTATACCTCATGATATAGTAACCTTACTCAAACCAAAGCCAGAAATACTATCTACTGTTGAATGAACAAATAACGAATAATAAACGATAAACGAACAGTGAACCTGATCACGAAAGCGAGCGTGAAATATTACTCGTAGTGTGATTCTGAATCAGGGCGATAATAAATGAGCTGCTGCGGAAATATTAATTCATTATATTAATGAAAAAATGGAAATCAGTACCTACTGATGACACCTCTCACTGATATTTCGTTGTTTGATATAGTGTATAAAACTAAAATCACTCATTATGAGATATATAGAGATAGATATCCATTATTATTATGTATAGTTCCTCTTGGAATAGTATATTTTGATACTAGTTGACTTGCTGCGATAATATGTCTTATGAAATATATATCATATACTATTTTTCCTATTTTGCTTGAATTTGTACTCCCTCATTGAAATATGTGCACACTCATAATATTGCTAGAGAACAATGGGGGTACACACACTTATCAAATTTCCAACTGAAACCACTTTTTAATGATGTTCTCATACAAAAACATCATGTAACGGCTTGATTCTTTCTCAAAGTTAACTCACATGCTTCATTTTCGAATTCAAACTACAGCCCGATCCGAAAACCTATTCAAACTGGTGACGTAATCATCATGCTGTTGTCGCTCATCTTCATGTAATACCGCTAGATGCTAGACTCATGTCAAAACTTTGTGACGTTTCTAGCCAGCCATGTTCATACATGAGTAATTATTGTCATCTCTGTCGTCAGAAACTATGAGGATGAAATATAGATATAATCGATACGTATGTCGTGATTGATCGCATTGCATTGGTCATATCAGTTCTTCTACAGATGGAAAAAGCTAGAAAAAAGATGGTGAGCTACAAAAATTTGGCCTTGAATTTATGGATTGTAGAATTGAACATCAACTCATTATTTTCTGACAACAATGTGCATTCCATAATCAATAATAATGATATGATATAAAAAAGCGATGAACTGATACACTTGCCCTGTTATGTCTGATGTCTGAGAATATCGCACGGGTATTCTCGTTCCTCCTCACGTGTTATAGCTAGACTCTTGTTACCAATGAGGTGGTTTCGAATTCACCCGGTCGATGTTGGCTGAAAGCGAACGCGAATGAATCACATACGATAATGAAATCCTTCCTCACGAAATTGTACAACAATATACAATATACAATATACAATATACAATATACAATATACAATATACAATATACAATATACAATATACAATATACAATATACAATATACAATATACAATATACAATATACAATATACAATATACAATATACAATATACAATATACAATATACAATATACAATATACAATATACAATATACAATATACAATATACAATATACAATATACAATATACAATATACAATATACAATATACAATATACAATATACAATATACAATATACAATATACAATATACAATATACAATATACAATATACAATATACAATATACAATATACAACATACAAGATACAATATACAATATACAATATACAATATACAATATACAATATACAATATACAATATACAATATACAATATACAATATTCAATATTCAATATTCAATATTCAATATACAATATACAATACACAACATACAATAAACAATATACAAACAATTCATTTTGAGGAAGGATAATTCGCAGATTTGTTTATTATATTATCTCAAAATCATATATTCACCCTGATATTTCGCTAAGACTGTCATATGATGAATAGTTCGGGTAAATTCGATATCACCTCGCTGGTAGGGTGCTAGACTCTTGTGCATATGATCCCCATCTGCTCGAAGGTTTTTCTCATTATCATCACAGTGATTGTTTCCCAAGTAGCGCTCTGAAGCTCACAGCCGATGCCGATGACATCGCCGATATTCGCCTAATCTAATTAACGTGCTATTGTAGTCATATTGTATATCGTAGGAAGGACTCCTGAATAGCATTTCGTGTTCGCGACGTCGAGAGTGACGCGAAAATTGGTTCGTCCTCTCGAATGGAGAGTTTTAACTGTCAACATTCCTACAATATGACCTGCCGAGTTCAGAGTGCTCTCAAATCAGCGACCAATCTAGGAATATGGAGGATTGCGCGTATTCGCTTTGTCTTCATCAACCTTGTTTTGTATCGATATTGTCGCTAACATTCATTTGATGTTTGGATGGTACTCAGGAACGAGAGTCCTGCAAATTCAAGCCCTGATAATGAGAACTTAAACATTGAAAGGATGCGCTCAGCAGATTCGTCGTCCATCTACAACTATGAATTATTAATTGAATAAACTCAAGTAGAATTCGGGATGTTGAAAATTATAACAATTTCATTCACGAATAAGAGAATTAACAAGATTCACACAATGTAATACGAACATGAGGGTGTGCTATGATTTTTTCAATAAACATGGAGTGAATTTGAACTAGAACCACTATATTTTAGTGATGAGGTGAGTCACTCTTGGGCGTGACATACCCCTACTTCGAAATGTCAAACGGCACTGCCTCTTTCGTGATGGAAGGTCTCATTTATTAGTGATTTCTACTCGAGTTTCTTTATTTTGCATCGTGTAGAAACTTAGCTTCCAAGACACCAAATCATTCGGCATTTGTGAATTCATAACCATGCTTCGAGAATCTATTTAAAATAGTTTTCAGAGGACTATTGAAGAGTTGTCACAGTGTAGCGATGAGAAAAAGCTACAGACCAATCCGATGACCTTATTTGCAGTCGTTAAAAAAATGCACCATCTCTGGAACAATATGTTGATGACTCATGAAGTGTCCTGTAAGAGAAGAAAAATTTCAATTCAATTAGACTTCAACTAGATAGATTACGCCTTGAGTGTAGAAAAACACGTAAGGTAAGTATTGAACATTTCAGAATTGCTGACAGGAATATTTCACTTGAAAAATTCGTTACTCTTTCATCAGCAGTTTTCTTTCACTATCGATGTCAGCGAGAAACCATAAAATTGCAATTATGATTTTGAAGCAAATCGTTCTAGATCACAATACGATGAGTTTTTTGGTAAAGATAACCAACGAGATTATCGTTATCGAATCAAAGAGCAACTAGAATAGAATTTCATTGAGATTCTGGTTGATTTATACAGTCGCAGTTTCAGTTTCAAATATGCAAGATTTACAACTATACACACGTATGAATTAAGGTGCACGGGTTTCGAATAGAATTTGGAAAATATTTACTTCAACCAGGTTGACATCATTACGATCTTGAAGATGATTACCAGTTATTCATTATGAAATAAAAGATGTATCACAGTAACTCTCGAGTTTGATTAGAAGAACAAATGATGGTGATTTTGTCACTATGAGAAAATTCAACTTATCCTTCCATTTTCTCATACCTCTGAACGATTCATTTTGTCTTTACGTCAATAATGGAAATAACGAAGACGTCCGTTATTTTCATTATTGGTATTTTTATTGGATTCGAAAGTAATTTATACCCAGTCTTGACTATGCGGCCTGCGACAGCATGCAGAGTCGAGCTGGAGTGTTCCAGTGGTCACTTCCTTACAGCCGTGAGATGAGTGATCACTGGGTCAATGTTCCGTGTGCTCTGAGTAGACGTAATGACCCAAGAATTACAGCCCCATGCACATGATACCGGAGCTATCATATAGACTTCATCACGGAAATATTCATATTGATATGCGAATCGAAAATTCCCCTCGAGATTTCTTATCGATGAATGATTCCATATCTTATCAAACTACTACTTCACCGTTGTGATCCAAAGTAGACACTTGAGCGAGTTGAAAAGAGCGAGAGTTTTTTATAGTGGACCTTGAAATTCTTTTGTGGGACCGAGAATACTGAAGCGACGTCAGGATTGGGATCATAAACCATGATAATTTTTCGAAAAATTATAATTCGTGACAGGATTCGAACTCACGACCGCTAGAGCCATAGGTTCAAGGTACAGCATATGTTCCTACTGCGATATGTCCTCTCTCCACCAATGGATATTATGCAACCAAGTCTTTCCCGATGCTTACAACGTCCAAACTTCCAAAAAAAGTTTCAACACCTTCCTTCTTTCCCAAAATTCTACCGCTGGCTAACACGATGGTCCTCGAACATTGTGGGTTTTCTTTTCGTGTTGTCAACAGATGAAAAGAAGTGGAACTCGAAAAAACGTTCACCGCAATCACTTTGATATTATATATTTTTTTCTGAATATAGTCGTCAAGATATTATTCATTATGTGAAATAATCGAGCACTCTGTATGCACCACAGCTATTCTTGATGTTGAGTTGGAAAACAAACAATACAGAATTTGTCAATGTGAAGATGTGACTCAGCATTTGAATTCTATCACACAATGAAATTATTTATTTTGCCTGGTTGTCATTTATAATGGTGACGCTAATTGTTCTTATGAGAATTCAATATTCGTATGGAATATTGAAGATTCAAAGTCCATGAATGATTTCATTTCTGATGAAATGTTTATGTAGTCTTCCATAATATCTATATGGAAGTTCATGGAGTATAGATAACTTGTTACCAACCAGCATAGCATTGTGTAAAGGGAACAACATTCATCAATCAGCGAAATTGGCGCGTCATATCCAGAGGGAACATTTATTCCAGATATTCCCTACATTTGAGTAATTTCAATCAGCACTGGTCAATTTCACAGAATGGCCATTGTTCAGTGCAGACCGCATACATGAAAACCGACACAGAATTGGAATCATCAGATGTCTCTAGATTTAGTCCTTCCGCCCTGCATATTTATATCTGTCAAGCACTCATACACAGCTCTAATGGGATAACTGTATCTTATATTATTGTTTGTCGACATATTCTTCATCATCAGATTTTGAAATCGGAATAGAGCAAGATTACCGATCTAGCGCGGTATCGCTCATCAGCAACCAATAGCGTTAACACATGCAACATCATGTTAGATGATGAGATGCTCTGATACTAATTCACTCTTCGTTCCACCTCAGATATCCCAACAGGGTTCTTAGTGGTTTGTTGTTGATCTGAGAGATTCCCTCTTACATAAAATATGAGATACCATTGAGAAAATGATATCCTGCTACTGAAGTGATTCAAGCAGGTCTCATTAAAATGTTCCAGCCAATTTCCTCCTTCATCGAGGAATGGACCGATATTGCTCAGACACTTTTAGGTGCGAGATTTCATCCTTTTTTCGATGAAGGGAGATGGGTGGAACCAGTGCTCCATCATTCCGGTCCAAACCCGACTCACACCATCAAGGTTCAGATTCATTTCCTTGAGAATACATTTCTGACTGATAATTTTTCCATCACTAATTCGAATTAATTTCAAAGTAATTCTTGCAACTGTGGTATCTGGATAGATTTGACAGTTTTTGTAATTGTTTTTGTCAAATCCATCCAGACACCATGATCGCAAGATGAATTTTTTTATACTCTTCCCCCTTCAGGAGACGGAAATGATGGACAGACTTTTCGATAAACTGGCATCTTTTTTCTCTGGCTGATGAGATACTGGGCATTCTTCTCTGTTTGGACATCCTCTTAACATTATTTCTATGAGAAACGAAGGAAGCAAAAGCTCGAAAATAGTGATTGTCGTGTGATATACAAACAATCCGAACCAATGCAATGAAATTCACAGTGTAATTTATGAGTTCAGGCAGAATGGTACGAATTCATTTGTACTGAACAATACTTGTCATTTGTTGATCATTCATTAACATATGTTATCATTATCATAGCTGAATGGGTTATCGTATTATATACGTCCTACCTTGAAATCAAGTTATTATTCATGTTCACTGACACACAATGGAAACTTGATGGAACTCCAGAAATGACGGACAAGGACATGATTTATGATCTCCTCTAGCCAAAAAATAGCTGGAAATCTGGCTGTCTTCCTGAGAACTATCCATCATGGAAAACAATGTTCTGGTTGTATATCATTTTGCATAAATTTCATGGTTTTTGTATGGATAGCGTGACATGAGACAATTAAATCCAAATTTTCATGTTTGTCAAATATCTTCAATTGAAATTAATTGGAGTAGATGTTAATGAAGTACTGTTAATGAGGCAATATATAAATATTACGGGAGTATAAATCAACTACGGGTTGGATCAGATCGTGAAATATGGACTTCAACATGAATATTAATCATGAAGTTCATGTGAATATTTTGTTCTCTTTCTTTCTTTCTTTCAATATGGTAATGGAGTGTACGAAAATTTCCATATTTCCTGAGGAATATATAGTCGACTTGAAATAAGAAGAGAGCTGAAGAGTTCGAATAGAAATCCGAGCGAAGAAGAAGGAATCAGAAGATTTTTCAGAGATTTTAAAGAAATCGATAGTTGAAAGCATTATTACGGCAAATATTGACTAGACCTTTCTTCATCCAGCAACCAACTTGATCTCCTATTTCCGATGTATCAATACATTCATCTCGAATTGTGAACTGCATACTGATACTATATCTCATCATGCACGTGAATTTTTTTGAACAGTGACTGACAAGTGATGCAGGAATGAGGAAAAATGCTGTCACACAACTCATCCTACATCATGATGAAGTTCATTTCACTCTGTAGTTTGGCCAACCTGAATTATGCTATTCCTTGAGAACTTTGTCTTCAATATCTCAATCATATGAAGTCATTCGTTCATTTCAATACACTCAGAATTGGCTACGAAAATGAACGAATGGAGTATTTTCACAGCACTGGGAACATTTGCACTGGCATATTGCAACATCGACTGATTTTTGTTGCAGTACCATATCGACTTCGATATTTTTTCTACCAATCACGAGGAACGAAAAATGTTTCGTAGAATGTAATAGTGATGAACTGCATATGATGAGAATTCGAATGAATGCGATAGCGATCAAAGCCATTTGATTCTCATTAGTTGGTCATACACAAATATATCATATCTATAACGTGAGTCACTCAAATATCTCATTTCATAGATTCAAATCGCCGTCCATGCTGTTCGCAAGGATCGCTCGTGTTTTGCCTCTCCAATGTGATAGTTGAAAAGGCAGTTTCGTCTTCGTACCTGAGACACGAAATAAAAAACTATTGAAATTATGAAACGACCGCGAGACAATGAGTTTGCGCATCCTAGGAACATCATGCAATCTTCTGTTCGAATGGAGATTTAGAAATTCCATTCTAATTCATGACTGATCAGTCAGACTGAAGTCAGGAATCGCCGACATACCTTCGAATTCTGATTTGTATTGTTTCGAGTTCCAATGTTTTCGACGTAGGGGCATTATCAAATGTATCAGAAGATACGAAAATACGGACGCATCATGTTCATGTATGTATCTAATATCAACCAAGCGAAACTGTGAATCACAAAGAACTGATTTGACAGATCGATTAGGCAACTCGTTCGAACTGTCATTATTGTCAATGTACCAGAAGATACAAAAATACGGACACATCATGTTCATGTATGTATCTAATATCAACTGAATGAAACTGTGAATCACAAAAAACTGATTTGACAAATCGATTAGGCAACTCGTTCGAACTGTCATTATTGTCAATGTACCAGAAGATACAAAAATACGGACACATCATGTTCATGTATGTATCTAATATCAACTAAGTGAAACTGTGAATCCCAAAGAACTGATTTGACAGAACGATTAGGCAACTCGTTCGAACTGTCATTATTGTCAATGTACCAGAAGATACAAAAATACGGACACATCATTTTCATGTATGTATCTTATATCAACTGAGTGAAACTGTGAATCACAAAATACAAATTTGACAGATCGATTAGGCAACTCGTTCGAACTGTCGTTATTGTTCATATCATTATAGTAATCAAAACCATAACTGGTGAATATCGAGTCCATTATGGATGTTTGATTAGACAGTTGTAGAATTAACTTCATCTAATATACCAAGCTATGCATCTCAATTGGGCTGCACTTCATTGGTGCAATAATGATCGGAAATTATATGTTTCGAAACATGATCAGGTTATCTTGATTTAGTTTTTTGGGATCCAAATGAATTATCGACCCCTGTTAGCGAATTCAGAAAATAAAAGAAACGCAACTGATAATGGATTCTTGTCAAAATCGACAGGACAGTAAAAATGTATAGAAGAGCCGCAACATATTATTGAGTATTAACGATCGATTTCAATTGATCAAACTGATGTATATACCATTATTGAGCCAAGTTGAGTTTGTGTAAGCATGATGTTTTCTCGAGAAATAATGCATTTTCTGTAGTTCGAACGTACTTGTAGCTCCATTTCTTGTATTAATTCATCATTGTAATTCACCAAAGCGATGAAATACAGAGGCATTCCAAAATATTCCGTAATCATAAGAATTTTTCATATAATCATTTGTATTTCTGGTGTAACTTTGCAGTGAAAGCAGAAAATATCTGGTAGCATATGAATAGATACCTCTTTGAGTCTGCGGAGTCGTTTGGCTTCCACCCACTCTCTGAGTAGTTCAATTTTCACTTATCACTATCATTTCAGGGCTGCAACTTCAATCGGATGACATCTTTCAGTCAGAATCCATCTGTGTTATGATTCATTTATCACGGTCTGATATTCTGAGGAAGCTTCAGAGGTTATCCTTTTCAAAAATCACCTTGCACATCAAGAACTGAATGGTTCTGAAGGTTTATTGAATGGGACTGAAGAAATGAACAGTCGATAATTGCAAACAATAGCGATAACGCAGCCATTTATCCTGTTGATACACACGAACGCTCCGTTATTTTGTTAATTATGTCCCTTTAACAAGTCCCATCAGCAAACTGAAGGAATAATATATTTCAGAGGTCTCGTGGATTGACGACGTAACAAAGGAACTAATTGAACAAGGATTCCCAGTAAAGAAACCAGCTCTGTCTAACAAAGGGTCTATACGATGTCGACCCGTTGCGTTAGTCATTAATTCACTGGAAACATTGCCTTGAGGGTTTTACCAAATTACTGACAACGCATAGGTACTCGTTTATTTAAAACAGCATGAATTCTCGAAGGAGGGAAGTGAGATTGGAAAGGGAATCTGAATGAATTATGACAATTATCGATGCCTATAAAATTTTTGGCTCTGAAATAATGAAGGGAAGATAAGTATTGTGTTCGATAACATCAGTGCTGTCTATAAATATTATTTCAACTTCTCAAAAGAAGGGAAGAATCGAGGTGATATATAACTTGCAATATACACTTGTTCAGGGTGCCTCACTTCCCAGGTGAACATCGACAAATGATTTTACGGATTATATGTTGGAGTCATCGTAGAAGAATATACCTAAGGTGCCACAGATAGTAAATGAATTTTAAAGTTCTGAATGTTTCTGTTCTCGATCTGCGATACTTGAGACAGTCAAGTGATGAAGGAAATTGGAGGAGAAGAGTAACATCTGATTCATCAAGCACCTCCCAAGATAGTAGTGATGGAATATCGAGAGCTCTGCAATATTCATTTGATATTGTGAGGTTTTACCCCAATGGCTCTACATTGAACTGTCGGATCTGCGCTCTGCAGAATTTGTGAACTTGTTGGGCGGTTAAGTAATTCTTGACGCAAAGAAGGTAAGGCTAGCTTTTGTGAAACTAGCCTCACCTGAAGTCTCAGGTCTCAGGATGAATGAGCAATCAATCACTGAAAAGTTCATATACAATAAAGGACGTCCTTGGAAATATTTTCATTTCCTTCCAGGAAACTGGACATAGTTACTGAATATAATATTGATTGCAGAATAAACAGAACTCAGCGGCCACCATACAGGGTGATGCCGAAGGAAAATAAATGTCCATCCATGAATTTTCATCCCACCTTTGTGCTTGCGATGAAAGCTCGGCTAGAACATTTCTTGAACAATAGCAGACGTTTACGAGAGTAAAAAAATTGTTAAGTTGGAAATAATGATATTTTGATAGGTTCCACGTATTGTTGAGAAAAAAAAATCAACTTGAAGAAAGGAGATTATCATTACATTCCTATTTTCCGTTTTCTTGACGACTATTCTTTTCCAACTGATTACAGTTATAAATAGCACTCCCAAGATGATGAATTCCCTGAGAGATGCTAAAGAGGGTTATAATAATATGATCAAATGATAACGAATCATAGGCTCCTTTCAAGATGGAATGAAAGAAGCCTTTGAATCTTTCTTCGATTGGAATAATTTGAGTTTTATATATATATATATATATATACATATATATATAAATATATATATATATATACAGGGTCGCTGATATGTATGGAAACGGTCGATTATTTCCTAAAGTAAGATAGCTAGCGAAAAATGTTAGGATACAAAAGTTGTAGGGTTTTTCAAAATCCATTAAGCTAATGAAAAATTAAGTATACAGGATGAGTCAAAAAGTCAGGACGAAACAAAGTTGCTTTTTCTCTAATGGGACACCCTGTATATTATTCCACATTTCAATTCTGCTCGAAATTATGAACAAAATTGATGAAGCGCATCATTTCCTAAATTCAACCGATTTCGAGATATCGAATTTTGAAAATAACTTATAATAAATTATCCAAAAATGTTAGTCCATTAAGTTCATAGTCCATCAAGTTACCTTTGAAAGTTTCCAGCTCCATAACAACGCCGCGTCGTTCTTTTGTCTAACAGTGATGATCTTGACAACACATGTCAAGAATACATTTAGTGTAAATAAGTTTCGCGCAAAAATGGCACGTTTAACTAATACTGAGCGTATTGAAATTTTTATGATCATAGGATTCGGTGATAGAAGACGAAGTTGTGACCAAGTAGTGAATATTTTTAATGAATTGCATCCAAATCGGGAACCAATTTCTAAATCAACCGTTTCAAAAACATTGCAGCGTTTTCATAAAACTGGAGATGTCAAAGATCGACCAAAAATTGGAAGACCAGTAAGCGTTACAAATGAAGAAAATGCTTCGAATGTCATGTTAGATGTGGTGGAAAATCCAATGAATTCGGCACAACAGAGGGCTTCGAATCATAACATGAGTCGATATTCCATTCAAAAAATTTGCAAACTGCAAAAATTCCATCCATATAAAATTCATTTGGTACAAGAATTGAGTGAAGACGATTTTGATAGTAGAATCGAGTTCTGAGAAGTTTTTATGGATAAATTAAGCGAAAATGTCAACTTTGTCAACCACATATTGTTTTCTGACGAATCTACATTTTGTTTTAACGGGCACGTAAAGCGACACAACTGTAGGTATTGGTCAGACCAAAATCCACATTGGATGGAGGAAGTTCACACTCAACGGCCACAAAAAGTAAATGTCTGGTGTGGCATTATTGGTGGACACGTCATAGGACCCTATTTTATAAACGGAAATTTGAACTCTGAACGATATTTATCACTTTTACAACAGCATATTATTCCAGAGCTTAGACGGTTATTCCCGAATAATAACAATCCCAATTTGCCGGCAGAACAAATATGGTTTCAACATGAAACTTTTCCTAATAAATGGATTGGACGCAGGGGAGCAATTGAATGGCCAGCTAGGTCTCCCGATATGACCCCACTTGACTTTTTTCTATGGGGTCACATAAAAAATGTAGTCTACAAAAATAGGCCGCCAAATATCGAAGAGTTGCAAGAAAGAATAAGGCATGAAATTTCTACCATTCCTCCTCACATGATTTTAGATTCACTACAAAATTTTGTTCAGCGAGTTCATTACTGTCAGGAGGTAAATGGTAAACACTTTGAGCACCTTATTAAATAGAATTTCAAAGAAAAATTTGTTGTTTATTAAAACTTGTTTTCTCTCTTTTCCTCTTAATCTCTTAATTATTGTTTTCATAAAATTTTAAATATCCTGGACATTCATTAAAAAATACATTTTATTGTTTCAATTGCATTTTAATCAACCCTGAACAATTATGATTTTTTTATCTTCTGTAAAAAAATTATAATTAAATTGTTATCATAATATCCACATACTCCACCTTTTGTGACTTTCATAATAAATATGCATCATTTCCTGCTTTTTCTTTAATAAATTTGAGAGTAGTAAAAAGTTATTTTCAAAATTCGATATCTCGAAATCGGTTGAATTAAGGAAATGATGCACTTTATCAATTTTGTTCAGAATTTCGAGCAGAATTGAAATGTGGAATAATATACAGGGTGTCCCATTAGAGAAAAAGCAACTTTGTTTCGTCCTGACTTTTTGACTCATCCTGTATACTTAATTTTTCATTAGCTTAATGGATTTTGAAAAACCCTACAACTTTTGTATCCTAACATTTTTCGCTAGCTATCTTACTTTAGGAAATAATCGACCGTTTCCATACATATCAGCGACCCTGTATATCTCCAATAATCATATATATATATATATATATATTTTGGATTGAGTTTCCATTCCTCACTTTATGACTGTTACAAAATGGATCTATACATGAATAGATGAATAGATTCCGATGATTACCTACCTACAATTTTGAGATATTGTACGGGATATGCGTATGCGTATCTGTTTTTGAAATAAGACGTGGCATTACAATGGAGGACATATATTACCAATATTTAGTACATCGAAATAATATCTTACCAATAACTAATCTATGACTACTTATCAGCAACACTACGTGAATAAAAGCTCCATTTATTTTTACAAGGCAGATTCCATACGTTGATCACAAAGGTGATTGCATTCATCAAGATGATATTGATGAGATATATCAGATTCTGGAAACTGCACTTCCGATGAATTTTACATGATGAATCAGTGTCTAATGATTCGATAGAATTTTAATGGAAGATCATGAAAGTTGAATCAGTACTTCAATAAGCATGCTAATATTAACGTATTTTCGAAATGGAGTACTCAATCTGTGAAACTTTGTTATCTGCTTGGAACTCTTCAGAATGGAGACATAAGAAAAAATGCATGTTCATCATGTTCATCTTCACGTCATGCTACTTTCCATTTCCATTCAGTGTTATTCACACAAGAAGTGATCATCTTCAAGTTTTGTTAACAGTTGTAACCTTATGAGTTTACAGATGAACATAAGCAGATATTTCCTCGAATATCTTGATTCAGTGTGGGGTATTCTCAACTTTCTCTCTGCACTTTTATTGTAATTACAAAAAAATAATTTCAAGATTTCTTACTGAAGCACTATTTGCTGACTGTAGATGATACATCAAATCATGACATCTACGTCTGAAGACTTTCGCATTTACAATAAATCTGTGATTTTTTCCTAATTTGTTTCTATATGATATGTCATTTTTTACATATAAATATTTACAAATGATTAAATATTGAAGTTAATATTATTCTCGATATGATTCTATACTTACAGGTAACGAAAACAATGCATGATTATCTTGTATTTTTATCATATCATTATTTACTGCAAAACTAAAGAAGGGCAATGGTCCACTCTGGTCATCACGGAAATGGGCGAATGATATGAAAAAATTCATCCCAAAGTATTCATTCCAAAAACAATAGTTTATCTCTTAGAGCCTAGCAATTTTTCGAGATAAAATGCAACCTGTCAAATACCAAATCAGAGGTTATGCATAACAAATATGGAAGAAAGTCAATCGGTACAGATTGCACTTCATTGTTGATTTGATCATTCTTATAGTTAGGTATTTGAGAAATATACAATACTCTCGAGCCCACTGTTGAATTTTTCATTTGGAAACTGATAGTGCACTACTACTGGCATGAATTCATGATTAGATTAGATTAGATTTTATTGGTCAAATTATTACACCTTAGTGCTATGACAAGTCAATAATAAAGCTACGTATAATATAAATGTAAATTACAATTTGAATATTAAAAAACCGAGAAACGGTGGTTAGTCGATAAAATTTGTATATGATACGAGCACAGAGTAAAGTAAATAAATATATAAATGTAAAAAAACAGAAATACATAGAGACGGTACATTGACAATGGTCACTCGGTAAATTGTATATAATACGAGCACAAATCAAGATAAATAAATATATAAATGTAAATGTATTCACTCAGTTAAGCTGAAGTCAGACGCATCATAGTAAGCATTGTCTGAGAGGTGTTTTTTCAGTTTCCTTTTGAAATTAACGAGGGTTGCGTTTTTCATTGATTGGGGCAGTGAGTTGTATGAGTTACATCTCCTTGTTATTTCTAATCTTTGTTGTGGTGCTCTAATATTATCCTTATTCCTAGTATTATACGAGTGGTTGGTTCCATTTGTAGTAAACTTTTGTAAATTTTCTTGAATGTGTATCAAGTTGCAGTATATTACACATGATGGCAGAGTTAATATATTGAACTTTATAAACCAATTCTTACAGCTCTCCATTTGAGCTATTCCAGCTAAAGCTCTGATTGCTCGTTTCTGAATTATAAATATTCTCGAGATATGGATAGATGTGCCCCAGTTTATCAGTCCATAAGTTAAGGAACTATGGAACATTGCATGAAATATGATCTGATAATGTATTCAGTATCAAAAATGTTCAAGGAAATAAAATATACACTGGGATATTTTTAAAATAGATATCATTCGCATTCATAAGCCTAGCTTTGGAAATTATCACCATCTGCGAACGAACTGAATAATTTCACATTATAGTTGATCATGATAGGCTAGTATTTCTTTGCCATTCTCAAGATGCATGGACCTATCTAATCTCCAGACGTATGCGATACATTCTCATTCCCCTAACCATTAAGTCGGCCTTTTCAACTCAAGCTGAATAAAACATTGGCTTCAACAGTTACAGTAGTCGGACGGGCTTCATCTAATATTAAAATTGTTAAGAACTCGACTTGTCTAACCCGAGCAGAAAATTAACGATCAACCTGGTCTATAATTTTGTACTACCGAGGATGGTCATTACAGTTGTCTGTTTGTGGAACTGAATGTGAGTTCGTGTGCATTACTATCCCTCAGATGTTGCTTATGAAAATTGTTCCATTAAAAAACAATAAACAGCCAGTCACTGTCTATATGCAACTTTGTTGCTCTTGGTATTTTTGTCTAGGTTGGTGATTTTCCTGTCTAACCACTCGAAACAAGAGACGACTATCGATCGTTTCACGTTCATCGCATTATTCAAGTTGTCATAGTAAAATACACCATCAGATTTCCAAATGTTTTGATATATCAAAGATGTGGTGGCCGTTTCGAAACCCTATGAATTTCACGAGAACATATCATTCTTTCATATCAGTAAATTTCTGTCGGAACTTAGACGAGTGGAATTAGGTACATGATACGCTTCAAAATATTTCTGTGTATCAGGAATTATAAAAGACCAACGGGAAAATTTCAATCTTCCTCCACAGAGGTGATTGATTGGATTACATTGACCAATGTTTATAAAGGTGAAGAACACTCTCGAAATTTCCAGTAAACAAGTGAAACCAAAATGGAGATCCGGACGGAAGTGATAGATTGTAATGTTGTCTTCGGGCAATTACCATTCTGGGATTCTTTCGGGGATCATTGAGTGCCATGAAAGTCCGAATGGTGCGAATGCCTAAGGTACCTACTTTTGTACCTCATAGGATATGAAAGATGATTCATATTTGTCCATATTGAATAATATTAGTGTTGCTACATCAGGTTAGATATCACACCGTTCAATATTTTAGACGAGGAATGAATAACTATACCGTGAACTATCTGTATCAACATATAACATGACAACGAAATTAGTATGAGAACTTGACAGGCAATAAATATCTGAATGAAAACGTACGCAACCTCTGATCTCTGATATCTGTATATAACGATCTGTAATATACGAACTGCTCTATACTAAATATAGACTGGTGTCCAAACTCCCTATACCCAGCCACTAGAAGAAGTTGTAGACTTTCGCCTACTGGATTATGTTGAATTTTAATATCTTACTCAGGCTTCCCGCGATCAAAACTCGATGGCGTCACCTATGCTGATCACGATTAGTTTCCTTGGAAACTCTGGAAAATACGATTCAAATTTGAAATACAACACGAATAGAAGATTTGAACCATCTGCTATCCATTTCTATCAGATATCCGTCAATATCAGTTGAAGCTGATTTGACTTTACAGAATCCAAAAACGTATTGTCATCTCTAATCAAGCGGTGAGGCCTTGACAGGTCTCTACATGTTTTGGAAAGAAATAATCGAAGAGTTGGTTCACTACCATATATTCACCTTGGAATATGTGACTGCATGTGTAATGAAGAGGGGTGCAATTTTGTTCAAAATGTAATGATTGTTATATATTTCCATAGTTTCATTCATTGTTTTGATTGGTTGGATTCCTCTTTTTCCAGGTACGATCTTGGCCAAATGATTTCAATACCCATTGATCATAATCATTCAGATGTTTTATCGATTTCAATTCATGAAATAAATACTCGAGAACTGAAAAAAAATAACAGTGACAGCAACACGAACATGTAATCAGGCATCGGCACCACGCAGACCAATCTGCTTTCGAACAAGCGAGTCCTCGGTTCATCTCAAGAATCGATTGTGTAATCCTGTGTGCACATTTCATACAACGATTAGCATCTTTGATTCCATGGAAAATATTCGAAGAAAGCTCGAACAGTATCAGTAGTTTAATCAGGATAGAAAAATTCATTATCTCGAGGTTGAATATATCGCAACCCTGTTGAATTCGATGAACCTGATATTTCACAAAAAACCAATCTCACTTCCGCCGATGAACTATGCGACTATAAAAGGTTCAGTCATAGAAGTCTAGCTTTCGACACCGATTCCCCACCTTTCCTGTTCACTTTCAACTCTGGAACTCATACATTATATTGATATGTTATTATTGAACGTTGGAAGAGGATCAACAAACATTTTGTTCATCCCGCGTTTGGTGCTGTGTCACAGAATAGAAAACAATTAAATATCATGTGGCTGTGTGCAGATAGGTAAATGCTGCAGAAGAGAGAGAGACGTTCTCTTCCTGTGGTCTTCGATTATTGCCTGTAATTTTTTCAGTTAGGTAGTTATCACTTTTCCTGAATCTGAGATAATTTGTATACATATCGCATATTTCATAGTGTCGCCTATTGATTTGACATCAGTTTTCATGAAAATTCCACACATGTGATTTTGAACCAATCAGAACGTGTATTTCTGTCAGATCACTATAGCAACGGATGAATTTTATCGGAAATTTTTTCCTGGTAGGTACCCAACAGCGAATTATAATGGAAATTATTATGACGTTTATAATGACAGAATATTTTTTTTGACAATCTAATTTTTATTTGTTTTCACACATAATAATTTCGATCAATTTCAACAAGAAGCTCAGATGTTTTCTAAATTCAGGAACCATTATGATTGATGTTGTAATATTAAAAACGCAATTATTGTATATCATGGCAGGTTGATTCGAAGCTGCTTGCTCTTTATTGAGAGATTCTTGGACTGTCTTTGCAGAAGTTGAAGCAGACCTCTTTGCGTCAATTATATCCTGATGATGGCCCGAGTCAATTTGCAGATATGGTTTTATGGAGTGACTGCTACCATGCCCTGTTATCTTAATTAATTGCTGTTCTCCATTTCTGTTTTGCAAGAACTTGATAAAGACGAAAATTGATGTTGTTAGACACACATTTGGTCTAGAATTTTCTTACCGAATACCACACGAGGACAAATTAAATCCGGAAATTTTCGGAAATGATTTGACCTTTAGTGGTATTACTAGTGGAAATATTTCCCACAATGTCCGATATAATTCCAATATATCAGAAATAATGAAAATTATGGTAGACCAACGGGTACGTAGCAAAACTGATATGGATAGATTGTTCGCGACAGGCAAGTGCTCGATGGAAGCTACGATCCAACATCCAATGAGATGGAATCTTCATTCCGTGAGATAACTCCGACGGCAGAATGTACGGTCAAGGAAGTCCAGCTATCGACGGCCGATTCCCCAACTTCCCTGTAGATGGACCGCCATAAGATGAAGAGAAGGGGTATATTGTTTGTGACAGCAGATGGCTTTACTGACAGAAATATAGGTTTGTTCATTGCATGAAGCATCGGAACTCTGGAGCGCATGCGCCGTAAAATGACAGCGCCGTAAAATGACAGCTGACAGGAAAGAACGATATGTTCCTGTGAGAATTGCCCGACAGTAGAGGACGTTTTGCGATGATACAAAACGTTGACGATTCAGCACAGTCACGAAGACGCCCTAATAGGGCTACGGCTACCAACCTTACTCTCGCAGATAACGTAATTTGATGAGATAAGATCTCAATTTTGTGAGATAACTGCGACTGCAGAAAGTACAGTCATGGAAGTCCAGCTGGTGACGCCGATTCCACAACTTCCCTTAGATGGACCGCCAACCCTAAGATGAAGAAAAGAGGTATTGTTCATTGCATAAAGCATTGGAACTCTGGAGCACATGCGCCGTAAAATGACAGTTGACAGGAAATAACGATATGTTCCTGTAAGAATTGCCCGACAGTAGAGAACGTTTAGCGATAACACAAAACGATGACAATTCAGTACAGTCACGAAGACGCCCTAACTACGGCTACCAATCTCACTTTCGCAGATAAAGTAATTTGATGAGGTAAGATCTGAATTTTGTGAGATAACTGCGACTGCAGAGAGTACAGTCATGGAAGTCCATCTAGCGACACCGATTCGCCAGCTTTCCTGTGCCAATCCCTGAGATGATGGAATGATTGGCTGCCAACCCCTGAGATGTTGGGATCGATAAAGGGTATTATTGTTTGTGACAAAGGCCAGTGCTCGATGGCAACATTTCAATTATCCGTGCCGCACTAAACTCGCAATAATCTCAATACATGTTCACTTCAATTCATGGTTTCACTGACAGAAAAAAAGGATTGTTCCTAACATGTACAATCGAAACTCTAGAGTGCCTGCGCCACAAAACGACAGCTGACAGAAAAGAACGACATGTTCCCGTAAGAATTTCAGCCCTACAGTAAAGAACCTTCAGCGATAACACGAAACTCGGACTGTTCAGCCCGCCACCCCCTAATAGGGCTGCTGCTGGGCCGTTTGCCCTCGCGCCTTCCATCCGCCCCCGCCGGCGGTCAGCGGCGGCGGCGACGCCTGGGCGGCGCTCACGATGCTGAGCGCGTGCACGATGCACGTGCCGCCCTCGGCCTCCGCGAGGTCCTCCATGAGGTCCTTGTCGGCGCGCGAGTTGGCCGAGTCGGGCGAGCCGTCGCGGCCGTTCTCCATGAACTCGTGGTCGTTGTCGCCGTTCTCGTCGTCGCCGTCGGTCACGATCTTGTTGTCCTGCAACGGAAATATGGTGTTAGCGAACTGGATCACAGTCGAGGAAATTGGACAAATCTCTGGTAGAGGTCCATAGTTGCTCAAAGTGGAGTAAGGTAGTGAATAATAGAGAGAAAATCGAAATCTCCTCTACAACAATTGGAACCGAGCTCAGAAAAATATTGAGAGGAGGGGCATATTTCGGATTCATACAAATCTAGCCCCAGTCTAAATGAAGATTCTACAACAAAGTGTGTCAGGATTGGTCTAACGATGGAGAGTGAGAGTGAGTCAACTGACACGGAGAAAAAGAAATATTGAAACTGGAGGGCATCTCGACCTCTAACTCAGCCCTCTAGCCCAGTTTCAGCAAAATTGGATGAAAGGGATTATCAATTGAGAAGACGTGCGTGTTACAAGAGGCAGATTGGTCGACGGTCTCAAAGGCACGGGTGTCTTTTCTGATAGTCCGTTATTCTGCTTTTCTCGAGGGTTCGGGGCCCTTTCCGAGTGAGAAACCGTTGTATTCAATTTTGCTGACACTGGACTACGGTTACAGATCTTGATGTTCTCTAAGTCCATCAATTTTTTCACTCTATACAAGTAGACTCACTTGGTAACTTTTGTAACATTTTGATGAACAGACTTTGTGAGCCTCTCTTCCACCTTCAGATGTTTGAGATTCTGAGATCAGAAGCGGGCTGCCCCAGCTAACACGAACATTACCGGACTTTTCGGCGACGTTCTCTCTCACTCAAAACGAACAATGTTAACGTGCGCCTTTGAACTTCAAGTATTCCTGATACTGTGATGTTTCAATTAAACATATCCATTGCATTAGTGGGAGTTCAATGGAGTTCATTCCCTAAATGTTATTTGGAGATGTAAATGTCATCAACATCCTCAAATTCATCTCACTTAGTAAATTTTTCCTCAATGTCGATGAAATATGTAAGGAATGTAAGCTTATTGTCCTTACCAAATGTTTATAGCGCATTGAACAGTCATTAATAATTTCTCATCACTGTAACTTTGAGTATTTACTTGCTTGGATCACTCATGATGACTTAATATTCGGAAGCGCTTTGCAAATTAATGAAATTGTACACAGAATAATTTCGTCTTCACTCCATACACGTGAATTCAGCTTACCAATTTTCTTAATCAATCAATCAAAGTATCAAAGCGCTGAAGGGCCAAGGTGATGCGAATTTTTAAAGTGAGCGTTAGTCGACAATACCGTGGCCAACAATACTGCTACCAACGATACTGCTACTGTTCGTCGACTTCAGGACGACTGACAATTCTGCGACCAACAATCGCGATATTGTCTCGATTAATATATTAATTGATGCATATTGACGCGTCTTGAGATCTGCTAACGATCGCAGTAATATTAGTCGCTTCAGCACTTCCATAGTTTAGTAACATGTCATGTATTTTCCAAACGTAGATCCTATAACGCGTATGAGAATGAAGATGAACATTTCCCGTTAGGTGCGCTGGGCGCTGGTGGCATTTTACCGCCTTTTCTTATCATCCAATAAGCCCAGTGCAAGACGGAGACAGGTCGATGCTTTGAATAATGATGTGGCAAAAATTCTGAAATTGGGATCGGAAAATCTAGTGGATTCCATACACCAGGAAGGCAGAACACACAATGCCCAATATCATCGGTGAAACTGAATGAGCAAGTTGCTAGTACAATCCTTGGAGTGAATGAATGAACAAATATCCATGTCTTCGATGAATGTCGACCATATCCATGCTTGGTATAACCACCAACAGCACTCTCTCATGAGAGGATCATATCCATTGCGGAAACTGCTTCACAAGAACTTGGCTCCTGTTCCGTGGGAAGATGAACTCTACACCCCAGCAACTGATCACGATCTATAAAGTGCAGATTTGACCTGTCCTGTAGTACTGTCCACATGTTTGGAGCTCAACCCCCAAACAGATGCTGATTGAAACGCTAATTATACTGTACCATGCCAGTTTCGTGCCTTCACAAACTTGATCTTCCTTGTCTGTTTACTGTTTGCTGATGACACCACAGTTATATCAAACAATGCATCATTAGGATTTCACTTGAGAGTGAGGAAAACTCCGCAAGAGACTCTCTCAGAATCCCAGCTCCCGAGGCATCTTACGAGTACGATTTTTATACGAAAATACGTCTGTTTTAGCATTATCACGACGGAACTTCATCATGAAACGCCCCATCATTTTCTGCTACACCGCATGATGATTCTATTCTTCAGACGAGTGGCAATATGTCGTTATTGTGGTAACAATTAGCCGACTGAGATCAGTCTTTTTGTGATTCCAAAAAAATCCGGTAGGAAATATAGAGCAACATAGATCATCACTATTAATTATTTATTCATTGATTCTGCTCCTTTCTTTGTGGAGTAATAACTTACGAAACACTCCCTTGATATTTTGGAACACAGGTTCTTCCTCTTCCCACCCAAGCGACTTGTCTATCAGCCAGAAAAAAAATCAGGCTCGGATCAACAGAAATCGAACATATCTTTGGGTCCTCGAAACAACCACACTGTAAGTTCGTAAGCTAGTGGAACACGCCCCTACTTCAGACCCAACTACCATGCCAAGAGGCATATTGCCAAACGCCATGTGTCCACATTTTTCAATATCATAGTTTTATTGTTATGATTCCATGTACCAATTTGTGGAGTGAATTGCAAAAATCAAACCACATTTATCAGAGTTGAAGATATTTCGATAACAAATCAATTGGGCTATTGAATTTTACCCAATACAAAATGTACCTGATTTGGAACCTTCAGTTTGTATCAGCAAATTCAAATTTTTCCAACTGTGACAAATGTGGTTCAATTTGTTGCAATTGTTTTCCTGATTTGGTACATGAAATGATATTGTGATATCATTTCATGATGATATTGGAATATATGAATACATGGCGTGAATGGAGTAGGCACCTGGCGTGTTCCAGAGGCATACAAGTGCGGATAACAACTATGCAATGGAATTTCAATGAATTGTTTCATTGCAAAATCCCAATAATTCAACATGGGAAAATCCAAATATTTCATTCCTAGCTGTCTCAATTCATAAAACCTTCAATGAAAATTCAGTATTGGAGTGGCGTGATGGAAAGTTAACAATTCCATGCAGTTTCCTGTGCTCTTTTCAAATATGTGAGCGGACTTCGGAAATTCGAGGATACAAGGTTCTTTTTTGAGTACCTAACCAAAATATGTTGATATCCTGACTGATAGCAAAGTCGCATTCGGAGAACTACCAGAACTCGGTTATGAGATATTGAGAAAAATATAACAATTTATTCGTAGGTTATGAAAAGGAATGAGCAAAATTGACGAAATACCCGATATCTCGATTGAACAACGTGTAAGACCCAACATAATATGGTATTTTCAAACGACCTTGGAGTTCTTTATCGACGGTTGACATGTTTCCGTTTCCCAAAGGAACATCTTGATAATCATCCTCGGCAATTGATGGATTATTATTGTTTTTAACAAATCACTCGTGAAATTTCAAGGATGTACTGGTTTTACATCTTTAATGAGCAAACAAACAATAATTCCCCGAATGATAAAGAATTCCGATGAAATGTGGAATACACGAATTCATCATCCACCAATGTGATGAAGATGATGGTGAATCACATTTCTCTCTGGAGGATCTTCATTTCAAAGGATTGAAAGTTGTCAAATAGTCCTCAATCAATATTTGCCAGGTATTTCACGACTGACTGCTCACATTATTCGACAGTATCAGCAAATGAATTTAATTGTTCATGGAAAACCCGGTACCTTCGTAAACGTTATACAAAGAAAACAATTTCCTAATTTGAATAAACATTCCGAAGTGACATTGGCACAAACGGGAATCATAAAGACGATCTCAAGATGTTATTGTTCACACTGTCATCTGCAAGTTCAGGCTTCTCGCATTTAGAAGGCTCTCAGCGAATTCTTCAGGAATATAAATTGGGAGTTCATTTAGTCTAGTCCTCTCAATAGCAAAACAAAAGCGTCGAATCTAAACAGACACGGAAGGAAATAAAACGCATTTACACAGCCTCTCTCGGATGTGGAAGCAGAAAAGAGGAAATCGTTATGCTCGAATGCGTGGAGCTCATATCGGTAGCTAATCTGTGAATAACAAACGACTCTCTCAGAGTTTTCTTCCAAGTTTTTCATAGATGAGGTCACAGCAATGCTGAAAGCTCCGCCTGACCCTGCATTTAAGAAGATCATGTTCGTCCAGCTTTGCGAATGTGTTCGATGTGTTCGAACGGAAATTCGTTTCAAAGGAATCCAGAACGTATTCTACGCGCACAAAGAATATAATAATAATAATAATAATAATAATAATAATAATAATAATAATTTTATTGTCTGCCTCAAAATAATACATAAATTCGCCATTTCACAACAATTATGGCGAACAAAAGGTGGAGTGTTAGGTCTGATGACCAATTCTTCCACACTCTCCTAAAAAAATTTAAATAAACACAAATATTCTATATAAACCCTGACCAATTAGAATGTTTTTCAATGAATGGACATATGAATAGACATAGAAATAAAACAGTAAATGGAAACATTTAAATCAGTGCATATCCAATTAGAAAATGAGACAATTGAAGCAGATATCATTGATGTGTGAGTAATTCGATTTTCTGTTTTTTATAGGAGTTCAGAGATAGGGAGAATTTTGGTATATCTAGTGAATTACTTTCCGATGCGATCTGATATGAAAAGGAAGATTTATATATATCTTTATTATGTTTGGGAATATCGATCAGATTCTTCCTTCTCAAATTCAGATTGTGGACATCAGTTCTATATGTGACTTTCCTGTACAGATATTCCGGATGTTTGGTCTTGAGTATTTTATAAAAGAGGCAACGCGAATGGAGTTTCCGACGGTTGGCCTTGTTGAGCCAGCCCATTTCTTTCAGTTTATGAGATATTCTATTTCTCCTTCCTATGCCATGGATTAGACGCAAACAAGAGTTTTGAACTTTCTGAATACGGTATGTATCTGCCCTACGAAGAAATGGACCATAGACTGTGTCGCAGTGGTTGAAGTGAGATAGAACCATAGAGTCAATTAACATTTTTTTAGTTTTGATGTTCATTTCAGTTCAGTTCATTTTCGCGGTGACATGTTTATTGAATCGTAATTTTGAATCTATATGTAGCCCTAGATTTTTGACACAATCGCTAAAACTCAATATTTCATTTTTCACTAAAATTTGTAGTTCATTTGATACCGCTATTCTCTCGTTTTCATTTCCAAACACAACAGCACATGACTTCGAGGTATTTATTTTCAGATGATGTTTTTCTGATAACGATACAAGTGTTGCCAAATCATTATTGAGCATGTGATTTGCTTGTTGTATGTCTTTCAATTTGAAACAATAATAAACTTGCGTGTCGTCTGCATACAAATGATAATTACAGTGGGAAAAATAGGAATGAAACTTTGATGTATATAATGTATATAAAAGAGGGCCCAAAATGCTACCCTGTGGTACTCCTTGGCGCAGTGGTAAGCAACTCGATACGTCATTACCTATTTTCACCTGTTGTTCACGACTGGTTGAGAATGACTCGAGTAGTTCTACTGATTCTCTGCTAAAGCCAATATAATTTAAAATTGATAATAAAATTTGATGATTCAACGTATCAAAAGCACGAGAGTAATCAATCATGATTAGGACGCAAATTTTGTTATTATCCAATGAGTGGACGATATCATCAGTAACAGCACTCAAGGCCGTCGAGCAACTATAGCCGCTTCTAAATCCAGATTGATTTGTTGGTAAAAGCTTTCTCTCCGACACGTAATCACGGATTTTTCGCTCTATGATTTTTTCCAAAACCTTTGAAAGCGTTGGCAGGATACTGATGCTACGTAGATGACTGAAATCTGTGGCATTTGGGATCTTTGGTAGTGGTAGCACAAATGCTTTTTTCCAAGCAACAGGAAAATAACTTTCAGTTAAGCAGCTATTGAAAATATCTGTCAGAAATGGCACAATAATGGGACAGCATAGAATGATGATTTGAATGTTCAAGTTGTCAAAACCTAAAGCTTTAGTCGTGATCCCATTAATAATTTGTGAAACTTCTCTTTCATTTGTACGTTTGAAACAAAGTAAATCACCAACCTTTTCATCAATGTTATTTTTGTATAATATTGCAGCAACTCAATGTCTGGTTGACGGTTATCACGGAGTTCATTTATCAAAAAATTATTGTACTCTTCCGGCTTCCTCAGTGATTCTGGTAGTTCCGTTATTTGCTTTTGTTCGATATTTAATTTTTTCACCTCCTTCCATTTCTCTTTAGAAGTTTGAGAAAGTTTGAATTCTAAATATGCCTTCTTTTCTCTTTTGATTGCTGAAGACGTGAAATTTCGTAGCTGCTTGTAGTACTCCCAATGCGCCGGTAATTTAGACTTTTTGTGCCTCGTTAGTGCCTTGTCTCTTAGTTTTTGCATCAATTTGATATTGTCCGTTATCCATGGCTGCTTTTTCCTTCCATTCGAGTAAACAACCAGAGTTTTGGCAGGTGCATGGATATCTACTAATTCTAGAATAGTACTATTCAGATATTCGATTTTTTCATCGACATTGAGTTGGTGCATGTTATTCCAGTTTTTGTTTTCAAGTTCATGATTGAAGTTGTTCAAGTTGATCCTAGAGAAGTCACGGTAAGTTATCGTTCTCGGTTGTATATGATTGCTATCTATTTCAAATGAACAGTGTATTAAAAAGTGTCTTACCGAACCTGTATCAACTGAACCGCAATTTTCACCTCAAAATTGGTGTATAGGTGATCAATCAAAGTCATAGAAGTATTCGTAATATGAGTTGGTTCTGAAATATTCTGCTTCAGATTAAAGGACTCAGTTATAGATTTGAAATCATCGTTGAGAGTCGATTGCAAATTAAGATAGTCAATGTTAAAGTCTCCGAGGGAGATAATTCGATCGTAATCAGGGTAAATGTTTATTAAGGTGTTCTCATATCTATTCAGGAAAGCCACATGATCACTCTTAGGAGGTCTATAACAAACTCCCACAGCAAATTTATCTTTTCCAATTGTAATTTGTATCCAAACGTGTTCGATGAAAGACTCATTTTCTGAAGCTAAAATTCTAAATTTGAGGGAACTTTTAATAAAAAACGCAACCCCTCCTCCACGTTTGATAGTTCTGTCTTTTCTAATGAGTACATAACCATCAATCTTTAGGAAATCATCGGATATTCCAGGATGCAACCAAGTTTCCGTTAAAGCAAATATATGATTTTTTTTCGAATGAATCATATGCTCAACTTCATTGATTTTGGGAAGCAAAGAACAAATATTAATGTGACCAACTGGAATATACATATTTAGTATTGACAAAGTAAATTCACAAGTTGAAAAAGAAATAATAGTGCTCGAGATTTCTTTTAATTATAACAATAGTATGTGGGCTGAAGTAATTTCTCCGTAGAGAATGGTATCAGTAAAAATGAATTATAAAGTAAAAATAATATAGGCACCGTAGAACGAAGATTTTTCTTAACAGGTTCTTTTTTTTTACTTTGAGATGTAGCACTACCAGTGGACGAAGTGCTGTTACTGCGATGTAGCTCACTCTGATTAGTGTTTGGAACATTCAATGTCGATTGCATTTCCTCAAGTGTATGAATTTTACCATTTATGATGAGTGAGTTCCCTCTGATGAATGCTGTTTGTCCTTTTTCTCGAGCAGTATTTTGATGATGATACAAGAGTTTTCTCTTCTGATGATCTTCGAGAGCGTAATCCGGGGATATGTACACTCCGGTACCCTTTAGGTTTTTAGCTTCAGTGAGAATCTCCGCTTTAAGTTTACTATTGAAACATTCGATTAGAATAGGACGTGGTTTATCGGGCGTGCCGCCAGAATTCAATCTATAGGCATCCCTTAGATCATTCTCTGTACAAGTTATAGAAAGTTTCTGGCAAAAAAGGTTGATAACCGACTGGTGTACGTCGTCTCCATCCAAATTGTATATAACTAAATTATATTTCTTTATCTTCCTCTCACATGACAATAGCCTGCCTTTCAGAATACTGTTTTCCACTTTCAACTCTGCGTTCTGACTTTCCACTTTATCTATTTTATTTTGTATTATTATCTTGAATTTATGTAACTCTTCACTCAATTTTTCAACTTAATTTTCCAAACTATCATTTTGTGTTGATATTTTTTGAAATCTCTTCTCTGGATATTTCTCCCATATCAGTACTTAAAGTGACAGGCTCATAGACTATAAATCCGAACGATATTATTTGTAGACGATTCCAAACAATGAATGCTAGATATCAGTTTTTATTCCTAAATGAGTGAGTTTTAATAGGAGTGCCTCGATAAAACATCAATAATTTGAGCTTATAATTGATGACAGGTGACTTCCAAATATCAAATGAGATTCAGATATTTTTTCTGGGTTTACTGATATTAAATTATTTATGGTACTCACAGTATTACCAAGGTAAAGAACTATGTATACGGAGCATTTGTTTTGTACGTTTACTCCGTACGTACTCGTTAGTAGTCATGTGTTCAATTCTATAAAACTCTCCTACAGGATCACTGAATGATAAAACCTTGGTGCATGTAGAGACATGACAGGAGGAAATAATAATAAAACCATGAGTATCATAGTGATATTTATTTGCATTGTAGATGGATGCATTCATTCACAATTGATATCTCCCTGCTGTGACATTTTGAAATTAAATGGGGAAATTTCCAAAGTTTGGCTTTGTGCCAAAGTGTCATGATACAGGTGTGATGTTCGAATTGATTATTTGGACATCATTTTCGATTATGAAATGAATAGAACCGCATGTACTTCTCGTTCTACTATCGAAAATGTCGATTCCTAAAGTATATATCTTTCAAAATGAAGACATATCCCAACTACAATCGTCAAAATACTCGAAATAATCTCAACTTGACTGGACTTTTGAGAATTATCAACTTCAATGTTGAATCTTACAACACAAGAGATCCTCTACTTTTTTGCATGAAAAATCACAGCACTAATTATGGTTACAATATACCGATTGCCAGATGCATGAGATGGTTTGATGGGTATAATGTCGATCTCCTTGTGAACTCATTTAGTGAATTGAATTGAAAATCTGTTAGTGATATGAGGTAAGACTGATTTATTGTTGTCTTAAGATATGTATACTGTGTAACGTCTTAGTAAGTTCACTGTTATAATTGTAAATATATTATTTCTTAGAAGGTATACTATTCACGAAGGGACAAAAAAAAAACAAGTATTAACCTCTCCAATACCTTTTTGTCGAATATCTCGAGACTTTATTTTTGGCACTTAGCGCCTTTGCTTCTTCAACTCTTCAATTGTCCAATCATTCTAGCACAAACCCAACTATGGCAGAGCGTTAACACCCCCAGACTGTTCGCCGTTCACCAACCATTTTCGGAATGGGATTCAGCATGAAACAGTTGGATAAGATCAGCGGAAAGAGACATTACTGGATAGATTAGAGGCTATAGCAATGGGCGCTACCTGCAGACCTGTGATTACTGACACGAGCCTTTATAATTTATTATGCCAGAAGTTCCATTATCGTGTGGTGTTGCTAGTTTTGACGAGGTGGAAATTGTCAGATATTTGATATCTACTATAATTGGCGAACTGGAAATGGCATACGAATGAGCGTTGAATTTCGGATTTTTCTGGGTGGGCTTGTAAACAAGAGCTGCAAATTAATGGGGGCTGACTATTCGTTAGAGAGTGATGGATGATTAAATATCTGTCATTTTGTTTCTGGTTGAATAACATCCATGAGCTGATGATAATCAACTACAGAAAGACCTATTAATTATCTACAGGTTTCCATTCATCGAGATATATGAAGATCATGAATACTACTTTGTATATTTATATAATTAATGTCATAACAATAATATGAATATCCTGATGATCTTTTCTTTCATTTGGTGATGATCAAGTACCATATTATGATTGATTTTTCAATAGAGAATAAGATAGTGACTAGAGGAATGTGTCTCAAGGAACGACAATTCATTGGGTCTTCAGTAGTGGAGTTGATTATGAATATAGCTTAGATTGATGAAAACCCGAGATGTAACCTGGTGAACTAGGCTACCTGATTCTTCCCTTCCAATCTCCTCTTGCTGTCACGTCAATTGAATGAATTTTCAATGTTGACACGTGAACAGCCATGTTTGTTCTGATTGCACTGGGGAAAGAACATCAGTACTGAATATATTGAAATGATTTTCAATAACTTCTACTTAATTTTTCAGAAACGAGGTGAGAATATCCCACAGGGAAATTGAAAAATTTGTTAGGATATGACTTCAATGACACACCTGAATTCTGTCTGTACTGAATGGAGAGTCTCTCTATACCTATTCGGAAACCTGATAGGAGTTAACTTTACCACCAGATAAATGACTTCCATCCTAATTTCTCAAATAATTTTCAACAAAGATGAACACCTCCAGTGAACGATTGAGATTTTGGAATAGCCGTTTGAATCCTCACATGAACAAAATGTATAACAGATAATTAACAAATTTTGGCATAGTTTCATGATTCCAAAGTCTTTTATTTTTTTGGCACTCCAATGAGGGGACGAATTGAATGCTGACCGCGGTGAATACCAGTCAAATAAATCTTTCCACTACCGAAATGTGCGTGGGAATTTCCGTGATGCCACCGTTTGGGAACGGCAGGGTGATTGATATGACCTAATGAATTTTTCTGATCCTGGTTGTTTTTTATGCTTCAAGCTAGCTAACAGAAAGTTACGAATTTGCGACGATGAATTAACCTCAATTGCATCGCGGTAAAATATGGAGGACCATGAATTCTGTTGGTGTCTGAGCATAAACCAAGAACGTAATATCTTGTCTACACGATACCCATACAGAATGAATTTAGGGTATCATGGGATATCAAATTATTGATGATGTTCTTATGGTAACAGACAAATGTAAACAGTAACAGTTTTGAAAATACTTTCCGAGTTCATGCACTCCATAGAATCACGTTTGAACTTCGACTTCAAAAACATCTTGCCTTGTTGTTGTTGCCAAACCTTCTGTTATGACCGGAAACACGAATACCGCATAGATACGGGAGTGGCCATTATACCAGAGGACGGCAGGCGTGTTTGATTGCAGTTGTTATTTTTATTTCACCTATTCATTTAAATTGATGATGATGATAAAATGATCATATTTTAGGGATATATCAGTATGTCTGAAAGGACAGAAAAATAACTATCTATATTACAATATGCAGGGTGTCCCATAAACATACCGACAAACTTCAAGGGATGGTAGGGGACATCGAAATAAACATTTTTGCTCGATAAACATAAGTCCGGAAACTCTTCGTTTCCGAGATACAGGGTGTTTAATTATATCAAAAAATAGTATCGGTCTTAAAATTGGTATCTGTGGAATTTTATTGTGAAAACAATGTTTGTTCTCAACATCAAACGTAGTTAAATCAAAAAATGTAAACAAAAGTCAGTGGTGTTCAACTCAACTGAGAGTTAATTTAGTTATTTTTATTTTATTTAAAACATTTTATTGCTTTAGTACCCTTTATTTGTCGGTATGTTTTGGATACTCTTCCCCAGATATTAAAAATCACGAATATTTTCCAATTAAATACAAAACAAAAGATGATTAAAAGTAAAAAATGATTAATGCTAATAAATGATCAGTAAAAAAAAGTTATTGAAGATTTTATTAGTTTTTCAATATTTCAATAAACGCATTGGTGAAATGTAAGGTATAATTTTGAAGCATATAATTTTTTTTTCATAGATGTAAGAGATATGGTTTCTATTTTTTTTTTCTTCAAAACGTAGATACAGAAAAAATTCAAGGGACAAAAAAGTTGCATCTCAAGTTGTTCATTTGAAAAAAATTATCATAATTACGAAAAATCTACTGGGCGATATTTTTTTTGTGCAAAAACTATCCGACATAGCCCGTGGGCACGCTCCTGCTAGCTCCAATAGATACGTTATGAATGTATCAATAATCTGTAAACATTTCATTGAATTCGACCAAATCGTTTTTACGATATTAATAAAGAATCGATTTAAAAAAAAAAATTAAACACCCTGTATCTCGAAAACGAAGAGTTTCCGGACTCATGTTTATCGAGCAAAAATGTTTATTTTGATGTCCTCTACCAACCCTTAGAGTTTGTCGGTATGTTTATGGGACACCCTGTATATGAATATAATATTAATAAGTGTCGATGATCTCGATAATTTTCGAGAATCATCGGTAACATCGATACTATCTAAAGATATTAAAACACAGGAGACCAAACGTTTCATTAATAAAACGCTCTGAAAGCCGATAGGCCTTGTTTGGATGTATACAACGAGTGCAAGACAGACAAATGCACGGCGGCGGCTATCTGGCAACAGTGTATGTCTGATAGCCTTCTCATGGCCAGTGGCGTGCTCACCTCCGACACTTTTTGATTATTAGTTTTGCATTCGAATTGATTAAATCAAAATTCAATGATTTTCTCTTCATTCCTCGAAAGCAATGTTTTTGCATGCCTCACAAATGGAGGAATGATGAGAAATACAAATTTAGACAGCATTACATATAAATATGCCGGTATCACGAGTGAGTACATTTTTTCACACATTACATTTACATATTTTTATGATTTTATGATTCATTCATGTTTTTTCTCAGCTACATTGAACAATCAAATCGAAAATGGGACCGTCAAAATGCGAAAAAATGTTGATGATACCAAAGCCAGAATTCATACAAATCAATGTATACTATCTATTCCAAGTGAGAACCAGCCCATATCACTGAAGACAATTCCAACAAATGCCTATATCGGTTACCCCATTAGAAACGTTGTTTATTGAAGGGACAGTACAGTAAATAAGCAAATGTAAAAGAATATCATACATAACAATAACACTAAAAAAAAAGTGAATCCTGAAAAGGTGATGGAAGATCTCTGAAAAACAATGATAGAAAACGAATAAGTAATTTCAAGAAATCAGGTTCGTCGCAAGTATTTCATCAGATGAATTATAAATCTCTTGTTTCTGGTATATGTTTCAATTATGGAGTTAGTACATATGACTATATGACTATATGTACCAAATTAGACTCTCAGATATTCTTATAATAATATTATTGAATGACAGTTATTTTTCATAGTGTGCAATTGTTGAATCAGTAATCGAGAGAGAGATAGAGCAGGGGTTTCAACTGGAACTTTTGGACGCCTCTGTCTATTGAAGCAATACACTATAACATAACCTCACTTACAGATGAAAAGTTGATTTTGGGTTTGGATGATCCACCCGTTTTGCACACAATACACGAATTCACCATAATTTTTTCAAAATTGATGTTCGAAACTTACAAAAACTCACGAAAATAGGTGAAGAGACGGCGTTCAGGCAACCTCGGAATGTATAGGTTCATTCACAGGACGTGGATCTTGTACAACTTGCCAGTACGGCGTTGCCAAAAGTGCTGATCTCTTTGTTGAAAAGTTCTAAGCTTGGGTTGATTTTATTGAAATAGATATCATTGAAGTAATAGGACTATAACTCATAGAATGGGAATCATAAGAAACAATTATACTTCGTTGAAAGTGTATATTATATTGTTTGAACAGTCTGGCAAGTATGTGTTTGGAAGAAGAGAGATGGAAAAAAAGGATCGAATGATGACTGATCGGGCTAAAACGTGAACAATGCAGTCTCCTGTGGTTTAATGTCTTTGATACTAGCCATAATTATTGGAAACATCGATGATATTGAACGAAATATGCCAATATCATATGCCAATATCCACACTAGTGATGTAATAAACTATTTCCCACATCGGTCCCTATGTCACTCTCCATATTGGTTATGCTATGTTAGAAGGCGTTTGGTATTGTGTTGGCACTCTTTGTTCCTGACGAGCAACCGTTCCTGGTATCGACCAGCATTTTCCACTCGGATTTCGGAATCTCAGCATGCAAAAGACTCTCCGGTATAATGTTACTAATTGGTGCCGTCGCGAGAATGTCTATTTTCCGTGCCCTTTTATGGGCTGTCTGAAAGCATTTTGCCCTGGGGATATTCATTTTATACGGAATGATGGAGGCACGCAATTTCCTTCCCTTCTTCGATTCATCATCGGGATATATTTATCGGACCATCCGTCTGAATTATTATATTTTATTTCTTTCTTTTCATGAGAAGTTTCGGTACTTTCACAATGATATAAAATACAGTCTAGAGTCCCGACCTAGGTAGCATTTTGACGGAATATAAAGCCCTCAATCTTGGGCTACAGATTTTGATGAACGATTCTAGTGGAACGGAAAATTCACACCAACGAACTCAAGTCAAGCTTGACAGCATTTGTAGGCGGGGCATGAACAGGTTCTGATAAACCAGTGAAGAATGTTGTTCAAAACCAACATATTGAGCTTAGCCTTGTATTGTGATAATTCATTGGTTACTTTTCACTATAGGAACTTTTTTTTACAGATGATAAAATAATGTCACATAATGTTGGTATTGAACTCACATTCCTTTTCCATATGTTCCACCTAATCGACATATTCTAAATCCTTGTAGAACATTATGAGATATCATAGTGTTCTCATTTCTTCTTGAGGGACTATATTCTTGATATCAATGGTTCAGATTGCTGTCAAGAAATCGATGCTACTGTGATGAAGAGTCTGGTATAAAACTGAAATTGCTATGTAAGATGCAAAGATGTTGCCGATAGACTTGTATAACTTAACATCTCTTTGTTCCTGAATGATCGCTTGTGCACACATCTCACAGTAAATCTATCATCTATTACCATCGGAATGACACTACTCAATAAAACCAACCAACAGATCTTCATGATTTACAAAGAGCAAATTCGACCTGTCCTGGACTGTTCACATGTTTGAGATTCAGCTCCCACACATACGCTGAAGCCCTCAGATTCTCTTCAGGAGAGAGCTATTCATCCACTCTAGAACATCGTGAAGAGGTGGGAGATCATGGCCATGTCAATTTTTTGCCTATAGTGAAGTATTTCCTGATGCTCACGACCTTCAAAGTTTCAAGATGAAATCCAACTCATTTCTTTCCCAACATTCCACCGATGGCTTACTGATCATTGAGAGAAAAATACACCATCCAGCGAGCTTGCGGAAGGTTTCCCATGTGCGTGAGATTTGTAGTATCTATGATAAATTAAAAAGCCTGATTCGCAATACTTTCGCTTGTACATTCTGCGTGCGTTATCTGTCCATCGCGGTAATTATTATGAAAAAATATGTGTTTGTTCTATTGGTGAGTGAGCGTGTATCAAAGTGATAAAGCCACTATACTCGACAGGAAACTATGACAGATAACCAAAAATTATGTGCCGGCGGAATTTAGTGGCTTTGTTTGTTGAGTTGGAGGGCTGGTTATGGTCTTCGTATATTCAGATAAATCTGGCACCTTTCAGCCATTAAAATGCCTATCAGATTATGATGAATCAGTTAATTACCTACTTCGAGGTTGTTTCTATGATGATATTTGGGCAAGATCATTCAATGATAAATTTTGCGTAGACAGAAGTGAGCGTGTCCGAAATATGTCCATATATTTGCAACATTTCAATTATGTTTTTTTTTTCTTCAATTTCAGAGTATCATTATTCAAAAGTGAACATCGTTGTCAGATACTGTTGTGCAATTTTTCACGATTGAAATGAGTTGTTTTGGAAAAATCATCGTGAGAACAATACGATTTCATAAAGGATTACCTAAAGCACAACGAAAATACATTTTTGCCCTCAACGAAAGAAGTATATGATGCATTTTCAATCGTACTGTAGGTTTTCACATTTCCTAAACTATTTATCAGTTCATGAACATACAGTCACCTGATATTTTCAACCTGAAAACACTATCCTGCTGCTATTGGTTATTTCAAATAAGGCCAGAAAACAATAGAAACGGTTTTATGAAATTTCGATTATTTCCCGATATCCGAAAGTATTCGGATTCTTCAAAATTTCCAGAACGGCATTTTTGAATTGCGCAACTTTGACATGATTCAATCGTCTTTGTAACTCTTACGGCTTACAAGATCCTGAAGATCAGGGTCGAATTCTAGCCATCCTCTACTGATCAAAAGATTTAACGCATATGTAGTTATTAATGCGATTTTAGGTTTAGGTTCAGCGAATCGAATTAATTATTACTTTCACTCAGCCAGGGAAGAAATTGAAATTTGAAAACTAATCACTGTTGATTATCCTACCCTTTTATCCTTACGGAGAACAGAGACTGTACCTCAAGTTAATGAGCCTGTCGTTTTCAAGTTTGCACAGTGAAATATTGCGCCCGTGAGAGCAATTAATGTTGATTAACTTTCCACTCTAATTTTTCACCCGTTAACCTTTTAATGAACTTAATTCAGATAAATATTTCTCTTCTAGAATTTATTTTCCTAATTCAATCTTATAGAATTTTCGGACTATGACAAATTTTGGACAGAAGAAAAGCAATTTGACACATCATGCTTTCTGCATCAGTTTATTCCACTGTGTCATCATTATCTTCAAATTCACAAGAATACCGAGCACTCGTAATGAGTAAATATGAATGTACATTATATTCTGTGAATTTAGAAACACTACGAATGAAAAATGCATACTGAGATTGATCTGAGGTCATTCTTGGTGACTCAGAAATGACTGGAAGGATATCAATATTTCTTGATCTACTTGAATCAAACAATGTTTTTTCATGGGAATATAATATTTATTGAGAGATGTCTAATCGAATATACCAATTCGTGAAGTGAGATCTTACAATTTGCCCTTGAATGTGAACACTTTTTTACTTGGTGTCTTGGGGTCCTGCTTACTGAAGGATCGAGGGACGGGTGACTCATATCTTCCAGCTCTGACAGTAACAGCCATATCTGACTTCATTATCTTCTCACCATCTTCATCGAAAGCCAAATCGTACAACTCACGTTTCTTCTGTTTCTTCTTCAGAACAATCTTGAACTTGCTGTCAGATTTGCGTTTTAATAGATCATCATTCATGTTATTGGAAACTGTCTTTGCTGACAAATCTTCAACAGAGTTATTTTGTGAAACTGATAGTGGTTCTATCAATATTTTCGAATCGGAAGCGTTTTCGTTCGCTGTCTGTTCTTTCTTCTTCATTATGGAGTTTGCAGCGATAGAGGTCGTTCGATTCAATTTCTTCTTCAATATGTTGTTCTTCATTTCGTAATATTTCTTCATTTTTTCCATGTAGTTTTGGTAATTAACCGGAAGTAAACCATTCTGAGCTGGTCTCAGGATATCAGAATTCGAAAAGTTCTTCACATAATTCATTGGTTCAACTTGATGTAGAATGGGAAATGATGTCACATGTGAGGGTTTCACAGATACCTCTCGTTCTCTGATTTCCTGTAATTTTTGTTGGAAATCATAGATGTCAGGTAGCAAGAGAGCCTGGTTCCCACTCGATGCATCTTTTGAATCAAGATCTGTCTTCTTTCTTCTACAAATATCTTTGAGCACAACGTGCCTTTCATCTCTCAACTTCCTCAGCTGAATCAAATACTTCTCCCTATCAACCCTCAATCTTTGTAAATATTTCTCTCTGATCGCCTTCATCCTCTGTTTCCTCAATGGAAAATCTTTCTCACTCTCCCTCATTTCATGGAGCTCATTTCTGAATTTCTCTTTGATTTCTTGAATCTTCAGACGATGTTTTTGTCCAGCAGATTCCCATTTATTATCGAGTTCTTCGAATCTCCTTTCACATTCACTTTTACCATTTTCTGTATTCAAGCGTGAAACAACTGGAATTTTGTTCAATATTGTATCCAAATCACTATCAGTGTCAATCTTGGCAACGGAAATTGGGAAAGGAATACTTTGGGTGGAATGATTAGGGTTATTCGAGTTGGATAATGCCATATCGAGAGCTTTCTTGGGTTTTTTAACCTTCTTGATCTTTTTGTTCGATTTCCTATCAGTGAGTTTCTTACTGATTTCTAGTCCAACTTCATTCTCTTCTGTTCTCGCTTTTTTCACAATAGGTTTCTCCGAAGTATCTTTCGAATCTGAAGCCAGGCTAGTTTTCTTTTCTAGTTGCTTAACCAATTTGATTAGACAAATATCTTGCATGAGAGTGCACAAAAATAGCTGAAAGTTTGGAGCCATCAATACTCCCCTCAGTTCCTTCATCAATGACATCGAAATATTCTGTAAACCTAAATTAGAGTATTTGAGTTTTTGGGATTTTGCTTGGAACTCAGTCTTCACAGAATCATCTGGCGTGGGTGTCGACAAATACGGATTGAACTCATCCTCGCCTCCAAAAGCTTCACCGATTTCTTCATTGATGTAACACATATCATCATCTGATAAGCTATCACTTTCTGTAATGTTTTTATGGTAGTTCATATTCATATTATTGATTATGTTGATAGAGTCGAGTAACTCCGCTGTTTTGTTGATATCTGCTTCAACTACTCTTGAATTCACGGTTGTGAACATATTATTATTCGTGTTAGTACTCCTAGTTATTTTTTCCACATCATCATTAGGTAAAAAGAAGCAAAGTGCAGTAAGAACTGTGACAGTTAGGATAGAACCAGCAACTGCCATAACACTGAGAGGATCTGCTTTGAATCGTCTGTTTCTGTGTTTAGATTTAGTTTTGCTATGTTTCTTACTATTCAACTTAGCCTTGGCTCCTACTCCTGGATACTGAGAATCAATCGGTCTCTCAACATGGGTCAGTTCATCTTCAACTTCAAATGTTACCTGATTGTCAGGAATCGTGATGAAAGTATCCTCTATATCGTTTACTGCCTCGCAAGATTCTTTGTGTTGATTCTGAATCTCATCATCTCTTACATCAATGAGAGTATCGAGTAAACTGGTTTTGGAATCGTTTGATCCGTCTATGACATCCCATGAAGAACTGGAACTGACGTCTGATACACTCTTGCTCAGATTTGGATCACTCATAGTAATTTGGATAGGTTTTTTGTTAACTGAGAATTTTGATTGAGAGTTCCGAAATGTTTGATGATGACGTAAGTCAAACTTTCCGTGAAAGCATGGCAATTATCGGAATACAGTATGTTCACAAAATGAACACTGAATCAAGATCATGATAATACTTCCAAATATGATTTTGTGGTTGATAATGGTACTGAACAATCGATACTGAATGTATCTTTCCTTAATAATGCGATGGACAACCGTTTAATTTGATAGAAGATCATAGCGATACTTATTTCGATTTCGATTATATTCACATATCTATTTGAAAGAACGAGGAAATGAATGAATGAATGAATGGATGAATCAATGGATGAATCAACTTGGTTAGATCAAGTCAAACTCTCGAATATCATTCAAATGACTATCTAGATTCACTTACTGATAGATATAACAGAGCCATATCGGAAATCATTGGATCGGTTTTATATCGGATGAATCGGATAATAAATATATGAGATGAAATATTCATATAAAATGATACATTTTCTGATTGGTAATTCTTATTGATGAAAAGGAATTCGGACGACGCAAGTCTTTCTACTGATTCGTTCTTTAGTCGATTCCTTTCTGCTCAGATCAGTGGAAAGTTTTGACATTTTTTGATGAATCCTTGACCTCGGCTCATGTTGATTTGTTGCATCATGAAAATTTAGGAAGGACAATGTAATTACTAAATTCATGATCTATTCTGGTCATATTTCATAAATTCTCTCACCTTATCTGGTGAATTTTGGTCTCTGGGTGATAATGGAGGGGAAGAACAATTGCCTAATGTTGGTACTCCCAATTCGTATATATTCAACATATGCGCTGCCTGCGCATGCACCATCAGGTCCCATGCATTCGGGAAAGCATCCTTACACTGAACACATAGAAGAGAAGCTGATGAATGGTCGTCCGAAGATGATTCTAAAAAATAAATAGAAGATATCAGTCACAAAATCAATTGAGAGTTGTGAATTTGTGAGCATCAGAATGAGATCTGAAACCAACGAGGTATCAGTTCCAGAATACAGTAAATTGAAATTCACCACCTTGACTGCTGGCAAGCATTTTTGTCTTTTGCATGAAGAAAGCTTCTGTGAGTCGCTGAGTCATGAGGAATTACATTGAAAGTCAGAGATGAACTAACGGAACATTATCAAGCCTAAAGTCACCACTGAAAATGAATACCACAAGTTATCGTGAAATTGCGTGGAACGCCTTCTACTCTTCATGAACACAGATGGGTGGATTCAGAGCTCTTGCACATTGTGTTATCATTCATGAATTCAGGATGGATGTTGAACCTTCGAAGAAGTTTGGCAGCATCATGCATAGAAGAAATCATCTTTGATTCCATCGAGTGAGAGTATCAGTCTTGTAGGCCTATTCCAACATCACTCCACATGGAGTTCATTCTTTCTCATTATTTCTCTATGGAGAGTTTTTCAACGATTGGTTCCTGCTCACTCACTCCTCATCATGAGTATACCCGATTGAGTGCCCTGGGACGAACATGATTGATTTGGCTTATTTTGAGAGGACTCAACAGACACTCCGAGATGATGAAGAGAAAATAACCACCATCTCTTAACGCTTTATGTCTCACTATTCAAATTCGAAATGAGCCAAGATTATTTAATCTCTTTCGACTGGAATCATTAGCTCTCTTTCTGAGCATCATCTCATCTAAGCGTCAGAGGAAGTTGATCTCAAACAATGATCACAGTTTTATGAACTTTATACCACGCCACAACGACTATAGTAATGGAGACATCATGAAAAATACATGTATTGGGGAGAAATTGTTCCAAACATTGATGTCAACATTACCGCAACAGTGTTCATTCCAATGTGTGGATATACAATATTGTAACCTTTTGGGACGGTTCCTTTGATAGTTGGATTTTCGATAATTACGGTCGGTTGGCTACAAAGGAATTCTTCACTCGGTATGGCTACTCTTCAGTACTCTTTACGGCTTCAATATAGTTGACTATATCGTGCGTACTTGGAATCAATACCTGTATGAGCTAGGATATCCTCATCTAGAACTTGGATCTAGTTAGAAGTTTCGTAATGAATTTATTCGAGGTGGAAGGATATCGTAACAAAATGTAATAAAAAAAAGTCATCTGAATGACTTTGGTTTGAGAGATAAGTAAAGGAGTATGGTTAGCCAAACAAAACCCCTTTGAATGACGCTCTGGTAATAAAATGGGGTAAAGATATCTCACGAATTAGTTTCAGGAAAATTCAGGGAGACGCAGGTGACAGTTACGTAAGCGAAGCCGGTGAACAGACAGGAGCTTAAGACTAAATGAACTCACTGGATTTATTCGTGTCGCATCTACAGGTGAAACGCAATTTGCAGTACGTTTTTTTGTGCTCTAGTAGATCGTTCAGCTCCGAGAAAAGCTCCCTGCAGTTGCCACAAATCAGAATATCTTGATTACCTGAAATAAAAGTGACACATTATTGAATCGATCGCATTGTTTTTTTTTTGGATTTGATTCAAATACTTCCAGAGGAAAATAAAACATCGAAGGAAGTGAATAGTGTTTCCATATCTAGAACAGTTCATTCAGAAGGAGTCTTCTCACCTTAATTCCATGAAGTTCATTGAACATGTACCCACCTATCATAAGGTAGGTAATCAACCTGGAAATTGAGTATGGAAAGCAGGAGAATTCACTTCAGAGAGGCTTGAATTGTTGAGTGAAGTGTTACTTGATGATATATGCTGATGTTCTTAGGAATAATTGTCGGGACTCCTCGAATCCATATGGAAATATGAGACCTGGAATTCTCAAGTATTGTATGAACGTGAGCTGGAGTAGGATAAAAGTCTTTCCGTTGTGACTTATCCTGCTGTGATTCTTCCTGTGATATTCTTTCTGTGATATTTCTTCCTTCACATTTGCTATAATAATTTGGCATATTTATCAAAGAATTGTAATGATATCTGGAATATAAGAAACCTCCATTCTCCAAATTATTCGTGCAGGAGGGCGCAAAAATAATGCATTCAACGTGTCCATCGAGAAACAATTCAAGAAATTTCTTTGTTCACATTTTTGTCATTTGTACTGATTGACTGCTTGATCATTTCCAGAGTGGTTCGAAAGATACAGCCGCTGACCTCAGTAGGAAACCCGATATATCTACTGTATAATATACTTTTGAACCTATACAGTACACTTATACAGGGTGTCCAATAATTAGCCTGCCAAACTCCACCAGCGACTTCTACGACCGAAAATAGATAGAAAAGTTCGAATGAACATAGGTCTCAAAATGGCTCCTAAGGGAGCTACGGCCACCTTAAAGGGGGCTTCTGGAGATGGTATTTCCTGACTATTTCCGAAACGCCATGAGATGGAATGATGAAATTTGGTACAAGAACTAAACTTTTCATGCTTGATGCAGTGGAGACAGAATGATTTCAAAATTTGATTCATGAGTATTGAAACAGGGTGGAGCTGCTCTGAATATCACCCTAATTTATCAGCCTGATTTTTTTTTAGATAATTTTTTCGATGTTTCGGTCTCGGATCATGAATATCTGAACATTTTTACAGAAAGAAGGTACTCTTGTTCCATGTTGATTAGATGAACCATTTCCGAGTAAAATCGATTCATGAATATCAATGAATCTCAAGAATAACGCACAATATTGCAATATCACTTCGTGGTGGCTATGGCAATACTAATCAATACATTATACGTGAAGAACGCTCTTATTCCATGATGTCCTCGATATGAATATGTGAAATCTTATCAATGGTCACATAAATTGTTCGAATAAATTGTTATCAATGCATAATCTCGCTCGACGACTTATTGCGCTTGTGGCTCTCAGAATTTGAAAGCGATTTCCTCTGAGTTCATTTGCTGCCAACTCTATTCGTTGAAATTATTTTTCAAGTGTATTCACCTCAGTTTTATAAACCAACTCTTTCATATGACCCCATGAATAATAATCTAGAGGGTTCAGGTCCGGTGAACGTGGTGGCCAAAGAATGGGACCGTTACGGCCTATCCACCTTCCAGGAAAATTCTCACCCCGTCGTGTTGGTTATACATATTTTGCCGTACATTGAGAGTCACATCTTCGAAAAGTATGCCTAGGTTATTCTGAAGAAAGTTATGATACATACATACAAGTTCATTTTTTTGTACTCAAAGTGAACTGTCTGAGTATTGGAAGGCGTGAAAAATGATTATTGAGTTCACGAGAGAATTCTAAAACAGCGGCTGACTGATTTCCGATCTAGACTTTTCAGTGACTGTAACATTTTTATACTCTTGAGAACTATCCTTCGAGAACAATGAGGACATTGACTTATTCGCTTTTGTGTGAAGACAGTGAACGCCATAACTATCAAGACCATTTATTTTATGGCAAACCGAAGCATTGCCGTACAATGTTGCTGGGACATATCTAATGCCACTATACAACCTCCAGATAACTGTGGTTCTGTATAATTTGAGAGGAGAACAGTCTCCGTGGAAATTCTCTTTCCCTTCATATATAAGCCAACCAGCATAATAGCCACTCTATATTTATCTCAATTGAATTTAATATTCAGAATGGTCGCGAATGTTTCGTCATGAGTATAACGTACACTCGGTGGCATTATAATTACATTTTCTAGGGAAGTTTACGTTACTAATACGTGAGGAAGGTTTTTGCGATTCTGAACATTAATTGGAAACCATCAACGATGTTTGATGAGGAACGATTCATTTGGCTTCAAATGGATTATTATACTCAGTTACAGCAGTTATCGATGTAGTCATAATATAATACATCTTTTTCTACGAAAATGAATACAACAACTATCACGAATCAAGGTCATCATTCAGACTCCGATATGCAGAACATATTATTCGACACTCTTGCTGTTGATGTGAGTCAGTACTTGAACTAACACAATTCACTACAACAACGTTTCTAAGAGTGATGACGTTGAAAAATACCTACCAACGATACTTACAGCACTTGCACTTGATTTGCAAGTACTCTTTGAAATATCTATCGTCGTGGCAGATTTTTATGACTTTTTTCTGATTTCAACTACGTCTTCTTCTGATTGAGATATTTCCATATGGATTCGTTGGATCATTTTTTCTCTTCGATCATTTTCATATAATATAAGGTGTTTTGGAGTTGGGCGTAGATGATTAGATAGACAAAATAATCAAGATTGGTCTCAGTTTGCGCGTGACGTTACTGCAATTAAATCACACATAAAATTGAAGATCTATAATCTGTCAATAATATTGAAATGTATGCTCTTTCTGATCGCTGACGATTCTTTGTGACTTGAAGGCAGAAAATTTTCCAATTGTAAAATCATTCTTATCTCCAGGAACTTGATAGTTTCCTGTTGCTATGTCATTTTGGTCACGGAATGATTCCATCTACTATCTCATCATATCTACTATTCATCCAACATAGGAGAGATTCATTGCGTTAAAAATCTATATATTGAAACAATGTTGACAGAAATGTATATTCCTGATGTATTATATTCAGTACAATCTTGATGAACTTTTTATTTAGCTTGTCTTCTTCGAGTGTAAACAGAACACATTCTGATTGTTTACACTCTGAATCTACATATCTTGCGAAGACACCAGGTTTTTCCATCTCTGTTTATCTTTTCATCTAGAAAACCGAACTCTTTCATCAAACTAATTGAAATCATGGTGAACCGTCAGTCTATCATATTACCAGTGGTAGCCACTCTCAGCTTCCACGTCCCTGAATCAACCGCGTGTTGAAATTGATTGAGACTGTACTGAATATGTTGAAATTCTCATCAATTAATTGATATAGTAGGTATTGGAATCAGAAACATCTTATTGTGATATTTCTGATATCTGGTTACCAACAGAAATGCGAAGGGATGTTATATATTCATGCGATCTTTGAAGATCCAAAGGACTTTCGAAGTAACATTTATTCGCATAAGAGGACATAGCCTTTCATCATCCTATAATGTCCAATATTCATATCTACCCAAAGAATTTCCAACATTATTGTTCTCAAATCGAATCGAAAAATCTTGGGATCGAATTTCTGTTTCAAAAAATTGGAGGTTAAATAGCCGTAATAAGTATATGGGATGATGAGTGGATCTAAATTCATTTCGTTCAGAATGAATCAAGCGTTCCGAAATGCGTTTTGTGATGACAATATATCCATGAGAGAAAATTGACCTGACATGGTCATCAAGTGATCGTTTGTTATTACGAATTTGAAATTATTGATAGTCGTTAGATGAGTGTCATTTCAGGGACATCGTGATTATTTTCCATTATCGAACACGTTGGGCACCATTTATGTGAACTTCAGTATTTTCCTCATTTTCCTATGCTTCGGCCTTCGACTATGAGAGAATCTTGTCCATGTTCAAGTGGTTGATCACCTGCATTAAATACTCCTTCGAAGTTGTGAATGGGAACAAAGGATTGGGATAATTTGAGGAGTTTTTTGGTTTCAATTCGATTGATATTGTTTCGAACAAATCCATAACCTCATCCGAAGGTCTCATGTTAACATGGATACTGACTTGTGACAAAATGATTCGAAAAAGGACTGAACTCTGAATGACTGTAGATATCATATATCCTGTAGCTTGTTCACTTCTATTTATGTGACCATTGTTTTCAGCACGTTACCGTTGTAACGGATGATGAATCAGCAGCAGTTTCCTATATCTGTATCTTGTAAATCATATCCTGCACAATTCAGTCAATGAATAATGAAGGAGCTGAAATCAGTACAATCTCATTCCTTGATAATTAAAATAGTCATTCCATCTGGACTGTATTCTTTTAGGAATCCGCAATAAAGTTAAATTTTCCATTTTTTCTCTCGATGACGGAAACACCTTCTTTTTGCAGAACTGTGCTCTCACGAGCCTTCATGCTCGATAATATGCGTGTAGCACTTCATTTCAGAACTGATTCCACAGCCGATTAGGAATAGATATGAAAACAAACTTGATATACTCACTATAAACTTTGAGTTGATCTAAGGGTGGTACTGGCGTGGTTTTCGGACTCTGGTTATTCTTTCCATTTCTTGTTGTCATTAACCGCTGTCTCTTCAGTGGTGGAGCTATCCGGTTGGGAGCTACGTGAAAAGCGGTCGAAGCATAGTAACTGAAAAAAAGTGAAATGTCAATAATTGGTTTCTGAATATTTATATGAACGAAGTGGATTTGCATACAGTATATCGTCGAAAAAGAATTGAAAATATATTTTCGATGGGAACTTTAATCTTCTGAATTGAGCATCGAAATGAACAGTATTTTGAGAAGGCTACTACATGAAATCATCAAATTTGTTTTTGCAAATTGCACCCACGCATTTCTCTCCTTCATTTCATACCATTCATTTCGTTGAATACTCATTCCTATGAAAATATCTGGAACAAACTTGATGATATAGTTTGAGGAAATGAAAGATAGGCATAATTTCTAGTGGGTTATTGACAGCTAGTTGATTTTGGTATTTCCATAAGATTCATCAGATTCAGTTTACTTCTAACAATATTTCTGTCCCTGGGTTATGGCTTATTCGTATTCTCAATTCGTATTCTAACAATTTATGCTCATTCCTCCACATCATATCTTGTTTTGAAATAATTTCGATCATTCGATAGTTGCCCATTTGGAGAAGAAGTAATGTACTCATTCCCTTCCTTCGAATCAAATTCATTTTTCGAATTATTGATTGTTTCACTTCATCATACGACTAGAGATACAAGATGCTGCTTGATCAGATGCTCATAACTTCAGTCTGAGATATTCAAGTAATCAATATGTTCTCATGAATGAAATCTACAAGAACAACTACCCAAACACAGTGAATTTCGACAGGAAATTACCATAACTGGAAAAGTTGAGGAAGGGTTCAAAATATACCGTGTACATATCTGATCAAGGAATCAATCGTCACTAATATTCTGAAGAACGTCGATGCAAATAACCATTTGGAATATTAACGGATCCGTCGAACGATGAATGGAAGGGATATCGTTTTCTAAAATGTTGAGACAAACTTCGGGGAAAAAATTATATAGTCTACTCGTTTGGATCCATGATAATACGTAACTCTACATGGAAGAGCACGGTGACTTCATATCAACATATTCATCAGTGTGATTTTCATGAATCATACGGTGAATATTGAACAAGATATCAGTGAATATTTACGTATTTTATTCGCTCTATATTCCATGTGGTTGACAATATTCGTTCGATTGATTCATGTATTTCCGAACGCAAATTTGCCTACATATCGTCATAGTAAATCAACTCGGTATGGAGAACATCATGTTGAACATGCATGTGAACCTCGATAAATTACGGAATGGCATGTTTGATCGCGAAACAGTTAACACTCTCGTTCGTTGTATCAAATTTTCATGTTCAATTTCGATCCACCCACTTCATCATAGGTTCATATAAGTGTTTCATCCATAATTATAAGAAACGAATCTCTCAATTCCATTCACAATAGGGTGACTCAGATATTCGAGGTATGATATATTCTAATGGAGAGTTTTCGTAATATCGATCGTCAATTATCATTTCTTATTGACTATTTCGTTCTTATATGCCAAGATGAAATCAATTAGCACTCAGATGAGGAAACTGAGAGCACAGGAAATTGGCGGTACCTATTTTCGATGCAGCGATCATACTTCGTTGAATAGGTAAAACGATTAATAGGTTTGTGTATTGGAATGTCTATTCTTATGACATTGAATATTATTATGATATTGTGAGCTCTCGGCTCGGAATCCATTGAATATACTCAAAGAAACTATTTTATTTACGAAATCGTTCAACGTGGGCCCAAACAATATTGAATGTATACTTCTCTGATATTCAGGTTTTTCACTCCTATTCTGTTTATTATTTAGTTATTTAGTCAAGAAATGATTTCACATTTATATTTCGTGAATTTCACATGTTCACCTTCATAGATATATTTATAATTCCTTTTCTCATACCATTGTAAAATTTTAATTTTTTCAACTCAATGATATTATAATTATTCTATTTTTCTCCATCCTCAGATGATAACATTGTACATTCTACATCTCAAATTTTATATTTTCACATCTTTTGATGTTTACATTCTCACATTTTTATGCTACCAACTTTTCATATATTTCATGAGCAACATATCGATCCACTTGCTGAACTTGATTGATTGATTGTACTGTTTTTTATACTAGGTTGATGGCAATTGAATCATTATGAATTTTCATGAATTTTTATTATTTTATGAATGTATAGTCAACGAGTGGTTTTTGTTACTTCGTTGCATTATGTATAGGCGTGTGCATACGTTTACGAATGATGTGTACGAATATTTCCATTTCTTGAGAATATCTCAGTCATATGTCATTCAACTGTACGTATCCATATTTCCACCTACATCATGTAATGAAACAAGACACGATAAATATTCTTTAGGCCAGGTTCATATGATTGAAGAGAAGAGAACTAGATGACGTTATTGAGGTTATCTTGAACCGAAAGCTACTGCTCACTTGTTTCCAGAAATTTTCCTTCCATGTGGTCAGGAAACGGTACTCAGAATTATTCAAGTTGATGATTCCACCCCATTCATAATATCAATTTGTGGCTATGATCATCGTTCATCTGGTCAAAGCCTTTTTATTTAGATTAGTCAATTTATTATGGATAGCATTCAGAGAACAATATTATTCCATTATGTTGAGTGGTGGTGATTGTGATGTTAGTTTGGTATTGTGCCCAGAAGTCAATTTCATAATTCGAACATTTCAATTGATTCTCTAGAGATATCGATTATCGACCGATACTTCTCATAGGAATGAAATCTATCATACAGTGAAGACATGAAGTTCTCTTTCCATTCATCGAATATATTGTCGCTGAATTTGGGTCGGTTAAACTCGAAAACTTCACGTGTAAATGGCAGCTCTGAGTGTGGTGGTGGTTAATTTTTCTGATTGACTGATAGAACCTTATTGAAATTTTGGAACAAAAAAAACAAAGACCAAGCCTTGCAGTATAGTCTAAGTAATATTTCATGATATTCCAAGAGTCTATACCAGGTGATTCATTCAACCTGAAATTATATCTGGAAAGATTCGTACAGAAAAAAAAAATTGAATTAAAACCTCAATATCTCCGAGGAGGACATTCGTTAGTACAGTCATACAGTACAGTATTAAGAAACTACGTAGGATTCGTTCGATATTCTTTTATTTTCGATTCGCGACAGATGGCAATGAATGGAACAGAGGTCAAAAGAAACAAAAAAACAGAAAAACACTTTTTCAGTACTCTCCGGGAGGTCATCCAGTGATTGACCTCTTTCCATACCCTATGGGAATTCAGTAGTAACGCATGCCTCTATGGAAATATTGAAGTTGCAATTCAGGAATTTTTGATAATGATTATTTTTTTAATAAACATAATCATAGGTTGGATGAATCACGTTCAACACTGTCCTGGAATGGATTGTTCCATATATTCGTCGAAACAGATTGCTGAAGCGAATAGTTATATTTTCTCTTTTTTGATTCAATGGTACTTCAAGAGCAGAATCCCTTCGACTAGATTGTTATTAACAAGCCCCAGTCAACTCCCCAACTATTTTTTAGCATATCCGAAAGCTCTTCACCTGTGAAGATGATAGATAGACGCCATCTCGAAGAATAAACTGAATCAGTTACTATCATGTCATTTTGAGTAGTTCACTTGAGTGTATCAATGCCAATCTAGTCAAAAGAAGTCGGCTATGAAATATCTGATCAACCGCAATTTTGTTTTAGATGAATATTTGTGTTGACGGTTGAAGGTTGACCTGAGAGAGGTTACTGTGTGAATACAGTGTTGAATTTATATATTATGGTGGAGAACAAGAATCTTGATACTATTATAGAGCATTGACAAGGATCATCGATCCAAGTGGAAATTCCACACAACGAAAGGTAGGCAGATAGTTGGAAGGTAGACAACATCAGACTGATTTCTTGATGTTCATCTTCGAATGGAAAGCACACGCTTTATCCATAGAACGAAATAAATGGACACACCATGATATATAATTACATTCTATTCCATTGAAGTGTTTTTAGAAAGACCATGATTATGCGGTAACGGTTGGTGAACGTTTGTTTTGACAGCTATCATCATGATGGAATGATTCAACAAAATCATTGTTGTGAACAATTTAGAAGATGGAAAGCTTCCAATTACTCTATATGTTGAAGTCTGCTGATACTCATCTATGAACCATTCACATAATGAATTTCATAATGATATCAATTATTTCGTCCAAACTCACCAAACCCAATATATAGTTGAATGAAGAGAATTATAATTGAGAAAGGTTGTAAGTTCGATATGAGGATTCGAGTCGATATAAGCGCCTCATTCATCAAAATTTTCCTGTATATTCGATACCTTTGCCTATATATATATATATATATATATATATATATATATATATATATATATATTCATATTATATATATATATATATTCATGAGGAAATGTACTCTCAGCTATGTATATTTCATAATTTCAATATTATCCTATCATTCTCCAGTGAAATTTGAAGTGAAAAGACTTTTTTCGCAGTTGTTTATAGGTGAGAGATTCGAATAATTAGGGGATTCTTTCAGAGCCATAGTTATATGCCTCCGAGATTGATAAACCTCAACACAAGTTATGGGCTGAGAATTGAAGTCAACATGGGAGTTCGAGGTATGAATCTTGAATTTAACACTATAAATTCAATGAGGTTGAGCTGATAATGAAAATCAGACGAATATTGTCGATTATATATAAAATATGTTCCTTCAGCATCGCATACACAATTCGTTGAAGAATGCAAAGATTCATTCAGTGTGTTGCCTTCATCAAATGATGCACAGAAAAAGTGGAATAAAAAAAAATTGGGAAATGCACGCCATTATTTATCCAGCAGAAACTTCGAAGACTGCCAATACGTGATGTGACAGTATATGTATATGTATGTGTAGGGTCACGATGTCATAAATTTGCACCTACCAAACGTCATGTCACTTTACAAATGAAAATCCATATCTAACCAGAAAGTAGTTGAAATCGGTTGGTGAACTTTCGACGTATTCACGAAAAAAACATTCCTAAACTTTGATACACGCATTGTAGAAGCTACACTGACACAATTATTTTCAGTCGTTCGACGAACTTTCCTAATGTATTCACGAAAACATTAGATTTCAATCATTTCCACGACGTAGAAGTTTGCGTAGAGATACTATCAATAATCACCAACAGATCACGAATGTAATATTTCGAAACGGTCGGCCAGGCGTTTTCGAATGAAACTACAGGTCACTGGTCAATCTGGAGCTTTTTCAAATATTAAAAACGTCACCCTGCCCTCAGTTCTTGAAACACGTTGCAATGACATCTCACTTCCTCGAACGAGGTTACTGATCGATGTCAATTCTCATTGATGTCATATTATCGAGGGATCATCGGATATCGACACCTGCTGAGTATGGAATAATCGTGATGATTCATCATTTAAAAATATACTATAATTCTCCTAGTTCTAAAATGGTCGAGGAATTGAGAATTATGACACGAATAACAAAACCATCCACCGCCATTCCAGCACTCATTCGTCAGTTCGGAAATTCGCCTCATTGCTGCTCATTTTCGAATTTCAAACTGTTGCGGCAATATGTTGCCTTCTGTAACTCACGAGTTGATTATTATAACACTTGTTATATGATATGAAATGCTATCCCTCGCAGGAATTCCCACTTTACTTACTCATTACAAAAATTACTATCAAGTCAACTTCTCTAGTTACAAAATCATGACTGACAACTATACAGTGTCAAACGATGAAGTTATCTCTAACTCTCCGTCTACGTCACTTCTGGTTGTATACTTTCACTCGAACGTTCGATAACTCTAATAAGATTACAATGCAATTAAAGTTCTAGGAGTTTTTTGCTAATTGAATTAACCTCTGGGATTGCTCATACTTTGAATTAATTAGGGTGCTTTTTCATGTCGTCCTCTGTTACGTAGGGATGCCTTGCTTCGAAAATGATTGTTGAAGCCTCGTCTTTGTGAGATCGTTCATGATTTCGGTCGACTAATTTTTTCGAAGGGGAACACTTAATTGCAGAAGCTCGAGTGGAACTAGGAACGCTTGATTCCAATCGAGAAGAGATTCTTTTTCATTCGACAGAACGGAAGATTTCTTCAATACGATGAATTTTTGCCAGAATCATTCCATGCATTGAATTTCGAAAAGTAAAATATGATTATGATGATGCTAGTGACAGCGGGTTTATATTTGAGTTTCGTAGAACCATGATGATTCGAATATATTTCTAGTGGTGAAGATACATCTTGGTGGAAAGGTATATCATTATTACCCAGGGACTAAAATAGAGCAAGAGGTTCCGTGGTTATGATATTCTTGGTGAATAAATGACTATTGATTTCCAATGCTACTTGCATGGAGGTATCATTGATTTGTGTCTCACAAAATCTTTGGTGGAATTGAGAGCCAGCTTGTTCACATGACTGAAAACTCGTCGACCAGATGCTATTCTGGTCCCCGAGTAATAATGATGTTCTTCACTACATTGTTTATGAATAACTATTAATCACCTATGCTACTCTTATGGAAGGGTGACATCGAATTGTGACTAACCGAATCTTCGTTTTGAGAACAGCTTGTTGACATGATTAAAAATTCCTTGATCGCATATATAATTGGTTTTAATCCCTCATAATTTTTTACACATCCTTCCGTGATCCAACCCTATTTGGTAGGAAGCAATTTTCCACCGTTCTCCATGATCGCAGAGCTGAGGATGATTAATACCGTCGGATTCTTGTACGATATTGATCATCTTATATATAATTCCTTCTGGATGCTCCCAATGGCGTCTCGTGAATCAAATTCATAAGGACATTAAATCACAGCGAACAGCCAGAATATGGTGTCTCCGGAGAATTCCAAAATCTCGAGATGCTCTAGTAGAAGATTAGGAATTACTGAGGATGTCTTGGAAATATAATATTCAATGATTTGGGACCTTTTTGGGTATTATCATTCTAGAGGAAACTTTACTACGGGTGGAATCGGTGAGAGCGTATAAAATAGTACATTACATAACGAGTGTTTCAAGTGTCATAGCTCACATGAGTAGGCATTTAGCACGGGCCAAGTAGCGGTGGTTTTGGCAACGGAATAATTGCAAGAAGTATGGTTTTCAACGAGTTGCATACAGTCTTTTTCCTATGACCACGACCATTTGAATCAATCAGCATTTCGAGTTTAACTTACTGTCCATTATCACCAGCATTGGCTTTGAGCGATCAATTGATGTATATATTTCTAATTTTTCACTGTTACCAAGATATTCTCGCCCTTGTCCATTCATTAACGCTTGAATCAAGGTGAATTCAGAGGTTAGGTTATGTCTCACAGTTCATTCGAGAAAATACCGTCATGGAAATTATTAAATTTAGAAAGAACGATTAATTCTTATATATTATGTTTATAGGTTTCTGCTTTATAGGATGTTGGGAAAGTTCTTGAATACCCAGGATGATTTGTTTTGATTTATATTCCGTAAAAATCTGCCTATCTCTGTCCTAAATCTATCGGACAAAGTTGACAGAATATTCATTTCCAATTATCAGAAGAAGTACATCATTTTCGGGATTGTCACGCTTTGTATCTCGGAACTGGGGCGAATGCAGAACTTATTTACTTACTCAAGTTACAACCTGTATAGAAGACGGTCCTGAAGTTTGTATGAAGATGCTAGAATATTTTGCACCTCTGACCATGAGGAGATTTGATGGTAGGAGTACTGAAAATTGATTGAAATCTCAATATTTGACTTTGATTTTGAAAATTTTGATGATGTATCCTCATATCATTTCATTTGACTTCACTAGCTCATAGGAAGAGAGATTTATTTTCAACATATGTGATAATTGGATATCTGGGATATCCAATATTGCAATACTCACCTGAATAGTTGCTACCCAACCACTGATGGGAACCTCCTGTTATGAAAAAATGAAAGAATGAACTGTCAAGAAATAATTTTCTCGTGGTAACTGTTCAAATTCATATGCAAATCGATTGTGCTCTCCTTCAGCCCTTCCGATTTGATTTAGCATATTTCCTGAACATGATCGTCAGTGATCGTGTGTTTTTTCGAGTTTTATGAATAAACTGTGCTCACCTTACCAATATGAAGTCAGAGTAATGAAAATCATTGAAGAGAACAACTATTGAAGAACCATATGCGAGACGAAATACTTCTCGAAGTTCTATTCCAGAGCAGGTAATTGGGTACATTTCCAATGGGTAGGCAGTGATAATAATTATCACTCAGAAACTCAGAAGGAACAGAGCCGGGAAATAGATGTTCACAAATTTCCCTAATTTCCAACTAAATATCCGAATTTAGTATAATGAACAGATCCCTCCGGAGATGCCATTTATGTATGAAGTGTTATAGGTAGTCGACCGATAACAAAATGATTAATTATGATCGCACAAGTCTGTACATTATCAGTAAGCTCTCATTCGATTAACATTCTGAAATTCTCGACACTCAGAAAGATGAGAGTCCATAAAAACCAACCGCGAAAGAAAACATAAAAATAAGGATGTAGATGTTTTGAAGCAGTCAGAACTTCTCATATCAACTTCCAGATGGTGTGGGAATGTTTCAAAAAATAATTGAATGAGCAAGGTGATAAAATCTATCTGATCCTCCCCAGGATTTGAAGTTAAAGGGCCATAAACGAACATTTTGATATGAAATGAAGCATCCTTGATTGGATGGGCATTAAGAACCCTCATCCTCAACCGAAATGAAATACTGCAACATGATTCCCGTGATGGCGAGAAATTCTCAGCGAACATCTCATGAAGCTGAGATTGAAGATAAGATAAGAAGATGAGAAACATTCCAGTATGGTCTGGCAGGATGTGAAAATATACATCACAGAATATTCAGATACATAAAAGGTACCAGCTGACAGTTGGTTGGATACATAATAATGATAATAATGATAAATATATTCATTAGAATACTGGATATGGATTGAAATACGTTAACGAATAAGTATGTAAGGCGATAAGTGTATCAACACTTGTTTCGCATAATGATGAAATGAAATATATCATTCATATATAAACAAATACCTATTGATATATACATATATGGATTTATAAATATACAAATATATTTATATATAAATATATAAATATATAAATATATGAATATATAAATATATAAATATATAAATATATAAATATATAAATATATAAATATATAAATTATTAAATATATAAATATATGAATATATGAATAAATGAAATCCGAAGAGAATTGGAGATAGAGGTGTTGCTATCAATACGGACCCGTCAGCAACGAATCCACCACAGCGCTAGTATCATCAATTGTAGCAACTTGTAGAAATTCCTGTAAGGCTTTGCTTCAGGAAAACTTGCCTCTGATTTGATATTCATCATCATATTATGATGTGACTGTGATCTTCATTGAGTTTGATATGAGCCTATAGGTAATAAATATAATGATTGATTTCAAAAATGAGATCTCATCTTTGCGATATTTATGGAATGTCTAGTTTGAGCTATGATCCCACCCATTTATCATCGCCCAAACACATCCTGCTGCTCCAGTGATTTTTTCCTGAGGTAAATTGATTTTGTTGATTTGTTATTTTGCTATTGTCATTTATTTTCTAGGTTGCTGAAGCAACCATCAGAAGCCGTTATAGGGGCTTTCTTAATCTTTCGACAACACGAAAGGAAATCCTATAATGTTCGAAGAACATCGTGCTAGTCAGCATAAAATTCCATACCTTTGCCGTTCCATTGATGAATGATGCTTGATAATGGAAATTTCGGCATGTTTCTAGCCTGCGTATGGATGTATGTATTGTGTGGGTAGAGTAGATGAGGATCTACAGTTTTTGCAAGTGGAATCCGAATCACTATGGCATTGGAGATAGTTCTATGTAGAACTTGCTGATAAACAATTGTACAGAGCATGAATAAACCAAAATTCATCTGGCCACATGTTCATGAACTCAATCAAATTACCAGTTTTCAATCCAATTATTGTGAACTCAACTCACATCCTTCTCCAATTCAGTGTTGAAATCCAGACCAGCAACGACACCGCGTATGCAAGTGATGATCTAGATATCTAGTAGATGAGATTCCTTGTTCATCGAATAAACTCAGGTGTTGACTAGGGTATGACATGAGCCAACCCCATCGGCGCCTTTTCGAAGTTCACTCCACCACTGAGCGAAGGGATGAGAAAAACCACAAGGAGACATCGGAATGCCATTTCGCCAGCTTCCCGACAGCCCCTCATTGTTAACTTGTCGACCGCGAGATATTTCCATCCCTTCGTGAAATATTTCGCGGCTTTCGTCTCCTTCTTCCTTATGGACATTTCATCGGGAGGTGGATAGAGATGAAATATGCAACGGTGCCAGGCAGTTTCACAGACACTCGGAGCTCTTTCAAGTCGAGAAAGTTACTTGACGACTGTTCCTGAACAATTCGGGACTGCATTAGAATGACAGATTTTGCAGAGATTCCGCAGGTTACAACTTGTTGAAAAAAACTGACAGGATAATTGATGAGAGTGATGATGATAATCTACTTCATTGATATAGGTGAAAAAATTACGTTAGATGAAGTAAAATAATGGTAAATTCAATTCAATTAATGCGATAATGATTACTTCCTTTTTGTCTGACCTGCGTTCAGGCCGAGAGTTATCATGCAGAGGATTAGTCCGAAGGAGACTCCTTTTATATTTTCATACTTCCAAAAATTCAAACATGGACAGAGCATGACATGAGCTGACATTAAGAATGAACTCTATCAATCCAATTTAGATTGCTGCTGTCTCAAAACTGTACACAAGTTGCATATAGTACTTCCCAGAAGTTAGGTCTGAATTCATATCGAATTCAGTTGTTGGTTCAGGGTAGCCCAGAAGAAGTTACAACAGTCTGTTTAATTTTTCCAAATGAAACACCTATTTTGTATTTCAATATTGACTTTCACTTCGAATTCTGAGTATTTAGTTGAGCTCGACCGCTACAATCACAATTACCTCAATAGGATTCATTTTTGAATCGAGCAAAATATTCCATTATGTGTTTGTCGTGTTTTTTCTCAATGTTGCTCACCATATACTTGCTGATCCCAGATCTATGTTTGTGCTTTGTCATGATGCATAATGTTGATTCTATATCCAGGTTGATAGAATCAACAGAATTCGTGTTCTATTGTATGACAATATCTCTCAGTCATTATCATCCTATATGTTTTTCAGAAAAACTACTACTATGTTTCAATCTCGATCAGTGAAGTTGAGTGATGTTTATGGAGTTGAGGGAGGAACTGCTTGAGTCGAGTCGAATGTGAGGTCATCAGGATATGGCAACAGGATTTAATTATATTTATAAGACCTATAGACGAGGAAGCCCCAAGCGTCAAAGAATCAGCAATATCACGTGGTGAATATTCCTGAACCGTAATTAGACGTGTTCGCTCTCCGTAAGGATTGCGGATAAGAAAAGGAATGAGATGAAATATTCCCAAAGTGTCAGAAACATTAAAATGAAAAAAGGAATTCGGACAAATTTGATTTCATTCTCCATGATAAAATAATCCACTTGAAGATTTGTCCCGCATCGGAAAAGAGGGGAGATCTTGAGGCTTGAGATCATTCGACATTCCATTAATGCATGTTCTATGTTGTTCTTCAAATGGGAGAGTGAGAGATTTTTAGTCTAACAGTCACTTTATTGATTATTAATTCAATTTAAATGTTTATATTTTTCATGAATGGTCTTGCTTCCGCAGCGAAAAAGATTGTCAATGTATCCACAACGTATCCACAATCCTCTTTCCATTTTGGTACCTTCCAAAGTTTTCTTATGTCACGAATAATATGAACTGGTTTATTTGATGATATGTAATAAAAAAAAACTTCCAAGAAAAATTCCAACACCTTCCTTCTCTACCAGAATTCCACCGGTGGCTAACACGATGTTCCTCGAACATTATAGGTTTCCCTTTCGTGTTGTCCGAAGATAAAGAAAAAATAGAAACTGCCTACTCGGAAAAGTACTGACTATGATAACTAAGCTCAACTGAGGACCTATGATAACTATTTCAAAATTCATATGGTTGAATGAATGGAATAACCAATATGGCCTAATAATAAGATTACACTTTCTTGTGTTTTTTTTTTCATATTTTTTTTCTCGTCCTCATTTGACATTATTATTTCATCCAATCGCTTTGGAAATATATTGAAGGAGCTTGAGTGACAACTCAAGAAATTGATATTTCTGGAATCATATGACCAGTTTTTGACTGATGTAGCTGAAATTCTATAGTATTCAGCTGTAGGATTATTTGCGTAGAGCTGAAGACGTTGATTTGATTACAGAGGTAGTGGCTTGAATTCGAATGGAAGAGAGCTTCAGAAATGAAGTATTCAATACTTATTTACAGAACTTTGGAGAGTACCATTAGGAAGGAGACATTGATAACTATCTACGATGAATAGGAAATATACCCAATTGGTCCTTCGAGTCGTCTTCCTCTGGTCAGGAAGCTCGACTACGCAAGTTTCTTGTGGGGATGAGAAGTTTTAAATATATTGGATTTCCATTCAGAGAAATTGTCATCAGGATGGCTTAGTTTTCCAGGAACGAATAGGAAAACCTGAAAGAAATCTTGTCGAAAATGTTCAGACTGAAGGACATACATGGATACAAATTCCGAGTACTGATGATGAAAGAAAATTATATCACATATATCATTCAATCATTTCATTACCCGAGTGTGGAGTACCATGGATATTTTGCTATTCCTCTGGATTTGCATGCATACAAAATATGTATTGGACTGTTATGCGACAGTATGTCACAAGCAAAACAAGTTACTACATTGATAGGAGGAAATATTAGGCCACTCAAAATGATAATGGATTTTGTTTAGTCCATTGATATTAGCATAAATGAAAGAATATATAAGATTTCGATATACTGAGATCATACGCACCAAAAGAAGACTCTTTTGAATCAAGAGAGTTCTTGAATTGTAAGTGTGAGCTCCACGCCCAAAAACCAACCCTATCACAAAGCATTCGAAGTGAAATCCGATCGAAATCACATCTGCCATGACGAAAACAGTCGACACCTGCATTCCGTTAGTACGAGGCCAGGGTTTCGAACATGTTTGAAATATTCCACATAATTGTTATAGTATTCATCTAGTATTATCAGTTCGGAACTTCTGGTATCGATCTGAAAATGATGAATAATCCATTCCATATAACGCCACTGTTTTGGATTTCAAGACTTCATCTTCCAATCCATTCGAGCTCATGTTCTGAACCAACATTGATTCCGTAGGACTTCCTTCGTGTACCAAACTGTAGTCGGTTGATTTATTATACAATCATCAGTTGGTTATGTCTTTAGCTGTTCAGTTCAGCTGCAGGAGGACCTTACTAAATGACTCCATTATTGTGAGTACAAGATTAATGTTTTATTTCAATTCCAGTACTATTGACTGTAATGTCGAATGGATATTGTATTTATGTTTGACTATGCTTCCCTCTCCTTGTAATTATTGTTGAAGCCCTGTGGACATCATCTATCTGATGGGGTTGTTATCGATGGGAAAAGGAAACTGTACAACATAATCTCATCAAACGGTTCGCACTCATTCAATTCTGTCCTTATCACCTCGCCACCTACTATGTATGGCTCCTTCAACAAGGAAAATATGCATGCATATAAGCAGATACGGCGAAATCGTGTTTGGCGTCCCCAGTGACCGCATCCGCTTGAATGTGACACTCAATTCTCACAGATGCGTCACCGAAGTGGATTCCAAATGGAATTGTCGACGGGACCGTGTCTGCGATTCAACTGGAATGAAGGCGACCAGCAGAAAAACCTTTCAGCAGTGGATAACGGATCAAACGAACGTGAATATCGATAAATGATGTCCTATGTGTGAGAACGCCTGATTCTTAGCACTTCCTTTCTGTTGAAAGGCGGCGGGTCTCGATTTGTTAACATTTCCTACCCCAGACCTCGAGAGTGAGACTTTTATGTTCGCAACAAGGAGGCAATAAGGATCCAAAGAAACTCGAAATATCTCAGGGTTGATAACCCCTTGTAACTTTTCTTCTTCAACACCTTAGTTGTAGTTATAATTAAAGTTTATTATTGTTATTATTATATATATACGTTAATGTGTGTGTGTCTATGTATGTGATTATTGTGTGTATGTATGTACTGAGTATAATTTTAATAGTTATGGGATTATCGAGGCGATTTGATGGACACAGATAGTGCACCACGCGCGGAATCGTTTCCTTGTGGTTGTCTGTGTTTATTCACCGCGTCGGTATTCACATATCTTTTGTACATAGTACTGAACCCCTAATACATCACACACAAGCTATTGTAGCTTCTGTGATATATTTTTTTTTTTCTTCTTCTACGTTTATTTTAAATCTTCATACTTCTGTTTTCATGTCTCATTTTATTGTATTTGGAAAATTTATGAAATAAAAATTATTATATGTTTGTCCAAATCATAAAGAAAACACATTTGTTCCATGTTACACACCACTTGTTATTATGATTATAATCTTTAATTATTAGTTATTAAGTATTTATCTTGTACCTTAGTATATGTTTGTTTGAATATTTTATTACTTTTTCAAATTATTGATTACATTCAATCTAGCTACTTGCACTCAAGCCCTACGCACAGACTTGTTCTACTGTAGGGTTTTCAATTTATTCCCTCCTCCTTTTATTGTATTCCACTTATATGTAATGTAATTCAAGGGGCGTTGTGTGAATAAATTATTATTATTATTATTATTATTATATATTCTAGTATGTAATGATACTCCAACATAACTCATCATGGTAAATGTTCCATTCCTATTATAGGATGCAACTAGAAGTCCTGCTATGCCTATATACAAATTGATTTGAATTATTCCTTGATAAGGGTACGAGTACTTCAGCACCATCGTCTTCTATCACCAACGCGATAAAAGTTTTCATTAGGCTTTCCATTGGAGAAGTTAGAACTTATCCATTTTTACATTCTTTCATCTTGTCAATAACGACCCAGAGAAAGGAATATGTGGTAGTGCTTGGACATAATGTCCGGGAGTGCGGTAAATCGATGCAGTCAGACATAACTGTGTGGAATGTATACTTCATTTTGATTTTTTAATCTTGCTGGTAACATTATTCCAGTGTTCTGAATATAGATGCAAGTCACGGGCTTGTACTCGAAGAAATTCTGTATGTACCCAACTTGTCATATCTCTCATCATCCATGTCATATAATCTTCTGTGGCTTGGCTCTCTTCTGAAGCTTTTCTGGCAACCAGACATGATATTTCCATGATTTTCCTGAAGCATAGAGTTGTTTTCCTACTGAAGTTTAAGAGCACTGAAGTTGCTATTTCAGACAACTCCGTTTTCATAAGCTTTCTGGATTCTTCCATATTCATTGTAGGGTGATGAGGTTTGAATCTCTCCAACCAATTTCTGGTGGTATAGTAAGGTCACCTTCTTCCGTTGTTGCGCATATTATGTTGCACTTCTTCAGTTGATTTCCGTATTTCTCCATAAGGAATCTTTCAAATGGTTGTACTACTCAAAATCCAGTTTTGTCAAATAATGTTGTAACAGGACATTACCACTCGATTCATATATAGACTTTTTCAAAGAAGTCCAAACATTCGGAGTAATGTAATGGCTCGAGAGAGAGGGCTGTAATAGTTGACAACCTGATATTTTCTACGGCCAAGCTTTTCATTGCATCAAAATCAGTTCATCAACTGATGGATTCAGAAATGGTTGATTCTCATAAGTGAAACGCAATCCTTGACTGTAGGAGTATTTCCTTTCGGCTAGACATCATACTGATATCTAGAAACGTCTTCTATATGTTATTATTAAAGAACGATTCCAGTGCAGAAGTCTCCATACATGATTCATGTCGAAATGAGTTGGAATCGACCCCTCAACAGATTCCTAACAGTTGTGAGTTTCTAACGACGTGAATTGCCTTCTGTTAATGCAAATTATGCACATTCTGCTTGGACCCAATGCCAAGAAGGCTATGGGGCCAGACGGAATACCACCTATTGTTCCCAAGAAATGTGCCCCAGAACTAACAGTTTTTCGCAGGTTGGCCACCATTCACCATCAAACACGGTGTATTTCCATCTAATCAGAAGATAGGTAGAGTCCATCCGATTTCAAATAAGGCAAGGAAACCATATATATCTAACAACTATAGAGGGATTGTACTACTATCTGTGATCTCTGGAGTGATGATAAGTATTGAACATCGAGCTCATGCCATACATGATGATCTCGGAGAACCGTGAACTACCGGCAATATGGCTTTTGTGACAGAACTCAACAAGAGATCTGCTTGCCTACGTGACATATGAGTGGCAGGTATTATTCGAGAAACTCTGGCTGTAGCAATTGATATCTGGGAAGCATTTGACCAATGCCTCCTAGTGAAACTCTCGTCATATTCATGTTTTGCCGCCCCATCTATGTAGTATACTTCATTCCGCCTTCTCTAGAGCCACTAAATCATCAAATTTGGCCAAAAGTGTGATCTGGTGACAGGTCGATGCTTATTTGAATGATGATCTGGCAAGAATTCTGTGATGGGGATCTGAAGATCTAGCGAAGTTCAATGCAACAAAAACTGTATCTTCACCAGGAAGGCATATCACAAAATGTCCATCATGATCATATTTGGTACCGCTGTTCCTATGAAGTCGTGAATATCTATGATCGGTATCCCCACCAACAGCGCTTCTTCATGGGACGATCATGTGAGATCCATGGCAAGAACTGCTGCACGAAAACTTCGCTTCCAGTCCCGTGCGAAAAGATACTTTGCCTCCCATCAACTGCTCATGATCTACAAATCGCAAATTCGATATGTCCAGAAGTATTGCTCACATGTTTGGAGTTCACCCCTCAATATACGCTGAAGCTCTCAGATCATAGTCAGGTGAGAGCTGTTGGCCTCTTCGTGCTCGTGATCTTTGCCCAACGGAAATATCGTCTATTATGCCGCAACGACCGATTCCAAGTAGACCAACTAGATGAATTCAGGTTGATCATCTCTACATTGTACGATAGAACGGCAAAGTCATGGAATCATTTGCCCAGATGAGTCTCTCCTGATGCTCACAACATCCAAACTATCGAGTAGAAATTTCAATTACTTCCTTCTTTTCCAAAATTCCAGCGCTGGCTAGCACAATGTTCCTCGGACGTCATTATTCATCATACATTGATAAATTCATGGAACATGAGTGTCTAGTGGAGAAATATTAGCGTGATTGCAAAAACAAAATTCACTATTGGTGGAGACCTCAACTGGAATAAATTCGCTAGCTGGGAGGAGAAAGATTTTTTTGAAAATTCCCGCTAAAAGTCAACGTTTCAATACATCCATCTACCTTTTGCAAGAAGAATATTCACCTTCCTGTTAGCGAATTGATCTCAGTCGAGGTCCTCACCCTTCATACATATACTATGTACATGGTCTATACACCAATGAGAATTTATAAATTTGCAAATATATTCCATCATGAGGAGAATCTCTCTTGCTGAGAACCAAATCGAATAAAATTCATCGTCTAAATATCATGAATTACCACCTATTGCAATATTGTGACTGAGAACGAAGTACCTCGTAAAAATAAAGGTTCCATTAAAATCTGAGCTGCAAACAGAAATAGTGTTACGTTAATCGTTCCAGTCCATTACTTGGGAATAATTACTACAGTAATCAGGTACAACAGTAAAATAACGCCAAATTGAGCAAAAAAGAATTATCTCGTGAGTAGTTCACCTTCTCTGGCAGTATATGAATGGTTAGGAGAGTGAAATAATGGGGGTGAAATAATGGAGGAGAAAACGTTGGTCGTATGGAAACTTCGCGAACCAAACATTGATACCTACTCCATTTCGAGCTATCCTGTACTGGCTTGGATGTCATCTGAATATAAACCGATTCGAAGGTCTTGAAGGTTGAGGCAAATGAGTTCCCATGGGAACTCATCAAGTTAGCTAAGTATCATGTTTCCTGTCAGTTCATGCCGAAGAGATTCATATCTCAACTGAATAATAGATGTATATTCCATCAATTCCTACCGATAATATCCATCACTTGCAACAGTTGAATCGAGTAGTCGAAGATATATTATATATAGTTCAATTTGAAGAGGAGTGCTCAGTAAATGGAAAAGTCATGAGGATTTTGAAAATTAGAAATCAAATTATCACAAGAGCGAAACGAATATGGAGACATGTAGAAAATGATTTCAATTTATATTGACATCTCATACGCCTCAACATCAATGCTATCAAAACGAAGAGAATCCAGTGTTCTGGATCTTGACAGGCGCAAGAAAATGTAACCGACTATGTCCTGCAGATGTGCAAATTTTTATCATTCTCAACATGGTATGGATTGAAGGGCCATCTGGGCGCCATCTGAACGTCAAAAGTGTTGCATGTGATGAAACATTTTGGAATTCAACTGAATCGATGAATGAGAATTTGAAATGATGAAATCCACTGATGAGACTTCTAAGAGCGGAAACAACCGGCCTGACAATTTCACCATCTCTGATTCTCTTCCAGTCTTATCTTCCTCATGGAAATGAAGATATTGAACAATTTCAGGTCAGGTGAATCATTATACTTGTTTCTAGGACTGTAGGTATAGCCCTGCGTTGTTGAGATTTTTGTTTTGTTCATTCTTTCTCGAGAATATTATCAAACTATTCCCAATTGGTGTGTTCCCAATGAAACGTACTTTACCAAAACGACACAGAATAGCTCTTAGCCAGACTTCGAAGGAAACAGCAGGAACAGCAGCAATTCGAAATCAAATCGTTTCCATTTCTCAATAGGGTTGAAGAATCTTCTGGTTTTCCATTTCTCGCTATGAGCTCACCCACTGCAAGATATTCATTGACATCAGCCATTCAGATACATTGTACTTCTGGTCTCATATTCATTCGATGATTCTCATACTTTTTGTATGGATATACAAATAGTTTTATCAATGTCATCAATTTGCGAAACGAGCAGAAATAAATGCGAGTTTGCAGTTGGATGGGGAGATATCTAATTCTCATCTGGAATAGACCAGAGATCATGACACATTCACCGAAGAGACTTGAGAATAATTGTATTCCAGCTCGAGTACATTGGATACAAGGGTTCACCTCATGCTACGCGTTACTCAAGAAAATCTGTTATTCTGGCTTAGCATATTTCGGACTGCACCCCTCAAATATCGATTATATTATGTTTTCCTTCACTACGGATTTCATCTCCAGCCTGAGTAATCATATCGGATGGATCCTGTGAGGATAAAATTTGTCGGGACTGGATCGGATTCGGGGTAAAATAGGCCTCTAGGCAAAAACGGACCACTTATAAGTACGCTGTGACGTGCCAAGGATCAATACTAATCCGAAATAGATATAAGTTCCAATGCATCGGACACGCAGTTTATTTGAGGTCGCCCATTAGATTTTCTTCGGTCGGTTTTATCATCGTGTCAACACCAGTTGCCACCAACAATACACTTCGGAGACTGGCGCTTCTTACATTTCCTTTTTCGTTCCCATAGATTTTCCGCTTCATATCCCACCCTTTCGATGTCGGATATCTGCAGCGATATTCGCGTGCACATCATAGCATCTGTACCTATCAACTCTCTTTTTTTTTTCAAATATAAAGTAGCCCTGGGGAGAAAACCATCAGTGTAGATGTTGAGCAGACCAAGTCACTTTGAAAATGATATGGAACAATATTTACGAGCAAAACTCACATGCTTCCTCTAGACTTATATGTAAGAAGCGATGGCAAAATGAATGAATCCCTCAGGAACTGAAGAATCTGGTGAAGATGACACTCAAATACCAATGATTGAGTATTTGTAGAAGTATATCAGAACATTTCAAGACCAACGAAGAGGGGCTAAGACAGAGATATCCACTCTCAACTGACCTGTTCAATATAGTTCTATAAAAGATACTACAAGGAAGCAGAATACAAAAGATTGTGGATATGTGGACGACCGCGTTTCGATAGTTCGATAAAGAAAAAATAGCAAGAAATGACGTTCAGGAGGTTCCAAGAAGTGGCGAAAAAGTATGGTTCGAGAATGAACTGACAAAAATCGAAATAAATTGTCGAATCGAAAGAGAAAATATATACTGAATGGAATATATACACTAATGTCACAAGATGAAGAATACAGGATAAAATATCGAAGCAGTCAGAATTTAGTAGTAATTATATCCAGTGAGCTCTGAGAATGTCGTATGTGTGTCGTGTGTCGGATGTGTAGTGTTGGCGTACTCAGGTATGTCCCTATTTTTTTCTCTTTATTTGTGATTTTTTTTTGGGAGTTCGTAGTTTTTTTAATGTGTTATATATGTCAGTAATTGATTACTCATATATTTACGAATATCTCGCATTACTTCACATTAGCATATCAATTCATTATCTACATTTACCTACATTATTTATTCATATTACATGGTACATCGATTTAAGACTATTTCATTGATTGCGGAGTTCTCAGTTCGAGTTCAGAGTTTCATTGTACCGTCTGATATCAATTGTTATATCAACTCCAAATGTCAACTTCATGAAACATGAAAGAAATCATTTTCAGCCCACGCACAACTCATGGTTTAGGTGAGTTCTTCTTCTCAATGTTTGTTTAGAGAACAACCACAAATTGTGTGAGACAGGAATGTGATAGGTGGATAATAGTTATTTATGGTACTAGTGTGTTATGTTGACGAGGCCGTCAGGCCGAGTGGTATAAATTCTCATAACACACGAGTGGCATACAATGTTTTATCCAACAAGTGGAAGAAATCATTTTTTTATGAGATAATAATTATTGAGTTTTGTGATCAAATCAAAGCTACTTGCATCTCAATACCCTGTATATGTCAGAATGACTTGACAGTGACTTTTTTACATTTTGGTCAAGGTTAGTTGTTTGTTTAGTTGCCACGGGCATAACACATTGTTGCAAATGTTTAAATAAATTTTGACACTTGTCAGTTTTCCCTGCAGTGAAATAAACCTTTTTTGAAGAAAAAAACGTATAGAAAATGGAGGAAATCGATGAAAATTACGTTCCTGAGGATATCCTTACGGAAGCGGAAGAAGCAGCGATGCAGATTTTGCCAGAAAAGTCCCGAGATGCTTACGACAAGGAGTTCAAAATGTTTGAGTCTTGGATGAATTCACGGAAAATAAAAGGAATCGACGAAAATCTTCTATTGGCTTATTTTTCACATTTGCAAAAAAAATTAGCCCCATCGTCGCTGTGGACCAAATACTCGATGCTTCGCTCGACTATCACCTTTATAAAAAAATCGACATTTCGGAATATGGCAAACTAACGAGCTTTTTGAAAAGTAAATCACAGGGATACAAACCAAAGGAGTCCAAGACATTAGAACGACCTGAAATAGAGAAGTTTTTGAACGAAGCTCCCGATGACGAGTACTTGTTGATGAAAGTGGCTTTGATAATGGGGATTAGCGGTGCTTGTAGATGCGATGAATTAGTCAATTTGGAAATAGAAAATATTCAAGACAAAGGGAAATATTTTCACATAGTTTTGCCAGACACTAAAACCAAGAAATCGAGAAGTTTCACCATACTTGAAGAAGGATTTCCAGTCAACCCGATCAATTTGTGTAAAAAATACATGTCTTTGAGACCAAAGAATACTAGTTCTAGCCGCTTTTTTGTTTTTTACAAGAATGGGGGGTGTACCAGCCAGTGTATGGACATAAATAAGTTGTCGAAGATACCTTCAAGAATTGCAATGTTTTTGAAATTGGAGGAACCAGCGCTCTACACCGGTCACTGCCTGAGAAGGTCTTCGGCGACTCTTTTGGCCAATGCAGGGGCTAACATGACAACTTTGAAGCGTCACGGAGGATGGAAGTCCTCGACGGTAGCAGAAGGATACCTAGAAGAATCGGTGCATAACAAAATACAAATTGCAGAAAAAATACAAGGTTCCAATGTGTCGGCGTCTTCCAGCACTAGAATTCTACTTCAAATATGAACGTGAGTTATAATCCATGACTCACTAGTGAGTTATGGATTATGACACACTAGTGTATTATTTGATAGTTGTATCAATAAGAGCTCCATCGGAAATAAGATAGTCAGAAGGTGAGGCACAACATTGAATGGCAGCTGTGAGAATCGGAGTATGAAAACATTGGTACTGTAGTTAAGTAGTAACCATGTACTTCACGGATAACTAACTTCCGCACCATGTTGTATCCTGGGGTGAGTAATACCTGTGGCTTTAAATTTTCCTCCAAAAATATCAATCCATCAACATAATCCACGCTAGTTGAACATAGCGTTGCTCATTTTAGATGAAGTATTTATGGTCGTGAACAATTTAATCCATCAGTTACGAGATTGTTTATGCGTGCTATCGCCACCGGCATTGGCTTCTGGGGAGAATATGATGTATGGAGGTTCAACCATAATTTGTTTCTTATGGCTGATTTAAACTTCAGTCTCAGCCTTCGAATCTACTGACAGATGAATGAGATTCCCGCATCTCATCTGTCATCTGATCCAGGGTGCTGGAAATCATTTTCATAACAAGCGTTGTTGTAATTTGATATTCCCATCTGGAATTGTTCAATTGGAGGATGGATAATTGCGTGCCAGTATTGTTGTTGAAAAACTTGGAACGTGAGAGATGATATCAACTGGCATCATGAATGAGCCACATTCTGAATTCTCAGTGACGTCAGCTGCATCATTAGTCTGATGATAGATCGATTTCTAGGGAATAAGCTTTGTTGTCAGTTCGTTAGGTATTAGCAATCTATTTCGATAAGCGAACGTTGAAGTTCATATACACCGCACAATTTTTCTCATTAATTCATAAGAATGTATATTCTGCTGATTGACTTGATGCTACTGATCTATTCATATTGGCTGTAGGATACGTAAGGAGCTAGTATATTTATTTTTCTCAGGCTCGATAGTTTTACCTTCTTCGTAAAATTGGAATCGAAAGTATAATAACTATGTAAATATATTTATAGTTGGGACAGATCAATTATCTGAAAAAAAAAAAAAACAGTTCAACAGGAATTTGACTGTTGATTTTGGCAAAGTTGTGGAATTCTTTGCCTACTGAATTCTTTCCTGATGCTTACAGCCTACAAACCTCCAAGAAAAATTCTAACACCTTCCTCCTCTTCCAAAATTCCACCGCTGGCTAACACGATGTGCCTCGTTCATTATAGGTTTCCCTTCCATATATATATACAGTAGTATATATCTATAATCTAAAAATTTGGACCGTGTGGTCTGTTGTTTTCAGACATGAGGAGAGGAAAATCCATAATAAATGATGGATTGATGATGTGTAATCGAAAGAATTCTACTACAAGATGAGTGACAATTATTTCTTGTGAATATTTGTGATTATACTTGGAATAAGACGAACTTTATGGTTCACATTTCATTGCCTTCCAGCTACCAGATGTTCATTTGACACACCCTTCAAGCGATTCGGTTAGAACTGCTTCATTTGAAAGATCACGGGTTTTTGAATTCGTCAAGGGTATATTGGGATTTCTCATTATCCCCCCTTTGAATTCATGAACATTTATGATGGCGATATGCTCGATTGAATGTATGAGAGCAGAATTCAAATCTCTTTCGGAACTGGATCGTCGAAATGTTCTGTATCATTAAATTCTGATAATAAAAATGCAAAGCATCTTCTCGCCATACACACGAATTATGAGAGATAAGCTATACAATGGGGTGATTTCCGGATACTATCTCAGACTTTTCCGAGTTCGCTCCTCTTTTTACCCTATTCGAGATATCTGGACTGGAATTCTCATTTGAATATCTCTATGGAAGAAGCTTGGTACCTACCTAAGAATTATTGAGGATATATTTTTTGAACATTAAGAACTAAAAACATATTTTTGTTGCTACTTTTTACCAGGTACGCGGTCATGCTCTCTGATACACTATCCGACATCTCATCTTTCTGTCCGGAAGTGAAAAAAATGAGTTGACTTTCCACAAACTGAAATATACTATTTCAGTTTTGGGCTGTCTTCTCAGATAACGATCGGAGAATAATTAATGATCAATCTTCATTTATTTTTTCGGAATTTCCGGAAATCCTCGAAGAATCGAATATTTCAGATCGTGAGTTAGGTAAATACACTTTTTCTAAAGGGTATTTCGGATCAGTAAGTCCAAGTTATGATAACTCATTGTGCTCGAATATAGAAGATATCCCAACCAAAGGTAGATCCGGAATAGTTCTGTGAACACACATAAAACATAAATTCACAGTGATCGAATTTGAACTTGATATCAATTATGATACCCATAATAATTGAGTTAATAATGAGTTTTCTCTTGATGAGTTGGTCTTTAACTCAACCCAAACTACTATCTGTGATCTCTGGAGTAATGGAAAGAGCAATCAACATCGAGCTCATCCGATATCTAGAGAGCTCAAGAATCGTGAACGACCGGCAATATGGCTTTCGTCACCAGAGGTCAACTGGAAATCTGCTTGCCTATGTGACACATAAGTGGCAGGTGTCAATAGAAAAACATGGGGAGTGTCTGGCTGTAGCCTTGGATATCTCCAAAGCATTTGACCGAGTTTGGCACCAAGGCCTCCTAGCGAAACTTCCGTCATATGGTTTGCCGCCCCAACTGTGTCTTTTAATATCGAGTTTTCTTGCAGATAGATCACTCTACTTGGTGGTAGACGGGGTATCGTCTGATACAACGACTATCAATGCTGGTGTTCCACAAGGCTCTGTCTTGGCACCAACTTTGTTCTTGCTCCACATCAATGATTTGTTGAATGTGACCTCCAGCCCAGTTCATAGCTTTGCGGATGATAGTACACTTCATTCCGCCTTTTCCTCTAGAGCCTCTATATCATCCAACGAGGCCAGAGGTGCATGGCGAAGACAGGTTGATGCTTTAAATGTGGATCTGACCAGAATTCTGAAATGGGGATCTGAGAATCTAGTACAGTTCAATGCAACTAAAACTCAAGCTTGTATGTTCACCAAGAAGGCTGATCACACAATGCCCAATTTGATGATGTCGGGTACCACTGTTCCTATGAAGTCGTCAATATCCATGCTGGGTGTCACCACCAACAGAGCTCTCTCATGGGACGATCATGTGAGGTCCATTGCGAAAACTGCTTCACAAAAACTTGGTTTTCTATTCCGTGCGAAGAGATACTTCACATCCCAGCAACTGCATATGATCTACAAAGCACAAATTCGACCTGTCCTGGAGTAATGTTCACATGTTTGGAGCTCAGCCCCCAAACATACGCTAAAGCTCTTAGATTCAATTCAGAAGAGAGCTATCCGCCTAGTCGATGATACTACACTCACCAAATCATTGACCTCTCTAGATCATCGTAGAAAGGTCAGCGATCTATGCCTTTTTTATAGGTACTTTCAAGGTCGGTGCTCAACGGAAATATCTTCTATTATGCCACCACGCGCGATTCCTAGTAGACAAACCAGGCGAGCTCAAGCTGGTCACCCCTACACTGTCAGGCTCGAGACCTGTCGAACATCGCTATACCAAGCATCATTCATCAATAGAACGGCAAAGTTATGGAATTCTTTGCCTAGTGAAGTCTTTCCTGAAGCTTACAACCTCCAAACTTTCAAGAAAAATTCCAACACTTTCCTACTCTCCCAAAATTCCACCGCTGGCTAACACGATGTTCCTCGAACATCATAGGTTTCCCTTTCGTGTTGTCCACAGATAAAAAAAAAACTAATGTCTCCATTGGCCAAGCCAACAATCTGAACGTATGCTCCAGTCTCTTCAATTTCCCATTGAGAAAAATATAACGACGGTGAACATGAAAACTGAAAACGTGCAAAATATAGGTATATTTGATACTCTTTTCCCGATGGAAATTTATTCATTTTCACCCTTCATTCGTTTGATAATTTTGGATTACAAGGTACTGTTATCAACGTTTTGAAATGTCTTCTGATCCTCTATACCACTGTTTATTTTTTCTAATTTTTTCTTTCGTTTCTGAGAAAAATAAATTCATCTTGAACTCTAGGGATTTTATACACATGTACAGGGTTGGGATGAAGTATGGAACCAAATGCATATCTTTTAAACAAAATGGACGATATTTATGAAAATTTTAAGGTGAATGCAATGGAACAAAATGCACCTGATGTACATTTCTTTATCAATAATATACTCCCGGTTCAACCCGAAATGCCATCAATTCCTTTAATTTGAATGGGACACTTTATATTAATATTTTTACAGATTTTGAAAGACCTTGTTATTTTGAATTCATACATACTGAGTTCAGTTTGAAAAAAATTGTAGAAACAAGGAATATAGCACTTTAATTAACCTCCTTCGAGTTTTTTGCATTAGAGCAAAAAGATTATTCAGATAATCTGATTGATGTTGTTTGTATGCATAGTAATAAATGAACGAGTACTGTTCAATACGTCTTTTATTCTCCAAGTGTCAAATTCTAATTGACGGTAATAAATTTCACAATTCAGATTAGTTCAATTAAGTGAATTAAGTGAATGAACTGAAGTGAATTATTTTCAATAATTTGTATCCGGAGAGAAATCCTATATCAAGCTCATCAGTAACCAAAACATTACAACGTTTCAATACAACTGGGATGGTAGAAAGTTTGCTGGAACCTGGGAGACCGCGGTCTGCAATTATGAAGACTGATTCAGAAGAATCACCTCAAACTTCCACCACAACCATGATATCAGTCGACGTTCTGTAGGAAAGATATTAAAGAGTGTAAAGTATCATCCGTTAGAATTGTCAGACGATGATTTTGACCAACGGCTGGTATTTTGCGAACGGCTAATGGACATCTGTAATGTCGACGAAATTTTTTTCCGATGAGGCAACTTTTTGTTTGAATGGAACAGTTGATCGCCATAACTCAAGGTATTGGTCAAATTAGAATCCTCATTGGATTCATGAAGCACATACCCAGCATCCAAAATGTACACCTATTGTACAACTGACAGTGAATTATTCCTCGTTTTCACAATTTTTTCCACACTGAACTCAGTATGTATGAATTGATATATAACAAGCTTCTCCAAAATCTGTAAAAGTATATAGGGTGTCTCATTTGAATTGAAGAAGTTGATGGCATTTCCAGTCAAACCAGTAGTATATCATTAACGGAAAAATGTATATCAGATGCATTTTGTTCGATTGCACTTACCTTCGAATTTTCATGAATATCGTTCTTTTCGTTTGAAAGATATTTACTTGTTTCCATACTTGACCCCAACCCTGTATATTTCATACTATGCAATCATCAGGTTCAAATATAAAGAAAGTGTACTAAACGTGATTCACCAGTTTTTTGTAGATTCATTACCTCCAGAGTTATTCAGGTTAATTACTCGCAGGAAAATGAGTTTTTCAAGCCACAGGAACCTTGATTATCATGAAAATAACAGTAAAGCGTCACTCTGGCTATGGAAAGCAAAGTACACAGTGAGCAACATAGTTTTTCTATGGTCAAATCGATCTGAATCTGACAAATCTGATCGACAAAATACTCATACTGATATTCGATGGGAGACTGATTGATTATTCAAAAATCTGTACGATGCGTAACAAAAAACTGCATAATTCTGTGAGTTGAAAACTCTAGAAACACTAAGGACCAATAATAGTAATTCATTGCCTTCGAGGACATGAACTTGTCAATCTCTTATCTCTATGTCCTATGTCCTAAGCCCGATACAACATTATCTCTGAAAATAGGCCTCACCTAATTGATCACTGGAAAATTTCACCTCTTCCTCAAGATTATAGTCTTGAATTAATTCGCAGCAACGCTCATAACATAAACAGTTGTGGTGAATAAGAGGGATTCGCTTCGGTTGTAGTCTGTGGTCAAATTGTAGGCTGCCGATTGAGCTGGAATGCCATCTTGAGAATCCTGGTTTCATAACAATCCTCGGAGAACGGATTTAATTGTTGTATGTGCATATACAGCGTTTGAGGTATTATAATTGCAAGAAAATTGCGTTTTCAGAGGGAACTACAGCAGTAACATATTATGGAGAGGGAGATTTATGTTTTATTCGTGCTTGCATTCGGAATGAAGTGAGTGAGAGGGTGCCTTGAACGGAAGGTATTACTGGTAATATATGATTTTGCATGGCATAAAACGAAACCATTGAAAAAAAAACAATAATGATGTACAAGTCTGAATTAGTTCAAGCAATCATTCCTTATTGAGTTATTGAACAGATGAAAATATAAATCCTAAAAACTGATATTATCTAGAGATGTGTGATATACAGTCTGTCCAAGATAAGGTTGCACAGCATGGGGATCTCGGAAACGGTAGGAGATACGTAGTCTGTTAAATGGGGAAAAAGTTGCGCATTCAGAGGCTCATACCAACAGCCCTCGAAAATTTCCAAAATTGTTTTTAGTTTTTCAGTTATATCGAAGAAAGTGAATTTTTAGAATATCTATTTTATTTTTTTTCTCCGTTATTATTAGAGATACAGAAAAACTGAATATACTTTTTCATAGCAACTTTTGATGACGTTGAACGAGGTGATACCGATTTTTCTATGCGACGTTTCGTATTCGTAGAACCATTATCAACTTTTGTTTTTTAAATACGGCCCTGATAATTCTTTCACAGATTCTGAAAGCTTATTTTATTCTGAATTCAACCATGTATTATACAAGGTGGTTTGAATGTGTTTCGAACTATTTTTAGCCATCATCAATGTATTTTTCGAAATTACAAAGGAAAAATGTCATCAGTTCCACTTATTTTGGAGGAAAATTAGTCAACACACTAATACCTCATCAACTAGTTCCAATTGATAGGCTTATAGGGATAATTAGTTCGAAAGATCTAATTATGACTGGCTCCTTCGGAAAAATACGAATACAATTTTTTCTCAATGTTTTTACCTGGAGTATAATTTCTTCATAATCACTCACTATTCTGCAAAAATTGAATTTTCGTTGTTTCAATAGTTTTTCCAATTGCAATCATGAAATAATTCATTTCATCAAATCGATCAATGGAGAATACGACGATATTATGCTATGTACAGCTTGGAAAATCTAGCTGTGCCTCTGAGATGCTCGAGAAAGTGCGAGCGAAAGTGCGTGCGTTTGACACTAAATGATCAGAAATAAGTGGAACTGATGGCATTTTTCCTTTGGAATTTCGAAAAAAACACTGATGATGGCTAAAAATAGGTCGAAACACATTCAAACCACCTTGTTTAATACATGGTTGAATTCAGAATAAAAAAAGCTTTCAGAATCTGTGAAATAATTATCAGGACCGTATTTAAAAAACAAAAGTTGATGATGGTTCTACGAATACGAAACGTCGCATAGAAAAATCGGTATCACCTCGTTCAACGTCATCAAAAGTTGCTATGAAAAAGTATTTTCAGTTTTTCTGTATCTCTAATAATAACGGAGAAAAAAAAAAAATAGATATTCCAAAAATTCACTTTCTTCGATATAACTGAAAAACTAAAAACAATTTTGGAAATTTCCGAAGGCTGTTGGTATAAGCCTCCGAATGCGCAACTTTTTCCCCATTTAACAGACTACGTATCTCCTACCGTTTCCGAGATCCCCATGCTGTGCAACCTTATCTTGGACAGACTGTATACGTTGAAAATGAATATTCGTTCTTTGGAAAACTTGTCGCCTCGAATATCATCAATATTATCGGAAGTGAATACCAATTTTGTGGCTTTCTTTCTGTATAAGTAAGTCGAAATTAGTGATCATTTTGAGTTGCAACAAAAAATCTATACAAATTTGTTCCGACTGATAAAACTGTCTGTCATTTTTAAGCCGTGATCGAAGATATTCATGGAACCAGGCCTAACAGATATTCGATGGTCTGATCATTTTTTCAGTCAATACCTAATTGATACAGAAGTATGTATATTATCATTGGGATCTCGCGAACAAGTAGAGATACAGTATCGTATCGTATCGAATGATACGAAAGATTCTGGTTTTGCCGCTGATTATTGATATATGAGGAAAAAAAAATGAGAAACAAGTTCTTCTTCTCTCAAGTAGTGAACAGATACTGAGGTGAATTTTCATACACTGCTCAAATGATACACAAAATATCATGAGAATATTCGATTCGAACCATATTCCAGATACAGTGCCCAGGGTCAGTTTTTTCATAGTTGTCATATTGGATATCAGTGTCATTGAGAGAGCAGAAAAAATAGTGGGAATTATGTATCACTGACCATTATGTGAATATTCATTCTCAATATCATAACATACCTATGTTGATCATTTGTTTTATGGCATTTATTTCACTTCAGATGAAAATCAATAAAATCCTTCAGTTTTTCTCTTCTGGTAAGTGAAATAGAATTCATTTTCCAGTTTCTGAGGCACTGAAATCGAATATGGGTGCCTTAAGAAAATCTCAAGTTGGCTAAAAAATAGGTCACCTTGTATGAAACCTGATATATTTATGATATTCCTTATGTATAATTCTGGTTATGTACCAGAATACACCTCACAACCTGTTCAATGAAATGGAGTCGTATAATTGAAGGAAGCCTTTACGTCATTCTTCTAGAGCATTTTTTTCAACCGAACGTATTTTTTTTTGGCAGACGAACGGATTTTATTTCCGTCATATCTGATTTGACCAACCCTGTATCTCTTCTAGTTCACGAGGTCCCAACTATTTGGAGCAGGAACAGAATTTTGATGATCAGTTTTCTGGAATTTTACAATTCCTGGAAGCTTTGAAAAAATCTATCATCGAAACTATCATTTTTAACCATCCAGTCGCTATATAAATAATAACATCGAATTCTTTATTCGTCAGGAAATTGTTTGCATCTGACTTCAATGTTTTTTTCATATCTTTTGTCTACCCATTCCTTATATAGTTTTTATCAGAATGAATAGCAAGAACGAGTTAAGTTGGCCTTTCTTTATCTTATCGACCAAGCGGCTGATAATGCTTCTGCTCGGCATTTAACAGTCTCGAAATCGGTCTGATTTCACGTCTACACAGTATCCTCTAGGCTATCCACGATCCAAGATGTCGAGTTCTATCAGAGTCACAATCCGAACATCCAATGCCCCGCAATTCCCTTCGATGCCCTTCAAGTAAGTAGAGCTTGAAATTTAATTGAGCGTTGTCGCGACCTATAGGAAAGGTTAATAACGTTTGCTTTCTGCTTGTGCATCGTACCTAATTAGAAAGTAGATGGCTCATTACATGCGACAAATGAACTGTGAATTAACCTTTTTCTTTCAACTTGCATATCATTGATTTATAGTACATTGAATACCGCTACAATGTATACACTCATGATGCCCTAAAGAGAGGAGGAGCTTTGGGCTCGATCCACCCCCCTTCACAGTACAATACTTATTTTCATTATATTAATTCATTTTCAACATTATTGGTACATTTATGATCCCTAGTTCGAATTTTATTATAGATCACAACTGTTGTGCTTCTTGTTTTCTGTCAGACATTTCATTTTATGTGAGTAATACGAAACGTAGGTATTAGAAAATGAGTCTGAAAATAGAACACGTTCTCTGGGAATTTTCAGAATTGCAGGACATACTGTCTGTAAGTTATTCGAGGAGGGTACATTCTCCCAGTACATTCTCCCAGCTTTCTTGTGGGATGAAAGATGAAGGAGGAGTCAATATAATTATTCCAATCTATTTGTAGTGAGGACATATTTGTGATATGGCCAAAAATATCACTGTGCTTGGAATCAAACCTTCAGGGAGAGATTCTTTATTCGTCAGAGACACCTTGTTATATTCATATATATACACAAATTTAATGAGAGCATAAATTCTACTCATCTTAGTGGACGTTTCGGGAATGATTCTGCTCCCATTTTTAACTGAATTCGTATATTTTTTCTTCAAAGAATTTCACCATGCATGATTGTTTTGGAACAAAGAGAGATATTCCCACAAAAAAGCTAGAAAGAGAACGGAACATGTTCTTATCTTCAAAAGAATTCACTTTCATTCATGGTATGAACTCCTTCTTCATTTTTCTGATCAGCAGGATCATGGATATTATGTACGAAAGCATTGTTTCTCTGTTTTGGATATGCTAGTGATGCATTTCTGTCATTATCTGAGGATATCATATTAGGTATTTCCAATCCCTCTTCTTCAACTCATTATTACACATTATTATCCAATGTTGACAATCAGTTGACATCTACCCTTTGGACAAGTGGCCCTCGGGCTGGATCAGTCATTCTCCTGGCGTTAAGATCCCTGTAACGCACTGGATGATTCAATTTTTTGTAATCATGAATTTATTCATGTTGCGTTCACCAATACGATTGCTTCAATTCGAATTTCAAATATGTATTTTTGTTTTTTTCTCCAATATCATATCATATATGTTTGCGAGTTCATCAATAATATTCAAGACCTATCGTCAGTACTGATGATATAAAACGATGTAATAATAATTGGAAATCCAAATTCTGTGTGTCTTGTGCTAACATGAAACCGAGGAAAAATAATAATGATGAATAAATGTATCCGATGTACTGAAAATACATAGAATATAATATTCAATTCTCGACATTCTTTTGAGTGACAAATAATACTGAATTGATATGGTTTTGTCGTGGTAGTAGAACGTGATGATCTGTTTTGGTTCCTGAACCGGTTTCAGTAGGTACCTACTTTAGTAAACGTGTTCGAATAATTGATTTGACTGATTTACAGAAAACTGATCTTCCTTCGAAGGAAAACTTGGAAGGCATATCTTGCTATTGAAAAAATTGAGATGACAAGTATCATTGACAAGTATGAATATCTAGATATTCACGAAAGATGCTGGAAGATCTTCACTCAGCTACATGATGATATATTCCGAACTTTAGCAAAATACGTTATGAATTTATGAAAATCAGTCATACTCATCCCTTCCTCTTTATATTCTAAGATTCCTTCCACTGGTGCTGACTTTTGTCAGTCGGCTTGTCAATTTGTATTTAGTAATTCCTCAGATATGCCATTGACGAAAACAATAATTGCAACGAAAAATGCCCCACAATATAATTCTCCTTATAAGTATGTGATCCTACAAAAGTACTAACGCGTATTGCAAAACTAACTCTTCTTTCATTTTCAGCCAAGCCATTGTTCTGGACAATACCATCTACTGTTCAGGAGTCATCGGCATTGACAAAGACACGATGAAAATGGTGGACAGCAGTTTTACAGCTGAGGTTACACAGACACTGAAGAATCTGAGTGCTATATTGCTAGCAGGGAAATCGTCTCTCGCTAATGTCGTCAAAGTTACTGTGTACCTGAGCGATATCAACGATTTCGCTGCGATGAACGATGTTTATAAAGAATGTGAGTAGAAACTGAATTGAATGGTTGACTAACAGAATTGAGAGTATCTTCGACCTGTTACTCTCTCGAGAAAAATCATATCTTTTTAGGGTTCATACCTCGATTCTGAATAAGTGATTTTTCTTCGCTCAGTCAGAATTTTCTGAACACGAGTTCATACATAAGATGCGCCTGTTTCTTACGAAGAAAAAAATGATTTTCTAAAGATGAAAGAGATGATAAGTGTTTACAGGAATTCACAGGAATATAATTGATTCCCAAAGATATTCTGATGAAATTTCACTATTTTGTGATCCATGACACTGCACACATCGTTTTGGAATTCTAGATTGATAGCTAGAAACCTACCCGAACAAGTTAATGTATTAGATGTTCCTATTTGATATTGATCTTCATCCGTTAGAATTTTAGCATTTCTAAAGTAGATATGAGCGAAGGTGAGAGGAACTCAAAGATATGATATTATATATTCTCTACTACTAGATGCACTCGACTTGAGAGGGTCATTGGAACGAACATGAGAAAGAGATAGAGCTATCGATTGGACTGATTGTGCAACAAAGAAAGGTGCAATTTTCTCAACAGTCAGCTGATCACTGCTGGTTGCCTCTCTCGCGTTTGCTGTTTTCATTGGTTGTTTTTCTCAGCATTTCTATAAGCGCGAACTAGGGTCTATTTGAAATTTTTTCGATATTATTCAATATCTTACCTATGAAATGCTATATTCTGATCTTTTTCGAATCTATTGATACAGCCATAGGCTGAACAGAACACCACTCCGAACAAAGTCTCAAAATCCTTCCTTGACGGCTGAACCAATAATGATTATTTTCCAATTTTCCATATTCAAACAACAAGTAAATCTGAGTCTCTTTGTTTCAACACACTAATGTTCAAATGGAATTCGCTATACGATATAGATTGGAGGGAACTATTTCTCTCTATTGACTCGATTCGAGTAACTAATAATGTCGTATTGCCCGATACAATGGCATGGCACATCAAAAATCAAAATGTTTTACCAACAGTCAGCTGATTTCTGATCTCTGCGTCTTTTTCTTATGGCCGTTTCAGTTCCTCTCTCTTTGGGCTCGATCTAGTAGAGAATGTTTAATATCATATCTTTGGAGAAATGATATGATTCAATTCAGAATCATATATGTATACATAACAAATCGGTGTCAAGTGTCAAAAAATGTCAAACTTCAGAAATGTAGCTATGAAAACAGGGGAGAAAAGGGTGTAGGTATAACAAAAGTCTGTGTCACCTGGTAACACTTGGCATAATAATGATCTTCACTCTCTTTAGAAAATCTTTCTTCCACTTCAACATGAACACGAGGGTACAAACATCGGTCGGATTTTCAAACTTTATGCAAATATGATGGTGATGCAAGAAATCCTGAATTTTCCTTCAAGAATTGGAGATTCTGTAACAAAGTACAGAAGAACCTTTCGCACCTTTTTTTTTTCATCAAGTCATTCGGGGATAATTTACTACTATTCTTCTCTCCTATGCAGGAAGGTCCAGTTTTTTTAATGAAAGTGATAGGGACTCCAAAAATGGATTCAAAAATGAGTTTGATTGACATTTGATATAAATTAGACAAGGGTTATGGATTTTTGTGACTACTCATACTGTAGACGCAGGTTTTTGAACGATCACTTGAGAATTTTCGTAGATATGAAATACATTTTTCATAACAGTGTGTTATCAAAGGCGTGTTCATCAATAGAGATCCCCTCATTTTTGAGACTTCATCATCTCTCCAAATGATAACATAAAAATTCGGACCAATCCGTGAAATCATTTCGAGTTGAGTGAAAAATTGAAGTAGGTCGTCACGTTAGGAGAACAAGAATGGCATCTTCGTGCAAACAAAGGGGAGGCCTGGATGCCAAAATTTCTGTTCCCGGATATGTTATCTTCGGAGTTTTTTAGGCACCCCTATAGTTTGCTACCCATTGATTCATTTCGATTGTGGATGAATGTAGAGAAAATTGATGAGATCACTGATGATGTTTTGTTTTGCCAAAACGCTAACGGCGGTTTCCGCTATGATGGCGTGATAGCTATGAAACTCCCTGAAATATGGCGACAATTCTGCAGATTTTTGTGCAATCAATTGGTGTTTGGAGATATATAATGGAGTTTGATCATGGCTTGAGGAATAACTTAACATCACTTGGTACTTTTGAGTCAATGTTTTCATGAAATTGATTGTACTATTATCAATCAAACTGATATTTCTATGAGTTTGGGGCGCAATTGAACCGTTCACATACATAGAGATTTGGTAGAGTGAATGAGCATTTGGGCAGAGTAGCTTCACCACTGTTCTTTACATCGTTGTTCAATGTCGGCCATCAAGATCTTCCGAACCAGTTCTGCAAATAGAACTAGTCCCGAAAAGGGATACTTTGCCTCATAAAAATATGACAGGAAACAGGATTTCCAAGACGGGTGCCTGAAAAACATTGAATAACAATTTTTTTCGTATTGATTTTTCAGTTTTCGTTAAAGATTTACCAGCTCGAACAACGATAGTTGCAAAGCAGCTCCCCATGAATTCAAGAGTAGAAATTGATGCGATTGGTGCTGTGGGAACAGTCAAAACGATTTGTTGCCACTGATTTATGTAATGACTTATTTTTTACAATGATACATATTATGAATAAAGACTGAACTATTTATTGAAATACAGTTGAATTTTCACTCATAATTGCATGAGAGGTTTTTATGTCATCTGGTGAATTTGGGTTTTTCAATGAACAACTGTTGCCTAGTTATCAGAAGAGAAAAATTGTCAACTATTGAAAACAAGACACCGAAGGTGGTAAGGTATGAAGATACATATTCTCGACTCTTCTTCGAAGTGATATAGGCTGATGAAGGTGGTTGTGATTACTTTTTCCACTAAATTTCGTACGCCTACATTTATTCGAACGACAGCCATCAACGACACTGAAGTCGTTCATCAGATTCTGAATCCTGAATTCGATCGATGGATCGATGACTCATAACTTGAGAAGTATTTTTAGTTATACAGGGTGTAACTGAATAGGTGTTGAAAATTCGAGGGGGTGATACCTCATCGAAAAAAAAATGGGATCTTTCATATAAAGAAACTTCATGGGAGCTTCCCATGTTAACAATTTTTTTCACGAGCACTGAAAGAGTTACAGTATTGAAATTAACCCAGTTTCAGTTCTGTTCATCCCCCTCCAATCATTTAAGGCAGGTAGTAACTACAAAATAACAATAAATCCAGTTTGCATTTATGACGATGTATCTCTGTAGTTGTTCGTGAAATAATTTTTTGCTGCGAACTGGTTCATTTTGGACAAGAAATTCACGGGTCATTTTTTGTTAAGAATTGAAAAGGCTATCGAAAATAGATTTTTGAATGATGATGAGAGAAGTTACATTTGAAACGAATTGTAGGGGTTGCGTTTTCCACCACTTACAACCATGGGGTAAACCAAATAAATCACTGGCTGAGTGTTTGGTAGTAGAAAATGTCAGGTCAATTTCAATACAGTTACTTTCTTAGTGCTTGTGAAAAAAAATGTTGAACAAATTTTATTTACCTCCTCCAAGGGGCTGTATCTTAACATGGGATGTTCCAATGAAGTTTCTTCATATGAAAGATCCTATCTTTTTTTCGATGAGGAATCACCACCTCGAATGTTTTACACTCATAAGGATAACGAATAACGAATGATTAGCTTCACAAGGAAAAAATGTCGGGCAGAAACTGAAGCGGTTTTTGTCGAATTGATGAACTTAGGCAATTGATCATATATACTGATCAGCAACACCTTTCAAATACTGAATAGGTGGAGCTGAAAGAAGTGACGATGCAAGGTACAAGTTTCTCGACTGCAGATATGATCCCAAGATAATGAAGAAGCAAGGCAAACAACAAGCTGAAATCAATGAAAATATTCGATGATTGTGAAGGTCTGATCACTGTTTATTATGATCATACCAAGGAGAAAACCGTGGGCGAAGAACTCCTCAAGGATTTCGTTATCTTTCCATGATAATTGAAAATCATATCAAATGTTTCTGGTTTCCTGAATTCTAATGCAAAAGAATGAGCCACGATAATTTTTGACTATTTCTTGCCATGTTTCTCCTTGTCTTCACTCTCATCCGAAAAAATTGGATGAATGCATTAATACTCATAATCTTCGTATCGATAACTCGAGACCATTCTCAGGTAAAGTCCCACAAGCGAATGATTCAAACCAAAACAATAAGCACATGTTTTGATTTTACAGTTTTCACTGGAGAGTATCCTGCTAGGACAGCCTTCCAAGTAGGAAAACTGCCTTTGAATGCAAGAGTAGAAATCGAAGCAATCGCAGCAGTTGGAGAGGTCCGAACTGGCATCCTCGAGTAGGAAACCGTGGAAGTGCAAATTGTCTGATGGGGGCAGTTACTATCGGAATAATCTTGGAGTTCCTGTGAAAACTGATCTCATATTGGTGTGATTTCGATGTAATAATTGGATTTCCTGAAATTTCAATGGATTTAAACGATAACAAGCCTGTAACATGATACTCCCCAAATGACAAGAGCTTGCCTTGGTTGTTATTTTGATTTGAATTGAGTTGAAACCGTAAGATCATTTACTCAAATCTATTGTTTGTTTCTTCAATTCGTTTTTTTTCCATTGGTTCATTCACATAACATGAATTATTTCATACCATTGGTCTGTTTTTTCATTTGTGTTGATTTGTGAACAGGGTATAACGTTTTGAACGTTTGAATATTCAAATGACGTATTCCGGAGACAATTTTGAGGAATGGGGCTCTATAAGTTTGTGACTGGAAATGCTTATTTTCTGAGATACAAAGTGTTGAAATGCGATTTCTTTCTATTTTTCAAAAGTAATCTGATGCCCACAGGTAGGAGAACATAATTTCCTATCAATTTTCTTGTAGCTTCCAGAGGGCGCTACGTACGTTGTCATTGTTCATTTGGAATTTTCCTATATTTTTTGATTGTGAACTCTCAGCATTTTTCATGAGAATACCTCATTCCCACGAGTTTTTTGAGTAAGGAAGGTATATTTCCTCGACTACGCTGTAGGTGATATCTCTCGAGAATTTCAAAATTTTCCATGTCGAGGCACGTTACTTAGCTCCTACGTCAATAAGTGAAGTTGTTGAGTACATCACAAAAACTGAGTATCTGGTAGATATCGTCAAAATACCTGGTATACTGCGTATAAAGTTCGATGAAAATAAATACTGCTGCAAAAAACTCATGAAGAAAGCCAACCATGTTTTGTATCTCGAGAACAAATTACTTTTCGACACATTTTATAAGTGAAAAATTGTTTATTGTGGGAGATCTATCACATTTTTCTGATGTTCTCATCAACCTGTTGTTGGGGAAGTTCATCTTTCATATTTGGAAATGGCGTGAGAATGATTTTTTTTCATGGAAAGTGTCAAAAGTTCACTGTCGAAACGTTCAAATGATACGGATTTATGATTTCCCATTGAGCAGAAAATTTCAAAACGTTGTATCAATCTCCGAAACCAAGCATTTCCGGACAGTACTCCATTGTTTGTTGAAATTCTTTCAGGAATACGTCATTTCAATATTTCAATGTACTTAAATGTACATGTGTTACACCCTGTGTAGTTGGGAGGAACTGTCATATTTCATTCTTTCAAGAAATCACTTTCGCGATTATTCATTCGTCCCAAAAACAGTCATTTCTTACTAGGTACATTGACACATGTTGACCGGTTGATTTTCGCTATTGATTTCCAATTAAGTATGAATCGAAATAATTCTTGCGCTCATATAATGTGAGTTTTTCTGTAAGGAGCTTGTTGGTGGATATACAAGGAACATATATAACAGAATTGAATACGTATATTCATGGAGACTTTCATCTACTATTTTTTATTCTGCAGTAGTTATTTTTTCTCAAACGTTCAACTCCACAGAAATTAAACAAAAATAATATGTTACAATTGTATGTGACTCCCAAATGAATCAGAACTCAATATTTCTTCTTAAAAAAGAATATTTGGTCAGCTTATTCGTTTGGAGATTCTGTCAGATAGTAGACCACGAAAAAAGTGGATAAGAAGAAATACCTACCTGAATAACTTTTTTGCCAGAACTTCAAAACCTCAGAGAAAGAGAGAGAGAGAGAGTGAGAGAGAGAGAGAGAGAAAGAGAAAGAGAGAGAGGGAGAGAGAATTATTTTGAGAACGATAAACTTTGTTTTTCCCATCGTTAGTAAGAATCATTCTCGTGCTATCATTATTGCTTATACACGAACATTCCCTGAAAAATGCGAGAATGAAATGAATAGAATACGAAATGAGCAGTAAACAAATTATTCCTCATCTACTAAAACCAACATAGATAATAATAAGAATGTGAACTCCGGAATAAGCATTTTCAAAGTAAATATAATTAAAACTCGCAATCACTGTACAAAAAATGTTTCATCAGTGGATAAACTGGAACGAGAAACAAAGTTTGAATTTAGCAAGAGGCGGAGTCCATAAAGATAGGAGATGCTGCCGCAAACGTGCGGCAGCATTTTCAGCAAGCTTCATTTTCCCGTATTTATCTTTGGATTTGGTTGTTGATTCAGCAGGTGTGAGTAACTGGGCTGCCGGGAATGTGAAGTATCACTGATCTGAAATTACCCACCGGAAGGGTTGGTCCCCAGCAAGTTCTAGATACTCTTAGAGGAAAGTGAGTGAAGTTTCTGTCCACATCCGATTGGGTTGATTCTCTATTCCATTGGGAGGAGGGGAATCGAACTAGGTGAGTCAAAGTACTCCATGAGTTTTCTGAATAATTATTGTAATTCGCGACATTTATATTAGCAGAAAACGCACTGTTTCAGTGACGTCAAACTCTTAGTCATTCGGTCACCACCTCCAAAGAGTAGTAGACTGCTAGAGTAACAAATCGACATTCATGAGGAAATTCCTCCTTCATCACGTCATACGTACCCATTATATTATCTCTGTTAAATTCATAGCTTCGGGCAGAGACAACAATACCTCGCACGACTGCGAAAAAAAAAATAATGGAGAGAAAGACCTGAACGTTAGAATACTTGGTCTCGACTCTCGGAAATATCGAGATGTATTTCGATACGTTTCATAAGGAGAGAATTGTTTGTTGTAACAAGATCTATCACACTTTTGTGATGTTCTCAGCAACTTGTTGTTGAGAAAGTTCATCGTTTATACTTGGAAAAGGTGTGACAATGAACTTTTTTCTTGGAAAAAAAAACGCCGTGTACCAAATTTATTGCGGAAAATTCATTCTTCAAACGAGTTATCGAAAAGAAGTATAGAAAATTTCAATTTGGATACCCCTCAATATTCCAAAACGAAGCATTTCCGGACAGAACTAACGTTAGAATACTTGGTCTCGACTCTCGGAAATATCACATTTATAGCCCACAGAAGATAATTCGTGACAATTTTTATTTTCAAGAATACGATAAAGCGATGTTTCAAGCCTGGATGGCAGTGAAATTTAGAAGTTGTGAAGTACATTTTGATGAAAATTAACAAGTTTTCTGATTCATCAATCTATATCGTTACCGCTCGAACTTATGATGATGTATTATGAAATTATTGACGAAATAATTGTGGTGAGAGCTGATTGATATCCGTCACTTCGCATGTTGCTGTGTTTACAAAAAGTTTGTATCATTGTACGATTTCTAATGGTGATATTGTTATCGAATCAGCTACAGTTCTCAGTTTATCATTCATATTCATTCATATTTTGGTATCAAATTCCAATTCGTGCGATTTTTTTTTCGGGTAGTCTCGCAACGTTAATGAGAGTCATCTATATTTGACAGCCCTTCGATCACTCCGACTGGGCATGCTACTCATTGAGGCCAAATTCTTCTGGCGGCTATCATTTTCATTTCTGCACATGATATATCTGTTATAGTTCAATTCAACAAGAGAACAAGCTTATGTCTTAGTATTCCCACTGATGTTTGGATGGTCCTAGATTCCTCAGGAATTTTTTGTATTTTTTGTGAATCATTGTCATTCAAGTCAATATTTCGGAACAGTTTCGTGATTTTCGCCCCATCTTATGCATACATAATCGTTCCTTGATATCCTACTCACCTCGCGCCTCTTCAATTGACTAATCGTGAAAATCATGAAATCGTTTCGAGATATTGACCAAGACCGTCGATTCAAATGAAAGATTCATAATTTCGATGATGTGTGATTGTAGAAGCACCGAATAGAATATGCGATTTCACCAAATTTCGATTCATTTTTAAAGAGATGCTTTTTTTTTTTCTTGTTGAAGTTACTGCTGTCCCCCAAGGGTAGCCAATCTCTTTGCTGACATGTCTTTCATTGCTTCACAGTGGATAACGATCATCAGAGATGCGTGAAAATACAGAAATTTCCAAAAATATCACATCCTGTATGAGAAATCGAAAATTATAAAACCGTTTCGTCATATTGACTCAAAGATTTCGAGAAAGTGATTCACAAAAAAATACAAAGAATTCCTGAGGAATATTGGAATTGGGATTTTCGAAGTGGTTATGGCGACTTGAGAATTGTCAGAATGTTTGATTCTTTGAACACGTCACTTATGTATTATCGGAGAAAATAAATGATAGGAAACGGTAAGATCTCAAGTGAAGGGTGGAAGCATGTCATAGAACTAGACTATAATAAATGAAAGTTAGTTTCTATGGCATGAATACAAGAACATTTCATCGAAAGAAAATGAGGTTATCAAAAGAAGTGAAGAATCAATCGATTCAATACGTATGATGATGAATTGGCAAAACTGTTCAGTTCCGGAAAATAGGAGAATAACCGTGGAATTTCCTCTGGATTAGGCACATAGTATGCAGCATTGCGATTTCTCGTTTCGCTTGAGACGGAAGGAACCAATTCTCTATGTATATATTCCATATAATATTGGAATCTAGAGTGCATATAGATGAACTAGTGAAATCCAGATTCGAGTCAATATCACAGTGTGCTGCGTCAACGGAATGATTCGCATGTTAACTGAATTGTGACACGGCTGCCAAAATACAAACAGAAGTTCATGCAAATGGCTATCAAAGCTGGGGCCTGATCTAATCTACCATGCAAATATAGGTGCTTCTAATTACAGACTGTAAGTAAAGTAAATATTCCTTTATCGTCTACGGCAGACCGCGGCTTGTCCGAAAGATAACGCCTGATGAATATGTAAAAGGGTCCTGTAGAATGCATTTCGTCCTGCTTTCCTGGCTATTAGGAATTCCGGATTTATGGACTCCATACCTTCCGGTAGATGTTCTGGACGCAGTGCAGTAGAAATATCTACTATGGTAGTCTCTCTCATAATATGATGTATGACAAACATATTATTCATCATTCCAAAATTTGTGACCATGCTTTGAACAAGAATAACACTCATCTTAATATGGAAAGAGTGATATTCAGTCAATAGTATGTAGATCTGTCTGCAGAAAATCTGCAGACGAATCCCTAAATTCCAAAATAGTTAAAAAAAATATATATCGTTGAATATAACAGAAAAAATTTCCTTCCTCAAAGGAGTCCTTTGAATTTTTGGAAAATTGCACAGTTCTGTTCATTATCACGTAGAATCTCATTCTGAAGGGCTGCAGAAATCTTTTTTATGGGTTTGATAAACAAGGAAACAAGTAGGTATTCGAAAACTGAAGTGGAAAGTCGGTTGAGGCAATTAAATTTATAATGAATCAAATTTGATCGAAAAATTTCGATTTCATGTTTCGATTTCGTTGCTTCGTGCTATGATGTCATCATTTCGTAGCAATCGATTCAAGGATATCTCGAATAGATATTTTTCTGAGAGAAATTAACTTGATTTCATTCGACATATAACGTTTTCCACAACTAGATGAAATGAATAAGGATTGCTGAAAATCTACGGATATAAAAGATTATCAAAGTCAAGACTTCATGATCAAGATCGAAATACAGAATAGACAAACTTCACTGGGAACAATCACAAAATGATGACATCTACAACGCCTGAATGATCAACTATTCAGAACATCAACCACAATATGAAAACTACATGGAACTGTGAATCAAATTGATAAGAACTGTCTGAAATTGTCTCACCAAGATAGTATAACGAAAATCATCCAATTACTGTCTGTGAGAGCAGACCGCATATCTGTCCTTACTACGAATATATTAAGATGATTATTGTAATTTCTATTTTCGTTATCCAGGAACGAGGAGAGAAAATACCCCGAAGACTAGAAAAGGAATCATTCAATTTCGAATTAATCACTATACTCTTACGAATATTGGCATGGAGTATGATGAACGCCGATAGAGGATCAAACCCAATGGTATTCAGAGAAAAAATGTCTATAACGTGGATTTGATGGTGTTTCTCAATTACACCACAATGTGGAAGGGACTCACTTGAAGTCACTGATAGCTGGAATGAGGTGTATAAGGTATAGGCGTGTTAGAGGAGTCTAAGAGAACCTGAAGGAGAGTGAGAAAAACAATGAAATCTAGCCCCCTACTGGAAATACAAGAATGTTGAAACCCGCGGTAGTGTGCTAGTTCAGTTGTACGTGATTTCACGCACATGGTATACAGCCAAAGTTTCTCAGCTGTTAGAAGTAGGCATACAGTAGCACATACAGGGTGGCCCAATGGGGAAGGAACAAGATATGCATTTCACTGAGAGATCAAGGAACTGACATTTTTTTTTTATCTGTGGACAACACGAAAGGGAAACCTATGATGTTCGAGGAACATCGTGTTAGCCAGCGGTGGAATTTTTGGGAAAGAAGGAAGGTGTTAGAATTTTTCTTGAAAGTTTGGAGGTTGTAAGCATCAGGAAAGACTTCACTAGGCAAAGAATTCCATAACTTTGCCGTTCTATTGATGAATGATGCTTGGTATAGCGATGTTCGACAGGTCTCGAGCCTGACAGTGTAGTGAAATAAATGATTCTTCATGTGATGTTGGATAGGGCAAGATTTAAAAAAAACACATAAGGCACTTCTTAGATGAACATCGTTCTAACTAAGAAATGAGGAATAGTGATGAAAGGGAAAGAAAGCGTTACTTTCCATCACTATAGCCGATTATTTTCATAAACCTATATTCTCGAGAACTACTACATTGAATTCCGAAATCAAGGAAGCTTTGGTGAAAGATTTCGATCACCTTCGAGATGATGTATCACTTGATCCCTCAGCCCATTTTAGATTCAAGGGTTGGAGCTCATCCCTCCGAGGAGCTTGAAGTGAAGAAGTTGAAAACACGCGCAAAATATTTCCCCCTCGAGATGAAAATCGACCGTGTTGAGCATTTTTTTTTCTGAGAACGAAAACTGTCAAATCAATCTTGTTTCATTTCCATCGGGCCACCCAGTATGTACGGCAATGAATACATCTCTTGAGATGCTTGTGACATGAGTCTATTACCAACCTTTTCGAATTCATATGAATGTTTCTGTGATACAGATTGCCTGAATATACTGACGATAAGATTTGAACTAGGAAAGGAGAATAATATGAGAGACATTGTTACAGTGCATTTCCGATTGAGTGAACAAAAAGGAAGAAACTCCCCTCTCGTGGCAATCACATGACTCCAATTGATTCACAAAATGATTGAGGAAAACGTACTTTATTATCCCATGTTGGCGATCCTTCGTCTGGATTTATTTTCAGAATCGATCTATACCACTCTTGTTCCAGCTCCAATGCTGTTATTCAGGAATAAATTGAGAACATTGACGTTTTGTTCAGGAATTCCAACAGGATTTATATCGGAATAGGTACGAAATTACAGACATAAATATTCGTTATTTGGTGAACGTTTCTGTCAGCCTTGTACACCTAGGAATTTATTTTGGAAATGCAAAGATCATTCCACCTCCATGGTCATTGACATGAATGTATGGTATCAGGGAACTGTAAGTATCCTAATAGTTTTCGATGATTTTTCATTATAATCAACGAACCCAACTGTGTTGATGAAAATCTCAACAAACATATGAATGTTACTTATTGAATCACTCTGGAATTGAATTATTTGAACGGAATGCAGATCTGATGATGAGAATTAGAAAGTGAATTCAGGTGTTCATGATGTCATGTTATACAATAATAACACAAAATAATTACTATAGTGAACCCAGAATGAGCTGGATAATATTTTTATAATATACGTCACTATTCAGAGAGAAGTGAAATAGTTGATAATAATATGAGCTATCAAATTGAGAAATATATATGAGAGAATGAGAAAGAGATGAAGAGATATGATGATTTTGGGCGTTCGACAATAACAATTATCATACGAATATTTGTCTGATTTCGATATGATATGAATATAATGATATAGTATGAATATAATGAGTTAGTCAGTCGACAGAAACGACCTCTACTTTTCAGTTCAGATTCAGCTCTTGTGTTGTGAACATGTTTTTTTTTTCGATCTGTTGACAACACGAAAGGGAAACCTATAATATTCGAGGAACATCGTGTTAGCCAGCGGTGGAATCTTGGAAGAGCAGGAAGGTGTTGGAATTTTTCTTGAAAGTTTGATGGTTGTAAGCATTAGGAAAGACTATGAAAAGAATTCCACAACTTTGCCGTTCTATTGATGAATGATGCTTGTTATAGCGATGTTTGACAGGTCTCGAGCCTGACAGTGTAGGGGTGACCAGTCTGAGCTCGTCTGGTTTTGTGATGGTGTTTAGTATCATTTTCAGTTTAGTATCAGTATAGTTTTCTGAATTCAAATGACCCAGTTTCTTTGTAGAGTTTGTTAGGGGAATATCTTTTGTTTTTCTTGAACAATATTTTCAAAACTGTATTTCACATTATCTAGACAGCGTGTAATATACTTCTACTGAGGCCTCATACAATAATACAATATCTCAGGACTGATTCAGTGTTATAAATCATTAGTAGTAGCTTCTGATTGCCAGAATTCCTAATCTGATAGAATTCAGGCATTGAACTCCTGAGTTTCTTCTTGGTGAAATCTGTGTGTCCTTTCCAACGCAAGTGTTGGTCTATCTGTAAACCCAGGTACTAGATGTTACCGTTGCTAATGCTGAGGATAATGACATAATAATCAAATATACTCATGGATGGAATATGTTCCACGAATATCACAATATGTAATGTATACCAGGACTTTCAGCAACTGCAGAATACGATCAATTCAAATTTTACAGAGTCATTGCTTATGCATTGTCTTCCCCTGGAGTCAAATTCACCACAATCGATTCCATCATGAAAAACATAATACCTCTCAATGGCTCGAGCATGAATATAAATGGAATGCTGTAACCCTTATTTGCATCAGCATTGTAGACAAGAAAGGTCAACGGCTACCAAAACGTTACAATAGTTTCTGTCTAGTAGTTGTATAGAAGGTATTCCGACTTCATATATTGTACATCTGGGGATAATAGATGGAGTTTGGTGAATTCCATCGTGATTTCTGAAGGATCAGCAGGAACTGAACAATATATACATACATGTATGGCATTCGATTGTTGGATAGTTTCATTGGTATTATCAACCTGGAGCTATATCGAGTGGCAGATACTGAGCGGTATTTATTCAAGATGGCGCCACTTGGTAGGTTGAAAACCTCTGAGTGACTGCCTATTTGTTAGTGAGTGAATGTTCAGTTATGGATTTTTGATCGAACATATCATCAAAATTGAGTGTATTTATGATATTTCACATTCTTCAACAGATAATACGAGTAATAAATGAATAGTGACATAATTGAATGAGTAATTTCACTCAGATCGAGATACGAACAAACTGAACAACCATTTCTCGATGAGTCCCACTGTATCCGTTTATATTGAATGTGCAGTAAGAGCAAGAATTCACTTTCGAGTGCTATTGCCAAATATTGATGTGAATGAAAGAGAAGGGAATAACGTGTTCATTCACGCTATTGCAATCACAATAACACATATGAGCACAATCCCCATTAATTTGTGTCGGTACCTGATATGATTCTGAAATCAAGGTATGAGGGATCCATGAAGTGATGCAAGTTCCACAAGAAACCTGTTAAGACTAAATTCATGGGTTATGGTATGATCTTTGAGTCATTCAACAATATGGCCGATCGTCAAGAGAGAGGAACTAGGTGAACATATCTGATATGGATGTACGATTCAATAACTGAAAAATCACTGAATTACTGAAATGAATAACTGACTCAACTAGAATATGTATTATGAAATAACTACACCATTTCCTATTGTAGTTCAGAAAGAATCAGTTGTATTTCGAAATAGTCATTTGAATTCCAAAGAGCATCATTCCAATTTGAAAATTGTAAGTGGAATCTCAAAATATATCATTCGTATCCAAAATAATGAATTGAATTTCAGAAAGTATCAATTTCATTCTGAATTCATCAAATTAATTTCAAGAACTAGTTATTTTATTTCCAAAAAATCATTTTCAATTCGGAGAAAGCTAGCTGAGGTTCATGAGGTATCGGAATGTGTAATATGTGATAGCGGTGTAGTAGAATTGAAATGACAATTTTCGAAAATAATATGGCGAATTTTGGAATTGAATTGATGATTTTGAAATACATATGATACTTCTTGAAATTCAATCAACCAATTTGGAATACAATTGGCGCAATCTGAATGAGAATTGATAATTTAAAAAAAAAACATGCTTTTTGAACTACAATTAATTGTAGGCTGTAATAGATATTTATGTTACTAGTCCGGTAAGTACACTTTTACTGTAAAAGTTTACCGGACGTGAGACGTATAACATTTTATTTCATACTGCTGAAAAACAAAAATGAACAGTGAAAAATTTAATATTAATCTTTGTTGAAGTGCTACAACAAAAAAATGGGAATGCATCAGCAAGTAGCAACTCCCTAATAAATAATTCATCCAATCCATTGAAATCAGGTACGTAAAGGTATGTTCTATGATGCATAAAAAGTGAAATAAAATCAGTCGAAATGTATTTGAGTTTTGTCTTGATATCTGTCGATCCCATTCGATACTCTAATAATATAATTCTAATGGAAAACATCGATATGTTATTCGTTCACCTGATTGTTCACAATTTGCCATTGGGAATTCATGAGAAACTCTATTTCCTCTCATAACTTGATGTTTTATCGTATGTGGGGAAGAGGAATATTTTTAATCTGCTGATTATTCTTCGGTTGTTTGATAAAATACAAAACAGTTTCTCCTGTATCAACATTTCAGAATGATAAATCAAGAGATTCCATCAGAAATAGAACAAATAGAAGATATGAACTATCAAGTGATTCTCTGTTTATTTTTGTATCACGTAATGTTTCTCTTTCATAATCAAGTTTGAGATGACAATCATCAACACCAATGAAAGACCTGTTTGTTCACACTGAAAGAGAATACATGAGATGTGCTCTGCTATCTCATCTTCTTCTTTTGAGAGTGGGCATTCTGTATTCTCTGCGAATCCGGTCTCATACATGATGTATCTATGTTTGCATTTTCCAGAAAGCGATGTGGATATGTTCCTCCTCCATAACTGATTTTCAGATGTCATGGAACGTCAATGTCAGTGTTTTCAATATCTACAAGATGATGACTGAGAAAATAGTATATTAAATACCTAGGGTGAGAATTGGGCTACTATATAGCGAGTACTTTTATAATGTGCGAGCTATATAATTCACCCGAGGTAGAAATATAATATTTATTCCACTACTAACACTGGAATGACAGCATGTTTTTATGATTCCAATTTTCATTCCCACTAAAATAGAAATACCATTCAGTATATTACTGAAACAAATCATAGACTCAGTTATGAGGGATCGGAATGAGAATATCTGTTACAGATGAATATCGTGAGTATACATTAGAAATACAGTATTGATTGAAATGGTTTGGAATATTCAAACTTCGTGAATATCGCCAATGATACCGCTACCGACGAACTGATACACATGATGAATCATTATCAGTCTTCGAACATAGGTGTTCCTCAGTTGATGCCAGTGACAGCTCAGCTGACGTATGATTTGTGACATTTTCAGAATTGATCATTATACATAATTCAAAACATATTTTCCTGATGTATAAATCGCTTCGGGTAGTGGTGAATTTTGCAGTTTTCATTTTTTTTACGTTTCGGTTATCAATGAATGTTTCATTGGTTGTCTAGGATCGGTGTCTACACGTGAGTCCGCTACATATTATCGACGCTATTGACAGTTCATTATTCACCTAGATGAAATTTCTGTATCATTATCCACCTAGGTCGAAAAAGTGTTACGTCGCATTAGAAAATTTCTCGAATAATGTAGACTTCTCAGGTTGTTAGTAGAGGAAGATGATTTGGAAAAATTCATACACTCTATGATTGGGATTCCATTCAGTTTCACCGAATGAATATTGAAACCTAGCTCTTTAACCTCCAACGTTGATGAGAGAGCCTGTTTCGGAACGGTTACAGGAAACCCATTAGAAATAGTACCATTATATCTACTCCAAATCATCCTAGTATATCCTTCCAACTAATATACGAATGCCTGTGACCATTTTCCTTTCATTCCATGTCTTCATTCCACGAGTTATTTATGGATGGGAATGACGGTGTAGCTCACTTTCCTGGATTTCAGAATCAATCAATCATCTTCCGGTTACACAATTTCCCTGCCCGAAAGAGGAACCTAGTGTCTCCGACGAATGCAGAATGACAGGCACGCCAGCTTGATTGAACGTGAGCATATTATAACTCCGCTGAACCGTCTCATGCATCAGGGCCGAGCAACAGGTAGATATCCAGTCTGCAATCTGGAGCGGAGCTCTTCCACTCTCCCATTATGCCGTAAACGTGCCAACCGAGCCAGACGTGGCGGGATGACTTTCCAGAACAGTTCTGATGAATATGTAAAAAGCGTGACGAAATTCGCAGGGGTTTATATAGTTTGCGAGTAACTGATTTGCCGCTGGATATTAATGACTTGCTGGAGTTGAAGGTTTCGGAATATTATCGTCAGTTCATAACAGTTACTGAGATGTTTAAGATTTGTAGGCGATTGGTTTTGTAACCATGAGAACCTCAACTCGCATTCAGCGCCTCATGTGTTCATGAGTCTATTGCTCATTGGAAAACTATGGTAAGATCATTGAATCTGTCACAATATTGTCACAACCCCAGGCCAAGGGGCTTCAAGACTGAGGGTTCTGGTAACCAATTACCAGTTTCCTCCTTTAGGGGTTTCACTTTTTGTTTTGTCCCATCTATTTGTTAACCCAGTTCATGAGGTAAGGTGGTTAGTAATTAAAAGAGTTGGATAAAATCAATACATCTATTCAAAGATAAAAATAACCCAATGTACTTACAAAGAAATCGTGTCTTTTGGCCTTTGTCACACCTTGAGGACGTCCTGCGATCGAGTGTCGTTCATCCGCGCAAAAATCACTCTCTTTCGAATCAAAGTCTAATCACGATCATCAGCAATTTCAATTCTTCCAGTGAAAAGTGAACATTTGTCGATCTGCTGAAACTGCAGTCTTGGCAATTATTATTTATGTCAACAACATTACTTGGCCCGATTTGAATTGGATACTTCCTGATATGACGCCTAGGAGATTCGAGAGAAATACGAAGGAATGATTGTTTCTTGAAAGTGTTTTTTGTTTATTGGTTTTCCCCAATAATGTGACAATATTTTCGAAAAAGTGTGGAAGGTTCTAGCAGGAATTGAACCAGAGGATCATTTATCATCATGAATATCGTGTCAATTGTAGAGATATGGATCCAGAATGAAAATTCCACTACATTATCACCATGTCATCCTGAACTTCCACTTGAGAATCTTGACGTCAATATGAATATCTCTATTCAATATACTGCAGCAGTAATATGGAAATATCATCGTTGATCCTTTCCTCTGATTGGAATCATAGAATGGCCATCTAATATGGATATCATTCCACTTCACTCGAGACATCAAAATCAATCACCAAGCAATTTGCCCTAATGATAATATGGAACAAAATGAACGTTCATCTTCAGCAATCTAGTGGAGAATGCAAACAACGTCTGCTATTATTCATACCAAGATGGTTTTGAGTTGGGAATGATAATAGATGGAATTGAAATGAACAAAAATCATTCACAAAGTTTTCCAGTTATAACACAATAAACGCGAAATTGAGAGAGATTCCCACAAACTTGGAAAAAGCGTCTAACATTTCTTATTTGAATTGACGTGGTTGAATGAGATGAAGTGCAATGTTATGGAAGATAAAAGTTGAGGGAAGTTTAGAGACAGCTGAATTTCTGGCAGGGTTCTGGATATTGTTTTATTCCATCAGTCGTATTTATCAAACCGATAGTAGATTGGAGTTATGATATTCTAGCTATCGAGGATATGTTGGATCCTCCAACTGGTTATGAACTTCTCCGAAAATTTCTTCCACCTCAGAATAACGGACGTAGCTGTTTCAGGAATACCATATTCGCCAATTGAATTATGATATGATTCTATTCGAAATTGAGTTTGTCCTTTCCTTTTATTTTTGCTATGCACTATGCCTGAAGACACTGGAGACATAGTATTGAATTGGAGACGATTGGTTATACTCAACAATGAAAATTTCATGAGCTACATAGCGTATTGATTCTTCTTTATTCATTCAAAGTATTGATTTTTAGCATATCTCATTCCTTCTTGTCCATTCACATACGTCACTTTCCTGGAATTGGTATTGAAGGTTGAATGGACAGAAAATATTCTAAATATGGAAGCAATCTTGAGGATATCACTCACTGGCGTCATACTCCACATGACACCGATTGTCATCGTCATAACAAATATTCACTGCCTCTCGAACAAATTCCTCACCCTTTGACAGAAGCATAATCAATCGCTTCCTCATGCTTGAGAGGCCCCTGGATGACATCTCGAGGTGTTCAGCCATTCAAATATTCCGGAATACATCGCCTCCACGGTCATTTCCAAGTCAATTCAGCGACTCAACATCCCGCATGCAGGCGCAAAGGAAATTCAATTAACTTTAATGGCTGATCCGACCATCGCCGAACGCGCTCAGAAACATCACACGGAACAGTAAAAAAGCACAAAACCAAGCCGCCGCCCCAATGATAACCTCGTAATGGATTCGGAATTGAGTGATAACTAGCCCGCGTTTTTGTTCAACTCGTTTATATCAAGTAACTCGATATTATTTCAACGATTTCATCTTCGCCATAATTCATCGGATGAGCTGTTAGAATAGGAGGAAGAAGACAGTGAACAGTGGAAATTCATCACCAAGGTATAACTGGCAGCATTAATCACGCATTGGGATGACAACGCTAATTGAGAGTGATTTGAAGACATCTGATTGGATAATAGATTGCACCCTATCGAGTCTTTTGCTGGCACCATAAATCATCTTTTCATTGGATCATAATGATAGTGAATGATTTGGAGTTTCAGAGAAGATTCAGATATATGAAGGACAATTTGGAGTTGGAAGGTGACACTGCATGATCCTTCAATACATCCTCAACTTATTCCACAGTGACAGTATTCGAATATCTAATCGAAATAAAACCTCACCAATTTCGGTATGAATCTACGGTGACCTGATTCCATCATGTGTGTGGTATATATGAGTATATATGAGCCACCGTCTTTCTCGATATAAGATGGAGCGGAATTACTGATTCGATGTAATTATCAAAGATAGTTTCTGACATATAATGGATCTGTCAGACGACTCAACTCACAGCGTTTACTTACGCATTAGGATGACAATGCTGATACTGAGTGATTCTGAGATATTTGATTGGATAATTTATTGGCTCCTATCAAGATTTATGTTGGCAGAAGAAACAATTTCATTGAAAGAGATTGATAGTGAAATTGCTTTTCATTCACATCTATCAATGATGTTTTGGAACTTGGAGGAGGAACACTGGATGTTCTAATGAACCCTCATCGGAGTATACTGAGAATGTGGCAGCAAAAACTTCAGAACACTCCAACTTATTATAGTCATACTCAGAAAATTTTCATACTGATGAGATAATTGATACAATTCCTCGATGAACCAGAAATTGAACCGTGGAACAATAATACAGTTGCCATTATTGGAAATTCAGTAGTAGCAGTGAAGAGAATGTATATCATATTATGAGAGAGCCTGAATTGTCACTTCCACAGTGGAACGACATTTCTGAATTCGAGCACTTCTAATTAATCTGTTCACTCGAATTCGAGTAGACTTTCGCTGTTGAGCTACTGGTTCATCTCTGGATAGTATGAAATTTCGCTTCAAAGACCTATAAGACGCTAGCTGATGATGAGTGGAAAAATAAGATAACTGTGTTTCGCTAGGCGTGATGTTTACCTAGGTTATGATAATTGACTTGGATTAACAGGGTGCCCGCTGCTTCAGACGACTAGACTAGGGCGAATTTGCTCATTTTCATTCTGATTGGCAATTTGGAAAGAAATTTCGACTGATTGTTTTCCAACTATCGGAGAGAAACGAAATTTCAAGATTTTTGTTGTTCATACTGGTGAACGAAAAACCAAGCAAGTTTATTTTCAGCAAAGCATAAGCAATATAAAATTCATTTTCCTTCGAGAAATATATGAATAATACAACATTCATATCTGCAGTGATGTGAACAAACGACAGTTGAAAAAGTTTTACTGCCGATTTCTTGATACTTTGAATCCTAGAACGAATCGATATTATTCCGAGATCTCTGGATGGAATAAATGTTAGGATATATTAGTTGTGAATAGCTCGGACGATTGATTTTCCGTTATGAAAATCAATTTGAGAATCACGAATTTCAGTATTTTCACAAAGAATCATCATAAATATAATTTGTGGTTGTGCTTCAAATTTTAGGCACGTATCGGAGAACCGTATCGTGAAAGCATACCGGTGAGCTCCGTGGAGAAAATCTGAACGAATGATTCCGGATCTCACAGTACAGTATTCTGAGAAGCTCATCGACTAGAATGAGTAGACTGTACTTGCAATAGTGTTCACATCTCATGAATCATAGCATGATATCTGGAGTGCTGCGTTCACCATTGCTCACATCACTCCAATCTTGTTTTTAATATTGAAAAGCTAGAAATTCTCATTGTGAGCGAATTTTCAATCGTCTCAACTGAAGAGGAAATGGACGATTGTATATGGAAATGATTGATTCCAGATGCGTGACTGATGTAATGAGTTGAATTTTTATTGAAGATTGATTCTCATCGTATAGGGTAGTTGGTCTCATTCGTATACTTGGGATCACTGGATTGAATTAGGTTTATGGTTCTATCACTGGTATATGTATACTCAACCAACGTACTCAAATCAATACGTCCCTAGTTTAGGTATTCGATACCTCAAGTAGAAATGGTGGAACTTATAATATATCCAGAAGATGAATATTGCACTATCGAACTGATGCAAGTAATATAGTGTCTCAATTGGAATTTTTTGTTCCAAATTCCAGAACCAGGTACACTAAGACGTTTCACTGTAATATCTGAAGTCCCCTATATATATCATGTGTGAAAACTTCAATGAAATTTCTGTACGCTGTGATATTCATCATGATACACGGAATTATGCAGGAAATATGGCTATTCAATATCTGAATGGAAAAATTATGTAATATGCACCAGTTTCCTTTCATTTATCCTTCCATATTTCATATATTGTAGTATTTTCATTCTTTTTTTCTCTTTCCTCCTTCTATATTTGAAGATTCTTGTATATTATTCATCTGAATGTTTGTACCTACACTTTGAACTTCCTTTTGAATAATATGTTCTGTGAATGGGTAACTGTTGGGCAATAAACGCTTTATTATTATCATTATTATTATGACATTTGATATCGTTGTATCCCACCTCACAGACAGGACTCTCGAAACATTTCATCCCAGATTTTCACCACACCAATTTCGCCTTGAGCAACTCGTCCGAAATTACCTCATTAACATGTAAAGAGTGTACCCCAACCACGCTAATAGCTTGAAGTACAACACCCTGTGTGCTTTAGTGCGGGAAATAATAAGTCGACGGCCATTAATTAACGTCGACAAATTCTGACAAGATTAAACTGTGCTCTCTGGGTGGTGAAATGGTGCATACTGCAATGAAACCAGCAGGTTCAAAACACTAGAGGCGGGGAATGAATTTATGGAACTCGGCAGCTATAAGAAATTTCATATGGCTAATTGAACTTGTTGCAGACGATACTTTTGTAGCATGAATTTTCGTTGATAGAATGGAAGCTTATTTTCATCTATTCGTGCATAGTTCAACGATCCGAAATCTATACATCTACACTGTATCCCATCTGGAACTTGTCACTACCAGCCACCAAAATCATCATTGTGGTGCTATCAACCTCGTCAGCTCCACCACCTCATACTTCAGAATCTTCAAACGAGATATTCATTCTGGAGGGAATTCAGACCCGTATATACTGATGTAATGCAATCGAGCATCGATAAACTATGATAATTTATAATAAAAAATATTTGTGGTGAATTAATCAACACATGACAAAAACCTATGATGATGTACGTGGGGTGAAGGAATGGGTACGTATTGTGATCCAGCAGTGGAATGTTAGGGAAAATTGGACTCCGTAAGCATCAGGAAATACTCCACTAGGCAAAACATTCCACTACTTTGCGGTTCTATTCAGTCCAGCAGATCTCCAGCCTGACAAAGTAAGGGTGACCACTGACCAGTCTGAGCTCGTGTAATTTGTCCACATGGAATCGCTCGTGGTAGTATCTATAGAAATCTATCTACGATGTTTTGGAGGGGTCAATGGATTCGTGAGTGGTAGTATCACCGACTAGGCGAATTACTCTCTTCTGTGAGAAATCTAAGAGCTCCAGCATATGTTTTGGAGCTGAACACTAAATATGTGAACAGGACTCCAGGATAGATCGTGTAGAACGTGAGAAGTTGCTGGGGAGTAAAGAAGCTCTTTGCACGGAACAGAAGGTTTTTGTGAAGCAGTTCCTGGAAATGGGCCTCACATGATCGTCCCGAAAGAGATCGTGGTTGGTGATACTGAGCTTGGATAATGATAACTTCATACTGACATCATCATATTTGGCATTGTGCACTCTGCCTTCCTGATGGAACTTGAGTTGTTGTTGCATCAAACTTTACTAGGCTGTTTCCATCCTCTTCATGAGATGATGGAGTGGCTCTAGAGGCCAGGAGGCGGTATAAAGCATAGAGATCCTTGACAGATCTACCGGTACCGATCACCAAATGGAGTGATCTTTCTGCGAGGAAACTTGATAGACAACGGCATAGGCTGGGTAGCCAAGCATGCGGTCGACGCATAGATAGAAGTCGTCGAGTCAAACTACAGCTACAGCCAGAGTCTTTCCGTTTGTTTCTCGATTGATGCTTCTAGACTTCACTTGTATATCAAAAATATATTCCCTTATTCATATGGTGAAATTGGAACCAGTAGTATATATTTGAACATTAATGAGAATGCCACTGCCAATGGTTATTCATCATCTTCAGAAACTACTCTGTATAGTAGCGGAAGCATCTACCTTGCTCCCCGTGCTATCTTGAATATGTCTGTTTTCAATTCAATTCATTCATGTTCAAACGAACTTACGGTGGATATTCGGATCCTATTGTCAGCTATAGATTCAGATTTTATCATTTTATCATGCATGTTCCTTCACTTCCAGCGGTTTTCAAATAGGATCATATTATATATCAGTGCTTATGCTGTATACTACTGTACACTCATATACATGCTAACATAACCTTCACATCGAGAACCAGTCGGAAGAAAAACATAGGAATGTGTATTTTTACATCATATATAAGGTTCTCTTCATTTCAGATATTTTCGTCAAAGCATTGTGGCCACTTGAAGAAAGTAGTAACATCTTTGATATGTTGAATGGAACACACTGTATCCTCGAGAAATCTAATCGATATCTTTCCATACACCATTTTTGAGATGATGAATATTATTTATTTTTGCCGAAAAATGCTGATATTCTCGAACAACAAGGTATTGGGATACTCGAATTTGGCTTATGATTGGAATCGATACCAATCCACTCCATAATCAAATCTGAATTGCTGAATTGATTGAGTCGATTTTTTCGAAAGAAACACTCTGTACATCATCACTTATTTTGAATGCCGATAAAATTTGCTGTTCATCTATGTGGGTATATATGACCTAACTAGTCATATTCATAACCATGCTATCCAACTTTGCTAAGGCATTCGAAATGTGCTTGTACAACAGAATCTTTCTTGAAGTTGAAATTCTTGGAACTCCAATAATCAACACGGATTCTTCAGTGAATGATCCACAATTATCAACTTAATGTGGTTCACACATTTTAGCAGACAGCGGTGCCCCTCAAGGAAGTAACCTAGCACCTCTCTTATTCTCACTTCTCATCAATGATATAGAAACAAATGTCTCTAGTCACTTCTTACTCTTTGCAGATGACTCGCAAATATTTTGACCCATTGTATCTGAGAATGACTGCATGATCCTACAAAAAGATCTTGAATTCTTGCATGTTCGGTGCATTGAAAATAATCTTCTCCTCAACATAAAAAAATGTAAATACTCACAATATACCCTGAAAAATAATATTACACAATACGAATATTTCATAATTAACACTCCTCTTCGAAAGAGCAATCAAACAAGGGACCTTGGTATCATTTTCGACTCAAAATTGAGCATTTCTACCCAATACAGTATAATGACATGTGCAGCCAAACGAATGCTTGGTCTCATATATCAAAATTGTAAGAATTTTCGCAACCAGGACAGCTTTATAGCACTTTCCAATTCCTATGTGAGATCTCAACTGGAGTATGGTTCATTGATATGGTCTCCTTCTTACTCTCACACAAACAAAATAAAGTCTATCCGAAGAGGGTTCATGAAATACATCACATATAAATTAGACATTCCACCCAGAAGAAGGGATCGACAATAGATTATCACTGAATGAATTCAAACAACTATCCCTTCAAAACCGAAGAACCTACTATTCAATAATCTAAATTTTCCAATTAGTAAACAATCTAATTCAAGAAATAACATACTTCTCAAATCTCCAATCGTAGCAATGAGCAAATTATTCAATCACTTCTGTGCAGATCTCGATATCTATTATCAGCCAATTGGTCGAGAAAAAACCATATTGAAGTACTTTTCCATAATGCCAAAATAACTGAGCCCATTCTATATTATTATATTTTATATTATTCATGTTTTTCCACCTTAAGTTGTTATTTCTCCTTCAATCCACGTCGAATGGTATACATGTAGTAATAGTGATATATATGTATATGTGTCTGTATGTATATGCAGGTATGCAGAACTTTTTGCTTTTGCTTATCTATAAGAATGTATGTCTTGTCATCGGGATCTACTCCTGTTCAGACAATAAAAACTTTTTTATATTCTTGGCTTATGATCATTTTTTTGTCATTCATCATTTATGGTCCACAAAATATCATCGCCATTTGCTTCTCGAAGTGGATTTGTGCAAGCATAAATTCAAACAAAGTTGAATATAACTCTGAAAATCATAAGATAAAACCGTGTGATGCAGTGAAAGTGTTCATACAAGACAATTAGAACTCAAAGTTGATTGATGAATATGGATGAATTTGACAAACATTCAACTAAGAAATTGATTTCTTCCATGGAGGCCATACTGCATCAACTTTCCAGACAGCCAAGGTGAAATTTCTCGGTAGGTTTATGCACATGTTGAGCTCATTTGAATGGCATTCCTTTTTCGTATTGGCTATCGATAGTGATTTTGAATCAGTCGGCAATTTTCACTAAAGTTGCTTTCATTGAGATAATGACAGATCGACACAAGCCTGGACAGATTCGTAAAATTTGTAAGTTGTCCTAACTAATTTCGTATTCCTAGTTTGAATTCATTAAAATTTTCTACTTTCTAGTTCAAGCCGCAATACTACATTTTCGGAAATATTTCGAATTGTAAGAGCATCATCTTGAATATGAGCATACACATTTCCATGCATTTCTGTTGACCGATTCCTTATATAAAGGTAGTGTATGCTCGTCGTGACATACCCTGTACAATTCTAGCCTGATAATGAGTTGTGGACTGAAAGAGAGAGGCCTCAACTCTCTCCTAATAACGAACCAAATGAACCGCTTTAATTAAGTGGAGAAAAAAAAACAAAAAGAGGGTGCGAGTAATTCTTTCCCATTCATATTCCAAACATGCCCTGGGAGCATTTCAAATAGCCATTTGCACTCGAGAGCGTGAGACTATAAATTTGATTCGTATTGTTCGCCTGGTGTATCCACACAAAACAAACACAATCCCTGTAAATATCCATATGGGTATGTGTATGTTCATAACGTACGAGAAACAAAAAGTCATCGCAAGAGAAAAATCCATGTTATAATTGCCTGAATATGCCATATTCTTCTGAAGGATGTATTGTTGGCAGTCAAATCTAAGTGCAGAGTGAATTTCGACAATGTATTCACGCAAATTAGTGTAAGTGGTTTATCGGTGCAGAACTGAAGTGCTTCTATCGAAACATGACGGTCTATCAATGTTGTCTGGATGCTGCTAATTTACGTTAGTGTCGAGAAGATTATTTGTCGCAGAAGCTTTACCAGAACAGTATTCATCCTCATTTACAAGTTGATCCAGTTTTGGGTAGTGGGATTGAGCTCCGAAGAGGAAAGTTTGATATGATATTGCTTGTAGAACATGAGATGTACATATATTGTTGATATTTGGAATGGAAATATATATTTACATTCATAACTGGAAAAACAGATGATTACGGATTAAAATATACTTGTGAACTACTTGATATCGAGTACTCCTTATTGCGACGATTGGAATTATAGTGGCACGATGAAAAATTCACAGATGTATTTTATGCTGAAGATATAGATGTTGATGAAGGAAAACATTCATTTACTTGATTAGTGAAATCAACTTTCAGGAAAATGAAGCTTGTATTGGGTTTATGAATGTGAAGGGTATCCGAATGTTTCGACTGCATATAATATGGCCTCAAAAGAATGAACCGAAATCCGTGGTAGACGTTCTGATCCATTTATCCTTGAAATATTGTCCGTGACGGTCATTATTACAGCTGGAGTCAGCTTTGGATGTTCATATCATGATTTTCTTCAGTTATGACGGTGGAACTGATATCATCGATCAGCAGAATATTATGTCTCACCTGATCCCTTCGGAAGAGAAGTAGTTCTATGAGTTCAACTTGAATGCTGTCTGAAATTGCAGCAGAATCTCCAGAATATTTTTCATATCCATTATTGTCGAAAGAACCCACATGATTCTGTGTATTCATGGATATCGAATCATATTTTGCTCTGATAAAAAATAGTACATTTTACGGTGATTCAACCCCCACACAGAGAGAGATCGTTTCGATTTAGGTACAGAAAATGATGTGTGAACGTCTTGTATTATTCCACTCCGATCATTGTGATGACGTCCATGGCCCTTATCTGAATGATATTGATGAAAATCATATTCGAAAAGTACGAAACTCCTGTTCACGTTCAACGTACAGCATTTGTCGAGGTCAGAGAGTTCCTCATAAACTGGAGGAATGAAAATGGCTCACTATGCATAATCGCCAAAAGCTACATACTTCATGTTTATCAATCAGAATCACAACACCACTTTACCCACATAGCAAATTTAAATATCGTACTAACGTTCATAATAAGAATAGTCGACGAAAAAACTTGACTTCAACAACATGACTCCAAATGCTCCACATGCAAAGTATTTTATAAACAGCATCTACTGGATGATTGAACAAGAATATCTCCCTACTCTCTTCTGTATGATTCACTTTCCTATTTCTTGTTTCCTTCCTAGTCATGTTCGTTCCACACTGTAACTTCACATCCTCATGGCTCTACCAACGAGCCATAATTATTTGTAAGGAACTTATATGCCCATTGTGGAATTTGGAAATCGTTTCCGAGTTTCAAATTCCAACAAACCGTTGGTTCATTTTCTATTTCCATTATTGTTGTTGGAACGAAATAGAATGAAGAGGTCCTATCTGTTTTCAAATTGTGAATTGCAAAATATCTCAATGTATCATGGAACTTATTCATCCAAGAAAACATTCATTCGCTACAGATCATACGAAGACTGGAATGTTATCACCTGTGGATACAACTGCAAAGAGGAATTTTCGTGACAGGAAATTGAAAAAGAAATATGTCTTCATCTTTTCTTGATATTTTGGTGTGTGAGTACGTGGGATTACTCCGTCCAATACATTTTGCTAAACAGGATGGAACTGCGAGAATAGCTGTCGAATCAAGTTGAATTTCTTCATGTTCGAAAACTATAGCAATTTTTTTAAATCAGGTGGTATTGGTTCAGCAAGATGAAGTCCATGAGATCTTGCCTGAATAATTTGAGAACATGAATTTGCTCTCTTCATATCATATCAACAGACAAATTTTATATAGGGTACAATACTATGAGGATTATTTTATGCTTCCAAGTTTATGCGACGAACATGGATACCATGTAGAGAGAAATATTATTTTATATAATATTATAGCAACACAGAGTGTCACGTCAAATGGATGAATGAATATCTCACTGAGGTAATGGATACAATATAGATGAATTAAAACTATCAGAGGATGGACAGTGCTAATACAGAATCATCAATAGTTTCATGTTTATATAATTGACATATGAACTGTCAATTTTCCGTTCGAACTCTACTGGCTATGATGGAAATCAATTATTGTTATCATGCTTCATGAAGCAGAAGGTAGTAATGAAGATTCAGAATGAAGTCGACAGAATCAATATCTCCTTACCTGTCATAGTAGTAGTCCCTGAAACAAAAAGAAATACATAAATTAATGTCAGTCATATCATCGGGTGTTCATGAACTGTCAACATCTATTTGCTGTGAAAATACAATTCATTTTGATAGAGGAAAATTTTTCAGTTTCAGCTTTTATACCTCGAATAATTAATATAGTAGTGTTCACTAAATGATTACTGAATTCATGAAAGAGTTTGATTGAGATGATGAAAGTTCACAAACACTTGATATATTATCACGCCCCGAATATTCAATCTTATATGACGAAAAAATCAGTTTCTCAGTATCAAGTGATTCCAAATCATATTACACCGATACAAATAATCAATTTCAGTTGAATTCAAATTCAGATCGAATCGACTCGATTTGAAAAACATCCACAGAAGGATTTATAAATCAGCTTTGATGAACCACATGAAATATAAAGGCCATGCAGAACGAATGGTTCATGGGACAGTTCTTCCATTCTTCAAATCAGTCTACACAGTCGGTCAGAGATTCCCAAGAGAATACCATCATTTGTGAGGTTATGAAAGACGACTACAGAAATGGATCTGCTTATTGCAGCCATTTGCTCACATGGAAATGTATCAAATTATGGAATAGAATCCAGGTGTTATTTCAGAAACATATCTTCTACCATATAGCTTCGGTGAAGAAATGGAGCATCAGTTTTTATTTATTTATTTATACTGCATACAAACAGATAAACCTTTTACATGTGTACAGTTTGGATATCTAAATATAAATATTGTGAATAATATAATTTTAAATTTAAATAGGGTCGACTAAAACTAGACATAAGTAATACAATTAGATGTTAAACAACACTGGAATATAGATTATATTGCATAGTCAGGTAGAAATTTACATAAATAAATGGCTAGTCTCTTGATATTGCTAGTATTTGAGTTTTTTTCATATTGAAGAAATCTATGTCATTATCACTGTTTTGCATCAGATTATTTGCAGCAATCATGCAGTATTCAATTGGTGAACCTATATTGAATATTTTAAAAGTGGTTTCTCTACGTCGCAGTCTTATGTCAGGTACGTTAATATTGATTTTGTTTAGGAGATCAGGTATATAAATTTCACCTTGTAAAACATTGGAGATAAAAATAATTTGTGCATTTTCTCTTCGTCTGCTCAAACAGGTCATGCTGAAGTCCTTCCTTTGTTTTACATATGAAACTTTAAATGGATACACACCATATTTTTTGAAATGCATTGATCTCAGATCTCATTGTCGATGATGTATATCGTAACCTGCCTCGAATCTAATAACTACCAAGTCTTTCCCATCAATTAACTCTAAGATCTCTAGAGTTTCCTATCCACCAATCGATCATCTCATCTAGGCTGAAGGGTAATACGTGTCTGAAAGTGTATCAAAAAAGAGTGCTCAGACGTTAGTAGGGCGCACTTCAATCAAGATTTCACTCTTCAGCCATCGGCCCACGTTTTGCGGTCAGCACTCACTGGGGAACTGTCCCCATATCGTGTTTTCGTGTTGTCTCCATTCGAGGAATCAGATTATTCCTGGAAGGTGATCGCCTTCGAGAGAGGAAGGAAGAATTAGGACAGTGAGATTACGTTTCCTTCGTGGGACAAAAACGGAGACTGCTGACAGGCGACTACAATTGGCGTGCTGACGAATACTATCGAGGAGTGAAATATTTCCGAAGGGGAAGATGACCTACAGTTTTACTTCACCAGAAGAATTATCTTTATTGTCGAAGACAAGGGATATGTTTGAGAGGATCGATCCTTCATCATCAGCATGATAACAGAAGATATATACACTCAAGGAGAAGAAAATATGTTCAAAATGTGTAAAAATATTGAGAGAAGTGACCTATTATCCTGAAACGGTGGAAAACACATCAGTAAAATCACATTCAGAAATGATTAAGTAACATCATCATAAAGTAACATGATAAAAGAGGCTGCACATGAGGCGATAAGCATCTGTTGGAGCATCAACAAGACCCATGACCACACCATCATAACGTTATTGGATATAATAATAATGATGATGATGATAATAATAATGATAATAATAATGTTAATGATGATAATCATCTTTGTTCAGAAAAAGGAATTATAATTGTATCTACCTATATCCTAAGTTACTGAATAAAGCAAGGAACCTCCTTCAGAATCTGAGGATTCTTGATTGGAGGTGGATATACAATATTTTAGTAATTTTTGATAGCAACGATGATATAGTGCTGATAGTTGCTCTCATTTTGGATTGTTTTATATCGGTATCTAGCAAATTGAATGATTTTGGACCATTGTAGAATACACTTTTTTGTCCAATTGATTTTTCAGATTGATTGATTGATTTTCAGATTGTTGTATTCAGCTCGGGTAGTTTTATTATGCTGAATTTGTGGAAAAGTGGATTCATCGTTGGAGACATATATAATCAAAATTCTTGCGTAGATCACATATCCTGTTTTATTTATGTAGTAGTACAGTTGGAAATTTTGTCATATATAATTTTTAGAATGCGTCTTTGAATTCGTTCCAAGTATATAAGCGTCGATTCATTACGAGCACCCCAGGAGATAATTCCATATTGTAGTATCAACTCAAAAAGAACATGATACAAAATTTTGAGTTATTTAGAATTCATTACAGTTTTCAATTCTTTGAACTTATAGATTAACCCCCTATTTTTTTGAACGGTGTAATGAATGTGCATATAAAACCTCGAGTGTGTGTCTATAATGATCCCGAGATATTTGGTACTTTGTTCATTTTTGATTACTATTTCCCATCTGTCGACGTTTTTTTTTTTTTTTTTTTTTTTTTTTATCTGTGGACAACACGAAAGGGAAACCTATGATGTTCGAGGAACATCGTGTTAGCCAGCGGTGGGATTTTGGGATAGAAGGAAGGTGTTGGAATTTTTCTTGAATGTTTGGAGGTTGTAAGCATCAGGAAAGACTTCACTAGGCAAAGAATTCCACAACTTTGCCGTTCTATTGATGAATGATGCTTGGTATAGCGATGTTCGACAGGTCTCGAGCCTGACAGTGTAGGGGTGACCAGCTTGAGCTCGTCTGGTTTGTCTACTAGGAATCGCGCGTGGTGGCATAATAGATGATATTTCCTTTGAGCACCGACCGTGAAAGTACCTATAAAAAAGGCAGAGATCGCCGACCTTTCTACGATGATCTAGAGAGGTTAATGATTTGGTGAGTGTTGTGTCATCGACTAGGCGAATAGCTCTCTTCTGAATTGAATCTAAGAGCTTAAGCGTATGTTTGGGGGCTGAGTTCCAAACATGTGAGCAGTACTCCAGGACAGGTCGAATTTGTGCTTTGTAGATCATAAGCAGTTGCTGGGATGTGAAGTATCTCTTCGCACGGAAAAGAAAACCGAGTTTTTGTGAAGCAGTCTTCGCAATGGACCTCACATGATCGTCCCATGAGAGAGCACTGTTGGTGGTGACACCCAGCAAGGATATTGACGACCTCATAGGAACAGTGGTACCCGACATCATCAAATTGGGCATTGTGTGATCAGCCTTCTTGGTGAACATACAAGCTTGAGTTTTAGTTGCATTGAACTGTACTAGATTCTCAGATCCCCATTTCAGAATTCTTGTCAGATCCTCATTTAAAGCATCAACCTGTCTTCGCCTTGCACCTCTTGCCTCATTGGATGTTATAGGGGCTCTAGAGGAAAAGGCGGAATGAAGTGTACTATCATCCGCAAAGCTATGAACTGGGCTAGAGGTCACATTCAACAAATCATTGATGTGGAGCAAAAACAAAGTTGGTGCCAAGACAGAGCCTTGTGGAACACCAGCATTGATCGTCATTGTATCAGACGAGACCCCGTCTACCACCACGTAGAGTGATCTATCTGCAAGAAAACTCGATAGTAAAAGACACAGTTGGGGCGGCAAACCATATGACGGAAGTTTCGCTAGGAGGCCTTGGTGCCAAACTCGGTCAAATGCTTTGGAGATATCCAAGGCTACAGCCAGAGACTCCCCATGTTTCTCTATTGACACCTGCCACTTATGTGTCACATAGGCAAGCAGATCTCCAGTTGACCTCTGGTGACGAAAGCCATATTGCCGGTCGTTCACGATTCTTGAGCTCTCTAGATATCGGATGAGCTCGATGTTGATTGCTTTTTCCATTACTTTAGAGATCACAGATAGTAGTGCAATCGGTCTATAGTTGTTAGGGAGTGTTTTCTTGCCCTTCTTTGGAATCGGTTGGACCCTAGCTTTCTTCCAGTTAGAAGGAAATACGCCGAGTTCGTACGAAAGGGTGAACAACCTGCAAAGAACTGGTGTTAGTTCCGGGGCACATTTCTTGAGAACAATAGGCGGTATTCCGTCAGGCCCCATAGCCTTCTTGACGTTGAGGCTAAGCAGAATGTGTCTGATTGTGCGTTGCCGGAAGACAATTTCTGGCATACGGTTATCGATGGTAGCGACTTTCGGAAGTTCCTGGCCTCGTGGATCCAAGGTAGAATTGTCTGCAAACATTTTGGCAAAGGTGTTGGCTTTTTCATGAGGTGTTATAGCCAATGTATTATCATCCTTTGTGAGGGGAGGAAATGAGCTAGAAGTGAAATTTCTCCCGATTGCCTTGGCAAACGTCCAAAATGAACGGGAACCATTTGGACACTCTATGAGCTTCGATCTTATTTTCGTGTTGTATGCCTCTTTAGATTCATCTATCGTTCGATTGCATGTATTCCTAGCTTCAACATATTCAGCTCTAGTTTGAGGGCTTGGGTTTCTGCGCCAACGACGGTATGCTGCTTGCTTCAGTGCGACAACCCTAGAACAGGTTCTATTGAACCATGGTTCACCAGTGGTTCGTGATTTGGTGCTATGTGGTATGTAAGTTTCCATTCCCAGCATGATGATTTCCGAGATCTCTTCAGCACATTGCGTAGGATCTCCCGATTCAAAACACATTCTCCTCCAAGGAAACTCAGAAAAAAACATGCGAAGGCCATCCCAGTCGGCTGAATTGTAATGCCAAAGAGTGCGTGGGGGTGTTGGACTGGTTCGCGGAGTGATGTAAGGACATATCGTGGAGATGAGTGTGTGGTCTGAGTTTCCTAGTGGTGCACGGACTTTCACTTCATACGGTTCCGGATTGTTAGTGAGGAACAGGTCGAGCGTATTGGCATAATGATTGCTGATGTCAGGGATCCGAGTGGGTTCGTTTATCAGTTGCTCAAGACCATAGGTGATAGCGAAAGCCTCAGCCAGACGTCCTGCGTCGTCTGTTTTGTTCGAGAATTTGAGCCAGGTGGAGTTGTGGACATTGAAATCCCCCATGATGATGATTTCAGCTGCTGGGTGATTCTGTTGGATGAAATCAAGTTTCAGAGAAAGGAATTCGAAGAGGTCACCAGGAGTTGGTTCGTTTGGTGATAGATAAAGGCAGCAGATGAACTTTGTCTGTTTGTGGTTATCGATCTTGAGCCACATCACATCGAATTCTTTCGGTTCCAGTTCCTCCTCACGATGGCATGAGAGATCATTTCTGGAAAAGAGACATAAACCTCCTCTGAATCTGAAACGGGTATGCAGCTCATATCCATATTATTGTATGGAAATTTGGAAGTCCCTTTTTATATGACGTGAAAGGTAAGTATGATGTTTAATCGTAGTTTATGGTTGATGAATTTTGGTCAAACCAACTGAATAGTCCATCCAAGTCACCAAAAGGAGCATATCATACGATATTGTATGATATTCTCATATGTTGTTACCATATGAACCAGAGTAAATATAGTCATAAAATATACTCATGAATGATCGAGCAATTATATATGAAGGATCTACATCAATTACAAAGTCCACAACGAAATATTTCCATCATACCATGGAGGATCAACGTGATGGATGATTATACAAAAAAATCCATAGATAAAACAACAGAACAAGAAGACAGCTGACAGAGAACCTTGATATTCATGTCAGCGCCTTCACATTTCACTTGGAATCTTCACGTTCCCTGTCGTATTGTTCCATCTTCGAAAAAGAAAAACAAACTATAACTATTCTTTAATGTTAATTTTGAAATTCAGTGATGATGGTGTCGGTGAGGATCTTGATGATTCCCAAACAGAGGCTAACAGGCCTGCTGTGCTGCCTTCTTCAACAGTTTGAGTTTTGTCAACTCATGTTTACCACTTCAATATTTTCACACATTCACAACATACTTTTTCCACATTGGATGAATCTTCTGATGATGAAAGATCTTTCGAAAAATGTATCTTGTCTTTGACAATAGAGATGAGTTTTCTGGCGGACTGTATGTTCTCCTTCACTGAAGGTGCCTAACTAAGATACTGTCTATGGTTGCCATCTGGCTGAATGAAGGTTCTAGTAGGATCTTTTTTCCGAAACAGGAAACTTTCAATACATCACTTGTCTGGAAATTTACAAATGAATATATTACACGGGGGTGCAACATTGCTATCTCAGGAAAATATATTGTACAACTCTCCATTCACCGAAGCAGAAAAATGAATCGAACATGATTTGATTGAGAATTTTTACTTTCAGAATGATCAACTCTTGCTATCTATGTGGAACAAGGCTTGTGAGTATATTCCACAGGCAGAGGATATAGTTTGCAATACCAAAGAACATACGGAGTTGTTGTTTGCGAGTGTTCTAGGGCTGAAATTACATGATATAGTACGATGAGACCCCTACATACATTGTGTTCTGTTGTAATGGAAATTATTCGAGTCTAAAAGATATCCAGCCGGAAGCTTTAAAACAGATCCATTAGTTAGGGAGACTTTTAGTAGTTTCTGCTATGGAAACTGGATGATAATTGCGATAATCAGTGTTGAAAATTTCAATAATTTTTCCTGACATTCTAACAATTTGCTCTGGTTTTTACCAGGAAATATGAATTTTTATAGAAATTCCGACAACGCGAGGCAGCCAAAAATGCACAATGCTTGGTCGGTACCAGGAAAATGGAAGAGACAGTATGTTTTTGTTGAGGTTCGAATACAGGATCATCTCAAATATGACACGAGAGTGAATTCTGATTCGTTTCTCAATTATGTTCATTTCCTAAAATGGGGTATTAACACAGAATTCCCGAAACTCTTCAACTTCTATTCACCCCGTCATCCTTGCACACCATCCCTCATAATTTTGAAATGGGATGGCGCACCTCACACTACGTTATTGTTCAGATTATTCATATTATATTTATTATATACTGATTGCACAGTTCTGTGTTAGAAGCTATAAAACACTGAATAATTGTAGCAGTACAGTTTCGAAGTCAAAAAAAATATGAGATGTCCAAAGTCCGGTTACTTCTCATCGAAAATCATCCTGTTCACACTATCTGAGAAAATATGCACAGAGCAAGGTATAATATATGTATTTTTGGAATATTTTCAAGAGTTTTCTAAAAAATATCTCATTTAATATTCGGTTCCTAACTTGCGTGATTCTTCCTATATTTTACAGAATAGACGGTTCGTATTCACCCTGACAGAACTTCTATTGACTTTTCATCAAGGTACGATTATGCATTATAAACAGAAATCAATATCATCCGTCGCCCTTGCTCTCCAGCTCTACAAATTCCACTCAACTTCCACGAAGTGTTTGAATAATGCAAATTGGTCATTCTCTCGTATTTGGAAGCGAGATTGCAATCTTGTGTTCCATTGTTTCCGTAGCTGTGAGGCTTTTAGATGGCGTCTAGTAGAAGAACTGATCATGACCACAGAATCTCTCTCTTAGGTAGGTGAAGGTACCATCGAATATTTCGTATATATCGATTCGAATATCTAGACTATTGCAATAAATAGACGAAAACTGATAGTCTGGTTTGAGGCTGTAATGGACGATTTGAAACTGAACCAAGAAAAATCAGCATAGTGTGTTTTTCGATATGATATTTCAGCCTTTTTTCCCTAGTCATTCGAATTGTCTCGTGCAGGTATGTGATGACGAACCTATAATAACTAATTGTGATTGAATAATCGATACAACTCATCGGAGTATTCATGATGGAGGTCGGAGGTCGTCAAGAAATTGTATTTTGCAGGGGTAGAGGGCAAAGGGGTGAATGCATTGGTTAAAATCATATGAATATTCATCTTCAAACTGGAATGTTCTATGGCATAAATGAATGAATGAATGATTCGAATATTCATTGAATCTTCTTAAATGTACGGTCTTATATTGAGCTCATTCGAACGCGATTTTCTGAAAGAAGCACTTTAGAACACATTTTTTCGTTTCCACCGCGATAAAATGTTGAACCTCGATTTTTTCGATTCTACTGATGAGTCATGTGTATTCTTTCATTTTTTTCTCTATGGTGTAGTGATGCTCCGTGAACGGCACATTTGGGCCTAGTTCCTCTAACTGCGCGAAAACCCGTGAAGGTCTGTAGTCGATAGTACATGTGAGTATCATTCCATTTTGATATCATTCGGGAGTTATGAAATAGATGTGGTGAATGGATGATGTGAAGAAACATTCATAAAACTTCATAAAATCATAGTGGGAGCAATCACAGGTATGGATGTACAGGAATCAGATATTTCAGCTATTTTGAACTAATAATATGTTGGAAATCTTGTGACCAAGGAGCTAATACTCAAGATGGAGTTCTTTCAAACTTTCGATAACACTCAATGAAATCGAATGCGGTGGACTATTGACAAAGAAGAAAGGTATTGAAATTCTTCTTGGAAGTTTGGAGGTCGTGAGCATCAGGAGAGACTTCACTAGGAAACGAATTCAATAAATCTGCTGATCTATTGATGAATGATGCTTTATAGAGAGGAGATGGGCATGTCTTGAGCCTGTGTATATGCCAGATATAAATACACATTTCATTTGAATCTTACCTATTTTCCGACAACATCGATTCATTGGTGTGTGTGATGTTTTCATATGGCGTGAGGTAGTTTTTTACAGGAACATTCACAGTGTAATATTTTCAACAAACTCGCACAGCATGCACGACTGCGGAAGCTATTTCGGAAAATATATATAAAAAATATAATATCTAATGATCATATAGATGAATTCATCCACCAGTCTCTAGTTAATTCAATTCAACGAACTGCAAATGATGCTGTACGAATTATTGTATTCGAATTTTTCGCAGAACTCCAATTAGCGTGCAAATGTAACAAATGATTTGGAATTGATAATTGAACTCATTTGTGTTCAGCATGACAAGGTTTCCTGACTTCCAGGAAATCGGACATGTTGGCAATTAGTACACTTTTCTGTTCTCATGATTCAACACGTATTCACTCTGAAGAAGTACCCACTCATCTGATATTCAAATCTCCATAATCTCTTTCAACACCACAATTATTGATGGGTCTCATGGGCATCATGAAATTTCTGAAAGAATTGCTGAAAATCATACTATAATTATTGGTGATCTGTACCATCCACTTTATAGTCATCGCGAGATGTCTTAGATTGTTTCGTGCAAAAATGCCCATCCTATTATTGTTGCTTGATTGCAGATTTTCATAGAAAAACAATAAATGGAGAATTATCACAGCCCTTCAAATCATTTTTTATTTGAATATTCCAGACCGTTAATAACTTCAGATTGTTCATATATACAGCCGTTCATCATCATTTCTAAGCATCAGTTCTACATTTTACCTATACGTTTGAGTGGAATGAAGCACTTCCTCGTTCCTCTCTGGGATGTTCAAGGGCTAACTCTGCCGTTTGATAGATATTGGTTCTTGTAAAAATCCATTATCATCATTCATGTGACTGATGAGTAGTGATATCAGTAGTGATTGAATGGAATCCATGCACCTACAATCATAGTGAAGAAAGTAATGCAATTCGTTAATTGAAGTTCGTAGATTGGAGTAGAATGACTCGAAGTCATCTCCAAAATATATCACCACGCCTTCATCACAACTCAACATTTTCAATTTCCACTCGATGATACTTTTCCCTGTAGATTAATTCATTCGTGATGAAAATATTCGATGGATAGCTTAAAAGAGGATACTCCTTCTCCATTCTATGTGTAACGCTAAATTCCTCAAGAATCTTCATTGGAATGTTTCGGTACTAACTCGTACTCGTAACTCCAGATACGTCGTACATGTCACAGCATAATTTTTCTTTTCCAACTCCTCAATAGAAAAATAGATTCTCCCCACCTACTCTCTTTACTGAATATTCATATACGTAGAGGGTCTGCACGATCATATAACATGTTTGATTTGCCAGCACCTAATACGAATTCACGCATATTATCTCCTATACATCAAATTTGTATCAACTTTATGAGATACCAGAACCAGGTAGACATTTTCAACACATCATTAACCGAAATCATGTGAACTTTTTTCCTTCAAATTCATCTTGTTTTCTTTCTTGTTTTATTTTGATCGTTGTGTTGTAATTCGTGCTCACTTCATTCTTCCCACTCTGCTCAAGGCATCAGCTGTTAGCGTGGCCTAAACCTAGATAGGTAAATGAATAAATTCCAATATGATGAACATTTCAGTATTCTTTCACAGTTGAAGAAGTATGTATCACTTCACATCGTCACTTCTGTTATCGATGTAATATAAAAATGAAACAAACAAGCCGTCACTGGATTCTCAATAGCAAACAGTGAGGTATTGTTCTCCCCGGACAGGAATGCTTCAAATTTATCAATCTCATTCAATTATATTCATTTCTCTTATCCTCCTAGTAAACTATAATCAGCTCACACATAGAATATCCAATGTACCTTTAGTTCAGCAAAGTTTTTATGCCTCGAGCAAGTGAGGATAGAGCGACCTAGGCGCAGAGATGAAAATTCGCACTGTTTGATATCCCTTTGAGGACTTTGTTGATATTTGTCGTAGTTGAAAACTGCGGATTAGGGTTGGTGTTTGGTCAGTGGTCCTTCCGTTGTGTATCGAGGATAAGTAGGTTCATTTTCCCCCTAGTTTGCCCAGTAGAATGGGAACGTGCCTGCATATTGGTCACGTGGCTTCCAAATAGAACATTGGACCGCCATTTGGACATCGGAAGAAACGCATCACAGTGACTGTTCAGAATGTAGTCAGTGGCTGCATGTATCAAAATTTTGGCAATATTGAAGGACTTTGTCAGAATCAGAGGATGTCTCGATAGTCTTTGCATTAGAAAACTAGAATTTTGCTAGGGATGATCGATACGTTACGACATCAGCGTTCTTGATAGATGAAGCAAAGTTCTGTATCTCTTAGGGTTTCGAATTCAATACGACACACGTTACTAAAATTTTCCTACCTCCTGGAAAAAACAAAATATTAGTTACTAGTATGCTAGAAATGAGATCGTACTGGGGAGGCCAATAATTCTACGTAATGTGAAAATATATTGTTCCCAGCCAATGTTATCGTGAATGACGTTTTTGATTCAAAGATGGACGGATCAAAAACCGACGTTTGAAATTACGCTTGAGAATCATTTTCAACACTAGCGTGTGGAGTATTTCCAACACTACTTCACTTTCAACACCTTTCAAAATATAATGATTAAGGGATTCTGACAATTAATAATAACGGAACGATAGTCAGTGACATGAACTCAACCTTATTCTCTGCCTACGTGACTTCACATTACTTCACTATTACTGAAAAAATGAGGAATACAAATTCTTCAATAAGTCATGGTGGCATGTCACAAATATCTACAAAAGCTCATTTGTGTTTCACTATATATTTCCTCGAGAGCCGTACAAAAAATTATGGTAGACTTGCTATACGCTCACTCCGCAATATTCCCCACTGATGAAAAAAAATAGCACTTTCAACACTTGAATCATGATTCACTATTTTTCATACGATTCTTGCATATTCTGAAATGCTCAGTTGATTTTGTTTCTCTTTACAATTCAAATTTGATTAGAAAAAATATAAATGAAGAAATGCCTCTGTGGCAACTTCTGATGCTCATTGTTCTGGCATCATTTTGACTCCATCAAGTAAGTTTTGGAAAACGGACCTAAATTCATCATAATTCATATGGCTATAAAGCCATACTATGTATCAATGTATGTATGTATGTTCTATAAACGTTTAGACCAAGAAGATCGTGTCCACATATTTCAATCATTGAGTCTGCCGTCATCGAGATATGGAGACTAACGCCGTTGGGGTATGATCCCAGACTTTTCGATCGAAACTATTCATTTCTCAATGAAACGTACCTATGCAGAATTGAAAGAACTCAAGTTTCTTCATCATTCCTTCCTATGAATTGAATCCCTGTTGTCTGGGCTATATGTGTAACAAGGAAGCGTATGAAAGCAGATGCGACCTGTCATCTGTAAGCGGTGCGATTACTAGATATTATGTACGCTGCATGCTGGTAGTCAAAGGAATCTGAATCGATGCAATTATTGTGGTAGAATTAGTCAGATGTAACCAGAATAATTCCGATGATTTGACGTATGTGACATCATCACAGAATTACGCTGTTGCGGATGCTTCACTATTCCTGTTTGTCAGTGAAACAGTTGGGTTGCTATTTTATCTATATTTCATGGGATTCTTTCCCCTCGTTTCTATTCTCTCTTCTCTTCATGCTAGACATACTTGGAGAGCCATTTGATGAAGAATTTTCAGAACTAGGAAATTGAATCTTTTTCGAAGTCTTGAAGAATTTTTAGGAAAAAATTGTGCGAATTAAAATTTTGAATTTTTCTTCTCTCTTCTCTTCGCTATTCATTAAAGAACCTCACTTAACCACACCAGCCCAATTCGGTTTCATTTTTATGATGTATAGATATCCGTTATGAGCCACTTCACAGCTCCAGAGAGTTATGTAACGAAGGTTTTTTTTTCTGATTTTGATATGTAAATTGAATTGTCCTATTTCACTTGATGATTTGCGTAAGGTGAAATGAACATTGAACACAAAAAAATCATGAAATTGAGATGGGAAAATGCTTCTGATTCAACACAATTATAACAATGAGAAATATCAATTCCGGATTTCTCAATCGGATTATTATCTTGAGAATAGGAATGGGAATCCACACCATCTCGAGATATCAAAATGGTCAATTCTGACTTCTTAAATGCACCATATATTTCGAATATTTTTGCAATCTTTGCATGAAAATGTTCAAATAGGAAGATAGTATGTAAACCTCTGTATTTCACAATAGTGTGACTTATCAAAATGGAATCATTTTCATGAAGTTGTAATCACCTACCTACTCTTTAGTATGTCAACTTTCGTCTAGGCTTTATATTGCTGAATTTCATTCCTGATAGATATCTTCTCATCCAGTGAAAATCTGTCAGGTGCCACTTCTTCTTCAACCCCCCCTTGAAGTCAAAAATCTCAGCATCGCGCGTGTAACGAGATCGTTTATTTACATTTGCGAAGTTCATGCCCAATCTAATTACGCCAAACTCTGCGTTAGCCGAAGGCAGGCTTTGATGTCCCCAATGCCATGAACCATTACTTCTGTACTATAACAAGTTTTTGACAAGATTACCTTCAAATTGGAGAATTCATTCCAGGAAACTAATTGCTCGTTTTTTGGTTGGTTGCTGGCCTTCCGACATATAGCCAATGTCTTTGTTTTTCGTTAATGATCTGCATTTCCTTGAAGTCCTCAGAATATCTCAATAATATACCGGATGCTATGGAATTATAATAACCCATGATCAAAAATCAAGAAGTCGAGTTGACATAGTGATGCAAATCATTGATCGAAATGTCAAATAGCATATCAATCTGATTGGGTTTCAGAAACATGAATGGAATATTCGAAAAAATTCTGAATTTTTCAAATCATTCAAGCTGTTTAGGTTGATAATAGAATATGATGCTGGTAGTTGATGCTCAGCTATCTGGAATACTGATCACTTCACGAAAGGTGTCTGTCTACCTACGAATAAAATCAACAACGAGAGGTTTTAATTATAAGGGTTGACCGGATTAAATATTTACTCTGCAGGGAAACAGATCAAAATGCAATCTACTTCGTAAGCCGTATCTTGTACAACCTATTGTTCTGATTCAACTAAAATAAGGATGATGGTTCATTGGTGTATTCCAGGTATTTTCTGTGGAGGACGGTAGAACATTCAGAATGCATGGAATGCTATGTTGAAATATTGTTTTAGCTAGCACTGGAGATCACAGAATAACTTTACGAGAGTTTATGAGATATCTGCACATTTACTTCACGAGGAAAGATATTCTGGGATCATTGAATATCCACGAGGTACTATTGAAATGTCAAATTCAACAATTGTTCTTATGGAAAAGGAATATATGGAGAGGACATAATTTCGTTTTCACCGTACAGCCCAACACTGAAATATAATGTTCTTTCCTTCCGATTTTATTGAATGTACCTCGGAAAGTGAGGTCAATGAAATTATTTGTATGTGTATGTGTTATTTGTATGTGTCCCAGATATACTCCAGAACCAACAGAAAATCATATTGGTATCATTTCGTGATATTGACTTCAAATTTTTATCCTCAATGATGGAACAATAACTTTCGCACCATCCGTTCCATATATATACTGTCAAACTTCACTTCATTTCACTGTTGAAAACCAGGTTATCAGAATTACCAATATCAACTAAGACTCAAATGTTCAATTCCATTGAACATTCACGTGTACACAGCCAATACAGATTTCACCTCAACTTGGTAAGGCTCATAGAAATTCTGAGATACTACAGAAACGTAATCAAGGAAACCCAAAAATGATGTTATTTTCATGAAGTTGTCGAACTCAAGGACTTCTACCCGAGAAATCGCTACTAATATTCATGCATTTTGCAAAAATTGCTCGAACAATACTCTTCCACCAGGAAGAGTGAATAAATTGAGTATTGAGAATTAATTCTACGCGAGAGTCAACTTATTATACATTACTGGATTCAGAAAAATATTCTTTGTCAGGGACAATGCTGGAAATATATAATCCAAAAGAAAAATATATTGTGTGGTTTGATGAAGACTATGATGTTGATGAATTTTTTTTTTTTCGGTTCGTACTCAAGACAGCACTATGTTCCTCCTACAGAAATGACAATTGAGAAACAGCGACAACTTGAGAAACACGCTTGCTAACCATTGAGATATCTAACATATAATTGTAGGTGTCGCTGCGTTCATATATATCACTGTGAAAAAATTATTCAGATGAACATAAGTTCGATATTGTCAAAAAGAAGACCATGTTACGTACAAAATATCAACAAATCGCGTACCATACAGAAAATCAGCGAAAAAAGATTGGTATTGGTAGGTAACTCTCAGGACGTTTCTGCTCTCCTGATACTTTCCCGATTCCGTCTTGACCGTGGAATCAAAAAATTTCCGTTTGGTTGAATCAGGGTTGATACGACATTTCTTCTCTCGTGATAGGAATATCAGAAATACGCTGTAACGCGACATTCGATAGATGAACGAAAAAAATTGAGGCGATGTAATAGAAGTTTCACCTCAAACATTGACAGTCGCAGTCGTTGGAGTTGGAAATAGAAAAACTGCTGGTGCCACATTGTAGTACTCGAAGAGTCATTTCATTGGCGGTTTTCTTCTAGTTGAATCTGTAATATACGCTGCACAGGAGGGAATAAATTTGATGAAAAACCTGAACTCGTTTATCCACTACTACCTCACTGGAAATGTGTGATCCACGCTTAGTTTTACCGATCCATTCCTTGGGTTGGTCCCCTCGAGGAAAGTCCCTAGTTTCACTCGAAAATATATACGACCGGTGAGCCGTATTCCATTGGATAGCAAAGTATAGATTTAACTCCAGAGGCCTTGCGCGGCTCGGGCATCTATGTTCTATTTATTTGTGTTTTCCTGCAATTTATATTTCACTATCCTCTCAGTTTGATTAGTCTCGACAGGGATGAATTAGAAATGGGTTAGATGAGATCCGGAGAGCTCGAGGGGAATAATTGCTCGTGAAGGTATGATGAAATGTAAAACAGTGACAGTACAATCATGTATCTTCCTACGGGAGTGTATCCCCCGAATCATTGTAATATAAATATTTAGTCAGTTGTGAGCATGTCACAAATCAGTCATACTTATTGAATCGAATCACATGAAATAATGTTGAATGAGTAGTAATTTGGGAAAAGAAGCATTGTGAAGAAAACATACGTATAACTAATTCATACAGTATCTAGTCCAATACTAGGTGTGTGCGATATTGTGAACTTATTATCGATACCGGTAGATATTTTGGTTCCGATATTTATCAATATATCGATATATATGTCGATATGTATTTATTCAATCTCTTGATTAATTTGTCTTTTCAATGGGCGAAATATTGAACGGAATTCAAATACTGTCATTTGATTTCGTCGACGCGATACCTTTTACAGGATTCTCTGAGTTGTATTTCCAAATTGAATGAATTTGATTCGTTCCTATATGATCCAATTGCGTCGACAATTCGAGTCCTCGAATTTTGTCGAATTCTCGAAAATCTAATTGTGATATCCAAAATACAAATTGAATGAGTATCATCGTTTTCACATCTACTGGAATATCTAAATTCATGAGATTGTTCAATTATAGATATTGATGATTAGATTTCGATCAGTAGATGCCAATTTCAAAATATTGAAAGGAATGGATTGATTTTTCCAAGAATGGTTCATTGACAACATAGTGTTACTCTTGAATCACGATATGCTGAATCCGGTACCGCAGTAGTATTACTGGCACGCAACAAGCAGATAACAAACATACCGCAGAATTGATCATAACACTGCCCTATGTTACAGTATAGCATCAGAGAAAGTGCCTGCAAAACTTCAGAGCAATCCGAGTGAATTTACCTCAACAAGATATAATTTGGACACGCAATCGAAAACAACAACAAATTCACAAATTGGAAATTTGATGAATCAATCAACTACTTATATATCTATCTTGATATCTACTCATATTTCCTTGTGTGTAAGTGACGTTCGAATGAAAGGACTACAGAAGAGATGAACTGGCAATAATCTTCATGTTTGGGAGACAATGAGAAGCGATGTCGGTCTGATTGATATATATCCATTGATAATATGTAAATCAGTGTTATCAGATATTTCATTCAGAGGAATGATGATGAAATATTTATTCAATCCCTCAAGGTAGGAAGTGTAAGAACTATCAGGAATCATATTCAAGGGGGAAATTATATTCTACCTGTCTATCTACTTCGAGATATTTTTTTCTTTCCTGCGAATGAGATGCTGCCTCGAAATCATCATCGATACTTCTATTAACGTAACGTTCATTATGTGATATGATATGATTTCATCATGAGAAGCACAAGGAATTGAAAGAAAATCAATCACAATTTGCTGAGGTCGATTTCTTCTTGTTGATATGAAACTTTTTGATATTGCCTCAACCATTCGATGGTATGATACTAGGAAATCTGCAAAATATGACCATGCCACCATATCAAAGTGAGAATGATCCAGGAAAATCTTCGGAGTCGGAGAAAGATTCGTTCTTCATCCAGCGGTATTAGCGACCAGAAGTTATTTCAATGTTTGCTTGCATTTTCATTTCCATAACTTCATGATTGATAGCTATTCTATTTCGATTTCTCTGGATACTCTCGTAGCATTTGGCTATACTCCCTCCATTATAATTCTCATTTCGATCAAATTTGATTTATGGAATATACGGATTTACTATAGCGGCAGAAACTATTTGCCAGTCAGAAATATTTTTCATGGTGTCTAGACTACCGATTCGGTTTTTACAATTCGCTTCTATTTATTCCCTGACTGTAAAGTAGCACGCAAAGGTATCACGTAGTCTGGTTTCTGGAATGAATCCATCTGAGAAAGTGAAATGGAGCCACAGTATGACTCGTTATGTTTCATTATTTCCCATCCCGTTATTCCAGCCAGGAATACTATTATCATTGGACTGAAGTCGAGAAGAGGAAAAATAATTTCTTCAGGTAATGGGCGGTGTGGCGTTACCAAAGGCACCTTCAGTTTCGCGCCCATAATAATGTCTGATATTAATGAAGAGTGATATTCTATAGCTTCAGTGATGGTCTTCAGGTGAAATGAATATCCTTGTTTGCGATATCAAGAGTCTTATTGGTGTTGATACTGGCTGGCGTATTGTCGAGAGACATCTGATTCTTCATCATTTCAGAAGATTGAGTTCTTTACAGTGATGGAATGACTCGATAATGTAAGAAGATGAGATCGTCGAGGACGTCACTGCCTGCAAAATAATTGTTGGTCAGCTTACGTGTATCCCAGTTCTTCCGAATTCAATATCGCGTCACTATCTACCACACTCCGATTTTCCGAACTATTCAACCATGTAAAGATCTTCATTCAGGGAGAATTGCGTTTTTGCATTTCAAGATTCCTCGAGGCAGCCAATCTTCATCATTCAATTCTCCAATATGAATAGAAATTATTCGATATAGCTTAAAAGTATACATGAAGAAAAAAAAACACCTAACCAGAATTCCTCCGTCTGTCAAATTGTCACTTTTAGTGTCAAACAGGTAACAAATAGATTGACGTGACATTTGACAGTGACATTTTGGGGCAGATCACAAATCTGTCACAAATCTGTCTTACTACGAATATATTGAAATGATCATAATAATTTCTATTCCATTTTTTAGAAACGAGGAGAGAAAATCCCACACGAAGGAAAAAAAATCCTGTTTCAAAACGAGGAAATGAACTCATATGGTTATCCATATCTTGTTATTTCAATTGTATATCATCTCCTCAGTTAACGAAGTAGTCTTTGAAAGTGGAGATCTATATGATATGATATGATCTATATGATATGATATGATAATGCGAAGCTTCAGAAAATTCTTAGTGAAACAAGATGGAACTCAGTACTCAATAACCAAAATCCCGAAACTGCAACCACAGAATTTATTAATATCATCACCAGAACCATTGAAAAATGTACAATAGTAAAAAAAAATACTAGAAAAAACCACAAGCTGACCCCCTGGATTACCAAAGGTCTAATGAAATTAATTAATGAAAAAAACAGGATACATCAGAATGTTCGTAATAACCCTGATGATATTGATATGAAAGAAACATATAAACAGATTAGAAATAAAGTAACATCACTCATAGACAAAGAAAAATACAATTACTACAAAAACAAAATTGATTCTAACGCATCTAGTTCCAAACAACTATGGGAAGTTATAAAGGAAATGAGTAAAACAAAGACTAAAAAACATGAAATAATTTCAATTAAAAATGAAGCTGATGAAGTCCTGACCGAAAAAAGTGCCATTGCTGAACAATTTAATAATATTTTTGCTACAATTGGAAAAAAAATAGCAGATAAAATAAAACGAAATCCAAACATCGAAATTCCCAGAAACCCCACACGGAATTCATTAGTACTATTACCAACAGACAGCAATGAAATTAAAAAAGTAATAGAAGAATTGAAGACAAAAAAATCTGCTGGCATAGACGACATCACTGCGGAAACTCTAAAGACAATTTCTCCTCACATTATTCGACCTCTCGAACACGTCATAAACAAATGCATGGAATTAGGAGTTTGGCCTTCTGCTCTGAAAGACACAATAGTTATTCCTGTGTTCAAAAAAGGCGACAAAAGCATAGCAACAAACTATAGACCAATCTCATTGATAACACACATATGCAAGATATTTGAGAAAATAATCAAAAGGCGATTACATTCATATATCACCAAATATAAGTTACTGTCTGAGAAACAATTCGGATTCCGAGAGAAAGTGTCGACACAGGATGCTATTATCGACCTCACAGATGAAATTCATAATGCTCTAAATCAAAATATGCCGTGCCTGTCGCTATTCTTAGACTTATCGAAGGCGTTTGACACGGTAAACCACGAGCTACTCCTACAATCTTTGGAAGATATTGGAGTGCGAGGTATCTGTCTTCAATTATTTGAGAACTATCTCAAAAACCGCAAACAATCCGTGAAATTGAATAATGTCAAGAGTGAACCCAAAAGAATACAGTATGGTGTACCCCAAGGTACAGTATTAGGACCCATCCTGTTCAACATATACATCAACGGAATATTCTCCTTGCAAAGTCAAGCGAAAATCATTGGTTTCGCAGATGACACAGCATTATTCTACAAAGCAAATGACTGGACGAACCTCAAAAATACAGTGGAGCATGATTTCGTCCTCATCAAAAACTGGTTGGAAAACAAGCTGCTGACAATAAACTATGATAAAACCAACTACATACCTTTTTACAGCAACAACAAATGTTCTCCGTCATTCGACAGAATCGAAGTAACACTACAAAATGAAGTATTAACCATTTTGCCTGAAACTAGAACCAAATATTTAGGTGTTTTTATTGACCCTTACTTGAGATGGGATTTGCATATAAATTATGTAATAAGAAAACTGCAGTCAATTTTGTTCAAATTCAAATTTCTAAAGAAAATAATACCAGTCAAACACTTGAAAATACTCTACCATGCCCTTGTCGAAAGTCACCTACGATACGGTATAATAGCTTGGGGCGGGGCATTGAAAACACATCTCAAATCACTGGAAGTTATCCAGAGAAGATTTCTGAAACTCATTCTCTCTAAAGAACCAAAATACTCAACAGACCAAATATATGAGGAAGCAATGGTCTTTGACCTGAAGCAGCTACACTTTTATAACGTTGCCATTAAATACCATCAAACGAAACAATCCACTCAACTACCATCACATACTTATAATACACGACAAAAAAATCAATACGTATTACCGTTTATGTCGAAATCTCTCGGCCAAAGATCATATGCCTACATTGGACCAAAACTATACAACACACTTCCCGAAAAAATACAAAATATAACAAGTCTGTTTCTGTTTAAAAAAAAATTGAAAATGTATCTCAAAGAAAGTCGATTTAATCAATGAATTCATATTTTACATGTTTATGTGCGTATTCCTATGTGTTTTGTTTTTATTCATCTAAATGTTTTTAAATATGTTGTATAATATGATGATGGATCAAAAAATAAGTGCTATAAACCCATTATTGATTGACTTATAAAACTGTTGTGTATTCTGGAATAGTTATAATTTTCCCTACATAGGATTGTTGGGGACATTACATTTTACATTACACCCTACATTTCAAATATGAATTTTGCATTGAACATTTTATACTTTATATTTAATTTTTTAACTTTTCAATATAATTCTTTCGCGAAACAAGTGCATAGCACTTATCGCTAAACTACTTTATTCTCTTCCACCATGTAATTTCTTGTATTTTTAATTATTATTGTTGTATTATTATTATTGTGTGTGAATAAAGGTATATTATTATTATTATTATTATTATTATTATAGTTTCTGCAAGTGGAATCCAAACTACTTTGGCATTTGGAGTGATTCTATACCGAGTGATTCTACTCTGTATAATACCCATTATACAGAGTACAGAGCATGAATGAACCCATACTGACTAGGTGAACAGTTTATATATTATGAGTTTATGTGAATGTAAATATTTCAAATATCTGAATGAGGAATAACAAGAATCATTCGTTATTTTTATAATTGTATAGTTCTGTATAGTTGTTTGTATTGAATAATTGTTTTGCAGATGATCACATGCACTACGGGATGAAATCAACTCATCAATCAAATTGTTATTGTCAAATAAATAATCCAGCTCATAACCTTATTTGACTGATAGTGATGCCAGCCAATAAGATTTCATTAATGAAAGTTTCATTAATTTCACACTACTATTCTGAGATAGTTACCTATACTTCAGCATATAAAATGTTCTTATTGATAACTAACACATACTTTTTCTGTATTGTGATTTCTTTTGAATCAGAATTTACCGAAAGGATATATCTGTGATCAAGTGGAATATTCGTATCATGAAATTCGGTGTATTCACCTCGTAATAGAATCTCTAATGCAGATGGAATGAACGATTTGGCAGATTTGAACGGTATGTTTCTGTCCGAAACTCTCAGCTCCCGAATAGAACCGGAATGTATCCCATATAGTTGTAAACTTATAATTGCAAATGGATCTTCGGAGATTATCATGTTATTTGATGATCAAGTATTCAAATTCGGTGCAAAATGCGAATTGTACTGAGAATATTGTTGATTGATAAAATAATTTCTATAACATCCTTCCCAATGACAAGAAATACCACCGAGATCTTTCTGGTGATTCATTCATCCTTCGAGTCAAGTCTTCTTTCCATACATCCGTTTTTTTTTCGTTGTTAAAATTTTGAATAGCTCATCTTGCCCAATTGTTCCTCTCGAACATATGAATATCCATTTTAATAATGCTCATTATTTCCTTTCTGGACGAATTGGAAATTCAGGACATTTTATCAATATCAAAGGAAGTCAGATTTGTTCATTTTATGTATCTAATGAATCTCCGTTTTTATCTCATTTCCCTAAAAATACAGCTCTCCACAACATAAAGGGAAACTTTCAACCTCCAAGCTATTTACCAAGCCGATTTGATTGTTGAAGATACAGGATTATAACTCATTGATCATTTTCCTATCGAAATTGTGTTGTTCGACATCCTTCTCGGTATTTTTGTTTCATTCGATGTAATGACAGTCAATAGTTTTTCCGCACGACATTAGGTAATCCGACGATTTTCTGTTCGATATTTCGTTTTTAGATCTTTTGTTTTTGACATTTTGTCGTTCGATATTCTGTCATTCGGCATTTTGTCAGCCACCCTTCACTGATATTTTGTGGCCTGATTCCAGATGAAATGCAGCTTGGTGGTCATGAATGTTTCATGATATGAGGCCTTAGTAACACCGTCAAGGGAGAGTAGTTGCACAAAGAATGTGTATTTGAACACTCCAATAATTCTTATCATTCAATGTGATAACCGTGGTACTGACAATACAGTCTCAAGTGTTCAACAGTGATGATAATTCAGTTGATAATATTTTTGAAATACAAATTTTTGACGCACACAGTGTTGAGAACTGACAGATCAACGAATTCACAATGATCGAAGTCGATTCAAACAAGAGAGAAACCATTTGGCATGTCTTCTCAGGAATGCGGAATTGTATGAATAGTACACTTATCTATACATATATCTCTTCAGTCTCTTCGTATATTTTCCAAGAGAATATATCGACAGTATCCAATGAGGAACTCCCTGAAGGATATGATATGAAACAATCCTAACGACAAGAAGTTCTGATGAGATTAATACTCTTGATGCTCAGCCATGAGATACAAATCCAATTTACTAGAAGACGAAGTTGATCCAGTGTCCTCTGAGGTTATTTCCAGCTGAAATCTAGTTATTTTTCGATCATCAATTCTGTACATCAGATTTTCTCGTGATATAGCTCGTCTTGGATTGATGGAAGAAATTGACCTGAGTAATTAAACATCTCTATCTCGAATATTAGGGCACTGATGATCAGTTTTCACAAATAATTCACTGAAGAGAAGCTTCAGCTCTTCTTGTTATGATATTTCTTGTATATCTACCAGAGTTATTCCAATCCTCTGGAACGAATTAGTCTTTCATCATTTGAATTCAACAAATTGGATATAATCAAGGTCACCTGAAGGCAATCACACCACTGAAGGCTTTGCTATCACTCATACCATCGAATTTCTCAACTACCGGTGACTTTTCTGTTTTTGACAGAGGTAATTGTGACTGAAGAGATGAAAGGCAGTCTTTGAGGATATTTGAAGTGTACCCTATGGATTGTTCGACAATGAGACATAATATTCCACGAGAATGTAATTGGTATTGAAACGTACTGTAGCATGAATTCGATATATGGCTGAGTTTACGATTGGCTTTACTATCATCAATTCTCTCCAGAGACTATAACAGTTTACGATAAAATTGGTCAAATGTCCTAGTTCCGTGATGTTCTTACAACGGACACCATAAACATTACTCGTCAATACTTCTTTTATATTTCGTTTCAGTGGAACGATAAAAGACGTACTTTCCGCATCAATAAACAATCGTCCCAATATCAACGGATCATTTATATACAAAGACTTCTTTGAGTACATAAATGTTACTTTTTCTTCTCAGAGAATCTGCGTTCTGAATCATGACAGCCATCTCCATGAGACCTTCGTTGCACCATGAATATTGAATATGAATGAATAATGATGCAATGATTGATATCCCAACTTTGGTGAGAACGTTGATTTTTTATGTTCGGAAATTTCCATCTGAAAATGCATTCCACACGAATCGCCTTGGCTAACACGAAAATGAGCTGAGAATTAAAAAAGCATCATGGATGAATCCTATTGGAATTGCCTTGATATATTATACGAGAAGGATTCAAGACTATGATGATTATTGTTATTCTCGGAGATTTTAAAATTTCAACTTATAATACAACTAGAGGTAATGATGTATCCGTGAATTTTTCTGGTCCTTTCATATTTCAAGGATTTTCTCGTGTAGTTGGAGGAGAGATATTCTTCTGATGATATCCTTAAGCAGGAAAAAAATCCGGATATGATTTGATCACGAGTGGCATTTCACGATGAGATAGATTGAAAGAAGCATATATATACTCAACAACTATACCGGATGACAGAATCATGATACACGCCCTTTTCTCGTTCGTTCCTATAAATAGATTTTCAAACTTTGAAACATCAAATACGCTCGATAGAGGGAACTTTTGGAGGAATTCAGATGTCTCTTCTGATTTTGATTTTTCCTGATATGAAATCATCTTCTGATTCTCAATTAGTTCTGGAGTACCCCGTATATTATTGTATTTTTGATACATGTAATGATATTATATGGTATTCATCTCATGTCCTCTCCTGGAATGTTATCGTTTGAAGGAGGTGAATTCGCGTTTTCAAAATTAGGAGTAGGAGCATTCATTGTTATGAGTGATCATTCGAAATATTTGTGTGATGATATTGTGCATTGAATGAAAATTTCTGAAGTTCTGAGTTTCTCCAAAAGGCGAGTATCGAAACTAAGAAAAGTTTAGTTGAATGATCATCTTGCATATTCAATTCTAGGGAGTTCGAATTTTCAAAGATTTGCCTTAGGGTATATCGCGAATAATATGGCTCGAGCACAATGAGACTTCTCAACAATTTAGTCATCAAACAATGGCTACCACCACACAATTCCATAGTAAGAGCTCGATTGTTCCTATTCCTCTTGATTGCAACAAATTGAAATAGAAAGAACCGACTATGTATCTGTGACAGAAGGGATGTCACCGCAGGCAACCCGCATTGACATTTATCGAAAGTGATGGAATTGTTTGCCAATAAAACGATTCAATCATACGTGTTATCCAGTCGAAGCAGATGTATCGCTATGGAACTTTCCGGATGTTTGAAAGAAATCAATTTCGACGTAGTGGAGCCGCAATTTGCCACATCACTTGACAGGTCGCTGCATTGACGATTTTGAATTCACCATCGGAAATCCATTAAACGCTAATTGGTTAAAAGGGGGAAGAAGGAAAAAAATCGGATTGACATCAGCTAGGTGAAATAATTAAAGGATGGAAAAAGTTGGTGCGAGTGGCACAGGATCCAAATCCATCAAGGAAAAAAGATATAGATAGATCGGGTCCTGACGAAGTTTCCCATTTATCGGTCTGCGACTTCGACTCCAAACATTCTTTTCTCTGAACTGATTGATGTAACGTCTGGCATAGAGTTACATTGAATAGTGGTGTCATTAATGTTCGAATAATCGAGTGAATAGTAATGATAACTTTGACTGAGATCAAGGCAGGCACATTTCAATTCGAGCTTTTCATAGATTGGAGACAAGAGAGTGAGAATAAATTCAGAATAATCCGACTGATTTTCGAGGTCATGAAATCAAGAAGAGTTCTGGAGGATTATTTTCTCATCTTTCGAAATCTCATGTGATATTTGTCAAAATTTCATTTGATGTTCCATTTATCAGAGCAACTTTTACAATTCCTCACTATCATCTGAACAAATCGAAGAAACGTCAAGTTGAGAAAATGAGTTATCATCCGATGAAAACAATGTACTTCGTATTATTGTCACTGGAAAAATGTGGGAAGATTATTATCTCCCTGATATTTGAATGGTAAAAATAATCTGAATAATGTACATCCACTCTCTATATCGAGGGATGTGTACAGACGATCTTCATTTCCTTTAATTATGTCAGTTAACATGACGAACAGTGATTTCCATCAATCTTGTATACTTACTAACTTTTACTTATCGTAATACTATAGATGCTTCATGCTTCACATGGTCAAAATTTTCACAGGAATGAATTCAGTTTCAGTATCTGAGGATTCGTATCATAGAAAAAAAAAAAGAAGTATTCAGGAGTATCTCATATAATCCCATGAATGTTCTGAAGAACTGAACGATGAAAGAGTTTATTGAAGTGACTCATTTCGAACTTTCATCGCCTCAAAAATTGCAAGCTTGCAAGAAAATGAAGGAGGAACCGTGAATAGTAAAATAATTGGAAAGGTATCGTTCAAGATAGAATGAACAACTCAAACAGGTGAAACAATGATGTGATTAGGACTCTATATGGAATAATAAGCTAACAATATCATCTGATGCGGAAAACTATATCACCACTAAAGATATGATATTACTTTTTCCCGATTTATGAGAGGCATTGACACATATAAGAAGAAAGAAGAGCTATCGATTTGTCTGGATATGCGATAGAAAAAGGTACAATTCTACCAACAATCACCTGATCATTGCTGGTTGCTTTTTTCTCGTTTGCTGTTTTCATTGGTTGGATTCCTCCGTCTTTCTATTCTATTTGAAATCTGTTCTACATAATTCAATATCTTACCTATGAAATGATATTTTCTTATCTTTTTTTTATCTATCAGTACAGCCATAGGATGAACAGGACTACAAAATTTGGAACGAAAGTTGACAATCCTCCCTTGACTTTATGGCTGAACTGACTGAACAGGATAGGATCATTTTCCAATTTAAAATATTTTGAACAACAAGTGGAAGTAAGTGTCTTTGTTTCGACACACTTATGGATGAACAAACTCTGTTCAACATTAGATTTGAGTGAAATACTAACAACTTAATTTCAATGGCATGGCATATCGAAATGTTTTGCCAAGTGTTAGCTGATTTTTGATCGCTGTCTCTCTCTCATGGTCGTTTCGATTCCTGTCTCTCTAAGCTCGATCTAGTAGAGAATATATAATCATATCTTCGATCCCCAACCCCTCATATATGCTGGAGAGTTTGGTAATACCGAAATCATGAGAGACCATTTCAAGAAGATGTTCGATATTCATTGTTCGATATATTCAGGTATATATTCTTCTCTACCACTCATCTTCCCTTCAGTTGATTCACACAATATACATTCATTTTGTTAGAACCTAAAAATGTACCTTCAGCTGATTGAATAAAGTTCTATTCAATGTCGATCGCTGATGATACTTGTGGGAGTCTGGAGGTGTCTCCAAACATTCCAGCCTATTCATATCGAGTTTTTATCGAGACTATACTGATTACAAGTAGTCCCTAATGAACGGATTCTCACTTTTCTCGAGAGAATTTTCCATAGATATCAATCATCAATCAAACATTTTTTGAATACATTTTTTTCACACTCACATTGAAAAAAAAACATAACATTATCGTTAAAAACTAGCTGGTTCAACTAGAAGTTGAATGAACATCAGGAATCAGAAAATCAATAAGATACAATATACAGGGTTGGGATAAAGTATGGAACTAAGTAAATATATTTCAAACGGAAAGATTGATATATATATATAAATTCGCAGGTGAGTGCAATGGAACAAAATGCATCTGATGTTATTGTTGATGATATACTTCCGGTTCAACCGGAAATGCTATCAATCTAAATGGGACACTCTATATATTTCCACAGATTTTTAAAGATATTGTCATTTCGAATCCATACATACTGAGTTAAGTGTGGACAAATGTGCAAAAACGATGAATAACTCACTGTTAGTTGTATAATAGGTGTACATTCCTTCATTTTAGGATGATAAGAAACAAAATCTAACGGGCTAAGATCCTCTGCGTCCAATCCATCGATTTGGAAAATTCGCATTCAGAAAATCCCTAACCCGTCTATCCTAGTGGGGAGGTGCTCTATTTTGTTGAAACCAAACATTTTGTGGTAATTGCCCATTCTGTTGAAGTGTAGGAATAATTTCGTTATTCAGTAGATCCAAATACTTGTCACCATTCAAGTTTCCGTCGATAAAAAATGGGCCTATAAGCCTATTCTCGAAAATTCCCATCTAAACATTCAACTTCTGTGGATGCAGGATATGTGCTTCATGAATCCAATGGAGATTCTCATTCGACCAATACCTTGAGTTGACACGATTAACTGTTCCATTCAAACAGAAAGTTGCCTCATCAGGAAAAACTATGATATCTTTCCTACTGAACGTCGACTGATACAATGGTTCAGTGCCAAATTTGTGGTGGAAGTTTGAGGTGATTCTTCTGAATCGATTGCAATATTTTGTTTAACAGTTTCGTTCGTTGCAATCCGCGGTCTTCCAGGTTATATCAATTTTTTCACCATCCCAGTTGTATTAAAACAAGTTACTGTTAGGCGTGATATAGGATTTCCCTTCGGATGCAAATTATTGAAAATATGACACACTTCTCCGTCAGTTCTAACACGATCACCATGGCCGATCGTCCTTAAAATTTCAATACTCTCTTTTTCACCTAATTGAACCATTCTAAATTGTGAAATCTATTTCCGTCAATTGGAATTCGACCCTTGAAGTACAAAAGACGTACTGAACAGAACTCGTTCATTCATTACTATGCACACAAACAACATCAATTAGTTTTTTGCTCTAATGCAAAAATCTGAAAGGAGGTTGATACAAGTGATATATTCCTCGTTTCTACGATTTTTTCCACACTGAACTGAGAATGTATGATTTCAAAATCACAAGCTCTTTCAAAGTCTGTAAAAATATATAGGGTGTCCCATTTGAATTGAAAAAGTTGTTGGCATTTCCGGTTCAACCGGAAGTATACATTTTTTCCCATTGCAATCACCTGCGAATTTTCATGAATATCGTTCTATTAGTTCACTTGGTTCCATACTCTACAATTCATATATAAGCAGACAATTATAGTCAATGATCAATTGTTACTGAAAACCTGACCAACGAATGAGGACAATGTAAAAAAAATTATAAAACTGTATAATCTCATCAGGATTCAAGAAGAATCTCTCCAATTGCAATGAAAAAGTTTGAGCTTCCTTTCGAAGACATTTACATTTTAGGATTCAATGTCTAAGCTTATTATATTGCTCAACTGTCATACTGGCAATCTACTATGAGGTTGATGTAGTTGGTTATTATTTTAGTGAGATGTTCCGAATGTTGGACTACTCGGTGATCTTTGTTGACACTTCTAATGAACGAGTTCTTGCATTCCTTGAGAAAGACTACCATAGAGATGACTTGTTAGCACTTGATATAATGTCGGAATTCTCGGTAGGTAGTGTTCGTTGACAATGACACAGTGGCATGTATCCGCCGAGTAAATAAAGTGTCGGCTGCTCCCAAAAGAATGAAAGAACCTAAATCGGCCGTCGACGGAGATTACAATAAAAAATGTCTCTATTTGTGTAGCCGGTCATTTTCGCCAGCACCGCAACAATACACGATAAATACCTCGCTTTATGACATGAAATTTCGCCGAATTCGAGGCCAACTTAACAATGGCTGCCCAGCCTCGCTTGCAGGACGAAATACCCGCGATCCAACATGTTGTGCGGGGATCGTATTCTCTGCCGGAAATGAAAAGTCCTCGCTTACCGGAATTCGATAGGATCTTCTGAAAACGTTTTCATCAATTCAGACAAAAGAATAATCATCAGAGAACGAATACGAAAAATGGGGAGGAGGCGGAATGGAACAAAGAAACATACCTATATGCAATAGGAAACCAATCATACATTCAAACCAAATATATGAAGTATCATCTCATATCAACATATAGAGTTTGCCCAAATAAAATTGCAATAAAAAGGAATATAGATACCGAAACTAATTGCCAACAATCACTTTATTTCAGTGTATTCTTTCACTTCCTTAGGTTACCGAAATATTTGGTATCATCATGTCTACTGTAAACTCGATATGAATCAATAAAAGATATGCCAGAATGCAATTCTGACATAATATCAGATTGTGATTCTATTCGCTCAGCTACACTATTTTTTCTTCAGTTATACAACCATATAACCAATCAGAGCCCTGAATTGCAACAGATCCAGCCAGTAAATGACGAGTTGGGGATATTGAATGATCGGACAAAGCAGTGACATGAACGGGGTTCCAATTCAGATGGTTTGGAAAGACAAGAGAGAATATTGTGTGGTGGAGCAAACCATGCATGATATCATCATGATTTGAGAGATATACCTATATCGATATCAATGCTAGAAAAATTGCTACTGTATTCTCACAGTAGCTGAGATTCTCATGCCAAGAAGTTTTTTACCGCACATCTGCTTCTGATACTCCAATATGCTCAAATTCGACTCCCTCTTGAGTGCTATTCGCTGCATGAAGTTCTTGTCCGAATAAATCCTTATTTTTACTGCAATCGTTCCAAAGGAGAGCCAATGGGCTGACCAATGACTGGACTGGACATGGTCACTTCAAACCTCATTCCACAGAAGAAATATTGCAGATCTTCCAATCTGATTCTATCGATGAATGAGCTGCGATTGCCCTCTTGAAATGACCTCTTTCTGTACTTGACTGGATCGAGTATCAGAATCGAAACACCTAGAACAACTTCTGACAAGAATTTTTCTTTGTTGACACCGTCTCTTTGGAATCCATGTGGATGTGGATTCCGTGTGGATGACATTTGAGAAAATAATAATTCGACATCCTGGAAGAGAATGACTCACCAGTGCCCTACTTCAAGAAATAGAGGTGGAAGATTTCTACTACGGTTTGAAGGAGGAAATACCAGTTGCGTCACTCACCGTATTCCATTCGATGTTTCGAATACAAAACCGGCCACATTGAACGCCTCAGAGGGGAAATAATCAAGAGATATAACGTGCACCAACTCCACTGTTCGATATATCAACATACACTTATTCAATAACGTGTGGAGATGCTCCATTATCTCACGGGTTGAATATTTTCAGGTGAAGTTCGGACACATCGATTTTTCATAATTTTCATCTCCTCAAGGTAGCGAGCAGCATTCACGTAAAGTAGGCACCAGAAAAAATATATATTTCCTAAATTATGCTTTTGACATTTCACAATTTCATTTTCAATAATTCGGCATCTGAGAGCACTTACAGCCTTATTTCTACATCTAGTGCCATGAATTCCTGCAGTTAGGTACAATAGGCACTAGATATAATTCGATATAGTCGGGCAATGCCGCAATTACCACACAGACAGTAACCAACAGATGCGTGGTGGATTGGAATTATCTTGTGCCAACGTATTTAATGATGATGTGGCTAACACTGTTAGAGCAGTTCCTTGGTTGAGATAATCTGTACCAGAAGAAATATCTAATATATAATCTGATCTGAACTAATGACTGACAGAAATCAAAATGAAAGACAAATGGTTGCTTGGATCAATGTATGTAGAAAATATCATCATATAAACGATACAATATTTGAAGAAGGAACAAAAAAAACTGTAAATGATATAATAATGCAATGTTGAAAATGGAAGTTCGAGATGCTTGTAGATGTAGACTGTGGATGAAATGGAGAATCACTCACAAAAATTCGATTTGTCATGTGAATGAGATGCATGATACTAGTAGCCGGAAGTATTTGGTGACTTCCGTGACAACTTATTGCTGAGTTAATTTGGGAATGACATCATCAAAAGAACGAACGAACGAAGCAGAAATATTGAACCATGTCATGAGCAAAATAGAGCAGTAGAATAAAGTAACATAATAACTAGTTCGTGTCATTACTTGCTATTTCGCTTATCTTCCAGTTATACAGGGTGTCTCATCGAAAACGAACCACAAGGCATTACAGGCTAGGAGAGAACTTTTCGTTATAATCCGAGAATAGGTCAAGTTTGTTTGTCAAGAGGACACATTTTGACGTAACAAGCATAGTGAAACCTTAAACCCCCTGAGTAGGGGTGTCACCCCAACATTTTTTCCAAATGGGAAGGGGGGTCAAGCGATACCTTCGGTTTTGGTTGTGATTGAGTACTCTCTCGTCTTCTGAAGATCCACCTTTGAAAGATCTAATCATCGTCTACATCTGTCCGTCAATACTAGTTCTTTCATATCAACAAAGAAATATCGATTGTGCGGAGAATATACTAGCGTGTGTTTGTTCATCGAGGCATCTTCTGAATTGATCGAGCCAGTTCGATAATTTCCAGGAATCACAAGATATCGAATAGTGGCCGATTTCATCAGAATCTCCACAGGAAATGAGTACAAGAAGATATAGTCGAGAACTGAAATACCATGCTACGTGTGCGATCGTATTCCAGCCTGGAATTCACGCCATTCATCAAGATAATAATGAAAGAATGAGACTCATTTCTCAGAATCAATCGCAATCAATTCCTTCCGAAGTTCTCAGCTTGAACCAATTCACATTATCCGAGATGGAGGAGAATTGTCCGAAAATGCATGAGTATAGTCTCCCAATCATTTTCAGTGAACATTATAACACAGTACGAATTTTTTTTTCTAATTAGTCTCATCAATGCACTACTTTTAGTTTGAGGTTTCGCAAAGCTGAAAAATGAAGAATAACTGATACGAAGGATTATTTAAAAAATGAAGCATCATTTAGATTTACTGAACTTTCCGATATATCCTGTCAACTGTCAGAAACGAATCATTTCTGCCAGTCTCATTATTTCGCCGAGATTGCCCTAAATAATTTTCGAATTATGATATATCAATGAAACCGTTCAATTCACGTTTCGATGAACTTATTCCACTACTATATTTAGAACACTATATTCTAAATGCATTCTATTTCTGTAAAAATCATTATCAATATTCGATTCATGAATTACCTATTATATATATACAGGGTGAGTCGAAAATGTGTATCGAGCTTCCTGGGGGTGATAGAACATTGAAAAATAAGTGTAGTTTGATGATTAAACTCATGGCCCAAAATGCATATTAAGGGAGATATATCCTTCCAAAGTTGATAAAATTGAAATAATTTCTCCGCATAACTTCTGGACGATGAAAGCCACCTGATTGAAATTTTGTGCATGAATGTATGTTGTCAAAATACATTTTTTTGTCACACTTCCACATTTCTGATATTGTTATAAAGGGTGTTTTTTTGTAGAAATTTTTTTCCCTGTATTATTTTCGGTGAAAAAATAGGAGCATTTGATGGCGCGACGAAAATTACATGAAAAAGGTACTCTTATTCAAATTAAAAAAATTGAGCCGTTCGTGAGATATTTGAGTTTTTGTAGTTACATGATATCAGCAGATTGATTTTATTCATCGCGAGATTCATCGGTATAACGATATTTTAGCAGCATTTGCATTTCCGAAGCACTCGCCAAGCATTAGAAGCATATCAGTTTGTTCAGAGCACAAATAACCTGCCATATTTCTTAAAATCTCAGTTGATAATCGCAGTGATAAATGACACAGAAAAACCACACGAACAAATCGACTACAACAATGTTGACTCGAATGTTGATGACATGAACGTCAAAATTGAGAACAAAATTATTCATCATGGCCTGCTAAAATATTGTTACCGATGAATCTCGCGATGAATAAAATCAATCTGCTGATATCATGTAACTACAAAAACTCAAATATCTCACGAACGGCTCAATTTTTTGTATTTGAATAGGAGTACCTTTTTCATGTAATTTTTTTCGCTCCATCAAATGCTCCTGTTTTTTCACCGAAAATAATACACGGAAAGAAGTTTTCTACAAAAAATCATGACTCACCCTCTGAAAACACCCTTTATAACAATATCAGAAATGTGGAAGTGTGACGAAAAAATGTATTTTGACAACATACATTCATGCACAGAATTTCAATCGGGTATTCATCGTTCAGAAGTTATGCGGAGACATTATTTTAATTTTATCAACTTTGGAAGGATATATCTCCCTTAATATGCATTTTGCGCCATGAGTTTAATCATCAAACTACACTTATTTTTCAATGGTCTATCACCCCCAGAAAGCTCGGTACACATTTTTGACTCACCCTGTATAATATATGGATTAGGATTTAGATAAGGACATCTCGGAACTTTCATCAACAGATCATATGGAAATTCATATGATTTCTAGGTAAACAAGAAATACATGATACGAAATCGGTTGCGGGGATAGAGTCGAATCACTTGTAACATAATCTAGTTATGAATTTACTCTGAGTGTGAGTGATTAGGATGTTTTTCTGCTAATACGAGTAGCACCCGGAGGATTTGATGAGCTTGAATAATCCTAAATAATCATTGAAATCAGGAGTTTTGTGATTGTAATAATCATTTTCGCTGTTCGAGCGATGTTCACTTCACAAAAATTCACATCAGGAAGTTCCGATCTCAATTCCGTTTCGATAACTTGAACTGGCACGTTCCTAATTCTCTCCTTGGTTTCAATTCACATTAGCTTTGTTCCTACCGACTTTCGGATCGTTTTACCTCGAATCGATCCAAGATGAAACTGCGACCGATATTGCTGGCCGAAAGTTGATATGTCGACGTCGAGTAAATTGGAGAACATTTATCGCGTCTCGTTTCCCATCCCGAAAGACGCTTGACATCGAATTCTGAATGGGGTTTCTCCTGATTAGTTCGGGATGGATCCACATATATCAGTGTCATATTCGTGATCTTGATGGTGACCGACTTAGCTTCCCCAAAGTCTTTCGCTCATATGAATCATCATTTGTAGATCAGTACACCATTCTGATGGATCCTTAAACGATGAGGCTTTTTTTCATCACGGCCAATATGTGAGATCTACTAGGGAACTCAACTCTTCAGTTCTCCATAGATGAACTTGAATGACCCCAGCGTCAAGAATGCATCAAGCAGGGTATATTTAGAATTGCAGGTGACAGAACGATTCTACTCGACACAAAAGTACAAAGAGCGAGAGATCTAGGAATTGATAACCAATTCGATATTGAATATCTTCGCATCGTGATTAGATGAAGATTTACACACTCATCGGATTTTTTCCCAGCTTTGTGACAAGTAGCAGTGCTCTTTCAACAGTAACAGATGATATATATAGGAAACTTGATGTGAAACAACTCACTTCTCTTGTCCTGCTAGATCACTCGAAAGCGTTCTATCGATTAGATCATACGCTTTGTATTGCCATTATGAGATATATAGGGTTCTCTAATGATGTTGCCGAATTGTTGAACAGTTACCTGTTCAGTCGATCGCAATCGGTTCGGCTGAATAACTCATCCTCTCCATTTATTACTTTGAGAAATGGTGTTCCACAAGGGTCTATACTAGGTCCTTTACTCTTCATAATCTACACGCACGAGTTTCAGAAATGTATCAAGCCTCACTTACTTCACTATCAAGTGAATTTCGTCTAACGATAAATCCTTAGGAATCTAAGGTATTGCTCTTTGGTAGTGCAATTTCGCGAAACAGATGCTCGGAGCTGGTAAACATTGTGGTCGATTACTCGCCAATCTCTGTGAGTGATTTTGCGGATAATTTGGGCGTTGTTTCCGATAGCTCAGGAAAATATCGGCTCCAGAAATCGCAAAACTTTTGTGTTCGTTTCATTTGTGGTTTGCGTAGAGGTGATCATGTTTCCGGAAATCTAAGAGTTATCGGCTGGCTCAACATTAGAAACAGATGACTTTTATATTCATCACTTTCCTTCGAGGAACGTCACCACACAGAAACCTAGATATCTCCATAGAAAAATGACATACAGAACGGATGTTCATAATTTGAATCTTCTGCAAAAAGCTAAGATGACACTGCCAATCCACAAAACTTCATTATTCAGATCTTCTTTCTCTTCCCAAATCGCCAACATTCATAACAACTTTCCTCTCGATTTCAACAGCTACAGCTTTTCAAGATCGAAGAAGAGATTCAAGCTGTACTTGTTAGAAAACCCTGATTGTTTATGTTTCTCGTAATGGTTATAGGGGAGTGCACAATTACTACTTAGTGCCTGTATGCATGAATTGCATAATTGCCAGCATACGTGCATTATTGTTTGTACAATATTCAAATGTACTCTTTTATTATCTCAATAGAATCATTCATTATTTTCATCATCATTTTTATCACAATTGATATATAAAAGCATCATATAACGGCACCATTCGTTCAGGAAATTAACTCAGATCACAGCACCATCGAAGAAACGAATTGAACTGGTGACGATATTACCCAAACACTCTTGTGCATCCCAGTTTCCCAGAGAGACCAATGAGGATTACTTTCGACAGCACTGCCAAACTATCAGAACAAACAATTCATAGGAGTTTTGAATTGATACCGTCTGCATGGTTATGCGACCCTGATTCGAGTCTCGCTTGAGCTTTCATGGCGTGAGCTCGTGAATATATATTATATATGAAGCTGTTCAAATAATGTTCATTGCGTTACAAGAACGGAGAGAAGAATTCACTGGTGAGAGACAATGATTGGAGGCTGAGCGCAATGAAATCTCCAATATCGTCCAAAACTAGTGAACCAATCATGAAGCCCATATTATTTTTTGTGCGACCAAATCATCAACAAGATGTGTTCTATTATGAGGAAAAATATGACCATGGTTCCATTCATAGTTGAAATCATCTTAACCAAGTCATTTCATCATTACCAAGAGGAGTTCGAATGTTCATCTTGTTCAATTTCATAATCTCACATTCCCGAAGTCATGAATCGAAAGTCGTTCATATTGAAGTAACTGGAGGCTCTGGAATGTTTGTCGATGCATCTAGGAAGTCATAAGGAAATTCAGTTTCCACTAACTGTGGCTTTATCAAGGAATGATATCTGCATCAACCTAATTGCCAGCACACGTTGTAGAATTTTGAATGGACATCAATTTTCTACTCACTTAGAAAGTCTACTTCTGACTCACACCCTGTCACATAACAATATTTTTTTTTCAAATGTGTGTTGAAGTACATCTTGTTTCCGAATCAAAATATAGAGAACATGAACATAGCCTATTTCAAGGAATCCGCTCATTATGGCCATCACTAGAATGGAAGTCCTACTGTTGGCAGGATTGTATTATGCTTTCTATCATTCCAACTGAAAAGCCCTGTGACACTGTTCCCAAGTATTTTGGACATGGTCATTTTGAGACTATCGATCTTGGAATGAAATGAGATCTGGATATTTTTCTGGAAGACCTTGAAATTCGTCCTTCTGTATTAGTGTCACATAATCTCTTTGAAACAAGCAGATCTTCACTGTAGCAAATATACAGATCACCTCCGTTCAGGAGGTAAATAGAAGGGGAAGAGAACAGTAAACAGAGAAACACTGGTAATCCGGTTCACGTCGGTCAGTCAATTAAGTCCTGAGATTCAATCAGAAATAAATCTCCAACACGTCCCAACTGGTGTAGGTAACCCTAATCAGGCAGGGCGATTTGCAGCACCAGAAATCAAAGATAATTTGCGTACGTTAGAATCTCATATAACGAATTCACCTGTGAACGAATGTAATTTCGTGATTCTTTGATGGGATGACAAGTTCAACTAAATTGTGATATAAAACTCAGTTGGCAGTGGAAACTAAGGCAAGTTGTGTCGAGGTAACTGTCACAGAACATATCGAAAGCTTCCAATGGAAGAATGGAACGGCAATGATTTTCCTAGAACAGGATATAGAACAATAGAAGAACTGTGTAACCTGTCTGAAAGAAAAACTTTGTATATTAGATCTTTAGATATGAGGAACGTCTAGTCAGTGGGTGAGAGTACAATAGTGAACATCAGAATTTGAACAATAGTGAGTTAATCTCAGTGCTGATATTGACTGAATGAGTGAAGCAGTGAAATGAATTGGAGTTGAATGGATCCTAATTCACTCGAAAAGTGATAACGTGACAAAGTTATCAAATCTGACATGGCTCAAGGAAACCATCAGCTGTTGAAGAAGGTGTATTTAATAACAGACTAACCAAAGGTGATATTTCATATTCGAGGAGATGATCTGATATGATGGAATGTTCTGGATGCCCTCTGGAATATTCAGCTAATGTTTTGATATAATTATTCCATTCAGATAACTAGTTTCATTGGATTCCAGGAAAGTTTACAACCCAGTTTGTATATCCTAGACTTTGCTACTACTTTCTAATGAAGTCAACTGACTCATTCAACTGAATCGTAATGTTGTCAAATCGGATTCTAGTATGTATATTCAGTAATCTGGAGAGAATTGGATGTGATCAATATTGCTATTAGAATGAATTCCATATACTATGAATCGAAGGCATTGAGCAAACATTGAACAGTAATCTCCTAGAGTGCTTTCTGATGCATCATCACGTGTTGATTCAGACCTACTGAAATTGTTTTCTCATATCGAACATAGTTGATTCTGTATTGACAATAGCATAGCAAACATTCCACAGTAAGGAGAATACAAATCGCGAGCTTCTAATATTACCGTCATGAGCTTCGATAATCTCAACAATGAAATGGTAATCAGTTTGTCTGTCAAATAATTCATATGAACGCCAGTATTGAATCTTTCAAGAGGAAGTCGAAAATATGGCCAGAATATCTCGGAACATAGCATTGAGACGCTGAAAATGAAGATATATCTCGGGTAAAAGAAACATAATATAGATAATACAAAGCGGAACATCGTTCCTTGAATAGTTGTCTGAGTACTGGAACGTGAATATTTTCAGAAATTTGAGATTGTTATGCAAAAATGAAGACTCATCCATTACCACCACTGTTTCATATTTCATGACTCCAATCCTTTCGACTTTGAAGAAGCTAATCGATCGGCTTCTGCAAATTGGGTAAGAAGGTATCCCTCTCATACTTTTATATATACGACTAACGATATTTGTCCGTGCTACTACTCTCACAAGCTAATTCTGAGACTCGAACCTAATCATCGAATAATTCTGTTGTGGAATATGGTAATATTTTATCATTGGAACTTCCCAAGAATACCTACTTGCTCTCAACCCCGTTTGAAAGCATGATAACTGTATGTCTTCATGCGATAGAATATAATCTCCACCTAATAGCACCTGTATTCACCCTCTTCCGAGAGCTATCACATTTCCTTTGATCCTTGTGAAGCCAGCTCCAAACTTTAATAATCCTTCCATCGTGTAAATGATATTGCAGTTTTTTTATTATGATACCATACACGATAGGTACTTTCATTAAAAAACAAATATGGGGTTTATTCAAAGAAGAGTAACGACATGTTTTGGAGAATTTGGAGAATATCATCAGCATAAGCAAACCGCAATATAGACACAGGGTGGAGTCAAGCGACTTTCTTAGAAGGTTTGAAATATTGGAATGATAAAAATCCTGGAGATTCGATCAAAAGTTGAAAGACTATGAAAATATGGCGAAGGAGTCCAGAACCAATTACTTCTTCTTTCAATTGAACCTCTATTAGATGAAAAGATGATAAGAAAAATTGACACAAATAATGCATGAGAATATTGGGCATCTATTGGAATTGAATGGAGCGTAAGAGTACTGAAAAATAGAGAACCTCATGTAAAAATATTATTTCTGCTCCAATGGCGGATTGAGGAAAAAATCCAGAAATTTCTCAGAATGGAGTTTTTGTTTTCTGATGAATTGCAACCAATATCTACCAGAAGATCTTAAAAATATTCGAAACAAAAAAATTTTTCAAACTGTATGTGTTGTTGAGATTATGATTATGATTAGACAGCCAGACATTTTTATTTCTTCATTTAGATGTTTGGTCATTCATTCAGATATCGATTAGACCACATGCAAAAAATATAGATTCTTCTCTTCTATATAAGGATGGAGGATATATAATTGGAACTTACCAATCATTCACGGTTTGAACAACATTTTGTCGTTTTCTACCAGTTTGATGAGGTTTGGGCTCGGCCACCATATTCACATCTGAAACAAGATAAGAGATTTGAGATGTATTGATGGATTGAAAAGATTACTGCGAATATTTCATACATATTGTCAAGAATATTATATTGTAATTTCTCTCGAAGGAGTATCGAGTCAATGAGCTCTTAGGACTTGAAACTACTGAACCATCTCGAGTTCAATTTGTTGGGGTGAAATGCATGACATTGACTCAACGGTTGAAGTGACCGAACTTTCTCACGTTCTCAAATATAATTCATTAATGTGGAAAGTACGGAGAAGCCGGTTCACGAAGAGGTCGATATGAAGTCGACATGAGACAAACCCGCATCACATTATTCCGTATATCATAATAGTGGGAGAGTCGTGTTATGGATGCCCTTCCTGCAGGTTCAAGCATTGTATACTTCATAGGCTCAGTACCATCAAGGTATGTCTGTTATTCGTTCAGAATCTTAATTTGAATGAACGTGTATGTAATTGGATTTGAAATTAATGCATTGATTATAAGATGTTGTATTATGTTCGCATTTGTGAACATGAAAATTCCACCAAAGTTCATTACTTGACAATAATGTTGATTTGGTTCATCACCCAATTCATGAGTATTCGATAACAATCATGAGACAAGTTATGAATTCCAATGAAAACCGCATTATTATTATTATTATTGAACAATATCTCATTCGAGGAACGTAGTAAAATATAATGAGAATCACTTGGCACATACATTCGTAGTAATATAACTTGGCAATGATGTAGTTAATGCACATGTTTACTGTGGAACGAATCATATACAGATGTTCCACTCAATTCTCTAGAAGATAATTTTTTTTGTTCATTCCACAGTAACTGTTGGAAAATATAGATCCACTTCAAACGGAAATCGCCCTCGCATATCGTGAAATCCAATCAACATGAAATATGCGTGTTACAATAGTTGGTTGGATATCACCATTATCGGAAATACAAATGTTATTTTTCCTGAGTTATTCCTGAATTTCTGGTTTTGGTTCGGATCATCATTCCAGTCCGAATTTGGAACATCCATAATTAATGAGTCAATTGAACGGAGATGAGGTTGAAAAATGTAATTAGCTAGGACATGGTTATGTCCTAATTTATATGTTTGGTAACACAGAGCTATCCATAAATATCAACTATGAATTATTGAAAAAATATTCATGCAGGCATCTAACATTTATGAAATTTGTTCATCAGTATATTGGTGTCCCATTGCACATGTCAGCTCATAATTAGTACCCATTCTATATCTCTCACAGGTTTCTCTGACTCAGAACTGGAGCTTTTGGACGGAATCAAAATTAAATTTCAGTCAAAATAAGTGCGCTGATGAAATATTCATCTATCGATACTACTCTGAATGATTCAAATTGGAGGGGAATAACAGAATGTGAGCATTCCAGATCGAGTCGTCATGACAATCAACTTCTCAATATTGGTTGATTATCAGAAAGCGATTCAATAGTCAGGAAGATACTCGATATCCTAGTTGCATTATGCATTCTTCTTTGTTCTCTCCAACCAAACCAGACGATAATCGCGTGAATTGCTGCTTCGTTCACTGGTTCCGAGTCTGATATCAAGCTTGAATGAATATTAATTATTCATGTCGGTTGGTGAAGGATCCTGGGATGAATCGCTGATTGATTTCATCTCCTGTATATTTGAGCAACGTGTTATCTCACTTGTGAGATGAATAACCTCAAAATGAATCATCAGCTCAGACACTCGAAACTTCATGATGATATAGCTAAAAGGAGTTGATGTCTGAGAAATAGGAGGAGAGATGCAAATCCACTGGGAATAAACTATACGCAGTGCCCACTATGCTGATGTCAGGTATCACTATTCTTATGAAGTCGTCAATATGCATGCTTGGTATCACCACCAACATCTTCCTCTCATGGGACGATTATGTAAGGTCCATTTCGAGAACTGCGTCATGAGAACATGGCATTCTGTACCGTGCAGAGATATACTTTTCACCCTAGCAGCTCCTCATGATCAACAGAGCACAAATTCGATCTGCCCTCAGTTACTGGTTGGCTCTCAGCTCTCAAACGTACCCTGAAACTCTTATATAGTTTCCAGAAACGAGCTATTCGTCTAGTCGGTGATACTAAACAATCGAATCGATTGATCACTATGGAAGATCGTAGGAAGAAGGAAGATCTCTCCTATTTTTGAAGATACTTCCATTGCTGGTGGTCATCAGAAATCTTCCACTTTGAGCAATTCCATATACACAAACTTCTCTATCAAGCATCGTCGATCGATAGTATGGAAAAGCTCTGGAATCCTCTGTCTAGTCATTCATGACGTCATTCGTGTCTTCAGTCATTACGACCTGCAAACTTTCAAGAACGATTCCAATACCTCCGTTCATTCCCAACATTTCACTAGCTCACACGATATTCCACTAACAATAGAGAATTTCCTCTCGGGTTTCCAAGATTTCGAAAATCACTCTTTGTAGGCTTGTATACATTGATAAACTACCTGAAGATATTCGTAGCGGCTTTTTTTTCCGATCCGAGCCCAATCTATCCTCTCTTAATACCTATCCCATAACCAGATCAGATTACAGTTCTCCACATGATTTCCTTCTAACGTTTTCAGTTTTTTGATCCTATGACAGCCTGGATATTGAGTTTTTGAATGATTTTGGACGTGTCTCAGCGTCATATTCGAGAATATCGGTATTGTCTTCATATCATGAAAGCAAGTATAGTTGTATCTTTCATAACAGACTTGATGAAAATGAATGATTTGCAAATTGCTGTCTGAGGGTCAATCGAGGTGGTGATATATTCATTTTCCCAGATTTCTCCTGATATTGGTGGTGGATGTTTCGGGATACATACAAGTATACTTGGTTTGATGCTAGACCTATATGGAGAGAAAGCCGATATCTCCAGATGTGACGAGAGCATACCTCCAGAATAGGAAGTCAAACGATTGCCACTAAGGAGAAGAGAAAATCCCAAAAAATCTGGAAGAAAAAAATTCTCATTCTAGTGCATGAAACATTATTTTGAGACTCCAATTTTGAGTGAACAAATTCACCACATTATTATTAAGGGAACTGTGAACGAGAAAATATCTCAAATGGATCTCTTCCATCAATGAAAAATCCAGGTGCGATAATTTTGCTCGCTTTCCTCAGTTGTTTTCGTCTGGACGGAGCTTTGAAAGGCTGTAAGAAGAGCTATTGAAGGCATACTTGTTGAAATTCAATTTCATGATACGATGGAATTCATTTATTTTTATAGACATTTTCACTGCTCACAAGATCCGCCTTTTGGTATTCTGTCTACTTTGACCAGATCTCTGATAATGTTCATGCAATAATAAACAATGTCTAACATTTGCGCACCATCATATTGTTTTCATTTCTCACCATCACGTCGTTTCGAATATCTGTCAGAAGGTTTTTTTTATGCAATCTCTCATCACTAGTATATATATATTTATCTATAGATCAGTTTCACTCCCACTACCAAGGTTTGCCTTGTTGGGTAGTATGTGGTTATTTACCATTGTGCACTTCTTTGTTGTATTCTTCACATCATTATCATTATTAAAAATATATAGTTCCATATAGTATTATCTATATATTATTATCTACAGGGTGTCCTTAAAAGGTCTTTACAAAAAGCTATCACATATTCTTCAGACCAAAACAATTCGATACAAGCAAACTTACCTCAGTAAAAAGTTGCTTAGTTTGGGCGCTAGACGGCTCTGAAGTTGAAATTTTCAAATCGATTTTGCTTCATAACTTTTGAACGGCTCATGAGATTTTTTTCAAATTTGGTACGTTGGCATAGACTCATCGGGCAATGAAACTCATATCATAATCATAATGAATATCATTCCATGGGCGTAGAACTTGATTTTTTTCAGTAAATAAACATCTAAAACTCCTACGCCAATAGAAAAAAATTAGTTTCAATATGAAATCTGAATTATTCAACTCATTCACTACAAAAAATGTACTCTTGACAAAAGTCGATTCCTCTCATGGTTTCGACAAAATTTTGATTTTAGTGATTTAGAGCATAATTAATAATAAAACGATTAACAGATATTTCATAAAAATTGTTCAAAATGTTCACCATTTTCACGTATACAAAGATTCATACGACGCAAAAAGTTGAAATGTACTCTTTGCATAACTTCTTCATCGCCTGTAAGATTATTCGTCGCCTGTTGGATACGTTGCCATAATTGTTCTACAGTATTCACAGGGGTCTTGTAAACCGTAGACTTGAGATAACCCCATACAAAATAATCCATCGGTGTTAAGTCTGGAGAACGTGGTGGCCAATTCACGGGTGCATCATTACCTCTACCTATCCATCTGTCTGGGTACTGTTGGTTCAAAAAATTCCTAACATCCATCGAAAAATGTGGTGGAGCTCCATCGTGCATAAACCACATATCTACCCGATGTTGGAGTGGTAAATCTTCCAACAAATTTGGCAACGTATTTCGTAGATGTTGTAAATACATGTCTCCTGTTAATCTTTGTGGAAGTATGACAGGACCAATTATAAAATTTCCTATTATTCCAGCCCAAACGTTGATTTTGAATTCGTGTTGAAAATGGTTTATTTTAATGGAATGAGGATTTTCAATTGCATAAACGTGTTCATTATGAAAATTAGTTATTCCTCTTCTCGTGAAACAGGCTTCATCAGTGAACAAAATATTCTTTCCAAAGTTCAGATTCATTTCTCTTTGCAAATTAATGAACCTACAAAACATCAGACGACTTTGTGAATCATGGATTAATGAATATTGAACTGGCGTCTTGTGGTATGGGTATAATAATTGTTCTCTTAGTACTTCATGAACGGCATTCCTAGAAACTTCTAGTTCATTACTTATCCGTCTAGTACTCAATTCTGGATTTTTTTCAATACGGTCTAAAATTTCTACTTCGACTTCGGGAATCCTTACATAACGCTGTCTTCCATAATCACCAGTTCTAGGAGCAAAATGACCGGTCTCCCGAAGACGTCTCTCAACTGCAGCAAAGGTTGGGTGGCTTGGTACGCGACGATTTGGAAACCTTGCCGAATACACCCTCACACTCTCTCGACCATTTCCTTGACAATATCCGAATACCAATAACATATCGGTGTATTCTTCATTGGTGTATTGTACGGCCATGATAAATCAGAAAAGTCCGATATCAACAATCAACGTCAATAAAACTCGACAAATCAACACAGATGGAACTATGGAAACCAAGAATGTGAATATCACTGTTTTCGAGCAGATAATAATAGTCTTCAGAAAAAAAAAACCAGTGCTACTTATTTTCAATAAAAATAACCTATGCAAAAAGTACATCTCAACTTTTTGCGTCGTATATATCTTTGTATACGTGAAAATGGTCAACATTTTGAACAATTCTTATGAAATATCTGTTAATCGTTTTATTATTAATTATGCTCTAAATCACTAAAATTAAAATTTTGTCGAAACCATGAGAGGAATCGACTTTTGTCAAAAGTACCTTTTTTGTAGTGAATGAGTTGAATAATTTGAATTTCATATTGAAACTAATTTTTGCCATTGACGTAGGAGTTTTAGATGTTTATTTACTGAAAAAATCAAGTTCTACGCCCATGGAATGATATTCATTATGATTATGATATGAGTTTCATTGCCCGATGAGTCTATGCCAACGTACCGAATTTGAAAAAAATCTCATGAGCCGTTCAAAAGTTATGAAGCAAAATCGATATGAAAATTTCAACTTCAGAGCCGTCTAGCGCCCAAACTAAGCAACTTTTTACTGAGGTAAGTTTGCTTGTATCGAATTGTTTTGGTCTGAAGAATATGTGGTAGCTTTTTGTAAAGACCTTTTAAGGACACCCTGTATATCTATATTGACCTCTCTAGATCATCGTAGAAAGGTCAGCGATCTCTGCCTTTTTCATAGATACTTTCACGGTCAGTGCTCAATGGAAATATCATCTATCAAGCCACCACGTGCGATTCCTAGTAGACAAACCAGACTGGTCACCCCTACACTGTCAGGCTGGAGACCTGTCGAACATCGCTATACCAAGCATCATTCATCAATAGAACGGCAAAGTTGTGGAATTCTTTGCCTAGTGAAGTCTTTCCTAATGTTTACAACCTCCAAACTTTCAAGAAAAATTCCAACACCTTCCTTCTCTCCCGAACATTATAGGTTTTCCTTTCGTGTTTTCCACAGATAAAAACACTATATATATATATAGTTTACTGTCTGTGAGTTTTCCGAGAAAAATTCCTCCGTCTATCAAATTGTCACTTTTCAGTGTCAAAACCGACAACATATTGAGAAATTTTGCGAAGAGTAAAATATTTTAATTGTGTTGAGAACGGGAGCAGAGTCGTTCCCGAAACGTCCACCAAGATAAGTAGAGGTTTTATTCTCATTAAATATATTTGTATTACCAATTTTTTTTAAAACAAGGTGTCACTGACAAATAGAGAATTTCTCTTTTAGGTATCTAAAGGTTTGATTTCGAGCGCAGTGACATTTTGGGGCAGATCACAAAATCTGTCCTTCCTACAAATATATTGAAATAATTTTGAATAACTTCTACTCCATTTTTTAGGAACGAGGAGAAAAAAAATCTCACAAAAAGCTGGAAAATGAATATATATAGTATATTCATCTTCATGCAGTCTCATGACGAGGACTAGGAGAGGGTTGTCAAAGGTGCTTTCAAACATGTTTATATGTTCGAATCTGAAGTAGTTTTTGAGATAGGAGACCGATTTCCTACACAACAGAAACCCTGTATTCATGAAAGCAGAGGTCTATCTCAACCCAAGCGCATCTAATTGTATTCCTTCCTCTACGCTTCGGGCACCGAAGTTCACACTCACGATGTGTGAGCTTACTAATTGTCGGTTCTACAATATAGTTGAGGTGGATGAGGGAATTCATGTGACCACGCTTTCATGCAGTATTCTCCAGTCGTATTCATCGAACCAGTTTTTCCTGGTCGTGAATTAACATTTATTTTCATTCCCAGACTTGAACATCTCATGGAATAATGCAGAACATTGAAATTACAAACGTTAAATATGGAACGTTGAATTCCACGAGGATATTCCGGAGTTCGAGGAAGTAGAAATTTATACAGTCGGTAACTTGTTGAGAAAGTTTATATTCGAGATGATGAGGGAACAATTTCAGTCCAGAGTGAAGAAATGTGATGAGATGGAAAGTAGTTGGGGTTCATTTATTATATCTTTTTCTTGGAGAGCTATCGGTGCTCAAATTGTATGAGGATATATTATGCTAAGTGTACGCTTGAGAATTGATGGATTAAATTCTAGATCAGCCTCCTTGTCGATAGATCCAGTCCTCATTCAACCACATCTAGACTTCAGTTGAAGATAAACAAGAAGTTGAGTAGGTCCTATCAGCTGAGAGCATCCTGAGAGAGATCGAATAGTCTTGAATAAACAGGGAAGTGACAAATTACACTTCTTCTTTCTAACACTTTCTGATGATATGTAGTGGAGGAGTATTTATGCCAGTATTTCATCTCTATTTCCTCAATAACCCACGTTGTCACTATCTGTGAACATTTTTATCCGTTTCTGATTGTTATCGTCAATGATAGTATTCATGAGTAAAATGTGGATGGAGAAATGCTGAATCTCTGACATTTCATACCTTTTCATTATGGATTCATATCTATCTTAAGTAAACCAATATAGTTGCAATCAATGAGTTCATGGTTCGTCCGATTGCAGAACGTTTGAAATACTCCAGCAAATGACTTCTATCGCTTTGATATATGAATAATAAAATGAATATAATCATCTAATGATAAGATGAATTATTTAATACGTTCAGTCCAACAACAGTTTTTTTTGGGAGAACTCTAAAATATATGCGAGTTAAGATTATTGAAATCTTGGAATCGCTCTTTTGTGAAATGAGGAGAATAGATTCACTCCACTACGTGAGATGGCAGACCTAATAGTGATGTATAATATGCATTAGGTATAATACCTACCCGGCAATATTATACCTTCATAACCTAAGTCACAGATCCTACCCGAGGGCCATCTCGCTGCGGTCGGACATTGCCTTGGATTAATATCTGAACGTAGATTCGATCCTTGCGATCCTCTCCATAACCCCCAGGAAATCCCAGTGAAAGTAAATTCTGAAAACTGAATAAGTCCGGAGTCGTTATACACGTACTCCTCACATAAAGAATAACGTCGTCGATGTGAGTGGCGCCAGCCAAAAAGTAGGCTTTATTCCTCTAATGCAACACTCGTGTAGGGACCCGAAATCGCCTTCGGGGACCATATAAGAAGGGCTCTAGCACTTGACACGTTTCTGACACACCTGGCCTCAAACACAAGAAGCTTCTTCCTTCTTGGGTAGGGAAGGGTTGAAAGATGGTTGAGTCTGGACGGGAATTTGTCAGACAAATGTACCGGTACAAATGTATCAGTAACAATGTTTCGATAATTCTTTTTTGTCAGATCGCTGAATTTCATTCATTGATATTGCCACCAGAGGGAATTTTCTGAAATTTATCATGGCTCTCATATTTTTCTATGTTGAACGTTTTTCTATGAAGAACGATTTATTTCTCTTTATGTCTCTTCCCGAAATTCTCTTGATTATTCCAATATTTATTGAATAGCTTTATTCTTATCAATAATGATCTAATTGTGTTCGAGCCATCAGAAATCTCAACTATCGATAATCTGACTGCAACATTTGTGAAAATATTCCAATGAAAACTACTTGCGAAAATAGTAAAGCTACCAAATTGCCAAAGATTACTGCATTAACAAAATTCAGCAAAATCATTAAAATTATATGAACATTGGAACATGAAAATGAGTGAAATCATGAAAAAAAAATTGTACAGAACTCTATAATTTGAACTCATCATGCATTCCACAGAACGAAATATTGAACTGAAAATGATGATCTGACTCCACTCTCACTTGGAATACAAATTTTGTTATAATTGATATGAGTTTTCACAATACTTCTGACTTCTTGATAGTGTGATAACAAACATGTCCTCAAACGTCCAGAAACATTACTGAGCACAATAGCGCCAATTGTTGAACAAGCGTTACTGTTATCGTTGTTATTGTTGATATAAAAATAATGAATTGAGAGAAATAGAATGAAGCTGGATTTATATCTCATGTTCTAGAATGGTCATTGAATTCGTGAATTCTTCTGAATAGAATGTAAGAGCTCCAGCGTATGTTCAGAAGATGAACTTCAAACGTGAACAGTATTCCAGGCAGGTCGAATTTGCGCTTCATAGATCATGAGGAGTAAATTTGAAAGCCAAGTTTTTTGAGCACTCCTCGCAATTCAACTCACATGATCGGCCAATTGGAGAGTGCCGGAAAATAGGGAGCATGGATATTGAGGTCTTCATAGGAAGAGTGGTACCGGAAACCATCCGATAGATTTTTTGTTCATTGAGAGGCTGTACACACAAAATTCATCACAGTGTATTTTCGGAGAAACTTTCCCCAATAATGGAACGACCACTCATGAAATCTCCAAATCTCTCATGCTCATTACTGATCACCCTGTTGGTCGTACATATACATTTTCTTGAAACGAAACCCAGAATATAGAATGAGAACGTTTTTCCCGTAGTCATGAAGTTAACGTTAATGCCGCCTCACTTGGAATCATTGCTAGTTTTCTGATTGTTCTGCTCCTCTTTTCTTAGGGAGAATAAGGTATTTCATGATTGAAACCATCAAAAACAAAAGACGCATTATAGGTGGGTGAACATTCTGTTAATGGTCCGAATATTCGTTCGGTCATCTACCAAAATGACATTTGATTTTGAAAAACATGCTGATTCCAAACGTACATTCCAGAACATTTCTTGAAGTTCTGACAACAGCTCTCCAAAGCCACTGCGAGAGTAGAATAGATGATATATTTTTTCTAGAGCGAAAACTGTCATAATGAAAAATGATACATAATACCTGAATTCTGATTCAGGAATGTGAATTGGAAGAAATCCAATGCGAATACCTCGAGATATAGAAGAGTGGGGAGATAACCGTTTGGAGCGAATAATAAAGAGTTAGGGGAAATTAGGAGCTCTATATTTCAATGAGTGAGTCACCTCGTAGGCGCGATATATCCCAACTTCAAGATGTGCAAGGTCACTACCCTCTTTGTGATACTTCAATGCATATCATTTTCTTGAAAACAATAATATGATGTTTTTTCAAATTCCATTCTGTAATTTTCACTTCTTCTTTTGAAATAGCTCTTCGTTCTGTGATAATTCGTTGTCGAAGATCTTCTGTTGAATTAGGTTTTTCTTGAATACGACGGATTTGTTAAGGACCAGAGAATAACTCGATCGGGAGATCTATCTCCTCTCGGTTCTATCCGCTGACCTGGAAACGCATCTTCCAAAAATTGCCTGACTGGAAGAAGACAGGTACAGGTTTCTATTTCCGTCAATATCCACATGATTTCATATTTCTGCCAGAATGAGAGGTTGAATGGTGGTGTCTAACATTCCTACATAGGTATCGCCATCAAGATTGCCTTTGGTGGATAACGGCCCAATCACTATGTCGCCTGAAATTCCTGCCAATTGGAAGAAGATATATTGAGAGGAATATATATTAGCAACAGTTCAGTGAGAGTGATAGGTTACATAAAATATCTTCTTGATAACAAGAATGGGATTCGTAAATCGATTGTACTATTGTATAGGATTGGATAGAATATATGTCGAACATCCTATATATACATACATAGTTCATACATACAAACATACACAGATGCCACCTGACTCTATAACATTTGTTTCAAATTCCTTATTCTGCAAGATATTCTTAGTTAGAATTCGAAAGTAATCAAATTCACACCGTGTATATAATAATTGTTCGCAATGTACTTGGGAATCAGAAAATGAAAGATATATCATTGTATCTCACATACTTTCTCTGATGTAAATTTTCATTTACTCATGCGATACAGGTATCTAAAATGAAATGAGTAGATATTTTGAGACTTTGGTTCTGAAATATAAACACCGAAGGCATTGCCAATTGCCAATTAGAACGTGAAAAGTTCAATCAGCAACTATAATTTGTGAATTAGAAGGATAATTTGTTACGAGAGTTGACTCTTGCCAAATGCACCTGTCTGTGAGTTACGAATTATTATGTGAGAGTAAACGAGTATGCAATGTAATAATGCATTGGAAGGTGATTGATTATTCGTCACTGCAACTCTTGGAAATCATCAAAATATCATATCAACATCTATCCCAATGAGATGACGCGATCTATATACAGAACTAAGAGAAGCATGATTCTGGAAATCTTCAGAGACGGTGAAGGAAACATTCAGAATCCAACTGAAATATTCCTTAGCACATTGAATTCCGTCATTCTTATATTTCATTCGTTCAATCCACTTTTACCTATTTGACTAGATCGTACTCTTCCTACACGAATACTCCGTCTTTGATGTTGATATATTTGTGTCGCATGCATTCTGGATCTAATGTTTCATCATGTGTTCGAAATTTTCGATCATCCACATTACAACATGTGTATAGAACATTTGGCAGAGATATATCATCACGAAAAGCGTGTAATGAAACTTGGATTCAAGCTGAAAGACGAAGAGTACGTAAGGAAATTGAGGAGTGTTGCAACTAGTCTGCTTTTTTTCTGTTGATCGAGCTCAGATACAATGATGGAGGTATTGATCTGCTCCAGTTTATTCCAAAGGAGATGAGCGAAATAGTTTATTTGGTTCTTGGAGTCATATTACTTATGACTGGTTGGTTCAGACATGACACTGATATTGTCCACCTTGTCTAGGCAGACCATCATAATTACGTATATCAACGTGTAATGATTTTTCGTTTGCCTAATTCAGTTGACGATATCGTCAAAACATTTTATTGCATCAATTTCATTCTGATGGAAGAATTTCATTCAATTCTATTCTGTCACAAATAATATGAATGTGGATTGTAGATGGCATCGTGTTATTTGATGATATCTGGACCCAATATATCACCGGCTATTTCATGGCATTTTCATCTTGTTCCTGTCATCGCGTTTTTCAATGTAGACTGAGTATGAAGAGATCTATCTGATCTATTTAGCTATGTATCTATATCATTGGCTCTTCCTTATCAGCTCGAAATACTGATCCTAATCAGTATGACTCCTGTTCATACGTAACAATCTGACTTGTGGGTTTGTAGGTCTCAACTCAGCTCACCAGATGATATATCTCGTGATTGTAGAATTATAACGAACGATCAGATTTGACCACATATTAGCTTCATGAGGTGGAAGTACCATGAACTCACAATACTTGGGTGCTTTTCATGTGCTATTGTGAAGTGTAGAAACGAATTTCCAATGATCATCTATAAAGGTGAGTACCCACCCTGGTCTCAAGAAAGAGACAGGATTTTTTTCTAATAATCCCACCTACCTATACCCACAATGAAAATGAAAGGTTCTGATTTGAATTTTTTCTAGAGGAAAAAATTCAACAATGGTAAGTTATTGAACAAACAAGTTTCTTTTTTCAGTTTCTATATGAGCTTATTATTTATGAATGCTCTCTAATGTTCGAGTTCGATTCCTTCATTTTTCATAAGAGGATTCTGAAACGGAGATCTGAAAATCTAGTAATTCGATTGAAAAAAAAAATCTTTGCTTGTACCTTCACTAAGAAGGCAGATCACACAATGCCCAATACGATGATATCAGGTACCACTATTCCTATGTTCCTATGAGCCGTGGATACCAATGCTCACATGGGACGAACATGTGAGGACCATTGCGAGAACTGCATCACAAAACCTGATGTTCCTGTTCCGTGCGATGAGGTACTTCATACCCCAGCAAATGGTCACCATCTATAAAGCGCAAATCCAACCTGTCCTAGAGTACTTCCTTCATGGAAAAGCTAATGTGTTACCGAAACATGTTGTGTTCTCAAATGAAAAATATTCGAAAATGTAATCGTTGGTTGTGATTCTACAATTACTGTAGATACTAATGAGGATCTGACTAGAGTTTTGAAATGGGGCTCTGAGAATCTAGTACAGTTCAATGCAACTAAAACTCAAGCTTGTATGTTCACAAATAAGGCTGATCACACAATGCCCAATTTGATGATGTCGGGTACCACTGTTCCTATGAGGTCGTCAATATCCATGCTGGGTGTCACCACCAACAGTGTTCTCTCATGGGACGATCATGTGAAATCCATTGCGAAAACTGCTTCACAAAAACTTGGTTTTCTATTCCGTGCGAAGAGATACTTTACATCCCAGCAACTGCTTATGATCTACAAAGCTCAAATTCGACCTGTCCTGAAGTACTGTTCACATGTTTGCAGCTGAGCCCACAAACATACGCTAAAGCACTTAGATTCAAATCAGAAGAGTGCTATCCGCCTAGTCGATGATGCTACACTCACCAAATCATTGACCTCTCTAGATCATCGTAGAAAGGTCGGCGATCTTTGCCTTTTTTATAGGTACTTTCACGGTCGGTGCTCAACGGAAATATCATCTATTATGCCACCACGCGCGATTCCTAGTAGACAAACCAGACGAGCTCAAGCTGGTCACCCCTACACTGTCAGGCTCGAGACCTGTCGAACATCGTTATACCAAGCATCATTCATCAATAGAACGGCAAAGTTCTAATTCTTTGCCTAGTGAAGTCTTTCCTGATGCTTACAATCTCCAACTTTCAAGAAAAATTCCAACACCTTCCTACTCTCCCAAAATTCCACCGCTGGCTAGCACGATGTTCCTCGTACATTATAGGTTTCCATTTCGTGTTGTCCACAGATAAAAAAAAAATTCGAAAGATGTCTAGCACATGTCCTAATTGAGTCATGCGCCACAAGATTCCCAATGCGAAGGTCATATTGTCGTTTTGTGCGAAACATCGAGGGTGAAGGGTAGAAAATTGATTTTCTTCGAGCTCTATAATTGGACTTCTCAATTCCAATGCAATTATTGAGGAAAGGAATCAACCATTCCAATTCATTCACAACACGATCACAATCTCAAAATGCCACGATTATTTTTGTTGAAACATGTGCGTCAATAATCATCTATGAATTATACTAGGAGCGAGATGAATTCAGAAGAATGCGACTCGAAAATATGTAGCATTGCATCTAAATTTATCACGGAAACCTGTGATCATATGTTCACGGAGAATTGATAAAATTAATTTGACGTGTTTCAGGAATAGCATAAGAATTCGATATTTCTGGGGAACAAGTGATAAACCGAAAACACTACACTAACCTAGACAGGTTATTTCCTAGTACTTATATTATTCAGTGACACTAATCTTGATAAAAATCTTGGCGAGATAAGATGTACAACAAATGATACTCCCTTCTATACATCTCAGTTACTGATAAAAGTGATAAAAGTCTACCAAGTTCATATTTATAAAAGAATGTATAACGTTGTGATCAGAGCACATGGATGTCATTGGAAAGATATGCTCTGATAGCTCTACAAGAGATATGATATGGAATAGTGTGATTCAGTTTTATTCAGAGTATATTAATTCAGGTCGATTATCAGCATGTGTAACCCAAACCAGAACCTACTGCATGGATGACATGTTGATTAGTTTATATCAGCGAAACAGATCTGTAGAAGGAAAATATATTAGGAGGTAAGGTAGCTCAAGGTGCCATCTGTAATGCAGATCATAAAGTTGGCGCTAAGATTCTGTCCGAAATTACAACATTTGCACTTACATTGGCTCCGACAGTATATCTTAGCTATGTGTTTGCAATTCCATGCCCATTGCATTTCTGGCTATCAAGAGGGACAATTATTTCTCGATTTGAGAATGCATGATCTCGTATATGAGGAGAAGAGAGATTTGTTAGCTGAATATCACAGGAAATGATTCTTTCAACGAAAATTCAAGTTCCACAAAAAATGATGCCGATATCAAATTCCTGGATGGAACTGCATATTTGGACACGATATTCCATTACGGAAGGAAAACATATAGATTTTGATATCTAAAAAGTTTAAGTGAAAATGCTGGGATATTGGGATATTGGGATATTCATACAAACCCCTCAACTTGAGAGAGGCATTTTCAAGTTGAGGTAGATCGAAATGACTGTATCTACTACTGAGAAGTCGATAGCTCAAAGGAGGAAGCCTTTTAATGAAGCTGATTCACACCACAGTGAAGTGAAATCGACTGAATACAAGATCCACTACTCTTTCAATGTCAATCCGTGAGTGAAAGTCATTGTAAGATAATATCTACCGACGAAACTCGATTCTCAAGACTCGAAACTTCAAGTTTATCCCAAATATTTGTCTATCACTGTATGTTAATCCATCATGATTTCATTCTTCTAGAATGAGAGTACGCTGCAGGCAAATCGATGTTTCTTAGTTCAGAACTCAAATCGTTCCTATTCCAGAGCTGATGCCAGTCGGCGGTAGCAGTTTCACGGCACGCTTGACTCGAATCAAATTTTAATGTCGTCGTGCTACGGAAATGTATAATTAATATCGTTTCCTTGTGATTGGATCACGACTCAGGCAAAATAGATGGGGAGCGAGAGCGAATGCCATACTTTATGAAGCACCTCTCACAGTGACTGGTCTTTGAGTTTTGAATTTTCCTCAGCAGAGGTTAATTGAACAACACCAAATCAGTGATTCAATATTCCCCCCTAAAAATGTTCGACAGAATAAGTTTCGAATCATTCTATGTCGAAATGAACTATTGAACAAATAATCAGTCGATGAAAGAAATAATTGTCATCAGTGCATTCCTGAGACTATGGAAATATTGACATGTATTGAATTCTCAGTGAATATGAAATAGAGATCTCGAGAAATGAGGTTTGTTGGTCACCTACAGATACACTTCAGGTGTACAAGAGGAAACTCAAGAACTTCCATTCCAACAAACAGGTTGCATGACGATATCATCAGAACATAGATTGAGACTTTATTCGACAAGATTGTCGAGTGACTCTACATGATGAGTGGTAGTTCCTGTAGCATTCAAATATAAATCGGATATCGTTCAGTTTGATGAGAAGATATAATTGAACACAGCATGCTAGCAAAACCCAATCCTGTGTCCTAGTCGAAAGAATTCAATCAAGTAACTCGAAATGCTGGAGAATGATACTCAACTGCAAAAATGGTTGCATATAATATCATCATAGGGAAAAGAGTTCGAAAATATTGGGAGGATTGGAATGGATTGTACGAAACAGAACGTGATGATGTTGTCCACAATTTTTCCCACTCTAGTTTCAACCTCTTGTATGTATCCAATTCCATATATTCGATCATAAGATGTGACATTAGTTCAACAACTTGGAAATCTGGTATTCCTCAACTGGGTGTGGGTTCCAGTTGCTGGAAATTTCATTCTCAGACATGAGTGATATCACAAATCGGAGAATCTGAAGGATCGATAATTGGTATCGTAGATTCACCCGAAAAGTTCATCATCTCCTAGTTCACCGCAGATTTGTTTCCTCTATAAGCTCCAAGAAATTTGTCCAATCAATTCATTTACAGTCTCACGAAAGTATATAATTCCAAACACAGAATACAATCATAATGAAACTCAGATCGTTCGAAAAATATTCAACTTGTCGCTCTTGACAGACGATTCATAAATGGAAACTATAGAATTAGCATTGCGAACATCGTACATCAGATGTCAATCACTGAAACTAGTGAAGAGTAGTCGGTTCATATTTTCCACGCTCCAATTTATGTTCATCTATATTATAAATGGAATCCTCTAAATAGAGAATATCAATGTGAAATGCCTTCCACATTTCACAGAAGAACACATTATTTCTGGCATTCTCAACGAATAGGAGAACGCTCCATGAGTCTAATAACTCAGACGAGTTGGGTTGGACCTCAATCGTAATCTCAGAAACATATCCATTACTTGTCATATCCACAATGTTGACTCTATTTGAAATCGATGATATGGCAACGGCAAGACTATTCATTCACTGAATGAGTTCTGTTTCGGAGGCGAAACACACCATGAATTATTCACTGAATCTTTCTGTTATTTCCAGAATTATCCTGTATTTTATGGAATGACGCTGATTTCGTAGTTGTTTGGAAACAGGAAGAGCTGAATGTATTTGTTTCACCGCATTTCGGCTTTCATGATATAACTGATAGAGAGTGTCAAACACATACTGATTATCCATATCCGGTTCTCGTACCCGTTGGGCCAGAAAGCAATTCCAATCGTACGGAAAGTTGACAAATCCATAGAAAAATTGAATTTCAGTATCGATGCATCATCGAAATTTTAGTATGAGAAATTCGGAAATAATTCAAATATTATTTGCTTTTCGATTTCGGAGCATCACTCACCTAGATCCTCATGCGAATCCCAATATATTCGATGATATCATGAAGATACAATTGAAATAACAACTGGAATAATCATGACTTATAGCATCACAAATGCAGATCATTGGCGAGCAGATGGAGTTGACTTTTTTATCAGCCATTACCGTTTTGAAAACTGTCTTTGTTATTTATCAAAAATTCGAAATTTTGAATTCCACACAGACAATTTTTACATGAGTGGAATGACCAAATTCATCCATTTGTGGTCATAAAGAAAATTTTGTTATTGGGTAAGTGGAACAATAAGGAAGAGGTTAGTGTGAATCCTGCAATCTATAACATCGATTTCACTGAAAATATGCACACCTAGCTAACTTCGAACAGAAAATGGTTTCGTGATGAAGCTCTCATTTAAAAACGTCATACAATGTCATCACTCCTTCTGGAACAAAATTCGTGTACTTTATTCTCGAGAAAATAAAATGAAAGAAATCTATTCATTCTGCTATGGTGGATTGATGTAAATAAATAATAGGAAAGTGCATCTGCATCAATCCCTGTATCACAATGAGTTGTTCACAATTACCCCAACTTGTTCATAAAGAAAGCACGGATGTTGTCGGATATGTACGGTTTCCTGTGTCGTCATCGAGTATTGTTGGAATAGAAAGTATAAATGCTGTGGACATAATGAGGAATACGTGTGTCGTGATGTATGAGGAATTCACCCATTTCATCTATGTTTGGAAATAGTGGCCGAATGGCTCGAGCGTTGACGTAGCGGAATCTGTTCATATTCAGATAATATTGGAATTGGAATTCCAATAATCAACTAGGGAACGTATGAAGTGATTCAATGAAATCAGTTCGCGCCGGAACGATAGTTTGAGTTAGTTTTATACAACTAGGGTGAGAAGTGAGCCATTAAATAGCATGCACTTTCATAAGCTGAGGCACGAAGCCCCGAATGATGTAATGTACGAGATATGTAATGGCATTCCAACCTGAGGTATATATCTTTTTTTTCCTCTTCTAACAATGAAATATCAGCATGTCTCAATGATCCCGATTTTCATTTCCACTGAAGGAGAAATGCCATTCAGTATAGATCAGAATATCGTTATCGACAAATATCGCGAGGATATATTGAGAATACAGTGTTGATCAAAATGAGTTGAATTATCCAAACATCATAAATATCGCAAATGATACCGCTGACGTCAGTCTTCGAACATAGGTATTCTCTCAGTTGATGCTCATCTCTAATCAGCACATGACAGTGACAGCTCAGCGTACGTATGATTTGTGATATTCTCAGAATTTATGATTATCTATTATTCAGTACATTTTTCATGATTGCAGAAATCGCTTTGGGCTATAGTGAATTTCGCAGTCTTATCTATATTTCCCTCAAGTTTCGGTTATAATAATGAATGTTTCATTGGTTATACATTGCGTGTTCTGAATAAGAGAATTGAACTACAACGAATATTCCATTAGATGTATGCATGTATCTGTATATTTATACAAAATTATACGTATCTCTACCATATGGTCGACATTGGATTTTGAAGTTCCCTCCTCCTGTTTCAAACAATTTTAACTTTTTAGCTTTTTATGAATCAAATGTGTATTTTAGAATAGAATAATCTTTATTTGAAATAGGTGACCCTAATATACAATTAATGTGTATTAGTCTGTATATGTGGGTAAATGTGTCTTGAATACGTTTATATTTATGATAATAATAATTCTATACCTTATAGTTAGATAGTCGTTCAATAATTCATCGGAATTTTAATATTTATATATATTGTCTGTACATTGTTTTATACATGTTTATACGTTCAAATAATCCTCGAAACAAGTGTTTCAGACTTACCGAGTGATATTAGTTAGTTGATAGTTAGCTTTTAATACTATATTCTATTTTCCATTCATTTATTAACCATGTATATGTATTTTATATTCCATTCATCCATTACTTTTCTCGACATGAGTGTTTTATCACTCATCGAGTATACGTTTATTTTATTTATTATTTATTACATGTGTGTAATGAGCATTATCGCGTGAATAAACATTATTATTATTAAATTATTATTATGTACAGGCATCGGAATATATGCAATAGGTCAAAAAAGTATTACTCGTCATTATTGGAAGCCCTTGAATAATGGTGATTCCTCAGGTTTGTAGTGGAAAAATCCATTTCTTGCTAAATATGCCCATCAATTCCTATCATCATCGTCTGATGATTATATGAATCGAATATTCGTTTTTATCGATATCGATGGAATCAGGGTTTAGAGACTTTATTTCAAAACCGAATACTCGGAAGTGAAATTCAAAACCGGCGAAACTATTTGAAGAGTTGCAACCTTTGGTGAACACTCAATGGACCAATCATGTATCAGTGATGAGAATCTCTAGGTTTGTGAGGGAGATTCAGTGAGAGAAATACCATGATGAATAGATCACACGTGGCAAGAAGCACAGATGATCCTGAACGATAATACGGAATTGAATTAGATGATATCCTAGGAATCACAACGGATTCACAGAAGGCAACGTGGGCATATAACAGTGGCATTGACTATAGCAGAGAGGAAAGAGGATTTTGTTATCCTTGGGTTGAGGAAGTAGCAGAATGAGGTGCGAAACATTCGCCGCTTCACACAAAAATATTGAATAGATAATATGTCAGATTAAGTTTTATTGAGCGGTTCTTGTGGTGGGCGAAACACAAACATGAAAATTGTACTGTTGTTGATTCGCCTCTGAGTTTCGAGGTGCCCTTGATAGCTACCATCCTCTTGAAAAAATTATCATCCTCCCAAAAGATGATTATTGCTGGAAAATATACTCTCCCGAAGATTGCTACAGAATGATGGGAGTTTGTTAAAGAAAATTCTGTCCATGGTTTCCCTGATGGATTCCTACAAAATATCTGAAGCTATCCATGAGTCATCGATAACCCTCCAAACCAATATGTAAGTTGACATTTTCGATCTAACATCCCCGACACCCTCTTCAACCGACGAGAATATCAGAGGAGAAAGTCGAAAGGACTCGAATAAATAAATGACGTGCGGACGTAGATTATAAGGGCCTGAGTGGAAACAGATCTGGCGAATCAGTATTATACATTACCAGTATCACCTTTCGTAACGAAAACCCCATCAAATTGGTTGGACAACCGCTGTCAGCGCTCGACTTCGGCCAAATTGCTTCAGTTTGTTACCATCTCGCGATCGCTCCTGAACCGAGCTCGATCACGGTCAGGTCGAACTTTCCTGGATGCCGAGAGATTCCTCGATTTATCCGAGTATGTGCCTATGAGGGGGCTCTTTATTTATTCAAAGCCGATGACTGGGGTCGAAAGAGCCGGGCATTATTCACAACCAGTGAAAATTGAACGTGAAATCAGGGAAATACGGAGGGATCTGAGAAAAGATGTCTAAGGTGGATGATATTAATCGGGAGAGCTAGAGTTTGCAAAGTATGTTTTTCAGAATATAAAATAGTCCACGGAGCTGGACTATTATGGGTCTTCGATGAGACAAAACTTCTTATTGAAAATCATTTTCTGATCTTCTACTCCATGCATTAGTTTGTTTTTTGTTCGGATGAAAATTTCAGATCTGAATCGCCAATCTAATCTATCTCGCAGAGGTAGTGGACAAAGTATCCATGCTGATATTCCACGAGGATCTGTCTTTGCAACAAACTTGTTTTTGCTCCACTCCAACGATTTGTTGGATGTGACCTCCTACCAAGTCCATAGCTTTGTCAATAATGGTTATGATTATACAGCCATTTTCTCTCATTCATCAGCATCAGCATCATTCTCAAAATATGTGAATGATGTGAAGTAAAATTCGTGTTAATCTCATGATTCTGTTCATTTTATTCTACTACTATCATGAAATATGACTCTTCCTAACCTCCTATAGAATGATCAATGTGATACGTTGTACACAAATTCCTGAAACTCACTCATTGCCATGGCAACCAATGGCAAACAGGCTCACATCGCACATGCTATGGAATGAAGAAAACAAAAACACTCAGAAGTTGATCTTTACGTCGGAATTTGAATAAGGCAGTCGATCTAATATGTTTCGCACACGACAACGACGATAAAGCAATTAAACGTCATATATAATCAATGAGATGAACCCTCCCAAACGATACGATTCATTCATCTATATATCCTCTAACATAGACGTACAAGCCATAGTAACGTGTCACCGTTGCTATCACACTCGAAGATAAATAGCGAACGACTACATTTGGGTACTAATTCTTCTGAAATCAAATTTGAAGTTCGAGTTATCCCTATAGTGAAATCATTCAGATGTCATATATCATAACCATACAGTGTGAAACTCGAAGTGAATGCTTATTTTCCACTCGTACGAAAGTTTGCAGCAGAATGATTATCATTCCGTGACCCCGTAGGTTGAGTTTCGAACGATTTGAATTCTCTGTTTGGATTCTCTTTCGCTCTGATAGTACTCAATGAGCTACATATTGGACACTGCTAAAAATATGGATCATTCATAATGGTGTCTAGGCGCCATTTTGTGAGATTTTTTTTTTTGAGGAAAGAGGGGTCGAGTGATAGCTCATTTCAAATATCCTTCAATTCTCCATGTAATACAAGGATCTCAGATGGAAATATTCATCCAAAACAGGATGTCGCAATCTCTTCTACTGGATGGCTATTAACGAGTTTCTAGTGAGCTCTCCAACGTTTTCTTTGTATTTACAAAACCTTTTCATCTATCGAAATGACAGATGGACGCCATCTTGAGAGGAGATAGAATGGCATTACAGTTACTGAGATATTTTGTCTCAAGATGGCCCCATTTGCTATTTCGATGAGTGGAGAACTTTTGTAGAAAGCAGAAATAGTTGGAGAATTCACCAGATCTTATTCATAGTTATCTAGTCGAATATATCATGCTATGCAGTAGCTGATATTATCAACCTTCATTTTATTTTCGAAGAATTTTTCAGTTTGGAATAGTGGTGTTGAAAGACGCTACAGATGAGCTATCATTCGACCCCTCATTCTATTCAAAAAAATCTTTCAAATTGTCGTAGAACGTTCTTGGATGAACTGAAAAATATATAAATGTGAGCCATACATTCGAAACTCATCTATTTTTTTGATTGTCTTGAATTCCATCTCTTCTAATATCAGGTTATACTAGCTCTCATCAAAAACAAATACCTGCTCATTTTGTAAGATGAGACGTTCTCTCGAACAACAGTGGCAGCCTGATATCGAAGCACTCTAAACCTTTTCTTCTACTTGTTTTGTCATCTATCAACATCAGAGAGGAAATCGTTTAGAGGAGTTCAAAGTTCTTAAAATTCTATCCCAACAATTTCCCAAAGTCTTCAAAGTTCGAAGCTAACTGTATCACTAGAATAACCTACCTTCCATAAATGAATTTCTGGAAAACTCATCAGTGCCGGAAAATAAAAAAGCCGAAACTTATATGAGTTCTGAATTAAAATGAAGTGAGAATTACTTTCATAAATTTATATGGCTTTTATATGAGGCACTGATCCTCTAAAGCCGAACTCTATAAATACACAAACTGACAAGATGAACAGTATAATTCAGATGTTTTCCAGTCTAGGCACGTAGCCAATACAAGGATGGATTGGATAATAAATAAAACAGACTATGTCAATCTATGATATATCACCAGAAAGTTCCGATGTTATATCATTTATTCACTATCATATCTGGAACACAATCAATCGAAGATTTCAAGAGTGGGTGACAATCATTATGCAGTTTTTAATTTCTTTCAGATGATCTGGTGAAAAGATCTTTCTGGAAATGAAAATCTCTGGTACGTGTCATCATACTCCAGTGGATGATGCGATGCATCGAAACCACTACAGAGATAATGGCTTTCTTCGCCCTGACTGAATTCCACATTCGCTATGGGATATCTTTCTGGGGTCACTGTAACTCACACAATTAATCAATGATATATCAGTTTTTCGAAAACGATATTTGAGAGGAATAACAAAGCCAAAGCCACGAGATCATTTCAAACCTAATATATTTGCTACTGTTATCTATTGATCATTCCAAGAAAAAAATCCTAAATTGTTAAGTGATGCATTAATGATAAAGCAATGATTCACATACAACTTGATGAAGTACTTGAGAATGAGAGTGAATCATTTGTTACATCCGTCTGGATGAGCATTAAAGAGAGATGCAATTTTGCCAACCACTGTTGGTTGCCTTTCTCTCGTTTGCCGTTTTTATTGGTTGGATTCGTTCACCTTTCTCTAGGCGCGAACTGGGGTCCATTTGAAATTTGTCGAACATCAATTCAATTACTTACCTATGGAATGATATTTTCTGATATTTCTTGGATCTATCAGTACAAACATAGGCTGAACAGGAGAACATGATTGTGAACAAAGTCTCAAAACCCTTCATTGACTTAATGGGCTGAACTGGCTGGACCGGCTGAACCAACTAGGATTATTTTCCAACTTCATGTACTCAAACAATAAGTTAGTCTTTTCGTTTCAACACACTCATGGATCAATTGAATTTGCTGATTGAACGAAACTATCGATTCGATTCGAATGAAAATAACTGTCAATGGCACATCAAAATGCGTCTCTTTCTTGTGGTCGTTCAATTTCTCTCTCTCTCTCTCTCTCTCTCTGTTTCTGAGCACGATCTATTAGGGTATATATATATATATGTATATATGTATATATGTATATATATATACATATAATTCTGAGATTCTGAATTCAATAGCGAACCTCGACCACGTGTTCACACATCTCAATTTCGGCTGTATTTCAAACTTTTTCTTCTCACCTCCAGCAACTCAAGCGGTTCATTGTTCCAGTGTTTCGACACTTTTGTCATTCGAGTTTCCAGTCTGGATCACTTCGAAATTTCATATGGAGGTGGAATATAATATATTTGTGAATATCCATTTCCATCAGTAGCACAGTGTATTCTTATCACTTCCAAATGGTGAAGATGAAAACGATAAAATGACGAAAATCGTGCTCATCAATATACAAAAAAATCATGCCTCAATGAGGCTATCAAAGTGCCGAAATGAAGGACAACGATTTTATTGAATATCCATCTACACATAACTTTAAGCCCAAACTGAATGATGAGATTAAGGATAATGTTTCAGAATACGTAACTGGCGAATGATAATGATCTATCGAGCTCATTCGTATGTTATTCTGACTCACCCTTTAAGTGATGAACGTATCCGCAATAAGACGCCGAACGAATATTTGAAATCGATAACATTACAATTGGATTCGGAATTTCACCTGCAATCTCCCAACAGACCAAACTACAAACTAATTTAAGTTTCCGCTTGTCCCAGATTTATCGCTCATGGTTTGTCGGGAGATTTTTTCTTGAATTGTATGGAGGATTACCTGGAATGAGTTACGGATCGGTGTACACGACCAAATTCCTCGAACCAGAAGTTGCATTCATCTGTCTCTCTCAAATTCGGCAATTTGATAGTCACCAACAAGAAAAGTTTGGAATGCTGGTTGGTTGACAAGCAGTAGCGTGGTAAGAGATATGTCAGAGAATGATGCGTAACGAAATGATTCTCTATGAATGTAACCACACATGAATATGGTAGCTTACGATGATTCAGCCAAGGAAATGAAAACTTTGGTGGAGACTACCACTGGAACCACTGCATTTACTCGTATATTTTCATTTGGCATCGAGTTCTATATCTGAATCGATATAGGAGTGACCTAATGGCTATAGAGAGTTGGTCAAATATCCCAACTTTACGACCAGGCAGTGTTCAAAGTGAAACTTGAATTACGAAGCCTCAATTTTTCACGTAGATCTATCGCATGTCGCATTATGGCCCTATCGAATTCTGATATTCGTATCAGAAGAGCAGGAATGCGATAGAGTATGTCGTATCAATAGTGATTAAACCAAACAAAATTTCTTGAATGCCATTCATAAGACGTAGTCGGAAAATGAGTATAGGAGAGCATCAACGTCTGAGGGTTCCAAATTCCAATTTGTTTTCGCTGATTCTCGTATGGTGCGCAATTTGTTGATATTTTGTCATAGGTGTGGTGCTCTACATCGTATGGCATTTTCTTTACATCAGAACGTTCGTTCATTCGAATTATTTTCTCACAGTTATATGAATGAAGCAGCTATACCTACAAATAGATGTTAGATAGCCTAATGGTCAGCAAGCGTGCTTCACAAGTTGAGGTTTGGGATTTGAACCCCAGTCAAAGACGAAATTTGCCATAATTGAAATATGTTTTTTTTTATCTGTGGACAACACGAAAGGGAAACCTATAATGTTCGAGGAACATCGTGTTAGCCAGCGGTGGAATTTTGGGAAAGGAGGAAGGTGTTGGAATTTTTCTTGAATGTTTGGAGGCTGTAAGCATCAGGAAAGCCTTCACTAGGCAAATAATTCCACAACTTTGCCGTTCTATTGATGAATGATGCTTGGTATAGCGATGTTCGACAGGTCTCGAGCCTGACAGTGTAGGGGTGACCAGCCTGAGCTCGTCTGGTTTGTCTACCAGGAATCGCGCGTGGTGGCATAATATATGATATTTCCGTTGAGCACCGACCGTGAAAGTACCTATAAAAAAGGCAAAGATCGCCGACCTTTCTACGATGATCTAGAGAGGTCAATGATTTGGTGAGTGTTGTGTCATCGACTAGGCGAATAGCTCTCTTCTGTATTGAATCTAAGAGCTTTAGCGTATGTTTGGGGGCTGAGCTCCAAACATGTGAACAGTACTCCAGGACAGGTCGAATTTGTGCTTTGTAGATCATAAGCAGTTGCTGGGATGTGAAGTATCTCTTCGCACGGAAAAGAAAACCGAGTTTTTGTGAAGCAGTTTTCGCAATGGACCTCACATGATCGTCCCATGAGAGAGCACTGTTGGTGGTGACACCCAGCATGGATATTGACGACCTCATAGGAACAGTGGTACCCGACATCATCAAATTGGGCATTGTGTGATCAGCAGTAGTAGAACAAAGGGGGTTCTAGCACAGTCGAGTAAGCATCAAACACAACATATGCGACTTCGCCAAAACACATCAAACCCAACATGTGCGACTTCGCCAAAACGCATCAAACCACCCAACATAATATGCGACTTCGCCAAAACACATCAAACCCAACATGTGCGACTTCGCCAAAACGCATCAAACCACCCAACATAATATGCGACTTCGCAGAAATGCGTCAAACCCAACATATGCGATTTGCCGAAATGTGGCTAACCTACCTTGATGAGCCGAGTCGGTAGCATACCTAACCTATCTAAAATAGTTCCACCAGCCAGGGACGTACCTAACCTATCTAATAACCCCACCAGGGTCGTACCTAACCTATCTAATAGCCCCACCAGGGTCGTACGAACCCCCATAAATATTTTCGGGGGGTACACAGGTCCACATCCCCAATGACCCGCCCCACACCGTTTCAATGTCCCACCCCGACCTACAACATACGTCATGCGTCATACGGTGAAACGTCAAAACGATGAAACGTCAAAACGATGAAACGTCAAAACGACGAAACGTCAAAACGACGAAACGTCAAAACAACGAAACGTCAAAGCGATGAAACGTCAATCGGCATCGAGATTTTCGGGGGGTACACAGGTCCACATCCCCAATGACCCGCCCCACACCGTTTCAATGTCCCACCCCGACCTACAACATACGTCATGCGTCATAAATGTCACAATGGTTCAGGGCCCACCTCAACACTTCCCCAGTGGCCTTCCCCACACCGTTTCAATGTTCCACCCTGACCTACAACATAAAAAATGTTATAGACGAATGTTTTTCAAACAGTTTTCAAATGGCGTCGATAGAGTATAGACCCCAGCTTGAAGAATTCCAAAAGAAAATAAAGGAACTCAATCATACAATAAAACAATATGAAGATAAACAGCTGATGATTAGAAATTTTTCGAGAATATCTTTATTGGAAAAAGTAATCACTACTCGCAGCATACCAGTATCATCACCAACTGTGAAAAAACTATGGTTATTTTGAAATATAATATTTTTTATAAGAACTGCATACAATATTAGGAAAATTCGACGATACTCAGATGTAATCCTAATACAAGTACCACAGATCATATTTTAATATAAAACTCTACGATAAAACCCATGAAGATGTCAGTTTTTTTGAAGCATACAGCATCCTCAGAACCGCCACACGACCTCAGCCGACAATGAAGCATAAAAAACCATTTGAGCTATCAAACAATCTGTTACATGCATTTCACATTATATTAATTGTAATCAATATTATTTGATGTTTTTCCAAATGAAATGAAATAAATTCTAATCAATATTGTGTATTTTCATCGAAGGTTATTATTATAGATTAGCATGATAGGTGAAAAATATTCTTACCTTTATAGAAAAACCGCAATTTTTGTTTTCAACAATATTTTTGAACTGAACAAATATTTATCTATTTTTCTGCGGTTACCAAATTTCGATGTTTTTCATGCGTGCTATATAACCGAATCACCATCACCAAAAATCATTATTCCTGCTACACCTCGAAGACATCGAGCAATAATCAACCTTTGTGTGTGTGAACCACATCAGCTGACCAATAACAGTGAGTATTTTTTCATTTTATTCTTCTCAGAATTATTCCTTTGATATCAATCCAAATTCTCGTTTATTAATACACAATTTTATAATAATTTCCAGATGGATCTATCCTTATTGAACACCGTTTCATGTATTGCAGAAAGAAAACCAATCACAAAGATTGGAGAATTGAAAATCGGAGTGCCTTTCCCCATCATCTCAGCAAAGAGCGTTGAAACAAAATTTGGGGTGTCTATTCTGCTTGAACTGCAGGACTCTGTGGTTTTCCTGCCTTCAAGAGTAACTAAAGCATACGCCGCTCACACAAAAGAGCTCTCAACTGGTGGATACGCATTAATATTCAAAGGCCTCATCGCAGTTGGAAAGCCACACCCGGCGGCATCCTTTGAAATAATCAAAAGCCAAAAGTGAGTAACATTTTCATCAAAAAAATATAAATTGATACGACATGGAAAATTTTGATAAAGTTCTCGCGGAAACAGATGAGACCCTTTCAAAAATCAAAAGCGGTTATACAAATCCATTGAAACTAATAAATTCACAAATCAGAAAATGTCTTTCGGTAGTGGAAAAATTCGGACTTTCGATTGGACAAAAGAGAAAATTACAAGCAAAGATTGGGGAGCTGAAACGTGTTAGATTTCTCATGACAAAAATGAAACGGGGTCATGTAGGTTCAGGATTGAGATCATCTGTTCGTTGGATTAATGTAGAATCGATTTTCGACTCGAGAATTCAGACGGGGCTCGTTGTGAATTTGAATCACAAGGAGATTGAAGACTTCCTCATAGATGCATCGAAACTTATAAAGAAGAAAATATTGAAAATTTTAGATAATTCAACAATGCTCAAAATAAATTTTACATTTTGCGGTGATTTCGTAAAAAAATCAAATGATGAAGAGATAATCGATCGTAAACATTTCAATACACCAAATACAGTTGTAGATGCAGGGACGGATCTAGATGAATGGTTTAAAATTAATGGAATCGATGTCATCCTGAATAAATTGAGCGAATTTTCTGAGAAAAAAAGTGGGTGGGCCTTGAGTGAAATAATTTCCCTAGAGGTAGCAATCAATCGATTTGAAATGGGGAATGGCTCGTCCTATATCAAATTACCTGAACAAATTGAAAAAAAGCATGCCTGCGTCAATGTACAAAACAATGATGATGCATGCTTTTTCTGGAGCATAGTCAGTGCTCTATATCCTGCACCTAGAAATCCTCAAAGAATGACACAATATCCAAAATATTCTACAGTTTTGAATATGAAAGGGTTAGACATACCAATGAAATTGACTCAAATTTCAAAATTCGAAAAACTTAATAATATTTCAGTCAACGTCTACACTCTAGAATTGAATGTGATTGATCGGAATGTAGATTTTACAGTACTACCTGCAAGGCTAACAAAGCATAAATTAGACAAACATATCAATTTATTATTAATTCAGGATAAATACTTTCCAAAAATGAATGATTATGATCCACCATCAACATTAGCTGAAGGTAATAATAATGCGAGTAATACAATTAGATATCATTACTGTTGGATAAAAGACTTGTCTCGTTTGTTATCTAGTCAGCTCAGCAAAACAAAGGTGAAAAAATATATCTGCGACAGATGTCTGAATTATTTCTTGAGTCAGGAAAAACTAGATGAGCATAGTGTACTATGTGAAAATATAAATAACGAAAAAATTTCTTTTCCAAAATATGATGCTGTCGAGTTTAGAGATCACATTTATCAGCAAACATGTCCATTTATAATTTATGCCGATTTCGAATCACAGCTGAAAAAATGTAATACAAAAATTTCGAGAACAATTCTCAAGTATCAACACCACAAGGCCTATAGTGCAGGATATTATTTCAAATGTTCCTACGACGACACACTTTCATTTTATAGGAGCTATCGAGGTGGAGATTGTATGGAATGGTTTGCAAACGAAATGGCGGATGCTGCCAAATTTGTGGAATCGAAATTCAAAAACATTGTACCAATGATTGCGAATCCAGATATCTGTAGAGCAACTATTTGTCATATTTGCGAAAAGAAATTCACGGATAAGGACATTGTAGTAGTCGACCACTGTCATTTTTCTGGCGCAGTTCGCGGTCATGCGCACCAGTCATGTAACCTCCGATTTAGAAAATTGTTTGTTGTACCAATAACATTCCACAATCTCTCCGGGTATGATTCGCATTTTATTATTCGAGATATTTCCAAGCGTGGACACGTCACCGTACTCCCAATAAATATGGAAAAATACATCTCCTTCACTCAATATGATTCAGAAACATCAATAAAATTTAGATTTATTGATTCATTGCGTTTCTTGGGTACCGGTCTAGATACTCTAGCATCAACTTTGAAACTAGATGAATTGAAGATTCTAAGGAAAGAATTCAGTAATGTGAATGAGGCTCAATTCAATCTTTTAACACGAAAAGGTGTTTTTCCCTACGATTATATTGATAATGAGGAGAAATTAAACGAAACCAAGCTACCAAGCATTGAAAATTTTCACAATATATTGAACGATTCAAATATTTCAGATGACGATTACGCTCATGCTCAAAAGGTTTGGGAATATTTCGACATCAAATCGCTTGGAGAATATAGTGATTTGTATATGCGTACCGATATTCTCCTTCTAGCTGATATAATGGAAAATTTTCGCGAATCATGTAGGAAAACATATCATCTCGACCCCGCATGGTACATTACGATGCCCTCGTATACTTGGAGTTGTATGCTCAAGTATACTGGGTGCAAATTACAAATTCTAAAAGATGTAGATATGTTGATGTTTGTTGAAAAGGCGATTCGTGGGGGAATAACGGTTTGTAGCAATAGATACTCTGAATCGAATAACAAGTATATGTCAGAATATGATCCCGAGAAACCATCAAAATACCTGCTCTATCTAGACGTAAATAACTTGTATGGGAAAGCCATGAGCGAACCCCTACCGTATGGGGAGTTCACTTGGGTCGAGAACACCAACATCGATGTAACTCAAATTCCGGATGACAGTCCTGAAGGCTATATTCTCCAAGTAGATTTGGAATATCCGACAACATTACATGATGCGCATAAAGACTTTCCGTTTTGTCCTGAACACCGCACTCCGCCAGATTCCAAATTACCTAAATTAATGACAACTCTACACAATAAAAAAGAATACATTTTACACTACAGAAACTTGAAGCAGGCTCTCGAACACGGTCTTAAATTAACAAAAATCCACAAGATTCTAAAATTCAAACAGTCGACGTGGTTGAAATCCTACATAGACTTGAATACTCGATTAAGAACAATGGCCACGAGTGCCTTTGAAAAGGATCTGAGGAAATTGATGAATAACGCTGTCTTTGGAAAGACTATGGAAAACATTCGCAATCATCGCATAGTTAAATTGGTAAGAAAGTATGAAGGTCGTTATGGCCTCAAAAATCTAATATCGAGTCCACAATTCCAGCAGCGCACAATTTTCGACGAAAACCTCGTAGCCGTTGAGATGAAAAAGTGTGAGTTAATCTTTAATAAGCCTCTATACATTGGTATGGCTATCCTAGATATCTCCAAAACTATCATGTATGATTTCCACTATAATTTCATGCTAACTCACATGGAAGCTGATAAATGCAAGCTCATGTATACAGATACAGATAGCTTTTTTTATGAGCTGTCATGCGAGGATGTATATAGAGAAGTTATTCTAGAGAATATCAATAGATTTGATACATCTGATTATGCTCCAGACAATGTCTATGGGATTCCGCAGGTCAACAAAAAGGTTCTAGGTTTGATGAAGGACGAGGCTAATGGTAAAATAATTACACATTTCGTAGGGTTACGATCTAAAATGTATACTTTCAAATTATCTATGGATGAGGAGGACATTGATAGAGAGCGGGAGCGCTTGAAGGGAAAGGGGTATAGTAAAGATCAAATTGATAATGACTTGAAAAATTTCGGGATGACTAAAAAATCTAAAGGGGTGAAAAAATGTGTAGTCAAAAATAAACTAACATTCGACGATTACGTAAATTGTCTGAAGGAGTGTGCGCAAAAGACTGTAACCCAAAAAACAATACGCTCATACAAGCATGAAGTTTTTTCTATTAAACAATCGAAAATCGGTCTAAGTCCACATGATGATAAGAGAAAACTTTTAACCAATTCGTTCGATACACTTCCCTGGGGTCATTACAGTTTGAATTAATCGAACTTCTCCATGTCTCATCAATTTGTATTTTTTGAGGAAAATGTTACACACACACACCTACACAATTGTATATGATTTGAATATTTACTATAAATATATATTGAAATGTTTTCACTAGAAAATGAAATGAAAAACATTTTGAAAATTCCTGTGCTTTATTTATTTCCCCCTATATACAACATCTGTGAAAATTATTCATAAAAAGAAATCACTTTTGAAAGTAGAGTTTTCAGTTCATGTAGAATACCTCGGTTTGGACAATTAATGTTAAACATATTCCAATCAAAGTCTCCAACCGCAACTAGCTTTCTCTGAAATTCATTGTACTTGAAGTATGTACTTGCTTTGAAAAAATATATGTGTCCGTCAATGTAGCGGAATGCTGAAGTAATATCGCTTGGTATATTTGGAAAAATATCCTCAATTCGTCCTCTGTTGACTAAACGATAATCATCTTCATGCTGATGGTATTCAATGAAAGACGAATTGTTCAAGAACATGTAGATTTTTCCAGTATTCGTTTGGAAGGCGGCATTTATTTCAGATTGTCCAGGTAAATTGAGATTAATTTTTCGTTTGATTTGCAAGTTTGGAAAATAGCTCGAATAAAATTTATTTCCACTTACTACAAATAGATCTCCAGACGTTGTTTGAAAAATCGCATTTATTATAGGTAAATACATCATATTAATTACATTGTAAATCGGATTCAATTTGAGAACGATAATAAAATAAATATTCACGCAAAGCATTGGGATACAAACTATTCAAAGATGATGTTTCACAAATTCCCAGAATGATTTCTGTAGCAGACACATTTGTCTTATTATCTCGCAACCACCCTTTAACAATATCAAAAATATTTCGAAAATAATCATTGAAGTTCATGACATCCAACATGGCAATTCTATCAGACACCACACTCGTATGAGTTTGTAACATTTTTTCGACGTCTCTCTGGCTCAAGTTGATATCGACGCCTGCCCCGTCCGAGGCAATGCCGCCGCCGCCACCGGTCCATTTGGAGATTGAAACCTGTTTTATGCTGCACTCGATGTATTGGTACACTTGCACAAAGTCTCCACACTTTATCATCACCGGATCATATTCATCGGGATAGCTGTCGTCGTCGTCGTCGTCGTCCCCATCGAAAAATGATTGTTTTATTCTAGACAATATGTCTATGAGTGTGGCCCACTCGTAGGTGTTGAAGGAAATCCTTCGAGGTGAAAACTTTTGCTTCAGAATCACACAGACGCTAAAATCTCTCGCTGGACTTAGGCCACATTGAATTTCATAGCAGCAGCCGTATGAGTCCATTGGAAATGTCATCAGCAGCAGTGGGTCTTCACTTTGAGCAATCTTTTCGAATCGAGCTAAAGCTTTATCAACGCCATCATCGTAGTACGCAGTTTGAGCTGAATGCTCATATTTGTCTAGAGCCTGATTGATGACTTTGAGCGTTTCTTCAAAGTCACACTTGTTGTTGTAGCCAACATGGTCGTCGTCGACGTCGACGTCGTCGTTGCTGTCGACATCATTGTAAACAAACTCCATTTCTGTGCTGCTACTAAAATAATCACTATCTTGACTCACCATAATTCAAAACTGGACTGAATGAATATTGATTTTTTTGAGACTATTTGAAGCTTGGAATCACGTGATTATGGCGTGATGTTTTTCGTTTTTTTTTGTTTTTTCCAATGTGATATCATTGTTATGGTAATTCTTATGTTTTTCGTGCGAAAACATGGAATGTGTGGTGGTGGTGGTGGTGAAAAGGCCCCCTGAATTGTCTAGATTTGTTTGTATTTTCTATAACATCCTATACTAAATCGGTATTTTGAATCCAGCTGTTGTGAGATCTATCAAGACCTAACCATTTCACGTACAGCTTCTGACCTTTTCTTCGCATCACTTTCTCCACGAGATAGATGTCGGGATTCTTGGTTTTCTGCAACTCCTCATCATAGAAGGCCCCCCTGATTGCCGTCCCATGCATATCTTCCAACAGATATGTGGTGGGATTCGTTATTTTGACTTCGACGATTTTAAATAACTCTGTCGTCCAATTTGGGGTGTACCCCTTTTCGAAAATATGCTTGACCTTGGATATGCGTACAATATCACCAACTTTGAATTTTCGCAGGCCAACAATCTTCAAGTGTGTATAAGATCTATTGAGAATTTGTTTTTCATTGGATTTATCGACTTGCGATGGTTTGCAACCAATCGTACTGTGGTGTGTATCATTGTAGGATTCTGTAATGGTGGGTAGTACATCTATCCACCTGTAGGTGGCATTCAAACTAAAGTATTTGAATAGTTTTTCTTTCAAAGTTCTAATTACACGTTCTGCTATTGCAGCCTTCTTGACGCTGTACGTACTGTAATGGTTTATGTTATGCAATTTCATTAGACTTTGGAATTTGCTATTGTAAAATTCAGTTCCCTGATCTGTTTGCAGATTTTTCGGACATCGTTTTGTGTGCGCTAAAATGTCTGCAAACGTTTTGGTTATTTCCTCGCCAGTTTTCGTTTTCAATGGACGCGTCCATACATATTTAGAGAAACAATCAATCACAATCATAATCATTTTGAAATTTCGATTCTTGTGTGAGACATACTGTCGCATTTCCGCTAGATCCATTTGCCACAAGTCGTCTATACCTTTAATTATGGTTCGCCGACGTGGGTAATTTTTTCTTGCAGGTTTATGCAGCTCATCGACAAGTCGAATCTTTTCTGCAGAGTGTGACATATCTCAATATCAATATGACTGGATGATAGCGTGACATGTGTGTGTGTGTGTGTGTGTGTGTGATAAAGTGGTTAAAGAATTGTAATTTTTCCTCATATATATTATTTTATTGCCGACTTAGGGATACAATTTTGTTTGGAATTTTTGTTTGCGGATCAATGGTGGAATACACATTCTTTGCGAGATCATCTTTGATCTCTGTGACGATATTGGTGAGAAGCTGTTCAGATTCAAAACTTTGCTGCTGACGCTTCTTCAAATCGACAATAGTTCCATTGATATTCTCCTGCACCTCGGAAATATCCAGAATTGCCTTTGAATTCAAAACGATGTCCTTCTCCAGTTTAGGTAATGATATACTTAGAAAGTTTGTCATCGAGCTGGTTGTTTTCTGTAGCATCATCGACAATTGTATCAAGTTTGAATTGAATGTTTCCAGTTTGATTCGATGTGAATCGAACATCTTCTCTAGTTTTATCGATTCGTTTTTGAGACTATCAATCGCAATTTGTACCTTATCACCAAAATCATCGAACGCAATCTTGAAATCTGTTTTTATTTGTGAAATAGTCTGTTCTACATATATTTTAATATTGTCTACATATTCCTTGTTGGCGACATCGTTTTTCAAATTTGGCATTTTGACATTACACAATTTCAAATTGCCAAAATCTATATCCCCTTTAGAAGTGTACGATAGTCCACCACCGACGCTCGGAGATGTAATTACCACCAGTTTGCGTTTTCCATTCGAACTACGTCCGAACTTATCGATAGTCATCTTTGAAATGACCTCAATATCCATGCGAAAGTCTGTATCTATTGTATGATGTTGGCCTCCTTCAATTCGTCAATGATTGATACAATCTCGTTGTCCAGAGAGGTATTTCCTGCATTTTTCGAGGCTATGAGCAATTTTAATCTTTCACACAATTCATTGGGGTCATCCCAGTAAATGTATTCCACAGGTTTAGTATTGTAGGACAACATTGGCGATTGGAATTTCGTCGGCAAATTTCTCAATTGGATATTTAAACCATGTCCCGTTGTATAACGTCTCGATGATGATGTTGGAGGTATGAACATGGGTCTAATGATTTCCTTATACTTATATCTTTTGGTACCTTTCAGTTTTCCGCTAGCATTCTTGTGGGCATTCGAAAGTTCCAAAATTTGTTTATATCCATTCAGATCTTCTTTATTGAAATTTTCTGGTACATCGTAGAATATCAGTTCATATATTCCAGGCGTCCCTCTCACTTGTTTTCCAGCAATTTTGATGTAGCCTGTACGACCATCAAAATCAATTTCATTATATCCAAGACGCCATTTTGAATTACTGATATCGTATATGGGGCCATATATTTTGTCTATTTTTTCGTCCTCTGTCCAATATTCTTTCATGAATCGAATGCTCATCACAGGATACTGCTCAAGGTATGACTCAATAGCTGCGGGATCAATTACATCGGTGTCACCATCAGGCTCTTCAGATTCCTCATCTTCCTCGAACACGCCATCATCACTTTTACCGCTAGCGCTAGCAATACGTTCAAGTTTTTGAAATTGAATTTCCGATGCTTTCTCTTCTTCATCTTCTTTTTCAGTTTTTTCACTTTCATTCCATACTTTCAGCTCTTCTTTTTTCGATAGTGTTGAAGGCTCATTTTTTATGCCACTATCAATTAATCGACTTTTTGTCGATACTAGTTTTTTCAGGGGTGTAGATATTGGTTGGAAAAATTTCTGTATTGTCTCATCCTCCTCAGACCTACCTAATTTCAAAGTTAGATATTTCTTCCTTATAGCCTGGGCTATTTCACTGATTTTATTCTTGCGAATGACGTCGACCTCTTTGCTGGACGGTTTCATGATTATGAATATGATACATCACAATGTAATCATACTTTTATAAACTTGTCGAAGCCCTGTCGATAGCGACCTGAATTCAGATCACACTCCTTGACAATAACCATTGCACCATATTTTTCACACCAACAATCTGCACAAAGTCGCTTGAATTCATCGAATGTGACGTCTGGGGAGACGTGTTCATCAAACACATGCTTTAAATTCACCTCGTCTTGTTTAAATAGCACAATCAGGTTACAATTATCTCGAAGCATTTGCTTTCTAGCAAAACTGTATGTCTGGCCAATGTATATAGCGTCAATACCTCGATGTCGACACATTGAATAATATTCTTGAATTTTTTGTTGTGAATCGCAAGAAATGTCATCGAAAATGAAGACGGAATTTGGTTTTGCTTCGTTGGGACATATGATTTCATCATTATCTTTGTATGGAAAATAACCTACTCCTTTGACTGCCTTCAATACCTCTTCGAGCAGCTGGTACTTGGGTTGATACAGCGATTTTGAGTACACGTATACGTTTTCAAATTTGGCGCCATTAGGATGAAACAGCAGTGCCAGTGCGGCATTTGTTTTTCCACATCCACTCGGTCCGCAGATGATTGCACGAAATGAGTTTGGTAATAAAGCACCATGTTTACTTGAATCTCTCGCACCTGCACCATCATTCAGATGGTCCAAGTTTTCGATTGGTAGGATGTTTTTCTGCTGAACGGTCCTCATGATGTGAGACATACCACATTCAAATTCATAATAAATATCGATATCTCGTAACATCATTAGTCATTTTTAATGTTGATCTATCGTGGAGAGGGTGTGGTAAATTCATTAATCGATAAACTACCATTCGAACTACATCTACCCGGTTATTCGTATTGTGGTCCTGGAACCAAATTACAAAAGCGACTAGAGCGTGGTGATACGGGTATCAATCCGTTGGATGAGGCTTGTAAAGAACACGATATCGCATACTCTGAAAACACCTCTGTGGAGGAACGTCATAAGGCCGATCACGTATTGGAAAATAGAGCGTGGGAACGAGTCAAATCGAAGGACGCGAAATTTGGTGAGAAAGCAGCAGCTTGGTTCGTCACCACAGGCATGAAGGCGAAACGTAAACTCGGTATGGGTATGGGGCAAAAGCAACACCCATTTTCAAAAATTGTAAACAATATACTTGGCGTTTTGAAAAAACAAACATTTAGTCATGGTAATGTGAATAACGATCTGCATCAGGGTAGTGGTTTGAATCGATCATCTGTAGCAGCTTTGCGTGCAGCTCGAAACGCGATAAAAAAAGTTGGAGGTCGAAAGAGAATACGAATACCTCGAATTATACCTTTACCGACGACTTCATCATCATCATCGGTGGGAAAAAGTGGAGGATTTCTACCGCTAATCCCGCTATTCGCAGGCCTCTCGGCTTTAGGGTCGTTGGCTGGGGGAGCTAGTGCCATTGCAAAGACAGTCATCGATGCCAAGAATGCAAAGAAAAAAATGGAGGAAGATATGCGTCACAATCAAGCTATGGAGCATTTAGGGTCTGGTGTGTATCTGCGTAAAACACGTAAAGGATTCGGTCTATACTTGAAGAAGAATGCGACTCCGAAATGTGTCAAAGGAGGCAGAGGTCTATACTTGAAGAAGCGTCAGTCAAAAAACTTCTAGCTGAGCTGCCCGATAGAGCATTATATGATGGAGAGATTATAAAGTATGCAAAAAAGCTGAAAATACCATACTTTCGAGGTGTTTTCATGCGAGACACTCTGCCTAACCGACCACGACGTTGCGAGTGTGCAGTGGTGAATTTAGATTCCTCCATTAATTCAGGTACACATTGGGTGGCTTATAGAAAAGTTGGAAACACGGTTCGTTATTTCGATAGTTATGGTAATTTGAAGCCGCCAGGAGAATTGGCTGAATATTTCGGACGCAGCGTTGATATTTTATATAACAATAAACAATATCAAAATTATAATCAAATCAATTGTGGACATTTATGTTTAGCATTTTTACTACATTCCAAATAAATGAATGTGTTTGATGAATTGAATCTTATTACTTTCCTACACACCAATCAAGAATCATGTCTATGATATTAACTCTGAAGGGTCGTACTTCGACGCTATCCATCGATTTCTCCCCACCGATTCAATTAGAGTCTGATTCTGATTATGGCTTAGCTTTACTCAGTTTTCATTCATACAACAGCATACCTAATATTGAAAAGGACACAAAGTTTGATTATTTCGAGAATGGTAACAAAGGCAAAAGAAAAAGTATTGATATTCCTGTTGGAGCTTACGAAATTGAAGATATTGAAAGGTTGCTCAGAAAAGATCTTGTCGTACCAACTTCGCAAAAGAAAAATTCACCACCGACAGAGAAGCCCGAAGACTTTTTCTATCTCAGACCGAATAATAATACTTTGAAAAGTGAAATTTTTTGTAAGCACCATGCAATCGATTTCACTCGGAACAATAGTTTAGCAAACATATTAGGATTCTCACCTAGAATTTTGGAACGTGACATTCACCATGTATCCGATCAGCCTGTGAACATTATAAAAGTACGAACGATTCATGTGGACAGCAACATTACCTCTGGAGCCTTCTACAACGACAGACCATCCCACACGATCTACGAATTCGCTATCGACGCCGATCCAGGCTACGCCATCGACGAAACGCCAAATCATCTCATCTATCTGCCCATCGCTACTCATACATGTGAAATTCATAATATCACACTCAAAGTGCTCGATCAAAACTTTCAATTGGTCAATTTTCGAAACGAAGAAATCATCATTCGATTGGAGCTGAAGCCATTATGGTGTTAGGTGTTTATAAAAGCCGCTCCACTGTTTCCCAGCCATCAGTCTTCAAGAAGACCTTCATCAGTCACACTCGGCAGCTCAGTCTGCAGAATATAAAATTTCTCAAGTCTCTCGGCTACCATGTTATCTGCACAAGTGTTTAACATCTTCCGAAAACCTCACCTAGATGAATCCATACAAAAGGTGGAATGGCGGACATACTACCCCTATGTCAAGTCTTTTCGTAACAATGATGTTATAGAAATCAATATTAATCAGTCTGATGCCTTCGATGCTCTGTATGATAGTATGCTACACATTAGTGGAAAAATCACTCGAACTAAAGGTGCTGGACGTGTATCTTTTGTCAATAATGCTGGGGCATATATGTTCCAATCCATCAGTTATGATCAAAATGGTAAAGAATTGGAATCTGTACGTGAAGTTGGAACTGTCAGCACCGTTAAAGGATATCTATGCTATACTGCCGAAGATTCAAAACATTTAGTTATAGCAGGTTGGACCTACCCCAATAATGTTGATGTCATCAATGGAGTGGAATTAACGTTCAGTATGCTCATTCCTCTGAAGCACTTACTAAACATTTTCAACGATTACGAGTGCGTCTCCTATGGCAAGCATTCAATTCGCTTAGTACGAGCAGGAAACGATAACAACTGCTTCAAAATCACTGAAGCTATTGGGGCGACTGTTGACACAGAAGTACAATTGGACATCGAAAATGTGGAACTCAAAGTGAAAAGATTGTATCCGAACGATCAAATTAAATTACAACTTCTGAAGGCAATTAAGGCTGACACTCCTATCCTTATACCCTTCAGAAAATGGGAATTGCATATGCTGCCTTCTCTCACCACAGGTGCCACCAATGAAATATGGGCTGTCAAAACTTCATCGTTCCTCGAAAGCCCTCGATATGTCATCGTTTGCTTTCAAACAAACCACGATCAAAATAAAGTGAATAATGATCCAACAGTTTTTAATCATGTGGACATTACAAATATCACATTAACACTCAACGGAGAAAGTTACCCAAAGGAAAAGATGCATTTGGCCTTCAATAAAGGAGCCTTTCCCCAAGCCTACTTTAACTATTCTCAATTCGGGTATAGTTACAAAAATACCACCATACATACCCCACTCCTCGGTTATGCCGAATTTTCCGGTAAACAGCCTATTTTCGTTATAGATTGTTCTCGACGTGATGAAAGTGTTAAAAGTTCCAGCGTCGACGTCAAACTTGAAATTGAAGCTTCCCAAGGTTTTCCCGCCAATACTCGCGCCTATTGCATCATTGTTCACGATAACATTATCGAACACCTCCCGCTCAGTGAAATTATTAAAAAGTGGAACTGATTCGATTTCATCGACAGTTTGAGTCAGATATTCATCATGAGAGTTGCGTTCGTAGACATTCAGGGGTTTTTTGTTGAACAGCAATTTCACCCAAAGGAGATTGCTATAAGAATTGGTGTTCAATGTAGTAATTATTTACTGTTGCCAAAAAAACCATTCTCATTGCTAAGCAAAGAAGACCGATGTGGGGTTTGTTTCTTGGAGAAAAACGTTCATGGTCTGAGATATTCTTCAGGCTTTGTGGAATACAACTTGCTAGATGATATTCTCCGGGAGAATTTGTGTGACATTGATATCATTTATGTGCGAGGCTATCAGAAGAAGGAATTGTTGATTGAAAAATTAGCTCCATTCAATGTACATGCAAAAGTTGTGAATCTGGAGGATTTCGATGATTCATGGTGGGTTGTTCCAACTTTCCAGAATAGCACCAAGATATCCTGTATGCATCACCTGCGTCGCTGTTGGGGTGACTCCAATCATTGTTGTAGTTTACGAAACGTTGATATTTTATATGAATGGTTTGAAAATATGCTACCAAAATAATTTGTGATCTCTCTCTCAATAAAAATCTCATCATTATTATTTATGAAAAACTTTATTTCTTCCTGAAATCCTGTTGGGAAACCTCGATGCCGATTGACGTTTCATCGCTTTGACGTTTCGTTGTTTTGACGTTTCGTCGTTTTGACGTTTCGTCGTTTTGACGTTTCGTTGTTTTGACGTTTCGTCGTTTTGACGTTTCGTCGTTTTGACGTTTCATCGTTTTGACGTTTCATCGTTTTGACGTTTCACCGTATGACGCATGACGTATGTTGTAGGTCGGGGTGGGACATTGAAACGGTGTGGGGCAGGTCATTGGGGATGTGGACCTGTGTACCCCCCGAAAATATTTATGGGGGTTCGTACGACCCTGGTGGGGCTATTAGATAGGTTAGGTACGACCCTGGTGGGGTTATTAGATAGGTTAGGTACGTCCCTGGCTGGTGGAACTATTTTAGATAGGTTAGGTATGCTACCGACTCGGCTCATCAAGGTAGGTTAGCCACATTTCGGCAAATCGCATATGTTGGGTTTGACGCATTTCTGCGAAGTCGCATATTATGTTGGGTGGTTTGATGCGTTTTGGCGAAGTCGCACATGTTGGGTTTGATGTGTTTTGGCGAAGTCGCATATTATGTTGGGTGGTTTGATGCGTTTTGGCGAAGTCGCACATGTTGGGTTTGATGTGTTTTGGCGAAGTCGCATATGTTGTGTTTGATGCTTACTCGACTGTGCTAGAACCCCCTTTGTTCTACTACTATCAGCCTTCTTGGTGAACATACAAGCTTGGGTTTTAGTTGCATTGAACTGTACTAGATTCTCAGATCCCCATTTCAGAATTCTTGTCAGATCCTCATTTAAAGCATCAACCTGTCTTCGCCTTGCACCTCTGGCCTCATTGGATGATATAGGGGCTCTAGAGGAAAAGGCGGAATGAAGTGTACTATCATCCGCAAAGCTATGAACTGGGCTGGAGGTCACATTCAACAAATCATTGATGTGGAGCAAAAACAAAGTTGGTGCCAAGACAGAGCCTTGTGGAACACCAGCATTGATCGTCATCGTATCAGACGAGACCCCGTCTACCACCACGTAGAGTGATCTATCTGCAAGAAAACTCGATAGTAAAAGACACAGTTGGGGCGGCAAACCATATGACGGAAGTTTCGCTAGGAGGCCTTGGTGCCAAACTCGGTCAAATGCTTTGGAGATATCCAAGGCTACAGCCAGAGACTCCCCATGTTTCTCTATTGACACCTGCCACTTATGTGTCACATAGGCAAGCAGATCTCCAGTTGACCTCTGGTGACGAAAGCCATATTGCCGGTCGTTCACGATTCTTGACCTCTCTAGATATCGGATGAGCTCGATGTTGATTGCTTTTTCCATTACTTTAGAGATCACAGACAGTAGTGCAATCGGTCTATAGTTGTTAGGGAGGGTTTTCTTGCCCTTCTTTGGAATCGGTTGGACCCTAGCTTTCTTCCAGTTAAAAGGAAATACGCCGAGTTTGTTCGAAAGGGTGAACAACCTGCAAAGAACTGGTGTTAGTTCTGGGGCACATTTCTTGAGAACAATAGGCGGTATTCCGTCAGGCCCCTTAGCCTTCTTGACGTTGAGGGTAAGCAGAATGTGTCTGATTGTGCGTTGCCGGAAGACAATTTCTGGCATACGGTTATCGATGGTAGCGATTTTGGGAAGTTCCTGGCCTCGTGGATCCAAGGTAGAATTGCCTGCAAACATTTTGGCGAAGGTGTTGGCTTTTTCATGAGGTGTTATAGCCAATGTATTATCATCCTTTGTGAGGGGAGGAAATGAGCTAGAAGTGAAATTTCTCCCGATTGCCTTGGCAAACGTCTAAAATGAACGGGAACCATTTGGACACTCTATGAGCTTCGATCTTATTTTCGTGTTGTATGCCTCTTTAGATTCATCTATCGTTCGATTGCATGTTTTCCTAGCTTCAACATATTCAGCTCTAGTTTGAGGGCTTGGGTTTCTGCGCCAACGACGGTATGCTGCTTGCTTCAGTGCGACAACCCTAGAACAGGTTCTATTGAACCATGGTTCACCAGTGGTTCGTGATTTGGTGCTATGTATGTAAGTTTCCATTCCCAGCATGATGATTTCCGAGATCTCTTCAGCACATTGCGTAGGATCTCCCGATTCAAAACACATTCTCCTCCAAGGAAACTCAGAAAAAAACATGCGAAGGCCATCCCAGTCGGCTGAATTGTAATGCCAAACAGTGCGTGGGGGTGTTGGACTGGTTCGCGGAGTGATGTAAGGACATGTCGTGGAAATGAGTGTGTGGTCTGAGTATCCTAGTGGTGCACGGACTTTCACTTCATACGGTTCCGGATTGTTAGTGAGGAACAGGTCGAGCGTATTGGCCTAATGATTGCTGATATCAGGGATCCGAGTGGGTTCGTTTATCAGTTGCTCAAGATAGCGATAGCGAAAGCCTCAGCCAGACGTCCTGCGTGGTCTGTTTTGTTCGAGAATTTGAGCCAGGTGGAGTTGTGGACATTGAAATCCCCCATGATGATGATTTCAGCTGCTGGGTGATTCTGTTGGATGAAATCAAGTTTCAGAGAAAGGAATTCGAAGAGGTCACCAGGAGTTGGTTCGTTTGGTGATAGATAAAGGCAGCAGATGAACTTTGTCTGTTTGTGGTTATCGATCTTGAGCCACATTACATCGAATTCTTTCGGTTCCAGTTCCTCCTCACGATGGCATGAGAGATCATTTCTGGAAAAGAGACATAAACCTCCTCTGAATCTGAAACGGGTATGCAGCTCATATCCAGGGCAGAGCATATAGGTCGTATTAGTTGATGGGTTGACCTGCGTCTCAGTTAAAGCCAGTATATCTGGGTTCTCAGCCTGTAGATGGTAATGAACATCGTTTATATTTTTGTTCAGACCTCGGATGTTACAAAGGTCTATTTTTAAATTCAGATGTTTCGATGGTGAACCCCCTCGAGCACCTCTCGCCCGGAAATCCGAATGGAGAGGTATTTTACTTCCGGAGTGTTTTACCCTAGGAGAATTCATCATCTAGATTTTTCTCCAGCTGAAATGAGCGGTTTGGGTTGGGAAGAAAGAGATAGGGTATGGGGATATGACCGGAAGCATCGACCAAATACTGAAACATTTCACAGCACCTCTGTCGATGTGGTGGTGTCGCACCGGGCGATGATGGGAACCATCATCTTCCACCCTCCAATCATCTTCCACCTTCATGTGGCTCACATAAGACGCTAGGTTAGGTAAGGGTCGATTGACGAACGTCACGTCTATATTGGTATCTCTGGAGCAAGCATAGGTTTGATGCTATCGCCAAGATCCTGTGTCTCCCCCAATGCTGCTATACCTACGATCCGAAAAAAGTTTCACTTGCATTTTACTCATTCCTCAAATTTCGTTCGATGAATAATACTAATTTCATTTCGTGAACAATACCAGTTCACGAGACTTCGCATTGCCGAATATTTGTGAGACATCCATATATACAATTTCAGTTTGTATTGATTGATTGATTGGCGGTTATTATATCCTGCCATTATTGTGTGATGCTTCTGTGACTGCTGCCATGGTTGATCCATATCGTGACCCTTCCATGAATTTGTTATGAGATGTCATGAGTTTTCTCAAGTCGAACGAATGGATTTGGAAACGAAGCTGCTAGTGGACCTCAGTTGGACACCCGGTATATTCATTCCACTTCCCAATGATACATCAGAAGAAGAGTACATTATTGATAATGCAGATCGCCATTCATCATTGAGAGAGATATACATTTCCTTTTCATTCTGAAGCATTTTGATTATATTGATCTATTGAATAACAGGTAACCAAGAAGTTCATTCTATCATACATTTGATCTATTTGAATCCTGGCATCCACTTCAAGGATACCTAGAATTGAAAAAACGTTCGAGGTTCTCAAAAAGATATTTGAAAATATTTGGATAATTCATAGTTCAATCTTCCGCTGACATCAAGAATAGTCATTACTATCATCATCGTCAGCTATAAACCTTTTTGAAGTTTTCTTTGAATGGAATATCATTCGATTCACATCAAGAGAGAATTGACATCATTGAGAATTCCGTGGAGAAATAATATAGATTTGTTTGCAAATGAATATTGGGGAATATCAATTGATCAGTTTCATAAGCTCCCTGGATCGATAGTATTTCGACAGTATTTCTGATGGATTCGATTATCAACGAGAGTCACGTTCTCCATATTGTCGAATGACAATACGACTAATGCGAGCTGATTCCATGCTGTGCTGTTGCATCGCCATCAATAGTCACTACTTTTGCAACTCGATATTTATGGAAATATGCTAGCTGAACCAAAAAATAATTGGCTCTCGGCAGGATCAATAATATACAGAAACATGCTGGGCATTGTTACATATTTCCATCTCTGATAAAGTTTCCCATTGAATATTCGATCAAATCCTTTTTGTGGCTTTCGGAAAATCCAATTTCCATATTCATCACTGCGGACAAAGTACAGTTTTTTATTCGCATTGTGCAACAGTTCCAGGTCCAAGTATTTTTAATCTTGCGCGTTGGATTTATATGGAAAACCGCCATAATGTGAGCTCAAGTTCATATTTCAACGGGACAATACCAGCCTGCTAGTCTGACACCTTGCGGTCGTAGAGTTGGAGAGCTTTCCAGAGGCATAAACCGATGTTTATCGCCTCAAACACTGCATGTATGTAGAATGCAACAGTTCCGAAAACCTCTGGTAGTTGAGACGGTCGGTTTGTGAAGTCTCTAACATCTATTATTTCGAATGTACAACGTGCACTTACCGTAAATAATCACCTGGGATATCGAGATCATGAATATTATACTCCAATGATTTTTTTTCGAACATGCGGCTGGTCCGGATGCTTGGTATCAGAACGGATCATCGAGAAATCCTAATGTGAGGAAGATATTCAGTTAGCCTCTGAATTAATTCTACTCCAAAATATCGATTATGGCAAGAACTGTGAACTGTGTTGAAAGATGTGTTGGATTCAGCAATAACAAATACCGAATGATGATCTGGAAAAGAATCATCCAGACAATTCCAGCATGGGCTGGAGCTACATGTGATACTTTCTGTGAAATAGCCTATTGGACTCCTAGAAGCCAATTTTGAAGAGACGAAATCACGAATGACGGCCCATTATCGAAAACAGTGTTATACATTCTGGATACAAATATCCTCCAAATGTAGTGATGATATATGATGATGTATGATGTCTTCTCGTTCATCAAGGTGTGATAGGAAAAGAAATCGTCAAAAGAGAAATGGTTGACCGAACATCGTCTATCATCTATCTATCTAACAAGAAAAGGAAAGGATAGTCCTAAGTATGATACCCTCAATGGAACACTGATAATAGTAATCTCAATAGTGGATGGAGAAGTACAAGTGGATATATTAATTAAATTGAGAAAAGTAATTAGGCTGATAGAAAAACACAGTCTCTGAACTGAGGAGAAAAATACAAAAACATATTTCGATAAGGGTCTTGATGAGTGCAAAACAAAAACATCTGTAGTTTTTTCCTTAATATGTATATTTGGAATCATATAGAGATATGACACCCCTCTCATATTGAGTTGTATGAAATGGTAATTACAATAAATTAGGCGCATGAGTAACATGAGTGAGAGAAATGAATGAGTTCGTTCTACGTTTCATTCCTACCGAATTATCAGTATATTATAATTAACATCAGAGTGTCATCAGTGAAGCTATTACAACACCATCAAATATATCTATCAGGTAGGTAATACTGAGTGAGTTCATTGTTACAAAATAAAATACCCAGATCACTGAAACACAGTCAACAATCCATTAGCTCGAAGAAAGGGGAAAATAGCGATCGTTCCATAAAGTTCAGAGAGAAGCTGAACCTTCATAAGAACTCTTCAAGAAATCGCATGATGAATATAGGATGAGAAGTCAACCAGCAAATAAAGGACCATTTATCATGCAAATGGAAGAGTCATGACTTGGAGCGCGTGTTAAAAAGCTTCTCTAGCGCTTCATTTGCATCATTCAACTATTTCGACCATGAAACATTGAAACAGCTCACGACAGGACGATGTCAGAGGCCGGCACCAAGGTGTATTCATATTTACACAGGACGACATATCCACTCAGTGTTGGCACAGTTTTTGTTCCATGCGCGATTGAAAGATGACGGATGGAAGAAAACAACCTCACTTTTCCATCGCATCAAAATCATTTTTTTTATTTATTCGAGAATTCAGTTGTTTCTTGTCATTGTGAAATATACGAGAAGTGTATTGAGGAACGGCTGAATGAAAATCTTCGAGTGAATTGTAGATATTCTACGATTGATTGTCATTTCGAACCACGTCAACTTCTCTTCAGAATTTCATCCACAGTAGAATTGGATGAATAAATTCCTGTTGCTCCCAACAGACAACATCAACATTAACTTTGATAACTGCAGTCGGGTGAGTAGACAAATTGATGAAATATGATCCAACGTGTTCAGGATACCAATGAATTCGATAATTAATTGATAATTCGTGAGGCTTCGAAGGCAATATAAGAAACTGTGAAACCTACAGTCAAATGAGAAAACTGATCTGACTTACTGATGATTTGGAGCTCATCCAGTAAATGACAGAAGTCAATTTCAATCTATATTCCTCCACATATAGATTCAACACGTGAGGAACGTATCCATCCAGTGATGAAAGTTTGTGCAATATTGTTGGCTCATTTATCTCTCAGAGGAAATTGATTTCACCAGTCTACAAATCATTTTGAGTTATTTTTTTTTATTATTTATTTTCATTCAATTTGATCTATCAAGAGATGATTCATCTAGATGATACTATCTCGTTTCACAAATTTCGCACATCGGTTTTTCGTCAACTTGTTTTGTGTCTAAGGTTCGGAAGTATATTTCATGACGTCATACCTCTGACCTAGAAAGTTGGTTTCGAGGGACAGCTCCTTTCTCTTGATCATCGTACTTGAGGTCACGACAGAATATCATAACGAATGAATAATGAGAATGAACCGGTGAATATTTGATACAACGAGGGAAAGGCTCTGCCCTTCGTATATTCATCAGACTGCCAATAGCCTCGAAGAATGGCAATGAATTCCGATTAAACGCAATCAGCATTAATTATTGAAATAAATGAAACGGCATGCCGAAATGGTGAATACTTTGTGTCAGGAACTAGTTGGCACTAAGTTCGTGGGAACGAGCAGAACTTCGGTGCTAAATATGTAATATTTAACGTGATATAGGGTGGTACGTGGTACGGCGAATGATCTTTTCGAGGGTGACTCTGGATGCAGAAATATTTCTGTTCATACCAGGGAGCATCTCGTGAACTATATTCAAGTCGAAACATTTCGTCAAAAGTATGAAGACCTCCGACTTCTCACAGCCACTTAGATATTGACACTAAATGATGATGTAAAGTGTGTTCTATCTTTTGACAATATGAAAGGAAAATCTATAATGTTCGAGGAACATCTTCTGAGCCAGCGGTTGACTTTGGGGTAGGAGAAAGGAATTTGCATTTTTCTCCAATGTTTGGGGGTCGTAAGCAATCAGGAAATACTTCACTAGACAGAGAATTCCACAACTTTGCTGTCTTTCTGATGGATTAAGCTTAACATAGCGAAGTTTGACAGGTCTCTAGTAGAGATAACCTAGGCCTGAGCTCATCCATAGCTATTTTTCTACCACGGACGGTTCTTGGTGTAACTACTTGAGAGGAGAGATTTCCGTCGAGCATCTTGCAATTCGTAGATCATGAGAAGCTGCTGTGGTGTGAAGTATCGTTTTGCACGAAAGAGAAAGCATTCATTTCTCATCAGTCCTCCCAATCTACTTCATGATGGACATTGAAATGGTACTTGACATCATCATATTTGAGCATTGTGTTATATGCCTACCTAGTTCCTAGTGAAAATAGGGAATAAATCATCTACAGATTCTTGATGAGTGGCAGAAACAGAGGTTACAATCCTTGGAGTACCACACTATTGATTATCATTGTATCAGATCAGACTCCATCTACTACCACATGAAGATATCGAAGAGCGAAGAAACTGGATAGCAAACGAATGGAGCGATGAAACATGTGAGGGAAGTCTCACTAGAAGGCCTTGGTATCAAATTCATCGGAAGCTACAGCCATATACAATGCTACAGCCATATTCATCAATTGATACCTACCTTTCACAGATGAGATCCTGGTGATGAAATAGATGTTGCCGGTCGATCACGATTTTGAAGCTCTCTAGACATCGTATGAGCTCGATGTTGACCATAACATCAGAGATCACAGATAATGTAATCTGTCTTCATTTGTTAGGAAGGGATTTCTTGTCCTACTCTGGAATCGGTTCGACTTCAGCTACCTTCAACACACGGAAACGCACCAAGGTTGTATGAAACAGTGAGCAGCCTACAAGGAACTGCTGATAGTTATAACAAAAAGGTTATGCAACATCAAGTTATGCATCGATTCTTCTGGAATAAAAATCATATGACGATGTTTCACATTGCGAGAGGAAAATATTCCAGAAGATTGTAAGCGGAACTCTGTATGCATTATTGAAAAACCGAATAAGAATAGAATTATGATTCGAAGTATTGTTATTGCTACTTCATTCGACTGAGCTAAGCAACAATTTTTTTTGGAATTGTAGCTGAATAGTGGAGCGTAGGGCACTGCTTCGAATCTTCTCCACAAACATCGATGTTGACTACAATAGGATGATGCTGTCAGGGATGAGTTTCGGGCATATAAAAAATTCAGCCTATTTCAATTTCAGCTCATATGGAATTTGTGAAATGGAGATATTTTAGTTTGAGATGAGCAGGGTGAGAGAGGAATTTTCTTGAAAGTCATCAAACAACTCAGAATTATTCCTCATCATTACCAACATAATAAGCCTCTCTAATATCATTAACCACCTTGTAGGGCAGCTGGAACATAATCCATGGCGAATGATTACAATAGTCATGCCAGTATGATTTAATCATCCTGGAAATTATTGCAGTAACGTTTCCTTGACATGCATTGTAATTTGTTACATTGAAAAAAAAAGAAACTGCTTTAATCCGAGTGGAAAGTCCATTACCGTTTTTTTTTTTCATCAGACTGCGTTTTCATTTGAATATGATGAAATGGCGTACCGTGGCACAATGAGTGGGGCTGCAATAATATCCTGCTAGATTTTCAATTATCTCATTACAGAAGTCTCAGAAATCCAACTGTCAGTACCACTAGAACAACTTCTGAACACAGTTCATGCATTGTCATTCATTTCAATTAATTTTTTCTACCTCTCTTCTTGAAATGCAAATAAAAATTTCAATAATTTTTTCAATATATTCGCAGTAAGGACTGAACTATGATTTGCCACAAAATGTTAATGCACTTCGTTTGTTGACAGTAACAAGTGATAGGAGCAGATCATGAACCTGATCTCCCTACGAATATATCGAAATGATCATTATGAATTCTATTTTCATTATCAGAAACGAGGAGAGAAAATCCCAGAAATCTGTGAAAATGAATATACCACCTCCTCGATTTACCTACTGACAGTATTCATGATACATTGTTGGAATATTGCTGAGAGATTATGGAATCATAAATTATTTCTGTCGGCCTCTATGTAACCATGTGGTTATGAGGCTACCAAGTACTCCAACTAAGTCGGACTCAGGAGTACTTACTATACAAGGCTCCATTACCATCTTCAACTTACCATCTATGTGGCCATCAGGAGTCGCCATCGAACGACTGAAAAGTGAGTGCATTTCCATTGATGAAATAGTGATATCAAGTAGGTAGAGTTTTGGCAGTATGAATTACATGGCAATCAAATAGAGAACATCTTGAAGGCGACACTTCTTTTCCATTTTTTTCTCTAATTCAGTAGAGTTTGTAGCATATGAATCTACATATCACAGTGCTGGAATCTGATTGGTAATCTCTATAATAATATCTATATATAATTCTGAAAAATCTGTCAATGGAATTATTAACATGTGTATTTTCCGTATTCATTGCCTAATATATCCAATGATGGGTAAATTCATATATTCTCGCTATACAAAGGACAAAGGATGTAATTCTAGGTACTTGTCAGCAAGAATTGTCTGGTGAGAAGAATAGGACATGAAGAATTCTCGGTTCGAACATGTATAAACGCATATCGGAATTTATCTGAAAAACCAAGTTACGAATGACAAGGATTTGATGCGAAATCTCCCATGCAGCAAATGATTAGCCACCAATGCGACAATACCTTGCTATACCTACCAACTTCACTGAACTATAGTGAACATATCAGAGCATGTAATCTGATCAAGACATAAATCAATGTAGAGGAAAAACACCTAAACGTGTTTGGCTATTTGGGCAGGACACGAAAACAGTATCATGAACCATTTGTTGAGATTTGGAATCATAATTATTTCATTATCGAATAGTCACGAAGATGGAAATATTTTTCAGTAAAACAACTTTATCATCTGTATCGAATGCCGTATGGGGACGGATCAAGAATTTCCCCATGGTAAATCCTGCCTGTCGTAAAAGGCGACTAAATGGATACCCATAGGTGGAAGATGATGGTTCCCATCATCGCCCGGTGCGACACCACCACATCGACAGAGGTGCTGTGAAATGGGTAACTCCCATGTTTCAGTATTTGGTCGATGCTTCCGGTCATATCCCCATACCCTATCTCCTTCTTCCCAACCCAAACCGCCCATTTCAGCTGAAGAAAAATCTAGATGATGAATTCTCCTAGGGTAAAACACTCCGGAAGTAAAATACCTCTCCATTCGGATTTCCGGGCGAGAGGTGCTCGAGGGGGTTCACCATCGAAACATCTGAATTTAAAAATAGACCTTTGTAACATCCGAGGTCTGAACAAAAATATAAACGATGTTCATTACCATCTACAGGCTGATAAACCAGATATACTGGCTTTAACTGAGACGCAGGTCAACTCATCAACTAATACGACCTATATGCTCTGCCCTGGATATGAGCTGCATACCCGTTTCAGATTCAGAGGAGGTTTATGTCTCTTTTCCAGAAATGATCTCTCATGCCATCGTGAGGAGGAACTGGAACCGAAAGAATTCGATGTAATGTGGCTCAAGATCGATAACCACAAACAGACAAAGTTCATCTGCTGCCTTTATCTATCACCAAACGAACCAACTCCTGGTGACCTCTTCGAATTCCTTTCTCTGAAACTTGATTTCATCCAACAGAATCACCCAGCAGCTGAAATCATCATCATGGGGGATTTCAATGTCCACAACTCCACCTGGCTCAAATTCTCGAACAAAACAGACGACGCAGGACGTCTGGCTGGGGCTTTCGCTATCGCTATCTTGAGCAACTGATAAACGAACCCACTCGGATCCCTGATATCAGCAATCATTATGCCAATACGCTCGACCTGTTCCTCACTAACAATCCGGAACCGTATGAAGTGAAAGTCCGTGCACCACTAGGATACTCAGACCACACACTCATTTCCACGACATGTCCTTACATCACTCCGCGAACCAGTCCAACACCCCCACGCACTGTTTGGCATTACAATTCAGCCGACTGGGATGGCCTTCGCATGTTTTTTTCTGAGTTTCCTTGGAGGAGAATGTGTTTTGAATCGGGAGATCCTACGCAATGTGCTGAAGAGATCTCGGAAATCATCATGCTGGGAATGGAAACTTACATACCACATAGCACCAAATCACGAACCACTGGTGAACCATGGTTCAATAGAACCTGTTCTAGGGTTGTCGCACTGAAGCAAGCAGCATACCGTCGTTGGCGCAGAAACCCAAGCCCTCAAACTAGAGCTGAATATGTTGAAGCTAGGAATACATGCAATCGAACGATAGATGAATCTAAAGAGGCATACAACACGAAAATAAGATCGAAGCTCATAGAGTGTCCAAATGGTTCCCGTTCATTTTGGACGTTTGCCAAGGCAATCGGGAGAAATTTCACTTCTAGCTCATTTCCTCCCCTCACAAAGGATGATAATACATTGGCTATAACACCTCATGAAAAAGCCAACACCTTCGCCAAAATGTTTGCAGACAATTCTACCTTGGATCCACGAGGCCAGGAACTTCCGAAAGTCGCTACCATCGATAACCGTATGCCGGAGATTGTCTTCCGGCAATGCACAATCAGACACATTCTGCTTAGCCTCAACGTCAAGAAGGCTATGGGGCCTGACGGAATACCGCCTATTGTTCTCAAGAAATGTGCCCCGGAACTAACACCAGTTCTTTGCAGGTTGTTCACCCTTTCGTACAAACTCGGCGTATTTCCTTCTAACTGGAAGAAAGCTAGGGTCCAGCCGATTCCAAAGAAGGGCAAGAAAACACTCCCTAACAACTATAGACCGATTGCACTACTATCTGTGATCTCTAAAGTAATGGAAAAAGCAATCAACATCGAGCTCATCCGATATCTAGAGAGCTCAAGAATCGTGAACGACCGGCAATATGGCTTTCGTCACCAGAGGTCAACTGGAGATCTGCTTGCCTATGTGACACATAAGTGGCAGGTGTCAATAGAGAAACATGGGGAGTCTCTGGCTGTAGCCTTGGATATCTCCAAAGCATTTGACCGAGTTTGGCACCAGGGCCTCCTAGCGAAACTTCCGTCATATGGTTTGCCGCCCCAACTGTGTCTTTTACTATCGAGTTTTCTTGCAGATAGATCACTCTACGTGGTGGTAGACGGGGTCTCGTCTGATACAATGACGATCAATGCTGGTGTTCCACAAGGCTCTGTCTTGGCACCAACTTTGTTTTTGCTCCACATCAATGATTTGTTGAATGTGACCTCTAGCCCAGTTCATAGCTTTGCGGATGATAGTACACTTCATTCCGCCTTTTCCTCTAGAGCCCCTATATCATCCAATGAGGCCAGAGGTGCAAGGCGAAGACAGGTTGATTCTTTAAATGAGGATCTGACAAGAATTCTGAAATGGGGATCTGAGAATCTAGTACAGTTCAATGCAACTAAAACTCAAGCTTGTATGTTCACCAAGAAGGCTGATTACACAATGCCCAATTTGATGATGTCGGGTACCACTGTTCCTATGAGGTCGTCAATATCCTTGCTGGGTGTCACCACCAACAGTGCTCTCTCATGGGACGATCATGTGAGGTCCATTGCGAGGACTGCTTCACAAAAGCTCGGTTTTCTTTTCCGTGCGAAGAGATACTTCACATCCCAGCAACTGCTTATGATCTACAAAGCACAAATTCGACCTGTCCTGGAGTACTGCTCACATGTTTGGAGCTCAGCCCCCAAACATACGCTTAAGCTCTTAGATTCAATTCAGAAGAGAGCTATTCGCCTAGTCGATGATACAACACTCACCAAATCATTGACCTCTCTAGATCATCGTAGAAAGGTCGGCGATCTCTGCCTTTTTTATAGGTACTTTCACGGTCGGTGCTCAACGGAAATATCATCTATTATGCCACCACGCGCGATTCCTAGTAGACAAACCAGACGAGCTCAAGCTGGTCACCCCTACACTGTCAGGCTCGAGACCTGTCGAACATCGCTATACCAAGCATCATTCATCAATAGAACGGCAAAGTTGTGGAATTCTTTGCCTAGTGAAGTCTTTCCTGATGCTTACAACCTCCAAACATTCAAGAAAAATTCCAACACCTTCCTTCTTTCCCAAAATTCCACCGCTGGCTAACACGATGTTCCTCGAACATCATAGGTTTCCCTTTCGTGTTGTCCACAGATAAAAAAAAAAAAAAAAAAAAAAAAAATGAAACGAAGCTTATCAGTATCTAGTTGAGATTATCACATTCGTCTCAATTAGTATTAGCTGTTAGAAATAAATTGATTTTATTGTTTTCATTATTCCCTGTATATCGTTCCACAGTTTCCATGTTTAAGTGTTCCTAGGGAGATGTCATAATAAATAGATAACTCTTTGAAAACAGTCAGAAGTATTTCCAATTACACTTTTTCGAAGAAATAAGTTAAGAAACAACATTAGCGACAGATAAAAGGAATATTAAATCATTGAATTCAAGTGTATTAGAATCTGAAATACAAGATATTTGAGGGGATGCTCGATTGATTGATTGATGATGATTTGAGATTCTACTCACAGAAGGTCATAGTTTTTGTAGAAACGAAAATAATGATATTATTTTCAAAGGTAGAGTTTTTCTACATGAGTAGTTTGAAAGGAATGCAAAATCCATTCAGGGTGTGTCGATTGGAAAGTGAGTCATGTATAATGAATTTATTGAATTTGAACTCATCACTCACCTAAGATTTGGCTGAGTACGGTCCTTCCGTCCTCTCCTAAACAGGCACTCCTTGCGTCAAATGGGTTCGTGAACTGAACAAAAGCATATCCTTTGTGCATTGATATCCCTGTAAAGAAATTAAATTTTGAAATTCGGGATTCTGCAATCTGTGTGCATGAGTACTGAGTTAGAATCCAATTAGGAGCTGAGCATTTGTGTCAAAGGCATACACTCTGATTAATGGGACGCTTTGTCATCTGAATTCGCCTAATTTTGACACTACGCAATATATAAGTACTGGCAAATATAAGGGTTAGCATCCATCTTCAGTCTGAGTTAACTGGAGTTACCATCTGTGTGTAATAAATGTGAAGGTACCTATCTAGTGGAATAATTGAATTTCTTCGCGATTATAATAATCATCAGATCACTAGTGGAGTGTTATAAGTAAGCTAGATTTTTCAACTCATCATTAACCCGATTCTCATCACTGAATTCAAGTTTGTGACACTGAGTGTGACTCTATTGCTGACATGAATTCCAGGTGGTGATTCATTATTATATTTCATGAAAAAAAGTTTATATAAACGTGTGTCCAAACTTGCTCCATTTTCGAGTAACGGGGTCCAAAGTTCGATGAAAATTCGGTTTTTCATGAATTACTCAAAATTTTTCTCCCCGATTTTGAGAAAACTTCGTGTATGTTTTGTTTTTACTATGCTTTTTGTTATGAAATTGGACTTTGAATTTTGTTTCCAGTGTGGTCGCTGATTGATAATACTCACGGTAATGAATATTGTACGTTAATGCTTTCGCTGAGTTTATTTCAAATTGATGGCTAAGCAAACGGCTTAGAAATGGAGATTACAAAAATACCTAGTTTCATTGCAATCGGCGTGAAGACTCTTGAGATGAAGCTTTGACACCTCGTTGAAAACGAAGCAAGTTAGGACACACGAATCACCTCCTGAAATTAATGACATCTCTAAGTCATACCCTGTATATTCAAAACAATGATGATTTCTTTCCAATGGACTCGAGAGCACGAAACAACAGTTGACGTGAAATGAGGATAGACAGATGAAATCTGTTGACTTCAAAATGAACAATACGAGTTAAGGGGTCACTCAAATTCTTATTTTGGAAAAGAACTGCAATCATTGACAATGTTCTTGAGGAAGAAAACAATTCACCCTATCTACTGATATCTTGACTCCTCGGATGTATACTGAATCGTTCATTTTCCTCTAGGAATTGATGAGATATACTATTGGGGAACGATCTATTGTACTGAAAACCCTTGTATGAATAGCTATTATACTCGATCTAATCAGATCCCCGTTGTTTCGGCGCTCGAACTGACGTGAACTTCAGAAGAAATATTATGAAATAATCCTTTATGGATCGGATTACCCGGCTCTATTGAGTTCTAACAAGACGGATTCCGATATATCACGTCATAAATCAATTCGAATTGAGTTTCCATATTAAAGTGCGCTGTAAATTCTCTTGGAAAGGCGACAGGCATTATAAAATGATAACATGATTCTCGCCCTTACGGATCACCTTCGCACCCCTCTCCGCACATTGAATATTTCATATTTCAATTCATATGTTGATATAGCTGGCGGGGTAGGCCTGAAACATAAATACGATTCTCTTGTCCACCAATTAAAATCCCACTCTCCCGTTTGAATGATTTATATGGGTATGTACACCCGAGCTTTTCGCGTTACCGACTTGGATTTGCTGTACAATTTTGATGACTTTGTTAATGAATTATTCAACGTAATTGAACAATGAACCTAAAAAACGTTTCGAGCATCAAAGCCCAAAAGTGTGTCTATGTGGCTGGGGACAATTTCAATGGATTCCCAGTACTGCACCACCCACACCTAATGAATATGAAACGAAACTAGAGCTGTTCCAGTTTTTTTTTTCTGGTATATCAAATATGTTCAGGCAATTGGAGGTAGTATGACTCTGAAATTATTAGTGATTATGTGGATATCTGCAGTCATCATTTCCCTTGCACCTGATAAATACAATTTGGTAATCTTCTTTTCATATATTTCTCAAGACACAGGAACCCATTCCATCTGATACACTGATAGAAATGTTCCACAGCTACTCCCAAATTGATAATACAAATGATACAAAGCGAACTGAGGGTGAGGCAAACAATGAATCTACAAAATACTAGCTATGAAACCACAACTTTGGTAGAGTATATACAATAAATAAATCTAAGTTGTTCCACTCAATGAATCTGAATTTCTATCAGTAATTACCCCCAAAGGAAGACTATTGACCAGATATTCCAGATCATGATACCAGTAGGTGTATAGCTTGTTTTTGAGTACATTAGGAAAATTCTTTTCCTGATGATAAAAGTTGAATTTCTCAGTGTCCTATTTCTGAGTTCGTAAATGGTAGTCATATCACAAGGATATAATTATTTGCTTTATAAGAAAAGTGTCTCAGGAATTCATTCTGAACTTTTTCGACCTTTCTGATGTGGATATGCTAGTTGATAACATATATGGAATGCAAATCGATCGATCAATATTCTGATTCAGAACTCATCAGATGAAAGTGACCTATAATCGGGACTATTATTGGGAGCATGAGTAATGAAGTTGTTCATCTTTTGTTATCTTCAAATCTCCCTGACAATTGTTATATGTTTGAGACTCTCATTAATCAATTCATATGTGTTAGTGATTTATTGTATATACTTCTTGGAAGAATCTAATGGAAACATCATTCAGTTGTATTGAGAAACGGCTGATTCAAATTGCACTAGTTTTAACATTTTTATATCTGTAATAACACTCATATGAGGAATGGATAGACTCAGGGACCTTCTGATCTACAACGAATAGTAGACAATCACTGTTTGAAATGAAATATATTGCTATTATTGAATAGTATATTGCAATCAACAAACTGCATCTTTGATGGAATACAAATGGACATATTCTGTTCCAAAGATATATCTTACGTGGTAATGGAACAATGCTGTGATAAAAATAATGACACCGAGAATGAAATAATGACTGTGTAAACATGTATCAGCTTGTTTTCTTTATACTGGGTGGCCCAATGAAAACGAAACAATGCCGATTTGACATAGTTATCGTTCTCAGAAAAAAAAACCACTCGAACCGGTCGATTTTTATTTAGAAGGAGAAATATTTTGTGCTTGTTTTCAACTTTTCCACTTCGAACCCCTCGGAGGAGTGAGCTCCGACCCTTGAATCTCAAATGGGATAGGGGGTCGGTTAAGTGATACATCATTTCGAAGGTAATCGAAATCTCTTACCAACGCTCCCTTGTTTTTGGAATTCAATGCAATAGTTCTCGAGAAAACACGTTTATGAAAATAATCGGCTAGTGATGGAGAGTAAAGCTTTCTTCCCTTTCATCACTATTCATCAATTCGTAGTTGAAACGATGTTCATCTAAGGAGTGACTTATGTGTTTTTTTAATCTCAATCAGTTCCTTGATCTCTCAGTGAAATGCATACCTTGTTTCGTTTTCATTGGGCCACCCTGTTAGTCTGCTTATCATCGATGCTCTGTTTGAACCCCACTCACTGCCGTCTGCTTGTTTCATTCCAAATCTCTCCCTAATATTTCTCCAGTCTCACTTCACTTCAAATTTTCTATTCAACCAAATATCACGAAGGAATCAAATATCAATGTGATTCACTTCAATTCTGATTTATTTACATACATGCATATATATATATATATATATATATATATATATATATTATATCCATGGATTCATAAGTAATCTTTATATAAATCAGTTTCCATTACTGAGTTTCATCAATGGTGAGAGAAAACTTTGAATCACGAACCAAAATGTTGGAAGGTATAAGGTAGAAACAAAAACAAGGAATATTTATCATTCCTAATACCTGAAGGTTCATAAGCTTTGATTCTTCAAGAGATTCATAGTCATGGAAGAAGCGGATTTGGAAAAATTCTGAAGAAAATGGTGTCGAGATATATATAAAAATTAAATAATGAAGTTTTTCCACCATAGTGTTTGAAATGAATCGCACAAAGATAAGAGATAAATATGGTTTCAAGAGGCTAATTGTATTAACACAAATATTACTTCACGCCAGATAACAGTTGGGAGTTGATCATCTAGGGGGTAATTTCATGAGGTTGAAGTAATGAGAGAACCACATTGGAATGGGATTTTTTTCTCTTCCATTGAACAAACTCTTTTGGCGCTACGAGTTCGATTTTCATAAAAACTGAGGAAACAATTACTGCTGCATAGGTGGCTGTGATGTCAAAAATATTTTTCCCCAATAATGAACGAAGAGAAGAGTCTGTCCCAGTACCCCAATAGCCCCAATATTACCCCAACACTACAGTTTCGATGTTGAGATCTTCACACAATCTACATACGCCAAAATGTTATTCAGAGTCAAGATTAAGCGATCACGAAATTGAAATTGAACCCCATGACTTCCTCTCGAACGGAAGGCATTCATGATTAGACTGATAGCTATTGTCAATAATTGTTTTTCTGAGTTTTCATACTGTTTATCAACTGTTTTCCGCGACTCATACACGAAATCAAGCACTACTGAATTCTTCGAGTTGCTCTGCACGATGAAAACTCATTCGACTACACATTATCAAGTTATTCATACACAAGATATCGTCAGAAACTATATGAATGAACTATCTGAGAGATCACTGATAATGACTAGAATACAAATTGCAATGACCTTATAGTTTGAATCCAGTTAAGAGTATAATGAGTATCCGGATTCGGAGGAGTGAGCTTGAAACAAAATAACCACTCCGGTGCGAAATCTCATCCGCAATCCTCGAGATGAGAAATGAATGGATTCTCCAGTCAATTTATTGGCTACCCATCTAGAATCTAATCGAGGGAATTGTGTTAGTGATATGAAATGACTCGGTCTCTGAGAACTCTGAACAACGATGATAAGTCACTTCAGTGGACGCTACAAAATCGCGTTAAGGTTCCCACTGAAACACAATATAAATCTTTCATTTCTTTTTCCATTCTGCTTGTTTCCTTTCTTATCGGGAAGTATTATCCGCCGTTATCTGCCGATCGTTCCATGTTTTGTCGGTAGTTAACTTTCAACTCTGGGAGAAGGAAAAGTTATTTGATATATCGTGTTCTATTACATATCTTCAGGGCATTCTTATACAAGTATGAAGTTCTCACAACGAACGACGACAAACGTTCGAAAATCAGGTCGTCGAATTGAATATTCTTGTCTGTTTCGGTACTTCAATAGTCTGATTAGGTATGATGCAAAATTTTCGTGTGAATATGACTTCACATTCACACGTACAATTGGGTTCGTTGTTTTGATCAGAAATACAGTAACTAATCAGTCAATGTTCCGTTACTTTCACTTACTGTACTGATGGGAATTCCTGACCAGATCCATCTGGTCTGAAATATTTCTTGAAGCGTGATCCAATTACCCATCGAGAGAAACGGATTTGATGAAATGAAAACGAAATCACGTTACTGTCAATTAGTTGTTCTTTTTTAAAATCTTGCAATATTTTATTCGTAGTATGTCAAACTTCAAGAATCAATAGCCAACAGGAATCATTATTATCAAATTCTCTCCACCTAACTTTGAAATTTCATGAATTGAATTCAAATTATATTTTCTGTATTTCCTTTGCTACTCTTGCAAAAACTCGAACCGAATTATTCTTATGATTTTGAATTCAATTTCTATCTTCTCCTTTTTCTGCATATTGCATCTCAATAATGTAATAAACAACTAGATTCAAACATATTATTTCGAGTGAATTATATCTTATTATAAGCACTGTTCTGAGCTCTTTCTGTTTGTAGAAAAACCTTTTAATGCGGTTTCCGCCATAAATTCCTGCTATGCTACTCATTTTGCTTACATATTCCGATCTCTCGAATATTCTCTCCAATATTCACCCTCACCCCATCGACTTATGAAACGAACATTAGAAACAGAAAGAGCTTTCGATTCGTCTGGATGTGCTGATCTGGTATTTTCGGTGGTGTGATGTTCTGAATCCTTCCCAAATACGCATTAACTACCTGCAGGTAGCTAGCTAGATGGATAGATTCCATCAGTACTTTGTGCTACAGTATATTGTATAAAGGATAAGTGAACATGATTCCTTTTGGATAATATCAGTTACTCACAAATAACTCAAAAACGGATGGAGATATCGAATCGCGGTTTCCGTCAAAAATTTAGCCAATTTCATGCATTTCTAATCTGGCGATCAAAATATGTGGCAACTTTTTTTGGAAAAAAGCAAAAAACAGAATCTTGGGTAAAATACGCCCTCTAGTAGACGCTGTGTGAACTAGAGATCAATGTCTGATTGATTGATTTGAATTGGTGTGAACTTCTATTCCAAATAAGTTCGAGTTGATCGAATTTGAAGAAAGTATATCAGAGATGAAGCATTTTTAAGAATGATTTCTTCACCAGCATCTCTCCTCTTCATTCCTCGAGATATAGAAAAAAGTGTGGGAACGAAACAGTACCTTGATGAAGTGATTTTCCGAGGAAAGTTAAATTTTTAGTTATATCATAGTGATTAGCGGTCGTTTTATGGACTTGAATTTTTTTTCATCAATTTGACTTGGCTGATTCAGTTCTTGATTTTTTTTCCTCGAAATCCTGAGGTCCATGGTTTCCATGATATCGTACCTCGCCGACCTTGCTGAGCCACCCTGTATGTAGGATAGATATTCACTATGAATATGTTCATTCATAAATGAGCACGGGAAGTCGAAAATGAATGAATAACTGGAGCAAATTGTGAAATTCTCAAATCGAAATTATCAAATACCCTGAGACAATTTCAATTGTGAATTCATTTACCGTATCAAAATATTATTCTGGAAGTATTATACTGTCTGTAAGTTATTCGAGGAGTTGGTATTTTCATTTCCTCTAGTCTTCGTGTGAGATTTCCTCTTCTTGTTCGGATAAAAATAATTTTGACATTCATTGAATATATTTGTCTCACAAGGTTTTACTGACGAATAGAGAATTGGTAGAGATGGTTGAATTCCAAGCGCACTACGTACTACCGTACTAACAATATATTGAGGAAATTTTCAAAATTTTCATTTTTTGGAAATGAGAGAAAATCCCACATGAAACGAAAGAAAATGAAAGTATATCATTTCAGTTCTTTCTTACTCGTGCATTGCACAGACGAGTACCGATGAACTTTTGAGACTATTTTATATTTTGAAAACTAGTGTTCATGATACTGTCTGTAAGTTCTTCGAGGAGGTGGTACATTCATTTTTCAGCTTTTCATGAGATTTTCTCTCCTCGTTTCTAAAAAATAGAGTGGAAGTTATTAAAAATTATTGCAATATATTTGTAGTAAGGACAGATTTAGGATCTGTCCCAAAATGTCACTGCGCTTGAAATTAAACCTTGTTTTTGAAAAAATTTTGGGAATACAAATATATTTAATGAGAATAAAACCTCTACTTATCTTTGTGGACGTTTCGGGAACGAATCTGCTCCCATTCTCAACACAATTGAAATATTTTTCTCTTCGTAAAATTTTTCAATGTTTTCGATTTTGACACTGAAAAGTGACAATTTGGTAGACGGAGGAATTCTGGTGACAAGGTGATTTTATTAATTGATATCGAATTTTCCATTTACATATTCAAGTTTCAGAAGTGGATGCCAAGTTCTATCTTTATCAACTGAACAAGAAGCAATATTATTGTCTCCGTTCAGGAGAATGCAAGCAGACTCTTTGATTTTCCGTTTTTGGTTGTTGTCTTCTTTTCCTAAGATCTTAATATTACCCCAATTGGCCATATGTTGTCCATATGTGTTCATAAGTTATGAGTATTGATCATTTCTACACTCCTAGTGATATATAGTGATAGTGTAGTAGACCTTTTTCTGTGATGATCTTTCGGAAATGAACTCGCTTGCAAGAGTCAATATTTCATTTTGTTGTGAGGTCTCCACAAGGAATTCTGCTGTAATCAAGAATGAAAACCAATCTCAACAATGTTCCATCCGAATCCTTCCTATTCCAGCAGCTGATCCCCAGGATCAGTGATGTTGCAATATACGATGGAATTGAACTCAGCATAGTTAATTCTCCTATGTGAATTAAAATCTATTCAATTCTTGGCTATATAATTACATCAAAAATGATTGATTCAATTTCTTAGATTCAAACTCCAGTATATTCTTGCCAAGTTATCGAGTCCCATTCATTATGGAAGTGAGTGAACGAACGGAAAGAATACTACAAATTTTTATTAGCCCCGAGTGAAACGCGCGCAGGGTGGAAGCAACAAAACACGCACGAACCGTCCCTACAGCTGTAATACATGGAATGTTCGGGACGATTAATTTCAATAAACGTCCGGTGAAATATTTATGCGGTTTACTTTCTCGTAATGAGAAATCGATTCATCCTCCTACTGTGAATTTCCTACAGATAAACAAATGGATGATTATTTCCACAACAAGGTAACATCCCTTTATTCCTATTCAATCGATAACCTCCTTTTCACTATCTACAAGGTGAATGCAGAGAAGTTGAATATCTTCGAATAGTAATAATAATAATAATAATTATAATGATAATAATAATAATAATAATAATAATAATGATATTTATTTGCCATTGAATTTGAAATATACAATTATCTTGGTTAACGACAAATGAATATAGAATTCCCACAGAAGGAAAAACCTGTGCGTGGGTTATATTATATTAATATGCTATAGATTGAAATGAGTAAAATTGTAAAAATAAAGTGCCTTTCAGTATGATGAAACAATCGCGATAGGTACATTGCATCGAACATTAGTCACACATCACAAAATAAAGTTTCTTTCGGTATGAACAAAAAGCACGAGAAAAATTGTACATAGATGTCACATCCAAATCACATAGGTATTATAAAAAAAAAAAACATACAACTTTTTAACTAAAACAATCGCAGTAGGTATATTGCATCAAACATCGATAATATCGATAATAATAATGATAATAATAATAGGTCTTTATTTTCGAAAAGTACAGAGTACTCAAGATCAGATGGTGTCACGCATGGACAAGGGTGGAACCTCTGTTATTATTCTTGAGCGCAATTACTAGCACAAAAGCAAAAATAGTCCAATTTTCTCTTGACGACCTATTCATTATAACTTGTGAATCGAACCATGATTGGGAAAGAACATTTTTGAGAAAAATATGAGATAGATCATTTTAGCCCCAGATAATGACATCTGAGGTGAGTTTCCAAAATAAACTCCCAATTCATACGGAATTATGTAGCCATCTACTGCCACGTGCAGACCCCTACGTGTAACATTGGAGCTACTGAGTTCAATTCAGTATCTCCTCCTTAGTAGCTTCTCTCGAATACATACAGTGGGGGCTGTAAGTGGCAGTAGATTGCGCCAAAATTCCATTAGAATTCAGAATTTCTTTCAAAAACCTTCCTCGAATATTTCGTAATTAGAGGGCGCTAACATGATCAATTCCTTGTTCCACCCACAAACTACGAGTCCAATTTATCAGCAATTCAGGGTGGGCTGGAATAGATCAGGTAACTTCTGACTTCTGATCGACGTACTGGAAACATCCACAACTCTTCTTATCATATGGTGACAACACGAAGTGACAACTCACAATGTTCTAGGATCTTTCGTTGAGATAGAATATCAGAATGTTGCTTGAAGTTTGGACTGAGCTCTCCCTAGCACCTCATTTTGGTAGCTGCTCTTCAGCGCCCACGAGCTTCCTACCAGCCTTCGGGCACAAAAGTTGGCAATTTCCACTGTTGTCTGTTGATGCATTATTTGAATATCAAATATCAGTAGTTCGAGCCATGGTTTCCAGAGTTCCGAAGGCATGATATTCAAACTTGCCAGGGGAGTTCCATCCAATTGTTTTGTTTTTCTCAATATGCCATCATTCATGTCCATAAGATTGATTGAAGTGAGTTAATGTACTATACATGTTGACCTCATCACAAATTTCCAACAAACTCCTGATTTGTTCTGTTCCAATACTCTCTTCATGAGGCACGACATCAAATGAATCGAAGGATACAAAAAATACAGACAAGTACCTAATGTCTACTGTAGAAAATAGGTTGATTTGATTTCGACATATCAATCGAGTCATGGTATAATTCAATTCATTAGTAATCGATGCAATCGACTGGAAAATATCGAGTACGTTATGAATGTATTACTAAACAGTTTCAGATGAATAGATCTTGTCTCCTTTGCCAACTGAGAGATAAATATTACATGATGAAATTTATCATCTCCATCAAGCTATCCAGAGTTGGACATGATTCCGAACATGTTGTATAGTGGTGTGAACTATGCTCGACACATTCTGATGTTCTATGAGCGAAGACTATGCTCTGTGCTTAACGCACTTCTATGACACTACGTCTTTATTTTTAGTCTTTTACGAAGCGCCATAATCTGTCGCTTGTCTTGTAGACTTGGATATTAACAAGATGTGTTGACAATGTTATGTGTTCAACAAGAAGGTGCATTGATATACAATCAATCATTTACGATGAGTTACAAGATATAAACCTAGATCAACACCTACAATGACAACTAAACATTTAGTTCCAATTGCTATGATGGGTTTCTGAGCATGATGATATTATATTTTTTCAGCTGACATAGATTGTGTGTTTAAGATATGCATCTGAGGAAGTTCGAATCGGCCTTCATGCTCCTTGATTGATATATTCTTTCAATGTTGAATTACAGGCTTACATTTAACTAGATTGAGACATAGTGAGATGGAGACAAAATATTAAAAACTAGGTATATAAACGATAGTCATAACTGCTGATACTTCAATGATATATATGAATGTATATCAATGTACCTATTTATTATTCGGTGTTATGCTGAGCGAAGCAACATTGAACAGAAAAATTGTTGAAGAAAAAATGAATAGTTCCTTATACTTCCAGATCAATCTATGGAGACATCAAGAACCGATCTCGAGTAAAACTGAACTGAAATGAAATGAATGTTCACCATTTCAATGCCGATATCCTAAGGATGAATGTATTCTCCATAGGTAGCGAGTGAAAAGTTTTTTTTTCCACTCAGATTACTCTCTAGTTCGTCCCTGCGAGAAGCGGTGAATTGAAACAGATGAATATCAAGTACTTACCAGCCAACCTTCCATATCGCTGGAACATCCTCTCGACATCCGTTTTTGAACACTGGAATGTGTTCAGATTGCCGACGAAGACCCTCGAGTTCACCGCTTGAGGGTCCTGCGAATTTGTTTGATTCCCTACTTTGCTCATCTTCATCTTGGCTGCCTGCCTGGAAAAGTAATTAGGGTTAATTAGCGTTTTTCGCTGTTCCATGAATAGCGAGTGGAAACTGGTTAGCGACTTTGCTCTTTCCTCTTGCCGGGCAAATAACCACTACTGATATTTCTATATTGAAGCACATTTTGCGGAATTTCAATGTTTGTGAATGAGCATTGTTTCGGTCGGAAAATATTCGTTCGTATTCACTTGATGCCTGAGAATTCGAGTTGTTTTCCATCACAGTAAATATTTCTTTGTCTTCCAATAAGCATCCTCAAGATTGAGTACTCACAGAAAATCTTGAAAAAAGAATAATTGGAGTTAACATCAACATAATGAACTGTAGATTTATGATTATTCTGACATGAAAATTTTCAAAGATCTCAAGTTCAACCCCATGAATTCCAAATGACAACTCGAATAATCATCGATATTATGAATATCAGAGCAGGGCGATCGTTCACTCAATATGAAAATGTTCAGACAACCTACAGCAGATATACAAGTTCTTCCCGAAAAAGTGCGTAAGTTTTCAGGGGGCGATTTCATGTCAAAAGCTTGGCCTTGGAAAGTTATATGATTCCAAAAATGAGGAAGAACATTGTTTTTGATTTCGTGGAATTGTTGAAGAATTGAGAGATGGCACTTTGTGGAAGTTCTATCAATGAAAAGGCTACCAGTAATTTCTTTTTCGATTTTGTTGTGATATTTTCAAGGGATTCGAACTCAAAAATGTGTGGTGAGATACGAGGAGTCATACAGAAATGTAATGAAAAAACTGATTATTCTGTGAGCCTCCAGCATTGAATGAAATGAATGTGGATTTCAATATTTAAGGATTCTACGAAATTCCTCCCGCAGGATTCATGCAATATTCATGTAATACTGAAATCACGAGCATTTATTACTCCTTCAATAATGATATGATTATATTCTATCATTTTTCTGTTGTTTTCACTCCACTCGTTTCCTTGAGTCTTCCTCTGATTGCATTGTAACATTGCCACAACTGTGGGTACTATTCAACATGAAAGATGAATGTCATCATTATCATTATTATATATCATTTTTCTCTGTCTTGGACCCCTCATTCAATGTTATTATGATTATTGTTGTGATCCAATCCACTCAGTAGCTGCACATTTTTCTCTCTGATCCCAAATATTAGCTTTCGCCAGATTATCATTTATCAAATTTGATACAAATTTCGAATTGGTATCTATTTGTTTCCACAGGAAGAGGATTATTGTTTGTTAAAAAGATTCGTACCATAATAATCCGATGTGCGCTTTTGTGTTTTGATTGAGGCCAAATGCATATGTATAATGTCAATAACAAAGCTGTATGAAATAGTAATCAAAATTCCAAATCATCTAAATTGGATTTCCAGCTCATGACAAGTGATCGTATTATCGGAATGACATGAAGTAGACCTGTGCTTTTGTTTGTTACCAAATATGTATTGTTATGGAATCTGTTATTTCCCAATGATCGATACTATGAGAAATCCATATTTCATTGAGTAACTTTCATATTGGCACAAATTTTCGTTTGAATCTAAAAACATAATGATTTCTGCACGTTGTCCAAGGATGAGTGATTATTTTGAAGGGATATGGATCTTCATACTATTAGTAATGTATGATGGAAATAATAATATCTTCCATTTCCATGGAACACTGAATACAAAATAAATATATTCAATGGACGAAGGCGAAAATTGAACATATTGAATAATTTGAATCAATTACGGGATACAGATTACAAATATAATCAATGCACTGAATAATGACTTCGAAGCTTCTGTACTCACAGAATCTACCATGTACTTTTTCAATAATTTTCGGTCATAATGATCGAAATCCATCATTAGGGGAAAGATTGAGAAGGTTACTTAGAACCTAATGAACTCCTGGTCAGTTTGGTTTGAGCGGTTGTGCATTAACTGAATGTTGGAACTTGTTTGATATAGTTGGCTTTGCAGATGATGAGAAAAAAAATTCATATCAGATAATTACTTCGATTCCAGGAAGAATTTGTTAACACTGTCAACCAGGTGAGTACAAGAGAAGAAAAAAGATCATCGAAATCGAATACTACAGTGATAAGTTAGGTACTTTACATCTTCATGAACATCATAGTCTTCATTTGTGATCGTCCATTTGTGAAGTTACAGTTCAACTCACGAATAAATATTCATATCTTCAGAACCACCAAATAGAATTGACCAGAGTAAATGAATCGTCAGATCCAGAACAAGTTTTCAAAATTATCAGAAGGTGAATGAGGTGGAAGTCAAAAAATTCCTGAACCATAATAACACTCTGGGGAGTAATTCGAACTGACAGTTCGACGGCGTAGTATCTCAGAAATTCCAAACACTTGTAGATGATTGTTGAATCTATAGTTCATCGAAATTGTATTCTGAGAGGCTTCGACTATCACGATGTAGAAAATCTTATAGATCTATTCCTACGGAAAGTTTGGTTCATGTATTGATTTCATGATTTCAAATTATTCGTACTTTACAACATGTGTCCAACGTATGAAGACAGGACAATGAGAAGTCGATTTCGGTAGACCAAGCAACCACATACCGTTATATGTTGACACGTACACCATCGAAATCAAATCTGTCTACAAACCTTCTGTAGGAATGAAATTGCTCGGCTCGTAGACAATAGAAGGAATGAGAAGACAATGAAGTAGTATTCACAATGAATTATGCTCGTCTAATCCAAGGATAACATCGTACCTACCACATGTGTATTACCTGAGGCTCTGATGACAACTTCCCCAAATTCATCGTTCCAAATCACACATCAAATAAATTATAGTACAATGAATGTGTATAGAATCCAACACTATTTGCATTTCAATTATCATTGATGATATGATCAACATTCCTCGAGAACATGACGATATATACAGTCTGTGCAGGATATCAACTCAGTTCTCAGAATAATTGGAACTATGAGGGAATCGTTGCAGGAGTTATTTTGGAGAATCCAGAATGCAGCATTTTCTAAAACGAGCCATGATTATTCCATTCCTCGAGATAATGGAAATCTGGATGACTATTCATGGAGCCAATTCTCAAAGAAAATATGAACTGATTCATTGACCTCATCATCAACTCTGTATTTCATTATGACCGCTAAATTGTATTTAGTGTCAGGTGAGTCAACCTTTCAAATGATAGGAAAAAATAGTTCCCAAGAATATAAAAAAAGCTTCGAAGGAATAATAGATCAACTCAAGGCAACACTGTGAGATAATACTGGAAATGCACATGTACCATTTTCACTATTCCGGACAACTACTGGACGTACATAATCCTTTGGATTTTGAGGATTCGTTGCGAAAAAAGTTGTTCATGAAATATTTTCTTCTCCTCATTGGGAAGTTCTGGAAGATAAGTCAATGTCAATTAAATAACAATAACAATATCACAACGGAAGGAATGGAATAACAAGCGCAAAATAGAGAAACAACTTTATTGAATCCTTCCTTCAGGATCTGCATAATTGGCTGGTTATCTGTCATGAATGTAGGAACCATCTAGCGAACTAACATCTCCCAAGGCGAATCTCATTCATCAGAGCCAAACGTCGATGAACTGCCCTTTTCGGAGTTTCCCCTTTTCCGCGTTTGCGTTGTATCTCTGACTTTGGTAGTTGCTGTATAGAGTGAGCGGCAAGAGTATAAAATCTGAAATTTAGTGGGCATAACCTTGACATTTTTTGCCTTCCTTATGAAGATTCAAAAACTTTTTGAGATTTTCTCTTCTCGTTTCGAAAACTGAAAATGGAAAATATAGTCAATAATTCACTATATTTGTAGAATGTACGGATCAATAATTTGTTCCCAAATGTCAATGCTATTGACATTTCACTTTTTGTTATCTCAGTATCTATCTAGTCAACATTTCACTATATTTGTAGTGAGTACAGATCGATAATTCGTCTTCAAATGTCGATGCTTCTGAAAATTCGATTTTTGGTATCTTAGTGTCTATATAGTCAACATTGTCTTCTCAGTCTCAATGCTCTTCTGGTTCAGTCTAGTCCAGTCTAGTTCAGTCTTGCCTAGTTCCTAATGGAATGTCGTAAGTATTTATACAGCTTTGAATTCAGGACCCCGAAGAAGATAGTGAGAGGAATGTAATCGACAACGAATATATCGAAATAATCATTATATTTCTCATTATGAGGTTCAGAGACGAAGAAAGAAAATGAAAATGACATGAAAAATGACAACAATGCACAATACTACCTCCTCGAATAACCTACATACAGTATCATGCATCATGTTCAACATAGTGTTGTTTCAACGAATTTCATCCAGAATGAATTCGCTAATCACTATATTTGAGTTCGGAATTTGATTATGACATGCCAAATACGTATCCAAAATACGTGGGTAATAACGTACAATTTGTCATTGATCATCAACCTAACTTCGTATATGACTGAATATCGCAACAAATTCCGAATGTAATCACATTCGTGTGAACATATCACGTTTGTGTGTTCATCGATATATGACATCCCAACTAGGTATGCCATGAAAAATAACAAATAGATTGGAGTGGTCGATCATGGACCGATATTCGAAAATCCAAAATATCAAAAGCGAATTATATTATGATGACCACCACAGCAGCATCTTCAAAGGATTCCTACATATTCCACGGATCGAATCTTTCAAATTGCAATCAATTTCCCATGCCGATGAAACAGAACATATCATTATGCGTGTACGTTCAGATGTAATCGAAAAAATAAATTTTCTATATCTTGCATTGATGTTATTGAAGAATCGCAGCAAAGCGCTTTCGACTGTTGGGAATTATTGAATTCTGAATAAAAATATGACATGGAGATTTACAAAAGTGAGGAGATTTACTCGTCAGGTATACAAGAGAAACAACGGAGGATATGAACTCCAACAAATGTTGTACACTTCACAGGATATGGATAAATTCAAGAGTATTTCGATTTGGAATCATATGAATGTGGAATTGAAATATTCACGATATTGGATTCTTCAGCATCCGGAAGATAGTCCGATAATGTTCATTCTGATGAGAAAGTACAATTAACAAGTACGCTAGAGGAACCCATCAATTATTTTTGGAAAACAATTTTGTAGGAATAGTCTAATCAGAACTGTCTCATTCAAAATAATTCAAACAAGTGTCCCAATGAAGAAAAAAACTATACCTACCCATAGTAAATGATAGAATTTCCGTGAAACGAACACAAACAAATGTGGAATATAAGGAAATTCATCTGCCAGTGTTCAATTCAATGAGAACTCACAATTAACAAATGTATGTCACTGTAATCTAGAGAAACCTGATCAAATTTTTTGCCACCATAGTCAACCCAACTCACGAAGGAATAGTCTAGTGGGAACTGTTCTAGTCAAAATGATTGAATCAAGTGACCCAAAAGACAGGGCACCCAGTCGACAGAAAAAAAATTATATTGTTATTCCAGATACGCCCAATATTCTGCCAGACAAATTATGAGGCGTATTGTTGTTGTGTCTTCCTAGCATGGAATACTTCACACTATTGAATCACATTGGATGTCGAAACCTTTTATGCAGATGTGAGGAAATTTCAAGTAGACTCTTTTCAGACTTCCTGAAGAGATTCTTTTCGTTGTGGATTCATATCACATGAAAAATCTCAGCTTTCTTTTTTCGAATATGACTAAAGCATGAGAACAAGATTCATTCGGAATATGTCACATACTAATGTTTATGGTAGAATAACTGTCGGGTGAGGAATAAATTATGCCTTCTTGCTGTCTTCTTCAGCTTTCACTTCAATTCAACTCTGTGAACGTCTAAAACCATAATGGGCTCGTTCTGCGAAAAACAATTCATCATTTGATATTACTCTCACAATGTATCCTCCTGGCGGAGAATGTTTTTCAAATAATTAATGAAATTTGCCATTCTGATTATATCAGAAAATCAACAAATCTCGTGACGTCAATGCCTAAAACATATGGTCACCACCTCCAAACAGAGATGAACTGCTAGTTCAACTATTCGAAACTGATTGCTGATATCAGCAACACAAAAATATTTATTATATTTATGTCTGTTACATTCGCTGTTTATGATACGTACTGAACTTTTCTACTCAGTTTTTCAACGATAGAGACAACTGTGTGTTCCTGTGTTTATGAACAATTTCGGATAATCCAGGTGCTTAGAACAGTCCAGGTTCAGTTCAGGTTCACTAATCATACTGCATTAATTTTTTTTCAGTATTTACATGAACCTTGTGATTTTTTTACTTCCTTTCCATTCCTGCCTTATGAATCTGGGATGATCCTACCTACATATTCACTTGATAATTGTGATATTGAAATGAAATGAGATATAGTTTTCTAGATAGCACTAGGTATGCCATTTTTTCTGTATCCATGATATGGCATGCTAGTCAGTAGATATTGTCCGTGTATGTGACATTTATGCTGTCTGGATGCATGTGAAGAGTATTTCAGCAATATTTCTTTGGAAGAGTAAATACTGGGGTGGAGAATTGAATGAATTTCATTTCAAAATTCCGTGAGGTATCATCATGGATTTCGAATTCGTACGAATTTTCTGTTCGGGTAGTTTAGGAGCTCTGATAATAGTTATCTTCATTAGTCTCTCTAGAGAATTTGAATTTTCAGAACGAATATTACCATTCCATAATGTTCTTATATGAAAGCATCATTAGGAAGCTGACTTTAGTTCCAAAGTTATACAACATCTCAAGAAATCAGCGGATCTTATATTCCTAATCAAACAATATTATGGTTCATCTTTGCCTGGGACCACTTCCTGCCTGAGTAGTATAGTTCCGAATGTAATACATACTCACCAATACTCCCATCTCACAGGTGTAGGTTCCACAAAATCAGAGGTTCATACCATCAATAACCAACTGTTGGAAATAGTCAATGTTCATGTAGACTAAGAACAGAATCATCACTATGGATGCAATATTTCATACCAATATTTCATCAACCAAAACATTATTGAAAGTATGTAACTCTATATGGTGTGAATAAATGTAGAAACATCATTTTCGGTTACCTCACAATAGGTCATCTTGGATCTCACGTTGCATTCAAGAAACTTCCAACAAGACAACTGAAGTACGAAATATTATTTATAAACGGAAATACCACAAATGCGATTCCTTAATCCGATCCTCAGTTTTCCATTCACTTTCCCGAATGGACACGAGTTAGAAGGGAAATCCCTTTCACGTGGAAGAAAACAGACTCATTTTCTTCCATTTGATTTCAATCGATTGAAGGATGCTCCTGAAATTTTGTGGTGAAACGCACATTGAATATTGATGGACAGAGGGGAGACAATTGCCATTTCCGAATCCTCTAGGACTACCTACTTGATTCAGAGGCGATTTTTTTTATTCTGGTACATGCATAACTTTCCTCTTCCTGTCTTTCCACCTGATGAATATTTTCCGATTGGTTATGGAAGTACTTTGATCTAGAATCATCTTAATTCGTCACTATGATTGGAGTCCACGAGTATTTCTCATACAATATTCTCTTGGCATGGTATCTACTAGGTGATATTGAATTCAATGTGAGTGGGAATGATTCAACCTCTCCGGATATACTATACTACTATATATATGTAGAACTCGAGCAATACCTTCTCACTAGTCATGAGAGGTAATTAAAATTTGAAGAGCGGATCAATAAGTTCCGAAAGGTGTCTACGTGTTTTCATGAATTATTTATTTCTGCCGAGGAGATGGAAAATTTCATTAGAACTTCAATCAAACTGGATAATTGATATGTAACTGTTATTTTACATATTCAATTTCAAAGATAGAAAATATCAAATAACCTTCAATTGAACAAATAACTAGGCAAGGAAAACTAAACGCATTGAAGGGCAAGTAGGTGAAAATCTGGAGAAGCATTTAGATCAGTGACGACAAATAATTTTGGAATCATCACGACTGGACCGGCATGAAGATTTCCAAACAATCATCAAGTCAAATGAGCTGTTAAACACTATGCTAGTCCAACTATATCAAAAGTGTGTCTCTATAGATGAACTACTTTGTATATTATGAACTGAGGTCGAAGAGCCTCTCTTATCGTCCATCTAGAGGTACAACTTCCCATAACTACGCATTGTTGAAACCATTTCAGAAGAGATCTTGGCGTATTACATACAGGCAGTTGTTCCCGATTGAATTAACAATCATTGATCATTGATGACCAGGAGATTACTTTGTTCTAACAAAAGCATCTTTTATGAATGGAACGGTGAGGTTGTGGAATCCTTCACCTTGTTAACTTTTCCTTATCAAACGATCTCAAACTCTCAGTTATCATCAACCCTGATTTGGAAATCTGAAGCCTTCACCTTCGATCCCGATCCAAATTAATTTTCTTGGTCGAGGTGAGCGTAGCTAAAATTGTCGCACTGTCAACTCTTTATGTTTACTGAACACTCAATAATACGCGTGAAGGGATATGTTTCCCTCCATGTTTGATCGAGCTTCACACGATTAGAATTTATCACCCGCTTATTGTAAACAGACGGCAATATGCTTGGACTGACAATAATTGTATCATCGGCATCAGGGAGTTCAAACACAGCACTGCACTGCTGCATACAGGAATCAATTAACATTTCTCCCAATTAGACTGATATTGTGGTGTCAAATTCCAAGCATGGCCGTTGTCTACGCATAAACGTTCTATTCCATCCATAAATCACTATGGAATTATATGCTTCGCATGCTATTCGATTACATTGTTATCATATGATGGCAGGTATCGAACATGATTAAGTCGTTAGAGGAATGCAGGTGAAAGAGATAATGTTATTGAACACAAGGATTTTTACAATGTGCCCAGAATCATTGATGGGATTGATCCAAAACTATTAGGAAATCGATGGCATGTAATCAAAATTTTGTCTTTAACAATTCCTACATAGATTTTTTGATAATATCCACTGACTGTGGATGGTTCCAGGCGATATTCAATCGAGAATATCATTTCATTTGGATCATCAGATTCAGAAATATTGATGGAAATTAAAACATCTGTGAAATCTTTGAAACGGTCAGATTTTCGAAGAGGAACCTATTCAGGACTGATGAATCATTGGAAGTCAATTACTTGTCACCTTCATCAGTGAGTATGAGAGATCCCCACTATATCACATGTGTTTTGGGAAATCGTTGACCCTCCGAAGTATGACCGTGACGTATCTTTGTTTCGGTCTGCTTCAACTTCTGGATCAACTGCATAAATCCTTATAAATCGACTCTTGTTATTCCTCGGAATTTTCTGGATACACTACTTGCGTGAATTGAAATATAATATTTTTCCAAAAATTAGAATAGAGTTCCCTGGACTGCTTGGCAATATCGATGGAATGAATAATCCACGGCAAAAACGCTGGAAGTCGATGCAAAACACAGCGAAAACGTTGTAATTCTGTGCATTCGCTGAACGATTGAAAATAACTGTCACAGTATACGCAAAAAATGCACGAGTGCGGTTCGAGTATAGTGCATGTTTTGTTTACGTGAATCTCGTTTGTGTGTTTTCGAATTTCATGATAGAGAAAGAAGAAGAGACTGAGAATCGTGCAAATCTGCAGAAATCTGCACTGGGAAGATATGAAATAACAGTTCCTGTTCTTATATTGCGCTTAGAAGAAATACAATTAGAGTTCCTGTTTCTCAAAGCTTGAGTTACTTATCATCAATGTGTTTTGTGTTTCACTTCTATTCTACCTTTCAATATAGAGACTTTCAGTAATAGTTCTGAAACTGTTTTTGTACCTTCATTTTGCATCGCTTACGCATTTTTTCGTGGTTTTTTCGTTCGGATAGTGAATGTTTAGGAAATAGAAATATCATAGCTGCGTCTGAGGACTCTGTTTCACGTGAACGATCACTCCTTTACATATATTTCGATTTGAAATTTGAATTGAATAAGTTCCAAATATACTTTCAAACTCTTGTCGTGTGGTCTTCATATTTGAGTGAACCGAATGGTTGCTCTATACGCCATATGGATATTCATTTCCATAAACGATCAAATGAATAAAAAGGGGAACGAAAGCCTCCTATGATGGAATTTATATAAACTTTGAATATTCAAGTAACTATATGGATGTTGTTCTTCAGCGAAATCAGCTTATATATTCAATGCCTGAATTTATTAGCATGCTTACTATGATTTGAATATTCCGCAAGTATTAGAAACTTACGTTCATGGCATTGGAAATATGCCAACTTTGGTTATGATCCCTTATGCAATATTTATATTCCAATTAGTATGCAAGAATGTTGCAGGTGACTATCCAGGCAGATTGGTGGGCTCAGTTGTTCCTATGAAAGCTCACACTCGATTTCTTGCAGAAATAACTAGTGTGAAGAGCTCTGGCCTGGAATTCATCTCTTTCCGAAGATTGAGCTCCCAGTACTGGATGATGATGAACATATGTTCATTTGTTATTTCTCCAATATTTGAGAGACATATGTTCGAAATGATCAGAAAAAAATCAACGAATTGATATGGCCAACCACAGTACTGATAACGATCGAAAGCAAAGTAGGTATCAGTCAAGATCATTCTGTGCAGTACTTGAATTCTTGCGGAATATGCCGATTGATGCAGCCAAGGAATGCATAAGAATAACATTCCTGAAATTCAGATATTTCAAATCGGAATTAACTTAATATCTCCATCCTTCAAGTCGACAGCAGTGCCAAAGCATTCATGTTATGATTCGTATACTTCAGGACTGGACTAGGAGTATCATATTATCTCGTGTGAAATGCGGCGATTGAAGCGCTGTCAGTTACTATTGTATTGTGGGGGTTTTCCCCAGAAACCAGACCACACACTCATCTCTACGATATGTCCTTATATCACTCCGCGAACCAGTCCAACACCCCCACGCACTGTTTGGCATTACAATTCAGCCGACTGGGATGGCCTTTGCATGTTTTTTTCTGAGTTTCCTTGGAGGAGAATGTGTTTTGAATCGGGAGATCCTACGCAATGTGCTGAAGAGATCTCGGGAATCATCATGCTGGGAATGGAAACTTACATACCACATAGCACCAAATCACGAACCACTGGTGAACCATGGTTCAATAGAACCTGTTCTAGGGTTGTCGCACTGAAGCAAGCAGCATACCGTCGTTGGCGCAGAAACCCAAGCCCTCAAACTAGAGCTGAATATGTTGGAGCTAGGAATACATGCAATCGAACGATAGATGAGTCTAAAGAGGCATACAACGCGAAAATAAGATCAAAGCTCATAGAGTGTCCAAATGGTTCCCGTTCATTTCGGACCTTTGCCAAGGCAATTGGGAGAAATTTCACTTCTAGCTCATTTCCTCCCCACACAAAGGATGATAATACATTGGTTATAACACCTCATGAAAAAGCCAACACCTTCGCCAAAATGTTTGCAGACAATTCTACCTTGGATCCACGAGTCCAGGAACTTCCCAAAATCGCTACCATCGATAACCGTATTCCAGAAATTGTCTTCCGGCAACGCACAATCAGACACATTCTGCTTAGCCTCAACGTCAAGAAGGCTATGGGGCCTCACGGAATACCGCCTATTGTTCTCAAGAAATGTGCCCCAGAACTAACACCAGTTCTTTGCAGGTTGTTCACCCTTTCGTACAAACTCGACGTATTTCCTTCTAACTGGAAGAAAGCTAGGGTCCAACCGATTCCAAAGAAGGGCAAGAAAACCCTCCCTAACAACTATAGACCGATTGCACTACTATCTGTGATCTCTAAAGTAATGGAAAAAGCAATCAACATCGAGCTCATCCGATATCTAGAGAGCTCAAGAATCGTGAACGACCGGCAATATGGCTTTCGTCACCAGAGGTCAACTATGTGACACATAAGTGGCAGGTGTCAATAGAGAAACATGGGTAGTCTCTGGCTGTAGCCTTGGATATCTCCAAAGCATTTGACCGAGTTTGGCACCAAGGCCTCCTAGCGAAACTTCCGTCATATGGTTTGCCGCCCCAACTGTGTCTTCTACTATCGAGTTTTCTTGCAGATAGATCACTCTACGTGGTGGTAGACGGGGTCTCGTCTGATACAATGACGATCAATGCTGGTGTTCCACAAGGCTCTGTCTTGGCACCAACTTTGTTCTTACTCCACATCAATGATTTGTTGAATGTGACCTCCAGCCCAGTTCATAGCTTTGCGGATGATAGTACACTTCATTCCGCCTTTTCGTCTAGAGCCCCTATATCATCCAATGAGGCCAGAGGTGCAAGGCGAAGACAGGTTGATGCTTTAAATGAGGATCTGACAAGAATTCGGAAATGGGGATCTGAGAATCTAGTACAGTTCAATGCAACTAAAACTCAAGCTTGTATGTTCACCAAGAAGGCTGATCACACAATGCCCAATTTGATGATGTCGGGTACCACTGTTCCTATGAGGTCGTCAATATCCATGCTGGGTGTCACCACCAACAGTGCTCTCTCATGGGACGATCATGTGAGGTCCATTGCGAAAACTGCTTCACAAAAACTCGGTTTTCTTTTCCGTGCGAAGAGATACTTCACATCCCAGCAACTGCTTATGATCTACAAAGCACAAATTCGACCTGTCCTGGAGTACTGTTCACATGTTTGGAGCTCAGCCCCCAAACATACGCTTAAGCTCTTAGATTCAATTCAGAAGAGAGCTATTCGCCTAGTCGATGACACAACACTCACCAAATCATTGACCTCTCTAGATCATCGTAGAAAGGTCGGCGATCTTTGCCTTTTTTATAGGTACTTTCACGGTCGGTGCTCAACGGAAATATCATCTATTATGCCACCACACGCGATTCCTAGTAGACAAACCAGACGAGCTCAAGCTGGTCACCCCTACACTGTCAGGCTCGAGACCTGTCGAACATCGCTATATTAAGCATCATTCATCAAAAGAACGGCAAAGTTGTGGAATTCTTTGCCTAGTGAAGTCTTTCCTGATGCTTACAACCTCCAAACACCTTCCTCCTTTCCCAAAATTCCACCGCTGGCTAACACGATGTTCCTCGAACATCATAGGTTTCCCTTTCGTGTTGTCCATAGATAAAAAAAAAACATTGTAAATTTCATCCTCGTAGCTGTTGGAACTACCAATTTGGATTTAAGATGTATATTGTTGTAAAATTGATTTTCGCATCGTGTACGAAATGTCTGTCTAGCAGTAAAACCCACCAATTGGGTCCAATGAAGTAAAATTATTTTCATTCATAGAGGCACGTTCAATATCCGAAGCAAGGTAACTTTTATCACCTAACAGTAAAAGTTCCCAAAAAACCCGAATGGTTTAGCCGCTCAGGGATCGTTCTCACGGTAGATTGATACCCTTCTTTCAAAACAGTTTTTAGTTCAGCTAGTCAGTAAGAACAACTCCGTGCACCCGAAAGCACACAGCTTCTCCGTGCGTCCTCGAGCAGTCAGTCTCAAAGACTTGCCTATTTCACTTCACGCTACAGACATCTCGATATACTTCAGTACATCGTGAATATACCAAAGAACTGAAACAACTCTACAGTGTTCGGCTTTGCCACAACAACCACAGAATACCTCACAGAAACAAATAATAGGTGTGTGTGTGTATATTGGGCCATGTACAGACCCATAAATATACACCAAAACACCAAAGTATACACATTCAAAATCGAAGAGTATCAAGGTTTTTTGCAGGATATTCAAAGTTCCCACACATCGATCGGATACACATTTTAAATTAGTCAACTTTCCCTGCTGCTCGATGATGCCCTGCATAGACCGCATACGCAAGTGGGAGCTTAAACAGCAGTTTCAGCTCAGTATCGCCCGATCCTGAAATGTTTCCAGGCTTATAGTCGATTGAATGGGAAAATTGGACCGCTTAGCTCACTATGAAACGAGCCAATAAGCCGTTAGTGGCTCGTACGCTTCACCATTCCAGAAACTTCACTTTTAACTTCGAACTTTAAGTGACTGATCGAGATGAATGGAGGTCGAGAATTTGCCGGGTCGTTTCCAAAGTTCAGATAAGATGAGAGGAAATATTATATGATGTCTTTTACGGTACTCATGATTCGTGAAGGCTACCTTCATTCACAGAGTAACGAGGGAATGTTGAATATGAGCACTTGTGAGGGTGAAAATCATAAGAAACCGACAGACCGAGCCTCACCTCCAAAAAATAATTACCTATTGAGATAATGGAGAGTTCCTACACTTGATAGATAATAGATATAGTACAAATTGAAATATATCTTCCACCCTGATATCGCTGAACACCATCCATTTCATAGGTACATCTTCAGTCAACAACCAAGCATGAATCTTCAAGAAAATATTTCAGTTGGAAAATGTTGGAATGAATGAAATGGAATGTGCTGACGGCATCGTAACAAGGTGATTCATTACTCATTTATTTGAAGAAGGAAATAAAACATGAAAACTTCTCAAGAACGAGAATTCAAACAGTTGAACAATTTTGGTTTCTCCAATATGAATGCAACCGTAGAATAAAAAGAACGATGGCATGTAACCTTCTGGAAACCACCGGACCAGACCCACTAGAGCCATTGGTGAATTTCATATTTCCTCAAGTGTTCCAATAGAGTTCAGCAAGAAAGTCTCCGAGAATCACAGAACAGCTAACCTAAGTACCTACAGAAATCTCAATTGTTGAAATCTCAATGATCGTTTTGAGCACTGAATCTATCGAGAATGAATGAATTTCAACATTCGATGCATGAGTATTGCATGAGAATTGATTCAAAATTATGAGATCGAGGGAGGCTGAATTCTCGTCCCCAACATTACCGAAATATATATCTGGATGAAAATAGAGGAAGGCTCTCAGTGTGGTTCTACTCCTATTCATAGTTGATACCTATTACTGTTATTTTAACAGAGAATTTGTATATTACTAATTAACCTTGAGTGATCATTGAAGGAATATTTATTCACATGAATGATGATATCAGGGAAGTTGAATTCCGAGTGGATGAATATAATTATCAGCTTTTTCTGAAGAGAAGTATGAATGAGTCAGCGCAAATAGGATTCTTTCCAGGTCACACTTACTGATTTCTCGAACGTATGATATCCAAAATATGTAGTTCGTGAACCAAATTCCTATATTTCGCGTTCAAAGCACTCTCAACATTTTTCGATTTATTCTCAGGTATTTTTTGGATCACGACGACTTACAGGACTCGAGTATATCTATTGAATACATGATAATATTCTTAGTTGATGAAGTTTTCATACGATTGAGAAATAAGCTTTACGCTATCATATACTGAGGGCAATTTATTCCGAACGAAAATCCTTCTGAATTCGACTTCTATTCGCTCGACTATAATTTAGATTTTGGTGTCGACGGCATTTCTGGAATTTTTGTTCCCTATAGACTATACTATTATTAGAGTAGGAAAACTCAAAGTCATCTCCACAATATTTAATGCTGTGGTTGGATTAATTGTAAATGGTGAAAATGGTGAGACATTTACATTTAATTACATTTACAATTAATCCAACCACAGCATTGAATATTGTGGAGATGACTTTGAGTTTTCCTACTCTAATCTACTAACTCCACTTCGAGAATGGACTACTTCCTTCAATTTATACTATTATTGTTCAGTTTACACGACTTGTCATCCAATGCATGTTACCATCAGTGATATCAAGACGTTAGAGTTCGATATTTTTTGATATGCCGTCATTATAGTGACAATTTTTGTATCATTGATATCCAAACAATCGTTCAATGAATACGAGTACAAGTGTATTTTCAGAAACCCTCAAAGATTTGGAAATGAAGAATGATCGAACTGTGAAGTTTCCGCCAATAATTCTATTCATGAGACGTTGCTCAATTTTATTGACGCCATGAATTCCCAATCTCATTCATTTAGTGGTCTGCAATCACTGATTTTCTTGTCCATTTTTCTCTGCCGCAAATAATTGTAAGGGAAATTCTTCGATTCCGTCGTTGGCCAGTGATGCGACATTCCAGCCACTTACATACACATTACTCTTTCATCTTGATGTATTCGTAGTCGACCGTGAATTTCTGATTAATTGAAGGGTATTGACCACCAATCACAAAACCTCAGATCTGCGATCAACTCCTAAGGTTACATAGTTCACCAAAGTGAATCAATGTTCACAGCAACGATTTAAACATCGGAGTCACGATCTCGGAAAAGTATGTTTCATTGCGTTCCGTCCCATTTTCTTCCCTTCTGCTATATGATTACTCAGGAAACCAGCGAAGCGAACGTGGCTAACATTCCACACCAGAAATAATAAAAGAAAGTTACCGCTGAAATTATGTACGGCCATAAATTTTCAATGACAAAATATTAAACCCTAATAAAAGCACTTTCGCCGTGCGGCTTTAATTGGAAGCCATGGATGTGCAGTAATCGCAGGTAACGGGAGACTATGGGGGGAAACTGAGATCGCGGGTATCCTGATATTTTAAAGTCAAATGGCGTTACCCACCGGTTTCATTATACGCGTGGCTTTGAGAAATATCGCACTTTAGCCAATTCCGCTCCTTGGTGTGAAAGCTAATTTCGTGAGACCGAGACAAACCCCATATTTCCAGCTACGTTTCTTGATTGAATGATATAACCGAGTCGAGTTCCAGTTGGAGTAAAGCCAGACGAATGGACGAGATCTACGCAACAACCTTGTATAGGTTATATTGTCTTCAGGGGCGCACGATTATACAGTGAGATACCGTTCTTTGGAGGAATTGATCCGAATAACACAAACGGATGATAATAATCGATTAGTTCATTCGGCAAAAATCAAGAACATCCTTTGTAATGAAGAATAAATATCAATGATGTATACATGACAAAACTGAGACGCTGCCACAGCGTGGGTGTTATTCAAGCTGATCACCTCATTTGAATTCATTATTCGGACCAACAGTCGTCGGCCCCCCTTCCCGAAGTTCTTCATTTTATATATTACGAAAGCAATGAAGATGCATTGGTTCCATTCGATCTCTTTGATGGATCAAATTCATTCATACAGAGTGTCTTAAGACAGCGCATCGGCTTAGAAGTTTAGAACTGGTACAAAGGTAGACGAAATGATAATTATCAAGTGTTCATAGTTCCAAAACTATTAACTCTTGCGATGAAAAAAAAAATCCATCAAACTTGTTCGAAATTCAATATAGAATCTGATGATGCGATAATATACAGGGTGTCCTATTCAAAAAATGAACTCCTGAATCGCTGCGCTTTATTGACCCTGTACAAATGAAACTTAAAGAGATCGAATGAAAACCTTCAACTCATGCATCCAACATCACGAGGAAGGAGAAGAGGGGGGAAGCTTTTGGTCCTCACTGAATAATTTAAGGAATGGAAGAAATATTCAACAAATCATGGAACATGGTGCAAATCTTGTTCCATTTCAGACAATCATCTATTTCCTCCTAGACATGGGATCTATCTACTCGTGAATTTGAATAATTTATTTGACGGATAGTGATCAGCTTAAAAAAATGATTTTGTGTTTTTTTTTTAATATTACCAGCTTTTCCAAATGACGATGCTTTGGCAAATATCGTCTGTCAACATATTTTCTCCTTCTCTAGAATTTTCCGAATACATAGAAGTCTGACTGTATTCCTGTTTGACTGACCATGATCAATAATCAGTCAAATCATCTAGGTAGTATATATTTTGTGGATCGATCACGTTCGTATATTTGTTGAATCATCTGTGGTGGAGTATACATGTTCAGTCGATTTGAGATTCCATTAGAAGACAATGAAATTTCAATTTAGTTCAATGAGAATGACCTCGAATGTATTTCATCGAGATTGGTACACAACTACTTGAATTTTTGGCCATACTCTTGATAAAAGAGTTTTCCATCCATGTTCCATATCGTCTACATGAATTCTTCACAATCATCACCATCATGTTCATTCATATATTGGCCCAATCTTTCATGTCTGATCTTCATCTTGGAGTATTTTGTTGGAGTTCATACTCTCGGAAATTTCGGAGTGTTTCCTGATTGGTTTTTGTTGAATCAATTTCACCTTCTTCTTGGTTCAACACTTTCTACAGTACCTTAAATGTTGCACCAAGATTCTTGTCCAAATCTTGCTATTCATAGGCATTGGTTAGGTTCAACTGGGTTAACGTTGTCGGCAAGTTTTGAAGCTTCTCATTGTTCGAAATGATTGTTGATTCGTCCGATTCCATGTTATTGAACCGTTCCATTCAAACTCCGCCATGAAATATCGATAATAATATATGGCAAAGAAATTTCAGTCTAGCTGATAATTCCGCTTCCAACTGCGGAATTTCGAATGACATCACATAAAATGCAGATTTTAATTCTAGATAGTGTGGTTATTTTCAGGTAAGGTGGGACCGTGAATCATACAGCAGAAAATTGTTTTCTTGCCAAGAGTTAAGGTGAGGTGGCACACATTCGCACAATTAATGAGTCACGCATAAAGCATGTGTTCAGCTAAGAGACATAGTTCGGAACTATTTCTAAATTTGTGTCTGATGAGCTAACCATTTCTGGTTTCGACGAAAGGAGTAGTCAGTTTTTCTGTAGTTGTAATGTCTGACAAATGGTGATGATCATAATGAATTGATGAAAAAGAACATTATTCAACACCATTCCATAAGGAACAATCATTCCAAATGTAAGTACTTGTTCAGTTTTCAATGCAATATGATGAATGCTAATAGTATTACATGAATCAATTCACAATTATCATGAAGTATAACATTTGGCCGGATGATATTTCTTCAATGGTGAAATGAAGTAACTAACTATACATTAGTAACTTCCACATTTAAAACAGCTATATGAGAGTTCATCTCCATCAATAATCAATGGAAGCTGGATTTTTTCAGATTTTATGTTTTTATTCACTCGGATATAGTCACAACAGCTCGATTCTTTGACTTCGGAATATGCATTTCGTCAATTCAATACGGCATCGTTGAGAAAGTCTAGAGGTAGTTTCTTCCAACTATTCAACAGGAATGAATTTCAACGACCTACTTGAATCATTCTGAATGAAATCCACAATGGTATCGAATTATTCAAGAAAAATCTTTGAAAATCTTCCATGACGCTGCCGAGGATTAATTATTCACGAGCCAAGAGATGAACTCAGAAGTGACATCTCATAATCATACTGTTGTTATTCCAGATGGAATAAGAAATTCATCAATTGTAGTATCAAGATATTCAGTTGAAAGAGAACAGTTTTCCATAAAATAATCACTCAAACTCTTCTTTTCCAGTTCCTCAGTTCAAATTGGACGATACAGTAAGTGGTATAGGTCAATACGGAAGTTTCATGGGACATCGATATCTAATTGTGTCTGGTTGTCAAGTTGAATCACAACCAATAAAACCATGATTGAATTCGGAAATACAATCATTTCCTTTTCATACAGCAAGAATTGTGATGTAGGAATATACTTCAATATTAGTGAAAGAACCTTCTTTTTTTCCAGAAATGTTTTTTCATCTAGGAACACGGAAGAAAGAGAACGTATGGTAGTTGATGCCACAGTCCAACAACTTTTTCATTTTGTGAACGACATCGTATATTGCATCGTTCGGGTAGATCTCTTCCAATAATATCGTTTATTCTACTGAATTCATCTCTTCTCTCGATCATTCTCTTTTTCTCGAATGGACAAGAAGGTGAGCACACTATTGCTATCTCAGAAATATTTTGAGTCACGATGTCGGTTGAAAAAAAAAACGGAAGAAGAAAATCTGAGAATGTTATACTCATACATATTTCTGAGATGTTTGCTTGGTGAGAAAGTGCATATCTTAAAGTTCAAATATTTCAACTTCCTATCATCAGTTCATTTTTCCTAAGTACGGTGATTTCTTTGTCATTTCGATCATTCATTATAATTCCGCAATTATGTGAAAAAGTGGATAGACTGTGTAAGTGAATCGAATATTTCATCGAATGCATTTTCACAAGATGGAATGAGAATTTCAGGTCCAGGAGTGAGCAAAACGTCAAATTATTGGAACTGTTGAAATATTCAGCTTGATAATTCACAATTCCCTCTCCGTTAGGAGCTGATCCAGAAATATATTGGGATATGAATGCTGGTGATGCTTTCCACATCATCCTGAGTAGCTCAAAGAAAAACAAATATTTCGAAGCATTTTGCTGAAGGAATATTGAATGAGCTTCGGAAAGGACAAGATTTTTCATTTCCAACCGACCTTGTCACTTCAACCTTTCCGTAGATAGCGATTGTGTGAGCACTCTGTTTGATGCATATTTATTTCAGGAATATCCATGTGGAATGATTTCTCATCATGAATCTTGTGTTTTGTATAATTCTGTTTACCTCCCGATGAGCATAGATCTAACCCCCAGACATTTATATATGCAAAGGTGTATGTAGATATCATTGAATTCCAATGAATATGCAAATAAAATAGCAAGGAACGCCGAATAACGCTCTTTGCCGATAGCACGAATCGAAATGGAATCTGAAAATTGCTTCTCATTCACTCGATCGGAGCCTTATAACTTCAGTCGGCGTCAATAAGATATCGCCTGCTAACACGCACCAAATTGTGGAAAGAAAGACAAAATGGAATGATCATTCTGCAGGTGGATGAAAAAGAAACCTGTTCGTCTTCAGAATAATGAATGTTACGCAGGGGAAATTCATTGTCATGGCAATGCTAACGAGAGAAGGTATTATGAAATCATCTTGTTCCGCTACAACCAGAGAAATTTGTTCAATACTCACTAGAATGGCGTGATTCATTCTAAATATCTTGAACTTCATAATGGGAACTCAGTTTTTGAAACCCATTTTCATGGCAACTATCATGCACTCTTGCTAGCAATACTTGTCTCAAGAAAACGTTTTTCGACTTCGCGTACATAATGAAGTCATGATATTACTCGAATACGTATCGAAATGTTTTATGCCGGGTCCAGACCAACATTGAACATGATTTTGAGATGAAAACACGACAAAATTTGAGGTATTCAGAAATGATGAAATTGGAACAAACTGTCCACACCACAAGGACCAATATGCAACAGAATATAGTAGTTGAGAATTCGTTGTTCAATCATGTGGCACTAGGTGGAAAATTTGAAAGGATCAAGATTCATTGGTAGCCGCCAGTTGTTATATTTTCCTTTCCTGTTCATTCAATGTTGGAAAAATGACACTCGAACGTTTCTGGATAGAAGAAGGTGAGGAAGATATTCCATAAAAAAATTGTTAGTTCAGTTATGTAAGAATAATATTGGGCTAAGTGGTGAGATTCGTTCAAGATTCAAGAGTTTTGTAAGAATGTCCACTGAAGATTTCAAAAAAGTGATATGCCTCGTTGACCCTGCAGTTGCCAAAAGATATACTAACTACATGAATGCTTCGGATAGTGTTACAGAAAATTTACCAACAACTTCAAGTTTTATATCAGCAGGCTATTCCTTACACAGCCTAATTTATCTTCGAAGATTATCGGAGCAGTCAATATTAATAATGATACCTGAAGTTTGTGAAGCTTCAATCATGTGATTTTTCACTGATTCACTGATCTCTTAGTTTTGTCACTGCGTTCAATCTACACTGCGACGACAACTTGTCGTCGATTGATCTGTACTGACTAGAAACGGAACGTGCGATAGTCTTCAAATTTGGAAACAGAACAGAAATTGGACGTAAATGTTGCAGAAATGTATCAGATTTGTCGCCACTTAGTCGTGGAAAATGTATGTCTTGATCTCTTCATTGTTTTTTCTGCTTGGTGAATCATATTGGAAATGACGGAATTCAATTCCATACGAATACTGAGTGATTGATGTCATCCACCTAGAAAATTTGCATGTAATAGATCCGAACAAGAATTGGAAGGATGTTATTTATACTGATCTTGTTGAGGATTTTGACACTATCAACCCGCATTGATTGATCTCTATACATGTTCATTCCAGATGGGATTCCCAACAGAAACTAACTCTTGCTAGACATGTATAGTGGTGATTCTATATTTTGATTCCTCGAACACGCGACCGGGAATTGATCTCCGGTCGTTTTTCGATTCAATTTTCGATTTTTGCTAGTGGGAACGCCAGAGGACGGTCGTCGCATATTTTCCGGATTTTAATAGTCAATTTCCGCCCTAATCACTATGTTCGTGGTAATCCAGTTACGAGAGACGCGCCTGGAGTATTAGAGTGTGTCGGGGCATGGGCACGTCCTGCCTAAACATAATCAAACTAGATTGACGTAGAATAGAACATGAATTCCTATAAATTTCGTATTGCAACTCTTCGTTGTTACACTGCACGCGAGAGGTCAGCCAAATGAAATATATGATTTAGCCATGAAATTCCACATGAAAGGGGTGGATGGAAGTTGCTATTCGCACTGAATCTCACGAGAAGACAGACTTGTATGGTTCATCGACGACTTGATACTTCTCTTCTATGACCTGAAAATACTTCTGGGTGAGTTGTCGTTCAGGTCATGCAAAATTATTGAATTCAATGATAATCCTTCTTGAAATATCGATATAAGAACTGATACATTATTGTCTATCATTATCATCAACTAGATTGTTAACTTTCTTGGATATTGACACACCAAAGAAGGTAACTCAACGACAAATTACCTTGCTACTGTTGAGTAGTGTGAATGGAAGAAAATAATAATACAACGACAACGTCTATCCGTTACAATGCTACAATCGATACGGACTACCAAGCTGATTCATTCGCATTCTTCTCCCAACGATCCAAATGAATCACTCATCATATGATCTCGTAACATTGTACATTACAATTCAGATATTAGAAAGCAGTCTTTGTTGCCTTATGCTCTACAGGTTGGTTTTCATCTGCTCGGTAATCTACGACAGATTGATAGATGTCATCAATGCTCGAATGCTTGTCATTGATGTCATGTGAATTCCGTCTTGTTCAGAGCTCACTTATATCGAACGATGGTTGAACTCCAGTTGAGTTTCAGTTCACTGCTATCTGAGTGCTCTTGTTGGAAAGTGGAATGTTATAGCTGAAACTGGCTGCAGAAGGATAGTTGACGTCGAGAGGGATTGAAATCGATGAAGACATAGTCGAGTGATATTTTTTTTCTATCTGTGGACAACACGAAAGGGAAACCTATAATGTTCGAGGAACATCGTGTTAGCCAGCGGTGAAATTCTGGGAGAAAAGGGAGGTGTTGGAATCTTTCTTGAAAGTTTGGAGGTTGTGAGCATCAGGAAAGACTTCACTAGGCAAATAATTCCACAACTTCGTCGTTCTGTTGATGAATGATGCTTAATATAGCGATGTTCGACAGGTCTCGAGCCTGACAGTGTAATGTTGACTAGCCTGAGCTCGTCTGGTCTGTCTACTGAGGATAACGAGAGGATAACTGAACATCCTTGGAAGCATATCATGTGGTACATATATGTATCACAGATCAAACAAGAATGAATCGGAACCAAAACGAAAGGTAGGTACAATGAACGTTAAAGATGATACATTTTTGAAACACTCGAATGAGGTTGTGCACTCGGCAAGAGGGCACACGGTTAATGAACATGAGATAGTCAGTACGATCCATGACTTGCCATTAGATTTGGATTGATTCATGTGCTGTAAAATGTATATCCCAAAGTTCTAAATATATAAACATCCCAAACATGGTTCGGATTCCACTTGTATAAACTGTGGATCCTCGTCTAATTTAATCGCACCAGCCTCCGAGGACCTCTGAGGATTGTTTCGGCAAGTAAAGATATTTGTAACAATTCCAATAAAACTTATATGCTCCTTGTTGCTTGTTGGTTGAGGACTGAATCGTTCGAATCATAAAATCATCTTAATTTCAGGAGTGGAAGTCAGTGAATTCAATGGCATTAGATCCGAAAGCACATTTCTCATTTCGAGCTGACATGGTCGCTTTTGTTATCGTTATGTGAGCTCTCCACAATACTCCAACGCGTTCTCGTTTATATCGGTTTTTAAATAGGTGACTTCGTGCAACCCAGCACCACTAATAACCCACATATGAAGTCATAATTAGGAGACACATGGGATCCTCAGACTGGCATGATATTACACGCATGCAGGCGTCGGATTGGACACATGACCCTTGTCACCGAAGTGTCCTCGCTGGTGTCAATCACCATGAAATAATGTGATTAGAAAGCAATCAATCATCGCGTCTCCGTGGCGCATCTGTGCCTTTCCCACCGTGGACATGCTATTACGATGTCATCAATTATCGTGTTATCGGCATAAAAATAAATATGGCTTAACTAATAGCGCAATTTTCACCACTTTAGTGTGATTATCGCTTGATTGGATTGTCGTGGTATCGCTTCTATATTGAATAGTTCATCGTTCTCAATCACCTTTGACGTTGGGTCAATAGTTATGCGTGGAACATATTGATTGATAGTAGGCATGTATAGAAGCGTAATGAATGATTACATGTTTCCATGAAGACGAGGATATAATCGATTCTAGTACAATAAATAGAGCTCGCCATCCTTCTTCACGATTTTGTTGACTTATCTGGTGATTATTTGTTTTCTAGAGTTTATTCTCAGAGTTATTAATGGAGGGACTGTTTCAAATCATAGCTCATAAAAATTCCGCCCAACTTTGGTCATCGTTAGAGACAATAGAAGATCTCGGAACCGAATGAAATGAATGTAGCCTGACGAATATTCTCTCCTAAATGATTCAATCTTTCTCAAAATAGAGGATAATATTGTAGTTCACGTCGAGTTTTCTCTTGTGAAATAACTGATTTTGTTTGATGGACATTCGATTACGATTATTTATATTGGATCATTTTGGCATAACTACCCTAATTGGAATTTTCTATTTTTCTGACGTTAGATCATTACTCACAAAGAATAATAGTAAAGTCTTTGAAATAACATCAGATAATATGAAATATGAAGAGGCAGTCAGTTTGATTATTTTTTGTTCTACTTCTCTATGGGATATCTACATCTTTCTCTACAGATAGAGAGTGAATACGTGATTTCCAACAGTCGGTTGATACTGGATTTGAATGTATGTTGATAATGAACAGGAAACTTATGAGTGATGCTCGAGAGTGAAAAGTATGATTGTGAGACAATAGATGATGGGTTGATTGGCCGCCATTGCAAGCATGAGAAATATTGTATATTTGAACCTCATGAAAGCCATATAATTCGAGTCTTTTATGGGACGGAGTTTACTTATCCGTATGTTATAATATCTTCTTTATATGTAACAGAATATCTACTCTGCGCTCAATAGCTCTTATACTCAAACATTTATGTATTCGTTTGAAATTTGAATGGAAAGCTCGGCCCTTGTATGTTTCAGAGCTCAGAGCTATGAATGGATACTCTGGAAAGCAGCCAGTTAGAAAATCTGAAAAGCATTGAAATAAGATACACCTGCCTCGTGAAAGCTACTGAAAATCTGTATTAGCCGCCTGATGTTCTGATTCCTTTTGAAAAATCCAGCAGTCTCATATAGATTCCATAAGTTTTTTTGCTCTTCGGATGGAAATGTTTATATGACTATTCAGGCGCATACCATCGTGTAGTCCAAATCTGCGAGACAGAATGATAATTCCTCTGTTTGTTTGTTATTTTCATATTGCAAGCTTTCATCTTTGATTTTTCGTTGGAGAATTGCCTTAATTCAGGTTATTTAATTCGTTCTTCATCCCTATGTTATTGGTTCTGATATGATAACAACAACGAAAACATTCCGAAAATTATCGTATAGATCAAGATATCATTATGTTAACAATAGGATGATGGTCATCATTCCAAGAGGAAAACTCTCATGAATTCCGATGAAATGCATGACCTCGAATGATTATTCATTCATGACAATTCCTTCACCTAATATAATATCATCCGGAAGAAAATTCATTCAGATATGATCTCATAGTGGAATTTGGATATATGACGAAAGCTCAACTTGAATTCATAGGTGCAACAAATCATCGTCATCACAAAAAACTTGAAATGAGGTTCAGTTGATGACGAGAACAATAACAAAATACATTGATGTCCACTATAGTCTCTTTATTCCAGTTTTTCCCTACAAACTAATGGAATGAAAATAAACGATAATGATACAACCGTGATGCAACAAAACCACACTTCTAACTGTGCTTTTGCGAAATGACTGACAGACATGAGATACATTGAGTGAATCTGCTGGTGAATCTTACAGCTCTTTTCAGATAGATTATTCAACACGATTCTATCTAGCTCACTTTTACTGGTTGTCGGATCATAAAGGAAGTGTTTCCGTTTCCAGCATGTATATGCGACAGATAATCCTTTGAAATTAATATGCGCTTTTGAAGTCAGACATAATGTGACAGATCGATGTAAGCTCTTTTTTGCGTTATCAGAGCTAAAGCGGAAGCTCGAAAAGAACAATGGAACGAATGAGAGACGGACGCAAAAAGTCCTGATAGCTCGATGGTCTTTTGTTTGAATTGATTTGACGCGAACGGAATTTAATACCGATCCGGAACACTACTGTAATTGTAGACCATGAAACCAGGCTGGGAGACGGTTTCCATTCTGTTGGCTATATTGCCCTGAGGGTGATTCCAGATGACAGTACAAGGGTCGAAAAATTTGAAAACGGTGTCATTGATGAATCGTGCCTTGTTCCGATGTTCCGATGAATCTCAACCTGGATAGATTTGATACGAATTAAATATTTATCATTAACTTTTTTTTTATCTGTGGACAACACGAAAGGAAAACCTATAAAGTTCGAGGAACATCGTGTTAGCCAGCGGTGGAATTTTGGGAGAGAAGGAAGGTGATGGAATTTTTCTTGAAAGTTTGGAGGTTGTAAGCATCAGGAAAGACTTCACTAGGGAAATAATTCCACAACTTTGCCGTTCTATTGATGAATGATTCTTGGTATAGCGATGTTCGACAGGTCTCGAGCCTGAAAGTGTAGGAGTGACCAGCTTGAGCTCGTCTGGTTTGTCTACTAGGAATCGCGCGTGGTGGCATAATAGATGATATTTCCGTTGAGCACCGACCGTGAAAGTACCTATAAAAAAGGCAGAGATCGCCGACCTTTCTACGATGATCTAGAGAGGTCAATGATTTGGTGAGTGTTGTATCATCGAATAGCTCTCTTCTGCAACAAGTTCATTCGATTTTGCTACTGAATCGAAATGATTCATATTCGCCACTATTCAAGGGGCTGGGGCCACAGAAATGTTTCAGTAAGTACTCAGAACTGGATTGATAGTCCTCTAGATTTGTTAGTTCCATTGCTATGAGGAATATTATCCTACAGGTCTTGTAGATATTGTAGATATTGCACCAGAAATAAAATGTCCTCTTCGTCTCTATTCTCTAGATTCCTCTATAAATGTCAACAGATCTCACTCACGTTTGCCTACACAAGAAAATCCTCTCAATGCCCTCAACGAAACTTGGGTTTCATTCAGAAGGCTACCTAATCTTCACAGAATCCGCCTCATTTCTATGCACTCCTTATATAAACAATATGAAATAAATATGAAAGAAGCTTGAGATTATATGCACAACTCTGGAATTTGGTATATATATCCCTATTGACTCTAGATATTGATCACACCATAACTCCATGAATTATTTATTCTCTTCATGTTATTAGGAATAGATTCCTCCTCCTGACTTGGCTGTTGTTGTGATGTTCTTTATCTTAATCAAATAGTGTGAGAGAAAGAGTATCATTGATACCTGAGAATATCGTATCATGACGGTGATGTGAATTGCAGTTCATGATAACAGGTGGTTATGTGTTTATGAACTGTGAAAATCTACCTTGGCGAAGAAATGTCTCTTCACACCTTGAGAATGAGTAAGTAATGGCAAATTCTATATGTAGTGGAAAAAAATGTATGCATGATTTTACTCAATACATCGTGAATATGATCGATTAGAATCCATACGATACCATATCGTATATTATGTATATACAGAGTTTCTCACGGTGGCCGGTCGTTGGAAGTTTTCGTGGTAAGTTGTATGGATTATCGATTTTGGATATTCCCATTGTAAACTCCCATTATATATTATGTTCCACGAAGTGGAGTTCACAGTACGAATTTTGGAAATATTCGAGATAATCTGCAATGTGGAATTATTTAGTACTCCATGTATTCCTTACTATTACTTCGCTGGTTGACTGAGTACTAATTTAGATATTTCAATTTTATTTTTCAGCCGCGATGAATTATATTATTAACTCCTCAGTAATGGATAGATGAATCAAAGTATCTCGTGAATGTTTAGTTGATTCACTTACTTCTGGCTCGCCTTCTTAGCTACCGCAGCAATCTTATGAAGGTCCAGGATATCCATCCATATAGTTTTAAGATCTGAAAATAATAAGAAGAAAATCATCGAAGATAGTGTTTGAATCAATTTGGTAAGACAAATCATCGAATTAGTGAAATTCTATTTCGATCCCTTCATTTTCTTCTACCATATTCATTCTTGCGACTTGTCACTGACTGAAATCAACTCAAAATATACGAACATATCAACTCAATCATCCTCATACTCCACTTCGTTCTTGGTATCACTAGATATCTCTAACGATATTATTCCTCGCTGGATATCTTCATACATGCAATTCCGATACAGCATTGAGTTTCTACAAAAAATGATGATTCCTAGAAGTAAACAAGCTATTATTGATGGAATGTTTCTCGGATTACTGTTCAGAAGCCTCTGGCCAAAGTTCTTGAAAGAAACTGTGCAATGGCATGAATGGCATTATTGGAGGAGTGATCCTATAATTTGTTATTATTATTCATTTTCTCATTCATCGTTGCCAATTCATTTGGTTGATGTGTATTGCTTCTATGCAACGTTTTCTGAATATATATATATATATATATATATTATATTATATATATATATTATATATTATATATATATATATATATATATATATATATATATATTCATATACAGGGTGAGTCAGAAATGTGTACCGAGCTTCCTGGGGGTGATAGAACATTGAAAAATAAGTGTAGTTTCATGATTAAACTCATGGCCCAAAATGCATATTAAGGGAGATATATCCTTCCAAAGTTGATAAAATTAAAATAATTCCTCCGCATAACTTCTGGACGATGAAAGCCACCTGATTGAAATTTTGTGCATGAATGTATGTTGTCAAAATACATTTTTTCGTCACACTTCCACATTTCTGATATTGTTATAAAGGGTGTTTTCAGAGGGTGAGTCATGATTTTTTGTAGAAAACTTTTTTCCCTATATTATTTTCGGTGAAAAAACAGGAGCATTTGATGAAGCGAAGAAAATTACATGAAAAAGGTACTCTTATTCAAATACAAAAAATTGAGCCGTTCGTGAGATATTTGAGTTTTTGTAGTTACATGATATCAGCGGATTGATTTTATTCATCGCGAGATTCATCGGTAACAATATTTCAGCAGGCCATGATGAATAATTTTGTTCTCAATTTTGACGTTCATGTCATCAACATTCGAGTCAACATTGTTGTAGTCGATTTGTTCGTGTGGTTTTTCTGTGTCATTTATCACTGCGATTATCAACTGAGATTTCAAGAAATATGGCAGGTTATTCGTTCTCTGAATAAACTGATATGCTTCTAATGCTTGGCGAGTGCTTCGGAAATGCAAATGCTGCTGAAATATCGTTATACCGATGAATCTCGCGATGAATAAAATCAATCTGCTGATATCATGTAACTACAAAAACTCAAATATCTCACGAACGGCTCAATTTTTTGTATTTGAATAAGAGTACCTTTTTCATGTAATTTTCTTCGCTCCATCGAATGCTCCTGTTTTTTCACCGAAAATAATACAGGGAAAAAAGTTTTCTACAAAAAATCATGACTCACCCTCTGAAAACACCCTTTATAACAATATCAGAAATGTGGAAGTGTGACGAAAAAATGTATTTTGACAACATACATTCATGCACAAAATTTCAATCAGGTGGCTTTCATCGTTCAGAAGTTATGCGGAGAAATTATTTTAATTTTATCAACTTTGGAAGGATATATCTCACTTAATATGAATTTTGGGCCATGAGTTTAATGATCAAACTACACTTATTTTTCAATGTTCTATCACCCCCAGAAAGCTCGGTACACATTTTTGACTCACCCTGTATATTTCGGGAAATGTTATACACATTTTTAAATGTCTATGCATACCATAATTCCACTCAATTCGAACATGGAGTCCAGACGAAATACACAAGAATTATGCCACTATATTTTCACCCCTTCCTCATTGAAATTTTGGAATGGGAGTTTCAGAAAATGTTGTGATGAATTCTCTCGGAATAATACGAAAAAACAATTGTTTTCAAAGGTCACGTGATGAACGGAATGTGATGATTTTTTCAATGAGACAGTATATATTTTTAAATTTTGTTCAGAATCTTGTTCTCCTGATTTCCAAAATAGGCAGTCCGATAGGTCTAGCTGTTGCGGTTGCATGCATCATTGAACACCATTGGACACATCTTTGTGGGCAGTTCTAAAATATGAAGTCAATAATGACTCCACTAGCCATTTCGAACAATTTTCATAGCCATAAGCCCTGATGCAGTTCGAAAATGTAACTATTGCTATTTTGAGATCTTTCAATGAAGAGAAAATCAATTCATACAATGAGTTTTGACTTGTATCAAGAACATCATATATCAACAATCAGACGTTATCTCGGATCATAAACCTGTACTTCCTGTTAGTTATAAAAAGCTTTGGAATAATATCTATTCTGGACTTGTTCAATTTTCGATACGTCAAACAATATGAAACCAAGATCGATCAAACCATATGATTATGAACACGATTTTGAAGGAAATGCAACGGTTCTTCCATTCACTGCAATATATTTTCATTTTCATCAATTAACCTACGAGAGAAAGTTTTGAGCTCTCAGTATTTCGAGAGAATATATACATGATACGAAATCGTAGAAGGGCCACATATTGATTGAGAAAAATTTTCACTATATTCCGGTTTCAATGTCAGAATTCTATGAAATTCTGAGATTGAAGTCGGAATATTTCTAAATCCCGAGTTACAATTTGGAATATCATTGAAAGAATTTCATCACTTCAATCTTGGAACATCAATATCAGAATTTCAGAAAAGAATAAAATTCATCAAATATCGACCCTTCTACGTTTCTGTAGCATGATGTGCTACAATTTTTCGAGTCACCTTTTTTGTAGCTCACACAACAAAATACTCAAGTAGGTAGTCGAGATATGATGAACCACTCTAAACCCCATGTATCTCTATACACTGTACAAACAAAATGAATGGACCTGTATTCTCTGATGATTTCTTCGAAAGCATCCATGTCATTGACTATAGAATGAGAATGTGTTTCGAAAATCGAAACTCCTATACTGTTTTGATAGAAGATAAGATAGAAGATTTACCATGAATCATTCGTTAGTCGAGCACAGTCATGGCATCATCTCCATTCATACATTCTATTTCATTCATTCAACTTCCCACAAAGGATCTTCGATCAGCAAACTGGAGAAAACTCACATAAAATCATCTGTATTGTGCAAGTTCTCGCTTTGCATCGATGAATCGGACTTTATGATCCAGAGCTCAGAGTTTTCGCTATTTACCATCGTGATTCGTAATGCCTCCTTTGTCGGTAATATCGGAACCTCACCGCACTTTTATTGCCCTTTGTTACGAAAATAATTCCTTTATGATGTAAAACTCCCGAACAAGTTTGGGCGTAATGAAGTTGGAACATATGGCTGAAGTTCGAGAACTTCGTACCCGAAGATGGGCAAACCTGCGCAGCTGAGAGCTGACTGAGAAAATGCAACAGAAAACAGGCGAGACCATGAGAAGAGAACGAATAGTTACTGATGAGAACGAATTTGACACAATGATTGGACTAACGATTGGTGACTCTCCATAATGACATTTTCAACCCATCAGATACCATAGTTATTGGAGATTATTGGAGAGTATTATTGGAGAGTATTGAAGTATGAAAAGACCTCAATGACACACAGATTTTCAAATGAATACCACAACTTCCATACGATGAATGAAATTGTAAATATGTTCCACACAAAATCACTACTAATCATTTGTATTCGATGCTGGTGATCCAGAACTATTTTCATTGATTGAATCTTGTTCATAGATGATGGTGTGATGAGAATCAACCAAGTTCGAATATTGATAAATGTGAAGTGGTAAGTTATACAAGAAAAAAAAATTGAGTATCGCTATGGATTCGATGGATCTATATTGGAACATCTAGAACAGTTCGAGGATTTGGGAGTGGTTTTCGACCAGAGTCTTATGTGCACTCAGATCATAATACAACCAATATAAGAGCTATCAAACTATACTATATTTGACATATGTCAGAACAAAACTTGTTTAATGTGGTCTCCATTTTATGAAGTCCATATTCAAGCCGTGGAAGAGGTGTAACGCATATTCATAAAGTATTTAGTATTAAAAATTGATGGTGCTTATCCTCGAAGGAAAATCACCAACAGTGATCTATGTGATCGTTCAAATAGAACATCTTTAGAATCGCTGAGAGGCTGCATAGGTACTTTGCTGAAATTTTTGTATAGTTCATCGACCGCAGCTGAAATTTAATGTACCTGCAAGCTTTCAGAAACACAACAGCTAATACGAATGTCACGCTCAGTTCGCCTATCTATGTGATGTGTAATAACTATGACCTAATTGTTGCCAGCTGTGACATATTCAATTGTGAAGTGAATCATGATAGAAAATTTTGTCATTCAGTTCTTATTCATCACTCATAACTACAGATTTTTTCTTTGTTCAATATATTCTGGAGAATTGTCTTGGGTGCGTGAAATGTAGCGTGTGATTGGAGTTCACGATGACAACTGTTCGAAGTTGTTCATATCATTGCTGAATGAGTCCGAAAATTCCGTTCCTGTCGTTGGTGTTGGTTGAAACAAAGTTCTAAAAGTACCTAAATGTCCGTCATCTGTATCATATATTCCTCACCTCGAGAACAATTGAAATTATATATACGGTTTGAGAAGCAAGCATAAACCTTAGAATCCCAGCTTCTTTGGAAAACCACAAATCTAGCACAACACGCAAAGCCCCATATTTATCAAGACCCCAGCAAAATATAGCTTCTATCTTAATAACTTAACACCCCTAGATGACAAGTTGAGTCGAGTCATGCATCTCAGCGCGAACAAAATATGTTATTCAGCGTGGCAAAGCTACAAGTTAAATTACTTCGTTGAAACAGAATGTGGAGGTTCGGGAAAACAATGGCGGTATGAGTCTGTATCACAAAACATTCCATCTGTTAGGTTTCTAGGGCGATGAAGCTGCCTTATGTTGAAACTCATATATATTCAGTGCAATTTCAAGATGAGATACACATTTCATCGATAACTTGAGCGATATTTTGGATATTATCTGGTGATTCAATATGCTCCACTGTCAAAGAGTTCAAGGGACTGAAAACATCACATATTATAGCCTAGCAAAATGAAAAAATATTCTGAATTCCTCATGCTCGTGATTGTATTCTTCTTCAATTTACTTGCGAAAGTAATGGTTCAAATCATGCTGTGAATGATTTGAAAAAATATCAGGAATGATAACTACTATGAATCTGAATACGAGATGTTACATTTCCAGAGATACGAATGACGATTTTATGGATCCAAAGAGTATCTGTGGTGAGAGTGATAATAAAAGTGAGTACTCATTGAGTGAGTTGGAAACGTGAAGTGAAATGAAAATGAACACGTAAACTGGAATACAAACGTACATTGAAATTTAATTAACACATCAATCGAATGTATCACAGCAAATTAAGTCATACTCATGATGATATACATATAAAATCATACATGTAAGCACCATCACTATGAATTTTAGGGATATAATAGTATCTGCAATGTCAGTTCATAATATAGCAGAATCACAATATAGCAACCTCTGATAAATTTCATATTTGATTCTGAAAATAATATCAAATTTTGCTTGATTTGAATGTATCACTATTCAGATTACTGTTAGTATAAAAACACTATTTTTCAAAGAAATATTATGAGCCAATCTAGTGATATTCTTTGCGGATAGCTACCGATGGTGAGATTGGTGAGACTCGAGAGCTGAATTTTCTGAAGAAATTGTACTGATACTGCTCTCGCTATCTTGAAGCTAGAGCAGTTCCTGACAATGGATTAATACTAGGCAATGATGTATTACATAATCTGATAAAACCAAGACAGTTTTGCGATTTGAAAAAAGGGATCTCTTCATGATACAGATGAATATTTCTATAACACTCATATTTTGCATATTATTTCACCAAGTACTTCTGTTCTCGAAATTTTCGTGTGCACTGTGCACAATTGCATATCTCACTGAAATACGACTTCATACCTCATTCGAATGTATGATGTGTATGTAATTGTATGGAGGAGTTGCAGATTTTGAACTGATTCAGATACTATTGGGCAAAATGTAAATCATTCACTGTGTGACTATTTCTAATTTCTGTTCCTATTTCCTATTTATTATAATGGAAACATTTTCTTTCGTAAAATGGAGGAAGAAACATCTGATATCATTCCGGATTTTTTAGCTTCGATAATTCTTAGTGTGATTTTTCTGAAATGAATATTCATCTCTATCCACCTAATCTTGTTATTCAAATCCTTTTCATTTATCACTATATACTTCCTCACGTGTATAAATATGGAACAGCATTTTCTGCGTGACGAATTACAGCACCCCGTCTACTTTGAATAACTTTCCCCATTTCCATATTCAGAACACAATGTACAATTTGTGGCGTGTCATTTATTATTGGAAGAATAGAAATAGTAATCAGTGATATGGAAATGTAGTACAACACATAAATACCGTTTCACAAATAGCTACCTGTTGGCTGAATGCGGCAGCTCAGTTAATTTACTCACTACATTTTTACAATCCTGACTTGATTGATATATTTCTTTAACGCCACTCCTATAGAGACCATCAACGATAGTATTGTGTACAATATCAGTTGTGATACGGTGACAATGCCTATGTTGGAAAACCCTCTGTACCATCTGTAGATAGAGAATCGATATGTATTGTGTTTTGGAATGTTATTGATACAGATGACATCGTACTTTCCTGAAACATAGTGACATTTTGGGGAGTATAAACTATCGATCGTTACCAAACATCGCATTCATTATCAACAAATCTACACATCATACAAACCAAGAAGAACCTGATCAACTTGTTAATTGAAAAACTTCACAAAAATTCCCAATTATCCAAAACAACAATTTTCCTCCAAAATAAATATATACTGTGAAAACAGTTCCTCAATACTGATGATAATGATTTAATATGATATAATATAATCCGATTTCACATTTGCCAGTACATTTTGATACATTATACCTGGAAGGATATTTGATTCTTTAACGAAATTTCAATGGTTGTGTATGAACATGTATATATTACAATAATTGTTTTTTTCGCTACTGTTGAAACAGGTCAATAATGATAACATAGAAATATCGACTGAATAGTGTAATATTGACAAAAGATCATACAATAGCAATATCTGAACATCCGAAAATACTGAGGACTATGTAGAATACAAATATGGGGCAAAATTATAGGTTCCGAATTTGTAATTCTCGGGACACATAATGCCACTTGTTTGAGGGGTATACGAATACTTCAGTCGAAAGCAACATATTATATTATTATATGATATCTCTTTCTGGTCAGTTCGTGATATGTACGATTTTGTTGATAGTTTTTGAGAATTCCGAATTTATTCTTAGGAGATAATTGTTATAACCTCCTCGGAGATCACTGAAAGAAGGTATGTGTAGCATTTTTCACCAATTGTTCGGAAAACAGTGTTGACAGTAACGTAACTACCTGCTATTTGTGTTGTATTGTAGATTCGTGTTCATGTTCGGTGTATTCTGGTCGATCTCATCGACCTCTTTCACAGAACTTCCAGTGAGTTTTTTTTGGTTTTCAGTAACAGAAACTGAACTATTTCAATACCGACGTTTGGACAGTTTGTTCTGTTATCATCAGGACAATGAAAAATAATTTCTAACGTGGGAATATCATCTGCGATTTCTCATCTCTATCATCTCAGACAAAAGTCAGAACAACAGAACACCAAGACAATGGGATTCTCCTCAACAGTTCTCTTCGCATGCTGGATTTCTAGTAAAGTTTCTGATATTGATGGTCTCAAGACAACATTTCAAGTGAGAAATTTCATTTTTTTTTTGTTCAATCACATATGCGTTCTTCTAGAAATCAACGGATAACATTCTCGTGAAGTTCGAATGTTTTAAATATATCTAATTATACAGCCAGGAATTCCCCGTGTTTTTCTATTGACACCTGCCACATATATAACATTGTTCGGAGAGAATGAATTGGTAGCTTTGAATAATAAAAGATTCTTCACATAAATCATGATCATCTTCAAATCAAGAAAACGTGCTTCAAAATTAAATAATGTCAGTTGCGCTTGTTCAAACTCGATCTGATCAAAACTGACCTTCAATAGTGGATCACTGACAAAATGATGATGACCGAAATAATATTGTGGAAGTATTGTGGAACAAGGATATATAAAATCCCCCACCCACTACTACTAATATCAACACCTTCCTGAATCAAAATTATCATAATTCATTGAAATCAAACTCCTTCAACGCAGGTCAATTCCCCACTAATCAAAACTTATTTGGTACTGTTTGAATGCTTCTAAGAGGTGTCCAAGTCTGGTTGAATATTTCCTGGATATCCCCTCGGATATTCGAAGCCATAAATCAATGATTTCAGGTATATAATTCATCGGCCTAATGCATTGGCCTGGCCGTAGTCATTACCTGATATACGTAACACGGCGTTTATAAGCATGGTCAGTTGTTCGGCTAATGTATCATGCCTGTTTATGTCCCATGATGCATAATGACTCGAATATGCCGTTGAGTATTGTCGCATCAAAAGTGTCCCATTCGATTGGAGTCCAATTGGCGATCTGAATCCCACCGATGTTCAGTTACCTATTGTTGTATCACATCGAAAGTAACTGGTGCAATCAATAATAGTGATGTATGATTGGAACAATTGGACACACTCTATTCCATCGAATTCCACGTATCAGAGCCATATTCTGGCACAAATTGAACTGTTATAACTAATCCGGAACACGACGATGATATTATCGTATTGAGATGTCTGACTCCCTCTGTTCAATGATTGAGGAACTATGTCATGTTGATGAACAAGGTCCGCCTCATAGGATTCGTCTTATTTTTGATTCATTCGAAGAATGCCAACCGCATAAGTAGGGTCACTAGTATATGATGGTCAGTTCCTGGCACTGTCATTTCCAGGACATATAAGGAAGGTTTCTATAGTGACAGAACAATTTGCCATGCAGTTTATCGCCGACTAGCCACACAAACCAAATATTCGAAACAATTAACGGAGAGTTTTAAATCCACCAGCAATCCGAAGGCAATTAACCAGACCTCTCAGTATCTTCCTTCGTTCGAAAAATTGAGAACATCTCCGACCTAGATGTGTTAATTGATGAACATTATGAAGTATGATTCCACCCTCCATTTCCCTACTTCGAAATTTCTCATATGCACACTCAAATTGTTGATTTCTTCTTCATATTTTGGGACCCGTCTGATTTCTTTCTGGTGGTACGGCAGCCAATACTTCAATTATCTGAAGTTACTCATTTCATCCTCTCTGATACCGTGCATTACACCAGTCAGCAAAATATCATACGTTTCTTTCATTCCAGCATAACGACAGGGGGAATCGCATTCACACAGTGATTGTACAAAGCGAATTCCTTCGGAATGCAAACATGCAGTTTTTTTTTATCTGTGGACAACACGAAAGGCAAACCTATGATGTTCGAGGAACATCGTGTTAGCCAGCGGTGAAATTTTGGGAGAGAAGGAAGGTGTTGGAATTTTCCTTGAAAGTTTGGAGGTTGTAAGCATCAGGAAAGACTTCACTAGGCAAAGAATTCCACAACTATTCCGTTCTATTGTTCTAGTACATACACTTGCTTGTGTAGGTATTTGTTTCTGATACTGTATTCGATATTTTATGATCCATCTTCATACTTGCACTACACTTGGTATTCATTCATTGATTCTCCGAGTACAGTCCCTGTATTCCTATGTTGCTGAATGCTAAATTGTTGACTTGATGTGGACATCATCAATTATCGGGACCTCTTCACTTTGACATATAATCAGATCCAAACCTCAGATATGCCATAGGATAACAGTTGGGAACAGTTCCTCTTGGGGAAGCAAAATATATTTTAATGTTTAAAATTGCATTATCTCATCAGTGACACACTGATGCCTAGATATGGTGTTGATTCTACGAGCCTCCCTACGAACTCAGCATCTTGTGCAATGTCACCGTGGCTTCAATCATCAGTATTTTCTCTGCCGATTGATCTGTGAACAACAACAAACCACAAGGAAACATTTTCTCTCGAGGAATTGTTCTCTCATCGTCTTAGTAAAGGTAGGAAACTGTAATTCAGAGTCACCGAATTGGTTCATTGTTTTGGTTCGACCAATTCAAAATATACATCCATCATCATGAATATCACAATATTTTGATTATGTTTCCATAGATTCGAACCTTGTTAACGATTTGAAAATAATTCGAATTCGATCACCTATCTATACATATGCTATCTCTCGATTCAAAACGAATACAATGCATCATCAGAAATTAAATGGAATGAATGGAAAAAAAAACCTTTCCGATTCAGAAAGGAACAATACCAACCTAATGGCCAAGTTCCCATACATTCGAATATTCAGTTCGTTATTCAGAATTCCCTGTAATTAGTGGGTAGTGACCTGTTATACTGGATGGCAACAAGATCATCAGAAGACATTTTCATACGAACGGATGGAGAATATTCTTTGACGTTGAAGAATTCCAATAAATTGATGAATACGGTCTTATTCTGCATCATCACTGCAAACATACACGAAGAGAAAATCTCTGACTTGTCTACATTCAACGTTGGTATAACTCAGGGATATTCATGGTTTTCTCCTATTCCTCATGACTCGTGTTGTTCCCACTAATCGAAGATGATCATTGAATTATTTCCATATTCGAGAACAAGAACAATCTTAGAAAACCTCATCAAGCGTTCCATGAAACTCACTAACGTTCATCTCGAATTTTCTCTTGATATTTCAGTGATGACTTTTTTTTTTGGCTTGAACATTTCGTCACTCGGCCAGTCACAAGAAGAGTATGAGACAGCTTTGTCTCATTCATACTCACCCAGTCACTTTATTTCGCATTTCTGCAGGCAGTGGGAATCGAACCCACGACCTTGGCGACCAGTTATGACTTCAATTCAATAATTTTTGAAGTGAGAAAAAAATATTACTGTGGATCATACCAGCTGACTGAGTTGTGATGACGAAAATACTGAGGGAGATGGAAGCAGTGAAATAAACCGAACGATGTCACAAGTTCTACACTCAACAGGTGGTTGCAATATGGCCGCGATTATATTATATTATATTCACTCTAGGTGTTATTCCCATCAATTCGAGAGCTAGAAGCAGAAACTTATGGCAACTGTCTCAAATGTTATAGTGTAGTATAAGATCTGTCCCAATACAAGCCATATGTCTTGATGTTCTAGAGATATGTCTGTATGCGGTGATTTATAATAATAATCAACACTGTGTTTCAGTTGGTTCTGACTCCGGAAAAGATATCACTCAACATTTTTCTCTTCACACGTGTCATGCATATTGATGATGTATCAGAAATTTGTATTGCATTACTATGAAACAGCCGTCATCTCATACATGATATTGAAAAAGCCAGGATTATTCAATTTAGCATCATGATATCTCCTCGCAATCATCTACGAAATGAACTATGAAATTCTACTATGAAATCCAGCAGAGAAGTAGGAAGTGAGACACACTCGGATTGGGATATTTTCAAAGTGAACGCTCGCAGTATTGATGAATGTAATGTTATTTTACTTAAGAATTCCACTGCTGACATTATAAGATATGGTACTCATCCTCAATTTTCCAAAACATGAATGAATCCACCACAATATGCATGGAATAACCTCAAAAAATACTGAATTTACATTCATGACAATGACATAATATCGCTGTAGATGGTTGTAGACATGTAGTGGTCCAAGAGTTTCTTAAAAACCTACCGAGATGGAGTTGGAGATGAAAGACCCCACGTTATACTCAGAATCACTATGAAGTTTCAAAAACTAGTCACAAAGTGTTTCCAATTCACCAGCAAACCAAGGGCGACTGATCGTCTCATTTTGGCTCGACGAATTGAGAACATCAAAATCAGCGAATCTACTAATTATGGACAAAGATCGATGAATCAAACTTCTCGACATCGATGAGTCATAGTTACAGTCCACTTATGGTCGATGAATCTAGTTCTGACGTAGAATTTTCTCAGTGATTTTCTCTCTCATCCAGTTCACTATGGATGGAAAAGATCTCGACTTGGTGTATTTCCAGGACTTCAATTGTGTAAACGTGGACTACATGTTCTAAGATCAGAATAATGGGATGAAAATTAAATGTGATTAACGATGAATGTAGTTGGATCAATAACTCATACGCGGAATTCAAAGAAGAAAACACTGTTGGTGGAAAACATATACAGGGTGCATTTTATTGATTCCACGTATAACGATTTAAATTGTAAATTTTCGTTAGCAGCAATTTAATAGCTATGCAAATATAAACAATTCATCAAGAGTGGATCGCGTGTGTGGCCTAAAAATCAGATTTTTTCGACTTGTTAGCACTTTGACCCTAATTTATTAACACCATAGAAGTATTTCATAAGTAAATCATTTCTAAATGAGCGTAATGAACGTCTCTTTTATGATTGTGTTCGTTATCTGGAAGAATGAGGGGTGGGAACGCTCAGACACGATAAGTTATCTTCGTGGCCATTGCATGGTGTACACCGTATCGGTGTACAACTTCCTTTTAGGGCATGCCAGACGTCACGCGATGATGTGCATAACAATCACCTGGAATACGATCTACGACCCTCTGCTCAACCCTATCGCCACTATCGCTGTTTCCAGACATGCAGAAATTTGCTAGTCGACAATCATGAGAGAAATTGAGCGAATCCATAAGAGTTCCGCTGGTACCATATGGTTATCGTCGGATTTCATGGTATGCCAGAGGGTTTCTACGAATCATTGTTTCAACGTTTTCAGAAGTATCAGTTTGAGCTGTTTCTTATCTCCAACTTGGATGTATAGGAATATACTATAGTGGATATGAATATCAATTACAACAATATATTGCTAGAATTATTACCCAGTATTCCAAAGATGTATTGAAAATAAACAAAGTCTGGTTCAACTAGGAATGAACATGGAACCTACTTGTGGACTATCTCTTTTCTGGCTATTATAACAAAATCTCATCAGCAATATAATGATAATAACGATAGAATATTCTCATTGATTATGAACGACTGAACATGCAGTGTTATTGAGGAAGAAGTTTCATGATTTGAATTCTGAAGTGTCAGCTAGAGTTGTATTTAAAGTTCACCAGGGAAGGAACGAAACAAGATTGATTAGGGTACATGCATATAAAAAATCATGAGACATTCATTACAAAACAAAAGAGTTCTTTCATATGAAGGTTTCTGAAGAAGAATTCGAAATATATATATATATATATACATATATATATATAGTGCGCGGCTTAATCATGGAACGAGTTCGTTACTACGCAAAACAATTCATTCATAGGTCGATTACTAATTTCAAATCCCAATATTGTGTGTAAAAATGATGACGTTACTAGTTTAGGCCAAATATTCTCTACTAGATCGAGCTTAGAGAGGAAGGAATTGAAAAGTCCGTAAGGAAGAGACGCAGCGATGAGAAACTAGCTGAATGCTGAAGTTGTCAAAACATTGATTGTATTGATAAATACCATATTTCATTCATTTTCATTCGAATCGAGTTGATTGTTCACTCAAATCTATTGTTTAGTGAAGCTTATTGATTCATGAGATCCATGAACAAGGAGACTCAGTTCTATTCGTTATTTGAAAGAAGGAAATTGGTCAATATTCCTAGCCGGTTTATCCCATCAAGTCAAGTGAGGATTTCAGAAATTTGTTCGAAGAAATGTTTTCTTGTTCAACTACTCTTGTTGTACTAATCGATTCAAAAAACATCAGAGAAAGGCGGAAGAATCCAACCAATGAAAACAGCAAAACGAGAGAGATTGAACCATAAATGATCAGCTGACTGTTGGCAAAATTTCTCATATGATTGTTTCAATGCTCCTCATTAGTCGATGGGGCGAGGGTGCATCTAGTAGAGAATATAAAAAATGATATTTTTGGCTTTTACACGGTGTAAAATGTTGATGCTTCAAATATATACCCAACTGACTCATGCTTTTACAGGGAAAATGACAGAGCAATTCAATCCCATCAGAGAATAATTTTTCAGTGAACTTTCCAGCTGAATCAACTGGTGACGTCATTATTTTCGCACATTATCGAAAAAATCGTCGTATTCAAGGATTTTCAACTAGAATGGATTGTTTGCGTGGGAATTCCATCATTCATTTCATAATTCAGCCACGCCATATATATATATGAGACTATGGTATATTGGGGAGTGCAGCAGAGTGGAAAGCATACTCTTTCAAGTAATCCCAAGCTTTCGGAATCATTTATTCATCAGGGAAGACTACAAAATTACAAAGAATATATGGTGAAGTTTCAATCAGTAGAAAAATTATATGGAAAAAACTCATACCTCATTTGAGAATGTTCACGTCTATGTCGAATAAGTATGAAATTTCTGTGAGAAAATTTTTTTTAAGTCATTTTCAAAGCACGATGAGAGAAGCAGCGGGTAATGTATGCAGTGAAATATTTGAGTACAATCAGTAGGTCTCTTTTTTTAGTATTCACCCTAATACGTTCTGCTAGTGCTACTTCTCGGTTCGAATATGGAGGGATTCCAGTTATCATAACTTCATGTATGGAGCAGATAGAATGCAAGTCACGTGTCTTGTTCAACTGACTCTGTCAAATTCACGCAATCCTGTGCAGGAACGTACTCATATGGTTCTCGACACCGAATATCTTCTGCTCTATCACACTTGGTATTTCTATAGCGTTTGAATATAGTGCGAAGCACGACTTAACCAAGTCTATGGGTTTTGTTTCGTCATATCCATCCGATGCACCAATACATCGATTGGGTTTACTTCGCTATAGATATTATGAATACCTAGTTGTGGAACACTGTGCTTTGGAGCAGCAAGTTTTGTTGACTTGCTGACCAGAAGCTGTTGTGCTGTCATATATGTCAATATGTATGGCATTCAACAAAGTGTTAATGAGCCCACACGATATACTGCTAGTTCTGCAACTCTTATTGATTATGTACTCACTAATTTTGACGTTTCAACAAAAGTGCATGATGTTGGTAATATATCGGATCATTCAGTAATTTCGGTGGATTTCTCAGGGAAAAACTTTACTTCTTCAATTAATAAGTCTAAGAAATATAGAAATCTAGGTGTTGCTAATATAAATAAAATAAATCTTGAATTAATATCATGTAACTTTTTATTAGATTGTGTAGATGTGGATATATTTTATGAAGATTTAAAAACCAAATGTGAACAAACAGTCAACATAATAGCACCAGAAAAAACATTTCGATGTAAAGAAAATAGTGTCCCATGGTATGATTTAGAACTAAAAATGAAAGGGAGAGAAAGAGATTTAGCTCATAAATTATTTAAAAATAGCAAAAGTGAGGGAGAATGGGAGGCATACAAGATTTTGAGAAATGAATATGTAAGCTTATTGAGGAATAAAGAAAAAGAATATCATTATGACAAAATAGATATGAATAAAAATAATCCTTATGTAATGTGGAAAACCTTAAAAACCTTGGTAAGTACAAAATCTAATGAATCATGTTTTATAAATGGTATTCATTTTAGGATAGATGATACCTTGAGGGTAGTGAGAAAGGATGATGAAATTGCTGAATATTTCAATCATTATTATGTGGACAGCATTAGGGATATAATAAATACTATAGATAATGTCACTATTGATGACCGGCAACAAAACGACATTGAAAGTAGATTACTAGAGTTCAAACAAATTGAATTGAAGGACCTCACAGAAATAATAAATTCTATGGATAATAAGTCATCTAGGGAAATAATGGATAGTAAATTTATCAAACAAACATATGGTGTGATTGGTCATGCTCTACTGCATCTGATCAATATTTCACTGACGTATGGAAAATTCCCCAACCAACTGAAGTCAAGTGTACTTGTACCTATCCAAAAAGTATCTAATACGAATAAATCATGGGAATTCCGACCAATTAACACCCTACCCAGCGCTGAAAAACTTCTTGAACTTGTGGTGTACAGGCAATTGTCAGACTATCTGAATGGGAATAAAATACTAATAACAAATCAATCGGGTTTCAGACAAAATCATTCATGCGAAACAGCTTTACAGTTGACAATTTCAAAATGGAAACAGTCTATCGATAAGGGTGAGTACATTGTAGCTGTATTTCTGGACTTAAAGAGAGCATTTGAAACAATCGACCGCACCATACTTATTAAAAAAATGAAAAAAATTGGCATGGATGGGACAGTTCTGGATTGGTTTATAGATTACTTGAGTGAACGGAAACAAGTGACTAAAATTAATGAAGTTTTATCTACACCTATTGCAAATGATTATGGGGTACCTCAAGGGAGTGTTCTGGGGCCACTTTTGTTTTTAATTTACATTAACGATATAAATCAATTCCATTCATGTGATTTTGTCAATCTATTCGCAGATGATACTCTGTTGTCAATTTCTAGTAACAACTTGGATGATGCCATAAACAAAATGAATTACTCACTGCAGCAGATTCAGATTTACTTGAACTCTAATAAACTTAAACTTAATATAGACAAAACTAAGGCAATGATCCTTACAACCTCATACAAATACAAAAACATCAACCTCAATCATCATGATATATCTATTGACAATAGCCAAATTGAATTTGTCACCGAGTTCAAATATTTAGGATTCATGTTGGATAATAACTTATCATTTGGAGCTCACTTTGACTATATGTCCAAAAAAATTGCAAAAAAATTATACTTCTCTTCAAGAATTTCCCATCGATTGTCAACGCATTCAAAAATAACAGTGTACAATTCTATAATACAACCAAACTTCGATTATTGTGCAAGTATCCTGTATTTATTTGATGCAAATAAAGTATCAGCACTACAAAAATTTCAGAATCGTGGAATGCGTATCATCCTTAGGTGTAATCGTATGACCAATATATCCCTGATGCTTGAAGCATTACAATGGCTGACTGTAAAGCAACGACTCTACCTGCGTTCAATGATAATTATTTATAAAATATTGAATAATCAACTACCTGCATATTTCGAGGAATTCATTACATACAATTCTACTATACACGATCATTATACAAGAGGTAACAATAATCTCTATATACCAAGACTGAATATGTCCTCTTCTAGGAAATCACTCTTTTATAAAAGCATCAATGAGTTCAATAAATTACCAACCTCCATCAAAGAGTCGAAATCAGTGAATGAATTTAAGAATATCTTAATCTCAAATATTAAAACTGATTCTTAATATTATGCTGGGAAATGATTGTTATCTGTCATATGTCATTGGATCACTATTTTCTATTTTTATTGTTACTATATATTTTTTTTTTTTAATTACCTCATTAATTGTTACTAGGGAAGTGTAATGTACACTCATGTATGTCTGTATATATTACTATTACTATTATTATTGCATACTATTATTATAATTGTTTCATATAACCCTAAAGTTAATTATATTTAGACATTTATCTTTATTTATTTTTATTATCAAGCTTAAAGAAATTGTATTGTATATTAGGATGTATCCTACCAATAAAGATTTCATTCATTCATGCTTCTGTACGTGCATCGAGCTTGTGGAGCTCCTCTGCTTTACAAATGGATGCTCTATGAATCTTCAGTGCTGGCCACTGTTTCATTTGGTATCAACATATGAAAGTGTGGATGTGAAGATACATTACAATAAGGGGCAGTGAAAATGGGTCGACTCTCATCCTTGTGTCAGCTGTAGATGAGCTCAATGAGTGTGCAGAAGATACATTTTATGTAGATTCTGCCAGAGAAGAGAGGAGCCTACTATACAGGTATTGTCAAAATGTGAAGGGCTAGCGAGGGTTCGATTTCAAAAACTTGGGAAAGAAAACCAAGGGAAAATCCTTCGAAGGCCATTGACTAAACTGCTCAGTCTGATCGAGAAGATGAGCTGGATAATGAGCTTTAAGTTCACGGAACCGCAGTGAACTAGTCCGAAGGCCAGGCCCTTCCAATCTCATCTAATCTTCGTAACGATTGATCATAATCTCGACTTTTAAATTCATCTAGATATCGAAATGTAGAGTTTAAACAATCCAGCAGAGTTCCATTCTGTAGAGAATACAGTGAACCCAAATGAAATAGCGTAAGGCTTTGATGGCGTGAATATTATTTGATCATCCCTTGTTTATGACACACAGTGTTGTCAGACACGTAATAAGGATTGACTCGGATTTGATTACCTCACTAAATACACGAATGCGATAGGACAAAAGCTTCGCGTCGAGGTGCACGAGATGCAGTGTGATAATTAAATTGAGGAAGTTCAGATCTCTACTGTGTGATGTCGAATAATAGAATCTTATCACCTGATCAATACGGAGTTCCATGTTTTGGTGTTTTCATATATTCTAATGTTGTTGTTCAATATCAGAACAATGCTTTCGGTAGTTGATGAAATGGAGAGATGCCAGTGAAGATAAACAATCAATGCTATAAGTTGCATTGATATCCTCATTCAACAATCCAAGAAAATGAAGTGATATGATTCATTCATGTAGATATGTCTCGAATAATTGGAAGAAACTGAAGATCTAGATCATTCATGCTGTGGAACTGTCAATGTGAATATTGATCGTTGAAGTGAGAGAATGATATTTGGCGAGAATGAGAAGACTCTGCATTCATGATTAATTGTCTGATGAGGTGAAAAATCAAGCAGTTTTTATCTAAGATATTTATCTAAGACGAACAATCGGAAATCTTCTCAATGATCTCTCAATTCCTGTGCCTTCGATGAAATATTGATGGAGCACCTCAGTATGAAATTCGATCTTTCGATTTTCATCTTTTGAAAACTATATATCCGTTAATACTCACGGTTTCCAATTTCCAATCATCTAACTGCTGTTATGTAGTGTAGTGAGTTGGTGACATAGGAAAATATTCGTGAAATAACTGGAACTTACGTCCATAATTGTTGATTTGACCTATTTGTCAATTCACGAGGGTATGAGATATATTTCTTCTCACCTTTCTTCAATTTGATGATGAACGATGAATTCTGTACATTCCAATTATAGCTGATTTTGGAAAACAAAAAATCGAATTTAATGACTTCTCAAATACTATTGGTTGGCCCCCCAACTCCAACGTCATTGAACGGGGCAGTGAATATATTAGAAAAAAATATGTAGCTATGAATTGTCCATGTGACATATATATTGAACAGCTCATATGAATATTGCTTGCAAGAACTGTTGTGGAACGTGAATATTATTAGCGATATCCCAGATAGAGATCCTTGCAAATTCAAGTACGTCTGTGTCCAAAAAGCGCGAGCTTATTTCATGTCGGTCAGTTGATTTTTTCATGATGGAATCTCTGTGATGACAAAATATCATGAGCAAATGTCATACTGACAGTCCATGGTCATATAGTCATTCCAGAGATATTTACACTTTCAATAACCTAATGAAACGTTCTATCAGAAGATCAGTTGATTTTTTGTAGAGCAGTGATTCTCCGCAAGAGTCAACTCATTATGAATCTGGATTCAAAAAAAACTCTACTCAACTGTAGCACTCAACAAATCGATATTTGGAACTTAATAATCAAGCATATATATATCTCTGTACATAGATATTTTCATGTTTCTGAGGCATTTTGGGTTTCTTTTCATCTCTTGGAAAGCAAAGACTTTCTGACCATGAACTGTCTGACTTGAACAATATTATTCCTGACACTGCTGGATGTGACATGATCAATTATCAGTGTTATCACTGAAGAAAACTATTACCCATCTGTACCATTAGTCTTCTCTCTCTTCCGATGATGAAAACATCGAATCGACATCAAGGGATCCTACTGAACGCTGCATCAATGGTCCTACCAAATTCGATTCGAAATAACGGTATGATAATTTGAAGGACTCATCGCAGAGCAAAAGAGCTTGAAGACAAGACAAGAGAGGCGAATGAAGTTTAATTTTGAACACACCTTCCCTCAGTTCATCTTTCTTCAGACCCAATCGCCGCTCAGCACCGTTAATTAGAAAATTAGCCAAGGCGTGAAATTTTCTTATTACGATATAATGAAAGCAACTCTCTCTAAATAAATGTGGCCAGAGGCAGCTGATGATGTTCATTTTCGATTTTGTCTCATTGCCAGACACCTGCAAAATCAGCAGAAGGATCAACATGATTATATATTATGAGTGAGTGAAAGGTCTGTATCTCTACTTGTTCTGTTCAAATGAAGATTTCATTGCCAGTTATCAAACATATAACTTCTTAACTCTGTCCATGACTGTTGTATAAGACATTCATGATAGTATATTATGCAATGAGCACAAAATGGCCATTTTGTTGCGACTTGCATACTGTACTGTTTCTATGACAACATATTGTTCACGTTTAATACATGTATCCACTGCAAGAACTTTTGAAAGAATTGAACTGATATTCCATCTCTCCGAATTCGCCGCTAATGGGCTTTCTATCAGATTCAATGAAATCACCGATTTCATTGGCTGCGAAGATCTTTGACTTTCTGGGTTTGTTAGTTTCCAAAGTGAGTCATCAGAACGTTCTCGGAAAACGATTTTGTCTTCTGATTTACCTCTCATTCACATTCAATGAAATCACCGATTTCATTGGCTGTGAAGATCTTTGACTTTCTGGGTTTGTTAGTTTCCAAAATGAGCCATCAGAACGTTCTCGGAAAACGATTTTGTCTCCTGATTTACCTCTCATTCACATTCAATGAAATCACCGATTTCATTGGCTGTGAAGATCTTTGACTTTCTGGGTTTGTTAGTCACCAAAATGAGCCATCAGAACGTTCTCGGAAACTCTTCGACGTTTCCGGTAATGAATTCAGTGTTATTACCTTCGCTGCTTCTATTATCTTTGGAGGTGTCAAATCTAAGTGAATATCACTAACAGTTTCCATTTCAATCAATAGTTATTTTAGAAAACAACTATGAAATTACTCGTCACCAACTGAAACTTTGATAGAACGATCTGCTGACATTCCATCAATTTGTCGCAAGACGTCATAATTTGACAAGCTGTAGTCAGAGTGAACCTAGACCTAACACGAAATATTCCATTTCGCATTTGTTGCTCAGCAAGTTGCCTAGCAACCGATGCAAAAATGAAATTCCGTACAAAATGTGCTTGTTTATGATTGAACTTACGGTTATGAAATGAACATTCATCAAGGTTGTCGTAGAGAAAGTACATATTAGAGATACGAACAGAGCGAAGAGTACATGTCTTGCAGCTCTCGAAAGGGTTCACTTGTAGAAAGAAATAGCAAAAATGAAATGCTGTAAGATTGAGGAAATTCCTCCTGTATGCATGAGAGTATGACTTTTTGCAAGAAACAACATGGGCGAACGCAATTTTTCAAGGATCGATGAATCGGCGGAAAAATCATAGTGTATCGTGAAATTAGGTGATTTCTTTCGAAAAGTTCCTCCAGTGGCGTACACGAATTTTTTCGGAGGTGAAACGGTGAATTTCTAACTCTGACAGGTGCGTTAAGAAGGTTTCATAGGGTCGATAATTCTTTTTCGAGAATAGTCTCAAATAGTTATATGAAAATCCGCTATTTGGATTCAATGTTACTAATATGTAAGAATGAAAAATGGCGACTATTCCACGAAGTATTATTTGAGAGTCATCGTAGAGGAAGTATCGTATTCTACTTGCATATCATCGCTATAAATCACTTGGATGATTCACAACACTCGTCTACGGCTCCTGATGTGAACCTCATCTGCGTGAATAATTGCCACCATAAAATGCTCGTTGAATGATATACTTTCACGCAGCTAGTTACTTAAAGTACGATCTTCAAAAACTACATACAGTTTCGCGAAGTAGTGTCGAATTAGATAACGAATGTGGAGAAACATTATTTAAAATCACTTTCCCATCCAACCGGAAAGTATCAAGGCTTCAAACTTCTTTGTCTATCGAGAAATATCGAAAGTTATGAAAGGTTCAATATCAAGAGACGAACATTCATATAGTATGTAGTCGAAACATTCATTTCCCGAGTCTGCCGCATCTATGAAAATGTCGTTCATGAAACGAAGGTTCAGAAGTTGCGAAGCTACATTTCATCGTTCCATACCATACTTTTTTCATTTTATTCCACTTTGCTGTTTATCGTGCCGATGCCGTGTTGCTGAGATGCTAATTGAAAGAGATTTCACAAATGATATACCTACATATCGTTCGAGAAGTTTCCTTTGTCAACGCCTCTTTCAACAAAGAAATTATATTCGGCTTGGGTCATTTCACATTCAGTGAAAATAGAAAAATGTATGCTCTTGAATAATGATGTGAATCATGAAATGTTATGACATGAATTCCACGAACTTTCACATGTGGATAATTTCCATATGATGATGTGGGTGATGTAAGTATTATATTATATATATATCATATATTATTCATCATATCATTATTCATCAATCAGTTACAAAAACTATCGAATTGATAACGAACAGAAAATTCGAGATGCTTCCGAAGGTTATCTCCTCGATATTATATCCATTCAAGGTCATTGTGGTGAAATATAATATGGAATACTTTCTATTTATCCTTCAAGGTATCAATAAATCGGAGTAATAGCATCACGATTCATCAATGAAAATTCGCGAATATTCCAATATGAGACGATTGAGAAAAATATTTTGTTGAAATGTAATTCTTTTCCGGAATACTAGTACTCAACGTTTTGGAAAATCATTGGTATCTATATTTTTTTCAATACTGTGTTCTTATCGCGGAAAAAGGAAAATCAGTTCATCCACCTCTGATAGTGGCGAACGACTTTCGCTTCCAATGTCATGCCATGTTCAATCGTCTGATTTTAAGTAGAAAAATCTGAGGTGTTTTGAGTCCCATTCTTGATGGAACACCTTGTGTACCGGAACCTGGAATGTGATACGAAACAATTGTGGGTCTGTTATCCCAAAAAGAAATCATGCAGTTGAATTCTGTAGAATAGATAGAGCGTATGTATACTTGTTTGAAATATTCAACAATTTTGATTGGAGAATCCGCGGTTGTTTCATGTCTAATTCCTGATACAAAACAAACATGGGTTTGTCGATCCAAAGAGAATTCATAAATATGAGTAGAGGAGATGTATAATTGTATGAAATGATGATAGTAAATGCGAATAATTCTCCGGAAGTATCGAAAGACTCCGAGGTTGGTAGTGTTATAGAGCTGAGATCCTATGGGAACTTTATATCGTATCTTATCGTACTTATTATCGTACTTTATAAATTCGAATCATATGAATTTTTGAGAATGTATGCATCCTTCACACAAGTTTCGTCACATGAGCAGTTGGTCAATTTATCGTCAATCGAACAAAAAATTCAACACGGCAAACTCTTTTAAACCAATTTTTTCCCACCACAAATTCAGTACAATCATATTGTACATTTCCATATTGTCCATTCTGTTTTTTCGAATCACCTCAGGCTCATTGAACAGGATCATCATAAAATAGCTTTTTCCTAAAAGGATTTTTATACTTTCAGCAAACTCGTTGGAACCTTCAATACACAATAGCTGCAAGCTTTGTTTGCTTTTCGACGAAAGTCCTTTTCCAAATATACTCCATGTATGTGAAGTGTGGATCGATGATATATCAAAATAATTATTTTCGCTGCACTCGGAACTGCACGCGTCTGATTGATAGTCGGCTTTAAAAATCATAGCCATAATATCATTGGCAAACATGAGGCACTCTATATTAACGGGGTCGGTTATATCGAATTATAAGGTATAGAATACTTAATTCATTCACCAGTGAGAATCAGTTATGATTATACACACGTAGTTTGATGTGATCGAAGCAATTTGATACTGTTTCATAGTGCCACCAGATTGATATAGTATTATGACAAGAATATCCTCAACTATTGATCATTCGAATTCAGGCGTGTCAAGCGTCAGATGTTAATTTCATAACGAGGTATGAAAACATCGTTCTGCGTTCTCGAGATGCGTAGGAAATAATAATTGTTCGCTCCATGCTTTGGTTCTCACACTGATAATGACTCGGAAGTGGAAGTAACTTCGATTTTTTCCATGAGTTCCATAGCTTTGAACAATAATGAGGGGAAGATTAGAAGGTAATGCCAAATGGTAAGAAAGCACAGTCACATCCTTCCATTTTCTAAATGGCAACTTCACATACCGCACATTTGCGACACGACTGTCAGCCTACAGAAAACTCGTTCAACTCAACGAATTATTGTAACTATCTCAACCTGACAATATGAATCTCAACATCCTGATGAAAGAGAGCAGCAAGTTTGTGGAGTTACAAGGTTAGAGGTTAGGGTCTACAAATTTTTTTGACTACAATGAATATAATCGTAGACCATCATATGAAATTCAACCAAATGATGCCAGACTTTGAGTTGTGGTTGGAAATGACAAATGTTTCCATGAAAACCAAAATATTTCCATTGGCAAATCTGAGAAAAGATCATTCGTGTTCGACCAGTCATTGTTCTTATGCTGTTCATGCTGGCAATGAATAGTAAATAATTATCAAAAATAGGTATATGAATACTCTATTATATTGAATATTGAAAAAACGTTCCACAGTTCCACATGGAATCGGATGTCTGTAGAATTATCAGAGAAATCAGTCTTCTCTAAAGAACTTGTTGCTGTTGGTCAGTGTCAGCGGTACATGTACGACAGTACATGTATAGCATATAATCATTTTCACAGGTCGAAGAAGGTCCAGAAAAGCTGAGGCATTCCATCCTGGTGATAGCTGTTCTACCAAAATCAACACATGCCAACTAGTGGAAAACTAGTGAAGTTTGATGTAACAAAAGTCGAGTACCACTATTCTTATGAAGTCCTTCATATCCATTGTCGATATCACTATCAAAAGCGATCTTTCATAGAACGACAGTGTTCATTGAGAAAATTGGTCTACAAGAGCTTGACTTTCTGAAATGTAAAAAAAGAGACTTTACATCCCAGCTGCTTCTGAGGGATCTACGAAGCGCAAATTTGACCGGTCCTGGAAGAGGTTCGCTACCAAAGATGCCCTGGACCTCTCAGATTCCGTACAGAAAATATCAATTCGCCTATTCGGTGATCCTCACTCACGAATCATTTGAATTTCTCACTACATCATAGATTTCAATTTCCTCAGATATTGCCGTGGTCGGTGCTCATCGGAAATCTCGTCGATTTTTCCTCCACGATCGAATGCAGATAGACAAACTAGACGAACTCAGGCTGGTCACCTCTACATTGTCGGGCTCAAGTCATATCGAACTTCGCTCTACTAAGCATCATTCATTCATACAACGATAATGTCTCTTCAAATGCTTACGACCTCCAAACTCCCAATATCCAGATACCTTCCTTATCTCCCAACGATCCACCGTTGACACACAATGTTCGATGAAAATCATAGATATTCTTTCCGTATTGTCAGAAAGGAAAATCGTAATCGCAGTACAACGTGATTACTATATAATATATATATATATTACTATATAACTATATAGTATATACTAAACTAACTAATGAAGTCTATCAATGTGGAAGCAATGATGAGTTCTTGGATGGAAGCGACAAAACCATTGGATGAGATTAGATCTATTGGGCTCACTTGCTATATTAACCTGTTCACTGGGACCTTCTGAGATCTATTGTGTCTAGCCTGGAATCGTTTAAGAGATATTTATCTAGCCCCTGCTGAGAGACTTAATAGGCTAATTAACATGCCTCTCTTGCATCTGAGAGCTCTTGGTTTTTGTACTCTTATCGTGAGGAACCTAAATTTCGGCAAACCTTCATAGTTGGGAGAAATGTTTACTGCTGGGTTTCTCCTTTTCTTGACAGGAACTGTACAGCTGTCAGAGTAGCAGTCTATCGTACTCATGCATATGTTTCCTTCAACTTTCATTCTTCTCGGAGTTGAAGATTTATTGATCCATCCTGTGGCATTACCTACAAGTTTTTCATCCATCCTGTCTCAGTTCATTCATCCGATATTTCGTCCCAGATTCATGAGATATGTGATCATCAATACTTCACCCGTTCTTATTTCTTTCAATAAATAATAAAAGATAAGTAGGGATTTTGATGTCTGTTGAATATATTCGTCTTCTCATTTCTAACTTCTGATTTTTTCTCCAAGGTATCTGAAGGTTTGATTCCAATCGCAGTGATATTTCAATATATTTCCACTAAAAATATTCATTCATTCAAGTATTCATTATAATTGAATGAAAATGGGTATACCATGAATATACATTGAAGCGTTGTCGACCGAAATTGATACAAGTACTTGACGTAAGTGACTTCTTTCATATTCGTCCAGGGGCGGAGATGCTGGGAATTAATTCACTTTTCTTGTCCTATTATCTACGCCACTGAATAATCCTTGAATGAACACATTTTTCGAATTCCCTGTTCACTGTGTGGGTAGTGTTTCTATGGAGAAATGTATTTCCAGTATTCCTTTGTAGATGCATATTTGTTTTTGTCAAATATCCCAATTGGTTATTCAGATCGGGTCGTTGTGAATTGAATTATTTTCATATTCGTAGGTATGACGTTCGATTGGTTCAGTACCTTCTGCAGATATGTCTAATGTCAATCAACATACATAATTGAGAATTGAATACTTACATACACATACATCATCATGCTAACAATTCACATTCCGATATCAGAATACTCATTTTCCTCACTTCGGCAGCAAACTATCATCCGTAGGTTGATTCTTTGATCTAGTTATTCTGCATCTGAATAATTCGCTCCCACAATTATCATCAATCAGAAGTCATTTGGCAGTCAACCACCTTTCCACAAATGAATTAATATCGCGATAAATCCCATAAAGCGAGTATTATCACACCGAACTTCGATTTTCTCGTGATTCAAGTGACTACGAATATTGAATTATCTGCATTGTGGTTAAGCAAACATGTCAACGAACAGGTAATAAAAATGATCTATTCGATTGGAACATTTCGGAAGCTATATTGAACCTCCATATCGCATGTTTCACTACTTTTCTCAGTTGATGACACGGAATCCATTATATTTTCTGTGAGTTTGCCAGGAATTACTCAATTCAGAAACTGAATGCACTGCGGAAATGAAGATTCCTCATTTTCGAGATATTTCATAACGTGGGTTAATAGAAATTAGCGATCATCAGTGGAATATTGTTTGTAACAACTCCACAGTATCAGAGTGGTATGATTCATCGATAAGAATGATGGTCTGATCCCGAGTCTTCAAAATGGAAACTCATTCAGGTCCACTGTCAATCGTAACGTAGAATATTACTCCTCATTGCAGAGCTTTTATCTAGGATATATCTTCATTTGATTTTATCAACTACAATAAGGCGGCCAGGTGGTCGAGATGGTCAAGCGTCATAATAATAATAATAATAATAATAATAATAATAATAATAATAATAATAATGTTTATTGACATAAATAAAAAAATGTTTACACTCAGGTGAAATGCAATAAACATGGTTGAGTCACAGAAGTGTATAACAACTATGAGTTGTTATACTACTTGTGCGTGACTATATATGCTACTACACATTGAAATATTATTACAGAAAGAAATTATGAAGGTTTTTGTTAGTTGAGGAATAACATAACATAATATATAAATTAACAAAATGAATATATGTAAATGAACGAATAATATAGATTACAGTTAAAAATAGGAATGACACTATCAATGATTATTGAATTGAATTGAAAATATATATAATAAATGTAATAAAATCTCAAAAACGAAAGTGAAATTATATGAAATAATCCAACAATAAATGTAGAATTTCAGTTCAAAAAACTGAGCTAAAATCATATAAAATAATCCAACAATTATGTCAGTTAAAAATGGATATATTCATTAAAATACATTCACCATGTTAAAATTGTGTTAATATACCTACATTCACTGAGTTTTTGTGGAAAAAAATGATAAAGACCAAACTAGCAAAATTGATGAGTAACTGAGACTTATGCATCATGACGAGACAAATATATATACATACATATATACACACATACATATACATACATGTATACATACATACATATACACACATACATATACATACATATATTGTTACCAATGGTATAAATTATGTTTCAATCATTAATACATTTTTTGATTAACAAGTTCATGAAAAGGTGATCTCCCATTTTCCACAATCCACATTTTCACCTTTTTTTGAATTTGGACATGTTATAGTAATTCTTCAGGTAATCCGGTACCATATTATATAACCTAGGTCCTAGGTATGTTGCATTCCGCTTACTAATGGTTTTGTTACAGCACGGTATTACGCTTTTATTTTTATTTCTTGTGTTATGACTGTAGTTTGGATGTTCTAAGATGATATTTCCTTTTTTGACATTTTTCAAAACATTCCAACATAAGAGTTGTCTGATATCGAGAAAACTGGATTCTTTGAACAAGTTATCACTTGGGTAAGTGTGAACCTTATGATAAATAATTTTTATTATATATTTTTGTTAGACATTCAATTTTTCCAAATAATTATCACTTACTCCACCCCATCCCACTATACCGTATTGTAATTGCGATTCAACTAATGCAAAATATAATATTCTCAAATTTGGGGTATCCAGAAAATCTCTCATATATTTGAATTTGTATAGCATTCCCCTCAATTTTTTTACTATATTGTCAATTTGCAGGTTCCATCTCAAATGCCGGTCTATTTGGATGCCGAGATATTTCATCGACTTTCCTTCTGGTATTTCATAACTTTCTCCTATTTTTATAGGTCCCATATTTGGTAGTCCATTTGTGTAGGAACAGAAAGGCAAGTATTTAGTTTTTGTAAAATTCAGTGTTAATTTATTACCTCTAAACCATTTTTCTATTTTCAGAAAATCAGTTTCTACAAGATCCTTCAGTTCCGGCCATGTATTGGATTTATACAGTATGGCTGTATCGTCTGCAAAGCTCAGAATATTTCCTTGTGTTTTCATGTCGAGTAGGCCGTTAATAGAGATAGTAAATAATAATGGTCCCAGTACAGTACCTTGTGGGACTCCATAGGAAACATTCTCGTATTGGCTGGTTTCACCATTGATGCTCACCCTCTGTTTTCTATCAGTCAGATAACTTTTAAGAATCCTATGAATATTTCCTCTTAGTCCATATGAGGATATTTTTTTCAATAATGTATTGTGGCAAACAGTGTCGAATGCTTTCGAAAGATCAACGAATATGCACAAGGTAGCCTTTTTCTTATCCAGTGCTTCATAAATATTGGATGATAAAGCGAGTATTGCATCTTCCGTCGATTTTCCTTCTCTGAATCCATATTGTTTATCCGAGAGAACTTGATGTTTGTTCAGAAAAGACAATATTCTTTTTTTCAATATCTTTTCTACGATTTTAGATATGTTAGAGATAAGTGATAGTGGCCTGTAATTCACCATTTCATATTTATCTCCATTTATATACAGTGGTTTGATTAGTCCTGTTTTCAGGATTTTCGGAAAGTACCCTGTATCCAAACACCGATTCATTTAATGGGTCAGTAGGCCTTTGATTTCATTTACTATTTCTTTAAGAGTTTCAGATCGAATATCGTCATCACCCGGAGATTTTTTTGGTTTTAGTTGCAGTATTATCTCTTTGACTTCATTTTCATCAGTTGGGAATACGTACATGGTGCTGTCTACTATGTTTTCAGAATAATCAAAATCTGAAGGTTCCGTTATTTTTGTTGCAAGATTTTCGCCTAATTTGCTATAATATTCATTGAATCTGTTGCAAATTTCTAATTGATCATGTATAATTACGTCATTGTTATGTTTTATTCCTTTTATTTTTGTAATGTCTCCGGATTTGTTGCAGATTTCATTGACAGTTTTCCAGAGGCCTTTTGTACTGTTTTTATTTTTTTCTATTATTTGATTGGCATATATTTTCTTAGCTGCTAGTATCATCTTATTCAGGTGATTTTTAAGATGTTTGTATTCTTCCCAAAGCTCTTTATTATCTGGATCTGTTCTCACTTTTTTATATAAATCATTTTTTCCATCAACAATTGCTATTATTTCAGGTGTTATCCATCTGGTTCTCGGGCGATTTTCTTTATTTACAGTCACAGTGGCAGTATTTTTTTCAATGTAGAATTGTAATATTTCAATAAATGCACCGGCTATTGATTGTATATATCGACTCATAGTTCATTCCCCAATTCCTGCCTGAGTTTATTATAATTGATAAATTTTCTGTTTTTTTTTTTCGATTTGATTGGACTTTTGTTTCACCAGATTGGATGTCAAAGCAATGGGAAAATGATCTGTTATTCCATTTTGTATAATATAGGATTGGAAATCAACACTTTTTTTAGATTTTATGAAATAATGGTCTATACAAGATCCACTACTAGGTCGTGTAACATCGTTTATATAAGATGTAAATCCATGTGGATTCATTATATTTTTATATTCTTCTTCATAGTCGTATTCCGATAATGAATCTATATTTATATCACCTGTGATTATTTGTATGTCACTGCTTTTCATTGTTTCTAAATATCTGATGATTTCTGTATTGAATTGTATGGGAGAAGTGCTTGGAGATCTGTACACGGAAGTAATTATGATATCACATACCTCATTTTTTATATGTATTTGTAAAGCTTTGATTCCTCCAATATTTTGAATATTATAGGAATAATCGAGTGTATCTTCGATGAATACCACAACTCCGTCAGTTTTATTTAAAGAGCCCTCATTATATAAAGTTTGGTAACCCTCCATATGGATGAGTTCAATATCATTCACTATATATGTTTCCGTTAATATAATAAGATCCAGTTTCTCAGGAATTTTACTCAATTATATGGACAATTCATCCATATTTTTCATGATACTACGAATGTTCAGTTGGAATATTTTAAAATCATCATGGAGGTATTCAGTGAATTCAATAATATTACTAATTTGTTTTGCTACTACCGAATCATTTTCATATTCTCTTATATATGGATCCATCTCATATCTTTCCCTGTATTTCTTATATTATTTATTGTCAAATGAATCAGAACAAAAACATTGTAATCAGCAACGAAAGAATTGTATACAAAATAAATAAATAAAAAATTCACAAGATGATAGCTAAGCAGACTTCTGTATGGAATTTATCAGATGTGATTAGTACGGGAGGTTTGTTACCATAATATGTGATTGGGAATTTTATATGTTTGGTGGTTCGTTGCTTTTGGATGATATCAGTTGGGTTTCATTTAATTATACGATTTCTCAATTTTTCTTTTATAATAGAAGGATCTGTACCTGCGCTATTTTTCTTCTTGGGAGTTTCCTGGGTGAGTGTATATTTTCTGTTCCTTAGTTTGGGGTTGTTTTCAGTTATATCACTTGTTTCGGGCACTGGATTCGTTTTTATTGTAATGGGTTCCTCTATGTTAGTCTCCTCAGTTATCGGAACGCTGGGTGTTTGTGGAGCACTGTTTGCCTTTATATTGTTCTTTTCTTCAATAGCCTCTAAATCTTCTACTGTGTAACCAATATCTTCAATAAATAGTCTGTTTCCTTTTATATAGCACTTCTCCGAGGAATTTTTGTATACTGACAAATATGCACGCAAGGATTTGTTTTCTCTCCTTTGTATTTCAGTCAGGTCGTTGACAATGAAAATGTTGGTCCCTCTCAATTTCGAACAATTTTTCAAGATCATTTGTTTTTTCAATTGAGATACCAGTTCAACTTTCAACGGACTATTTACTGAACGCCCCAAACAGTAAAAGTTATTTATATCAGATTCTGCGAGACTAACATTCAAAAGTTCATTTATTGTATCACACAGGAAATGCAGTGTAATTTCTTGTGGATTTCTATTCAGACCAAAAATAAGGAAATTATTTTTCCTGTTATTTCTGTCCAGATATTCAACTTTCCTATTCAGGTCACTATTTTCCTTTTCCAAGTTCTTCAGTTTGTTCTTTAGTGACCCAATTTCCAATAATACTCTGGCTTCGGTGGCTTCAATTATATTTTTGAGTCATAGTAATCATGAGGTCGTGGGTTCGATTCCTGGCTGGCCGTTGGATTCGGGTTCATTTATGTGCTTTGAAATGAATATCATAAAGTTCTACATAGAACTGTCCCAAATGCCAGACTGGTTTGGATTCCACTTGTATAAACTGTAGACCTCCGTCTCCTTCATTCGCACAAGCCCTTCGGGGCTTCTGAGGGTTGCTTCGGCAACTAAGGAGATAAGTAACCAAAACAATATGTCAGGTCTCAACGTATTTTTTGAATTCGTATTCTCATACGACAGATAAAATATATAGGAATGGTTGAAGTTGAGCGCAGAACAAAAATGAAAGTGAATCACAAATTATGAACAGCCACGAAAAAAAACTAACGATGGAGATACATCTTCAAGATTCTTGTATACCCAAGGATGTAGGTGAATCACATGAAATCTTATATTTATGCAAAGGGAATGTGGTATTTCTATGTTTGACGCATATTCACAGGATACAAATCTCTATATCAGAGAGGGATCTCTATTTCCGGGTTCAGGGATTCAAGAATTGGGGTAATCGAAATATTTTGTACCCTTCAGTCACTTCAGGTTTCAACGGAAACGAACCCATAGTAGAAATTTCGAATAAAACAACATGTGAATTATCACGTTTTTGGATTCTACAGACGATTCTGAGTACGTTGATAAATATTTCTGTGATGACATATTTGTACATTAGATTTTTCCGAAGCATTTTCATTTCTGCATCTAGAGCACGTTATAGTATTATGATGAATGACAACTTGGAATTATCATGATCCGGATATATGTGGGCGTTGAAATGAAAATAGTATACATAGCTCGATGAGAAGTGCATTTCATACACTCGTTACATTTCCTCACTCACCGCTGCACGGCTCGTGCTAAGTATCTTTACTCGTGCGAAATATGTCACTTTCCACACAAGTGTCATATAATACTATTTCCGGACTCATTGAGTCAACTACTGATAATTCGAGTACAAATAAGTTCTTGACGTTACCAAATTCAGCACTTCAACCATTCGAATCAGATTCCGTATCATCCAAAAAGCAGGAGCCCACTACTAGTTGATTCAGTTATCCTGCCAATTTCAAGCAGAATTCATCAAGAGTTCGATATGAATGATAGGAGCTCAGATCAGCTGATATGGTCGCGAATAAGCCTTCGACATTTATTGAGGCCTACCTATATATCCCCAGTTCACCAACCAGATATTGATATTTCAATCAATAATCAATATATACGTTGGAGATGCGACGATATTCGGACTTCTGTGACTGGTCTTCGTCCAAAGGGACGTCATCAACATGAAACAAATTAACTCCAAATTCATCGGGGAGACATAACTCCCTGTTTTATCCTTCGGTCGCATGTCAACTTAGAGCCCCACCCAGTCGTTTGCACCGCTCCAAGGGATTTAAACCCGACTGAAATCTAATTACGTAGCAGCTTGCTCAAATCTTGATACATCAGTCCAATTCGTTCATCATTCAACCACAAAAATATAAACTGATGAGGGATGTGGGTGGAACTACAATGTGGAATAGTTGAGTAGTTCATTTTCGGTATGAACAATCGGACCTTCGGACAATGGCTTTTCCACTATAATAGAAATATAATAGAAATAGTTCCCAATCTTTTGTTGACGATCTCTGAACTTCTAATATACAGGGTGTCCCATAAACATACCGACAAACTCTGAGGGATGGTAGAGGACATCAAATTAAACATTTTTGCTCGATAAACATAAGTCCGGAAACTCTTCGTTTTCGAGATACAGGGTGTTTAATTTTTTTTTTTTTCAATTAAAATTGGTATCTGTGGAATTTTATTGTGGAAACAATGTTTGTTCCCAACATCAAACGTAGTTGAATCAAAAAATGTAAACAAAAGTCAGTGGTGTTCAACTAAACTGAGAGTTAATTTAGTTATTTTCATTTTATTTAAGACATTTTATTGCTTTAGCACCCTCTATTTGTCAGTATGTTTTGGAGACTCTTTCCAAGATATCAAAAATTACGAATATTTTCCAATCAAATACAAAACAAAAAATGATTAAAAGTCATTAATAATGATTAATGATTAGTAAAAAAAAGTTATTGGGAGTTTTATTATTTTTTCAATATTTCAATAGGCGTATTGGTAAAATGTGAGGTATAATTTTGAAGCATTCAATTTTTTTTTTCATAGGTGTAAGAGATGGTTTTTATTTTTTTTTTCTTCAAAACGTAGATACGGAAAAATTTCAAGGGACGAAAAAGTTGCATTTACAGTTGTTCATTAAAAAAAATTATTATAATTACAAAAAATCTACTGGGCAATATTTTTTTTGTGCAAAAACTATCCGACATACCCCGTGGGCACGCCCCTGAAATTATTGGGCGAATTCTAATAGCTCCAAAAGATACCTTATAAATGTATCGATAATCTGTAAAAAATTTCATTGAATTCGACCAAATCGTTTTTACGATATTAATAAAAAATCGATTATTTAAAAAAAATTAACACCCTGTATCTCGAAAACGAAGAGTTTCCGGACTCATGTTTATTGAGCAAAAATGTTTATTTTGATGTCCTCTATCATCCCTTCGTCGGTATGTTTATGGGACACCCTGTATGTTCAGCATCAAGCATTATCGCACTACCTGTTGCTCTTCGCATGCAATACGTCGATATCCAAGTTCACAAATTTTCAACCAATTCGGAACACTTTCATTCCACTATCGCTTCGAATTCATGATTTCTCCTTTTTGTATTTATTGCCCCTTCAACCATTGATAATACATTCATAATGAATACATTATACGTATAATTCAATATAGATATAATTCAAATTTCATTTATGATATTGATGTCTGGTAAGAAGTTCATAGCTTTTTGGGCGTCACAATTTGCATTGAGGAGTTCAAGTAAAGTTGGTGGGATTCCATGTACTTGGCGTTGATGGTGATATAACGGACAGTCGAGTAAGATGTGTCTGGTTCTCAGGTTACATTGGCATGCCCAGCAGACTGGCTCCTGTGGTCTTTTGATGAGGTGGCTGTTCATACATTCTTCGAAATACAGATATATAATTCGAAAGTCTCAGTGCGTACCGAAGAAAATATCACATAATCAACTTCATGTAGGCAAATAAAACGTCTACTGCAATAAAGGGCAATAACGGTGACGTTTCGTTTTGTTCTTGTGATTTGTAGACGTAGGAATTCAACAGCAAAAGAAAATATCCTTGCTATTATTCATTCCTATCTGGAAAAATTAGAATTTATTCCACTGGTTCAGAGCAATGTTTCATCCCCGAACGTTCAGGAAATCGTTTTTGTTTATTCCGTGTGTTCACGCTGTCAGGTATCTCGCGATATTTGAATAAAAATAAAGTGATATTCCGCAGACAGTTTTCATGTTTATGTTTCTCCTAGCGTCAGCAGAGTGAAAAAGCTCATTGAAGAATTTTCTCGTATTACTTCGTCTGAAACAAAAAGATCGCAGGATAGATTTCTGGAATTACTTTGCGTGTTTTGATAGAATCGGAAGATTGGTCGATTGTTATTGAAGTGGATTCGGAGTTCGTACGATGCAGTTCTTTTCATTTCAGTTCAGTGAACAATTCCACGGAAAGAGAACAACTGATGAAATATTTTTCAACGACGAACTTGGTAATCTTCTCAATGTTTAATAAAGTAACAGTTGATAGTACAGACTAATATGAAACAAAATACAGCCAATCATGACAGTCTCAAACCATAGCAAAACTATGTTATCCTCCGGTTCAGTGTTGTTATGTATTCAGCAAATATTTATTGTTAGACGTTTGAATGATTCCTTCACTTAACTCCTTCACGTAGTTTATTGACAATACAATACAGGAATAGACCTGAAATACTGAGTTCGGCCCTGTTTACCCTCATAATATTCGCAACAACTCCTGGAATGAATTCCATCTCGTTTCATGCCAGATGCTCATTCCGTAATCGCAGACCAGAAGGTAATTCGTCGGATAGCTGTGAAGCTCAGAAATGGCAATCATGGGTCGAAAATGTCAATGATGGATATCTACCTACGATCCAGATAATTGAGTACACGATTATATCAACGCTCACTTCACTTACCGAGTATATTAATCCATCATACCATTTTCATTCTGTGTAGTACTTTCATTATAATGTATTGTATCATTGTGTTGATAATGTTTTGTTAGTGAATTGGTATAATCAATTAGTGAGAGATGAATTCGAACAAATTGATTGTATATGATAGTATATTCTAAGAATAAAAAAAAATTCAACTGAGTCGCAATAATTCATTTTGAAATGATGCGAGGAAAGAATTGATATTTCACAAGGCTATTTTTTATCTAACACTATCGAAGGCTTTATATGACGTTATCAGCAGCAGAGGGTGGTCGCTATAAACAGATATATTACATTCAATTGTGAAATTTTGAATCTTGAAAATCCAAGATCACGATTTTTTGTGAACTGTTCAATAATGTCACACTGTACATCTGAGTTATATCTCCCATTCAACAATTAGATATGTGAAATGCAGTATTCCTCCATTATCATGATTCCACATGACTGAGGCATCCTTTCACGAATATCTCCAGATGATTTGATGTCCTATTTATTACGAAAGTGGTTTCTCAACAATATCATAATGTATCCATACATGTTCTTCTGATAAGAGGCAATGGAACATGTATCGAGAGTATGGGAACGTATATGAAATTTCATCATAAAATTGGAAGGATATATACATTTCATATCGACTTTTATTATATCTCAATACCCATATGTGTACTATATAACTCTGATGAAATTGCCTACTCATCGGAATGAGCTGTAGAATGTAACAGATATACATAAAGTTATGACATATGTAATAAGAAGAAAGAATGAACGATGGAAATGGTTCTCTGCATGTTCGATATAACATTATGAGGCATTCTAATCAACCAATACTTTAGCTATTCACCGAATTTTCCTATCCTTATAGTGTGTTTCCATATTCCATATACCATTACTTGATAATACATATTTTGCATTTCTCTACATCCACGGAATGGTTCCATCGGATAGTCACCGAATAGTTCGAACTCAAGATGGTGTCCTCTTCTGCGGCGAGGCTGAGTCAAAGTCCTGAATCTCAATTCAAAGCGATTGCATATCCCTGTGGACTGTTTCTGATTAGCCCTAATCCTGACCGTAACTCTACAAATCCCTTTGGAATATACCTACGTCGGTATTCATCATGAACTGATTTTGTTGCACTATCGCACTACATGCTACGTCAGGAAACTTGTGTCAGTTAAACGAATTATCTATTGCAAAATATTCACATACACATAATACATTGTATTACGTCTTCGCTTACGAGGATAGTTGAATCTTGAAGAAGTTTTTGTGAAGCTCGTTCGCATTGAACGTAGAGTCAGTACCATCTAAATGCTCATTTTTTCGAATACGGATCTGAAATTTTTATTCTAAACTCAATCATTCTTACAGTAAAAAATGCATTTATCAGGCATGCTTTGAGTCGAATTGTCGGAAACTATACGAAAATGATACTGTTTCAGTTCAGGGATGGTAAGCTCTCCTTCAGCTCTTGTCCCATATGAAAATAAGCAGGAAGGAATAACGTTGTTGTCATGAAGTTCTGTAATGACTGAAACAGTTTATTCATAAAAAATCAGTCCTCAGGTAATGAAGCTCGAAACTTCTATCAGAATCAGACAACTTGAAATGAATTTCACTTCAAGTGATCCTCAGTTATATCGTATAAGTACTCGATCGATTGCTGTTTCCCAGATCATTTGTCACTGTCAATTCATAATATAATTCTCTTGACGTCGAAATGAATTCTTCAATCTGAACGGAAATAATGAAATGAAAAATGAGTCAAGAAATATGAGGATAGTTGAACTACTGGGTTTTTCGATTTCCTATCTCGACAACATTGTATATGAGAACTATATGTGAAAATCTCTCATTCGACCTCTAGATATTTTTTGGTCCTTCGAGCCGGATATTCAGAATATCACATTACTCCATATAGATGAATTATCGATTTCCATCAGGAAGTATTACTGGTATCGATCGAGAATGAAGTCAGTTTTTCCACTTGCGTATAAAGGCTATTACTTTCTCGAATGATTAGGAGGCTATTTCATCATGGTGCCTCCTCATTAGATATCAAGCTTTCGATCAATCCATATAATCATCTGAAAGTATCCAACAGCCGGAACATGACAGCAACGTGACTCTGGGTTATTTTCTGATGAGCCACAATTTGTCTTAATGGACAACTGAATAGATCCACCGCCCATATTGGTCACGCGAGGAACTTATTGGAAAATAAAATGGCTCAGGTACCCAAGTTTCTTATTAGACTAATGTATCATGATAGATTATCGGCGACAGGCTGTTATTTGTTTCGCCATCGAGTAGATAAAGTCAATAATCAGTAAAGACAATTGATGTTATCACTCAGGAATGAAGGGTTATTGCAGAATGACCATGGTTGAAGGAGAATAAATAATCGAAAGCCATCAAATGGACTTCTGATGAAAATGGCCAAATGAATTGCAGTCGAAACAAACATTGGTAATAAGTGACTGCGATATAGTCGGGATGTGATCGGAGTGTATCAGGTACTGTCAGTGGAAATAGTATATAATTCATCGGATCAATATCCATTCCATTTCCATAATCAGGGAGTCCATTCAATCTTTGTATTGCCTTTATGTTGCCTCTAGACTGAGGATACAGAGCAATCCACCTGAAGATGCGAATGAAAATGATTCTAGAGCAATCTGAAGTAATTCATGATAAATATTTGTATAGAAACATCAACAACATGCTCTGCTTATATCTCAAAGCATCATCGTCTCGCTCTACCAATGTTGCCAACTAAACGATAATTCCGCCCTAGTCATGTATCGAATCAAGTCATATAATTTGACCCATACAGGGTGAATCATTCCTACTGGGAAATTGTTTGGCAGATTGTTTGGACGAAATATGCCCCATCGAAATATTGCCGTGGAAAGAGATACAGGGCGTTGAAGTTGAATTCTTGATTTCGTTTTCACTGTATGTTCATCAATTGTTTTCATTCAAAATCGTCACAGAGGTACAATTTCATACAGGGAATATTATTGTATGTATTATTTCATATGATGTTACAGAGGGCGCCACGGGAATGATTCCTGATGAAGAAGCTGACTGGTATCTTTCTTTTACGGAACTTTTTAGCGATTTCGATTAGCGAATATGACATGCAGATAATTTCTCCAAGAAAATCGCAATTGAATAGGTCACAGTCTCGGAAGGGGAATTTCAAATTTTATTTCGTTCATCAGGAGTGTGTTTTGGAATGTCAGATAATTGTTGTTGGTTATTGTCATTCCTTGTGGATAGATTATTTTTGCAGTGGGATTATTGTCTACTGTTACATCATTTGAGAGTTAGTTCCAGTCCTAGTACTAGTCCCGTAGTTTCTCTCTATATGTGATCGTACTATACTATGATTAATGAACATTACATCTGAAAGAGTTGAGAAAGTAAGTGAGGAAATGATATGAGAATTGAGTAAGAAGAGAGAGAAAAAGAGAAGAGATTTTCAGACTGAGAAGTCTATAAATCTGTCAGTGAATGGTTTCATGTATAAGTAACATCATACTACAATCTACAATACCTTTTCTCAGATCTCAGATAACTGGGGAACAGATAATATAATAATAATTCAACATGTCAGTGCGAAAACACTCGGAAGTTGAAGTTGACAGTCCACAAAACGGAAACTGGACATATTCACACCAAAGCAATCCATATTCTCGATTAACTGACCATGGTGAAGACTTCCATGTCCTAGTCTTGGGTCAATCATTTGCGCGATGGATATTGTATACGCTTTGGGATTATAGTAGCAAAAATACGAAACATTATATTATACTGGGAATATGAAAACAAAAAGGCATTCTTGGTATGCAGTTGAACTCGAGTGTACAGTTTGAAGCCTATTCAATGTCAGAAATCATTCAAATTCGGAGGGAGGGTGCATGGCATCGAAGGAAAACGTCGCAATGATATGTGAAATATCTAACTCAACTCGCAATCTATGATATGTATGATACATGAGAACTCCAGTGACTCATGCCATTAGTCTGCTTTCCCTTAAGTTTCGGACATCCATACACTTTTCATGAACTCTCAATGATTCATTCTCAACCTTCGATTGGTATCTATCCGACATCAGCCAAGACAAATAATGGTAGGAACGGAGGAAGCGGCCGCTATCAAATAGACTCGCTGGGGGTTCTACAAATCTTGGTTCGTAGCAGTCCTGCACATCCTGTATTTGGACAAGGGCTGTGTTTACCGATAGTATATTTGCCCAACACACGGAAGCACCGACGTGTTGTACATATCTGACGCGTTCGAACATAAATTGTTTCGAGAATAAATTAGCTTCTCGTGATTCGCCAAGCAGTTAGTTGTGAAAGAACGCATTCCGAATAAAATTACTATCAATTCCGGAGAAATGTTGACCGGGACCGTTAACAATGGAAGAGGGAGGTAATGAAGGTGGAATTCCGAGTTATGAGAATTGTTCCGGAACATTTGTTTGCGAACTAATTTTCAGAAGTCCATGAGCGGGAAGTTCAGAATGTAGGCCAGACTGAACTAGCTTTTCTTATTCCGAGTGGAAATGCTGGGTATTTATCATTCACCATAATAGGTGTCTAGATATCAGCACACAGTATTCCACCGGCAACCAGAGACCGGAGAAGAATATCGTACTTGAATTCGAAACGAATTTGTTCTTTCCTACAGTATTCCGCTTATGATATTGTGATGTTCGATGTTATATTATTATATGAATAATTACTCGGAGTTATTACTTTTCACTTGGTTATAATTCTGATGATACATAACACATTGACAATGATATTTTACAGTATTATCAGTACCGAAACAGCCTCGCGTGAACACCGTATCAACGACCATGCTTGTACTGCCACAACGTTGCCATGCTCAACATTAAGTACCTACTTGAGCAAATAGTAAATACATTACACGCCCCTTCTAAAGAAATTAAAACTCTTTCTTATGTGAATGAACAATGTCAAAATAAAAATTATAATGTATAGACATGAACAAAGTCGAAATCAAAATTCTAATCTATTAATAGGTTTGACTATTCTTCCACTTCTTGTTTGATAATGTGATTGAATGTTTTCCTTTGCCGGAGTATCTGTTGCTGCTCTACAGCTTGGGAAAGCCAGTAGTTCTGCTGAGGTTTCTGCTTTAGGCTCGAGTTCAGGCTGAAGATTTCCAGACTGGGTTGGGATCTCTTCGGTTGGGACCTCATCTCCTGAAGACGAGCTGTCGGAAAGCTGGATTTTAGCTTTCCTTAAGGATTGTCTATTTCTGCGATATATTACGTCATTAACTCTGACGTTGTAATCGTTAGGTCCTGATTTTCCTGCAACTGTACCTGGCCTCCATTCCCGAGTTTTGTCTCTTACAAAAACTTGTTGATTAGGTTGTATTTCTGGAAGAACTTTTGTCGACCTGTCATAATACATTTTCTGTTTCTTCTGGCGAGCTTCTAATGTTTTCCTTACTTTCTTTACTGGGAAGTCTGGTTCTAAGAATTCAAAACTAACAGGTAATATTGTGCGAATTCTTCTTCCCATCAACAGTTGAGAAGGAGCTGGTAAGTCTTGTTTAGGGGTTGCATTGTAGTTAAGAATTGCGAGGAATGGGTCTTGGTTATCTCTGAAGGCTTTAGTTAACAGCGCTTTCACAATCTGGATATGACGTTCAACCATTCCATTAGAACGCGAATAAAGTGGACTTGATGTTGATAGCTTTATATCATAATTCCTAGCAAATTCGTGAAATTCATGAGCATTAAAGGGAGGGCCATTATCAGAAAATATTTCTAATGGGAGTCCATGTATGGCAAAAATATTTTTCAGTGTTGAAATCACGCTATGGGCTGTCTTACTATAGATTTTGTTAACAATCACAAATTTGCTGTAGTAGTCCACAATAACAATGAAATTCTCGCGTCCAAGAGATTTGAAGTCTATGCCAATTTTTTGCCACGGCACCACAGGAATTTCATGAGGCGACAACGGTTCTCGTTGGTTATTTGCGGAATAAGTTTGACAAATTGCACAGCTCAGGACTAGTTTTTCAAGGTCGGCATTCATTCCAGGATAATAAATTGCTTCCTGGGCCCTTTTCTTACAGGATGTGAGCCCTTGGTGTGACTGGTGTATAACAGCCAATAGTTCATTTTGTAAAATTTTAGGAACCATTATTCGTTTTTTAAAAAATAATATTTCTTTGTGTACATGAATATCGTTTCTTATCTCCCAGAATCTTTTGATATCACTAGGAACATCAGCTTTGTGTTGAGGCCAACCAGTGAGGACATAATGTTTTACTTTTTGTAAGATGGGGTCATCTCTTGTCGCACTTTGCAATCTGCTCTCATTTTCCTCAGAAGTTGCAATTACTGAATAGACCCTGAGATTGTTGTCTAAATAACTAGTATCTATCGTTTCGGATGTTGGATCTCGACTAAGGGTATCCGGAATTTGTAGCTGCTTACCAGGAACGTATTGCAACTGGAACTGGTATCTCAAAAGTCGAATGGCCAATCTTTGTATCCTTGGGGATAACTCATCAAGTGGTTTCTTCAAGATTCCCAAAAGTGGTCGATGGTCTGACTCTATTTTGAAAATTTTTCCATAAAGATAATAATGGAACCTCTCACAGCCAAAAACTAAAGCAAGTAACTCTTTATCGATGTGGTTATATCTTTGCTGGGTTGGTGTGAGAGACACTGAAGCAAATTCAATTGGTTTGCCATCTTGAATTATAACTGCACCAAGACCGAATGGACTTGCGTCAACAGACAGTGTAGTCTCTTTAGCGGGATCAAAATAGGACAGAGTTGTGGCAGACGATACCAACTTCTTTAACCTAGTGAAGCATTTTTCTTCCACATCAGTCCACTGCCACTCATATTTTTCACTAAGAAATTTTCTCAGCTGGGTGGTTTCTTGTGATAAGTTCGGAATGAACTTTGCTAGGTAAACTATCATTCCGAGGAAACGTTGTAGTTCTTTTTTATTTTTAGGTGCTTTCATATCGCAAATTGCTTTAGTTTTTTTAATGTCCGGAGCTATGCCCATGTCACTGATTTCGTGTCCTATGAACTTTATTTTATTCACAAAGAATTTAGATTTTTCCATATTTAGTGTCAATCCACTATTTTTAATTTGTTGTAACACAACTTTCAGATTTTTGTTGTGTTCCTCTTTCGTGCGACCAAAAACTAGAACGTCATCGAAATAAGCTATGACACCTGGGATACCAGTTAAGGTGTCATGCATAAATTTTTGAAAAATTTCTGGCGCGGATGATATTCCGTAAGGCAGCCTCAAATAACGAAATCTTCCAAAACACGTGGAAATAGTGCACATACGAGAGCTTTCTTGTGACAACGGAATTTGCAAAAATGCCGATGACGCATCTAATAGACTAAAGAATTTGGATCCGGCAAGCTGTGAAAATAAGATATCTTGCGTCGGTATCTGAAATCGTTCACGCTTGATGTATTTATTCAAATTTCGTGGATCCATGCAGATTCGTATGTCGCCATTGGGTTTGGGGACGACAACAATTGGGTGGACCCAATCGGTTGGTTCGGATACGGGTTGAATGATGCCATCGCTAACCATTTGGTTGAGCTTTTCTTTCACCTTATCCTTCAAGGCAAAGGGAATTTTCCGGGGAGCACTAATCGAAGGTAACGCGTTTTCTTCTAGAGTAATTTTATATTGTCTTTTCACTTTACCAATTCCATCAAAAACAGATTTATAAGTGTTTAGAATGTTCCCAATGTCAAAACCGAGTTCACTTGAGATGGAGTGTATGTTTTTTTCGATTATTTTCAGTTCATACACAGCGTCAAGTCCTAAAATAGAACACTGTTTTTTAGAATTTAAAACGTGAAACAAAAGTTCAATGTTCTTCACTTTAGCTGAACTACACGGTATGCCGATTTGTCCAAGAACTTCAATTTTATGGCCAGAGTAAGATGACAACACTGACGACACTGGAGAAAGTTTATTTAGGGGTATGTTCAGAGTTTCAAAATCGCGCATATTCAGTATATTGACCTGACTGCCCGTGTCAATTTTCAACGTTATTCGGGAACCGAAAATTTCTAGTTCTTCCAACCACTCTATTGCATTAATGTCCGAGGTGATTACAGTCCACACAATATTGTTGGCAGAGTTAAATGAAGTGCCGGCAGAACTGTATTCCTCGGGGAACTCCTCGTTTTGAATGGCATCGTCACTCGAATCATCAGACGAGTTGAGGACACCATGCACATTTTTAATATTACAAAGTTTACGGTAGTGCCCCCTTCTGTTACAAGAGCTACATATTCTGTTGAAAGCAGGACACTTACCCCTTTGATGCCTATTTCCACAGCATGTACATTTTTTTTCGGCCAATCCCTTACCTCGTTCCAGGTACCTATCTCTTGAGTTACCTGCATCACCTCTGGATTCACTTTGGTCACCATAACTAGGGTTTTTTTTCCCGAAACGAAGTCTATTTATTTCACTCACTAACACAGAGTCTTTAGCGATCTCTTTTTGAGTGGCCATACTCGTTTCCATAGATCTGCAAATGTTTATTGCTTCACACAATCCTAAATCTGGATTTTGTAAAAGTTTTTCTTGTATACGAGCATCCCGTATACCGATTACAATTCGGTCGCGAATCAGTACATCTTTTTCTTTGAATTCGCACGAACTAGCTAACTGTCTTAACGACGTAACGAACTGATCAAATGTCTCACCGGGTAACTGATCTCTTTTAAAAAATTTAAAATGTTCGTAAACCAAGTTTTTTATCGGATCACAATATTCGTCGAATTTCTTCAGAACGACTGCTAACTTATTTCTGTCTTCATTCGTAACATACTCGAAGGTATTATAAATTTGAATCCCTTCATCTCCCAGGATATTTAGAAGAATTGCAATTTGAACATCCTCCGGCTTTTCCGTTTTCCCGGCTGCTTTGAGGAACAATTCGAACTTTTGTCGCCACAACCTCCAGTTACTTGCAACGTTTCCTTTAAAACGAAATTCGTCTGGAGCTTTCCCTTGTTCTGCCATCGTAGCTTCACTTTTTATTTGGTACCGGAATGTACACCAAGTCAATTTCAGTAGACTATTTCCGATCAAACGAATGATATTCTTCAGTACGCTGTAGGTACACGATGTACGCCTATCACCTGTTTCTTCTGCGTCCGAATCGTAAACAATCAGCCGATTTCTGGCGCAAAAAACACATAACCTAAGCGCGTTCTTCAACCGCTGCCACCATGTGATGTTCGATGTTATATTATTATATGAATAATTACTCGGAGTTATTACTTTTCACTTGGTTATAATTCTGATGATACATAACACATTGACAATGATATTTTACAGTATTATCAGTACCGAAACAGCCTCGCGTGAACACCGTATCAACGACCATGCTTGTACTGCCACAACGTTGCCATGCTCAACATTAAGTACCTACTTGAGCAAATAGTAAATACATTACAATATGACATATGACTATTGTATGATTCGCTGTATGATCACTTTATACCACCAACTGTTTGTAGTTATTCTGCTCCACTACGGTAGTTTTCATAACTATTGTCGGTGATTTTCCCTATGGGGGAGTTTGCATGTATCGATAGTCTAGATATTTCACAACTTCTACAGGGAAATCTCTCTTCGTGGATTCTGTGAAAAAAATCTTCTTCACCATTCGAAAACCGTGCATGGTATTCCTGTGGGGAAAGCATTCTGTTGGAATCAAATTATCAAATGGGGGATCTAGGAATTCGATGAAATACATGGTCAAATACAAAATGGAAATATACCCAAAGAACAACAACAATATAGAAATTCTACAGGAATCTGTCAATTCATGAATTTCCATAACGGATATACGGAATATGGCGTAAGCGTTTTGAACAAAACGGAACACCATTAGTGTATGCTACTTATGACAGTTCAGTTATGACGGAGGTTGAAATAAATCGCCTTCATAAACATTTCATCAGTTGCCGCCAAAGAGGACCAAACATGATATCAAATTCAGGTAGTAAATATGATGTCGACGATGAATTCGAGTCTCCCTCGGGACCAACACCTCACCTCACCTCCGTGAACCAGAATTCAAATAATTTCGAAACTAATTAGTCTTCAGTTAATGTTGACTCAATTATGTTTCGAGCGAACGTGAATGTAGAATCAACCATTGATTATAAATGACACGTGGGAACGCCAACAGATGCAGATCGTCAAGAAGAATAATTGATTCTAGATGGGAAGTGAATAATCGATTTTAAATTGAGCGTAGCTGAATATCTAATAGAATGGTTGTCTGACAGATATATTCCTTTCGACGAAGTCGAAACAAGCAATATTTTGTCCTGATTAGGACCCACCTACTCAGTGGAGGTTGCAGGGAAGTTGTAGGCAGTTACCAATGTAGAAATGCGACTTCACTATGTTGACATAGAAAATCATACTTCGCCAATGAGTTGCCACGGTATCAATTTATGTTCTATTCAGTGACCGTACATAACAAACTTGCAACCTCCGTGTGGCACTATTGAATACTGAAAGGTTGCCTCGTTGAGTTCGTCTGAAGTAAGAAGAGTGACTTCCACAAGAAGTAATGAATAGAACTCCGAAAAAATGAGGCATCATGATATCTCCTGAATTTCTCAGAAAATTGCTTATCTGCTATTCGATCTTTCTTAGTACTCCTTGCTCATTAACTTTGACTTGCTAGTTTATTTAGAAACTTTATGGCGACAAAATCGAGTTCCAACACGAAATTAGCATCAATTTTGGGGTGCAACTAGAAAATCAAGAAAATATCGCACACTTATTCATCTATCGATTCTGATATATAAGATTATGGTGGTATCATCGGTAGTATCTGAACTACTTCCAGTTCCAAATAGACGAGTAGACGTTGCGTCACTCTCATTATCCTAGTCAGAAAGCGAATTTTCGTTTGCCTCGACCAAAATATATGTAAATCACCCTATTACGTTGTTTCATGAATATATTATTCGAAAACAGTTTGGATATAAACGGAGGAAATTTTAACGATCCAGCATTCATGATTTATATCTCAGTACAGCGTATCTCTTCCCGTACCGTAGACGTGAGTTCAGAAATGGCTCCTATATAAAAGCCACATCGTCGGTTTAGAGATGTCTGTCGCTGACAGTTGCAACCGAAAAATTCTATAAATCACGTTTCACGGTACGGCATTAGTGGGGTAACAGCGCAAACAAGAATGTGTTGCTTTCAACTGACATCTCTGCTCATACAATATTAATGCGGCAGCATTCATAACGATGAGTTCTTCTTCAAGAATAACTCATGGTGTGTTAGTAAATTATCGACAGAACCGTTTGGAGCCTCATCAATAGGGCCGTTCGACCCAAGTGGCCAAAATTAATCGTTGATGAATATTACACCTTTCCTCTGTGAATTATTCAGGAAAACTGTGTAGTAGGAACCAAGGGGCATAGTTGCCTATGCCATTGGCTGCCATTGGGAGTTCAATCGTTGAAATACTGAATGAAATGAAGAAAAAAAATCGAACAGATTTAGTGAGGTGATAGCACAAACGAGAATGTTCTGCTTTTTACTAACATTTCTATACATACAATATCAATACGGAGTACACAGAGATTTTACAACGAGAATCATCATCATCAAAGAGGTGGTTCAATCCAAGTTGCCAACATAATTCATGAGCATAACTTTCCTCTCGAAATCATCGCAACGTACAGGAATGTTGGGTAGGAACTAATGGTTGTCACAAACACAAATTCATAAACTGTCATTTCGAATTACTTCACTCGATCAACTTGCCAAACTTCACTGGCGCTCTCAACTATTTCCTGAATATTTTTGAAATGCCATGTAACGATATATCGCGACATCTATGTATACAGATTTTCCGACAATTTGTTTTCGGATTATGAATGTTCACATCACTCCCCGAGGAAATATACTTCTTCTCTCAACGATAAGAGAAGTCAATTTTGCAAATATTTGGTCGTCGAAGCCGTTAGTTAAGTTCGACTGCCTGATCACATAGGACATTCTGTATAGTTCACCAGATTAAATGACTATGGAAACTCCAGAAGATGTGAAATTATTTCCGTCACGTGTCCATAGGTATCACATTATTCAACGTTATTAGCAAGAGAAGAGATGCATTTTATTAATCGAGACTCACAATGAAAAAAATCTACCTCAGACTCGAAGTAACGAGAAGTCACGGAACTACAAATATGTTTCGTGAATTTTATGGTTGGGAAATATGGGAGCATGGATAATTCGAAGAAAAGGGTTGACATTGAAAATTCTATTGTTAGATAATATTCTCAGAGCCGTACTTCAGAGAACTGTAGAAGAAAAACTATCGAAAAGTGAACTCTTCGGGAATAAGAATATTGGCATCTTGAAATTAACTCCGCCATTCGATTGATATTTGTCTGACGAGTTATTCAACGCTGTGGTATATTGTGTTTCTGACACAATGCGAGGAAGCGAACAATGTATCTATAATTCACTGTTTTGAGTTGCACCAATCGATACTTACATTGAATTATGGAAATCACTGATTTTGTGGCAACGCTCATGAGACGTCCCACTTAGTCGGATGGGTATGCAAGAATGATTCATCACAACCAGGATAATCCTAATCGACTACGAGCAACAGAATCATCCACTGTGAATACGAAATCTCCATCGATGTTTCATTACACTCAGTGTTCAGACTGATCTAAGGATCTTATCAAGATTTCAGTAGTAGTCGATAATTCGATCACGGATTCAACTGCGGAATGATCATTGTCACTCCATCTCTTCATTCGAAATGTCAGTATTATGCATTATACGGAGTTGCGGCAATGTATAGGTAAGGAAGCTTTTATATCACAAGACCAACTTCAGCGAACATCATGATAGTCACAATGAAGAAGTTTCCATTGGGAGGCCTCCTGTGAGTTGTATTCTAACCAGAAAGCCGAATCTCCAGCGTGATAGTGCTTCGTTCTCTAGTATTCTCCAGTTCTTTTCATTGCATTCATTGTAGCAGTTCCCTCAGAGAGCAGTGACCGGTTATTGGTCTTCTCGATGATGAGGAGATCACTGAATCTTTTTGTTTCCTGATAATATTGAAATCAGGAAGTTCAATAATCATTTGAAACACTCAAGAAGTAGTTGGAGAGAAACGTTTGGGACAAGAATATAATTTTTTGCTCAACATGCCCATTGCCTTGTCATTCAGAGAAAATCGGTGATTGGAACAAAATATCAGGTGAGAGAATGGAAAGGGAACATTCTGAATGCATGGATATTCGCGTATATGATCGATGTGATACAGTTACAGGATACAGCTACTGTACTGCAAGCTCGAAATGCTGATGACCCATCTATACAGGGTGTTCCGGTGATCATGTAACAAACTTCTAGGGTAGATGAAACACACGAAAATAAGAAAAAAAGTTCATGTGAACATGGGTCCGGAAACGCTTCTTCAGGGAGCTAGGGCGAAGATGACCTTCAAAAACTATAGCTTCGGTACTACTGCAGCTATCGCAACCAATTTTGGGACATGAAATCTAGTTCGTAGGTTCATCAATTTGAGCCTTCCGGATTTTGTTACCTTTAACCAGGGGCGTACAAACCAGGGGGGTATTTGGGTAAATTTGACCCTACTCCTCTTAGGCTTCAATTTCTCACCATTTTTATATCTGATTATGATTCTCCAATGCCTTTTACATAAAAAAGGTACTCTTGTAAAAATCGCTATCTGTCACCGTTTCCTCCGAAAATGGCTAAATCCAATCAATAATAAATTATTGGTCTTAAACCAATTATTACGTTGAAATATGAAAATGAGGTTCAGTACAGAAAGTAAGCATTATTAGTTAGTTAAATCTTCTTCTTTAATGAAAATAAATTAGATTAGAGAAATTAATTGCCTTTTCGAAATTGGGGGTATAAAAAGTAAAAGGGAACGTATACAAAATATTTGAAAAAAAACATTTAAACCTACACAAGCAGAACTGATATTAAATTTGCAATAAATTCCATGTCCCAAAATTGGTTGCGATAGCTGCAGTAGTACCGAAGCTATAAAACGGAAAGTAGTTTTTGGAGGTCATCTTCGAAGCGTTTCCGGACCCATGTTCACATGAATTTTTTTTCTTATTTTCGTGTGTTTTATCTACCCTAGAAGTTTGTAACATGATCACCGGAACATCCTGTATATTACCATCAAAGTATAACTGGTCTGTACTACAGGAAACGGGTGATGAATCATTTCTTGAGCAATAGTCTGGCGCAAACTGATGTGAACATCTAAGTAACTTCATCGATCAATTGTGACAAGCATAGCTCATTTCGTATTAAAGTACCGGCCAATGTTTATACGAATATGTATCGAGTGAAATACATCGTTGCTGGCTCGAAAGGAAACTAGGCCAAGATATAATCTGCATTGCTGGAACTATATTGTGGATACGAAACAAGCAAGGTGATTGGATGAAGGGAAACAAAGGTTTTTATTATGAAAGATTAAAATTTTAATTGAAACTGACATTTTTTGCATTGAGAACTGAGCAGAGCATGGAAATTGGCACGGACTATTACATTCTACGGACAATTTATGAAGAAAAAGTCTGTAGGAGTGATCCGTTTTCAGTTGCATACAAAACTCTACTTGTAAGCTCCACACTTGTCACAAAGTGAAACTCGCAAGGATAATAACTTATTTTAACAGCACTTTTTCCTGTCTTGTCTTGTATTGACATTGATAAAATCTGATATCATTTCGTTATCTACAGAGTGCGTGAAATACATAAATAAAAATGGAACGATTATTCTTTACATTCTCCTACCTCCATCCGAAGTAAGGACTTCAGGGGTCGAACTGAAATTCACTGAGTTTTTTTCGGTTCTCCACTTCGAATTTGTGCGTCTTCACCAGAAAGGGTCTTGAATACTTTCGCCATCTTCCAATGACTCCGTACGCTGAGATCTGACACAGCTACAACTTCCCCAACTTCCAAAGATGGACTTTTGTTGTACCATTTCTGTCTTTTCTGGAGTGATGGAAGATACTGGGATATCCACTTCATCCAAAAATGTTCCGCCATCAACTGAGCCACTTTCCATTATTTTTTTTTCAAAACATATCTGCCGCAGTCAGGCAACTTGGTTAATTTTCAGTATTAGCTTATCCAATGAGGAAGTGCATGGGAATCAGACCTTTGAAATCATCTTTGAAATCATCTTCGTGATGTTGTGAGGACTTCTTCTTTCGGATGTTGTTCTTTCAATAGGTGATGAAATACTTGTTTTACAGATTGCACCATTCTTTCTCCAAACTCCTCTTGTAAGCGGTGCTGCCGGCGTATTGAGAATCCATTTTATTGTTCTAGTTGCAAGTTCTGCCATGATTTTGTTTTGGTCCAGCTCCAACAGATATTTTCTAATTTCGTTCTCATCGAGACCAATTGTAAGCTCCACACTTGTCACAAAGTGAAACTCGCAAGGATAATGACTTATTTCAACAGCACTTTTTCCTGTCTTGTCTTGTATCAACATTGACAAAATGTGATATCTTTTCCTTTTCTACAGAGTGCGTGAAATACATGAATGAAAATGGAACAATTATTCTTAACATTACTATTCTTTGAATCAATGACCGAATAGGAAAGAATTCCACCACTGAAAATTCTAAATTGTGAACTTACATTCAGTCCAGTTCTAATGTATGGTTGTGGAAGCTGGAGTATCAACAAACAACATAAAGTGAACAACAGGCAATCGTTCCCTGAGAGAGTTCTGTCGACCACATGATGAAATTACTTACGATAAGTACTCTCAACGTAACTTGTGGATGGAACTAGTTCATACCAGTTAGACTAGTTGATGCAAACTCAAAATTCCCCATTCGAGATGACTTCTGAGCACTCATTCTTGCATTGGTTATAGATTGAATTGAATTTGAGCTCTTCCATTGGTTGCAACATGAAAACAATAATCAATCAATCAGAAGTTCAAGAGAACCAATGGTAGACATGACAAAATCAACACTGCATCGGCTATTGATATAGTCTGCACTTGCTATTGACATGTGTAACTACAAACATCTTGGGTGTACCCAATTATTTCCATCAAGTATCGAGTTTTGAATTAATTCAAGTATCCAAGTACACTCGAGTTGGTATGTCAGATAGATTTTTTACTTGATTTTCATTGAAGGAAAGTGGAAATAACCATTCACGGAACTTATATTTTTTTCCTTGACAACACTAGGGGAAACCAGCAGTGGAATGTTGGAAGAGAAGGATTGTTTTGGAATGTCTCTTGATAAGAAATACTTCACTTAGACAAATGATTTCATAACTTTGACGTTCTATCGATGAATGATCCTTGGTAGAGGAAAGTTTGACATGTCTCGAGCCTGACAATACAGAGATGGCTAACTTGAGTTTGCTGAGCATCGACAGTAGAAATATCTATATGAGAGGGTGAGATCGCACACCCTTCTACGATGTTCTAGAAAGATCAATGAATTATTCAGTGTAGTATTACTGACTATTACCGGCGAATACTAACCTATATAACATACCATCCTGTATTGCCTGATGGCCGTCTTCCATAATTCTCAAAATAATTGAAACTTCCAGGCATTTTCGTGATATAATGAGAATGAAAGCACCCGCTAATCATCTTCGAAGGATCAAAAATCGACACCGGTGAAAGTCCCTAGAATATAAACGGAATTGAACCTCGAAATAATGTGTCCATTACTGATCATACCAAAAAATACGTCATTCCTGTTCAAGTTCCGCAATGAGAAGCTATTCAATGAAGTCTCACACAATGTTACGACATTTTCTCCAAGTGTTTCGTTTATTGGATTTTTTTCATTCATTGTCATGTTGATGTATCAGTATTCGATTTACTGAAGCATCAGATATTGACACTAAGAAGACATAATACCATGTTGTTCTGATTCGGATGATGAGTTTCAATAATTGATTTGACAAAAATATGCTCAATACTGTAATTACTTGCAGATTATCGGATGAATGTATCTTATTCTGATGTAAGCAATGATATTCTCCCTATGTAAATATGGTAGTATTCAGGTGATAAATGAAGTATTTCGAATGATCATCTTGAACAGAATCGATTTCAATTCATTTATATTAGTGAAGCTCATCATCGGAAGTTGACTCAAACACGGAACAAAACGTACTGGCCATATTCAAATATTCTATCATCTAATGGTTTATAATTTATCACCATCATCTTTTTTTGTGACTACTCTTATCACCTCCAGGAGTCACTCTGACCAGTATGAATCTTTATCGACTGTACAGATTCATTTTTGAAAGGTTATGAACGGGAAGTGTGTCAATAATTAGGGGGGTGTCAATAAATGGTGACCCGACCTCAAGTTTTGAGCGTTATCATTCTTAATGCCATCGCGGGTTACGTGTTGAAAGACGTGATGCTATTTATAAACCTATTCATTATATGGTTATCACTATAACTAACTTCTGTCACATGAGCATATCTGATCTCAGTTCTATATACTAGCCTTCCATTTATTACTACCCTCGCTGATAAATTAATTTGAATCTCCAAGACTCATAACTAGGAAAATTATCACCAGGTTCGAACATCCATTAGCCAATCAGAATCCCATTATCAATGAACTTCGTAAAATGTTCTGGAAGTGAACAGTTCTGAATAATCATATTCCGGTCGAGTCGAGCATAATAAATGGATGATCTCTAGTTATATCAGCTCAAGTTCACGATCATAAAAATAATTCAGTGTACTATCCATTCGTCAAATGGAGATATAACGACACTCAACCTTATTTCCAGCAAATATCAACTGTTCATGTATTGTACGTCTACTATACCATATTATGAATCAGATAACTTTTGATCAGATCAGGCTGTTATGCATACAAAAATATACTATTCACTATTCACTACACGACTTTTAATTCAGAAATAGAATAATGAATGAATTTATGATACCAATCGAGTATTCATACTACAGGAATCGACGATTATGGTTCTAAGCAGCTTTTCTTCTTAGCACTGTTGCAGAATATCTCTCGAAGATTTCAACGATGATCAACACCTACATATACAAACTGTCATGTTGAATCTGATGAATCATGTCCCTGTGTAGCCTCAACAGACTCAAGACAATTACCCCACTAGATTCAAAAACAATTAACTTGCCTCGTCAGCATTCTACTAACCTGCATCGAATGCAAATGTATCACGAAGATTGTGATATTTTCAATGGAATACCTAATGGTATCAGAACCTGATGTCACAATTTCCAAACCTAGACTGGACGGTCTACTCTTTCGTTCTGTTATATACACTTCATATGAATTCTCCTCATAGTTCAGTCAATATATTCATTTTAGTCGCTGCAGTTATCATTGACATGTAGTTTGTGGATAAATATTCCATATTCTTCATTCTCATGATGCACTTGACAATCTGTCAGTGATAACATAGATTGGTTTTGATGACTTCTTGTTGATTGAAGTTCACCTATCTACCTATTTGAAGCAATCCTTCATGTGCATATATTCCAAACATATATTCCCCTCCTGTTTTTATGCAGCATCTCGCATATCAGATTGAATCAGCTTGTAAATTCATACGTAAACAACTCATCTAGAATGAATCTGCAGTCAGAATCACACGGTTCATTCATGTATATGATGCTATATGGTATCGATTTCATCCCATATTTGTATCTCCGAATAGCAATAACTGCATCATGTTTGGAATTCACATATACACTCCTCTTTTCATCACATGAATACCAATGACGTGAACAGCAGATTTCCGTGGCTGTATCCTAATCGGATTATTCCGAGCACTGTGCCGAGAAAGAAAACTGTTTGTTGGCCAATATTTCACGATTCGCACTTTATACAAGAAGATACGACTGGATGTTTTCTGTACTCGCGAATAGCCAGTCTGAACGTTATCAGGGTTACAACAGTTCGCTTGGGAGAAGTTGCTGGGAGTTCAACACTTTTTTGCTGAATCGTGATTTGAACTATTCCAGTCGATGAACTCAGGATGTGTTGCTGAATAAGGTTCATCCATAAAATGGGTATGAAGAGGAAAAGTTATGGATAATCTCTTCGCATAGAAGCATATTCTATCCCTGGTGCTCTCATTATCTATCGATTCATTCTCTCCTTCATAGCTTTCCACAAACATGGGGAGAGTCAAATAAATGGAAAGCACCTACGGTTTGAAAAACAAAAATGGAGATCTACTGATGTGAGCAACATTAGATCAGTTTTCACTGAACGGAAACAGTACTATGATTTAGTTCAATCTGTGGAGCATACTTCATATGAGCAAACATACTGACAGTCGTTCTTATTTCTTCCCAGTGGACATTCCACAGCATGAACATATTTGGATATATTCACCAGAAACTTTCCGATCAATATTGAATTGTCTCCCAACATGATGAGTTCGATCGGAATTCCACATGAGAATTCGGTCAGTGTGACAAATCACTCTCCTAGTGAGATATGTTCTGTACGAAATTTACTCACAAAAATATTTGAGTGATATGAACGCAAAAGAGGAATCTTGAAATTCACAATCGCGCATCCTCGTTCTTCTGAAGTTCTACCATAATGACTAACCGATATGGAGTCTACCGTTTGAGAAGTCACTTTCCCAGAGATAATTGTAGGAATTAGATATTCCTCAAGGATTCTCTGGTCGCCAATTCGGATCGCATCACAGGGCAAATCTTAGAGATGATAATACCACTAGTCTAGATCGCGAAGTATACTGTTAGTGTAATCAATTCGGATTTGGGGCATCCAAATCTCATGAGGTATAATCGTTGCTAGAACAGGTGAATTCGAAGTGATCATGGGAAGAATCGAAACTTCATCACTGTTCTGGGAGAAAGGAATTTTCACGCATAATGAATATATATTTTCAACTCATAAAACCATGGTAGGTGTTAATCGGAATCTCATATATCATTCTAGGTAGATAACATTCATTGTCATTGTCAGATTCGTCATCTATTCAACTTCACTCTACCAAGGATCATTCATTGATAGAACATGAAAGTTGTGGATCTTTCCTGCTGCATACGAACTCCAAAATCACAATTCCCTTCCTTCTTTCTTAACACTCCACCACTGGATCACACGATGTTCCACGAAAATTATAGGTTCTCCAATCATATCGTCGAGAGATGAGCAGAAAAAAAAAGAATGATGAGAACAGAACAACTCGATCAATGTAGACTCAGTTAGAATATCTCCAAACTTATTATAATTTTCATAGTGATCTGTATCAAATTGATACTTCTCTCATATGAATTTCATTCGTCTCCTTCCTCTCCAGAATTTCTCGAAATCTGCATAATCTAAATAACTTTCATATCCACATAATATTAGACCAACTCGATGAATGATGATGTCCTCACGAGATATCTTGTTGATTGTATCATATACATTGTTCTGATCATACTGTTTTTCACATCCTCTGTGGTGCCTTGGATGATATGGAAGAATAAAACATACTGATATTCCTGTGCAGCCATATTGGGGTATTTTTCATAAGCGGAGAATTTGTAGTATTGCACTCTCCTTTATGAAATTTCAGTTCAGAAGACAAAGAAAAATACACCATATGGCATAACAAAGAAGTTCCATCAATCTCTCGATATACAATACGCCCGATCCTACAAGTGAGCTCCTTTTTCACCATCGAACCGGCGAATGGAGGTTATTCCACGGACAATATTACTTCGGAATCGATAACGTGTTGATGCTGACAATGATCCAATAAATTCGGCATAAAATAGTGATATAGAGAACGGTCGCTAGGAATTGAATATACAAGAAGGAGAAGCAGAGAATCAACTGGTTGGAATCTACAAAAATAATCAATTTCCTGATATTTTAGTGGATTCATCTTGGTCTTCGATAACAATGAAGTACATAAGTACATTGAATTCACATGCTGTGTCACATGAGGTTTGGTAGTATCCAGGTGATGAGTTTTCGAAAGACCCACATGAAACCATGTTCTTGAGAGCATTATACCTGAAAATATTTCGTTCTGGAGATGGGCAAGTTGGATTGATGTGCATGCAGTTGAAAACAAGGTGGAAGCCAGAATCATTGCTTCTGCTTTTTGGTTTCGACCTGAAGCACTGATGGTGATTCAATAGTCAAAAATTAAGAATGGGATGCAACTACATTCTCCTCCACTTCATATTTTGTTCCGTCCAGAATCTATACTCCATTCATTAGTGAATGTTCCAATCCTAACATAGAATGGGAATTCATACATACATGGGAATAAATTCATGATTTACTAACTCGAGACCTTGATCTTGAGATTCACGGCCTAACATTCACCACCATTCGAACTCATGAACTGACATAGGTCAGAACTGAAAGTGTCAGACAATGAAAGTGAAGGAACCATCAATGTATATTTGATAATATAACGATTCGCTGGGAGTGGAAGAAAGGTTCACACTATTCCATTCATATGACCTATCAGTCAACAGACAGATGGGTTATTGAATCTTCATGAGCATGAGTATTCATACATCACCATGAGGTATAAGAAAAGATATTCATTCCCAAGGTCACGAAGAAAAGGGAACAATCATATAGAAGATAAGAATACAAGTAGAAGTCGAGGAATGTGATGATGGAATTCATTCAGTTCCAGAATCGATCACAAAATATCGAGCGTACAGCTTTTTTTGGCGAAAGATTGAACATCTGAAAGATATCTATCATTCACCATCCAATCCTCAAAGGAGCATAATTCATTTCCGAGTCGAGATCGATTTTCCGCTAGTTCCTGACATCAGTTTGACATCAACGCATTCAAAAACATTGTTCTTATCAATGTTCTTGAGATTTTTCTCGAATATTGATATTTTCAAGGAAAGCTAATTTGAATAACGTCTTAGCTGTATAGATTTCAATCAGCATTTTTCTCCCGAAGCATTCATCTGCATATTTGTAGTATCGAGAATGATAATATGTCATTCACGAAAACTAAGGATAATCTAAAGTTATCAGTTGTCAGCAGAGGAAGAAGAAACAGGCCATAAAGTGAAACCTTGAGGTGCATCACAATGAAAATCCATCCATTTCTCTCAATCCGTTATGTGACAAGACTCAAAACTGAAATAAAGGTAACAAATCATGCAGAAACCTCAGTGTTGATATGTTTAGTTACTTCAATGATGTACAGAACACTGGTGGAGCTATTCTGCCTATTTTCCTATCTAACTTCTTCAATCAAAACTCCAACGTACAGCTAACTTGATAACAGCATTTTATTCGTTATAGCAGAAAATCACTCGGATGTCATTTGTTAGATGGCGACACAAAAATGAAAACAAAACCAGTATCATTGATAATTGCACAATCAGTGGTATAAAAATATTGATTCAGAAAAAGTAATTACGGTAACTTCTCAATTAACGGTCGAACGACATAATTACAATCTCAAAATATAAACTATTTGTACAGGAATCTGTAATAATGTCAACATCTCATGGGGAGTTTCATAACTATTAGGTCATCATAGAGGAAATTGGCGTTAGCGTTTTTGACGAAAGAAAACACGATCAGTGACTGCACCAGTGTTTTGTACATCGTTGTTTCTTCGTCAGGTAATAATACAATGTGAACTTTCAGAGTATCGTTTCCACTCCTTCTTCTTATCAATTTTCTCTTGGATTTTTCATGTCTTCCAAGAGACTTTAGGATATTTGTGGATGACTCATCAGCATCATTCATCTATTCAGATGATAAGTTGATTCTTGTTGCATCAGACTTCATTCAGATTGGTTGTAACAATCGCATTGTGGGCAGAAAGGTTGGAAATACTGAAATCATTGGATTCGGAGGAAAAGGCACCGTGAAACTGTATTCACTCCATGACGACTGTAGACACTTGAGCCGAATCGTACTTCTTATTGAAATACTTCTTTTTTTGCTGCTCTCATTCTGCCTACAGTTCTCAGTTCTTCTGTGCATTTCAAACAATAGTATAAGTAGAAGTGACTTCAAAAGTTCACGTTGTATTGAGCACAAGTGCAAAATGAGTTACATGTATATTGAGAGAGATGTTGAACCATCGATTTCGGTATGTTTGAGATGAATACATGATACTGCGAAATATATTGAAATGTTTTTCTATGATATATCACTATAATTCATCCATTTTTCTACACAGACCGAATTCACTATCTTATCCTTCGCATACGATCTCTATTCATTAGTGATGTAGTTACAATGTCATATTTGCCGGCACTGACTCACAAGGACAAAGACAGCCTGCAAAGAATCCAGAACTCATCAACTTCTGCTTCAATCTACTTACATATGACCATTTCAGCAACGAATCGAGGCAATCTGGTTTGTTGACTCATCAACTTCTGCTTCAATCTAACTTACATATGACCATTTCAGCAACGAATTGAGGCAATCTGGTTTGTTGACTCATCAACTTCTGCTTCAATCTACTTACATATGACCATTTCAGCAACGAATTGAGGCAATCTGGTTTGTTGACTCATCAACTTCTGCTTCAATCTACTTACATATGACCATTTCAGCAACGAATTGAGGCAATCTGGTTGGTTGACTCAAGCGGAACGATTCAAGCTTCATATTTCATCTCTGGTATTCAGAATAGAAAAAAGTGTTCCTCCATATTCATCCAATAAGCTGTTGGAGGGCTCAGATATACATGACAGGTCGACTCGTACACGTGACAGGTATACTGTCCCTAAGCATAGTACCGCCCAGTTCCAGGAGAGTTTTTCATATATCCACTCATATATACAACTCGTTACCTGCCAACGTTAGATCTGCACAGACTCTGAACAGTTTCAAAACACATGTCAAATCCTGTATATATGACTCGAGAAATCCCCATTTTCAATGAATATTCATCATACCATACCATCGTTGCTATTATTATTATTATGATCATTATCATTATGTATTCTATCATTATCATCATTAGTTTTGTTTTTCTGTAGTCATGAATTTAGTGATTCCGGTAATATTGTCATTTCTTCAGTAGATATTGAAATTCGTCGTTGCTTCCATATATATATATATATATATATATATATATATATATATATATATATATAGAGTGAGTCAAAAATGTGTACCGAGCTTTCTGGGGGTGATAGAACATTGAAAAATAAGTGTAGTTTGATGATTAAACTCATGGCCCAAAATGCATATTAAGGGAGATATATCCTTCCAAAGTTGATAAAATTTAAATAATTTCTCCGCATAACTTCTGAACGATAAAAGCCACCCGATTGAAATTGTGTGCATGAATGTATGTTGTCAAAATACATTTTTTCGTCATACTTCCACATTTCTGATATTGTTATAAAGGGTGTTTTCAGGGGGTGAGTCATGATTTTTTGTAGAGAACTTTTTTCCCTGTATTATTTTCGGTGAAAAGCGAAGAAAATTACATGAAAAAGGTACTCTTATTCAAATACAAAAAATTGAGCCGTTCGTGAGATATTTGAGTTTTTGTAGTTACATGATATCAGCAGATTGATTTTATTCACCGCGAGATTCATCGGTATAACGATATTTCAGCAGCATTTGCATTTCCGAAGCACTCGCCAAGCATTAGAAGCATGTCAGTTTGTTCAGAGAACGAAGAACCTGCCATATTTCTCAAAATCTCAGTTGATAATCGCAGTGATAAATGACACAGAAAAACCACACGAACAAATCGACTACAACAATGTTGACTCGAATGTTGATGACATGAACGTCAAAATTGAGAACAAAATTATTCATCATGGCCTGCTGACATATCGTTATACCAATGAATCTCGCGATGAATAAAATCAATCTGCTAATATCATGTAACTACAAAAACCCAAATATCTCACGAACGGCTCAATTTTTTGTATTCGAATAAGAGTACCTTTTTCATGTAATTTTCTTCGCTCCATCAAATGCTATTGTTTTTTCACCGAAAATAATACAGGGAAAAAAGTTTTCTACAAGAAATCATGACTCACCCTATGAAAACACCCTTTATAACAATATCAGAAATGTGGAAGTGTGACGAAAGAATCTTGACAACATACATTCATGCACGAAATTTCAATCGGGTGGCTTTCATCATCGTTCAGAAGTTATGCGGAGAAATTATTTTAATTTTATCAACTTTGGAAGGATATATATCCCTTAATATATATATATATATATATATATATATATATATATATATATATATATATATATATATAGTATATATAGTATGTATATATATGTGTGTGTGTGTGCGTGTGTGTGTGTGGTGAAAGTATGGAAATGCATTTCACATGGTGAGTTACCCAAACTTCAACCATTGTAATGTATTTATTTATTGTCTTCCACTTCATGATAAAGGTTCCTCTACAAGAGGTGTTTTGATTTATCATTCATTGTGTTCATCTCATTCATTGTGATATTCAATATGAACCTTTGTTGTGTCAGTATATTTAGTGATGTTTACAATGTTTCAATCCGGATAGATCCTCTTCAACTGAATGGAGAATTTATACATTTTAATGAAAGCACACCATCAACAAACCACAATTATTTGCGAATAATGAGTTACTCCATATCCAAAACGAAGGATGAAAATAGGTGAGGAAGGAATTCTACTTTGGAATTCGGTCTTTGTGAACAATAATATGATGATGAATTGTATATTATGCGAAATAGATCAAAAAAATCATATATCAGGTGAAAGATATTCAGTATCTCTTTTTGAGCAAAGCGGTTACAATATCATATCTGCATGACCAGTTTTCTCTCATACGAGCACTTGATTTACGTGATGAAGCTACAGGTACTCGTAGAGTAAGGAAATGATAGATGGAGAACGTATTGAAATACAATTTTTCGGGATGAGTGACCCAAACTTCAACCATCGAAACGTATTGAATCATTATCGTACATTTAATGATGATGTTTTCTCTACATTCGATGTTCTCAAGACGAAATTGAAATAACATAGGTTCCAATTGATTCATTGTTCGACTATTGTGATGTTTTATATTCATTTTGTGATGTTCATATTGTTTCATACCGATTTGTTTGTCTTCGACTGAATGAAGGATTTATATGTTAATATCAAGGCACATCATGCAATGATAGTATACTCATGCATAATGTAAGATATTATATTCATCAATGAAAAAACGCTATTTGTTTATCCGAGATATGATTACAATGTGATATCTGCACGACTATTTCTCTCCGATACGCACCCTTGATTCAGATTAGTGAGTGACATTTCATCAAACAAAATGTACTGAATGATTTTTGACATCACCATATCGATATGATTCGCAATTATTCTCGAGTACGGAAGGTTGAAAAAATATATGTGGAAAGCAATTTCGGAAAGTGATCAAACATACCACGTTCCGAATGAAAACTGGCTGCGGGGGCACAGAAGATGCACAAGAAGTTTCGCGAGTCGAGTACGTCGCGCTTGTTAATTGTCGCGTTCACCGTCAACGATTATTTTCGACGCCACCGTTCACAATCGACGCTCGAGAACGCGATGCGACAAACTGAGGAAACTACCGTCGCGACGGAGGTAGTAAACATTGGCGCATCGCAATGCCGCGCCGTCCGACTCGGCCTAATTCGGTGAGTTTCGGGACGATGTACAAGGTGCCCAATTCGATATCATTGGATCGCAAGTGTCTTCATGGTTATTCTTGACTTACCTGATTGATCTTGATTTCGAAAATGATGAAAAACATGGGCATATTTAGCAAGAAAAAAAATCGTTTGATCATATGATAGTACTCACTCGAACTAGTCGAAGTACTTACTACGTTTTCTTGAATAATGATGGGAATTCGCGATTTCCATAGTAGCGGAAAATGTACAGATTGAGTGACGTCAAGACCCGCGCCAGTCGGCTGCCACCTCCGAACGAACATGAAATGATAGATCAACCACTCAAAATTAACGCAAAAATTCCTCATTCATCACGACACTCGTATCGACTATATCTGTATGTCATCCTCATAGTTTCGGACAGAGATAACAATCACTCTTGTATGAACACAGTTGACTAGAAACGTCATTAGTTGTTGACATGAGTCTGGCGTCTAGCGGTAATGCTTGGAGAGGAACAACAACAGCATGATGAATACCTCACAAGTTCGAATGAGATTTAATTCTGGGCTGTAACTTGAATTCGAAAATAGAGCATGTGAGTTGACTTTCAGAACGAAAGATGCCGTTACATGATGTTTTCATATCATTACAAAAGTGGTTTCAGATAGAAATTCGATGGGTGTCCCCACCCTTATTGTAAGGAAATTATAGGATCTTATGGACTTTATGTTCCAATTTGCAAATTGATGATCAGGAATGGGAGGAAATGCCACCCACCTATTGTGCTGTTTTGCTGATGTCGCAGGTCATAGAATAAAGGTTGGGGGCCACCTCATGATCTCTTCGTAGTATTTGCTATTGTTTATGAGCAGATCACACAATGACGGCGCACATCACGAGATTTTTCAATGAGTAATTATTGATTACGTAAAGAAAATCAACACAATGATCGATCAATTATTATTTACGCCAGCACCGGTCATACGTAGTGCCTGGTTGTAATACAGGAGGATCACTGGCCAAATGCCTCTTGTCCTGATCGCAGAAAATCATACTATAGAATGATACACTGAAGGGCAATAATAATAATAATAATAATAATAATAGAGTTTATTCACCAAGAAAATAATTACAAAAAAGGGTATATATGAATAAAGTGCGTACAGTAAATAAACAGGGGATACCACAGAATCTTTAGTTCCAAAGTAACTATCGCTTGTACGTGGCTTCATGTTGTTGTATGTTCCATCAATTTCAGTAGGTGATCCTTACATTACTAGTTGAAGATGAGTCGTTATGGAATAATTTGAAAATATAAAATATATAGATATAAAATGTGAAGATATGAAAATTTAAAAATGGAAAATGTAAAGATGTAAAAATGTAAAAATGTAAATATATAAAATTATAGAAATGTAAAAATGTAAATGTAAAATGTAAAAATGTAAAATGTAAAGTGCTAAAAGGAAAAAGTTCAAAAATATAAAATGTACAAATATGAAATATAAAAGTATCAGAATATAAAAATTCGAGTAACTAATTGAGAGATATGCGCATACGTACATATATAGATGTATTCAGGCTTATACAATTAACACGAGAGAACATGAGTATAAATTATATTACTAATAGAAATAATAAGTAGACCATTCATTGTTTTGATTGAAGAGTATAAAATACCTAACCATATATTAATTTAGTTTTTGATTGACAAAATCGTGTAGTTTGCTCCTTCCAAAAGCCAAAATCCATTTTTTTTATTTTTTTCTTGAATAAATTGATGCTCTGTAAGTTCCTTATATCAACAGGTGTTAGACTATAAAGTTTTGCTGCAAGAAAGTCACAGTGACGTTGCCCTATGGTTTTGTCACAACGAGGTACGCTTAACGATATTGTTTTATTTCTTGTGCTGTAGGAGTGTGTAACAGGGTGAGAAGAGATCTTTTTTTTTTATGTTGACTAGTATATTTTGACAGAAAAGTTGCCTACTGTCAAATATTCCCGATTCTTCATGTAATTTATCATTGGAGAATCTGAGTGGTTTACCGTATATATTTCGTAATATCCATCTCTGAATGACGTTTAAGTTTTCTAAGTGCGTGTCATTTACATCACCCCAGCCCACAATACCGTAAGTTAGATGAGATTGAACCAGTGCGTAGTATAATATTTCTAGGTGTTTCGTATCAAGGTAATCTTTCAGATATTTAAATCTATATAACATACCTCTTAACTTGTTGACTATATTTCTTATGTTGAGGTCCCCAATAATTCTCAGGACTGTACTTTGGATATGTGAATAGGGGAGTTGAGAGAACCGAGATGGAAACAGAACATGTCAGCCAGTGGAACTTCTTTGTTCCTCATAGCAAACTTATTCTTCGAAAAATGGTCGGAAAATTATCAGTATATCATTCCATTGTGAACCATTGAATTTAGATTGATTAACATCCACCTGTTGGGATTGAATAACGTTCTCTCTCAATGATTTTCCGAGTAAAATATAACGACCCTGATCAGTTTCCACAGAATTAGATTCTGCAGTGTCTGGCATATAGTTTGCAGAACTCCATCGTTCGTGAGTATTTTCTGCATCTCATATTGAACATCGTTATGTATCGACTTTACGCATATTATCATCACCATACTCCAATATTTCGAAGATTCAAATGACAAAATGGCGAGTACCTAATCATGAGCTCTAGTTCGAGAGGCTTAGTTAGTTGTTCATTCGAAGTTTGTTTATACTGACTGACTACAATGGTATGGAAGCTTGTAGACCTGCTGATGATATGCTGATTCAGGTTGCGTCACAAATAAGTTCTCATAGAGAATATTATGAGATCTTGATTCAACATCAATCAAGGTCATTATTCGAACCATAACATTGTTTCGTATTTTGATTCACATTATCAAATTCAATCCCTCATGGAATATGCTGTATCAAATTCTGAAATTGCCAAAAGTTATATCTCTTGAATTAATCTAATTTAATGATAATAATCATAAGTTTGGCAGGACAAGCTCACGAGAGAACCTTGATATTCTCACAATCTCTACCACTTCAAACGTTGAAATATCAGCTACTTATAATGTATCACACATAAAGAACTGTCATTTGAAGGGTTATAGGTTCCCACATCTGTTATTTCGATCCGTCCGACCTTGCTTCATGATAGGATCGTTAATTCCTTGATATTTTTTTCCTAGACATTTCCACTGGCAACAGAACTGTCAAATTCAACACACTTTATCAATATATATTTTTTGCGGGAATCGACTCGACCAAAAGAATGAAATCATATATGATGAATCTATATCACTGTTGGTAAGATTATTGTTATTATCGCCATATTCATCAAGACGAGGAATATTCGCTGAAATACTGAAAAAGTCGCATCTGAATGCAACCTTCGCACACTATTCAGTATTATAAATATTTTATACTATATTATCGTTGGAATTGTGATTTCTGGAAATGTAAAGAGTGCAAATCATCTGAGTATTGGCAGTATCGCATGCAACTCGGTGAAGCATGAACACAATAATGATGTGAAAAGATATATTACTGACTGCATTTGCGAGCCATGTTGCAGCATATCAAATGATTTGAATTCATGCACACAATCCACATCCAATATATCCTCTTTATTCATTGGCAGGAGTTCACATACTGCTTGTTACCACATTTAAGTTTGGTCTGAAAAAGTGTTGTGATAAGCAAAACTTTCCCATATTAACATCACATTTAGCGGAGTTGACAAAAACCATATAATTATCTGTATTCGAAAACTTTGTTCAACTAACCTCGTTCTATACAGGGTATCTCAGGGTCGATGGTACACATACTGAAAAAGGGACATTGGATTATTTTGAAAATTTCACATTTTAGACCGATTGAATTCCTGTATTTTGTACCGTTACCTTCTAACTGAACAAATTTCCTGAAATGTTCCTCTCTTTGAGGGAAGGAGCATGGAATCACACTAGAAATTTTTTTTGACGTTCATAGGTAGAATGACATTCACATTCAACTGCAGATTACTCTAGTTCATTCTATATTCTTTCCTCACTGAATGCTCCTTATTTTCAATTACCAACCGAAATTCTCTTCCGGCAAGCGTTGCCGCTGATACCAAAGAGTAGGATGAAGTTTGATCACCCTGTATATTATTGCATTTGTGAAATTCGCGATCACTCTTCGAATCCCTCAGTCGGAGAATACTCCCCTTCACCCATCTCTTAATGTTTTCGAGTTCATAATGATTATCAATATTTTTTGTTCGGAATAAAGTTATAATTTGATGATCAATAATTTTTTTGTATCTAGATTCGTGAAGACTTGAGATTTTGGATCGAGCATCCTGTGTATTAGCTTTGTATGGTGGAGTTCGTTCTACATCAAACGAGGTTGGTGAAAAATTGTGATTATACCACTATCCAAGCTCCTATACCTGATTAGTGAGTTTCCTGAGATGAGATCAGATTTCTGTAAGAATCGAAATTTCGCATATTTTCGAGTTGCTTTGCTTGAGGTTTACACCAATGTATTATTATCAACACACTGAATGTCAATTCCATTTCATTTTCGAGTTGCTTTGCTTGAGGTGTACACCAATGTATTTTTATCAACACACTGAATGTCAATTTCATTTCATCTCCTCATAATTCAGGTATAGGAACATATCATTTGGAAGGGATTCCGACTGTCTTCCAGCTCATTCGATGATATAGAGGGTGATTCATTCGGAAAAATATTACTCTCCACCATTTTCTTGTCTATCAGAAAATTCAGTTTTTTTCAGGAACCCTGTATAATGATGCTAAAATTCCAGCATTCAGTAATAATGATGCATAATGAACATTGAACAATTGCTATGTTTTGAACAAAGAATGTGGAAAATATTCATTCACTCGAAAACCGTTTTGAGATGGGTGTAGGGAAATATCAGATAAAGAGTCAGAAGAAATACACGAATTGAAGATTGAAATAGATCGAGGGACTGACATTGAAATGAGTGATTCTCTATGTAATGTTGGATCTGACAGGAATTGAAAAAAAAACACATGAGGTACTTCTTAGATGAATTTCGTCCTAACTACAAAATGAGGAATAATAATAAAAGGGAAGAAAGCGTGTTACTTTCCATTACTAGCCGGTTATTTCCATAAACGTGTTCTCTCGAGAACTACTGCATTGAATTGCAAAAACAAGGGAGCATTGGTAAGAGATTTCGATTACCTTCAGAATGATGTATCACTTGACTCCTCATCCCATTTGCGATTCAAGGGTTGGAGCTCACCCCTCCGAAGGCTTTGGAGTGGAAAAGTTAAAAACATGCGCATAATATTTCCCCCTCGAAATGAAAATCTATCGGTCCCAGCGTTTTTTTTTTCTAGGATAAGATGATGTCATCGCTACCATTTCTGAAAATATTTCAAATCGTCAGATCACGTGGATTACTGAAATTTGAAAATTTTCCGTATATATCTAAGGTACTATCGACATCCTGTATAGCCAGCAGCAGTATATCCACGAATCGTCCATGGAGTTCCTTCGAATTCGGAAAACCTTCGGGCATAAATCGCAGGTGGAAAATATGTTGTTCTGCGAATCGAATTCCTATTGATAACGATAAATTCCGGAACGGTAGCAAACTGTAAAATGGGGTGCTGATATATTTATAGGAGGCATATAAGTTAGACGGGAAAGAGGGACAATCGAAATTAATAGCCCCACATGCGTCGGATGCGAAAGCAGAAAATTCGAGCTGTCAATGTAGCAGATTTATAGCTAATATGTACGGCAATATGGTATACGGAAAACAGATCTATATTGGTTGGTGAAAAATTGTTATGGAGTGGAGTTCGGGTAATGGTGAATTTGTGGATGCAACTGGTTGTCACAAGTGCATTATTCAGTACGCAAAATTTTCAATTGGGTCAATTAATGTTGTTCCGATGAACTCAGTGAATGAGGCATGTGTGGAGCCACAGTTCTCATCACACCGAATCAACCTCTAATATAATTTGAATCTTTCTCAACAACCTGTATTTCCTCGAGGAATGAGCTGTTTTAGTGGCGGTGTTCAGTATACCTGAATATTTGATCGACTTCAAGTGAAACATTTTTTGATTCAATCATCTAATTATATCCTGTTACCACGTTCTTGAAGAGGTAACAATAACTTATGAGGGTGTTCTCGAATGAGAGGTATTCATTTCAATAGCATCAATTCTTGCTCGCGAAGAGGGATGGTGAGTGAAACAAAAGTAATCAGGTTTGAACTAGGGTAATATTCTCTGAGTATTCCCAGGGATTGAAATCAACGGTACATGCTAAAATATGATTCCACTATGCTCACTCACTATAAAATCAAACCACATTAATAAATGTTCGGAAAGTAGCGGAAAAGCAGTGTCAGGGCCACCATAAAGATTGTATTCTCAAGGAAATATCACCCTCGAGGTAAATATTCCTCGAGTTCACGAGAGTAAGTAGTGAAATTTGGCAGCTATAACTACTGGAAAATTCAGCAATGCATTTCGAATTATATGTTTCATGCAACACAAAAAAAACTAAAGCATTAACAGGATTCAGTCAGCATACAGGTGGTATACAGTCAAGGCAATAATGAGGCATTCATCAGATGTCCAGTTCAGGTACCACGATATATTGGATAGATCACACTTGAGGTTTGGAGTTCGGAGGTCGTATAAGAGAGACTTTTCTCGACCTAGGCTCTTGGTTCACCTAAGGTTTCTAATTTGGGGTGCCTTGGTGATATGTGTAGTTGGCAGGTAATCTGCCCTAGACATGCACGAAAAGGCCTGAAATATATATGAAGATGAGGATGCAAGTAGATGAGGAAGATGAAATTGTACACTTTAAATAATGGGAAAGCCTGAGAAGACCTACCTTTGATGTCGTGTGGCCTCGTGTGATAGGGATATCTCAACAGCTTGAAAATGAATACACCTTTTGGTGAATACTAAATAATCAATCATTCGAATGATATAATCATTAGTAGTTGTTGATTTCAACCAGAACTCTATATTAGGACGAAACACAGTTTGCGAAATCAGAAACACCCGTGTCCGATCAGAATGAGTCTCGAGAGTCAGAATGTGATATGCCTATCGTGAATTGGCGGGTACCTATCAGCAAAAAAGAGACTTAGCGAAAAAGAAAGCGAAACATGCAGCGGGACAGCAATGGAAATGTCCCGTAGGGGAACGAAGGAGTATAATCTATGAGATCGATAGGAAGAATATAGGATCATGATATTGAATTCAGTTAGGTTGAGGATGAGTTCGGACGTAGGTGAAGAAACGATATCGAAAAGTCGATAGGACTGATATTATACCCTCTCTGATGAATAGTTTGTATAGCTGATTGAAAAGTCGATACTTGGAGTTGGAAATAGTTCAAGAAATCACTATATACTTGGTAGGTGATGAATCATTAGTGCTAGGGATAGTAACTGAAAATCGTACCGAAATGTTCAATTACACGGTTCACAAATAAAACCGTAACAATCCATTTAATGATACAAAGCTATGATATTTCGACCATTTCCTAGTAATTTTCTATTTCTCACATTACTTATGATATTTTTCAGAACGTATATATATATATTCATGAATCATTATCGAATACAATCCTTGAATATTTCGTATAGTATATATTCAGAAACAGAAAGGAATGCAGCTGCTATAATAGAAGTTTCTGTTATGAATAATCGTCACGCCAAAATCTTCACTCGCATTCGCCAATAATATCAATGACAGCCGCCAATACTGTTCGCATGTCCCAAAAAGTAGTCTGCGCATCCGCCAAAATTGATAAATATAATCGTCAAAAGCATCGGAAGCTCAAGACAATTCGTGAAATATCTTGTTTAGACTGATGATTTCAACATTGTGAGGTGGGCTCTCACATCTGGGAGATGAGATTGCACAGATATTTGGAAATTTCTAAATTCCCTTGTATGAAAATGGTACAATAACTATTGTCATGAATATTTGAATATTTAATTCAACCTACCTACGTTCAATTCACGCTCATCGGAAAAAACCCTGTATATGATAGTACCCTGTATCATATATCATATCATCAATCAATGCAAGCGTGCATTTTTGGGCTATTTTCTAAATAACAGAACAATGTTGAAAGCGCTGGAAGTGGAATATGGAATCATAGGATATGATAATCCCAGTATTTTCCTCAGAGTTCACATATGTTTTGGAGGATTCTTCATCATTGACAGTTGATATCTTTCATTCGTGCATAATTCTTGATGTCTATCAATTACCAAATGAGAATCACAAACGATTAGTGATCAAATTGTTCTACATTTGCAACCCAATGATTTGGGAACTATTTCATAGATTTGCTTCCCAGAAGAGAATTCATGTCGAAGTCACTCACTGTGAAGTTACCGATGAAAACTTCGCGACTTGAGACTGACCAATTCCATTGAATACCTAACGCCCAATTATTATCAATCAAATTTGGGTGCAAACACTATGAGTTATGAAACTATGAAGGAATAGGTCATGCAAACGCAATTACGTACAATCGGATTTAATTGAATGAATTGCGATTGAAAATTAACTGCTTCCTATAAGTAGGCACTGATCAGTATTGCAGTTGGAATGGTTTGCTCGGCAATATCAATTATCATGAGAGCATCACGAGGGAAAACGTCAAAATAATAATAATAATGATAATAATGATTATAATGATGATAATGATAATAATATTAATGATTATAATGATAATAGGTCTCCATTCCCCATATGGGCTTGGACATATTCATATTTCATATGCAGTACAACATATAACTGAGTAACTAGAAGAAAAAATTGAATTGAATTATACTTGAACATGAGAGATAGAAAAAAAAGGCTGATTCGGAATATAACAGAACCATAATATCAAAGAACAACAGGTATAGATTGTTCTATTCATTCCACCCAGAAACATATTACAGAGGTTATACAACAAATTAGTAGCAGAACAATTATAGTACAGAAAAAGCATCTAGACAATTCCACAGCTATATCAGTGAACCTAGTCCACCGTAATGTCATTCGACTACATCAATTCGATCTCTCAGATATTTCTCTATGTATTTCTTCAATGCGAATATTGTAATCTTTCAACTATCTAGTTGTGTACTAGTGACACTTGGTAGGAGAAAAAACTGTTTGAATATATCTGTTCGGTGAGAGGGAGGAGTGATGATAGTTCCTCTGTATCGAATGTTGATGTTATGGACATCTACACGAAATAATATTCTTCTTGCTAGATGAGGGGGTGTTTTCGTTCCAACTATTCTTTGGAAGAAACGATCTGAGTGGAGTATCCTTCTGCTTATATCTTACCATCCTGTGTCTTCAAGCTCATGAGATATATGTTGCCTACGTCTGATAGTGTTTTTTTGTGTGCGGCATCAACTGATCATATTGAAGCAAATGGAAGTTTGCTGACATATGGAAAATGGTTTATACATGGCAATACATAAATATTCGAAATATGCAACTTCTGGAATTTTGTATCAGCCATTACGATGTATACCTATAAATACTCAGTAACGCTATCAAGCCTAGTATCATTGAATGATGATCTCAATACATATGTGGAAATATATGAAGTGCAGAGGAGGTAGTATAGTGCTAGGCCGTCTCTGAATGGAATTCAAAAATTGACGTTTGGCGTCTTGTATCCAGTCCTTCATGAATCTTGCACGGAATTCGAATTTGGCAAGGTTGTGCGAGTGAATGACCAAAGTCCCTCCTCAGTGTTTTATGTTACATGTCGCTTATTCTCAATCGATATACGCTGTATTTCTACACACCTCTTTCGTTTTCACAAGAGATATGCTGCAGTATACATTTTGTGAGAGGGCTCTTTCGAAAAATCTCTTTCATAATCTTCATAACTACGTTTAGTTCATATTGAGATGTTCTTCCTCATATTTCGACAACACGGAAGTGAAACCTATGATGCTAGAAAAATATAATGTGAGCTACCAGTGGGATACCAGAATGAAGAAACTGGCATTTTTCTGGAAGTTTTGAGGTTCGTTAGCATCAGCAAAGACTAAAATTGGCAAAAAGTTCCACGAATGTGCTGTTCCATTGATTGATGATGTTCATTGTTCCAGTCACCTAATTCCTCTCTAACAGTGATCTTGGTTGAGAATAGTGACAGGAAGGAATTATTGAGAATGTTCGTCCACATTGCGAAAGTGGAGAGTATTACTAGTAACTCAAAACTGTCTCATGAACAAATCCACATTATTTACGCAAGAGATACCTGAAACTACTCGAATTATTTCGGATCATAAATTGACGACCTCGCAGCCTGCATATTCTCGATGTTTTCTTTGGGAATTTCTTCATTACTGTCCATACATATTGATGGACTCGGTGAAATTGATCTGTAACTCAACCATCCAGGATCGTGTAAGCGTGCTTCATCTTCTCCCAAACAAAACGTGATATGAACTCCACAAGAACGATTAATGGGATAACTGCAAACACACTAATCGAGTATCCATGTTTACATATCAAATCTGCAGGAGTAGAATCAGTAATTGAAAAATGTTGATCATAATTTCGTGTATATACGTTGTGGTATCCTGGGATGTACTCATGATGAGAGATAACATACTCTTTGCACAGGCTCCAGTTTGTAGAATTTTGAAGATAGGTTTACAGTGAAATTGTGGCAAGGTCATTGGGGATATGAATAATATTATCCGATCATTATATTTCATATTGTTTTCATGAATGAATTGGATGAAGGCGGTGGTAGAGACATTATGTTTTCATCAGATGATACTCAGAGAATGATAGAAATACATATCATATCAACAGACTGAATTGGCATACGTTGTGGTTTATACACTGTGAGCCTGTCGAAGTCTATAGTAACCGTATCCAAGGTATAGTGAACAAATTATACAGGGTGATTGATTGAACCGGTTCATTAGACGTTCTGAAAGTTAGGGTGATCCGATCAACGAACCCTCTCTATCTTCATAGAATAATTTCAATAATGCATTGATACCGCTTCTACCAAAGAGAATGAGCAATTTTTATATTTCGAATCGAACATCCTGTGGATGATATCATCTCCAGAATCTCCAACAATTCCCTGACAGCTTCTCTCAATATCCGCCTATACCTATCTGTGAAGGTTTTTGAGTGAATGATTTTTTTGTATTTTTTTTAGAAAATATGAGTCTCTGAAAAAGTCGAAATTTTCCAGCTGTGACTAACTGAGACTATTCAATTTGGTATGGAGTCAAGGAATACCAGGAGGCTCATTGTCCTGTAGTGAGATCTCATCCAATTTCACACAGGGTTATACAGAAATTCATTCGATTCATTCACTTGAAAGAGTGATTGAAATGCGATTTTTCCAAATGGTACGTTCTGTATTTCATGATAACAGCATAGCATCGAATAGCAGTTCAGATTGCCTACTCATTCATGTATGTCATGCCTATACCTATCTACACAGGTTTTCGAAATATAAGTAATCACTGATGATCCTTGTTCAACACATCTCACGATGTTCTTTGAGAGATGGCTATGGAATTGACAAGTGTTAATTGGTGATGACTGAACGGGAAAAAAGTCTACATGAATTTGAAACAGCGAGGAGGAGTCAACCAATCGACAAGTATTTGCAAGAAACGTCATGGTGGCTATACCGCGTATAAATGGGACGATAATGTTAATCAAATAGCAGGATTGGTTCTACTCCAGGACCGTGAAATCGAAAGTTTTTGATTAATTCAAAATCTGTAAGAGTCAAAATTGATTCTATCATTCATGACCCCATTCAGTTGTCTTCCATTGTCTGTGATAGATAGGGAAAAGGACACTTAAGGAATGTCATTGAATATTTCGTTATCGTGAGTGGGAAACTGCGTTTATTCCATATTCTAAGCCCACAGGAGCGGCAGCTGATCGTCCCAAGAGAGAATATCTTCGATATTTGCGAAAAGGAGTATTCCATATTTCAATAAAATAGGAATGTGAAAGTGGCATATGCGGATAATAAGGGAGGTAGATTGAACAGATGTTCCACCAATACAACCGCAATATAAAAATGAGGATACATACATATTGCCCTCGAACATATGAACGGGAGAAATTTAAAATTCCGGTTTATATTGGTCTTCTGAGAAAACAGTCTGCATTTCGCGTTACTTAACTATGCATTAAAATATCCAAGTCGCCATATCTTCACCGGTTATATCTCAAGTTCGAATAAATGAATATTTCACAACTTGATCCACCTAATTTTGGGCTCTTCGCATATCGTGCATGCCGAATACGCAGAACTTCAAGTCTCAACGCAAAATTTTTAGAGTCAGTTGTCAGAATTACAGATCTTTGAATTTTTTCACTACGGGTCACGATATTTCACCGTTTTACCAATACAATAAAAACAAAAGAGGTTCTTACATGCAGGTCCACATCTGCTGCATTATTTAAGAAAAGTCAGCTCTATTTCAGGAAAAAGTGATTATTTCAGAATAATGAATTTGATTCCAGAAGATAGTTTGAAAATGTTCATTAGACTGTGGAAGGATTTCAGGAAGCAAATCGCAATTCAGCAACATGTACGCTTCGTATTTGACATTATTCACGTTAAGACGTGAATAATTTTTACCGAAATTTCACCTCTAATGTTTGCTGATGCGGAGAATGAGGCCTCCGAGAGCTTTTTGAACACGATAGTACCCATGGATTGATAAGAATAAATTTCGAAATTCGAAAATATGATAGAAGATTTTTGGAATATGATCGACTATCATGCAGATATTCTTCAGATGATACTCTTCTGGAATCAAACTAATGGTTCTAAGATATAATTAATGATCCCAGGAATCAAAGCAACATTATCTTGAGTTCCAGTTAGTATCTTGAAATCAAATAATACCTTCTGAGAAACTAATGACCATTCTGATATCTGATTGGCGCTCTCTGATAAACATCGGAATAGTTTATAGAATAATTTCCTGTTTATATATCTTGCTGAAATTGATCATTGTTTTTGTGTCACATATCTGGAAATAATCATCACATATTATATTGTTTCCCAAGTATTCCCTGTATGATATAGATAACCAGCCATAATCAGCCATGAGCTATGAGTGATGTTTTAACTCTTGTCCCCCATGAACCTGTCATTTCACTGGTACTTCAGTTCAGATTCTGAAAAGTGAAACTCTTGTCACACCATTGCATCTTTATTCAATTTCATGAATAAAATGTTACAATGATATTTTGAGAAAATATTCTTCGAAACGAAAACAATTATTGAAAAAATAGAGAATGTTCAACACAAGATAGCGAAATGATACAATAGCAGAAAAATAATGACAAAAACAAATCATCACAGATGAATATGGTATAAAATTTGAAATTTCAATTCTGTATGTTTTTCAGAACCTGAATATATATATATATATATATATATATGTACTATATATATACTTATATATATATTTATTATTATTATCTTGTATTGAGTTCTATGTCTTGATGTATATTCAACAAGGCAAGTCCTGTTGAGCGATTCTCTGACATGGTTGTTCTTGGATGTTCAATCTCCTCAAAGACGAGAAAAACCGTTCTGTCAAAGCGACAGATATCAACGAACGGACTTACAGAAACTAATGATCCTCATCGATCGCAAATATTATTCCAATTCATTGAAGTGGCAGAAAAATGTTCAGCAGTACTTATTACTTTACGATGAGCCATTTGCTGTTTCTGAATTTCCCGTCATTTGAACCAAATGTCGAAATTCGCCACTGTTCATCTAAGTTCCAATTATTTTCACTCGTTTCATCATTTTCATCAATTCTAGCGAAGCAATAACACGCCATCTGATGCCTTCTCGATAGTTCAACTGTTCAACCCTACTCTTATCAAGTGACATAAAGTTTCACGTCTTGTGAAAGTCAGGTTTTGGTGGGAGGGGATTGAAAAGGTAGTTAAATTGTAGTTTTCAGAAGATATCTCATCAACCACTAAGTTCAGCGCAAACTGTATGGTACGAAATAATAATTTACATTCAATTTCCTCCAATAGTTGAATCATTCATTTTTGTGCTTCAGACAAGGAATGCAAACATATGATGGGGCTGAATGTCACCATCATCTGGTTAGATAGGAATTGATTCATTTCGCAGAATCCTGTAACATGTAGGTTTTGTGCATTTTCAGCTTGCAACATCTTCATTCATTCTCTCCCTTAGCTATCCACACGTTCGAGAGTAGGGACATAGACAGATCATTTCTTTTATTTTCCTCGCCATCGGGATCTGATGAACCAGTAGAGATAGGTAGGTACAGAGGTTCAGCCAAATTAGAGGAAAAGTTTTGGGTTTTGACGCCGAACATTAACATATGACAAATTAAATCTAGAATATAACAGAGGAAATTTTACCGAATTTCTCTTCTTTCAGTAAGCATGACACCATTTGATGAACAGATGGAATTTGGCGAATTTTGGACACAACCTATACATAAGGAATATTATGACGTATTATGACAATGGCAGCACGTAACAGTACGCGCTTTTCTGTCGATATCTTCAACCTTCTGAAGTGCGCCAATTTTCATATTGAAGAAATTCTGCTATACGCTTCCTGTTTAGGTATCTACATTCTACATTAAACATGATTCTGAAATCTTGTATAATTATTCATCATGATCATAATCTCCATATGGTGATCTGAATGAACTATTTTCGGTACAAGCTGAATTCATTCATTCCCAGATAATATACTGGATCGGAAGCTATTGAATAGTCCGAAAAATCATGAGAGAAGAACAGAAGGGCTGTTCTATCACAAGAGCAGATCAGAATAAGACATCACCCAATTTTGGTTTTTACATATTTATAGTTTTATTCCAATAAATTTCAATATGACTACGATGAATTACAAAAATCATGCATTTACAAAATTTTATCTAATCATAATATTATCATAGATACAAAGTACATGCTGACCCTATGAAATCACCAATAGATATTCAAAAATCGGAGAGTTTGAGAAACAATCTTGAAATCCAATGCTGTATTATTCGAAAATATCTTCTGACTGACTGATCGAGACTTTTTCTCCTTGAAGCTATAACTTATTTCCTGCTTTCAATTGAGATTCTGATATTATCAATTGATTTGTGATGTGTGGACGCTAATATTGGAAGAATACCATACTTATCAATGACACAAAAAAAAATTCACCTAGGAATTTCATTTCATTTCTATTCACTCCCACGATTTTCAATATTTTCATGGCTTAACGCTTAACTATTGTGTTCAAAGGTGAAAGCTGAAGTGAGTACTTGACATTATCAAGAATATTTCTTATGTACATCTCATGGTCAATTCCCTGAAGCTCCAGAAATTTCCAAATGGTGTGAAACGTACTCAAAAACTCAAGTACAAACTATTGCGATATAATAAATAATATAATGGGAAAAAAATGTATTGAGGTGATAATATTTCGAAACAAGGTACTCTGATTCAGTGGAATATTTCTGTTTTTATGTACACTGAAGAAAATTCAAGCATACATTAATAAAATGCATTCATCATTTGATAGTGGTCATAATAATAATATACTATTTGAATCAATCAGTGAATCTACAACCTAAAAATAAGTAATATAATTCCTGGCACATATAGCGTGTTTCAACTTAAAACAGTCGAAATAATGGTACGTTGGCGCCCCCTTGAAATTCTCAATTTTATCTTTCAAAGTATATCTTTGGAAAAATATGATAGATATTTGGACTCTTCAAACAATTTTTTTAGAAATAGCGTGCCACTATCCATCATAAGTAACTAATCCATGCAGGTTACTTGAAAACATTGGCGTATGACATTTTCGAAGATCCTAATTCGGAAGGGTGAACCTATCAAAAAAATAATCATTTGAGATAATTCATGGAAATCATGGTATTCATTCTTCGGAATTCATGGTATCAATTGAAATCGAACCATCAATTTCCATGTAATAACAATTTAGCTCTCGCCAATTCTATGAAATATATATCAGTATTATTGTTTCCTTCAAGATCCTGTGTTCATTTGTTCTGAGAAGTCATCTGATCCCACCGACATATCTGTTATGATGCCACTCTCTGAAAAATGAGAAAAATGCATAATAAGAATTTCTGGAAGTATGATATCTGAACATGTTGAGATTATTGAATAGTATAGAATATGGTTTTGGATTGTGAGAAATATTTCACCTCATTTCACCAGCAGAGCTCATAAAAATTTCGACTTGTCGATATATCTTTCCTTCACATCATTCTCGATTGATTAGCTGGACATATCCCCACTGGAGATGGAGTGATATCAAGATAATAGGAGAATAATATAACATCCAAAGAATGAAAATCAAAGAATCTGCTGGCATTCTTCTGAACGGGAAAAATCAAATTGCTTCTTGTTCTGTTTATATAGATATAACTTGGCATTCACTTCGCAAAACTGAATATGAAAATGATGAAATCAAGATCAATTGATCAATAAACACCTTACAGTGTCAAAAGACAAAGCAGCCAAACGATTCAGAAGTGAATATGCGAATGTGTTGAAAACGGAAGCAGATTCGTTCCCAAAATGTCCACTACTGAGATGAGTAGAAACTTTTGTTATTTGTGACGAATATTTTCTTTCAGAACTTTTCCAAAATCGAGGTGTCACTGACACAGTGTCTCTTTTAGGACACTGGAGGTTGAATTTCAAGCTTAGTGATATTTTAGGACAGATCATGAATATCCTTACCACAATTATATTGGAATAATTATTTCAACTGTTATCCTCATGTTGGGAATCGAGAAGAAAAAATCCCAAATATCTATAAAACTGATTATCTGTGTTGGAACATTCCGATGATGCGAATCAAAAAATTTCCAGAACTCCAGAAAATAAGCGAATATGGCAAAACGATGTGTAACAGTGTTAACGATGCTCTTTTATATCCATCACCCACCGCCGTATACAAGGTGTTTCATCAATGTCAACCGACCTATAGAACATTGGCTATTCAACGTGGCTGATTTGTGGTAGGGCTTCGGACTGTCGCAGGCCGATTCGAAGGTGAGACTGATAGGAGTATTGGACCCAACGGGAGTCCCAACGGATCCACTGGAACTCGTACTTCCGGATGACACGCTGCTCGACATCGAAATGATTGAATGCGGTCTCTTGATTTTCGTGCAAACTTCTGACATGGTGCCTACCATGGAGTTTCGAAATCGTGGAACAGCTGAAAATGTTCATTTTATTCATTCATAACAATATAGTATCATTTGAAAAACTAAACATCGAAACGCAATTGAATGGAACAGGCCATAAAACTTGGCTGAATATGGTTAATTGTGGTGGCTGATCAGGTAATTCATTGACTTCTGGAATCGTATCGTGCGTGATTTTTTTTGTCTTATTTCAGAATTGGTTGCATTGAGATGAAACAAGTCCAGTATGGTCCAGTATGATGATTATAGATTCGGAACACGAAATACAAGATGTTATTTCAGCTTCCTACAGATGATGTTGTATTGCTTAAATAGTGTTCATCTAGAGAAAATGCATTTATTTGGTGTATCATATGGAGAACGATACAGTAAGAACTTCAAATATAGTTGACATCCTGTTGAATCCGATTTTTGAACAAGATTCCCAAAAATTTCATATATACTTCATTTGACTGATGATGTGAGATATTGGCTGTATATCCACTGAGAATTGGCATCTCTGTATGGCACTTATGATCCATGATATCTTTCCATTGAGAATGTTTATGTTTGTCCCATGTTATTTTTCAAGATATAAAGTGTTGTTATTATGTCCTGAAAGTTGATTTTTCATGTCAATATGATATTATCTTGAGAAATACGAAGTTTGATAGACCAGGGCAAAGATGACAGGATATCCCTATCGGTATCAAAGAAGCGTCCACTTGGAGAAATATACACAGTTTAAATCAGTAGAGATATGATGTTGGCTGCCACCTTGACCAAAATGATTGTCATCATGTGCCATATCCAGAGTTTGGTTGAATTAGGTATAGAAACAGTTACTGATATTACTCACTTCTACTCAACTGGGCGAAGCTGATGGATCTGTCACTGATTTGATTGCCAGTAGGTCTGATGTCCAAGCAAGGTTTATTGCCAATTCCCATTGATGACATCTCCGCCATTCTGACAGCTATCGAAAAATATAACATTACCAAGTTAACATAGAATGATGGAATGGAATACCTCTATTTCTAATGGCTTGTCTCCACAACAACTGTGATAACTCTTCTGCCCATATCTTCTTCACATCTTCGGTCATCGACTGCAAGGTGAATGTATCATTTGGCTTCCGTTTTCTAAACCAAATCTCAAATTTTGTTGGACTATCCCCTATTTTCGCTGTTAGCCCGATATCAGTCATTTTAATACTGTTTTTGTAGATGTAAAGATCTAGATTCTGTGGAATTGTCAGAGTCATAAACTTTGTAGGCATTTTTGCAGACAACTGTACCTTTCTGTCTGGAAATCTTCTGGCTTTGCTAAAAAGTATCAGCTCTTCGAAAAGAAACACCTGTCGTAATGACTTCTTCCCAGAACGTCCTTCCCAAACCAGGAACTCGTTTTGTCTTATCAAACGGCCCTGTTCTTTGAGATTGACCTGGTGAATTAACAATGAATATGTTAGAGAGGAGAATTCAAATTAACCTGCGACGTATGTGGCTGCGTTACTGAAATGCCATATGTATCGAGATTGTTGATATGTGAAGTAACTGAAGGAATAATTTCTCTATTATGCTTGAATTCCATTGAACGTAGTAAACGTAAATAATGATCATATATCACATCGAATTTGATCTCAATTGAGAAGAGTTAACATTCTCCTATGTCTACTATATCTAGAAGTGTTAATAAGGTTCCTTGTGTAGATATATATTTTTTCTTACATTCAAACGATTCAAAAAAGAGATTCTCCGTTTCATTCAGAATTGATTTTGTTATATGTGTTATTATTTGTATATTATATATTATTTGTTATTAATTGTATACACCTGTGAATGGGCTTTTGGGCCTGCTGAATGTATTATACCAATAAATGAATAAATAAATAAATTGCACATGAGGTAATTCAAGCAGATCAATGCAGTTATTTGATCTCACTTGTTTCGAAAAAAGAATCTAGTTTCATCAGTATAATACTGAATGAAAAACATTATTGTCGATCAACACATCTGAAATTACATTCGATCTGAAATTACAATGATGGTTTCAGATGAAAACATCAGCTGACAGCATCCTTCGTGCTATAAGTCAACTCATACGCTTCATCATTGTCGAACCCATATTACAGTATTAGACAAAATCACGAAAGAATTGGTGAAGTTATTGCCCGAACTTTTCGGTACATTCTAATTTCCTAGAGAGACGATGCCAAACTACCAGAAGAAAATAATCTAGTTCGAAATTGATACCAATATATTCAATGACTGGTTTCATATATGATAGATATGTAAGAAATTCAATAGTCCTTTTCATTTCCTCATGACGGATGAGTGTGAATGATGAATAGAATAGCCGATTCAATTCAAATATCTCAGTTAGAAATTCCGACATCGTACCTACTAACTTTTTAGTGAACACAGCAATATTTCAAAGTCAAAGGTACGGTACGATATATGAGTTGCCGGCCCAATTATTCTTCTGATAGGTTCATAATACATCAATATACGTTGGAGCAGGTATGAATTGGGAAAAATTGTAAATACAGATGATTTCGTTAGGAAAATCATTCAATATTCACTGCCGTTCAAAATGCGTGAAAACACAAAAATATCTCGTTGAATATTCGATATATTGGTGCATCATCCAAGCACGAAATTCCGTTTTATTAACATTCTTGTATAGACCATTGAAAGAAGTATCTATGTATTCAAGACCAGGTATTTGGTTAATAAGATTAGGTTTTCTTCATTCCAATTGCCTTTCGACTCATGCAAGATTTTGATTTCTCTGTCAGAATCTATGAATTTGGCAGGCATAATGGAGGATACGGTATTTGAAAAAACGTAGAAAATACTTAGAAAAAGAGGATTGAGCCAGAAAGCAAGTTGGTTGAATATTATCGAATGATGAATTATTATTACGCTAAGTGCACATTCAATGGCGTCATGTTGGAAAACTGAAACGATATGGTCGATTTTCTGAACTACATTCGTTGAACTCTAGATTTATGATCAGCAAATGATACAATGAGCAAATGATACAATGGAATCAGTGCTGAGAAAGGAATGATATATCGTATTTCGGATATCAAACATATACATGATATACAAACTCACATCGCAGTCTCTTATGGAATCCATCGCGAGCAAATCATTGCCATGTCGCAATTGAAAGCGTACCATTTCCTCGGCTTGTTTCAGATCATCTAAATCTTGAATACGTCTCTCAGAGGCATCTGAGAAGGACGTGGAACAAGCTTTCATCATTTGCTGAAGAAGTAAGGCGTATTTTCCCATCCGTTGAACCGGCTTCAATAGATAGCTGGCAAGGTCCATTTTATCTCCCAACTCTATTTGTTTGCTCTGAAACACGAAAAAGTCAACTGGATGAATGATATCGTGAAGAGGAGCATCAACTACGGACATTTTCCCATCATGTTTTCTCACTCTTGAGATAAAATATATTATTTATCAGGATGGACTGAACGTGGAAAGTTCGATTCATTTCATCATGATTCGAAATTGATTGCGTATTGAATTATTATCACCCATATAGAGGGTGGAAATGAAGATGAATCAATATGGCATCAGAGACAAACATGCAAAATTTCAGAAATCTTCAAATTTCCAAGATTGCGAGTTGCGAAGCAGTTTCCTTTTCAAAACACAGAGTGAATCGTTTCCTTCGATAACCTATGATTATCTTCTTTCTATAACTACTTCTATTTTCGAATGTGAGAGCGTAGCTCTAGTGAATAATAATCTCGATATTCAAGAGGCGATAACAGGCGAAGACGGTTTCGTTAGAGATGTCGAACTGATTATTGCCATAACTTCTATCGGGAAGTATCATTTTTATGTTCAGTTGATGATTAATAGTGTCTTGATGGAAATTTCTACGTCGAAAGAATGATGAAAACTTTTTTTCTTCGTGAAAACGTTAAAACAGTTCTCTGTACGAAAAAAAAAAACAGTCTGCTACGCGAGTATCAAAGTTCATGAAGTTTCCTTCCGTGAATATTATAATGTTTATTCTCATGAAAGAGAAAACAGATACATTGAGATAATTAAATTATAATGAATAAACATATATGATTGAACGTGACAATAAATTAGAGATGTCCCACGAAGTGAACTTGTTATGGGCATCTCTAACCTATATGATAGTGATACAATGGAAATGTAAAGGTATAAAATGTGAGTAAGTAGAAGTGTATGAATATAAAAATTTGTAGAGCTGTGAAAATAAAAATGAAAATATAAGGATGTGAAATATGGAATGAAACTGAAAATTATCAAAAATGTTGAAATGTGTGAAATGTATGAACATATACCCAGAGAAAATATCACAATGATGAATACGAATGGAGACCAAGTGATGACACTGAAATATATGAAAAATACAATAAAAGGCAATGAATATGTATAATGTAAAACATGAAAATAATCTGAGTGACTAATATAATTCACTTCGGCTATGATGAATGATGAATCATGCACATGGAAATATTATTCGTTTTATTATTTTTCATCTATATACAAATCTTGCAACGAATTTTCGATTCTTTTTTGTGAATAAAGTATTGTTTATGATTCTGAAAGTCTGTGGAATCTGACCAAACAGTTTTGGGGCTATGTAGTAGAATGCTTTCTGACCAATCGTTTTCGCTGTCGTTTCTGTTGAGAACTCTTTCTTTTTTTGTGTCTTGTGAAATGTTTATGGTTATATGTTTCTAAGTTAGAAAAGTTCGCCAACCGAGTTCACCTATCACGACAATTTTGATTCGATAAAGATTTCCATTTGTAGAACTATATGATTTTTGGTGTGCGTGAATCTTTGACATTGTGACCGAGAGCAAGTGACAATCTTTGTGAGTAGAAATAAATTGAATTAGTTGTACACACATACCTACAAACTTATACCTACATCAAGTGTCGCGAAAGTCAATGCAATACAATGAAATTTCAATCTTTACATTATTAAGTAAATCAACCTGTACAAATGATTACAACGATTAACTTTCTCACTCATTGATCCCAGTGATAGAATACAGAAAAGAAATAAAACAAAATCAGATGATACTCAGGTATTATTGTACAAAACATTTCATTCACCTTGAAGAATAATGTTCCATATTCTGACATCAAAGAGTCCGACTTCGGCTTATTCTTATTGTATAAGGCATACAAATAGAACCTGTTGTCGTATTTCAGGAAAATCTGCCCCACTTGCAATGGGTTGTTCACGAATTCCTCCAATTCCTTGAGGAAATGTTGACTGTGGAATTCATATATTTTCTCAACGTTTCCGAAAACTGTATTTCTCTGGCCCCTCAAAGCCTGTGGAATATCTTCTCTTTGTAATTCTGGTATGTAATTCACGATGATATAGTCCAGTGATTTCACATAATCTCGCTCTGTTTCCACCATCTCTTTGATTATGTAAGTGAGAGTCCTGAAAATAATGAACAGAATATTTAATGTTTCAATAAAACGAAAATCATTCTTCAATTGTTTTTATACATTTTAGAACGATTGGATGAGTATATGCCTTTTTCCGAATTCCACCGAGCAGAGGTTTACAGAACACTTCAAATAATATTTCAGTCGAATTTGATTTGTGTCTACGGATACTTAGAGAGAGGTTGAAGAATCGACACATCCAGGTCGAATATATTCAGTTATTTCTGAATTACAGTTGATTATTGGAGAAGATGCTGATTATTAGAAGAACTACAGATAGCCGCAATTTTCAACCTAGAGAGTATTTCTGTTATATGATACGATTGATGATACGAATCTTCTTTTGATTTAGAGTCATCAGAAATCAATAGAAATTCATGATTGTTCCGGAGTGCACGGCTACAAATATATATTCTAATCATATCTGTCGAAACTGAGTACTGAAGATGAAGATTTTTCCATCATGAGCCATTGTGATTCATTATTTCAACTCATTAGTAATCATATGTGTGAAAGAATACCAACGATAACATAATCAAATTTAGTGGATAGAAGACTGAATCAAAAGAATCATTTCATTTGTGAAACAGAACAGTCAATGACAGATGTTAAATGTTTAGGATGATAACCTCTACTGATTGATTGGTTATTCAGAATCAGTTTTGTCATCCATCTTACTTTTGAGTCTTTGGGTCCATATTATTATATAAGGCATCTGAAGGCAGGTCTAGAGTCGACGCATGACAATATAAATGGTTATTAGCTGCTACAGGGGGCACCTTCCTCCTTTCCTCTGAGAAATTATCGTCCTCTATATCATCACTACTATTACTGTAACAAACATGATCATTAGATGATAGAAAAGTCGATAACTCGACTATTGGATACCTTTTCATAAATCCGTCAATTCCTTCTTCTATTATACTATCATGCTGGTTTTCTGTATGATCCTGATTCGAACCTGTACTGGAACTACCAGCACTACACAAATTACAACTTTCCCTATAATACTGACACGAACAAGTTCTCTGCACTTTCTTCTTACTATACATAATATCATCACCGACAGAGTTTTCCGCGGTAGACACCCCACTATCACACCTATTCCACTCACTGTGTTCAACATCAACTCTTTCCAAGAGATTCTCCACACTTTCACGTACTTCTTTGATCCCGCCTAAAGTTCCACTATTTTTGCGCTCTAAAGAGTCCTTGAAGTTAGCACCAGTCGTACAGTCGCATCCCTGTAACGCTTGGATGTACTTCTTTTTCAGTCTGTAAGATACAGAATTTTCGGTATCAGATTCACAACAGTTGCACATTTCTCCTGCTGCATGATGGTTGCAGTGGTAGATGAAAGCCAACGAGCTCACCGATCTCCTCCTTATCTGACTATTTTGGACTCTTGAGGGTGTACTGGACGCACTTATCTCTGCAGCAGAACATTCTGGAGAACCAGGATCTGCTACTTTGTCGGGTGGTTCATTCGATTCATCAGGTTCTCTTTTCTTTTTAGCCGTCTGAAACGTAGATGAGTATTATAAACTGTAACAAACAGATTGCAGATTCATTCATACCTGACAAATTTGAACCAACTTGTCGTTCCCAGAATTTTCAGCCATCTTTATGAACTCTTCTTGTTCCTTGCATCCATCTTCGAGGATGTCTCGGCAGGTTTCGAGAAGCAGAAAACATCTGAAGCTGTCTTCTATTCTCTCTCGTGCTTCCTCGAGTTTTTCTCTGAACGCCTTCATTTGAATGTGTAAATTATTGGCCAGTTCCTTTAGAGATTGACCTTTCGAATCACTTATGTTTTTGCTTTCCTCGTAGAGATCATTTGCTTTTTCGATTTGCCTCTGGAATTCAATCGATAAAGTTAACGAGCACTCATATACTTGGAAGACAATCGTAAATGAGAAAATCTAGCTATTAAAACTATTCAATGCAAATTACGTGTCGCATATTATGAAAGGACAACAAAGAATCATATAATGACATAAGCTGATGGAATTCATTTGTTCACATGCTCTTCCACGTTTGACCATTTAGTGGTAAATCATTCTTTTCCTATAAATAATACAGAAATCTCAGTAGTGCAATTTCGTATGATTCCTCTTAGCTTTCAAGATATTCTTCTATTGCTTAATATTGTGATTGAAGTATAGCATGAGAAGTGAATTAAATTACTCATATGGCTTTAGGAGTCAAGTAACAAGATGGGGGGAACAACATCGAACTGTAAGAAAAAGTCTCATGAATATCTTGACAATGATAATATAGGCTTCGTTCGGTATAAGTCAATGCAACGTGACAATGGAACTATAAAAAGGTCATGTTCCCGGAGAGTTGTGTAGGAGCATTGAACTTGAAAATGTTGAATTACTATAATAACAAATCAAGGTATGAGCAAAATTTTTTTTGGATTTGAAATCATGCATGAATTCAAATCGCACATTTTGTAATTTGTTGCATACAAATATATACACGAAACAACAGGTTGCTTCGCATTCTCGAATCTGTTTTAGGTTTTGTTAAATATAAAATTGACCGTTTTCAAGTTATTGTGATTTGACATTCATGTTCTCAAAATCTGAAAATTTCGTGGATTCAATTGTGAATTCGTTTTTTTTTCTCTCGTGATGACTTATTCGAATTGATCCCAACAATACGTAAATACACTGTTGCCCGCTCATATCAGAAAGTTGTAGCTACTTCGATATTTTCAATCATTATTCCCTCACGGAATAAAAAAGCACCTTCAACACATGCATCATGATGCCGAAAAGACAGTAATTATTTAGTTTTGTGGAACATTTCGTGAACGATGCACGTACGATTTCCTTTGAATCAACCAAATTCTTCTGCACATTTGTCGATAACAATATCAGTTCCTAAGGAATCAGCTCGGATTTCTGTGCAATGCGAGAATATATCCGAAAAAAGGCCTTTCTTGACGTGTACAGGGTGTCTCAAGTTCGCGGGTCAACATGGGGAACTCGGTAACCGTAAGATATACTGGGTCAGTTCGATTCGGAAATTCTTGCATCCATTTTGATTTTTTGTTTTTGATTTTTATTGACTCAATTCGATAGCTTTCAAGGACTGAAACTTTGAAAATTCATTTATGTTGAATATCATTGTATTGGGGTTTGCCAATTAGGTGAAAGGATAATAAAAGTTGTAGGTTCATATTAAGAGGAAAAATATGATGATGGCCTCCGAAAGATGAATCGTCTCATCAGAAATCCAAAAAAGACCGTATCGTAGAGAAGGAGAAGTGGCTTCCAGGAAGTGGCTTTCGGGAATGACCTTTCTTCTGTAACACTTGGAAGGAAGTCAATGAAAATGAAAAAAAAAATCAAAACTTTGGTTACTAAATTCTACACGGAATATTGATGGGCCTATGAAAACGCAATTATTTTCAGACTCAATAGTATTTGTAATTCTCACGACTACCGAGTTCCTCATGGCCCGTGAATTATATCTGTTATTTTTTCCGCATTGATAGCTCAATTATCGCTCAAGAGCGATAGATACGACTCATTATCAATTTGGAACAAACAGATTCTCGTGTAGAGCCATATTTGAGGAGTAGGAAATTCCAAAAACACAATACGATACAATGAGAATCTTCAGTCACAACTGTGTTGTATTCTCGAAGAAATTCATATATAAGTTACAATCGTACTCCCACTCTCACAGATTGGTGATTTACTGTGAACAAAAAGAATAGGACAGCTTTATACGAAAAACCACCTTCATCTTCCGATATCGAGTATATCAATTGTCTGTCTATACCGAAATTGGAATAACAACTTCATTCGAAAGAAAGGTCAGAACACTCTAGGCCTCCGTTTTATAATTCTTTAGTCAACCAATGATTTCCTGAATTTCAAATTCTGAAATGTCTGTGAGTGACATGACAATTTCGACAATGAACTATGTTTTTTTCTGTTTCTTCTGTATGACGTTTTTCATGTATATCAAATCAGCTATAATCATTACATTTTCCATTTTGTTGAGAGATGATTCTTTCGTGATGAATAAATATTGTATTGAATCAAGAACTATTTTCGTATTGTATAGTAACTCACCCATGCATTGAAGAAAAATTTCTCGAAGTCGTTGGCAACTCCTTTGGCAGCGGCAGCATCACCAGCGGAACGCAGAAGTAACGTCAAACTGCTGAGCGTCTCTTCGCCTACTTTCCTAGTCCACGAGAGGAGCTGAAGACAATATAATATCGAATATATTTGCAGGTTCTCACGCGGTATAATCATCTAATTATACTTCATAACGATTAAGGTGTTACTTCGACGGCTATTTCCGAGCGTTGTTTGTGTTGCTCATTGGTGAAGAGTATCGCAATAGATACTAGTGATTATCTAGCGAGAATTGAGTTATCTGACGGATATGTTTGAGACCTGATTGAATCATCATTCGACTTGAATCCGACAATGAAATTCTGTGGTTTTCGAGATGGAAATGGAGCGATCGACAGTTTTTTGACGAACTGAAACGATATATTGCCTCACTCGATGTTAGATCTAACTTCATACTAATGTCATGTAGATTTTGTCAAAATTCTCCCCACATGTAGTATGTAGATGTCCAGCTGTTGCTATTGATTATTATATTTCTATACTCATTAGGTAGGTAAATAGAACGTATTCCGTGCATAATTTTCATTTTGCAAGTGAAATCAAACTATACAGGAGGAACAAGCTATTTTCTTCTTCATCTCATACAGGTCTATTCAGTTTGGTGGTCTTCATTCATTGAGAGGCAATGTTCATTCTCATGTGACAATAAAAATGAGTTGGCCACTCAATAATAGGGGAGGCTATTTCCAAAACACTATCTTACGAATCTAAAAGTCAACAAGAATATCATTATTTTATTTTAGGTATTATTCAATACCTTAAATCCTATACACCGCAATAAAAGCATTCATTTGGTAGTTTTTCTCAGTTGAAATCAACATAAAGTTGTGTTCGAAATATTCATTCGCTCATCAGAAACATCCAATGTGCAAACAACAGGCCACCTTGTATACTCGATATCGATAAACATATACAATGAATGTCATCTTCATGAATAGTGCGATTCTTTCACTCATTTCTACGGAAACCTAGACACAGCTTCATAACAATATCAACCAGTATAGGGCTGTGATATTCTCGGGAATCAATAATGATTGATGCTAATTGTTGGAGGCCAGGTGATTTCACGATTGTCAAATTCCAATTATAGTTGATTGAATTTGACCGACATGTATTCCAAACTGAATCCGATTATTTGGAACTTGTTAGTAGGTACTGCTAGAATTGTCCTGTGATATATGGACTCGATTGCTGCCAATACAATTTCATCGTAGTATTCTCCTAATTGAAAGTCGATTTCTCAAGGTAGTATTTAGAGAGAGCATCTTCATGGACATAAAGAGTGTCATTTCTTCGCGTGATGAATAATTCGAAAGATGTGAACTCCGTTCATTCAAGTTCAGTAGATATCATGGCAAAACATCAGATATTTGGAATTACGAGCATTGTGGGTACATGTTCATTCCAGTCGGGACTATAGTCCAATAGGATGGAACAACTGGAGAAGGTTGTAGAGGGTTGACAATCGAAACTCCTATCATCTTCCACTCATACTATTGATTTTCAGTATTTTTATTTATCCTATTTCACTTCCAAGTTCTCATTTCAGGTTTTTTTCCTAATATTCTATATTTAACAATACATTAGACAGTTTATTGAAATCAAAACATGAACACAAAATTGATTGAATTCTGATTTTTTTCCTTATAATAAAATAAAACCTAACCCAGGAGTCGGGAAGTGAAAGTATCTGAATGCATAATGTTCGAAATCATGAAGTCATTTACTGAAGAACTAACTTATATGGATGAACTGCCAATACTGAAATTGAAAGCAATATTTTCATACCGTCCAACTAACATCTTATCTGAAATTGGGTTCTCATTTTATGTAATTAAGGAGAGGAGGTATTATAATAGCACACGTTTTGACCTGCACGATCACCAGTATCTTCACGAAAATTGTTATAAACAATTTCTCGATTCTCGGGTATATAATACAGGAACACTTACGCTTCAACAAAGCAATTAATATCAGTAGATCTCCATTAATAATAGAACCTGTCGACGAAATAATTACTATAATAAGTCAGCTGCGATCATTAATGATAAGAGGAAGACTTCAGGAAAGTCAACAATCCTTCCTAATGAAGCAAATTGTTTTAGGAGGAACCGATTAGAGACACGAAATTCCTACACTTTCATTTCTCGAAATTGATTATGGATCATTGATATAAGTGTTTGATTCTCTACAGAAATTTTCGGATACAAGAATAAATGAATATCATGTAGCTATTTTGAGGACAATTCAACTGTTGCAGATGTATGTCACAGAGCAGCCAATATTAGTTATTTTTCTAAAACATGTTTCAATTTTTCATTACTGATGCTTCATTTCCGAGGCCTGAATGGCATTAGATTATTCCAATACTTATGAAGTCACGTCGTACAATCTTCTGAGAATACATCTGGAAGATCAATGACAATCTGGTATAATTCTTATGGTCCCATAATATACTTTTTTCTCAGATGAATTCTTTTGAATAGATTTATGCATTCAATTAACCTCGCATATGAAGCAAATCTAGCTGAAATATTTTAGATGTTCTGTGACTGGAATTGATTTAGGGATATATCTCGAATCATTATCAATCATCTGCCAAATGGAAACAGAGAAAGTCACTTCATTATGACTGAATACCCAATTAGAAAATTAATATATCAATCAAATGGAGGAAAGCAGTACAACATGCAATTAACATCATTTAACAGTCATTTCATCCGAATCGTCTATGCTTTGACGTGATGTTTGAGGTTTGCAAACGGAAATTACACAGGTATCCTTAATACAAGAATCATTTGTAAACGCACCAGACGGTATGGAAGAGAATTATTCAGGAGATGAAAGTGTAAGTGAATCATTCATATACACGTATCAGATATGCATTGAGATCTATGATGAGAATGAATTCTGGAACTGGGATAGTGATGGGATAACGGGAATATTGAAATAATTGATCATTCATTCATTCCATTGAGAGTCATAGATTAACATATATTACAGATATTGTCTATGTCAAAATTTATCGAAAACTGTCAAACTCCACGGCCTACAGCTACGAGTTACGGTCTCCTTGAAGGGTTTTTTTTCTGATGAAATTCGGTACAAGAGTGGTACTTTTTCATTTCAGAGAGATTCCTTCCCAAGAATATATTGTTTCACGTGAGAAAAATGCACCATTTTCGAGAGGAATCGATTCAAACATATTCTCCTCCCACTAGAGAAGATGTTACTTTCGTCTGGTGTGATGTTCGTGGGTGTCAGAATTGACATTGAAAGCAAGATTCGAGTGGTTTTTTTTTTCTAGTAAAATGGATATTTTCATTTCGCAGAGGAAGTCAATATCTAGCAGTTTCCTTGGTTAGTATATTCTGCAAATCGATTACAAAAATGTTAGTTCATGAGTACATTTCTTGACTTTACTTCGAAGAGATTCCAGAGGACCTGAACCAGATTTTCCTGCGGTACCTCAGCATCATCCGAAACCAATCGACAAATAATCTGGATACGAAGAAGTAAAGAGTAAATATTCAAAGTAGCCTCCCCATCCTGTTTCACATGCTCCTGAATGGAAATTTCCAATCATTTCTTCTTCACTGCAATGGGCATATCTTCATAATGGGCGTATCTTCAGCAGCTCCCTCTTCAAGGAGGATTTTTTCATGAAACATCTTCATCTCGGCAGGCTTATCATGGAACACTTATTATTATGGCTATATGAATTTTTATCCTTGGCGGTTATATCGACGAATATTCTGCTTCAAAGTTCATGATACTGCTTACAGATTTCTCCGTATATTATATTATACCTATTTTCTTTCTATATCCAGGTGTGGATACGTTGTTGAGAGTGATGGTGAGGTCGATAGATCAAAAGATATATTATAGGCGAGCTACATTGCTGGCCATGTCCAATTAATGTGAGAGGAGGTTTTTTTTCACTCACATCGCATGGTCGACAAGTAAGATCATAGTATATGCATTCTATAGGAATATCGACAATCTGTCACATCATCGAGTCTATCCAGCATATTCCTAACATGTGTTTATGATAATTAGCCAAATCGGACAGTAACAATTATTCAGTTGCGGAGTCATTCGTTATCGTACATAAACAATCTTTGAATCATCCTAACTCCTAGTTTCATCAGTATCGAAATGGAAAAAATGAGTAAATAGGTTGCAATGGCGTAACTACAGGGCGACCAGGAAGCTAGTTCCTCCTGTGTTGTGACTGTCTGCTCCTGAGATATTTCCATCGGTTTTTTTTTCTCACCTGATATTCTCAACTGTGTCTTAAAATTTGAGTTTCTGAACGAATAATTTTCTAGGGACAGTAGGGAACTTCCCAGCTAAGTCGAATATTTATTGCAGATAGATTTTGAGGATGCTGACATATCAATAGAACTGCACCGCAGCACTTTGAATATTGATATATTTTGCGCTGGAAGCAGGAATGGTCGTATTGAAGAGTTCGAAACTGTTAGCTACAATGGTATGACACAACATTAAAAAACGAAAGTACTCCAACATCTACAAGAACTATTGAAGTTATCATTCTGCCAATTGAAAGTTGAACACTTGAGAGATCTCTGTCGTGACAACGATCCAGGATTAGTTGATATCTTCTTCTGACAGTTCATTTATAAAGTATGTTGTTGTGTAACTGATATACAATAAATGACAGGAACCAGATCAATTCCTCACTAAAGTGCAAGGAAATGAATTTTTCTCTGTCGATAACTCTGATTTGGTATCATGTTTCAGTTCGCCAATACTTTTTCACTCAAGAATGTAATTGGAAGAGAATTCCTGTTGACAAGTTTAGAGGTTATTTGTTATTGTTGTTCTCTATTTTTCAGAAGGTATGAGGAAAGGCAACATGCTCCTCCCCGATTAACGAAGGTAGTTACGCCACTAGCAGGTTGTGAGCTCACTCTCTTCTCTGTCTATCTTCACCTATTTCACTCCCTATCTCATAGCTTTGGGAGGGTATTAGGGTCATTCCATCATGAGAGATGAGTTGTTGAAAACTCTACTCAACATTTCCAATTTTGAAGAACTATGTTGGAATTCCAAAAAAAAAATTAAAATCAAAATTAAATATTCTTTTATCGACTTCAGTTACTGAGCTTTCCGCTCACAGTACGCGTCACAATATTATCCATTCATTCCTCATTTGTTTTTGCCATTATCTTTCCATTCTAATTTTTCAATCTATCAAAATTTCCATCTCTTGATATTCTCTCCACTTGATATCTATGCAGCCGTTGGAAACCTACAGAGAATAAGAAATCAGATAAGATGGAGTGGACAAGAGAGTTGAGTAGTACTGAATGTTCACTCGGTGATGAGAGGATACCTGTCAAGGGACGAGAAAAATTTTGAATATCAAAACCTCTACTGAATAATCCGAATAGTCTCATCATTCACGATACAAGTTGAAACTGATGAAAGTTAATCCAATTGAAACGAAATGTTTCAGTGAGTATCTGAATTGATCACCTTGTGCAAATACGCAACTTCAGCGTTCATGTTTCGATCGCCGTGAACACTATATTTATCAAAATCGTGATTGATAACTATCACTACACTTTCGTTAATACGCTATCTCGCAAGTGAAACGACAGCTTGAGGTGATTTCGCGCACAGTGGGTGGCCCACAACTCGGAACAATTAATAAGACAATGAACACTTTTCTGGATTTGAATATAAAAAGTGATCAGAGGAAGTGTACTATCGATCATTCAATTTCTGAGCAATGAAGTGTCAGAGAGAAATAGATGATTGAGATATCCATTATTACTATTTACTTTCCTTTTTCCCGTTAGCTAAGCTCATAACGATATCAATTTGACGATCTGTCAGGTGGTCATTGACGAAAAATTGAATATTCCAGCAATTTTTCCAATGCTTGAAGTTCAGAATGAATGATTGATACACGTTAAAGTGAAGATTCAATACTCCACAACAAAATATTTATGAATATCCCGATCAAGAAATTCTTGTTTTGAGTACGCATCTTGTATTTGATGAAACGAAATTTCAAAATAGTGATAATTCATTTTCGCATAGAAAGACAGTGTTCTATGCACTCGGTGAATCGACTCATAACGAACATTTATAGTCCAACTGTCTCGCGTGTGAACCGGCAAATCATATCGATTGTTATTTTATTCATGTCATTCGAAAATATAGTATTGCAAATGCACAAAACTCAGAGTTCGTTCAACAAAGAAGGACCAAAATCCAATCCTTATGAAGTCTCAATTCATTATATCAACTTATCAATTCGATGTCACACTCTCGAACACAGTAAACAATCAAACTATCAGATGTTCAGCAATAGAGGAAAATCTTGGAATCTCACTCACAAAAAACTCAACTTGAACCATCATATTGAAAGTCAAAATGAAATCAATTCAAAAAATTTAAGGAATATAATCAACAAGGAAAATGGTATCGAAGTGAAAAACTCAGCCTGGATGAACAGTATGATTCCAAGGCCCATTCTTGAATATGCTTATCTAATATAAACACCAGCTCTAAGAAATTTGGAAATTGTAGAAACATCAAGTTTCCAAACTCACCTACAAACAACATAATATGCACCTAATGGAACCAGAGGTACTAAAAAGCGCAACTAACATCAGCAGCAAAGATACATTCAACCAGCTCAACCTGTCAATGAGTGTATTTGACAGACATGCGGGAAGACAGAAGAATTTACTTACCTAACCAAACCTCACCCAACCTTATTGATATACCAATTGAGAACTTTTCACATCATATTGATTTCATATACATGCGCACTCGTTTCATGTTTTTTTGCTGAATCTCAAATAATTATGCACATGCAATAATAATATCACATGGAGCAGAAGGACCACAGTCAATAGCCTACTGAGTATTTTGTATTTATGTTCGATGAAGTGCTCCAATTATTGATAATAATATTTCGAGGGGGCGCATGAGTGCGAATTGAAGCCACGCCCTTACGGTCTCTTAGATCTTTTAAATGAACCAAATATAAGTTTCAGCTTTTATGGAGAAAAAATCGAGAATTCGCCTATCCTGATTTTCCCAAGAAGAGAAAAAAGTTGACAGGACCGTTCCTTGTTGAATCGAACTGAAATGCCGAAACTTCCAGAGTATCTGGTTGAATGATTGTTCAAACAATTTGCCGTCTAGATTTTCGAGTCGTGAGCCAACTTTATTTCCATTCACATCATCTAGGTGGATTCAGATATTCTGAAAGGATTCTACAGGAAGAGTTGAACACGAATTCATCAACTTTATTCGTTTTCAATTGAATAATAGTTTCGAAATGCTGGATTTCAATCAGGCGATGCGTATACGACACTGCTTCTTGATTTTAGGTATTGAGATGCCCAAAAATATCATGAAGTCAAAGGTCTACAAATGTTTACGATATTCACAGAATCTGAACGAAATGAAATTATCATCTCATCAGATCATTATCTACTCATATACATATCAATGATTCCATAGAAACTACTACTGTTTTCAGTCTAGTAATAATTATCTACTCTAGTAGTAATTATCTACTTTATCAGGAAATGTGTTATCAGTGCACTTGCATGTAGCCAGTCTTTCTCTGATTTCATTTTCCGCAATATCAACAAAAATGCTCAACAAAACTTGAGCTTGAAGGGCATGTTAGCACTTCAATTTTCATTATTTTTTCATGGATAACTTTGAGGGGCTGATAAGATTTTTAATTATTCAGTTGAATTCATTTCGGTAAATTGTGGACAGCTATTGGAATTTTGCGATGATAAACAAGAAACAATGTATATAAGATATCAGGTTGATAGAGTCTTTGCAATCATTGTTGAAGTAATTAAGATTTCGGAAGAGGCGTTGATAAAGTCATTTGCACAATCATATCTAGTAATGATAATGACTTCCTCTGACTTGATAATTGAACATATATGAAGATCCAACATATGTTCCTCTCTCATTCATTCTACCTCGTATTTCTGCATGCCCCATTATGGCTAATTGAACCAATATACAGAAATTGCTAAATCTATGAGACGACATCGATTCTTTCGAACCATACAACCACTAACACAACACTCTGAGAGAGCTAGTCCATTTCGAGATCTATTTTGAAGGCTATATGAAATATGTTTATCATCCAGCTTTGTATCTTCAATAAAACTGACCAATTTTTATGATGGCCTCTGAAGGTAGCTTTCCATTCTCCTCTCTCTGAAGTTTTTGTATCAACACCCTTGAAAGGCCTTCGCAATGGTACATTACATATTTCATAGTAGTTCTGGAAGAATATTCATAGCGATTCTCCTGTCAGACCCATTAGATTCATATGCCCTGAGCCTACAGAGGCCTGTCAATATGTCAAGATATTGGTCAGACTGAGGAGAAACATCGAGCTATCATTTTTTTGATCAATTGAAAAAAATCTACCGAACCAAGATCCCACCTCTCACAAATTATCTCTCTTCGCTCTGCGCTAACCAGAATATCTGGATTTTGTGAACATAAACAAGTGCAGTCAACGTTGAAAAGCTATACTATACTATCAGTGCCTTTATCTAGTTGATATGAGATTGCATATATTTGTTTTGAAATAAATATTGCTAGTAGCTTCGTGGTATTCTTATCACTATTAAAGAGATTAGTTAGGACAACGTTTGAATTTTGCAACTTCAGTTTTGCAATTTTGTAAATTCAAGGTTTGCGACTGGTCCTTGAAGTCTGAATGATGACCTTGATTTATCAGTGGATAGCTAACACGTACTAGTTGCATTAAGACCTCAAAAAGCCGTAGAGGAAAAATACGGAAAACCTAATCCACACGATTTAGTTTTTCTAACGTCATCTCCACAATTTTCGTGTTTTTTCAACTTTGGTTCATACAAAAAATATTTCGAGAAGTTATACCTTCAACGTTCATGCATATTTATGATCCCTCCATGAAAGTGGATGAGAAAGCTCAACTTGATTTTCTACATCATCATCATTCGAATCAGCTGAAGAGGATGTATGCATTTATCCCCTATATGAAATGAAGCACATTCTCAAAATCAATCAAGTGATTCGACATCTCCTGAGTATCAATAGCAATGTACATATCGATAAATAAATATCCTAACGAAACTCAATCATACTGACAAAATATCCGAAGATAGATATATTTTCCAATTGAAACTCACCCCATCAGCTTCTTCTTGCAAACTCCGGAACTTAGCAAGCTCTTTGAGCCTCTCCATTCGCTCTCCTTTCAGTTGCTCCAACCTCTCCGTCACTCTTTCAACGGCATTGAAAGACTCGACAGATATACTGGCACACCTTTTAACATCACTACTACTCGCCAACCATTGTTTTCGTTCCTCCAAATTGGCTAAAGTCTTCCTTCCCTCTCTTCGCAATTTCTGAACGTACTCGGAGTCCAGAGCCTTCGTGATTTGTCTGAAAGAAACAAATTACCGCTTGTGTTGATAACGGAAGAGAAATGCTTCGGAAATACCTTGTTGCAGCCATTGCTAATTTGGTGTTTGTGGAATCGTGACAAAAGTTGGCGCAGCTGTTTGGATATTGAAAAAATTTTAATTAAGATAAGATAATGCAAGTTGATCATCAATGCAATCCATACCAGAGATTAACTGAGTGAGAGATTATTCAGTACATGGTGAGTAGTATGACTCAAATAGATGACTTCATTGAGGATAATACACATACTTCTGGAATTTGTTTATTGTTGAAGACTCATCATATCATGATCGGACAAACATAGAGAGTACAAGATGGAATTCGATGCATTTATGTGTTATGAAAGGAATCAGGAATGATGACATGAACCAAACACTCAAAGATATCGAACAACTTTGAAGAACAAAGAATCATACACACGAGTGAACAATACAATCATGACAATGAAAATCTGATATAGCTCTGGATCATTGATCCAATATGAAATATTGTATTCTGTATATTTTGGTATAACTTTTGAGAACCACATGAATGAATCACTCAACAGAGTGGGACTGAGGAAATTCGTGAAGCCACTTAAACCAATGAGTTTTCAGTAGTGTAGAAAAATATTCGAATCCAGGTTCAAAATACCTAATATTCTGTCATCGCCGTTAATTTGTTTTCTTGATTTCTGCCGTAAATTGATTGATTTTTTATCGTTTCATTCATAAAGAATACGAAAATATTCGCGGAGATACATGATTCTATATATAATAAAATAATAACGAATAGTAATGATATAATGATTTGAAGATAATTCAGTTCATTATGTATCTCTTATTGAATAATTCATAGATTCGAAAATTGAAAGTTTCTTCATTTCGAAAGAATTTAGTAGCAAATCACAGACCTTGGTTGCAAAACAAATGTGAGTACTGAGATCCATTCAGGTAGTTCACCACTATAAAAGATACACAGATTACTGGAATTGGTTGAATCATACGTGTAAGTTTTTGATGAAGGTTCTCAGTTCCTTATTAATTCAGTGAATTATACTGATGCTGATTTCACTTCCAACACTGTTTCCATTCCATATAGTAGTTCGAAATTATAAATGAATAAAATTGAGCAAGTAAACAGAAAAATTATGTATTCATGCATTTTTATCCATCGATAATCAATCGAATGAATTCGCCTATGATAAGGCCAGATAAGATAATGTTATTATATCATCAGCTCACCTACACTGATGATTCAAAAATCGTCTAGTAACTTGTAGCGGTACTTCCTCATTCCTGAGCTGCGATAACGTAGATAAGAGGTTCCTTCCTGCAACTTTGCAGGAGGTGAGGAACGGTTCCATCTGTCTGAAAAACTCCACCCATTCAAGCTGGTCGTGAGCACAAGTGCCTCCGCAACTGGCAGGAGCTTGATCTTTGCTGATGTACTTGTTGAGTGAAGATTCGTCAGTTACCACTTTGACCTACAGAAATCGATCATCAGTTCGCGATTGAGCGTGTAATATAACTGGCCATGATATCCTGAAGGAGTGAGTGGTGGCTGGAATGATGGTTATTCAATTCCAGCTGCCTATGATGAATAACAGCTGGATTCTACATATGTAATTTATGGAATACTTCTATTTATAAATATATAAATTGATCTTTCAACTTGATTTTGGTCAAATTTCAATCATCCTTGGTGGAACATGAGCTTTTTCATGTTGAAGCCAAAGGATAGCGAGAAGATCTAAAGCAGGTTTCCGAGAGAGACTCAAGATTGCTATGACAGTGTAGTTGATTTCGATAAACCCGTCACGAGGTGTCTCCAATTTTTCAGCAAACTAAGGGTGACTATTGAATCATCTGGTGGCCGAAACGCTTTTGCTTGAATTGGAAACATCAACCAAGATCTTTAACCAAGATCTTGAAGTTTGATAGGATACTTCTACAGTTCTGTTACAGGTGGAGCGATCTTAACAGCAGATTTGGTAACTACTCAGTAGATCATCTGATACAGGTATACAGGCGTGTATGTGACGGCAGATGGCGCAAAAATGTATAGCAATATCGAGTTTCTCATACCGGGTGCCACACGAGATATATAGCAGCCTCCAGTTTCTTCATTTGAAGGTATAAAAATTTTAAATTCATTGGAGGTACATAATCAATGTAAGCGGTTTCTTCGAATCCTCTGACCATCTATCACAAATTGGTATGTGTTCCTTGAATTTCAGTCGAATTGAATGTTTTTGAAATGCACCAAGTTGTTTATGACCCCAGTTCAATAATAGCTCTCGTAGCTTGGTAGGCTTCGAACTCCAGATATCATAAATTAGCTGATATTGTTTCCTGAAAGCAAAAGAATAAATACTCGAAAATATCTCGCGATATTTGGCTGCTTGTGAAGGAAGTGTCTTTCATTCATGACGTTATAACCATAACGTCATATACCATTCGGAAACATAAAATTGAGGTCATTAACATTATACGTTGAGAATAACAAATCTATTTTCCAGTTTCATTTTAACCAGTACAGAACTATCGGTATCGAACTATAAGCTGATGATGTTCGATTTTCGAGGTATATACCAAGCATCGATGTCATCGAATTCGGGTCACAGCTCGATGTATTTCGATAGAATACAATTCATCTTCCTGTTTGAGAAACAAATACCAATTTCTCGTGAATGGTTGGAAAGATAGATTTGAGGCGAAGGAGAAATATACAAAATGAGACATCTGAGAAGAAATTCCGAAATCGTATTGATCATATTCGTTCTCTGAATTTCACATCTCCATTCATTGGAATAGAATTACTGCAGGCTGCTTCAACATGTCTACTGTCACCCGGTGAACATCTCATGTTTCACCTAGAAACTTCATTTTCGCATTCATATACGAATACGAAGTGTTTCCAATTTCTCATCAAAAGGACACCTGATGAGGCATCTGATGAGCCGAAACACTTGCTTTCACTCGACGCACTGGACCAAAATCTCACAGCCTAATTATCTTATTCTCTCTTGAGGCTTGGTACGTACGGTAGAAAATTACAAAATACATTCCATCTGATTGTTGAAGATGTGAATTCAATCTCAAAATGATAAAGCCCACCCAAAATGGTCACACATTTTGAACAATGTGCAAAATCATATCTCTCTTCACGGTTGGTAACGCACTTTCGACGCGTATTAGGCGATTTTGAAAAAAGCCCGACCAGTCTAACGAATTCATCAGGATACAGGAATGCACTGTAATTATATTGACCATGCCAAACATGTTAGAAAGCCGGCTGCGAACCACTGAAAAACGTTAAAACGCAATCAATCACCGGTTTGAAAAATCTACACAGGTCAAGATTTATTATCTGATGGTCTAATCGCACTTGGGAGATCCGATATAAACATCATGTTATCAGTAATTAACTATAATGACTTCGTTCCGAACTTGGATATTGGATGGTAGAGTATATAATCTATATGGGTGGTAAATGTTCATGCACTTTTGCAATGGGATGGGTCTGTTTTACCTAGTGAAATTGATTTTCATCCGAATATCATATCTGTGAGATTTCCTCCTTCTTTGTCCTTCTCCTCCTAGTGATGAGTTCTGATCAGAAATTAAAAAAATATCATATATTGACAGTATCAGGTTGCGAGAGTTTGAAACTCGATAGAGACAATTATTTCCGAAACATCATGAACTTTGGGTTGTTGAGTTGGAGAATGGTATGAATCATTCATGATCTTTTTTCACTCATTACCATTTCTCGACGATGAGATTTTTGATTATGAATTCGATAGTACTTTTCAGAGCTCAAAAAGTGAAGAAAGAGGAATAGATTTTTATAACTTCTGAAACAACATCAGAAATCAATGAGAACGAAAAGTTTGACATCATCTTGAGAACAAGAATATAATCATCTATCGCGAACGACAGGACAAAGGGACTGCGCATTTTTTTTCTCAATCGAAATAGTTTCGACCTACCTACGCTGTCCGTTCTGTTCTGGGTCATAATATACAGTCGAGTTATTCAAATTCGCTTCTATGCACTGGTATCTCGTTAACGATAAGATAGAGAAGTGGTTGAATAAGGGCAAAATAGTGTATTAAGGCGATGAATTATATGAATAATCAAAAATTAATGAGTGATTGATTATATTCGTTCCCGAAACGTCCACTATATTGAGGTAAGTTGGAATTTTGATATTTGATCACAACATCAGGAACGAGTCTGCTCCCGATTTCAACACAATTAATAAGTAAAATAAGTAGAAATTTCATTCTGATTGAATATATTTGTATTTCTGAATTCCTCAAAAACAAAGTGTCACTGACAAATAGAAAATTTCTCTTTTAGGAATCTGGAGGTTTAATTTCAAGCGCAGTGACATTTTCGGGGCAGATCACAAAATCTGTCCTTACTACAAAGGAGAGAAAATCCCACAAGAAGCTGAAAAATGAGTATTTGATTTCAATTTCAAAGTCACGAGTTGACGTAGATGTCAATGACGAGTATATTTCGATTGGGATGTTATTTGCTTCGGTATATTTTCGAAATGATTCATGGATGAACTAGACTAGAGCCCCAAGGCATCGGCTAGAATTCAATCGTTTTCGACCTTTTTAGTCCGACAAATTGAATGAAGAGTCGACACACCAGCTAGTTTATTACATCAATGGCAGAACGAAAAACAAACACGTTTCAAACAACTTTGATTTTGATCAAACGATTCAAACGAACGACACAAAATGAGAATGGCTGTGCCAGATCACGGTCTCTATAGAGATAACGTAGGGAACCTATAATAGCGGCAAACATTCAATGAAAAATTTCAAAATCATCGATTTGTATAGTCGAGAACTGAAGAAGCTATCTCAGAATTCCTTTGATTCATATATATATATATATAGTTCTTCTGCGAAATACGCTACTTTGCTCACATCACCATCCAACCATCTCTCACCGTTACCGAGATCTCATTGTATCGCTTCGAATTTGAATAGCCCTGTTCATGGCTGCATTTTCATAATCCACTCACTCATGAATGAGTATTCAGCATCATATATCATCACCAAAGTTACAAATTTTTTGTGCAGAAATAAAACAAGGTACATCCACCCTAGACATCTAAAAATATTTACCTGAATATGACTAGTTAGTGCTTTATGATCTCTTCTCTTGATACCTGGTCGCCAGATGAGGAATCTGAAGATTTTCATAGGATTTCCAATAAGACACAAAGATTTGTCTAATACTTCGAGGATCTTGTAATCAGTCTCATTTTCAGCCAGGAGAAGAATAGTGAAGCCTTTATCTCTACTGTCAACTCTGAAAAAAATACATACTGTATATTGATGAAAATTGCACGTTGGAACAGAGAAGATTGTGCATCATGGTTCAATTTGAATTGTTGGGGAGAAGGAACAAAATACCACAAGACATGATGTGCAATTCATAAGAAATCAAGTTCCAAGAGAGGGTTGATTGAGGGTTTTCCATACAATTTTGACAACTCAAATAGTGAACTGAAATGCATCATCCATTCTGAGGAAATTAAAAATATAGTTGAATTTCACTACTGATTTCAGTTCTTTTGATTTTTGTGTCATTAGGAAGCAAAAAGTTGCGGAATTGTGAAGATTTATTTCGGTCTTCCATTGCCTCACATAATAATCTGAAAAATTTGTTGAAAATATAAATTCAGGTGTTTTCTCTCTCCAACTACATATCTACTTCTTGCTGATTCTTTACAATCCCCGTTTCGTCAGTCCGAAACAAACTCTTCGAACTTTGTAGTGGAATAATTTTCATTATCCTTCGAATGAAATTACTCGAATAAATTACTGACTTATCAACGATGACATTGAGAAAACATTTCGTGTTATTTCATGAGTTAGGAATATGAGGAATTTGAAAGAATTAGCGTTGATACACTGCGGCCATGATGGATGACTCATCCTACCCAACTGAAATTTCCATTTCCATTCCAAATATTCTGTGATGTCTATCTATTATCTATCTCTATCTCCGATAATCTTATTCTTTCCGAATCTTATTTAATTTCTTATTCTTCAATATTTTTACACGATGCAGAATCGAAAATTGGAACTCACTTATGTCAAAACTAATTCAATATCGGGTATTTCCGGGCGTATTATCTGATCATAGAACTGTCATTGGTTGAATTTCATTATTTGGATCGGAAACACCGTAGGACTGAACAACGTTCAGTTCTACCATATGTGCAAATTTGTTTAACTACAAAAACGGTCCTTATCAAAACATACAAGGTGATTCAGTGGCAAATACAATAAATTGGAGGGCTCGTAGGCAAAGCTGAGGAATGAAGAAGATTGAGATATCTTCTCTCTGAAGATGTTTTTTTACTGTGTCGGATGACGTTCTTTTTCATTTTCTTTAGTTTTTCAGATTATGGGACAACTCTTGTTCTACAATTCTTATATGAATACGTATCTTTTGTTTTATCACTTCTCAAATAAACAGACTGAACAGATATATATATATATATATATATATATATATACAAAAAGTATACTTCTCAGATAATGAGAGAAAATCTCAAGCGGTTTCTTCAGTATTTTTTTTTCATTTTTATTATTTATTTTGTATTACTTTTCTTTCAGATGGAATGGCACTAAATTCTTCCACAATATCCATTGGAGATGTTCAAAATATAAATACTTCTTGCCACTCATCGCTACTGAATGATGGTGTGCATGGGCAGCTTGAGATATCATGTGAACAAATAATATCAACCCGCTCATTATCCTTCGAGTTTTGATTCTGAGGATCTCCTAAATTGAAAAAAAAAACAAATGGAACGAATATACTTCTATTCAAATTAAACTCATGTTGTTGTATGGGTTTTCATGATTTCATCACTGCAGTTCTTGGTAAATAGTACAATGAATAATATTAATTTATGTTACACATGGAATTCATCATGAGAAAAATCATATCAGAATCACAACAGAAAACGTATAACGTAGAATTGAGTCTAGAATATATCAGTAAATCTGGGAGATAGGTAATTTGATTCATTGTCTAGGGCGTTCCGAAACAAGAGGAATATAAAATGAGAAAATCAAAGAAATCAAAATATCGACAAAACCGCTGGAGAGAGTTCTGAGTTCTCTAAAAACGTCCTACGTACGTCCTATCGTACGTAGAATGTACGATACGTGCGTATCGTGACTGAGAATTCTCCTTTTTTTGCATTGTGGGACAGAAGATGTCATGTGACCCCTGATTCTCCGCCACTGGGTGCTATCATTGTACTCGAAATTTTCTTCATGATTGCTCCGCTCAAAAACAACTCATACAAGAGAAATCAGCATCGGAATTCCATTCTGCGAAAAGATATAACGGATGAACAGCATTGTCAACATCTGTTATTCCGGTAAGAATAAATTCTCAGAAGGAAAATAATTTGAAGTTCATTTTTGGCTCACCTCTCTCTACAAGACTTTCAATTTTTGGTTCTTATTACAGAATCACCTTAACATTCACTGATGGTGAACAGAGTGATAGAATCTTCAACTAGTGATTGCTGATCTCCTATTTCTGAGTGTGTGATTTCTGCTATACAAGAGCAGGAAATTCGGTTCCTATACTTACGTGGGAATGGTGAAATAATAGAGCAACAACTTGGCGATCTCGTACTTGTTGAGTCCTACTCTGGCAATACACTCGGCATAGCAAAGAATAATCGGTCTTCCATCAGTGTCGGTAGTACCTGCAACAAGAAAGCAGAGGATTGCATAATAGGAAGGAAACTGGAGAAGAACAATGAAATTATATGGGCAGGCGCATGATCTCATAATGTTTCCTTCCATCGACTTGGCTGGAACGACAATCGATATTGATGAACATGGGCGTGCATTTGGGCAAAATGGTTACCTCATTCAATCGAGAGTACAAAAGATGAATCCGAAAAGTGGTATCCACCAACACCATAGACGCAGTGTCAATAGAAGCGTCATTTATCATTCTTATCACTCTTCCGGTGTGATTTGGATAAGACAACAACAAATGCACCATCGTTCATATAAATATTGAAATGTTGAAAAATTCACAAAGATTCGATGAGACAACACTGACAGACAGATCCGAATAACAACGCGAATTTTTGTACCACGAAGTACAAATTTTTTCAGATATGGAAACATGATACCTATCCTAGAAACAATAGGCATCATTATTTTTGTTTAAATCTCAACGCAGAAATAGTTTGCCAATAGAAAAATTCAAATGTTGTTTACATAATGAACTCATAATACAATGATTCGAATGAGTAAAATCGAAAGATCAGCTAGACATCTTTGGCTAGACAGAACGGGATTAGAACAGCGATAGCTGTAGAATAATGGCGCCATCTCCAGGAAAACTCGCTTCAGCTGGAGTGAAGCAGGTATATTTGTATTTCCAAATTTCTTGAAAAACGAGATGTCACTGACAAATACAGAATTTCTATCTTAGGTATCTGAGGGTTCAATTTTAGGCGCAGTGACATTTTGGTGCATTTCACAAATCTGTCCTACTAATATATCGGAATATTTTGTGAACCTGGAAAACGAATGTACCACCTCCTCGGATATCTTACGGACAGTATCACGAAAACTGTCGATATATCGGATATTTTGATGAACTCAAAAACTCTCTAGATGAAATTGTTCGTGAAACAACTAACAAGACCAAACAACAAGACCTGTCCAATAACCTAACAGAATCTGCACTGCTCGAGTATAGACACGATGGATAGATATATCACGACACGATCGATCCTGTGGAGTCAAACCTGCTTTCACAGATAATGACAGATATCTGACAGTGATGGATACCTGAAATGTTTTCTTCACTTATAGGTATTTACGCACTGCACTCCGCCTGAGGCAATGTGCATCGATATTTTCTACTCATGAAAACATTCTCAACAGGTTCTCAAAAGCCCAATACCTCCTCATGATCTACAAAGAGCAAATTCGACCTGTCTTGAAATACTGTTGACGTGTTCAAAATTCAGATTTCTTACACATACACGCTGAAGCTCTATGTAGAGAAGTAACAATACATTCACTTGGCTTTATGTTCTATGTGAAGAGTTTCTTCACACTGCAGCAGCTCCTTGTGATCTACGAAATGCAAATATGTTCTGGAATGCTGTTTGCATGTTTGGAGTTCAGCTGCCAAAGCTATTAGATGCTATTCAGAAGAGACCTTTGCCAAGGCAATCGGGAGAAATTTCACTTCTAGCTCATTTCCTCCCCTCAAAAAGGATGATAATACATTGGCTATAACACCTCATGAAAAAGCCAACACCTTCGCCAAAATGTTTGCAGACAATTCTACCTTGGATCCACGAGGCCAGGAACTTTCCAAAATCGCTACCATCGATAACCGTATGCCAGAAATTGTCTTCCGGCAACGCACAATCAGACACATTCTGCTTAGCCTCAACGTCAAGAAGGCTAAGGGGCCTGACGGAATACCGCCTATTGTTCTCAAAAAATGTGCCCCAGCACTAACACCAGTTCTTTGCAACAACTATAGACCGATTGCACTACTATCTGTGATCTCTAAAATAATGGAAAAAGCAATAAACATCGAGCTCATCCGATATCTAGAGAGCTCAAGAATCGTGAACGACCGGCAATATGGCTTTCGTCACCAGAGGTCAACTGGAGATCTGCTTGCCTATGTGACACATAAGTGGCAGATGTCAATAGAGAATAATGGGAAGTCTCTGGCTGTAGCCTTGGATATCTCCAAAGCATTTGACCGAGTTTGGCACCAAGGCCTCCTAGCGAAACTTCCGTCATATGGTTTGCCGCCCCAACTGTGTCTTCTACTATCGAGTTTTCTTGCAGATAGATCACTCTACGTGGTGGTAGACGGGGTATCGTCTGATACAATGACTATCAATGCTGGTGTTCCACAAGGCTCTGTCTTGGCACCAACTTTGTTCTTGCTCCACATCAATGATTTGTTGAATGTGACCTCCAGCCCAGTTCATAGCTTTGCGGATGATAGTACACTTCATTCCGCCTTTTCCTCTAGAGCCCCTATATCATCCAATGAGGCCAGAGGTGCAAGGCGAAGACAGGTTGATGCTTTAAATGAGGATCTGACAATAATTCTGAAATGGGGATCTGAGAGTCTAGTACTGTTCAATGCAACTAAAACTCAAGCTTGTATGTTCACCAAGAAGGCTGATCACACAATGCCCTATTTGATGATGTCGGGTACCACCACTGTTCCTATGAAGTCGTCAATATCCATGCTGGGTGTCATCACCAACAGTGCTCTCTCATGGGACGATCATGTGTGCGAAAACTGCTTCACAAAAAATTGGTTTTCTATTCCGTGCGAAGAGATACTTCACATCCCAGCAGCTGCTAAAGATCTACAAAGCACAAATTCGACCTGTCTTGGAGTACTGTTCACATGTTTGGAGCTCAGCCCCCAAATATACGCTAAAGCTCTTTGATTCAATTCAGAAGAGAGCTATTCGCCTAGTCGATGATACAACACTCACCAAATCATTGACCTCTCTATATCATCGTAGAAAGGTCGGCGATCTATGCCTTTTTTATAGGTACTTTCATGGTCGGTGCTCAACGGAGATATCATCTATTATGCCACCACGCGCGATTCCTAGTAGACAAACCAGACGAGCTCAAGCTGGTCACTCCTACTCAGTCAGGCTCGAGACCTGTCGAACATCGCTATACCAATCATATTATTATCATTCCTCAATAGAACGGCAAAGTTGTGGAATTCTTTGCCTAGTGAAGTCTTTCCTGATGCTCACAACCTCCAAACTTTCAAGAAAAATTACAACACCTTCCTACTCTCCCAAAATTTCACCGCTGGCTAACACGATGTTCCTCGAACATCATAAGTTTCCCTTTCGTGTTGTCCACAGATAAAAAAAAAAGTCGGTGATTATGCACTCATAGATTCATTTAACACTTTAGAACATCTTAGAAATGTGGGCGATCTCTCCCAATCTATAGACATCGTCATGGACGGTGCTGATCGTAAAATTTTTCTATAATTTCACCACGACCGAGCTCAGGCTGGCCCCCCTCTCATTATCAAGCACGAGATATATAGAATGCCGTTCTACCGAGCGTCAATCGTTGAAAGAATGAACGTTGTGAAGTTGTGGAAGTCTTCTGAAGCTTACAACCTCCAACTCTCCACTGAGAACTACAATCATCTCTCAACATACTATTACAGGGGCTCACAATATGTTCCACGAACATTATAGGCTTCATTTCCGTGTTTTCTAAAGTTCAAAAAAAGTTTACTAAATGAATATTCTTTCATGAAACTCTCAACTGACAGTGTCTTACTGAGGTCTCCATGAACGCTAGTGCTTGAATACATATTCAATCAAGGTGAGTGGTCTGACGGTCATTTTTATGCTTCCTATTAGTTGCGGTCTGGTAGCAACAAAGAGGTGTTCCTGTCATACCATAAAGACTTCAAGGAAACTACAGACGCTGCATTTCGAATTGAAATTATATGGTAATCTGATGAAAAAATGGGATGGCGGTGTTTGGTAACTATTAGATTCAGAGACAGGAGTTATATATTAATCATTGTCATTGCATCTTCACGATATATACTTTTGTATAACGATTCATATCTGATATCATTCTCGAAACCACTGATACATTAAACTCAAATTGCCGATTATCCTAATCAATACAGTCTTCAGAAGTGCCGAAATTGAAAATGATGGTGTCTTGGTGCCAAACCTTCTGGCTCAATCGTATTCGAATGACCAATTTTTCGAAAAAAATCCAATCGCAATCTCTCATCGCCAATTTTTTTTTTTCGTTCACTGAGTTTTCATCAATATTTCGAATGATTCTTCTCATGATATCATGATAGTTTGCAACTCAGGAAGGTCGAGACATCATTGTGGAATAGCGAGTGAGTTCGACTCAAAATTCCAATTGAAGGTATCAGCATATCAACACAACTTGTGGTAGTGCTCTAGTACTAGTACTTATCTATGTCTCGAGGAATTGATTGATACAATAAAATTATACATCAAAATTATAGAAATTTTGATGAAGTTCCAGACACTATCGAAATGTCGGACATAATGTATTGAATATATTTCATACACATATACCTTTGTGATTTATTAGTGAAATGATTGAACGAAAGATGAAAGATGCCAAAGATCGTTTAGATAAATGACTTCCGAATAACTTCGGATGCTTTCGAAAACTCAAGATATCAAAAAAGAGTGGCCTGAGTGAACCACTTCAATACCATTACGTTCATATATGTTGCCATTGCTGTGTAATAACAGCTCCTCTTCTCGGGAAACTCGAACTTGATGATTACTGTATCGACTAGGATCGGCTTTCTACGCCGCGATTTTATTTTCATTGTGACAGAAAAATCAAGCAATTAATGTATCTGATGAGATAGAATAATTAGAACCTGATAAACGTGCGAAGAGACTTGGCCTTTGCCACAGAGGTTGACATATTTACTATTGGAAAGCGGGATTGTGGTAATGCTGAGGTGATCAGCTGGCTAATTAAGGTACAACAGCTTTTCGATTGTGTCAGAGCCATGTACTTGTAGATGAAGCGAGACTCATTTCTCTTGATGGATGTTATACCGGGTGAAAACGAAATCGTTCTTCGAGTAACCATACAATTGTTATTAGATTTTTGAATCTCATGTTCGGGTCTGAAATTATGAATGCCTTCGAAGAACAATTGGATATCTCTTCCGGCGGATTCCGAAAATAACATGATTTTCATTTTTTGATGCTTGTGAATTTTTTTTATGGTGGAACAGAGGCACATGATATGATGATATTGATAATCTCTGACATCAGAAAAATATAATTCAGTATGGATTCTTCAGAAGAAAATCAATCAGGAACATTGTTAGATTGAATGAATGAAGATGACATACTCTTTTTGACTAATAGATATTGAAAACCTGTAGACTCTGATGATGATGACAGAATTCCTCATGCGGTTATGTTCTAGATTTTGAAGTTCTAGGACAAGACTGCTCATTTGGGCCAAACGGAAGATTCGGACATTTTTGGCGGGCCACTGATGGATACTATTTCAATAATTCCAGAACCATGTGCAATAAAAAATGAACAATATTGTGAACTCCAATCGTGGTTCATAAAACATTGAAACAAAGACTATCTTATCGATATAATCAATGTGATTTCTAACATTGCTTTTGTTATATAAGGCTTCAAATCAGATGTTCATAGTAACAATACAACAAGTTTCAAATATGTTGTTCAGTTAGTGATATGCGATATTTGTTTTTGACATGATATAGATCAGAAAACTTCTTCACAAACATCCGTTATTCCGAAACTACTCAAGAATTGTGAAGCCAGGTCTGTTCTGACAGAAACATTTCTTGTTGGTACCATTTTCTATAAACTAGCGAAATTTCCCGAATAATATTGTGCTTTCGAAGATTTTTTTCCGGTAATAACGTTCTTTAGTTCAAAATGACTTTGCTGTTCAGTGAGTTCCAACTGGACATTGGCAGAATGAATTGATCTAGTGAAACTGATTATGAAGGGTACTGTTTGTGAGTTATTCGAAGAGGTTGTTCAATAATTTTTCAGTTCTCGTTGCTAAAAAGAAGAAATTATAATAATTATTTCACAATATATTTGTAGCAAGGTCAGATATATGATCAACCTCAAAATGTCACTGCGCTTGGAATTCAACCTTCAGACACCTGAAAGAAAAATTCTCTATTCGTCAGTGATCCCTCGTTTTGAATGAAAATGGAAGACAAATATATTCAACAAATATAATGAAGTCTCCTCATCCTATTGTTGTGAAAACTTTAGTGTTAACATTGAACACATACTAGTCATTTTTCACTCTCAAAGTTACGGAAACTGGTTCCAAACGATAGCAACGCACTAATTTCAACTTTTTCCAACGGAAATTTCCTGACTTGCTTGTGCGGGCTTTATAAAAATCATTCAGTTTCTCCTCATTATCGTGATGAATATCTCGGATAGAGCTTCCTTCTTGGTATACTTCCTTGTTAGTGTACTTGAGAGATTTTGCTCGGTGTGGGCATTTCAGAACAGGATATCATTTCTCATCGTATCTCGCTAGTTATCTAGACACCCTAAATAATGCAATCACTATATTTATGAAATATCAGATGGCAAATATATGAAAACGACAGTGATGGATTACATATCCCGAAATTTCCAAGTGCATAGCCCAGAATGATGACAAGCGTAGAAATATTTTGGACCAATGAGTACCACATTGGAAATGTTTCACAGAGAGTGGAGATTCCATTTGAGAAATATTGTGATTTCACGCATTCCAGCTCTGGCAAATTTTGACTATTGATGAGTATAGTTTTTGAGGATTAGTCTTGATACGTTGTTTCCGATTATATACCTGATTCAAATCGTATCGGGTGGAGAGATACATGGTGGAAAAGGTTACTACTAATGCGTTGGTTGTGAATGAATTCAATGAAAGTAACTACCTGCAGTGGAAGTTCCGGATCGAATATCTTCCAGAGGAAATTCATCATGAAAAATTGCTGATGGGTTGACGGTTATGCCACCTGCTACACCAGGTGCTGAGTATGAAAAATGGGTGAAGTCAGACATCCAACTATGTTCTTCTCATCAGCTTTGAATAAGCTTGATGGAATCTATTTACAAATGTCGGAGACTAACATGATGATTGTGCACGAGATGTTCTACCAGTACAAATCGTGCAACATTGACTCAATTCCGCAGCACATAGCAAAGAATGAGAATTTAGCGATACAGATGAAAGAAGCAGGTGAGAGAGTTAGCAATGCTGCTGTCATGATGAAAATAATGAGTACATTGCCTATGAAATACCGTAACATTAGGCTGCCATTGATATCTTTATATGAGACGAAGCAAACAATACTCAACCGTTCATGTCGATTGCTGTACGCTGTTTCAAACCTGAAAGATACTGAGAAGTGATGTTAGGCCGACAAAGAAGGATGCTCATGACAGAAAAAGATAAAAATGATCGATCCGGCACCAACGCTTCTTCTTTTTGAGCTAGGCGATGGTGAAAGATTGTCTGTGAAAGGACAAGGCACAATTGATCTAGATAAGTTGCTGAATAATGAATGGCGAGTCGCTGAAGTTGCTGGCTCCTTAGTTGTGAAGTTTGGTTATTGTTCGTAAATAATGTCGAATATTATAATTGTTTAGCTCAAGTCGTATCTGCACTAGAGACTTATGTATCTTCAAAAACAGTATCTACAAACTTAGACGCACAACGCCATTAGTGAAGTTTCAGTTGATTTACATTACAGAGGGAAAACATTCTATCTGAGATACTTTGTGATCCCATCTGAGATATAAGCTTGATCACGGTGTATGAATAGTATCTGGAATCTGAGGAGCTTTCACATGTTCGACAGATGAACATCATCCCATTTATTGTTATTCCATAGATTCCAACTGGGTCACGATATATAAACGGAGTAGATTATCTGGAATCTGAGACACATATGGGAATATTGAAGGGCGCCATCATCATTCATCATTTTGGATATTACTCAGGACCGAGCTGACGAGTCATGAAGTTGATAGAACTCCGTGATTGGAGTACGGTTAGAAGGTGGATTAAGAGATGAAGACCCGTCACATTCACATGCAAGTAATAAAACCTAGTCGAGACTCATCATCCGTACGGAACCAGGTGAAGCATGAAGGGCATGGCATGGACACAGTGAACCAGTGCACTATCTTGGCCGACTTACAAATAGAGGTAGAAGAAGTGATATAGCCGGCGATAGTCTTCGGCACCAGGAGTCTATGTTAATCAGCAGAGGTCAACGTTGGTTCAAGCCGTGGGAAACCATCGCGGGTACGGGTCGAGATAACGAGAAACGTCCGGAGAATCTATCTGAAATGCCAACGGAATATCGTCGACAATACTGTGTGGCATCTTCTTATGACCGTGATGATTTCCATGTTGTGAAACATTCCGAAGATGACAACCTCTCACGTAATTGATGAATATAACGTAATGTATCGAAATTATATCATATTGTCCAAAGAACATCCTTGTTGACAAAGAGTTCAGAAATTGAATTTGCTTGATCCTGGATCACCTGATATCAACGACAGAAATAATACACGTGATAAGTTCATTCAAAGTTTCGATGTTTCCATCCGGATGAAATTCTGAAAATTCTGAAGGGAACATAGGTCCATACGGATTCTTCAGTAGCATTGTCTTCTGGTTGAACCGGAAATGGTCACGAACTCCTTATTCGGAATGAAACACTGTATTTTGAGGAATATCGTGCATTTCCGAATTACAACGATTTTTGTGGAAAATTTTCATAGTGTTGAAATAGTAAACTGACTAACTAACTGAATATCTTCATTAATTGAAATAGAAACTAATGAATGTCATGTGTTGACAAAGTACATATCAAGCTCACATAGATATACAAGAAATACTAGAAGAATATTGAACGTGAACGGATATACTCAGGAACAAACATGAATGGAATAAATGAGGAACATAAAAGTTAGCGATGCATTTTTATGAAATACTTTTGTATTGGTCCTCACTAAATTTCGTCACATAGCAAGTAGTTAATAATGAAACTCTTGTAATAGTCAAAATATACAGAGTATGATATGAATTGATACAACATGTTACATAGTAATGAATAGACAAGATCGCATTCAATCATCTGACTCAAACAATATCACAATTTTTGAGGTTAGCTTCGGAAGAAGTTTCAGAAGTTGAATCTTCAGTATCGGTCGGCAACACTTCCTGGTGATATATTGGTGGAGTTGATTATTGAGATATATAACACTTGCGAAATAATCCCTTCAATAGCAAACATCGTAAGCATTGTTGCATAACTTTCATTGTGGGCACTCGTAACAAAATAGTATCAGCCTCACTGCCATGCAGTTGTTCAATTTCAGTAGTCAAAATAATTCATTTTTATCCAACACATAGATGATGACTCATACTCATGGTACATGTACATGTATCAAATATCATTACATTATCGAATATGTTCAATGAGAGGCATTTTTCGACATATCAGATTCTTTTCCAACTTTCGTGTTTCCGGAAATGACATCAACTGTTGTTTTTCCAATGGAACACCCTATATGTTATTAGAATCATTTCGAATGATCGAAATGATGCTGCCTCAGCGTTATTTCGATGAAATATGTGGCAAAAAAAAGCGAAAAGATTTTTTACATCATGAAGTTTTCAAAAATGTAATAAATCACAGGGTGGTCCAGTTGATAATCGAAAGATGAAAATATGAAAATAACGGAGACAGTGTTTGTCTGTGTGAGCATAAAGAGTCGAGAATAGTCATCTTCGACCACATTGGAAGGTGAGAAGAGCATCTTGGAGAGTAGTTAACACTTCAGCTCATTTTGGATATTTCGTGACCGGCATGATCTTTGAGAAACTATAATATAATGACTCCCAAATACTTCATCTTATCAATACAATTGAAGAGATGAGAACCGGATATATACAGTGTACAGTATTGGTTGGTACTCTTTTTTGTTCCTGCTGGTCCTCATACTTCATCTTTTCCCATTCGAGAGGCAAATGTCCTCTTTTTTAAAGTCGGATCCGTTCAGACGCGGTTCACATTGAATTTTCAGAAGAAATGTCAGTATTTCTTCGCTGCGCCCGTACAAAATGCTATCCTCAAGTGAATATTTTCTGTTCTGAATAGTTTATGGATTGATGAACGGAATAGGCTAAATAGACACTTTCAGTTTGGTAAAGTAATTGCGAACAATTCAATGATCAATGAAGATATCTTATACAAAATATCATATTCAGGAAAATATACTTAGGAAATAGAAATATATTTCAATTCATTACGTATGAACCTGACTTTCTGTATCTGTTCAGTTAATCAGTATTTATTTTTTTTTTGTAATAATTATTGAATTTCGTCTTCTTCCTTGAACTTTTTGTCTTATGAAATTGGAAAAATGGGAGATTGTTTCAGGAGTACAAGGAATTCAAATTCCTAATTCAAAGGCATTTGACGAAAAATGGAAAAAAAAACGTCATCAGCGCTTTTTTCTTTTGTAATCATAATTCATACTGAAAAAAAATATTTTTCTTATTTCCAAAATCTGATCACCCTATATATACCTACACCTGAGTACTTAAACTTATCAATGATATGATTGCTCAATCTACTGAGGAACTCTATATAAATCCGAACATTCTGCATAAGTTCAATGAGTGGTGTAGGAAAAACTGTTTGATACTCAAAAAAACTGTCCTCATGAAATTCAATATTATACAAATATTTCCGAAAACCCAATCGAAGTAATGACTGATAATCTGAATATAACATTATCAGAAACAACACGATTTCTTGTAACATTTCTGGACAGTTCACTATTGTTCAAGAGTAATATCAATTATATTAGCAAAAAGGTTACCAGTAGATATAACGCGATGTTCCAACTCAGAGGATCTTCAAAACAGCAACAACTTTTGAATGTCTATTACGCTCTCATATATTAACACAGGTTATGTGTCACAGGTAATTCATCTAACAAAAAAGTCTATAAGACTTATATTTGGACTGCACAGAAGAACCTCATCATGTAAACCATATTTCAAAGAATATAAAATACTGACACTACCATCCGTTTACATATACAGGGTGTCTCATAAACATACCGACAAACTCTAAGGGATGGTAGAGGACATCAAAATAAACATTTTTGCTCGATAAACATAAGTCCGGAAACTCTTCGTTTTCGAGATACAGGGTGGCCTGGCCCGCGCGTTCTCCCGATCTCAACCCCTTGGATTTCTTCCTTTGAGGTTATTTAAAATCGTTGGTCCATGAAACGCCTATTTTTAATGAGGAAGATCTCTCAGCAAGAATAATGGCCAGTTGTACACAAATAAATGCTATTCCTGGAATATTCCATAGGGTCCGCCAGTCAATGAACCGACGATACAATCTTCCTGAACATTTTTTGTAAATTAATATTGATTATCTAACACTGATTGAACAAAACTTGCCCAAACTATCTTTATTTTCAAAACGGGCATTATGATTATTGAGTAAACAAAAAAAAATCATATGTAGATGTAAGAGATATGGTTTTGATTTTTTTTTCTTCAAAACGAAGCTAGATACGGAAAGATTTCAAGGGACAAGAAAATTGCATTTTCAGTTGTTTATTCAAAAAAATCATCATAATTACAAAAAATCTACTGGGCGATATTTTTTTGTGCAAAAACTATCTGACATAGCCCGTGGGCACGCCCCTGCAATTGCAAATTCTAATAGCTCCAAAAGATATCTTATAAATGTATCAATGATCTGTGAAAATTTCATTGAATTCGACGGAATCGTTTTTACGATATTAATAAGAAATCGATTTAAAAAAAAAAATTAAACACCCTGTATCTCGAAAACGAAGAGTTTCCGGACTTATGTTTATCGAGCAGAAATGTTCATTTTGATGTCCTCTACCATCTCTTGAAGTTTGTCGGTATGTTTATGGGACACCCTGTATAAGTGTAAAATATATATCAAGCGAAAATTCTGATAACTATAGCTATGAAACCAGGGATGGTAATCTGTTGAGCATCCCAAATCATAGAACATCATTTTATGAAAAATGCCCGTCATATTCTGGTATACAGTTTCTTTTAATAAACTGCCACGACCTATTAGAGAAGAAAATGATTCGAATGTTTTTAGGAAAAGTCTTAAAGACTTCTTGGTAATGAACTGTTTTTATAGTATCCGAGAGTTTTATAATTTCCGTTAGCCAGGCTCCAGTCGGTCTATACAGTTCGTCTTATTGAATTTTTTTGTGTACTTGTCTGCTCACATAATGTGGTTATGTTTATATGTGTTTATACCTACATTATGACTTTTCCAATACCATGTAAACATGGTTTTACTGGAATGAAGAAACTATCTATCTATCTATCTATCATGAAATGTTTTAGATCAGATGGCATCCCAAGAAACAGCATAATCATGATAAAAGCAAGAAGCTACTTATATTTCCATTGCACGTTGCACGTTAATTCTACTCAATTCTAATCTAATCAATTCGCCACATTTAGCATTCGCATTATCTGAAATTGAAATTAGCAAACGTGCGATTCAATTTGTGTAAATAACGAATCCTCCCACAAGTCGCACATGCAAACAGTCGAATAACGTGTTTAATGAGGCACGTAGCGGGCGGCACGCGGCAACGACTAACGACTCTCGTTGGGGGGGATTCCCACGCGGAAACCAGACGAATCCACCTGGCGGGTCCTTTGAGGAGGTCCGCAGGATCACCTGTCGCATCGGCGAGCGTTTCCTGTTAGGTTTCTACATTCACGAATTCCTTTCTTCGGAAGATGAGGCGCAAGTACCCACAGATTTTCTCCATGACGTAGAATTGGCCAGCAATTCACATCGGAAAATAGGTCGATTGAGGAGCGCTTCGATTCAGAGCAGATCATTTGATTCAGTCAATTTACTTTGTACAATCCTCGAAACATCACATGATGATTACAATTGATTGGACTAGATTGGTGCTAACGTACCTCATGCCTCTACACTGTGATTTTTAAGATCCATTGTGTTTTGACCTCGAAATCGTTTGGAGTTCTTTGTCACCCCATTCTTTGTCACGAGACTCCATGAGCTAGTTTTGAGATCGTCCATGAATCTGGTCTACCTTCTCTCATTTTCATTTTTTTCTCATCTGTTGACAACACGAAAGGAAAACCTATAATACTGTCTGTAAGTTCTTCGAGGAGGTGGTATATTAATTTTTAAGCTTCTCGTGGGATTTTCTCTCCTCGTTTCTGAAGAATAGAGTAGAAGTTAAAAATTGAAAATTATTTCAATATATTTGTAGTAAGGACAGATTTGGGATCTGCCCCAAAATGTCACTGCGCTTGAAATTAAACCTTAAGATACCCGAAAAAGAAATTCTCTATTGGTCAGTGACTCTTTGTTTTTAAGAAAATTGGAAATACAGGTATATTCAATAAGAATAAAACCTCTACTTATCTTGGTGGACGTTTCGGGAACGAATCTGCTCCCGTTCTCAACATACAATTAAAATATTTGACACTGTCAAAACCGAAAACATATTGAAAAATTTTGCGAAGAGAAAAATATTTTAATTGTGTTGAGAACGGGAGCAGATTCGTTCCCGAAACGTCCACCAAGATAAGTAGAGGTTTTATTCTTATTGAATATACCTGTATTTCCAATTTTCTTAAAAACAAAGAGTCACTGACCAATAGAGAATTTCTTTTTCGGGTATCTAAAGGTTTAATTTCAAGCGCAGTGACATTTTGGGGCAGATCCCAAATCTGTCCTTACTACAAATATATTGAAATAATTTTTAATTTTTAACTTCTACTCTATTCTTCAGAAACGAGGAGAGAAAATCCCACGAGAAGCTAAAAAATGAAACCTTTAATGTTCGAGGAACATCGTGTTAGCCAGCGGTGAAATTTCGGGAGAGAAGGAAGGTGTTTTCTTGAAAGGTTGGAGGCTGTAAGCATCCTCAGTCGAACATACCTACACCTTTGTGAATATGTGTACAGCTGTTCCCTCTTATTGTCTGCATAGTGGTTCTTCTGTAAGCCCGATCGTACTACTATCTCCGTTAAGCCTACAGTGCCCTGGTGGTAGTACCACTACTATTCTAGTTTTACTTCTTTTCTGGCTTAGTAGATAGTCTGGCAATGTTGGAGCTCTTTGGCCTGTCTCATAGCAAATTAGTTATTCCACAGTTTTAGAGTTTTCTTTTGAATCCTTGCTTTGGTGCATGTTTTTCGTATACCTTATGATTTACTGCAGAACAGTTCAGGTCCCTTCAGAGCCTCACCCGCTCCTTCTCAGGTTCTTTAGTGGATCATCGTCTTCACTACCTTTTCAACCTGTATGTGTTGGTTCCCTGGCTGGTGTCAATCTGTTTTCACTGTCCAACTCTTTTTGACTTCCACGCATTACCAGATAAGTTTTGAATCAACTTGCATCGAAGCAACTGCTTTTATTGCCAATTGGCTGCCTCAGAAATTCCAATATTTTCTCCTGCAAACTCCTAGCTGATCAACTCTCTCGCGCAATGATGTATCGCAACGATTTCAGCTCGAAATATTTTTGCATATACATCTCAACTCAGTGATATTCTCGTCTCCAGCTCAGCTCCCTGAGAAACCTTCAATCATTTTAATTTCCATATCACTATTTCCAAATTGTTGCATACAGAATGAGCCGTCAAACGACGTTCATCAATAATTATCATCGATCGAAGTGACAACATGAATTGAATGAAACCGGATCGAATCAGAGGAAATTTCTTGGTTTTGAGATTTTGTTTTGACTCCCTTAGAAATGGTTCACCAAGATTTGACCTCATAGAAAACACTATTTTTTGAGGTTTCTGTTGTGTGAATGTTTTTTGCCCAACTGAAATATTCAGTTCACTAATATATTCAGACAGAATATATTATGTAACTACTATTATTGATACTATTATCACTATCATTACTTACTATTATTTTATTTTATTATGATTGTGTTTTTATTTTCATCTTTGTTACTCATGAAAATAATTCAAACTCATTATCCTTCATGTAATATATTTCAAAGTCAGTATTCACATCACCTGGCTTTATCTCTATGTACATTTCATAAGTAGACTTCATTATTATTATTATTATTATCATTATTATTATTACTACTGATGAAAATTCTCGATTGACATATTTCCTGAAATGGATTGTGACGAATTTTCAGATATGCAGAGAAGGCGTATAGTGGGATTACTGAAATAAACGGTATGTAAGTTGAATACGGTAATGTGAAATAATCAATTTTCGCGCATTCGACTTGGTATGAAATTAGGTATATGATCACTGGGTTTCTATATCGTTATTTCGATAAAAGCTCTGTTGGGAAGATATCATTCATTTGAATTGTTATTTTTGGGAGAGGTCTAAAGAAAGTTGTAACTTGAGATTTGTACATGATGATGTCTACATGATGCACAAAGAATTATTTTTGAACACGGATTATGCGGTATCAATTAAAAAACGAACAAGAGTATATTATTGAAAACCTATCGAAAGTTCTTTGGTATTGAAAACAACTCAGTGGTAGGGTAAATGAGTTTTCTTACGGAAAGAGGCATATTTGATAGTTCCAATTTTTCAATATGTCAAATCAACATTGAACCATATATAAGTATGAAAACTGCATCGCAGTATGAAGTTCTCGATTCAAAGTTCAGTATTCCGTTACTGCTTCACCTCATCATAATATCAGGAATGTGATTTTTGAAAGAATGAAACACCTTATTTCTGCGAAACATAACTTGACAATCAATCATCGAAGCAAAACCGATCATACTTTGAACCATATTTGAAAGCGTAAGGAATCTCACTACTTGGACACAATAATGAGCAGCATCGCACATATGTGGATTCAAAGCATTCAGTTCGCCATTGGGTTTATGTACTACGTATCCAATTTATCAGTTGGGCTAGCATTTCTTCTGAACGGCAAATAGATGAATCGAATAATAGAAATGAATCATGTCAAAATGTTATTTGGCTACCCAATAGATTTTGTTGATAAGGGCAAGTTTGCAGTGAAATTAAATATCTGTGTGTTCAAAACGCTGGTAACAGCATCGGCAGACAATTTCAATCACGACCCAGTATATGAAGGTAGTTTTATCATGACATTTTGTAAAAAATTCCAAAATACACAGGTATATCTGAATTCACTTTCCGAAGAAAACTATCGTAAAGGATAAAAAGAAATATACGTAGACTCATTCATTCGATCTGCTATTAGGTCTGGGTGCAAAATGAGGTATTGCATGTTCAATACCATAACGGCAAAAGATCTGACGTAGGTTTCTGAGAAACTACCAAAACCATAGGTTTCTGGTGCCGAATACCATCCAAAAAAACCATTTGTTTGAGTCACAAATACTTATATCTGCTATACGTATAGAGGGAGCCCAACTTATATGAACCCATATACAATGTGCCAATTTCAAATCTTCAGATCGGCTATACCTCTGAAGATTGAATATTGTTTTCGAAAATGAAAAAAACTGCTTCGGCATAATAGCGTGGCAAGCAAATCAGTAGTGACAGCTATCTCCTCAGCGGAATCACTAACACAACTCCAATAATACCCCAAAAGGCAACCGTTAGAGCTATTGACAGCCCCGAATATATTATAAATATTATAATTCAGCAGTGATGAGTGGTGAAAATTGAGCAACTACTTAGTTATATGTCAAATTTTGTTTATCAATTCGATTGGATGGTATGAAGAGAATGTTGCAACCCTGAAAATATTTTCAGCTGATAAAGACACAGATCTCGCCAGTATATGAGAGTGTGAGAGAGTGCACACCTGTTAATGCTGCTAGCAAGCAAAGCGCTAACTCTGCCTTCTGACAGTGTTTATATCATTATTATGATCGTAATTATGATAACAAGATTTCAACGTCACAACCCATATAGTATCGTTACCATAATGAAATGACATACTTGTAGCAACAAAATCATTTGGTTGAGCCTTTCGTAGCCACCAAGAACTTCTTCCAGTGTACGGGCCTGATGAATACCACCTTCATCGTTATTCAAAAATTGAATAGTTTCATGAAGTGAAGAATGGATGGAATTTGAATAGTTAGAAAAACGAAGTGAACGGAGCTAGAAGTTTCGTTATCAATATGTACTTTCACAGTGAAAGTTATTTTGAATGAAACAAATAGTGACAGGAAGAGCACAGATGAAAAAAGATTTCGAATCTTGTATCTATTGAAATTTGATAATGGATGTTCATCGAACCAGAAACCATACAAGTATTCACGATGATCCACCATATAGTACCATCATGAGTCTAACTGATTAACCGCCTTATATGGTACACAAGTAACGGGCGTAGAATATTTTTGCTGGTTCAAAAATTTATTCACAAAGTCCATCGAAACATGATGACCCAGAAAACCATCAAGAAGGGATCAGAGTATTTAATTAATAGCAATTATACAGGTTAGTCACGTGGATAACGAAAACTTCCTGCATAACATTCGAGTGAAAACTTCAATCCAGTTGTCTGTGACCATTGATTTTCTCACGTTGAATATGGAAGATAAAAGTATTTTCGATGTTCTTTCATTTTTCAAATCAATACAATGTCAGTGTCTCGAATCAAAGGATTTGAGAAAAAAATGGACCCTTGCGATAAAAATACACCCGTGAATGTTCATTGTTGATGTATATTATTGTTGTTGTATATTGTTAATTCGCATAACCAACCCTATCGAACAGTGCTTCCAAGAATGAATTTTTCTACGACAACCTCGATATATGTTCATTTTATAACCGTCACTGCAATCATAAACAAGAACATTTGTACAGAATTCCATTTTTGCATCGGTTGCTAGGCAAGTTGCTAAGCAACAAATGCGAAATGGAATATTTCGTGTTAGGTCTAGGTTCACTCAACGATGTACAAAACACTGGTGCAGTCACTGATGGTGTTTTGTTTCGTCAAAAACGCTAACGCCATTTTCCGCTATGAGAATAAAATGCTGTTATCAAGTTAGCTGTACGTTAGAGTTCTGATGGTCGAAGGAATTAGATAGGCAAATAGGCAGTGTTCTGTACATCGTTGTTCACTCTGAAATCACGACGAGAAATTGATGAAATGTCAGCAGATCGTTTCTGTCAAAGTTTCAGTAGGTAACGAGTAATTTCATAGTTGTTTTCGATGAAAACTATTGATTGAAATGGAAACTGATAGTGATATTGATCTAGATTTGACACCTCCGAATGTAATAGAAGCAGCGAAGGTAACAACACTGAATTAATTACCGAAAACGTCGAAGAGTATGTATCAACGCGCTTATAACCTTTTTTTGGAATGGAAGGTAAATCAAAAGACAAAATCGTTTTCAGAGAACGTTTTAATGGCTCATTTTGGCGACTTCTCAATGCTGAGAACGACTCTTGGTATCTGTAATGATGTAGATATATAGATATATTTAAACTGAAAGCATTCCTCAAGCGGCAGTCTAACGGCTACAAACCCAAAAAGTCAAAGATCTTCACAGCAAATGACATCGATAATACCATTGAATCTGATAGAAAGATAATTAGTGGCGAATCCAAAGTAATATGAAATATCATCAGTTTATTTCATTCGAAGTTTTTGCAATGTATGCCTGTATTGAACGTGAACGATATGTTGTCATAGAAAAAGTATAGTATGAGCACAAAATGGCCATTTTGCACTCGTATGAATTGCAGCACTTGCCTGCAAATTTCATACTAGTGTAAAATGGACATCATTTTGTGCTCATTGTATAATATACTATTATATATAATTTTGATGAACGATTGAAAAAGATTGAAACCTAATGGAACAGGAGAAGTATCATGACATGTCATGAATTATATATTAGGCGTAGGGGCCTGTATGTAGCAGTTAGTTTATATCTCAGAATATTCAACATTAGATGGCGCTGACATGATACATTTCATGTTCCTCCACTACAACGAGTGTTTTCAATTTGTCAGCAAATTCATATCCTGGAATTCCTAGGAATGAAAGGATATGATCTGTCACTGAAATAATCTTTGTAGATGATCATTGTATGAAAACTTCAAGTAAGTACTTGATATAAGAAAGAGTTTGCGAGAATTGCAATATGTTCAATGCAGTTGGAGTGGGTCACTCGGTATGAGATTCTCATAGAAAGCGCCATTATTAAATCTAAGGAGCATCCATCCGGTCAATCGGTTACAGGTGTGGATGAACTCTGAACTTGAGAGGCTTCCGCATAACTGTCATTATCGAAGCACCATCCCTGCCCAGCAATATAGGTTAGTGGAATCATGAGTTTATAGATTTATGATTCTATTTTGGTTGACTTGTACATACATTCATATACATGCATATTCATTTTTTTATGATAGAATCAGTATAATATAGATCAGATGATCATATTATCATAAGAATATCTAATTATTTCCAGAATAGTTCCATTATTTTCCCAATTATTCTCCACATTCTTAAATGATGTATGCAGAATTGGTCAGAGGGTAGATAGAATCGATTCGAAACGAAAAATTCCGAAACGTGTGAAAATCACCTCATTCCTGTCACGTTTCGATCAACAACATGAGGCAACTGATACCACAAGACCAAAACTTTTTTGAGAATCAAGAGGATAAATCAGTATCTTTGAATTCTGTAAGGAAGAAGAACTACTATCTAGGCATGAGGGCATTTTGTGTTTGTGAAACCTTCTTGATCCTGCACAAGTTCATACTGTTCAAGTAAGCACTGTCCACCGGCAACGTCCATGAATGTTCAGTTCAACCAGTCCGACTTGGTTGACCACGTCATATCACCTCTTCTTCCCATGGAATTTTATGGGAACATCTTGTTCAGTGATGACTTATATTTGTATTTTATTCAGGAAATCAATGTTCTGGTATGTACAACCCCACATATCATACTACCTACGTAGCATATTCGTTCCACAAACGAAAAAAGTAGTGGAATTGCAAAATAATCTAACTCGTCATGCTTGATCTGAAAGATATTCATTCACTTGTGATTTGAATTGATCTGGATTCGATATTCATTCTCTACGAAAAACGATGAAATGATATGAACCTATCACGAAATGAATGAAGGATACAAAAACCAAACATGAAAATATGGTTATCTCAACTAAACACCACGATGACTATTAATGCGTTGAGTTTTGTAACCTCACCGATATTCATCCATTTTCATCTTCCTCAATCGATGTAAAAGTTGTATTCCAAGAATGCTATAACCTCAAGCATTTGATAAAGGGATAAAATTGTAAATCGCTCAGTTTTTTTTTCAAGGTGCAGGTAAGAGTTCCATTTGGATTGTTACTTCCTCAAGATATGATTTGAAAGACGACCACCCATGGATAGTCATCAAATATGAGATGTATAAAGATAAGTGAGAATGAATCGGTTGTGAAGTAACAAAAATAGCCGATCGACCAGGAAGTGAAGCGAAGAACAGGAATCCATTCCGAATCCATATGAAGAGTTTCGACGACAAGTTCGAAACGATGGGAAAATATCAGCAACACATTAACAATGTATTTAATATCAACTTGGTTAGCTTTAACATTATTAATGGGAACACAAGAATTTCAATGACGACCAGCTCATCTCTGCGGGTAGATAATCATTATTAATTGCTATAAATCATTCAGCCTGCTGACTTTCCACGAGTCCGTCGTGTTTCTACCACGACGATAATACTAATTATAAGTGTCCTGTAATGAGATCCGTATCTAATTACCATCAATTCATTTAAAGCGGTGAACTTTAGATGACGCGTCAACACCTTTCGTTGCTCTAATGAAAAAATTATTTGTAACGTTGGCACTCCTGTCGTGTCATACAAATGATGGAATAATCATATAGAGCAAAGCTCATATGCTGTATATCGATGGAATATTATCATTCGAAAATGTGTTGTTTTAGTTATTTCAACCAATTAGCGAAATTTGATAAAACCATAATCATATCGAACCGTTAAAACCAGTATATACTTTCCTGCATTCATTATGGTAACTATGTTACCTGTGGTGGAACTGAATTTCCAAGGAATAAATGAGAACTTCCAGTTCATTTGATACTCCTACCCAGGAGAATAATAGTTTCATTGCAATAAATATATCCATAACGCCACCATAGGCATAAGCGAAGTGTTCTCATATTCGGTGAACTGATGTCATCCACAAACTCAATCGAATTCTGATTTTTTTTGTAGAAAGCGTGATTACTTTGCTAGAGAAATCAGTGATATTTGTTTTCTTCTTCTGGAAAATAGAGTTTCACACGAAGAATGGAATATGAAAAGTAATCAAAAATAGTCTTCTTAAGGGCCTCCCTGGCCCACAATCATTTTTCAGGCTTCCAGGGCAGGTCCGCCTCCAGCGATAACTTTCCATTATGAACTCTGTCATCGTCATATTCCATCAATATTTCACAATCAGAGGGCAAGAAAAAAAAGTATTTTCGAGGCGTCCAGGAAAATACTTCCAATATTTCAAGGCGTTCAAGTCCCTGGAAGTCCAAAAAATGATTGCTTACCAGGAAAACCCGAAAAGAGAGTGTTTTCGATCACTTCTCATCTTCCACTTTTTATCTGAAACGTAAAAATGAATTCGCTGTTCTTTATTGCAGAATCAACTAGGCTCTCTCACAAATCGAGAAGTATTCTTTCAAAATAGAACTGACGAATTCCATCAGATTTTTTTTTTCATTTTCTGCCGTCAATCCTTCCATTTAGGAAAATATCATTGTAACAAATCCAGCGAGCTTATCGATCGGCTAGGGTTCATATTTTTGCTGAATGAAAGAGTTTTGAACAAAAATTGGATATTTCTTCTTTCGAAAGTTTAGATATGAAAATTCTTCTCAATAGTTATTGTGGAAGTAATAATAATGATTACAATAATACTCGTCTTTTTTCCGGCGAAATTAAGCCATAGACTATTCTTACATGTACCATGTTCAAGTACCTAACTTGACCTAACTAACCTATGCTGAGCTCAACATTATGCACAGACGAGAAATATCATATTTACGAAGATGATGGCGTTGAACAATACTCGAAGTGGGATGTTAGAAAATTTCATATTCAAGTCATGCTTGAATTTGTATTTGAATTCAATAGCAGGTGAATATTAATAGTCAGCATTCATTCGATTATAGAAAATAAGTGCATCTGTATTTGAAAGATCTTCACAAAAGTCTGTAACTCATTATCTCCAACCTGATATCATTGATATGGATGATTTCCATTTATGTTCGATATGATAGCTTCTCTATTCTGACACTTCAATAGCATGATTACCGATTGGAATCTATCAGAAAACACTCATTCATGGAAACAACTAGTTCATGATTTGTTATTCAGGAATGTATTTTTGCTGAAGTTTCTCTTCGTAGCAATTGATTTCTGTTCTGTACAGCCAAAACAGAGAAAATAGTATGAAACATTCGTTACAGAAGGCCATTACAGCACTCTGCGACTTACGTTTTAATGTAATGTTTCAATATCCCATCTATATTTGAAATTTTGCAAGACACATATAACGAAACTACCCCTCAGCTGTATCAATTGTTGACTGTTTTTGTAGAAACAAATATAGAAGTCAACAGAGGTAATGCTATAAAACGTTCATACAGAAGGCCATTCAAGCACCATTCAGACTCATACTAGACTCATATAGGTACCTCCTAATATACAATAATTATACGCAAGTTTCTCACATAGTGGTAGTGAAATTGTAATCTGTTAGGGTCGAGAAGTAGGCAAAGATATTCGCTCTTCATGAATAGGTCGCTCTCGATTACAAACTACAATTATGAGAACGAAAGTCTCAGGTACTTGGATTGCAGCTGCGATTTAACCAATAAGGAATAGCATGCATTAGTACCGATAAATTCCATCAGGAATCTGGGACAATTGTTCACTATCGAGATAATTGCACGGAGATCAACAATCAAATATATCAAATGATGATTTCACATGAAGAAAATCCAACGAATGATGAACGATAATTTGCATTTCTCACCATTTGGAACGATTGCTAAAATAATAACTAGTGGAGGCAAATACACAGGCTCAAAAAGCATCAGCATACCTGTTAATTATGTCATTTTTCAGATGACTAGTTCAGCTCAGTTACACTACTGCATGATTATCACATTCTGATAAAAGTGTGTACATGAACAGCATGTTTACTCAAAGATGTGAATAATCTGGTACAGGAATTTACAGTATACTTATGGAAGGCAAGATTATTGGTAGATGAAACATGCATTAAAAATAACTGGAAGTGAGGAGAAGAAAGTCATTTTTTCGAATCTGGTGATGGTGTAATTCTTATTCAATTTATTTTTGAATTTGAATTGTCATCATGATGACATAATCATGTTCAATTCCGTTCATCGTAGCGTGTTTATTCTTGTACAGATATTTTGTTGAGAAAATGTTGGAATGGGATTTTCGTTTCAATTTTCAAGAATTCTTCCTCGACTGGAGAAAGCATACTGAATACGGGATTTGTAGAATCAGAGTGACATACAGTTTTCTGATAGGAAGGTTCTTCAATATTTCAGTTCTGATGGAATTGAATTGAATTGCCATATCTGATTTCCTATTGTTAATTTTCAATATGTTATGCATATTGAAACAATCGGAGTCCTGGGTGTAGGAAATTGTTCATTTCTCAAAAACTCAATTTCGACGAATTCTGATTGGATCAATTCGAAAAGGCACTGCTGGAACTTTTTGTCAGTGAATATTCGAATCACTTCCATGCATGTCATCGTGAGGTAATTGATGTGATTATTTTGTCTTGGGCCCAGTTCGATGAAAGCAACAGTCTTTTTTCATTCAAGTTTCCTCAAAAAATTTGTTTCTGCAAGGGCTTCGAATTGATTCCGTCTTCATTATTTAAACCTAGCATGAATATGACTGAAAATTGATTTCGACATATTTCACGTGATCCCTAGTATGGTGGCAAATTGAAGAAAGGATACCACGGCGGAAAAATTTAATCCAAAAAGGTTGGATAAAAGTTATATGTGAAAGTTGGTCATGAGCAAATGAATGATAATGAGCTAGTTCGAAAAATAATTAGAGAAAATTTGAAAAAGCATTTTTTAGTATTTTCTGGCCATTTTTTGTATGTATGAAGTGAAGAAAGAGAGATTAAGAATTTTCTGTCACCATCGGAATTGAATTGTTCCACTGGAGTCATGCTGTCAGAAGAAGAGAAATAGACATTTATAATGTTATCGAAGAATTCAAAGAATACCAATTTTCCATCTTCTCAAATTTTTGCTTGAGACATGAGTATGAAATTGATTCTCAAGCAACTTTTTCAAGTAACCTTTTTTCGATATCTTGTCATCTAACCTAAATTATACAGAATTCGTAACATTCACATCGACATTCTCCATTGAGAAATATACCTAAAATAAAATGTGAAATAGTCATGATAGTATCACTATACAAGGTTGGGATGAAGTATGGAACCAAGTGAATATCTTTCGAACGAAAACAACAATATTCATGGAAATTTGCAGGTGAGCGCAATGAAACGAAATGCATCTGACGTACATTTTTTTGTCAATAATATACTTCCGGTTTAACCAGGAATGCCATCAACTTATTTAATTTCAATGGGGCACCCTATATATTTTCACAGATTTTGAAAGAGCTTGTTATTTTGAATTCATACATACTCAGTTCAGTGTGAAAAAATTTGTAAAAACGAGGAATATAGCACTCTATTCAACCTCCTTCGAGTTTCTTACATAGCAGCAAAAAACTATCTAGATATACTGATTGATGTTGTTTGTATTCATAGCAATAAATGAACGAGTACTCTCTTGTACTCCAAGTGTCAAATTCTAATTGACGGAAATAAATTTCACAATCACCATAACCGATCCTCAATAAAAATTCGATACACTCTTTTTCACTCAATTGAACCATTCTAAATTGTACAATTTGTGAATTGTACGTTCATTTCTTCGACCATTTTGTTTTATGGTCGAAGGTTCATTTATTACTATGCATACAAACAACATCGATTATTTTATATAAATAGTTCTTACTCTAATGCAAAAAACTCAAAGGAGGTTGATTGGAGTGCTATATTCCTCGTTTTCACAAATTTTTTCACACTCAACTCAGTATGTATGAATTCGAAATAACAAGCTTTTTCAAAAGCTGCGAAAATATATAGAGTGTCCCATTTGAATTGGAAAAATTGATGACAATTCCGTTAGTATATTCTTTAGAAAAAAATGTACATCAGATGCATTTTGTTCCATTGCACACATCTGCAAATTTTCATAATTATCGTTTTTTTCGTTTGAAGAATATTCACTTGATTCCATACTTTATCACTTTATCCCAACCCTGTATAGATAATAGAAACAAGAACTGAAATTAGTATTGCAGGAGCTCAAGAACGTTTATTAACTATACCTACTCATAATTAGTTATCAAACGATCGTCTTCGACAGAAAAAGCCAGCTATCCATATACAGGGTCGCTGATATGTATGGAAACGGTCGATTATTTCCTAAAGTAGGATAGCTAGCGAAAAATGTTAGGATACAAAAGTTTTTCAAAATCCATTAAGCTAATGAAAAATTAAGTATACAGGATGAGTCAAAAAGTCAGGACGAAACAAAGTTGCTTTTGCTCTAATGGGACACCCTGTATATTATTCCACATTTCAATTCTGCTCGAAAATCTGAACAAAATTGATACAGCGCATCATTTCCTAAATTCAATAGATTTCGAGATATCGAATTTTGAAAATAACTTATAATAAATTATCCAAAAATGTTAGTCCATTAAGTTCATAGTCCATCAAGTTACCTTTGAAAGTTTCCAGCTCCATAACAACGCCGCGTCGTTCTTTTGTCTAACAGTGATGATCTTGACAACACATAATCAAAAATACATTTAGTGTAAATAAGTTTCGCGCAAAAATGGCACGTTTAAATGATACTGAGCGTATTGAAATTTTAATGATCATAGGATTCGGTGATAGAAGACTTAAAGAGTAGTAAAAAGTTATTTTCAAAATTCGATATCTCGAAATCGGTTGAATTCAGGAAATGATGCGCTTTATCAATTTTGTTCAGAATTTCGAGCAGAATTGAAATGTGGAATAATATACAGGGTGTCCCATTAGAGAAAAAGCAACTTTGTTTCGTCCTGACTTTTTGACTCATCCTGTATACTAAATTTTTCATTAGCTTAATGGATTTTGAAAAACCCTACAACTTTTGTATCCTAACATTTTTCGCTAGCTATCTTACTCTAGGAAATAATCGACCGTTTCCATACATATCAGCGACCCTGTATTATATATCATATAATGTGAGTCGTGGAAAAATGCAAACGTTGTTCTCATTAACTGATGAAAGATCGCTTCATAAAAGTTAGTGAATGAGGATGCGAAATATCAAAAGAACAATCTTGTGTTTCACCTAATCTGCATAAAAGGTTGTCGTTGTATCGCACATGTATACGTCCACTTATCAGATATACGTTCGCAGAGTGTTTGCCCATAACTAAGCAATTCACAGCACTCGCTGATTACCTTCGAATGTGTGGTCTTTGGATAACGACGAGATAAATTGCTTTTCTCATTTAAGGAACTATCTTATCAACAGTGTATATAGATATACCATTATTCTTCAACAAATTCTCGAAATTAGAGGAGAGGTGCTACTGGGTAAATTTCATAACGACGAATCGCTTATTGACAATATTCTGGAGGAGACTGAAGTATTGAGAAACTATATGAAGATAACTTACCTGGCAAGTTTATACCAGACATCAACAGCTTATCTGGTAGTTCATCTATCCTCTTCGGAGTGGCGATCTCCAACTTCTTACTAGAGCATCCTGTAACAAAAAAAAACGGACTGAAGAGACAGACGACAACTCAGATGTTTCGATTTTTTGGGAAGATACAAAGTCATCGCTTCACTTCCACTTCTTTATCCATGATCATTATCAACGATCTGATACAGCAAAATGAAATGAGATCAGCTTTTTCAGGCACTTCCAGTTCGGCGAAATTGAATTCTACAGTTTGGAACACACAGGATGAAAGGAATTCTCGGGGCCATGAATTTGAATGATAGTGGAATGGATCAATTATTGTTGCAGCTTCAATTTTGTAATCATTACTCCTACTATCCATTATAGTTGACGGGTCATCAATGAGAATGTGTATTTATTCATCTTATGTATCTGTTCTTGATAGGGACTTATGTATCGGACTTATGTATCTTGAACATCACGGATAATGGAAAAAGTTATATGTGAAAGTTGCTCATGGGCAAATGAGTGATAATCAGCTAGTTCGAAAAATAATTGGAGAAGATTTGGAATAGCATTTTTATAGTATTTTCTGACCATTTTCATAGTGAAATGGCTGAATTATTGTTGCAGCTTCAATTTTATAATCATTACTCCTAGTGTTGAAGGGGGGATTCTTGAAACACAGATTGAAATAATTAATTATAGTCGACAGGTCATCAATGAGAATGTGTATGTATTCATTCATCTTATGTATCTCTTCTTATATTGTATGAGATATATTTCTCTATAGATTCGTGATTATGAAATGTGGATGAACCTATTATGATATATATTTAGATAGGTATTATTACATTTCTCATGACATGGCATTTTTTTCTGTGTCTGACAAACCTGCTTCTCAAATAAAGTATAAGTAATCAATCGAATCGCAATGAAAATCATACAGAAACTGCATGCAATCTGCACAATATAATAGGCAATATGACCGAGAGAGTTGGGACACCGATATTTGCGACACACTATACTATTCGATGTTCAACATGAATAGTAGAAATGGAAGATAAATCATTAGGGAATTGAAACTGACACCCGACAAACGAGTATATTAGATTACTTCATTCTTGATTCTTGCAGAATTCCCATAGGTTTCTCATTGTAGTCTACCAGATCGAATATCATAATTATCATGACCAACTGCTCCACTTTAATTCTTTGAATCACTTCATGGCGCTTTGTTTATTCAGTTCATTCCATGTGAGTCATTCGGTACAACGTATTAGGGTTTCAAGTTACTCAACATGCCATAATCAAGAAGCAATCAATTATGAGCGGTAATGCGTTGATTTAATTTTGAAATTCAGTCTGGTGCCATAGGCGTGGTGTTGAGTTTTTCAGGAAATACTCATTCGGAATCCATCGTTTATTACACTGGCATATTATTCGGTTGCAACACATTGTAATGTTTGTAACTGCCCACACAAGATTGCAAAACTCATGCGAATAAAATAGACCACCTATATGTAACTAATTTTTACAATTTATCTACCGATGGAGGCAAGGCTGCAGTTTTAAGAATTGATCCACACGGTAGGAGAGGCTGGAGTTTGAAGAGTCTAAATGCTAGACGTTCTGATAACTACTTGATGAGGATGGACCAGTCCTCTGAATTTTCTCATTATTGTCTTCAAAACCAAGAAAAGTCAAGACAAGGAATTCGAGAGCAAGATTTCATGGATGAAAAACTGTTTCTTGGAAATAACAAGACGAGACCTACAGCCCTTCTGGAACTCATCGACCTATCTATTCGTTTATACTCTATACCACATCTAAACACATCAGACATATTATTTTGATGATCGTTCAATCCATTCCTCAATTTGATCAAAGTGGAACCTTTGGAAAAAACTCCTTCCATAAAAAAGGGCTTGATTCCTCGGAAAATCTGGGGCCATTTTGAACAGACACGGAAAAATGGTAGTGGAGAGTAGAGACAAAGAATACGTATCAAATCCGTGTCCCCATAACATGATTTCTACTCGTCTCACTTTTGAGAATATATTTTCATCAAGATCGACATCACAAGGGGTTCGTCGATGTGGAAGGAACAATAAATCATCAAGATTTGACTCCGGTCACTTCGAATATTTGAATTTCAAGATAAACATTCTTTGGAATGTTGCCAATGATTGAGTTTCTGATTCTTTTCCTAGAGATGTTGAAAAAATACTTACTAATGTTTGTTAAGAACTATTTCTATCCTACAAATTGGTCTCTTGGTCCATGTCTGTTGGTGCACTGGATCTTTTAACACCACTTCTCACAAGAAATCTTATATCATTCTGAGGTTTAAGGTTCACTCTGAGATATGTCATTTTCTTGGAAGAGGTGGCTTTGCTCGTTGTTGCCTCAATCTCAGTGTATAACAGTGATTTTTTTGAGCGAGACCTTATACTTCTACCATGGTTTTGAGTGAGTAGAATTGAACAAGAGCTGTTGCACTTGCAAGTATCCTTCATGTTCATTGCACTACTATCAAAATAGTTAAACATAACTAACTATAGCGAACTGCCAGAAATGAGCATTAAGCATAAGGCAGAAGAGAGGTCAACTTGAATTGGTTCATTCTGGGGTTCAATTTTGAGGTTAAATTGAAGTTTGTATTGATAATTTTTTTTCACTTGAATTGCAATAATTGCTCATGAAAACAATATAAATGAATAGATAGATGAACTGAGGTATCAAATTGACATCAGGGAAACAACAAGTTAATCCACCTCCTCAATAAATTAGAATATCTCATTATTTCTTAGCATATTGGCATATTAGCATATTCTTGTGAGAAGTTTATGAGGATTTCAAAAATCAACTAGTGCGCCTAAAGACATCAAACGAAAAAAAAAAAGGTGAGGAATGACAAAAATTGATTTTGTGAAAGAATTTGGCTGATAAATCATTCCACCGGGTGTTTCAAAAATAGAGTCATACAATAAACTTTCGACTAATATTGAATACGAATTCCACAGAAAATTGAAAATATATGAAACCTGAAATTTCACCAAACATGGTAGATAGACTGAGTGTAGATAGACTGAATTCTGTTACGCCTATGTTTGAAGAACTCATTCAGAGCCAAAACAATCGGGAGTTCCGAATACACGTTCCTCAAGAATTACATCTAACGACCACTGAAAGCATTTCATAAATCCCGGCACTGTTCCGGTCGCAGGAACATACGGCAATCTTGACGCTCAGCTGTCATGAACTATACTCAATTGACTTCCCCTTGTTATGTTTAACAACGTACAAATTTGTCCAATGTAAACATGATTTACTGTTCGAATTGTTCGACGTCAGTTCACTGAAATGATTGAGAGCTTGCTGGGAAATAAGATGGAAGCTGCATCGATAATTTTCTGTATGAGTTGTTCCAATGCAGTTCAGGTAGTGTATAATTTTGCAGAGAATATCAGTATGGAAAATTTGTTCTTTCAACAACATTAAGGATTTTTGATCAAACAGAAAGTTGGGACCTTGGAATTACTCAGAAGTTTCGACCTTTATACCATAGATGTCTTGAAATCAGTATCAAAAAACTATCTGGAATTGAATACACAAGCAAATAAGGAACGACGATATGGGGAATCATATGAGGAAATCGATTGCACTGCTATTTGTGATCTCTGAAATGATGAAGAAAGCAATCCATATTGAGCTCAGCAGATTCCTAGAGAGCTCATAAATTGTGAACGATAGGCAGAATGGCTGTCTTCACCAGAGATCTACAGAAAATCTGCAAGCCTATATGATACGTATGTGGCAGGCATCAATAGAATAGATTATCCTCTATGTGGTGGTAGGTATAGTCTCATCTGATATTATTGTCTTTGCCCCACATCAACGATATATATATATATATATAGCTTTGCAGCAGTAGGTTCTATACCGCCTCCTCCTCTGAAGCCCAAAAATTCCTCCAATGAGGCCAGGGATGCAAGACGGAGATAGAGATGCTAGGAATGAAGAAATAGCAAGGAATTCAGAAACGAGGATCCAAGAATCAAGTCCAATTCGATGCAACAAAAACTCGAGATTCCATCTTCACCAGGAGGGCACTTCACACCCAAAATGATGATGTATACCTCTGTGCCTATGAAGGTGTCAACAGTGTACTCGGTATATGGCTTCTTCTTTCGTTCAAAGTGGTACTTCATACCCCATCTGCTCCTCATGATCTAGAAAGCAAAAATTCAACCTGTCTTGGAGTATTGTCCATATGATTGGAGCCCACATTTGGAGCTCTTAGATTCCATCCAGAAGAGAGCCTAGTCGGTGATACTACACTCACGAATTCAATTATCCTCCTTAGAACATCGTTGGAAGTCGAGCGATTCCCCCATTTCAATGGATATTTCCATTATCTGTGCTTGTTGGAAACTTTTTATATTATAAAACGAGCCATTCCAGGAAGAGAAATAAGAAGAGCTCAGGCTGGTCACATGACATCGTCATGCTTAAGACCTGCCGAACTACCCTCTACCAATCATCATTCATCAATCAAACGGCAAAGTTATGGACTCTGCCTCGTGTAGTCTTCACCAATGCTCACGACCTCCAAACTTCCAACCCCCAATAATTTTCACCTCTTTCAAATTTCCACCGCTGGTGCGAATGATGTTCCAAAAACATTGTTGGTTGACCTTCAGTGTTGTCAAAAGTCTGAAAAAGAATTCCGAACGAAAATGCCGCACATTTTTGTCAGAGATTTCATCAGTTTCTCATCTGCCTACTGCAAAGTAATTGAAAGTCATCGGATCATATTGATGTTGTACCAGTTGTATGAAAGAAAAAGGGGTTTCATCGCCAACTATAAAGATGTCATCTTATTGGTTTTATCTGAAAGTTATTCAGACAATTTTCCTACGAGGCGTAGAAGTGAATAACATTTGGAATCTCCCTACATAATATGTGACTAAGACCCGACAGTGTTATTCGACATTCTTACGAAGACTGTGTAGTTTTTGTAGCAATTTTATTAGCCATTGGATACGACTCGATATTATAGGTAGGCAATAAATTGAACAAAAACCCATTTATAATAGTTTTTACGAGAGTATTGAACTCCATTATGCTGTGAACAAGTGAATAAATCAGTATTAGTGATCACTGTCAATATTTTATGCCTGCGAATACCATTCTCTCAACAGGCGGAGTGCGGGAACTAGCTGAATATAATATGAAATGGGTGACCTAACAAAGAAGTATGTTCATTAGTTCTGAGAACATGTCTCAATCTCTTTCTTTCAAATTTCTGAGGAACAGGGACTAGTGAGTGTGAAGCTATAGGTATCATCTCCATCATAGTTCAACCTCTTATGAAATGATATAGAGGTAAATTGTTTGAAGAATGTAGAAGGAGTTCGATGAATTGATATTCCATTTAGTTATAATGTAGCATTCGAGTCAATAAAGTTCAGTGTTTTACCCTCCGTTTCCGAAGCTGCAATTTCTTGACAAAAATTCTGTTACCTTAGAAAAGATTTCTACAAATTCAGTATGGAACCTCTCATACCCTCTTACCTCATACCCCATCACCAGTTTCGAACAGCAATATCTTCTTATAGTTTTATCGACAGTTATGTGGGGTTTCCACCATCTGTTTCTGTAGGGGAGCTCAACTCTTCATGATAATATTCCCTTCTATTCATACAATTCTACTTATGTTTTGTTCGTCACGTAGATCTAAATTCGGTATGAATGATCAACTGGATTAAAATACAGTGGTATCACATTCGTTGATCGTGTGTATGTTCTTTAGCACACTAACGAAGGGTTGAATCAGCAAGAGACATAGATAATTCTAGCTCTGGTCATTACTCAGTTGTGGATAAAATATTTCTGCAATCAAGCCGTGAAGCCGTATTCCTTGATCACTTCTTTGTGTGAGTTCTTGGCAGCTATGAGATAATATTCACTTGCATAATTCCTGATAATATCCATGTTGCATTCCGGTCAGAACTAGGGCAGAAATTCACCTGTAGGTAGGAAGGAAATACACGAAATTTGTGAATGTGTTATAACCTCGATCGGTTGCAGAGGTATTTGCGTGAGTGGACATCAACTGCTAAGTTCTTTTCTCAGGTGCTGGTTTCGAGCTCAAATTGTCAATGCAAATCAGGTGCACCGTGCAAGAGGCGTTCGATATCAAGTTGTGTAGTTTTTTAATGACATAACCTCATTCTTGTACCATTTATACTCGCTCCTACGCGAAATCTTTCATGCGCAAGGTACAATTATAATTTATGTTCATACGTGAGCATGATACTGATAATGTAAAAATATAAGAGAAAAGTGATATTTTGTTGATTATATTTACTGAAATGAGAAATGCAGCAACATTGGAATATATTCTATACACTTCTTTGTATGGTGTATGCCTTCATAACGATATTATTTCTGATCAATGATCTATTGAAATTCCTTTGAATTCCAATAAGAGATTGTTTCATCAGTCATCTGAAGGATCTTTATTTTTTGCCAAAGATGCATCATCATTAGTGGAAATATGCTGGTAGTACCACATAAAAAAAGTAAAATGACAAGCTCAAATGTAAGAGACAGCTTCAAATGCTATGGGTAACTGTTCAGAGACCTTGTGATATGGTTGGGATCAGAAGAATATCTTGTTCCAGGATATTACTGAAACTACGTCAACTACCATTTGAATGAATTCACTCGCCAACTTTTGTGATGAATATGCAAATATCATCCGAAACAATACAGGAAAATGTCTATTATATTCCGACCAAATTTCTCTTGATACTTCAGATTCAATATCAGGGGGGTACCAACTCTTTTGTTCACTTTATATATTCTATTTCAGAGACACGACGGACTGAGAAAAGAATAATAAGCTGTCGAGTAGTGAATGACTCTCAAAAACACTAAGGAAGGAAGATCATCTTTGCAATAAAACCACTAACAACCCCTATTGTGACAAATTCAAATGGAAGCAACATGTGAACATTTTGGAGTTTGATAACGTCGTAGTGAATCAGTAAATCATGAAAGCAATAGCTGGAGAAGTTTACTGTTACTTTTATCAGCAAACAAATGTTGTTCATCATTTGGGAAGTATATTTTCAAGTCGGAAGAAAAACAACTCACCTTAAAAAGTACGAATTGCGTTTTCCTATATTTTGGACGATCTCTACACTAAATGCACCTAGCTATATCTATGCTATATCTATGCTGGTACAGTCTGAAGCAAGAACATTTTTCGAAACATAAAAGGAAAAGTTGTAGATTTTATCTTGTCATCAATTTGATTCATGTGACTTGTTATTGACTTTTCCAATATCATGTGATGATACCTTCAGTGGAATGAATAATTCATTCTGATCTATCATTCATGTGGACGGCATAGTCTGAGACTCATTTTCAATTCCTTCAAATTACAATCTCTACATCTTCAGTAATGGTTCAGTCATATGAAGAGTGCTATGGTACTTCATCAATAGAATATTCTTTTACATACTACGGTCATCTTGAAAGATATTCAATATTGAAAGAAAAGTAGAGATGTAGCAGGAATATTCAATTTGAACATTGAAGACAATTTCATTCATCATTCGCTTTCAAAATGAGATATCTCACTAGCGAATGATGAATGAAAATAATGGGCTGAAGATATCATCTATTCTCTCAGAAGTTATAAGAAAATTCATTCATTTACTTGCTTCCATCATTCAAACAAATCAATTTATAGTTTTTAAATCAATATTTTCCAAACTATTGAATGGTATTCTCCGAATCGGAGTGACGTGTTCAATAGAAACGACTGTGGATATTGTTTCCGTAAAGGTATATCCACTCGGGGGCATGAATGTCACATCTCGAGTTCCGCAACTAGAATGGAGGTTTCCCTATTATTCGCAATCATAAAAGACAGGGAACAAATATGTAATCTACCATAAAAGCACATGCATGCCCAAATAGGGTTCTCCGCATGCAAAACTATTCAAAAATAAAGAAATACGCGCTTGATTATTTATCCAGCCTATAGTAAAATGTTCCCACCATTTCGTTTATCTCGCTTATTGGTTGCATGGAGACAACCACGCTTTTACTTTTCAACACATCGGCACAGACCCACGGATCTGAAACTGATCACAGATTTTTTCACGATATTGTGAAATCATCTGCCGTCACCGATAATCTCGAGTGATTTTGACATTCATCAGAGAGAACAAAGAGTCAGGCCATGACTTTCTAGTAGGACAGCAAGATGAATGAAATTCCGTTTGTAAAGAATCCTCGAATTATGAACCTTCTCTTTCATCAGGGCATTTACCTAATATGAAAGGTTTTGTACGTGAGAGTTTATGTATGATATTATTTCAATGTGATCCCTGGAAATGTCTGTTGGTGAACGACTTCGCAAGTAAGCTGCTGAGTTTTCAAATCGAATTCTTCAACTGATCTTCAAGACATCAAGGAAAAACTGAAACCTAGAATTATCATCATATTTATGTGGAAGGAATATGAGAGCGATTACCGAGAAGAAGTCTATCATATGATCATGAGATATTATGATGATGATCATAAGAAATATGTCTGGATTCGAATATTCTTCAAACGTTCTGTGATCTTGAAATTCATTAGACCTTGAGGGGGAGGATGAAATGAAGCCAACATCTGGAAAGAACAGTAATGGTGGACATAAGAATGGCCTAAGAAACTGAAAACAATACCTCATTTTCCAATGGACTGAAGCTCTATTTTGACCAAAATAACAGTAATTCCTTATAGCTTCTAGTTCCTTCGGATTCCCAGAATGAAACATGATAGGAAGATTTCAACTCAACATGATTTGATTAGGATTATGAATTATGAATCATAGCATTGGGTTTTGAACTAATGTGGAAAGAGTGGAAAGAATGAATCAAACGGCATATTGAAGAAATAGTCGGTTAGAAATAATATTATGCATGAACATAATGCTTTGAATTATAGTGCAAAACTCGCATTACTCATTGGACATGAATATGATACCGTTATCTTTCTACTTGGAACCGATTCAATGCCAGGCGAAAAAGTTGTGCTTTTGAAGTTTTGAGTTAATTCCTTGTATAAGTCAGAACACGCTGAAATGTCAGATGCAGATTCAATTCTGTAGGTCTTTTTTGCATAACATGGTCATTTGAAATCTGATCATCAAGTTCCTGAATGAATATACCATGTAGGTGTGCCGTATCATTCTTGAGCCCCGATGGAATATTATATCATTTCCTGCACTTTCAATTGAATTATAGTCCTTTTATTCGCACCTGTGCCCGCGTTCAATGAAAAATCAAAAATATTCTTGGAGTGTTACAAGAGAAACGGTTTGAAATGTGCATTTATTATCGATTATCGAGATGTAATAGCGTTTTGTATTTTGCTTGTACACAAACCGGAATCAATTAGGATAAACGCCATTCGTAGAAGATTGATTATAGTAGTCACTATAATTGGGAATATAAATATTTGCATACTATTATTCATTGATTAGCACCTCTATGTATGCAAATTAGACGTTTTCGAGATACAAATGTACCATAAAATATCGATCGCAATACGGTAGCTAACGGTATTGTGATTATCGTATTTTTTATTCAAATGATGAACGGCACTGTTGTCGAAGCACAATGTCTGAGTTTTCACTAGTGAAAATATCTTCGTCCACCTATGTATTTAATTATCATATCATGAATCGTAATGAATATCTTTATTAGAACCCAAAAGAACAGCATCTGATGAAAATGTAAGAATTTGTGGGAAGAAAACGAATAAATATTTATGAAAAATGATATTTCGCATCCATATAGCTCGAAAGCTCTTCAACCTACCAGATTGATATATTTCAACTATAATGTGCCAGTTGATATGGATTGAACATGAATGATTCAATCAATATTTCGATAATTTCATCACATTATAGTGCTGAACAGGATCAGTGCATATGTTTATATCGAATGATATTTCTTATGGAAATGAATCAAACTCACTACATACGAATTGAAATAAACAGATTCACTCCCAAGATGAAATTTGGTTTCTAATTTTGTTGTTTTCAATCACATCATTGATGACGGACATAACTTTATTCCTGACACTGAACTTTTTTCTCTCCTCCCGCTTCATCCTTTGAAACTTCTTAGCAAACACCTCTCTTATGAATGATTGACTACCTACCCTAAGTATTTGAGGAAGGATTGTTCGTCCGAGGCCACTGATTGATGTTGAAGATTTTTGGATGATGTTGCAATTAGACTTCAAGTTCTATAATGATCTCAACGTTTGTAAAGTACACTTATGAGCTATATTGGCATATACTGGCATCATAGCTGATCACGATATAGCCTCGTGTAAGTTCAAGTTGATAATTGAAAAGCAGCGGCCCAAAATGATAAGACATAGATCTTTCAAGTATTTCAATGATGAAGACTTCAGACGGGACTTATTTAATGCCCCATTTTTCAGAATCTATGATCAAGAAGGGGGTTGATGAAAAAAATTCGTTCTTAGTTAATTGTCTCATGACTATTATTGACCGACATGTACCATTAGTAACATCACGCATAACTTAGCCTCGAGCACCATGGGTAACAGGGGCTATCAAAGAAATGATGTCAATTAGGGATAAAGCGTTTAATATGTATAAAAAAAACGAAATTACAAAATCATTTGCAGTTTTACAAGGATATGAGGAATTATACAAATTCCGCTATAAAAAGAGGAAAAAGGCATTTTTTACTTTCTCATTGAATAATAAAAATCAAAAAGATATCTGGAAAACATTGAAAACATATAGTGTTATTCCCAGTGAATCGAACTCAATACCAGATAACTTGAGAAATTTCAGTGAAATTAACAAATTTTTTATTCATTCATGTCCATCAAAAGAACCTCCAGAATACCTTGTCTTGTCCTATGCAACTACTAAGATTGTAGATTCAGACTTTAAATTTCAAGAGGTAAATGACTTATTTATTTACCAAACTATAAATTCCATACACACTAATGCTGCTGGGGAGGATAAATTAGATTTGAGGTTCTTGAAACTATGTTGCCCACATATAGTTCCTCATATCACCCATATTGTCAATTTCTGTTTGAGTCACAATGTATTTCCTGAACAATGGAAAAGAGCCGTTATAAAAGTACTACAAAAAAAAACACATCCCCTTTGCGACCGATAAGCATATTGCCAACCTTGTCCAAGTTACTTGAGAGAGCCATAGAATTTCAGCTAAAAAATCATATCGATGAGTTTTCACTGTTGCCTGTTATACAATCCGGATTTCGTGAAAATTATAGCTGCACAACGGCTCTTCTTCATGTTATTCATGATGTTGTAAGGGCTTTGGATCAAGGTAAATGCACGGTATTAGTCTTACTAGATTTTAGCAGAGCTTTCGACACCATTAATTATAATCTGATGCTAGCTATATTACATTAAATCGGCCTTTCTGAAAATGCTATAGATCTGCTAGCATCTTACCTTCGTGGTCGCAAACAAATGGTTATGGAACTGAAATGTGGAGTCCCTCAGGGCTCTATTCTAGGACCTCTGTTATTCGCAATATACACCTCAAACCTTGTCAAAAGTTTACAATTTTGTAATGTACACTTATATGCGGATGACACTCAACTTTATTATAGTTTCCATCCAGATAAAGTATTAGTCTTGTCATCACGTGAATAAAGATCTTGAGACTTTCATCAAGGCTGCGGAGGATCATTGTCTGAATATCAATTGTAGCAAGTCTAATGTTGTACTTTTTGGTGATAAAAGTAAGCGGGACCAAATTTATAATGATGTAAGAATTAAAATAAAAAATGAACCTCTTGATAATGTAAGTAAAGCTGAGAGTTTAGGTATATTATTAGATCCTGATTTAAAATTTGAACATCACATAAATCAGCTCATAAAACGTGCATATGCTACACTGAAGACTATATATAATAATAGACAATTCCTCCATAGACACACAAAATCAATGTTGTGTGAATCATTAATTTCAATAATGCCGATGTGCTCTATGGTCCATTCTTAACTAGCCGATATCAACGTAAAATACAAAAAGTGCAAAACTCATGCTTGCGTTTTATATTTGGAATTTGCAGAAGAGAACATATTTCGCATGAACTTAAAGATAATGATTGGTTGAATATGAGGAACAGAAGAAATTTACATGCAGTTGTCTTATTCCAAAAAATCATTGTAGTTAAAAAGCCATCATACCTCTACAAAAAAATCACTTACAGAACCGATGTACATAATGTGAATGTGCGACACAAAGGAACTCTCTCCCCCCCACCTTTCAAACTTGAAACCTTCAGACGAAGTTTTACCTATCAAATATGTTCCATATACAATGAAATACCTAAGGCACTCAAAACTTGCAGCTTCAAACAATTCAAGGAAAAGTATAAGAGATATTTGTTGTTAAAACAATCCTAGCACTCAGTAGGCATCACTCAATTCCTGTTAATTCATTGAATACTTTGTCATTCATATATGTATATTATGTCAGTCATATGTATGTAGCGATATGTTGTAAGGGTTAAGTGGAAGAACAAGTTACAAGAGGGTTTTAAATCACCTTGTAAATTGAACTTCGCCCTTTGCTTTCATTGTGATAGCGATATGTTGTAAGGGTCAAGTGGAAGAACAAGTTACAAGAGGGTTTTGAATCACCTTGTGAATTGAACTTCGCCCTTTGCTTTCATTGTGATTTATATTTTCCTGTAAGTTTTCTTTTTTCTGTAACTGAAATCGGCGATGAAAGTAATAAAGACGTTTATTATTATTATTATTATTATTATTATTATTATTATTATTATTATTATTATTATTATTATTATTATTATTATTATTATTATTATTATTATTATTATACATGAAGAGTAATATCAGAGCTATTGTCCGACCTGTTTTCAGTAGACTCTCAAACGCCATTGGATGTCTGTAGAGAATCCAGTCGTTAGTCTTCTGGTCACCATTCACATACATCTTCAAGATTCTTCAGTTTTGCTATTATTCCTACATGCATGAATATTCTATGGAATCATGCTCATAATATGTTCATGTTGGATGAAAAAATAACACAATCGTTTCCAAATTCCTCATCGATTATCATTCGATGAGAGTTCATGTAGGAATATTGAAGAGGATATTGTGGCCGTTGTCCTGCAAATAACTTTCTGTTGATTTCCAGAAGAGGTGCGGTCAAAAAGTGATGTAGATATATGTTAGGTTGAGTGACAAACCCTCCTCGATGAATTTCAATTACCGCATCAGTCAGAAGTAAATGTTTGGATTTATGATCTCCTTGACGGTGTCGGCGTTAGTGAGAAATGATAAAACGGCATTATTAATTATTTCTATTTATTACCATTCGCCGCCTATGCCATGTATGTCAAATATAACTAACTGGTTAATTATGACCAACAAATATAATAAATAATACACCGTGGGAGGATATAATGAGAAACATTGTGATTGAAGAATCCGGCTATTATCATTTCATTCTTTTGTAACCGTCGTCGATGTTCTTTTATATATTTTTGGTGTGAGTGAAACCTTTTTCCTCTGACTGCTCTAGCCAACTGTGAAGCTATTCATGCGATAATTCATAGAATGAATTCATATACAGAACTATGGGTTCGGAAACTTCAGAAGGTTTTTTATAGTTTTCTATATGGGATGTATCAGAAAGGCAACCAAAGAGACGTGAAAATGAAAGAAAGAAACACATGGATACAATTTGTTGATTGAAAATAAAGGAGTTGGAAGAGGTGAACATTTTAATTAGATGAGAATATTGACTTTGAAAAAAATAAATATTCGATGAATGATGAGTTTTCGAAGTAGCAACTTTCACCCAAATCATACACCTGTATATTCAAGAAGGAGATAGAGAGGTGGGAGATTCAAAGATATAAACGGATAAATATAAATTGAAAGACATACAAATAGAAACAGCGTTGAAGAGATTTCTGGCAAGCTTGGTGCATCACTTCGATTGGACTGAGAAATCGCAAGTGAATTATCCAACTATTTGCTTCACCACGGAAGTTTCAGTGCTTGAATGCATCGATAACGATGAAATGAATTCATTGGCGATGGTCTTCAAAAAATGAGAAAAAAAAATGTTATACGAATAATATTATGGAATGATTGATCGTTATGCAAATTTACGTCATACATGTCAGTCATACTGCAGTATGTCTTTTGCTGTCCTCATCAGTTCGAGTGATTCCATTTTCAGTTGGCTCTGGACAAAAATCGGGTGTTTCATCGGATCACTATCCTCATGACAATTATCCATTATTATATTCGAAAGAGGTGATAATCTCGATCTGTTGAAACCGACTGAAATAGGTAGTAATCGCAACGGAATGTTAATCTTTGATTTACTGTTACTCCACGGGTTCAGAGACGAGCCTAAAACGAAACCAGATACGAAACTCTGGATCCAAAAATATGTATTTTCAGTTGCTCCAATCGAAAAAATTCCGAACATTTGAGAAAATCCACTGAGTGCTATTTTTTTTAGCAAAAAACTATTGGACTTGCCCCGTGAGTACGCCCCTGATAATACTTTATAAACTATAGTAAGTCCAAGAAATACCCAATTGAGCTTTCAACAGACATTGTGAATTTTGTCACTATCGGTTCAGGCATGTTTTATACATGAATGAAAAATGATTTTTTCTCCAAACTTGAACAACCTGTATCTCAGAAACGAATCGTTCTCTGTCATATTTTCCTTTTTTTGACTCAAAAGATATGACCCCGTTTCGTGCAATATCAATGAAACACCCTGTTTAAGTTGCATTCCCAAGATGGATATATTGAAGGGATCATGAAGAATCAAAACCAAGTAAGACGATAGTCGAATTTGAGTCAGTTACGAAATCAATCACCTCATGAAGATGCTATGAACATCTGAAATCGAACTAATGATTCATGTTACTGGAAATTCAAATCCTTACGATTCGCCTAATACAATTTTTTTTTATTAGGAATCACCTTGCACGTACCCACCTAATTTTCTTGTAGCAACTACATTGTACAAAATATGATTGGTTTTCAATCACGTAGAACAATCATTTGACATACGAATCCTTTTTTTATCATAAGAATCTAGCCTGCCATTTTCTCCTAGAATGTAGTTGAGAACGGAGAAGATAATTTATTCAAATTACTATCGAGATTGATGTCGAAAATCTATCGAAAAGACGCATCACTAGCCTAAAACTACGGAACTATAAATCACCCAGTGGGCTAACGTTGCACACATTTCACACACTCACCTAATTCCAATTCCAAATCACGTTGGCGTCTCAATGAGGTGCATATAATATTGCATAATCTCTTGATATCCACGAGTTAGTATGTATTTGGGACGACTATTCAACCAATCGTTTATATTTTTAGAACTTTCGTGACCCGCGACACATTTTCACGTTATGTTTTCATTTTCGGTTGTTGTACTCTGTTGTAACATGCGAATGTAGGTAGTATCGATGAATGATATGTCCACGAATGTTAACGTATTCAATAGGCACTCATATTATTGTCGTTCTGCCAGCTGTTATAATCGATAGCTATACATATATTGGTTCATAAAAATTCGTGATTGCGATTTCAGATGAGAATTGGTGGTCCGAATAGTCCGAAATGTCAACCATACCGAATTTCAATGACTAGGGAGATATTCACTTGCTATATTACGTTGACGAGAATATCCTGTTCGTTCATTTTGTTGTCCGCAATAACGGAATCCGGATGATTGCTTCATATTGCTCGATACCCATGAAATGCATTCAGATTCGAAATAAAACTGTCCACTCAAATACTGCGAAGTGATAAACGTAACAATTATCTCATTTCATGTTTCTCGTTGTTCGATCCATCGATCAATAATGTAGAGTTTCGGAGAGCAAATTTGCAATTCCGAATAGGATGAATGACTTGAAAAATGTCGGAGGAAAGATCATTGTCAGAATTACTAAGAGTCGCGAGGTGTATTTCATTGGAGGAATGCGAATTCTGTATCCACGGCTAAATAATGGTTTGATCGTGAAGACAAGGCAGAACTTGGTATCGAAAAGAAAATGTTAGAATTTCCATGTGAACGCATGTTCCTATTCAATCCTCAAAGTGTATTTGATGTCATACCTAATCACCTCATAGGTACGATTCAGAAGAATCCGGACCATATTCTGCACAAATATATGTATTTTCCAAAAACAGGACGTGAAAATTCATTACGAATACCTACATACACAATAGTGAATGAGATGCAGCTCACATAGGAAAGAAAGGTGACGATGACCCCATGAGGTATTTATTCTACAATTAACGGAAAGTTCACGGTTTATAAATATTCATCACATCTACTCATTTGTTGAGAAGAAAAAGAGATAATAAAGTTTTCTGACATGATATGGTGAGGTTGTATGACAAACATTGTTGGCTTCCAGTAACTGAACCCAGTAATTCGATCAAGGAGACTGAGATTTAAATTATCAATACAGAAGTGCACTACAATGGTTTTATAGCGGAAAACTTTCTATTGTTTTCATCATACGTCAGTGATGTAACTTTATGGTTATGATGAAATTGAAGTAAATTCACGTGTGAACGTACAATGATACTTCAGTTTTATCACCTAATAAAAGTATTTGTTGTAACGTTCTGTAGAAGGTACTTTACATACTACATAATTATTAGTGATAGAAGTTGTTCATGGAATGAATTGAATCTGACTATCTAATCGTTGGTTCATTGAACTACATACATATACAGTGAGGACGAACAGGTTGAAATAAATTCTGTAAAATTTCTATGAAGTTAATACAAAGATATCGCTCGGACACGTCAACCTAAATTTTATACTGTTTGACACATGAGTGCTTCATGATGACGTCACATTGAAGAAAAATTGCGAAGAAAAAAGTGAAACAGTGATTTACTTCAATGATTCATTTGTTCATTGTATCAAGCATACCCCACATATTAGCAATTCAGATTTAGAGATTCTCGATTCTTAGAGAAAATTTAGTATAATAGGCTCATCGTGTGAGTAGTGATCATTGATATTGAATTCCCATTGAAACATTCTCTCTTAGGTATTCATTATAAGGAATTTGGGAAATACCAAAAGTTTTATATTCCATTCCATCCTAGAAAGATGATCATCCAAAAACTTCAAATTCTCGAGGTCATCCACCATCCAACAGCCGAAGCCAATTACAAGATGGGAAAATAAACATCGAATTTCAAAATACAGTTGAGATACAGACTAGACTGAGACAAGTTAGATAATTCATCATACTAGTGAAATGGAGATGGGCCTATTTACATATGAACTTGGGGAAAAATAAAGACTGAAAAAAGAAAACGGATGAAAGAAGACTGATATGCAGATATGCACATTACCAAATAACACTACATTCATGCTACTTTGATACAGGCAATATTAGAGGAGAAGATATCGAATGAATCTCGAAAAGACATAGAATCTGAACATATATTCTATAATATTCTATAGGTGTGCGCAAATAAAAGAAATAATATTTATCTCTCACCGAGGAACATAAATATCAATGAGGGATCGCAAATGGGGACAATCAAGTTTGTTATTGAGTGAATTATATAAAAATAAGACACCACTATATGTACGGCGAGACGCCAAATCTACGCGTTAATGTCAATTGGGACAACCCCCTGCCAGGATATACCCCATCTGCTTCATACCAGAGTGTTTAATAAACTTCCGTTGGATATTTTCAATATTATTCGAATGAACATCGTATCCAGGGCTTCAGAATACTGAGCCACTCCAGTTTTGACCTCACGGAAGCTTTGGAAATTAACTTCAGTGACTCAGTTCGCTGCATGAACTTTGAGTTCCTCAGAATAAATACCAGCGTTTTGTAAGCATTCGATAAGCTTATGTGATCAACAAAGGTGAGTTTAATATCGAAACAAATAAATTCGAAGAAGAACCCCTGAGTACGTGTTCCTAATACGATTGATACTCATTGTCTGTTTTCTACACACCCAGATGTAACAGGTTCAGCACATGAAAATTATATATTCTATATGTCATTAATCACTATCGGATTCTGGTTTGATGGAAGGTAGAATATTATATTCATTCTCGACATTGATAACATGAAGTCTCGATATTTCTTCATCATATAAGTAGATACGCTTGCGGATGTTCTACGATCCTAGCAGATCCCATAATCACCATTCGCTAATTTAATTTCCATAGTTGAACCTGCAGTCTACAAAACTTTCCCAATCTGGATTTTCTTTCACTACACAACATCTCCGATTTCAATAATTCTAAAAATGGTAGTATAGCTGATTCAAGTGAGGTGACAATTCTCTTCATAATAGCGGGCTCCGAAGAATTTTCATTTCTGCTCTTGAGACACGAATGGTACTTTAGAATTACCCTTTGCGTTCGAACGTACGAATCTTCATGCATGGAATCCTCTTGCTCTGACTATAATTAACTTTGTTTTGCTCCCGGAAACGCCTCCAAACTGCCAAGAAAACACCAGAATTGACACAATAAATTTTCGAAATTTCCATTCGAACCACTTATTCGCGGAAAGATCCTCCTACACCTCACGGTACCACACTGCCGTGGACAATATAACATACATATCTAATGAAAAAAAAAAACTGTAGCCAATCGAGGTTCAGTTTTGAGAGTTTCAACAAATCGAATTCACGCGCCTCTTCACTTGTCAGCACATATCAAATCAATCCACGTGATCAATGGATTGTTTTCCATTCATTATTTTTTGAATGTGAAGTGAATCGTCAGGTATTGAATAAAAAAACGAATGTTTCAACTGAGAAGGGAAAGATTATACTCACCTTGGAGTCTTCTGATATAGTGGAATGCATCAATTATACTCAATACACCTTAACCTTATAATAAATAATGAAATAGTAATCATGATACTCTCTTACGCTCATTAGAGGATATTATCACTTACGGTTCATTATCAAGATCTCTGTGAATGATTCATGCATCAGTGCAGATGAAGTAATTATTCCAATACACCCCCACTTGAATCGAACTGCCAATGAATGCCTGTTGGCGAAATAAAAAAGTCGCTAGCAAGCAATGTGTGTTTATCATTTTTAATAATAATTGAGAGAAATGGAAAGTACAGTTGCTCGATTGTTGGATGTTATTTCCTGATATCAGGATACGGTAACTGAAATATCTCTTTGATTAATCATTGTTGGACTTGAACGCTCGATGATTGAATGGAATACGTACCAATACTCCATTCATCTGCAGCGGTAAAATGATCATCTGGTATTATTCATTCATCGATGAGAATTCAATCTGTAACTAGATGAATGATCGTCTGATTGTCTGGCTGGAGTATAACTATCCTCGTTTGTGAAGAAACATTTTTATCGAATAAATTTTGAACAGATATCGAGATGTCTACTTATCTTAGTTGTGGACGTTTTGATCAACCTTCAGACAATAAGTATATCATCCTAATTATGAAAAAATGCATTTCATTCAATGTTCCAAGTGAAGTCAACAGTGATTGTTGGCTAAACTCTAATTGGGAACATCTATCATAGAACAGATTGGGTACCAGATATCATGATCTAATCTCATACATAATAGATCGCATCATTTCCTACGACTCTTCAGATCCGTGTCCTCGAGGTGTACTTCATTATTTCTATGAATTATCGGTAACATTCGATAAAGTAGTGACTTTCTCTCAAGCATTTCCTTTGCATACATATCCATCAGTTTTCCTCCTCCTATCTCGTTCTCTGATTCATGTTCATTATAATATTATTGGTCGTCTAAACTTAACACAATTCGGTTTCCTCAAATTATTTTGCTTTAGTTTTACTATCGTCAGTGAAACTGGCAATAACTGAATCAACTAAAATTGGTTCGCACTTTTCCAATCATATTATTATTCTTCATTATTCTCCTCAAGAGTCAGTTTTTGATTAGATGGCTAGCAGATTTGTGAACTCAATTTTTCGTTAACGAAAATACAGCTTCTCGCTTTTCATCCTTCCTGAAAAGTACAGAAGACTAATTCGGCTCATTCTACAGTGACAAATCATTTCTCTCATCAAATTCACCTCATCAAATTATTATTCTTTCAGAAAAAATAAGGGATATCAAGTCTGAACCATTACCTAGAGAAGTATTGGAAGAATGACTGTTTTCTCAATTAACAAGATCTGAAGCAAATAAACACTTTGTCCATAAACTTTTCTGTTTATTCACTTCGCAGTCAGCTAAACATGAAAATATACATGGTGACTGCTTCTGTAAATGAACTACCACAACTAGTAAACGAAATTCTCATTGAAGGAATCTTCACTCACACAGGTATGGATTGTTCAACACAACTGGAACTTCTTTTGAATAAGACGCGGATTCTCTTCGGAATAATCAGATTTGCTGAGATCATCGTGAAGCCCACAAGCCAAATATCATTTTGCGAGGCGTGCAATATGCTTTGCTCCACTTAGACTACCCAGCACCATTCTCGCTTATACGACTATTCGTGATGCTCGGAGGGTTAGATAGGTGAACTTTTCCGTTTTGTATTATTGTCAGGGAATAAATACTCACGACATTCGATACTGATTACTACTGTCGCTGGGAAGTTTATATTTTTTTCGGAAGTTTGGCGCTACGTGCCATTATTATCATCGAGGAAGAAAGTTCGCGACGGATGTTGTGTCATCTGATGAACGTCTTCATGATACTAATGTCGAGAAATGAGGCCAACATGATGGAACACTCCTGTTCAATCTCAATTCTTCATCCGAATTAGATTTCAAGCCAATGGACAGAAGAAGAGGACAGAAATGACACGTCTTAAGTTCCAATTTGTCAGAGGGAATTTGTAGTAGGAGTTTTCAGTGCGAAGCGAAAGAATCACATTTGCGGCGAGTCACTTTCAGGGAGCGGATTCTGGAATCCTGATGCCATCTGAGTCAACACCGAAATTGATGGAATTTGAGTAATAAAGAAGTACTGATATTGCAACATCATAGTGGAACAATGATGATAATTTCTGTTTTGTTCCGCATTTTTTGCTTCAATGGCATAATAGTTATGAAACTCTCCAGAAGACATTTTTGCAGATATCTGTACTAATAAGGTTTGTTCGTGTTGAACATTTTCAGAACAGTCCTAGACAGATGCGTGTCAAATTCAATCCAAGATAGTACTATGACAGTCCGGAAAACACGAAAACGCGTTTCATGTCCTCTTTGATCACGACCTGATCTTCATCTTGTAGGTTCGAGTTCAATTAGGTTATGTTTGAAACTTTATCTTTTTTCTGAAATCCCAGACGATATTTCACAATCATCATTTCATCATTTCCATTCATTAGTATGATTCATTAGCTTATTAAAAATAATTCCATCTGATATTCGGTAGTTTGGTCACCCATTAAAGTGATGAATATTGAGAAATATTATCATCACTACACTGTTTCGAGACTCAATAATAATTTACAAAATGACAAATTGAGGTTTGAGGTTAACAAATCGATCAACACACGAATCAAGAAGAATATCGTTCGCAGGCGCATTCGACATTGTACAGAGACAGTTCTTGCTTATAACACAGTTTATAGCTTCTTCTATAAGCTAAAAACTGTGCTTATAGGCTCGTACTCATTTGAAGCGATTTCAAACTGTCCCGAACCATCACGAACTGAATCCACTAGAACGAAAACACATGACCTGTGGAATACGAAACAGTCCTGAGAAAACGCGAAGACTTCTGTGAAACTGCGCATGCTTGTGACGGTTTCGGACCCTTCATTCAGTGAATTCGAACAAACCTTCAATTGATTCTGGAGTAGTAGTATCTGCTACAGGTGCCATAGTCGGATCCAGCAGTTCATAGCAGTTAGCAAAGAACTCTCTGAGTGGAGAATATTAACTGGTGCTACAGTTCATAGTTCATTCACTTTACTACGTTAGCTAAGTTTGTTGATACGAATTGAAATCTGAATAACGAATACAACAAAATGATGAATGGAATGAAACATGAATGATAATTTGTTGTCTGCCAAAATATTATCCTTGCCTGGTGCACCAAATATGGTGTGATTCATTGTGTTCATCTCTTTCCATCATCGGTTTTCTCCGTCAACTCATCGGTTCTCTCTGTCATCAGGAAACATGACAACAAATCAAACATCGCACACATTCATCTAGTAAATTATGTCTGCACTCTACATGGGTTCCCATAAGAAGATGCTGACATCGCAGATCCCACAGTTCAGATTTCATGAAACCGCTGTTTCCATGAAATCAGCAAGATCGTCTTCGACTCCGAGAGAAGCGAGTCCCAGTTCAGTTCATAACTCATATTCATACATTAAACATCATTTTATATTTTTCCTTCATCTTTACACATATACATGAAATAAAGTTTTTAAAAAGAGACTTCAAGCTATCAGAATTATTATTGGCGCAGTCGGTAGGATATCCGGGTTATCGCGTATCGAACGTGGTGATTTCGTATCAACGATTGACTGGATATCGAAAAACTGTTGGTTCGTGGAGTGGAGGTGTTTGAAGTGGACCGTCTAGAAAAGACCCATCTGAAGCCCCTCGTCAACGAAGCAACGAGATTTGGAACCTACATAGTCCATTTCTGCAGAGATAGAACTTCTGGAGGAGACAAAAATCGCAAATCCAGGACTCATCTCCATAGCTGTTAGGAAGGATATGCTTGAAGTAACTCTAATATTCTTGTAAGTGCAATCAATCGAATGTCCGTAGAAGATTTGTCGAACATTCTAGAAAATTTGAATTTGCGGGAACCTTTACCTGACTTTCAGATTATACGTAGAACTATTCATTTTCCTGAAAATTCAATAGCAAATTCATCCGAAAACGAAACTGCAAACCAACCCATAATGAGTCAATTCAAATCTGAATACTTAAATTGCATCCCTGAATTCAATGGAAATCCAAATGAATTAAATCGTTATATTTCTATTTGTGATCAAATCATTCAAAATTTCTATGATATTGCCAACCCAAATAGTTTTCATAACACTTATCTATTGAATTCTCTCATATCGAAGCTTACTGGTAACGCTAGATTAGTTGTAAATATTCAATTAGTAACCAATTGGAATGATCTGAAACAAACGCTGCGGAGAAACTTTGCAGATCAAAGAGATGAAGCTTGTCTCAACAGAGACTTAGTTATGATGAGACAAAGTCAGAATGAAAAACCACAGCAATTTTACGATCGATGCTTGAAAATTCTTAATCTTATTTGTAGTCACGTTGATATTCATGAAGCAAATCTCGAAGCAAAAGTTCTGAAACGTAATTTGTATAACGAATTAACACTGAAAACATTTTTATCAGGTCTTAGGGAACCTCTTGGAACTACGATTCGCTGTATGAGACCAAAATCTCTAAGTGAAGCCTTACAACTCGTAATCCAAGAAGATAATACTCACTACTTCCAAAATTTGAATCAAAATAGGCATTTTTCGAGAGAAAATGATGTTTCAGCAAGGCAACCGCCGCAACAAAGATACCCGAAAAATGTTTCGAATAATTTCAATAATTCAAATGATCGGTATAAGAACCATCAACCAACAACATCATTTCCTTCTCAGCCAATTCAGATACAACCTAGAGAAAATATTCGCCCACAAAGATTTTTCACAAACACTCAAGTATTTGGCAGAAATAATCAACAAAACGCGAATGTTTTTAGATCAAATCCAAGAAATACATTCGACAGGCCTACTCCGATGAGTACGAGCACTAGAAATACTTACAGGCCCACGCCAATGAGCGTTAATACTAGAAACACTGTCAGACCTATAAATAATTCTCAACAACATCAAAATCATTCGAATTCACGACAATTTGATCAATCAATGCAACCCAGAAGAACTTTTGTTTCAGAAGAATTATATAACGCAGAATTAGATGGAAATCCGGAGAATTTCCAAGAAGAATATGTTAATCCACAAAATGATTATTTAGCATATTACGAACAAGCATCCGATGATGAAAATGCTGCCGGTACGAGTAGAAATTTTCAGAAAATGTCTCACAACGACAATCCTTCTTAGAATCACATATCATTCCATTTAATACTACAAACGCAAGCGAACTCCCATATATCATATTACCTGAATACAATATAAAAGTTTTACTTGATTCTGGTTCTACGAAATCATTCATTGACCCAGAAATAGCTCATCAGTTTTTTCCTCAATTAATTAAAAATGATCCATTTGTTGTGTCCACAGTATTTCAAAAATCGGCACATAAATTCAGTGCATCTATTCCAGTTTCAAAAATATTCAATTTGGACGAAAATCAAAAATTGAAATTTTTCCTATTCAAATTTCACAATATCTTCAGAGGATTGATAGGTTTGGATAGTTTAAAATTATTACAAGCTACGATTGACTTCGATAAAGGATATTTAATCACGCCTCATTCAAAAATAAAACTACTCTTTCAGAAAACACAAACAAATCTGAATTTGATTAAAGTCAATCCTAGATCGGAACAAGTAATAAAAATTAGAACATCGATAAATAATGGCGAAATTATTATCCCACATCAAAAATACCACAACTGTGAGATACCAGAAAGTCTTTCGGTTGCAAAAAATGGATATGCTTTAACGACTATTTTAAATAACACTGTAAATATGATAACCTTAGATTTTTCTGAACCTATAATTGTTGAAAAATTCGACCGTAATCACATCCAAGAAGTAGAACTTCATAATTTTGACGAATTTCCCAATCGATACTTAGATCCAACAAAAATTAGAATAGATCACCTAAACCAGGAAGAACGAAACGAAATACTTAAACTTTGTAAAGAATTTGCAGATATTTTTTATAACGAAGGAGACGCTTTAACCTTCACTAATCGCATAAAACATCAAATAAAAACCGCAGATGAATTGCCAGTATATTCAAAATCGTATCGTTATCCGTTCATCCACAAGCAAGAGGTAGAAAATCAAATGAAGAAAATGCTTGACCAAAACATCATAAGACCTAGTAATTCACCGTGGTCGTCACCTATATGGGTCGTACCAAAAAAGGCTGATGCTTCAGGAAAGCAAAAGTGGAGAGTCGTGGTAGACTATCGTAAGCTCAACGAAAAAACCGTTGATGATAGATACCCGCTTCCAAACATAACAGACCTCCTCGACAAACTGGGAAAATGTCAGTATTTTACTACCCTCGATTTGGCCAGTGGTTTTCACCAGATCGAGATGGATGAAAAGGATGTAGCTAAAACGGCCTTCAACACAGAGAACGGCCATTTCGAATATCTGCGTATGCCTTTTGGTTTGAAAAATGCACCAGCCACATTTCAACGTATAATGGATAACATATTGCGTGGAATCCAAAACGAGAAATGTCTAGTGTACTTGGACGATATAATAGTTTTTTCAACATCATTACAAGAACATCTAGAAAGGCTGAGATCTGTTTTCCAACGGCTACGAGATTCGAACTTTAAGATACAACTCGATAAATCCGAATTTTTGCGAAAAGAAGTCGCATACCTGGGTCATGTTGTGACTCCAGAGGGTGTCAAACCGAACCCTGACAAAATTCGAGCAATCAAACAATTTCCAATACCAACTAATTCTAAACAAATAAAAGGTTTTTTAGGTTTACTCGGTTATTATCGTAGGTTTATAAACAATTTCGCTAAAATAACCAAACCGTTTACGAAGTGTCTTAAAAAAGGAGCCAAAATAGAACATAATCAGGAATTTGTAGACTGTTTCAATACTTGTAAAAATTTGTTGATAAATGAACCAATACTCCAGTATCCGGATTTTTCTAAACCTTTCGTGCTGACGACAGACGCAAGCAACTTTGCTTTGGGCGCTGTTCTGTCCCAAGGACCGATTGGTAGTGATCTACCTATCGCATACGCTTCTCGAACTTTAAACGAATCGGAACAAAATTATTCAACAATCGAGAAAGAATTACTTGCGATAGTCTGGGCCACTAAATATTTCCGTCCATATTTATTCGGTAGAAAATTTGATATTGTTACAGACCACAAACCTTTAGAATGGCTATTCTCACTTAAAGATCCTAATTCAAAATTAACAAGATGGCGCATAAAATTAGAGGAATACGACTATAATATAAAATACAAAAAAGGAAGACTGAATTCCAACGCTGATGCTCTTTCACGCATTGAAATTCACACAAAGACAGTTTCCGACGAAATCGAAGACTTGGTAAGAAATATTTCGAACCAACCAATGAACCCTGAAAATGAAAAAATAATTCAAGAGATTTTTGACTCACAAGATGCGAATAAACAACGCGATATAGACAACGTTTCCATGCAAGTACAATTAGATGAGACCATTCGAGACATAGACGAAGTAAATGACGAACAAGACGACAACACGATTCATTCCAATGCCGACCAACACCCTGTGGTAGGAATTCCGACTTCTGACTCACCGGTAAACTTCGGTCAGAATCAAATATTAATATCAACGGTATTGCACTCTCCCGCAAAACCGAAAATAACTATTTTATTTGAGAGGAAACAACGAATCAAAGTCCAAATTTCCGAAAACAATTTCGAAAATGACATTGTACAATTCATAAAAGATTATATCGCACCAAATGTACAATATCATCTGTATTTCGAAAACCCCAATATCTATGAAAAATTCTCAGTAGTACTGCAAACATATTTCAAATGGCCTTCTATTAAATTCAAAAAATGCAATAAATTACTAATTGACGTGACAGACAGAAACGACATTGAGGAATTGATAAAAAACTATCATGAAGGGAAGTCTAACCATCGTGGAATAGACGAAACCGTCCACCGAATTAAAGAAAGATACTATTGGCCCCACATCAAGGAATCTGTACAAACTTATATTAATGAATGTGAAATATGCCAACAAAGTAAATACGAGCGACATCCTATTCGAATGGAAATGAATATAACTCCAACAGCAACAAGACCCTTTGAAATAATACATTTAGATACCTTTACTCTCGAACAATCAAAATTCTTAACGATAGTAGATAGTTTTTCAAAATATGCACAGGCATACCATTTGAACTCACCCTGCGGAACCGAAATCACTGACAATTTAATTAAATTCTTTTCTCATCACGGTACCCCTAAACAAATAATAGTTGACAACGGCACTGAGTTTAAAAACACTGTAGTAACCGAACTGCTGAAATTACATAAGATCGACACCCACTTTTGTAGTCCAAATCACCCGCAATCCAATGGGATCGTCGAAAGATTTCATTCGACGATAATCGAACATATTCGACTGTTGAATACTAAAGGTTTCTCAAAAACTCCAATCCGAAAGAAAATAACTTATGCAATTATGGCCTATAATCATTCCTTACATTCCGCGACGAAATTCAAACCTATTGACATTGTGAATGGACACATCACAGACAACAACCCTTTCAATATGGAAATCGATCAAATATTGGTTAACGACTATATCAATGATCACAAAGAAAAATCGAAATTACTCTATTCCAAAATTAATTCAGACCTTATCGCACTCAAATCCAAGACCATACAAAAGCTTAATGTTAACCGAGACAAACCCGAGATATTTCAGCCGGAACAAAAGACATTCGTGAAAAAACACACTAGACAAAAACAGGCAAATAAATTCAATAAATCCACTCAGCTGACAAATGTAAATAACGAATCGAAGACAGTTTCAACCCCATCACAAGAAAAAATTCACATGGACAATTTAAAACGACCACTGAAACAGACATACACCTTTAAAAAATAAATATTTCGTCTCTGTTATTTCAGAATCCCGGGGATCTTCGGCCTCCAGGAAAAAATTCAACTGCAAAAACTAGAGAATAACCCTGGTATCATTCCTGTTAAACTTGGTGTAGCAAAAGTTGAACAGTACACACATACTCTCATTCACTATTATGATATGAACTCGATTATTTCGGAATTAGGTAGATTAAGATCAAAATCTCACAATATCACGAGCCTCATACTTACCAATAAGGATTATTCATTTGACACATCAAATTATCTGAAAATCTTACAATTCACTGAAGAAAAGGTTGAAGCAAAATTGAGAAATATACTTCCACACCATAATATCCGTAAAAGAGGATTGATTGATGGCTTAGGCTCAATTTTCAAGTCCGTTACTGGAAACTTAGATGCCTATGATGGCCAACATTACGAACAAATGATTTCACAACTAGAATCAAATCAAAAACAGATAATATCAAATATGGGAAAACAATATTCTCTATCTCTGAATGTCATAGACAAATTCAATAAAACAGTCCAAAGAATCAATCATAATGAACAACTAATCACTTCAAAATTGAACCAAATTGTTTTGATAGTCGAAAGTCATACGTATAGAGAAAATTCAATGTTGATAAAAGATATTCTGAATCAAATTATAAACATGTATGAGATAATCAATTCAGTACTCCAGGATATTGAAAACTCTATCACCTTTTCAAAATTACAAGTTATGCACCCAAGCATCATCTCAACACAAGAATTGTTTGTCGAATTGAAGAAATTGAATTGTCATACAGAGCTCAAACAGTTACCATTCGCAATAACATTCAATAATACAGAATACTTTGAGAGACTGATAAAAATTGATAGTTATATATTGAACAACAAACTCACATATATTCTTCATATCCCAATAACGTTTCCTTTTGATTTCGAATTCTATCATCTTTATTCAGCCCCTGTATATTCTGATGGTCAGTTCAAGGCAATCATCCCTAGAAATAAATTTTTGATCAAAAATGAAATGTACTTCGCATTTCTGAGTAATACTTGTGAAGAAATCCTTCCTCGATGGTATATTTGCGACAAACAAGAACTACGAGAAATCGAAGATGGACCTTGTGAAATTCAGCTGCTTAACATAAAAAACACCTCCACGTGCCGCCAAACTCGAGTCCACCTGACCAGACCAATCCTGAGCCACCTCGATGCATCTAACCAATGGATCGGACTGTTTCCATCCGAATCAACTTCAAAACTTGAATGTCATGAACAAGAAGAAATACGGAAATTGATTGGGACGTTCCTAATCGAAATTCCTATGGGCTGCCGATTTATCATCGATCAATTCACCATAGCCAACGAACAACAGTATGCAAATCCGAATCAGCCAGTCCTGTTTCCCGACATAGACGTCACCGTCACGACGTCTCCAACAGCCAACGTCACCATCGAACTTGAGGACCTCAGACTAGACGAGCTGCAAGAAATCCGCACGCAAGTTATCGAAAATCAATCCGATTTTCAATTTGGGCATTCTCTCTACGTCCCCAGCGCTTGGACAGTTCTGATATATGGACTTATTGTTGCTGCCGCCTGCTACGTATTCTACAAGAAGTTCGCCAACAGGGTTGAAGCCACAGCATCCCCACAGATCGACCACCGTGATGTTCGTCTTCCTCTCTAACCCTCTGAAGCCAAATCTATGGGGGGAGGAATTATGTCTGCACTCTACATGGGTTCCCATAAGAAGATGCTGACATCGCAGATCCCACAGTTCAGATTTCATGAAACCGCTGTTTCCATGAAATCAGCAAGATCGTCTTCGACTCCGAGAGAAGCGAGTCCCAGTTCAGTTCATAACTCATATTCATACATTAAACATCATTTTATATTTTTCCTTCATCTTTACACATATACATGAAATAAAGTTTTTAAAAAGAGACTTCAAGCTATCAGAATTATTATTAGTATGTTCTCGAACATAATCCTGCTGAACTCATTGCTTATTCGTCCTGTGGTCTGTGACCATTATAAACAGCATTGTTAATGAACAAGAAATATAGTCTCTCACAAAAAATTCCGATACAATGAAAGCACATTTGGCAAAATAACTATCGTGAACTAGTTCATCTGAATGAATTTTGAGAAAACTGTTCGCTGTTGAATTGCAATTGCATTTATACGAAAACTGATAATTTTATAGTTAAATCTAGGATGTGTGCATCAACTGATTTAGGTTCAGTTCAATGGGTCACATGATCATAATACATGTTCACTGGGAGTGTGAGAATATATTGATTGAATTCTTTTCCGGGTGGATCTGTTGGAGTGTTTCTTCTCACGGATGCAATTGATTGCACGGTTCATCTATTTTGGTCAACTGAAGAAAATGAAAGAATAAATGAATGGGCACCATGGAACAATTATGGTAGAATGATACTTCAAGTAACGGGTGTACTACTGAGATACATTGCAATTTCGAGTTACAGACGATATATTCGCCGCTGGTGATGCTGCGAATAGAAGAATTGGATAAATAGGTCGTGAATCTTCGTTTGATCATAACTGAATGGATTTGCATCAGTAGAATGAAACGATTTCTATATTCTTCCGAGTCCATATAGAATGTTAATCTGACTCTGCCTATTTATGGAAATCAGATGGATGCCCAAATACATGAAATAATGAAACATATAAACGGTAGTAGGAACTGGAGCAGAAATTCAGAAGAATTTCGTTGATGATATGAACTGTTTCAATTTCTTGAATGAAGGTATGATGAAATACGAGTGACTGAATCGAAATAAGAAAAGTGTACTGAAATGACTTGCACTTTAATAGAATCGTTGATGCACGATTTTTCATGTAATATTGAGAGCTAAATCAATTCGTGATTTTTGGTTTGTCGTTTTCTTCAGCCCCAGTCGAAAGTGATATCACACTCACTCTGTCACTGATGGAAATCAACAAGCTCATGATTCATCAGTCACATACGATATTCCACATTGGATGTGAAACCTTTGAAATCATTGCTGATATTATTGATGCATTTAAACTTGAAACATAAATAACAAAACCTCATTATCTCCTCTACCATATCAGGTGTGTTGATTTGATTTTTTTTTTTTCGATAAAAATAGAAACATAATGAATAAGATGAGCATAGCTATTTTGTATGGTTTCATCAAGAGATAATGTTGCTTGTTTCCTCAGGCCGTTGAAATTCTATAAGATTCTCGTACTTGACAGGTTGCATAAGACCAAAATACTGGCAGAAAACAACTACAAGAATTCAAACATCTTATCTCTCAACTGATTCATCATGCAAAACTTCGAATGAATTCATCAAACTACCGGGTTCCCAACATTCATTCAGAAGAAACAAGAGCCATTCCACCTCATCGTGATATATTGCTGATTTCGAGTTGAGTCAATGAGGAAAACACATGCTTTGATCTCTGAAGACTCTTTCACACACTCATCTCAGGGAACTGGAACATGGAACTTCTAGTAGAGAATAGGAATGCTAGCTGCTGTTGATTCATCCTCACTACTGTCATCAGTGCAAATTGAAGCTGCATGGGAAGAAACCGAACCCGTCAATAATTGGATAACACGTTAGAGTTCATCTCGACGCTAATTCAAGAGGCGCATGAAAGAACAAACATGCAGAAAACACGTCTTTTCCTATGACGTAATAATACCATATTGAAAGTTCTAATGAAAGTTGAATTTGCATGTTTTCTACTTTTTCCTCGCCTGAACGATACGAATCACGTTGATTTCACAAAATGCAAATATCAATGTATCTCCAGTATAGGGAAAATGATAGATGTGACCCTCAGGTACATAACCGGCTACCCACACAAAACACTATGCAGTGACAACCGTTTATCAATTTGCATAGTCAACATTGAAGAATAGCAGCACGGTTGTGCCAACTGATATTGAATTGAATGGTTTCGTTTATGTCGGTATCTCAGCTTCTGTCGGAGACTACAGAATAATTAACAGTGCAAAATAGAGTGTCAGCAGGCAGCGATAATGTGGGAATGAAAACATGCAGTAATTGGCGATTGTGTAGAACCGCAAATATCTTTGGGGGTATATGTATACCTAGGAGGGTATTTCACCTTCTGACAACATGGAGAGAAAACCTTCAATAATCGAGGAACAATGTTTATCTTTCTATTCATTGGATAAATAAATGAATGAACTGAATATTCTGACTAGTAATGTATCACCAAGTACCTCTTTTCACGAGAGACGAAGAAAAGTTGTTGTGCAATGAAGGAACTCGCCAGTAATAAGTTTGATGAGGGCCATGTTATGATATCAACGGATACATAAATGAAAGCAATCGCAGTAAGTAATTTGCGAATGTGCTAAATCAGAAAATATCTTCGCATGTTTTAGAGATCATTCAGATTTTGGAATTTGAATGATAAATATTATTAGAAATACATCAATATGTAATTCGATAGTTTTCATCCTCGGTTGACCGCTATCAACAAAAATATCTTCGGGACCAAAACTGAATGGGATTCACGCAGCAAATTTAATTTTGATATCTGTGAAAAATACTAAGATATGCAAATCGGGTATAGACAATTGCGATCACTTTTGTATGTTTTCACTGACTCATTCACATGACTGCTTCATTGATTACATGTTTCCACAATTTCCTATTTTTGTCATCTCTATTTTATCACATTCATGATGGTCCACAGTTCGATCGAAACATTCTTATCATCATACACAGAATATATGTTCTTTTTATCACAAAATTCATATTCATTTCGAGTTAACGAGGAATATATATCTTCATATTTCAGCATCCCCCAGTTTTACACATTTTCAGACGATTTGAAACCTCGATGATCTTCCAGAGATCAGTCTATGTCATAATTTCGTAGGTATATGAGTATATTGGATCAGTTATGTACTGAAGATTCTTTAATGATTCAACAAAAGCTCACTGTGATACCTCAAGAATTTTATTTGGAGTATGCATCTTATAGTCCTGAATATCAATGAAAAACAGAGCGCAGATATTGTCTACTTGCGTGGATACAAGATATTTCAGCTGGTTCATCGAATCCTTCATAACGATGGAATTAATTCTGTACTCATCACATGTGTATCAGATGATGTAGCTACGTATGAGAAAGTTACCTGATCTTATCGACTCCTTGTCATCATCTTCGTCACTATCGATGTGGGGAATGGACCCGACGAACTCGAACATCGGACTAGTCTGCATAGAGGAGTCCTTCTTGTCCTCAAGGCTGTCCGACAGCCTGCAAGAACACTGACAAACGCAAGAAGTGGCCTCATCCTCCGACCAGTCCAGCCGCAGATACTGCAAGCACTGCGGACAAGGAAACGTCAAGTCGTCCAAAGGCACTCGCTCGATAGCGTGTTCGACGGACACCAGCAGGTTCTGCAGCATTTCCGGTAGCTCCGAGCCATCGTAGTCGTCGTACGAAGTGATCTCCAGGTCCGAGGCGGACCTCAAACTGGAACACATGATGTCATCTAGGGATTGTTGCGGGTTCCGGAACTCGGCGATGGTGTGGCTGCGGATTTCGTTCTTCTGGCGCCAGATCAGCGCCACTTCAAGGCCTGGCTTGCTGCGATTGCGCACGCAGAGGTAGCAGTCTCTGTTGCGGACCAAGGAGGTGTCTAGCGGACCCAGGTGAATGGCTACACCTGCCGGACCGAGGCATAGTGGCCAACCTGATGGTGAGGTAGGGTCGGACGAACGTTCATTCTGTAAGAGAAAGAAGAAGATATTGGAATGATCTCTGAAATAATGAACATTTCAAATGCTTCATGCAAAAATAATAGTTGAAAAACACCATCCAGGAGCAAGAAAGAATAACTCGAACTACAATATCAGATTGAAAACATATTGGCTTTGCCGTCTGCCCCACTTAGACAAAGACGTTGCTGTAAACTGTGTTATTGAAATAGGTTTCGAAGGCAATTCAGGAGCAAAAAGGATTCACTGAAACTACAATTTCAGATTGAAACCATACTGGCTTTGTCGTCTGTCCCACTCAGCCGAAGAAATTGCTGTACGCTGTGTTATTGTCCTACCGATTATCTGAATGTCATCTTAAAAAACAGTGAGATAGTCTACATTCCTATACGTTGTTCTGAAGAAAGAAGATGTTAGGCTAATAGAATAGAGGCTAAGAGCTACAGGATGTGTTCAGAAGCTGAACTTCGATCATGTGAACAGAGTACTCCAAAACAGGTCAAATTTGCGTTATGTAGATCATGAGGAGCTCTCTGGATGAAACTGAAAGCCGAATTCTTGTGGAGCAGTTCTCGCAATAGACCCCACATAGTCGTCTCATGAGAGAGCACTCTTGATTGTATCCGAGTTGAAACAAACTTGTCAGCTCTTGCAACAGAGGAAATTACTGTGATTTATTCCACACTGGATGACCCAGTGAACTTCGTATCACCTGGAATTGATGAGCTCTGAATAAATTTGTGGTCATGCTTGAAACTCAATGTCTCAACCGAATAGTCAATTTACCTCAGTAGAATGACTGACCAGAATGCAGTTTTGCAAAATTCAATTCAATTCGCTTTGAACAAATCTATTCTCAAAAATCATCAGGTACCTTTCTCACGGAAGAACGATTTTGAATTCAAATGTTAATAGATTTCACACAACCGCACGGAATGAAAAACGGTTATGAATGGCGCAACGGTGGAAGGATAGATCCGCCACGAACGCCATCTATTGAAAGTAATCCGAAGTTCAATTCAATTCCAAGGAAATATTTGAAATTTCGATTTTTTTGGCTGTTCCTCTAGTTTTTTCTCTCATTTTCTCATTTCCTCAACTACCCCGGTATGGAGGCGAGTGGTCAAGCCATTTTCAATTTTCCAGATCTAGATTCTAGAACATCTTCATCCGTGGAAGAATTGATGATGTCCCTAGTATTCCAACAGAACTCCATCAAATCTGATACCGTTGAAATCTCAAATCGCTATCCGAATATGGACTAGAATATAGAGGTTCCGTTTGTATTCGAATACGGTATCGTCCTGTATATTTCTCACATGATTGAGAGAATGCATCGAACAAGAAAATCAACTTGTCAACGAGGTTATTCTGCAAACACTTTGTATGAGGTTGATGAAGGATTCATTTCTTATCAATATTCTAGAATATATATTTGCGCTTGTTCTATGTTTCCTAATGAATCTTGAATCCTTTCTGTATGCCTGATGATAATGGGCCGAACATGGAATCACCTCGTATATTCACTTCCTTGATTGAGATGTTATGGATGATGACGATAATAATTCTACTACTAATATGTTTTCAACCAGCCATAATGATAATTAATGTTAAATAGAATTAAATTTATATCGATTCCAATAAAAACTCTAGAATATACAATGCAATAAATCTCAATCAATGAACCTATGAAACTTGATACTTTCGAATAAAAACAAGTATAATCAGTACTCGGATTATTTCATCAAGTATTTGATACTGATATTATAGAAAGATACTGACCGGTTAGTGACGATTCGTATGAAATATTTCAACGATAAATTCGAGTTCATGAGTGTAATTGGAAACAGCCAAGTAGCAAAATGCTGATGAAATTATCAGTCATCAACATATTTTTAATTTCAGAAATCTGATGACTATGCAAGCTTTCGAAGAGAATCAGGCCAAATACGAGCTTTTCGAATTGGAATCAATCCATTTCACAAATCAGGAAGCAATCCATTCATAATAATGGTCGAATAATGGTAAAATGGTCGTCTAAAATATGGTCAGTAGTTTGAACTTTCATACGACGAATAAGAACATCTGCTGAGGTTGTTGGTGGAAACAAAACTTGAGTTTTACAGTTGAACAAGATGTTTGGCAAGAAACAAGAAAATACCACCATGCACCATGATAACAATACGTTCATTGATAGGACAAGAAATAGTAGTGGTAAATATATGGAGAGTTTCATAGACTTGGAGGGGAGAATGAGGTGGAATTGAGAATAAGAAATGATTATTATCAATACAATGAAATTATCACGTTCGTAATTGATTTGACATTGGTATACTCACACCATTGCATATTGCATTGTATGATATCATCCACATGAAATATTCGTCAATCCATATGGATATATACAGAATTGCCGCGAACCCCAGATCGAAACATTTGTGGTTATTCGAGTTATCATCATTTCGAAACACACATGTCTCCAATGCGACTTTTGAAATGTCACAACTGATTTGGAGTTAAATTATGTTCATATCTATTCTGATATAAGCGTTCGTACCAATTATTAGAAACATAAAAGGTGAAGCATCTCTCCTGAAATATTATCCTAATCAGCCAATTTAGAAATCGCTAGGAAGCAATGAAATTTATGGGATTAATTGTCATCTCGGTCGTCAATCTTCTCCACGCCACCTGATTATCTCGTGAGAACACTAACTACCCAATGAAACTGAATAATTAGCGTGCGATCTTTAGCCGTGCGTTAACAGACCAACCATATTCTATCGTTTACATCCATGTAAACTTGTAGGTGGGTATGTAAATTTACTGTCACAGCTCTTGCACGGCAAGATCTAGAAAGTTGCATTTTTTGTGAGAGACATTGGCAAGTGAATTAACGTGCCCCATTTCGTTTGACATTAAAACATCCGAGTCTCTAGATATATCTTTATCTGAGTTGAATCTATTGACCAGAACATTTCGAATGTAGGAAATGCGATATTTGTGTGTGCTGACATTAAATCTATTCACACATATATGGCACGCGGATTTCTTTCAGATTTTCTGGAATCCTAGAAAGCGAACTTTAATTAGAATTATAGTGGGTTTGAGATGAACTATCAATTGTTCAAGTGAGGTTTATGATTGACCGAATTTGGTGAAATACATAACTTATAGTGGCGCTCGTAAAACAAGGTACCTATAACATACATGGAACAGAGTAGGGAAAACTCAAAGGTATCTCCACAATATTCAATAGTGAAAGTTATGGGTGAATGATGAAAGATGTTTCGGACATGTTCCACCATTTTTCACTATTGAATATTGTAGAGACGACTTTGAGTTTTTCCTACTCTAATTCACTTCGAGAATGGACTACTTCCTTCATATATACCACCAGTTTCCATATGCGTGATTCGATAAACGAAAAGGAACCAAAATTGTTGAGTGGTAATCTGATCATACTGTTGTTATATGTTTCAAACTTCACTCTCATAATGTAAGGAATATGGCTGCTCCAATCGATGTAAAAGACAGATCTGTATATTGCGAATCTGTTATTGCAATTTTGTTATTTCTTTGATAGTTTCTTGAAGGCAAAATATGTAGAAATCGAGTTAAACTGGATATTTGAACTAGACACAAGATCTCACAGAATTATAAAATAAGACATTTATAATATTATATTCATTCAAAAACCTGCGGAAGTGGCCATGAGCATGCATGATGAACACCGAAAAAAAATTGATGGAGAGTCGATGAGTTACTCAGTAGCGTGAAATGAATTCACAACGAAGAAGTTGTGACGATTTTCTCAGGAGAGGGATCGTAGGCATATTTCCTCTATCAACTCATTTGTTTGTTCACCCTCTATCAACCTCTCTTGAAATTGTAAATTTATATTCTTCAAGAAATTACAGTTGATTTCGATATCTCTGGAAATAGTCCATACCTCAAAATGGAGTGGATTAACGTAGAGATTCACATCTGATTCTCAATTTGCTGCTGATAGATTAACATCAGATCATACATCTTGCAGAAGTTTGTTTTGATTTCATCCAGGTGCAAATTGCAAAAACATAAAAAAAAAACTAGGAAAGAATAGCTCCAGAGAGAGCAGGAATTCCTTCTGAAAATATCGTGGATTCGATGAACAGTATTTCGATAGGAAACATACTTAGAATATTGTGTATTATGTAATATAATGTGAAAGGGTCAATTTCAGATGAATTCTAAGACACCCTTTCTATCCACCTTTCTACACAACTGATATTTTCCAGCTCGAAGACACTACTTTGGAAGAGAACTGAATACATCCATGACTCCAAAAAACAAAACATTCAATGGAAATTCAGTTGAAACTTCAGCTTCTGAATGTCTGTATAATAGTTCCATCTCAAAGAACGCGATGAATTAATAAATCATAAATCATTGGAATCCTCATTCGTGAATGAAAATGATATTTCCACACTCCAATTATATGGTATGAACGTCTTCATATTCTTTGAGAAAATAATCGAAATGATGAATCGAAGTACTTAATTAATTTTGCTTGAACAGAACAAGTTGAAGTTCTTCGACTTCCTAAGGTTGGAGTTTCTATGAAGGGCAATTATAACTATCGGGAATCTGTTTTTATAATGGATAATGGATAATGGATGGTCTACAATACATTGATTTCGATTCGTACTCTATTTTAGTAAGCGAATCGAACAAATAAGTCATTGACAAATCAATAATATACAGAGATCGTTCTATTCCAATAGATGGTATTGTAACTGCATTGTTCAATTTTCTTATAAAAATGTCACAGAAATGATCAAAATGAAAATCTTTTATGCATCAGAACCGAAAACATAATGATTCCAACGTTTCATCTAATGATCCGAACATGACTCATAATACCCAAGGCTAAACCACCTCTCACAGACACTTTTCTCAAATCACTATTTATTGTGACATAATCTCACCTCTATACCGAAGACCCACCACATCGCTGGGCCCTTGTCTTCTGATATTTCTTTACCCAGGGTCAGGGACAATCCTACGCATTGGCGTATTCACACAGAGGGATATTCGAATGAAAAGTAATCACATTCGAAAAAATCCGCAATGAAACCGAAGGTAGTACAAGGAAATAAAAATTCATACGCTATGCATCAGTGTCTCCTTATATTTCGTAACACGTGCTCCTCTATTTTCACCTTGGAATTGTCCACGCCATCTACCGTCAATTTTGTAAACTGAGAACATTATACTCAGAAAAATTTACAAATGAACAACAAATGACAAAGCAATGAACACGATACTGCTGCATTTGAATCAAATTTCGCTGGATGCAGTTCTTCGACTGAAAAATTCAATTATTAGTCGAATGTAAGTACCTACTTAGATACTAGAATTCAATTTGCTTGATGGTGACTATTTTCATCTCAGCAGTTTCTAGATTAGTAGTTGCAGATAATCGTGTACTGGTTGCTACAATCTCAATAACCAAATTTTTCGGAAATTTTTGTGCGATTCGTCTGATTAATCATAAGACTTTCTGAGAGTCATCATTCTACTTCTGCAGGTTATAATAAAGCATCAGCTTTGATTCATGGAGTTGAAGATCTTCATCGTACTCAGTTTGGCACTTTAGTGAGTTCCTTCTTGTATTTACAAGATGGAGTTTAACGCTATACATGTTATTCTGCAAGGCGCCAGACAAATTAGCATCATTCTCCAAATATATCTAACATCACCTCGAAAACTTCCTAGATTTTTCATTATCATGAAGACTGATGATAATTAGGAGTCCACTAGCTGAGGTATGATGGACATCTACCTGATCTGAGAGCATCCTCGATGTTTACGGCACTGGTCGCATGAGTTCTGTGTGGCATATAGCGTTGATAAAGTGAATCTTTTATTAGAGGTCAGACACCTTGCGGCGTTCTCATGCACTTCGATCTGGCAATTTGTTGAGCCAACAAATATTTCATAGTGGTAATGAGGTTTTTATTTCCGACGGAATCGTAAAACGAACACCGCGTTCCATATATCTCATTGATGAATCTCTCATACTCAAAATCGATGTGAATGAAGTGAAGTGAATTGAAGATTTCGATATAAATAGGATAGAATTCTGAGAAAGCTTCAAAAGGACATGACGAATATAAAAGTGACAATTATAAATGATTTTCAGTTTGAACTGACAATTATCATACCTACATACTATCAGACAATCATATATAGTTGGTAATTTGAACTGAGAATGAATTGACAATCAATTATGCTTGTCACTTCAAACTTTTATAGTTATCATTATTTTCCAGGATATATCTAGGCTATTCACAAAACTTCATGAGTGATGTTCCTGATCCTATGTCTGTCCCATGTCACCCTGTTCATTCTCTTAGCCTCATTCACAATAAATTCGATGCAAGATTGTTGGGTCTTCTAAAAACAACCTTATCGTTTTTTTTGTCATTTCTAGTTAGTTGATTGTCCGCATGAGCTATCAATAATTCTCGTGGTAATTGCTTCTTTCTTATATTTCATTCATTGAGTCATATATATGATGAGCTTCAGGGTGCTACTGGGCGTTCAAGTCCATCAGGGCGATGTTATCGTATTCGATCAGTAAAAATGTCAAATGCTTTGCATGGGGTGCATACTAGTTTTAACCTCACTTCAATAAAAATTCAGGAATATTTGCGGCATTTTCAATCAGGAGTGAATGTATGTACCACAGTCGAGTATTCAATTGAACATACGATCCATTCGCAAACCATTCCACATTCTACTTGAATAAATGTTAATTCATTGGGTAGTCAAATTATGATCAACAACATTATTGCTGCATATTTCATATTGAAAATATCCACCGAATTCGAAATTTAAAGGCGAACCACTTGGCAATGTATCTTAATTTTGAAAAAATATACCTGCCGTCCAATTAAATTTAATGGTAGCATAATCTTCAGCATATTACTGTTAACGTAATTAATATTAATCACCTATATAGAACGAGTTTGTTATTTTATGCGGAATTCCTTTAATCTCACGTACACATTCCTGCAACATATGGATTCCTAAAATGATTATCTTTTGAGATGACTACCACATCATTGATGGCAACACTGCCTGCACGGATAATTCTTCCGGTAGAGGGCGTTAGTTTCGTTGAATGAATCGACTGATTCAATTATTATTGCGCCTTCTTCTATATGGGAGGCGAATTATGTTTTTATTTCTACAACTAATTGAATACTTCCTTCACGAGGAACTTTCGTAATGGTTTCGTTTGAATTCATAATGAATCCAATACCGTGAAACTACAAGAGAGATAATATGAATAATTACTATACCTAGTTCCTCGCAGTGAGGTCTTATGATAATAAAATCAGCATTTATAATGGGGAACAGTAATAGCAGTATATACAGGGTACAACAATTCATTCAAAGCGTTTTGAAATGGAAGAAATTATTGATATCCCGAGGTGAACATGGATTTTTCACTCCTGAAGCACATTGAAATTGCGATGAATTTTAGTGTGTCCAATTTTCGTTGCTTTTGCTAACTATCTCAGTTGTCCTTGAAGGTACAGAGTTGTGTTTGTGACAGTCCGCGCTACCTTTTCGGTAAACGAACAGAAAAAGAAACAAAGAAATCTCATTCTCTCATGTTGTTGAGATACAGAGCGAAATTGAAAAAGCTCACTCATTAAGCACCACCCTTATTTTGGTCACCTACCTTTGACCCTGATCACATGGAAGCTTCCTACGTATAATATTGTGGCGTACCCATTCGATTCTTATGAATGTACATGCCAAATAAGTGTTACCAACTAATATTTGAAATTTTTTATTGTCCAATCTCAAATTTCACTCTCCACATATTGAAAGTTTGTTCTACGAGTGATTACGAGATCTATTATGGGAACTATGGAAGATTTCAAATTCTGAGTGCAATAATGAAGTAGAAAGAGAAAAAAAATTGGACAATCCCAACTCCCTCTCCATCTTCAAAGACAACTTAGATATCCAGCAAAAACATCGAAAATCGGACACAACAGATCTCTATTTTTCTTACAATTGGCACCAGTGAAAATATGTTAATCGAAGGAAATTATTGTTCCATTCAAAATTCTTCTTATATTGGTTGAAATTGAGTTGTTGAGGTTCCAACCGGAATATTTCTGAGAATCATCCAAAGCTTATCTTTATGATGAGATATGATTCAGAACGGACATTTACAACTTGAATCTGAGATCTGAAACGCAACTCTCTACTCCAATACATAATACCGTTAAAGTACATTCACAAATAAAAATCCTCGGATATACAATCGACATCCTCATACGATGAAAACTCTTTCGCTTCCAAACTTCAGAAAAAAAAGTTTTATCTGAGTTACTCTGAAACAAATTGCCTCAACTCCTGAACTGAAGCTTTGTTTTTATCACCATTATTTTCTGTATGTACTAGTTATGCCTTTAGATAGGTATGAACGAAGTATTTTTTATAATTTTGTTCCTCTAAGAAATTATATCAATCGTTCGTGATATTGCAATGACAGTTTTCCGAACAAAAACAATCCATCGATATCCAATGACAGAAATAAACTGATTCATGAAGAATCATCTTTCATTCATTATTGCCACTATTATAAGTATTTCTATTCTAGTATGGTGTGGAGTATGATATACCAGAAGAACGTTGACAAATCATGATCGAAAATCAATTTGAACGAAGAGAAGAGACGAATCATGTACTTCCTTCAGACAAATATTACCTATAGGTGATGAATAGGATCTCAAAATGGAGTTTCCCCATTTTGGAATGCACGACTTTGGGATGGAGGTAAGAATTTTGACCAAATAACTTTCGATGTGATGAATGCTTCTTTATCTTCACCCAAGATCATTTCCAATACACTTCTCATCTACTCGTTCAGTTCAAGAACTATACATGTTGTTACAACTTCATGGCTGAGCGCGAGGATCTCAGCAACGATGAGAGATAGAGGGAGGATCGAATTTCGTAACATTTCTGCCATTTCGTACTCAACAAAAAATGAAAATCCGTTAGTATCGCACCCTTAGCAACTCACTGTAATCATTCTAATCGATTTTTTCACATCGGATCTCCAAATATATGATCATCCCTTTTTGTGCAGAAGGCAAATTGAAAACGATGAAGTGATATTCATTCATGGAATTATCTCCGCAGATATTACTTGGACGGTCTGATTCTCTCTAACTTTGGTGAAATACTTCTTTGAGTACGAAATCGCACATCTTTCTCAATTCGACCAACCCTGTTTCTCTCATGGTTATCGAGGTTACCATGCCTACATACCACGAATTTGTAACATCGTGTATAGTCATCATATTTGGAACTGAATACAATTATCATCAGAAATGCTTGTATCCGGATCGACATCCGCTTGCTTATTGTCACTATAGCTGATCAGCAATTCATTGATGCAGCTCACATTCCTCATCATCTGTCTATAGCGCCGAGTTACGAATGATTTTATTCAGCATCTCCTGATGCACGATGGATTCGACTACATAAGAGTATACCCCTAGCACCAGCATAGCTGAGAACAATCTAAGAGGAATTTAACACCTGTTTGAAGATGGTATCAGCGGAGAATAAGAACTTAACAAGCTCCTGAGCGACTGGTTTGCGACACCTCGAGGCCGGAAAAATCGTATAATTATTTCCCCTCAACGCCCATCCATCCTTTTCGAAATGAACAAAAGGTAATAACTAAAGAGATCTTCCACAAACGACTGAAGATAAACTGCTCCATTCGATCAGATCATACGAGACCGGTATTCTTCATGATACAATACCGTTGTATTGAGATCTTCAATGCTCATGCATCAATACTTGTTGGACAGCAGTATCGATTTGAATGGCATACAATTTCTACATACACTGTGTCAGATTTAGATTTTGATCGCCTGAATTTTGATTCTTCTATGATACAATTACTTGATTTTTTAAGAAAAAAAAAAAGGTGCTGGTTTGGGCCATATATGCAACATCATGAAATACAATTGTTGGAAAAGAAAAACCGTCTTATGAATGTCTTTCCATTCATGAAATATCAACGATTAATTCGATATCGGAAGCGTTTCTATTATATTGAGGCGAAATGAAATTCATCATTTCGGGCATAATATGTATATAAGTTTCTGCAGAACAGCCTGGATATTTTCATCTTCATCTTACACTCTCCTGCCACTACTGCAAATGATCAAGGGATTTCTTCAGTTGATTCATCCATCATTCCATATGGTTGGTCGATATATAACTTTTATACATTTTTCGGAGGTTTTCACTTCACAGGCTTTTTCCGGTTTCATAAAGAGCGTCTGCAATTGCCAATTTTCTGTGCAAAAAGGGTATATCCAATTCCTCAGCTCTTCTGGCTGTATATACCAACTATCCATGATCTGTTGTTGACTTTCAGGAATTTGCTCACACATCCAGATGCTCTTTTGGAACTCATCATGTGAGCTACAAATTCTTCATACATAAGAAGTGGAAATATTCCCATAACACCTTTCACACAGGATCAAGTGAAATCTTCACTTAGGAAATTACCCAATAAAATGACCTCTGGTAATGATTTGATTCCCAGCCTTCTAGTAAAGGACTGTGCTCAGGTTTTTGCTTGTCCGTTGATGAAAATATTCAACTCAATCCTAAGCCAATCTCACTTTCCTCACCGATGGAAACAATTTATCCAGTTCTCAAATCTGGAAACGCTGAAAATGTTGAGAACTATAGACCGATAACTTTTCTCCGTAATTTCGCGAAGGCCTTTGAGATATCCGTGTATGACCAGCTGATGCCACAAGTAAAACCTCTCATTTCTGAAAACCAACTTGGCTTTCTATCAAAGAAATCAACTGTGTCAAATCTCATTATCAATTATCAAGCAGTTTCCATCAGAAGTGATGAATAAAGAAGTTCAAGTTGACGTTATATACATCGATTTTGCAAAGGCCTTCGACAGAATTGATCATTCCGTTCTACTCAAGAAAATAGATCATATGGGTTCAAATCACTCACTGACGCAACTACTACGCTCTTATTTAAATCAGAGAATTTACGTTGTCTGCTATAATGGATTCGCATCCACACCATACACATCATCATCGGGTGTGCCACAAGGCTCAAACTTAGGACCCCTGCTCTTCCTCATTTTCATGAATGATCTCACTTCCGAACTTTCCTGTGGCAATTTACTCTTCGCAGACGACTTGAGAATCTTTTCATCTATGTCTAGCAATGAGAGTTGCTCTTACCCACAGTCACAATCAAATCTGATAGAAAACTGGTGTTATGTCAATAAATTGGCAATGAATGTGAAGGAATGCAAAGTTTGCTCTTATACACGAAAAATTCTCTTATACTTTCGAGGATGAAATACTTCTTCGCGAAGAAGCAGTCAGAGACCTAGGAGTCGTGTTCGACAGCAAGTTGACATCTGATGGCCACACAAATAACGTTCTTGGTTTTGTATCACGAAACTGTAAAAACATTCACAAATATTCACGCTTCAACTCTACTTTCTACATCTATAGTTCGCTCTAAGTCAGAGTAAGCTACTTTGATCTGGTACCCTTTCTATAATATTAATAAAGATACTTTAGAAAATGTGAAGAGGCGTTTTCTAAAGTTTCTTGTACTGAGATCTGATGGCTAGAGGAACTGACCATTCCACACTACTACAAAGATTCAGTCTGCCTTCTCTAGAACAACGTGGAATTTCATCAAGCATCATTACGTTATATAACATTTTGCATGGTTTCATTGATGCACCATCAATAATAGAACGAAATAATTTCAATGTACCTCAAGCTACAACACATAGACAGATCACCTTCTACACTCCGTTTACCAGATCCAATCTTGGGAAAGTGTCTCCCATAAATTTGATGTGTGAAAATTATAATACGCACTGCAGTCAATACGATATCAGATTCGATCAACTGAGGATAATTTCAGCTAAAATCGAACAATCTGTCATTTAGTACATTGTCATCATTATGCATAACACAAATCTGTCAGCTTTCTTATGTTTTTGGCTTCGAGTGGCCTTTATCTACTCATTTATACTGAATTTTTATAATTATATATTGTCCTGTCAATGGATTTATCTGTTGGGCAATGAATTTGTTCCTCCTTTTTTCTAAACTTGCAATGAAAGCAATCATCATTATTATGATAATCATTATCAAAATTGTCATCATTATTTTTATTCGGATATCTACTGTTTCAAACTCCATCAAAGACCGCTGGAATAATGAATTTGATAACAGGATGAATGATTTTCCAAGATTGATTCGAAGTTGTTGAAATGTCTGATGCCAAAACGATCCAATCATGGAGGCACATAACAATAAAAATATTGTTCAAATTTCAAATTGTAGACGGTACACAATGATGAGAAACGCTGCGTGATATTGAACTATTGAAATCGTCGGCACCATTCAGCACAAAGGAAGATGTCAAGAAATCCATCAGTACATTACAAGAATATCTTAATGAATCTCATATGGCAGCATACGTGCTCGATTGTCATTTCTATATAGCTATCAAGTTCATTACAGCCATCACTACAGCCTCGGGGATGATACTGAATACCCACAATAACTATCGGCACCGAACATATAGTGCTATCGGTTTGATTCAATTTGGATTGAATAAGATCGCACAATTTGCACATTGATAATGAGAGCTCAAAACATTTCAGGCAAAGCAGTTCCACTGTGAGATTCTAGGTATCAGGTGTTAATGTGATGAGATAGCTGTATGGATAGCTGATTTTTTTTTTGGAAGGAGGAAGGTTTTGGAATTTTCCTTGATAGTTTCGAGGAAAGACTCCATTATGCAGAAAATTCCACAACTTGCCGTTCTATTGATGAATGTTTGATACAGATTCTCTGTTTACTATTATATTCATGTCATAGTCGATGATATGTCTCTGCAACAGTGGAAGATTTTCATAATGAGTCTCTTGTTGGTTGTCAAGCCTCCTCTTCATCATCTACTATAGAATACCTGCAGATATGAAATATTATTTCATTTATGTGAGCTAGTGCTGTCAACGAGTCTGTGATTATAACAACGATGTTTTGGTTTAGGATAGAAACTATTCCGTGTAGAAAAAAAAATCAATGATAATAAGACTACAACTGAAGAACCCTATCTCGGAATTACTCCTTTTCCTCTATGTTTCACCCTTATGTATCGATATAATGACAATTACTTCGCTATCAGTAATCGAAGATATCGAATTGCTTGGTCATGGCACATTATTATGATCCAAGCTATTTCTTACTGCAAAATCGTTTCCAATAGCAATTGCACGAAATATGAGACATGATGAATATTGTTTCATGTAAGATTTAGCATAACAACAACATGAGTGAAATCATATACTAAGAATGAACCGTGAAACTTTGTTCCTACTTTTCTATGATTTAGGAACCCATCAGAAGAGATTTTCATCAACACTGATACTACAACAGAATAAAAATTATGATATCGATTCAAGTTGATTTTAATTATCAGATCACAAGATCCGTATCAGGATGAATTATTTTGCTGAACTAAAGAATCAAGGCCAGAAGGGATCCAAGAAACGTGTCATGCGGAAATACAAAACATTCAAGGAATCCTTATTGGAATATTCTCCTCAATCCTGTCCTGCATAGAACGGACCAGAGTGAAATATAACTCACGAACGAAGATCTATAGGAATGAACTTGCCATTTTTTGTTTACAGTGACATTCTCTCTTAAGATTCTAACTCCAGCTAGTTAATACATCGCCAGGTTCAGCATTGAATAATGCAAATTCCATTCGACGTGGCCAGGCTGTAAAGTGCGAGATATCAGATAAACTGTTGAGAATTTGATGTTGCTGGCGATCTGAAGATGAATGTCGAATCCGGTATCCAGTAGAATTTCTTCATTAACATTTTCATGTATGAGGAGTATGCTACTATAGAGTTGATACTGCGTGTGATGATCAGTTAACAGGGATATGTCGAAAATCATCACATTGTCGAAAACAGGTTCAGTGTTGCAGTATACGCCATATAGACTGGAAATAAACGCAAAATGATGCACTACCATTTTTCAAACCTCATGATTGTACACCAATCATTCAGAATGAGGAATTCGAGCTGAATAAAGGAAAAATATGACGGTATGAATGAATCTCATCCACTTGTACAATTGCAACTTCATGTAATGCATTCCTATTGGGAGCTCCCATCCCCCAGATTTGCTATGAGAAAACTCATTTCGACTGTATACTGGTCAAGGCCACTGATCGAGTTTTGATCCCAAGCTCATTTGTACATCCACGAGAGCTCATCTTGCGTGTTACAACGTATTGTACCTGAGATAATAGGGTCCATTGCTACAACGTACAATACAAAAGACACACTGCATATAATATGTCTGTTACGGTTTTTCCTATAATACGCCCGTGCTGAACTCATATAGTATCGGATCCTATAGACTTGGTAATGTAAAGTGGTTCAAGACTGCAAAGACTATAATATCCTTCAAGTGTCCACGATATCTGCAGGTATAACCTGAACGTGAGCTATCTATGATGAAAACCAGTGATGTTACTGCCTATTCAATTAATTCCATAGTCAACATTTGTCATTTTTGTCAAAATCTCCGATGGAAGTTCGAGATGTAGAGGAAAGTTGTATATGAAATCGAAAAATATGATCCTCTTGCCATTCGAAATTTTCGAGTTGATGGTGCTCGCACCATCATCTCGCAGAACGACACATATTTGAACGAGAGCATAACTTCTTTTCGCACGTCGATATCTTTGCATTACATCAATAATTTTCTCACTCCATGCCTTGTTTACATTGAGAATATAAGTGCCTAATGATAAGAACATCACTATCATCTCCAATCACAAATATGATTGTAATTATTTCTGAACTCTCCCTTCAATTTTGCACTCATCCATCTCCTCATCATTATTTCAACAGATTCGTATATACGCTTTCGATTCTTGCAATTCGACGACTAACGGTTTTTTTTTACCTCTATCACCAGAATGATCGTGAGAGGTACAAAGTGTAAGATTTTGATGGTGAACATCGATATTTAGTGGAATTTGGGAAGTTGCTCTCGAAATATCACGAAAAAATTAAATACCCTTTTCCATATACAATACCCAACTTCAGTTTTTTTAATGGCACTCGAATTGGATTCCAGTGCTTTTGAAGAGAGCTTGAAAAATAGTTAGGAATTAAGTATAACCATAATCATTTGATGAAACCTTCATGAAATGGTGAAAAATATGGAAAATATCAACTGTTTCCATATTATATTCCCAAGTAAGATACGGAAAATGTTGGATATGAAGTACTGCCAGATTTGAGTGATGAACAGAGGTATTAGGAAAAATTCAGAGCTCGTATTATAATCCTCAATATTCAAACAACGCAATATTCTAACGATGTTTTCTGGATGATCGTGTACACATCATTATTTGCATGAAATTCGATTACTATTACATTCATATGTAATAATAATAATAATAATAATAATAATAATAATAATAATAATAATAATAATAATAATAATGAATCTTTGGTTCGCCGCATTTCTGTTACTTGACACAACAAAATCATCACATTTTCCAGTTATTTTGGATAATAAATATGGTAAGTGATACATAATTCTTAACTTTTCAGAATCTGGAGTTGGTCACTATATATGTGAAAAATCAAATATTTTCATGATATTCCTTGTGTATTATTTCATCATATTTCGAGAATATTTTTTGAAATCAAACTTTCAGCATTTGATTAACCCTGCATCTCTACTGTTTCACGAGATCCCAAATAGTTGAAAAATGATTTGTATTGTTCTTATCCACCAATGGTCACTAAATTATCATGGTACAGCCTAATAGAATGACCTTCCGCAGTATCCACAAGACCAGTATAATGAGTGGATTAGGAGTAATTCTAGGGATGCAACTCATCAGTGTTTCCTCAGCTATCACGACATGTAGAAAATTACATCACCCTTCGTGATCTAGTGCAATTCCTATCTGAGTAGCATATCATTAAATAGCACCTTGCCAATGAATCTTTATAAGGTTAATTTATCCCGACAGGGAAAGAGGAGGAAGAATCGCTTGCTACTATCATAACCGTCAGACCGACCCTTTGGGCTATCACGCTATGCCGTAGGAGATTTAGTACTCTCGCAGTGAAATTTCATGCTACAACATTGGTTATTAGAGGGATTAGTGACCATGGAGGGAAAACCGGAACCGTGTAATATCAAATCATGCCATTCCAGCATGTATAAACTTCCGCTTCATTCCCCAATGTCTGAAGTGGAAACGAAGATTTTGGATACTGCATTGTCCGACCATGCCGTTCACAGTTCCATTCATTTTAATCCACAAAACGAAGCGACTTCAATATGAAATGATTCTGTGTGGAGCACATAGTTCGACTGTTCACAACTAGGTGGCGCCATATCAGTGACAACCAGTTTGTTGTTGCTCCGCGTGTAAACAGTTATGAAATGGTAAGTAATTAGCGTAGGAGAGTGTAATTTGGCACTGGTGCATCAGAATAGTGGTGGAATGAGCCAACGTATTCGAAATAAGTAATACTCTGTTAGACTTTTTGATTTTAATCCGAAAATCTGAAATATAAAGGTTGTCTGATTTTAGATAGGAAAAGGTTTCTGAAATTAGGAACCAAATCACATGTATCGTTTTAAATTTCGTTCGATATTCTTTTATAATTCTTCCTTCAGTAGAATGCCTGAGAAACTGTGTCGCAGCATGTATTTTCTGCACTGGAAATTACAAGGGTACAGTGTTCAATGTGCTTCCGATGGGCAGACGAAAACTGCTCTCAATTTTGGATATGATCTTATTCTGCATAGGGTATCCAATTTTGGGAACCTTTTTTTTTCATTGGAAGAAATGCTTCATTTTACTTTTATACGTTCATTATGTTCTTCAGGGTTGAGACCAATATTTTTGTGAACGTATCCTGTTTTTTTTTTGAGGTGATAGCAAAATGAAGATGAGGCGATCTCCCTCTACTAAATAAGTTTATTCTATAGTTGACTACGCTTTTTTCAAAGAGTGAACTATAAGAGCATCCGAACAAGCCATGTACAGTACAGATTTCACTTTCTGTTTTCAAAACATACTCTTTTTGTTGAATAACAAGTTATGAGGAGATATGAATGGACAGATATAATGAACACTGTAATCCTACAGCACCAAAAAGATCTCATAATCCGATGGTACTTACCGGACTATTCTTATCTGAATACTTCCTACGTCATTCTACAGTACCAAAAAGATCTCAAAATCCGATGATACTTATCCGGACTATTCTTATTTGAGTACTTTCTACGTGATTCTACAGCACCAAAAAGATTCCATAATCCCATGGTACTTACCCGGACTATTCTTATCTAAGTACTTCCAACGTTATTCAAATGATTTTCTTGAAGTCCGCTATTTGACAATCCTTATGTCAAATGCCAAGCCATTCTTCACCACCCCGAACGAAGATGAACTTGTGGAGTAATCAATCAAGATGCGTCCCATATTATGTAATAAGACGCATAATTCTGCCACATTCATGGTTTTTGACAAAGGAAACAATACTGTCGCTACTCTTCAACGACTGAAAGAACATTGAAGATCGTTCGTCTCTAACATTACTTGTGATGTTTCATGTTTCATGTTTCATGATTTTGAAGAATTCCTAATTCCTGAGTTTTCTATTTGATATGCTCATACTTTCACTATTCATACTCTATTCCTTTGCCTAGCTGAATGAACATATGAAAAAAATAATAATATCACATATTAGTGATTGCATTGGCGGATTTTTCATTCGGTTAGATTGGCACCGTTGACAAAATTTATCGTTATTGATTTCCTTCGCAGCAACTGAGAATAACTAGCGACAACTTCATCTTCCCTCACAGAAGAAATCCGAATAGATATTCAAAATTCGACAAGATTCGTGAAGTCGAATATTTTTTGTCGAATCAGGAATGTTTTCTGTAGTTTTCTCCCTTTCCATTTCAGAATTTTAGCCGTTCTCTGAAGAACGAAAGTAGGTGTAAATAAATTAGCCGGCAATTTTCGATTTTCTCGGGGACGTAAAGAACCACACAGTCATTATTGTGTCCACGACATATCATTTACTTTCAATTTATTCGGTACAGCCGTATTACTGGATTAGTAACACATGAGAACGATTTTGCGAAATGATGCTTCGAGTGAAAATATCGATAATGGGTAATTTCTTTTTCATTCGAAACACGATCCAAGATATTTTCCGTCGAGATATATCGAAATCTATACGTGGGTTCCATGCAAACAATAATTATCCCAAAAAAATTCACAAAATTCCTCTGGCCATACTTGTATCATCCTCAATTCGTGGAGTATAACTGGAATTTGATTCCTGGAAATATGATTCAATATTTCTTATCATACATTAGTTCATCAATTCTCTCAACCCAAAAATGTTCTGGTTGCAACCTTCAAAAATAATAATGTCTTATACGGAGTTTGTCTCTAGAGATAGTTTAATAGTCCATCACGAAAATATCATTAAATACGAAATGAAAATTCCACGTCAACATACGGTGATTCTCATCTGAAGATGCTCACTTATGGTTTTTTGTTTTTGCAAATCCAACGCCACGTTCCCAAGTTATAACCGTATTTCGCTAATGCAGGCATGTTTGTAGAAAAGTCTACTACTTACAATTTCAAGAGTTTATTCGAACATTCGTGTTGATCAACAGTCAATACAATGGTCTATTATATGGAACTCTCATCACTTCCACACAATATATAAGGTAGTCAACTTCCTCGAATTTCAAATGCTCGTAACTCACAATTTTTTCAAATGGCACACCCTGTATCATTTCACACTTTCCGAAAGATATTTCAATTGGCTTTCGACCTATATGGGTTTTGACGTAGGTAAACATCGAAGTTCAGCTAGTTTATTGAATAACACGTGATATTTGATAGTTTTTCACATTTTTGAAGACCCTGTAGGAACAAAATGCATCTGATCTCTGTTTAATTCTCACCACGACATGATTCTTCCACTATGAATGAAAAAATCTGGTCATTAGTACCAAACACTTCCTTTTCATTATCAGATACGAAACTAAGTGATATTTGAAATATTCTTTTATTTGATGGCATCCAACAAAATCACAAATCAGAAAATAAATGTTCAAAATATCCAGAATGCAGTTATAGTGATGATTTCGAAATATGCTCCGCTTGGACCTACAACTCCTGTTAAGAATTTTTTTGCATCTTTAATAGCAGAGCAGAAGTAACTCATGTTTCCATCTCCTTTTCGTCACGAAATACCAGTTGTCCAAAAAATTCAGTAGGTTGGAAAAGGATTCTAGACGGACACTGTGGACGAAAATTGAAATAATTGATCTACTTTTTGCAGTTTCAAACAGCAAAATTATTTTCATAATTTATGTTCTGAATTGATTTTATTCACCTAATAAACCTAAAATGTTATGTCATGTCACTTCATTCATGTCATTCATGATTTTTCGTGGTTGTATTACTTGTCAAGTGTCAACTCTGAGAATATGGAAAATTCCGAATTGATGGCCATTATCATCTATTCTGCTCGATCAACTTTCATTTTTCACCCAATCATACAAAAGATTCATTTTCTATAAAGAGAAGTTTACTCGAAAAAATCACAACAACTCTCTCGTCATGAAGAAAACCGTCATGAAAAATGCATGAGTATGAAAGTAACAGTCAGAAGTAAGAAATGTCCTTCAATGAACGGCAAATAATGACAAAATTTTGATTTGTGATCTGCCCGGTTGACGGATATCTGATTTTGGTAGCACCAAGTCACACCGCCATATAATTGTCACCTAAAATGGGACCCTCAAGTCACGATTCTGGTTGTTCCGGTCCATCTGGTACACTAATCATCAAGTGAAAACGCTGCCTCAGTGTATTATGCTTATAAATGAGTTTTTTCTCAAACGCTGCAGCCTTGATGTATGGATGCGTATTTTATACCAAAATGGGCAGCAAATTGCTCGGTGATTATAAATAACAGAGAATTCTTAGGGGAATCATGCGCTGGACACGAATGGAATAATTGTCGATTGCGGATTTCTATTCTGCTGAAATCTGAGTCACGATATCAGAGAGACTGTTTGGTTTTAGAACTGACACCATTCAAGACACAAATATTCATCAAAATATGCTCGAGAGTGTACTGGTATTTTCAAGCATTGAATCTTGCTTTTATGTGATCAACGTGTTCTTCGTAGTAGGTACGCTTATCCTCTGGAGATAACGAGACTATTTGTTACGACCATATCAGGTACAACAAAGGCGATTGAATGTAGGTCAATATGCTTTTGCAGAGTTTTCAAAAGCCTTCTGCTAGAACACAATGGATAACAATAGTTCGGTCATTGAAGAAACTGAAGAGACTTCAGATTACAATAGCCCGGTAACTGGACCCTTGAACTAGTCGTGATGATTCGTTCGTAAATGATATCGAGTTGATAGGGAGACTTTTATTTCAGAACTGTTGGATATCATAGTTTGTTCTCAGCTATAGCCAAGGATATGGCAATAGTTTTTTATTCTAATCATCTGCGATTGAATATTTCCAAATGTTCTGTCGTTTCCTACTGTGAGAAATATATGACGATTGAACATGAATATAAAATTCAAAAAACTAATATTAAAAGATGTAAAGAAATCACTGACTTAGGCGTTATTTACGATCAAAAATTGACATTCATACCACATATGGACAAAATGATTTCCTCAGCCAACAAGATGTATGGGTTCTTGGTGAGGCAAAGTAGAGATTTCAGGAATACTCAAACAATGACCACAATTTATTATAGTTATGTGAGAAGTAAACTAGGATATGGTGCACTAATATGGTACCCTGTGCATGCCACTCATGTTGCCAATATTGAACGCGTCCAGAGACGATTTTTGAAACATCCAGTTTATAAAACAAGCGGAAATTACCCTGAAAGAGGAATTGGCTATTCAGTTCTTCTGGATCAATTTAATTTTGTATCATTGAGCACACGAAGATTATATGTCACTATAAAATTCCTTCACAAACTGATCAGTAATCATATAATTTGTGAGGATTTGTTGTCCAAAATTGATTTTTTAGTACCTCGCGTCAATTCTAGACATCACGTCCTTTTATTGTGTCAATTATCGCACCAATGTATTACGGAAGTCTCCTATTGTTATTATGTGCCAAAATTTCAATGCAATCTGCCAACATTGTGACATTTTTTCATGTAGTGTGAATGACATTTATGAGGCGGTTGTGAGAGTGGCTCCATAATGTTCCTATAGACGAGTGAATTATTACTATTAATTACTATTGAACATAATTCAGTACGTAGCTATTTTATTATCTGTATTATTGTTTTATTCTTTCCTAGCGTTTCCTGTAATTGGGTGTTTCTACCTGTTGGAAATAAAGAGCTATCTATCTATTCTCCACTTGATTTACTTCAGCCACGAGTGACTGGTATCATAAGGCTACTTGATAATTAAAAAAATAACATAATCAATTTTTTTCCAATGAATCGTACTCCACTTTTACATCAACTGTTTTACTTATTCTCATTCTCATGGCACTGATATCATAACTGTTCAAGAAGATTCTTCAGTATTGTGTAACATTTGTACGAGTACTTCTATAGAACTGGATACTGTCAGAAATGACAGATATGATTCCATTCCTTGAAATTCCATAATAGAGAAACTCGAACATTTACCAAACGAGATGACCCTAAATGGTAATGTCAGGAATCGTTTCAGAACTGGATCATATTATCAGTTCATGAACTTTATGAACGTTATGATAGTTCGCATCCAGGTGACTTTATTGCCTTATTAATACCGCCAATGTTACAATTTCATAATGCATTTTTCCTTAGTATCTGATTCTCGATCTGGTCTGGGAAAAATTATTCATTCAGAATGAAATTCTCACGATATCTCACTCGGCAGCAATTCGTTCAGCATCTCTATAAACTTACTCTCGCACCACATTTCCTACTCAACATCAACGCCTACAATGAAATATATACAGTATCATTTCACGACCCAATAAAATAATTATTTGGTACCTGAGGTAGTCTATTAAAAAAGGAACGTGTTTGTGAGAGTATTGACATGATAATGGGTAATTATTTCGAGAAAATGTCTAAGATGTGGAGGAGTGTGTTGGAATTCATGACACGAGAACTTTCACAACGTGGTTCCAGAAGCAATCAGATGATATTCCCATCATTTCGCATCACATATTCAAAATTCACAGGGTGAAGAATCATTACAGAATCATGCATCCATTTCAGTATAGTGACGAAAGCGAGATATTTTTATGTATGTGCAGAATCTTTTTCACTGGATTCATTTTCCCGTTTCATGGAACTACATAGGTTGATAATATATGTCTGAACATCGGTATCAAATCTGTAACCAGAACGGTCGGTGCATGAAAATGAAGAGAGGAAGAGATGAAAGAGAAAAATTTTGTTCCATGAGACAGTTTCTTTGAGAAGTTCTACAAATACGACAGGGACGTCTGAATGAACACGATATCATAATATACTCAACTACGATTGAGAGGTTTCACAAAGCTTCGATGATGAATCACAAAACTCTTTACTATAGCAATAATAAATCCAAAAAATGAAAGATGCATCGGAGAAATTTACAGATTGACAAGAATCTTGGATTCTGCGAAAGTGGATGCTATAAGCAGTGATCAATCAATCGATCTAATTCATCGATCAGGCATCAAGTATATGGTGCATGAGATGAGATACAAAGAATACTTTTTCTCTCGGCAACACGGTATGTATCCAGGGCTGTAAGTAGTATACACGTCATCTCCAAGAGGGATCCCAGAAAAAAAATGTAACAGAATACCTGGCCAGATATTTCTGACGTAGTCTTGCATTATGAATTTCTGAACCTGCTCTACCACTCAAAGATTTGACCATCTTGGATTGCACTGACGACAATACTTCAATAATCAACTCGTATCAATAGTAATAGATCGAACATCGATTTCAGATGGAATCGAAAAGGATATTTCGAAGTCGAGTTAACAGAAGATCATCATCATGGTTGGAAATATCATAAAATTCAGGATCCATTTAATGACAGTGCTAGACATTGAAATTACTTGACAGTTTCTTCCGGCACTCTGAAAAGACAAAAATGAAATTCGAAATCTGAATTTTCCATTCATGATAACACATATACACAAATACACATATACAGAGAAGTTTAAGGACGCTTTCTGTAGCAGCATACAGGTAGAGAGGAAAGTTCTCTTCTCGTATCAACCCTACTTTCGGAACTTTCAATTCAGAAATATAATGTGCCGAAAAACGTATAATTCAAGCATACATTAATTTAATGACATACACTTTCGACCCATTACAGAAACTGTGGAGCAACCATGTGTGAAATACTCCGTATTATCGTATGATATTACCGTTGATGTATTATCATCAATAAACTGTGTGGGTGATGGTGAATGGTGTCGTGTAATTTTGTCGAGCGAAACGAATGAATGAGAGTTCTGAGAAAAAGATATATCGACTTCTTTTATGTTGACTAATTTCATGATATTCATATGTGTGTGATCACATCAAAATGAATTTTCGATGTGAATCAATCGACAATTCAAGTACTTGTTTCAGTAAAATCTCAAATATATAGCACCTAATATCACATTATGACCAATATAGTCCATGAAGCTGACTATGAACGACTGTCTGATCATCATATTTGTAATTGAATGTTCTGCAACACGTACATTCAGTTATGTGAATCTTAAACTTAATGTATTCCCATCATCGCACTCCTGATATCCGATATACACTGTGAGGTGTTCAACCAAATTGGATAAATTATTGTGATATCTTGAATATCGTCACTCGATTCATCCATAATTTCAACTGAAACTACATTCGAAGCGGAAGGATACAGTTATTCAAAATTGATTGGACAAATATGACCAATCAAGATGTGATGATCTGCAAAATTGTATATGTTCCCACGGGTATGATATTATTGGAATTTATCGGTGAAACTGTGACTACTGACCATCTCATTTAGTTGTTGTATCATTGTTAGTACTATGAACTACTGAAGACGTAAACGTCAAGATTGAGGAGAAAGATTGGAATATGTACCTATACCGTTATCACTACATAAAATAAATGAGACCCACAACCGAAAAATGATCCGAACGGAAGCATTATTTCATGGAGTGAAATTATTCGAATTAGATTTTTCGAATCACGACGACGGTCGAAATCACCTCCATTCATAGATGATCAGATCCCTGCCACACCTTGCATACCACTTTCAATGCATAACCAGCTGTCGAGTCAACTCCCTTATGATTTATCTTGCTCTTAATACCCAGTGATTTGCACATTGTAAAGTTCAACCGATTATAAGGAGGATGAAAGTGAATGATTCCACGAGAGCAAATTCGATCCGGCAAAATGTCATTTCATTCCTTCAACCGTGAGGAATTTCACGATATTCCATTCACATCAGATGAGACTGGAGAGTAACTTTTCTGTCCTTGAAGAGACAGATTGAAATTTGCAGGTTATCTATGAGAATCAAAATGTATAGTTTCTACATGCGGCATCTTTTATCAACTTTGTCGTCGAAAGATCCTCATTTTGATTGTCATTCCATTTTTCATTTTCTCCTGAAACACTAATAGTGATCTACAGGAAGATCCGTTTAGATGATCCTTCCTCTATAAATCATTTGATACCGTAAATAATCAGAGAGTAACTCGAAATTTCTCAGATTTGTGCATTTTTTCGATTACTGACACTAGCTGGTGGAATGGCCCCACAAAACTGAAAACTTGTGCTGGATTAAGGCATACATTCGCAAAGATTCATGGTTTGAGCAGGGGTCAAATCTAATCTTGCACGGAATTCAACCAACAGTCTGATAGAACTTCAAAAAGTTGTCCGAAATGCTGTCGACTGTGGAGTGCAGATTTCACGTATTTCTGAGATTTCAATCAATAAAAAATAATCAAACACGAAAATGAATGATATCAAAATTTGGAAAGAAATGTTGTATGATTTGTGAAGAGGAAAACTAAAACAAAAGTTCTCATACATTGCCAGTGACTGAAGGTATTTGCTCAACAACTCGTTGCTACTAGTGAAGGAACAACAATTGACAATATTTTGATGATTCGGATCAAAGTATCCCAGAGAAAGTGATCCAATTCGACTGATGATATTGATGACAGTAATTTGGAATGAAATAATCAGTAGTTATGCCCGAAGACACGAAGGAGGAGGCATCGAAAATAGTAATCTTGTACTTTTTAATGCCTTCATTCAGACACAAACAACTCCGTCGTAATAAAAAATCATAATAATTATAATAACAATACACTTTCGATATCGTAAGAAAAAAACGAATGAGGTGAAATGATCGAAAGGAATTTTGATTTTGCTCAGTCCACTTCCGCAATCAATTCACTTCATGGGGCCAACATTAATTCGCACCATTGATTGCCATTATAGAAAATGAGTATGAGGAAAGTGACATTGTGCCTCAATGAAAAATAGCTCTACCTCCACAACTTGCGAGGTTTGATTGCATTGGTGGACATGGTGATCCGAATGGTAGAGATCAAAAGATTATTATGATTCTTTCAGAAATTCAGCATAAAACCCCACTGAAGCATGTTTCATCGTATACAAGCTCGACATATCAGATTTCGTAGCCGATAAGCTGTGCATAAAATGCACGAAATATCAACGATCCATATATTATCCTGAGAAATGTTTATTAACTTTGTATGCGTTTTGTTCCCTTGGAATGATGCCAGTCGATTCGCCTACAAACCAGCTCGTACCCACGATAATCGTGATGACTGTAACCTTGCTCGTATGGAACAATTCTAAATGGCTCAGAAATAGGCAAATAACTGCAGTTTTACTTTGCACAATTAGATTAAGTGCATGTTTTCTAGTTGCGATACATGGTCCACGATATGTCATTCTCATATATGCGTTGTGAATAACACATTTCCAACAATTGATATCGAATGTGTTGTTATCGTCAGAAAGTTGACAGCATTACAATGTTCCAAGTAGCAGGTGAATGATTATAAAATAAGTAGTGCATGATATAATATGGCACATTTACGTTTATATATTATTTGTGTGCTCCTGATCGTTCTGCTTTAGTAAATTTCTACAGATCTGAAATCAAGGTTGCTAATTTCTACTTCTGGAAAATGTTACATTGTTCATTGAGCTGGCTCCATAGCAGGAATGACTAGGTCAACGGTTAATTATTATTATCGACTGGAATCTCATTATATTCCGCAAAAATTCAACAATGACCATATATTTCAGATCAGAACTTTTATGGACATTGAAATAATATTAATGGTACTCACGAATTTGGACTCACATCATGGGATCTGATTACATATTATCATGAATAAATTTTCAGCCGGAGAATTTTTACTCAGAAGTAACTCAACGAAGGAATCAATTTTACCAAACTATATTTCGACAATACGAAAAGAAATCCTGTAATGTTCAAGGAACATCGTGTTAGTCAGTGGTGGGATTTTGGAAGAGAAAGAAGGTATTCAGAGTTTGGAGGTCGTGAGCATCAGAAAAGACTCCACTAGGCAAATAATTCCATTAATTCTATTCGTGGATGTTATTTGAAGTTATATTTATTGAACTCAGTCTGTTTTCTTGCTCCTCAAACCATTATCAGATTCATTAGGTTTTGATATTCAGAAGGATTCAGGAGGTTAAAGATGGAAATAACAAAAGAGAAAGAACGAATACTAGAGGATCAGGAAAAACAGAAAAGTGAGAGCGGGTGAGAGAAGTAGAGAATAAATGAACTGCGGATCTCTAATTTCGAACAGCAATAGTAGTACACAATGAGTATTTTCATCCGTTGTGGTCAGATAGAGGAATTTTGAATCGATTTGAAACTTCTATATTTTCGTAGTGAGTAGTCGAATATCATGACGTCGAATATATATATACATACTGTTACATCTTTATGTCAATCAGAGCCAAAAAAAGAATATTTCTACTTGAGAACCTTTCTATCTCCTCATGTCCCTAATAAATGAAAACAGTTGAACGAGGAGGAAAAGTACCATGAGATATATTTTTATCCTTGATAGAAACCTGAAAGATGAAGATTCTTCATTGGAATCGAATGATATTAGGTATGATCGAGATAAACGTTAATATAAACCTCTACAATCATTTTGGTATAATTTTAGCAGGATCACTACATATATGCGATTGGTGTTAACAATATCCAATCTCTGGAATGTTTATTAAGCTGACATGAGGTGATGAAAGCATTCACAATCCTACACCTCGATGTGGATTAACTACATGAAAAACTTCAAGTGAAATGCATCTATTATATCAAATCATTTTAGAAATGGGAGAATATGTATCTATGAGTATCAAATTTTGAAAATATATTCTACTGGTTATACTCTCCATTTCCATGAAATTCTTTCAGTTGTGCCTGTCTCTTACTACGAGAATATTAATTCAAACAATATCAGAGATAAATTTTACACCAATTCCACGAGAATTTGACCGTTCTGGCTACTCTCAAAACTAGACTCGCTGATTCTACTCGAGAGTGGTACTTTATTACTTCAAAATTAAATTATCATTGAATGAAATGAAGAGGTCGTATATTGTTGTCGAAAAAATAACGGATGTATTTATAGTTACCGTGAATTCAATATGGAAGTTGAAGTTGATTATCATACTCAAATATTTTCGAAGCTAGCTGAATATCAGTGACGGTAATACTGAAATTCAGTATGCAATATCTGTTGAACTCTTTCTATTTCGATTCGTGAGTCATTTTCAGTTTCATGATTTCAAAGTTGGTCCACCCTGACATTCAGTTGAGGTTGTAAAATTTTTAAAAACACTGATGAAATATGTAAAGATGAAGTTGAAAGAGGATATGAACATATTATGGTAAATATATATATATATATATATATATATATATATATATATATATATATCAAAATATATATGTCATATCAAAAAAAAGTCATCTCCGTCGATAATATCGAAGGATAAAACTTCTCTAGTATGGAATAGAATAGGATTTTCTCCAAAACGTCACTTACTCGTACATCTCGAACTTATATTCTAGTCATAAATCACTGATGGAGGTATTCATACATTCTCATTCAATCATGATTTCAGAATATCAAAATCATTTCAAATACCTATGAAAGGAGATCAAGACAGAATTTCGTTCTGACAAAGAAATCAATATCCAATCCGTTCCAAGAGAAAATAATCCAGTTATCCATCAAAGAAATAGTAATTGAGTGAAAATAAATATGGTGATAGCATTTCATTATTCTAACAAGGTTTAAATATGTTCTTGAATGAATAAGTATAGGTACTCTCTAGACTAGAATTTTATAATTACGATAGTGACCGAAGATTATTTCTTCCGACTATTCTCGATCATAACAAGCTTGTTAGTCACAATAATAAGGGGACTGAAAATTGTATATTCCAGTAGATCAATTTCAATCGTCAACGATATTAGATGGATTTCATTTCTACATCACGGAAATTCTTTCTGAATCAATGATATTTGCAACTATTATAAAAATCGTTGAAATTAATGTTGGAGATCAAAATATTAATCTATTATTTCGGTATCGATAGTGTTATTCTCTTCAGTAGGTACGTGAACTTTGCTATCATGGAAATGAATGTTCTATTGATCATTTCAGTCAATACGCTTTGCATGTTTTCGAATATGAATATTTATTCTGTTATCGATATCTATGAGAAATTGCACCGCAAAACAGATGATGAAGGCATTCGGTTGATTCACGTGTGGAAAAATCTGTTCTCTGCTGGTCGAATACAAACATTACAGTGATTATCTATCCTCGTACCAGTACGCGAAATATAAAAATCATCTATACGATAGCTCATGAAAGTAATATCATTCGTTCCCAGATTTTTTGTGGCTTTGATGAGATCACCAGAACAGACACATGAATGAAATTTAATTGCCTTCCTTCCTGAAAATAATATCTCTCCAGATAGTGGTGAGTACAATTCGACAGTGATCTGACACCATCATATTTGGCGTTGTGTGATCTGGTGAAGTTACAAGCTTGAGTTATTATTACATCGAACTCTACTAGATCTTCAGATCCCCACTTCAAAATTTATGCCAGATCCGCATTCGAAGTATCGACTTGTATCCACCTTGCAACTCTGGCCTCATTAGATGATATAGGGGATCTAGAGGAGTTGACGATATAAGTTGTGCAATTTTTCAAAGCTGTGGACGAGGCAAGAGGTCAAAATCAACGGATCGTTGATGTGTAAGTCACAATCCCTTGAAGGGAGTAACGGAAAGGTAGTTTTTGCCTTGAATACGGAATTGGTGACAGAAACGATTTTCATTCTTTTCCTCATTCGTCGTTCAACCATATACCCATTATGAAATGCATTCCGGATAGTTTGATCCACTCGCAACAAAAATAGTACATTCGATTTTCGATAATTATTGAGCTTCATTCATCGATACGATTATTATACTATTTTGTCATCCCCCCCAAAAAAAGAGGTCGTATCCTTTTAGCTGAAATAGGAGATAGGACATCCTGTTTATCATCGATGAAAATATTTACTAGATAATGAAATCGTTGCTCATTTGCTGGGTTTTTTTGAAACCAACAACTGATTGTGTAAAGAACTCGTATGTAATAGTTGAGTTTTATGTTTATTTCCTGTTTAATTCATTGGAATTCAAAAAAGATATCTGGCTCATATATTCTGGTAAGGTAACATGAAACCGCTATGGACAAGAAACAAATGCACCACCATCGGTCACTTCCGATTGCATCTCGTTAACTATATTCATCACCAACAATGCACTATCTGGTTCAGTACAATCCTATCTAGTTACCTTACATCTTGTATTTGTGTACTCTAACACGAATAAATGTAACATACCAGATGAGTTGTGAAAGGTGGAGTAACAATCCAAAGTCGTTATTGAACTTGTTACGACATCAAAGTAGGTGGACTATAATGTTGAGCGATGTCATAATGTATGCAAATACAATGCAGAATAATAATCCAGTTTTTATGCTTCAGATGAAGGACTTGCTGAAATCTGTTTTTCGGAATTTCTCAGGTGAAAATTGCGAGGTGAACATTGCGATCAAATATTGAATTTTTCCATTCAATGGGAAGAAAATCAAGTGGAAATCAGAGCACTGGGAAATCGAAGCAACTAACTGAATCCTTTCGAAGAAAACAAAGATGAATGCATGACTTCTCGTTCTATTGATATAAAATGATGCTAGCTTCAACTTTTGGAGAGAGAAAGAGAAAACTTAAGATTCTTTCAGAAGCTGTAGTGGAAAATATTGGAGGCTCATTTTGTTTCATTCAACATCTAACTCCACTCTCATTGAACATCAGACATCTATCAGAGCTTGAAAAAAGTGAGCTGAGCCACATTGGTCTATTTCTTCAAGAAAAATAAGTTATTTGGAAGACTTGGACCTTCATTTTTTGCCTTGCTCTCATATTTGTAGTCCTATACAGATACCGACTATGCAGTGCAACCTGTGTATCAGAGAACATATACGGTATGTTTCAAATTCGATTACATGCATGGGGATTTCTCAGGTATTTCTCGGGGATCTCTCAAACTTTCATCAATTTTAAGATAGAACATAAAACACTGCGATTGTGATTGATTTTTCCAATGACTTGGTACTTTCCAAGCCCTACAAAATGACGATATCGAATTGAAGATCTGACGTTCTGGACCTGATTTGAGTTAATTTTCCCCAAAACACTGACCTGAATTTTTGACTGCATTTTTCGAATATTTGATACATCATCGTGTATGAGAGACGGCGAGCTTCGGAGAATGCAAATTAAAATACAGGTCCGTATTTGAAAACATCCAATCGATGATGGAAGTGGGAAGCTGAAACGTAAAATTATCAATTTGATAGTCATTCTGTAGGGCATGAAAACTGCCAATGGGAGTATTGAATAACATTTCCTTCGTGTTTCCGAATGAGGTCAGTGAGAAATGAAAACCAAATCATACTTCTTCGTTTCTTTTCCTGTATATCTTCGAAGTTCTCAGATTTCTGGCAGGTATTTTGTTGTGCTTCTGATCACCCAACTTCGTCTCCATCTGAAGGTTTCCCAGATCCCCAAGCATAAAACACATTTCTTAACAGCCTGTAACATAGTATTCAAGAATAAACGCTGTATAGATGCCTAAATATATCTTGTATAATATTGGTTAATTGGTTGACTGAGATAATGAAGATCACAAATCATTGGGGTTTCTGTTCAATGGGAGATTAATTCTGCCAATTTTCATACCTGCTATGAAAATTGTCCTTTCTTATGGTCACTGTGGATCAATAAAAGTCAGGTTGACAACTCGGATACACATCTCAAATCTGCTCCAATTTTCCAAACTGAATTAGTGGTAATTATGAGAGCATCTATAAATCCATCCACCTGACATTTGGTGATTAGGAATGAAGCGGTATTCATTTTCGTTCCCATTCATTAAGAACTACAACAGTTTTGAATTATTCATTTCATTTCATTCATTAGTTCCAAAAGACACAATTGATCAGTGCTGGGTATTTTCAGAATGGAACCTTGGCCTGGGGGTTTATATAAGTATGTTCGATCACGTATTGAAGTGGATTTGTTCAATTTATCAGTAGTTCAATGAATGAATATATTTGTTCATAGTTATCATTGAAGAAGATGAATCATCAAAAATCCATCGACTCCGATATAGTTCATGATCGTAATTCTTCATGTCGTAATACATGTGAATATTGAAATTCTAGATAGGTACACAGAGGTCCACTGAATTTGATAATGTAGATAATGATCTTTTTCATTAGGCGAGAAATTATCTTCAAAATAGAATAGGATACTTCACTGGTCCATGAGAAACAAACGAGCTCATATCGGATCTGTCGAAAGTATGAGTAAGAAGTGGTCACATAGTTCCAATGAAGAGATTATCAGAATCTTAAGTAGAATAATATACTCTTGAATAAAGTGATTTTTCCAACCTTTGATGCCTTTTTATATACTGTATCAAGATGATGAACTACGTGGGGATCTCGGGAATGGTGGGAGAAACAAAATCGGTTGAATTGGAAAAAAATTGAGCATTCAGAGGGTCATTGCAAGGGTGTGTGGGAATTTTCGAAAAAGTTCATAGTTTCCCACTTATATCGGAAAAAAATGAATTTTCGAGAAATCAATTTTGTATTTTTTACACCTTCTTATTCGTGTATCTGTCATCTTGGACTCAGCGTTATTCTGGAAGCTCAATAAATATCTCACTACTGGTGAATAAGGGTGGTTTCTCGAATGAAGTTGTTGAATGTGGTTTTGTAATCATACTAAAACATATGTAATCATAGTAATGTATTAATGGTCATCATCTCTCATAGATTTTCGTTGGAATTTACTTATGTAACCATGAAAAATCTTCAGTCTGTTCGATTCATTGAGGTTTGGATATGTCACTGATCCAAAGAGCACAATAAACGAAAGATGGATAGATATACTGCCAGTTATATCAGCACCTTATTGAAATTTGATCAATTCGAACAATAATCCATCCAGCTGCAGAATATTGCGCAAACCCTATCAGACGATGGCAATACCAGCGTAAAATTTTTTCGGCAACTTTCACATTCACATTAATCGCACCACTTGTTCGGTATCAGCATATACATATGCATAATTTCGTGACCACTGTACCTGATTGAGTCCGCTCGGAACATTAATTTAGGTTGTTGCTCGATAATCTGAAGAGATTACACTGCGGACGTATATACATACAGGTTGATTTTGCATCGATTTCTGACCCATCATTTGCATGATATCGAGCGCTCCGAATTGGATCATATATCATTGTGAGACAAATATTTTAGATTGGTTCTGAAGATCATGTACTTCTCAAGAATGTCGAATCACTATGGTTGAGACACGTTTCGGAATGAAAAAACACTCATCGAACATCTGAGACCATATTCCCGGTACACATAACATTCGCAGTTCTCTACAAGAATATTCCTTGATACTATGAAAACGACGCTATGGCTGGAGTTAACTGGTTACCAGGTCAACAATGAAAACATCGAGAACACTGATGGTTCAGGAGATCCTACATGAAGCGTATATAAATTTCATTATGAAGCCGAAAGCGAAAACTTTGAGACTGGAAGTACTGTGGAGGGCATGTCAGGATGTGTTTCGTGGACTTTCTTGTTCCTAATTTTCTACTTCACATAGGATAGATACAGTGAATTATATTATATTACCTCCTGCCCAGTCCATATAGTTGATTCATGACGGAGACAGGTCGATCTTAGAGAAAAAGATCTGGCAAGGATTTTGAAATAGGGATTCGAGAATCTCAGTTCAATGTAAAGAAACTCAAGCTTGTATCTTCACCAGAAAGGAGGATCACACAGTGCCCAATATGATGATGTCAGATTTCTATGAAGTCATCAGTATCCATGCCCGGTATCACCTTCGAAAAGCTCTCATGGAATGACCATACGAAGATCTTTGCAAGAACTGGTTCACATGAAGTTGACTCTCTCCTCCATGTAAAGAGATACTTCACAGCCCAGCAGCTCCTCACTATCCCGTTCAGTGTATACATACGCGAAGCTGTTAGGTTGTATTCAGAAGAGAGCTATTTGCCTAGTCGATAATAGTAGACTCACGAACTCACTGACCTCAATATAATATCGTTGAAAAGTTGGTATTGCTCTCCTTTTTTATGGATAATTCCATGATAGAAGCTCATCGGACATCTCATGTATTATTTCACCACGAGCGATCCCAAGTAGGCTGACTAGAGGAGCTCAGACAAGTCACCTCTCTGACGATGAACCGAGAGTCACCTGGTCAGACTGATCGTCAGGCTCTAGATATGTCGAAGTTCGCTCCATCGAGTATCCTCCATCGGTGGAACGGCATACGTCGTATGTCCTCATGCATACGACCACCAACCTTTCAAAAAAACATTCTGATACTTTTCTCTTCTCCTAATATTCCACCATTAGATCACACGATATTCCACGAATATTTTATATTTCCCATTCGTGTTGTCAAAAGATAGAAAAAGTATTTTCAGATCTTGGGAACAAAGGAATTCTCATCAGAATTATAATTGTTCTGTGTACGAATGATCAACAAAATATCATAATAGAAGGAATAATTCAATTACGACCAATTTTTTGGACACTCCGATGCCATATTCAATAAATACATATCTCTAGGGGGTATCATCAGTGTTGGACCACCTGGTACGAGCTGCTGGGGCTTCTTGGTCACAAATATCCATCAAATATGATAGCAAGCTGTCACATCCAATTCAACCATCAATTTGTCATGGTCTTTGTTATGCAGGGCCAGGACAGTGATAGACATTCAGAAAATGATTCCTAATATATCACTCCGACAATTCTCACACCAAGACCAGCCATCGCACTAAAGGTTATTTTCGGAAAGAGAAACATTCAGTTCAGTTATTTTTATGGAGATGTCTCCATATATTCCTATCGGAATGCACCAATCTTCTGATTTCCTGGTGGTACAGAATTAGCAAGAATCTCCGAATGAGTTCATTCTATTCAATAACATCACATATGTTAGCATTGTTCTTCTTAGCATTTTCATAGTATGGGAGAAGAAGATTGACATCAGTGCTGAATTAGAAATCCAATTTCAAATATTTCATGAAATTCGATTGATGCAGTTACAGTTAATTACAGTCCATTTATTGGCACTTGCTTGCCATATCGACCTTCTAGTCATCATCATTACTCAGTGGATGATCCACTGAAGTAACTGTGAAATTACAAAATTTCATCGGGATAAGATTGAGTTTTTCGATCTGAAAATCAGGGAGAAAACCATTTCGGATTATTTCAACCATAATTGAACTGACCAATATGATGAATATTTCTAATGCCTCTACTAACCCTGTTGAGTTTTGAAACAAAGGGTAATGGATTCCTCATTCGACAAGTACTTTGATCCTCTATCAAAGCATCATCTTCATTTTGAATTCCATGTAGATGCTTCTATTTGGTAATCGAAAATTTTCGAAATATATTTAAGTTATAAATTCGAGTGTTGATCGAAGGTTAGAACGCTAATTACTGTGATGCAGATTAGATCAGCCGAACAAGAAAATGATTTTTTCTCCTCCATTTAGTCGAAGTCACTTCCAACACCGTTGGTCACAGCTATTTTTCAACAGGTTTCAGACATATAATTCAGAGCATCTACACTCAGTCAATTTAAACGTATGTTGACTTCATAGGCCTCGCTCTCAAGTTGAAGAAGGGTGATGGAGCAGAGTGCCTCAAGGACTACCTGATAAACCATATCTCTACATTTGCTTTCCATCGAGCTATATATTTTCCATGGTTCGATCTCGAATTCTCTCGACTAACAGAATGTACCTGCCAAAATGTTCCGTAAATGCATCTAAATGCCTCTGGCCATTCAATATGTGTATGCAAAAATAATGGTTGATGGTTCTCACCTACTGACCTGAATATCTCAACATGATATTTGGGTTGACAGTGAGGACACTTCAGGCCCGCAATCACCAACGTACCCATGAATGGTCATCGTAACAAAATTCCATCGTTTGTAACCTGAAAACTCATGGCAAGAACTGAGAATTTTCAGATACATTCGTGTATGTGCCATCAAACATCCAGAGTAAGATCTTGTGACAATTCAACAAACTTCTCTTCATTGTTGATGAGGCTGAGTAACCCATATTCAAACAACAATGTGATAATGCGAATATGGGAAGTATTGCGCCATATTGTCACGGCATTTTTCTCAACCATTCATCCATCTGTTCTATCCAAGTTTGATTGATATCTGATTCAACAACTGATTTATATGCGTCCAAACGTTTCATTGAAATATCTTGGCCTGTGCCTATATTGTATCTCGAATAATTACCTAGGAACCAGTCAGCTAGCACCGCTTGTATTTCCGACCCTTGAGGACTGAGAACTCATATTGCTGATTTTTTATTGGATGCTCGTTGAAGTGTATACTCAGGAGTTTCCCACCTAATGCTGATGCTGATATTCAGAATTTTAGATCATATTTAGATCATCTAGTTTGCAAAATCATTGTTACTCAACCACAACTATGAATAAAATATTTAGTTTACTATTGCGTTCCAATCAGTCAACCGATCAACCTCGGAGACTGATACAAACTCTTCAAAACATCATTGAAAATATACCAATATTTAATAATTATTTAGTATTCAACTAACCTCATCGGATGAATTTTTGAAAAATGTGTACTGACATCATTGTGAAATGTTGAGTACCAATAATATCAAGTATCAAGACACCACTTACTATAGCTCAGCGATAACAATCGGTTTCAGTCGTGTTGTGGCGATAGAAATCTGTAAATTTCTCTAAGTGTCACTTGATCGATAATTTTTTTCCGGACACGCCATAATAATATGGCGTTCTTAGGAATCGATGATAATTGACCATGACTCACCCATATCCATCATTGCTTTTTCGGAAACTTGAACTTGTGTTTCAGTTCGATTATGGTATAACAGATTTTTTGTAGCGTCAAACAGACTATAAATATTGTTTTCTTTACTTTCTATATCATATACAGTGGAAAGATGAGGTAGGTGGACGAATTTCAATTCAATAGCACTATTGTCATATCATGATGGCTGATTAGCATACAGTGAGCATTATATGAGGAATCGGTGAATGGACAAACTTCCAAGCATCTGTTTGAAGTTACTCCCATTTTGAGTATTCTCATTCCTCATTCATTATGCATAACATGAACAAAATGGAACTCTACGTGGTATCTGATTCGGTCACTTTTGAGAGGATTATTCATGTATGCTGCTGCTAGTTCTATGAAAACATAATTCAAAAAATCAAGAACTACAACCAGTTAACATTGATTCCATCACGGCGTGGCCACCCTTCAAAAATCCCTCACGGGCCCACGTTTGTTGATTATATAATTTTCAAATCAGAAATGAACACGGGTTGCAAAGTTACACCCATCCTCAAAATATTCCAGATTATGACCTATAATTTTAATGACAAGGTAGTCTAGACACAAGGACTATTATGACTGTTCTCGATTTCATCCATTTCATCTCTCTTGATGCTTTGCCCGGTCACGCTCTACAAGTTTCAAGTTCTTCGAAATGGTCGCTTTTTTCTTACTGGCATGTTACATCATTCTCTAGTGCTAATTATCTTTCCTTCGCTGCAATGCGATTTTATTGCAATGACCCGTACGAAAAAATTATCGGAGACAATGCTGAATCCATAACATCTTCATCTGCATCGATTAGACAAAATGAAACAATTGAATAGTGAAGTTGATAACACGAGAGTTCACATGGGTTTATCGTATTTTTGAAGTTACTTATCGAAGCTGATGGTATAAGGCATGTTTTATCGATCCAGTGTCAGTGATCGAGCTTATACAGACGGTAATATTGGTATTTTCAGACATCAAGGACCCGTTTGGTTACATTCTTCGGTCTAGAACACTTAGTACGCATTCTTTTCATCCGCAGAGTGACTCACTGCATGAATACGAAATGGTATGAGGACCATCCGCGATTCTTAGCAGGTGGAATTCTTGTACTAAGAATGAATCAGCTTTGACTTATTGTGATCTGGAGTCAGCTGATGATATTTTCAGTGAGTGAATGTAAACGTTCTCACCTTCAGAATCTGCGAAGGTCGAAGTACCTACACTGAATTAATTTACTCAGAGAACTTGAAGCTATGGCAGTCCTATAAATATCTGCGTTCAAATTATGTAATCCTAATATCATCAATGATGACGATGGAAAAATATATTGTTCCTTCAATTATTGTCAGAATGAGCTAATTTCGAATGGATCATTAAAACTCATTGTTATGTTCATAGTGATTCATTTGTCTCTGAGGTGATCGTAATCATATCGATGAAATGATAATGAGTAAATGTAATCAATGTAAATGTACCTTTGGAGAATTGAGATGTGAATGATATAGCTAGGATATTCTGAAATTGAATTCTGGATACAAAGTTGAATAACAACTATAATGAAAAAATTACACTAGAGAAATTGGGGTTACAAAATACTGGCTGAGTATTGAATTAACATCAATATTCTTGGTATTCATTTCAAAAATTTACTAGACAGCTGTTCTCTTGAAACAATTCGTGTAGTTGATCAGAATATAAAATCAGATTCGAAAAACTATGCAACCAAGTCTCTCACAATTCAGTGATATTCTGCACTCATATATGTATACGATATCACTGTTATGGACAAAATATATATTACCTCTTTCTCTTAAATTGAATACCTTCAGAGAATAGTTCACTATACACAACTTTCATATAAATTTACATTCGAATCTACCAATTCGATCTCCCTTTCATTAAATATCAAAATAATACGCATGTATAAGAAGATATACGAGCACTTGAGGCATACTTTGTGCGAGTTTTTCCTATCTGATTTGCAGTTTTTCATTCTACGCGACCAATAGCCGATTTGAAGTCTGTAGATCGAAAACTTGTTCAAGAGATGGATACATCCTCTTCGCGTTGGATAACAACAATAAAAGATATCGCAAAAAATATGAATTTATCATTATTGTAATATCAGAAATCCAATCTGTTTTATCGGTCATTCCATACCATGAAAGTAAATATAACCAAAACAATTGTTGGATGCTCACCGAATTCATTACAAGAGAAATAGCTCAAACCAATGATATTCCACCATAATCTTCACAATTCAATATAGCTCTTCCAGACCCTATCTTATAATTAGGGCATCTTCGATGTACAATCGTGGGAAGTGAGATGTGAGCTGTTGATGAGTAGGAAAGAATTAAGTGAAATACAATGCTCTCCTGAATGTAAACAAATAAAGATTCAAAAAGTTATAGTTCTGTGATTCGCGTGATTTCAGGATGTACGAAACTTGCATCCATCATATGAAGGTATCAATTCATCTGTTGGAAATATAGATCATGCAGTGCACCATGAGATTTATCACTCTCGTGAACAGAACAAGGACACAGAGGAAACATCTGGACACAATCTTCTCACAGCTTTCGGCCAAAAATGCGTTAAATACCATTGAAAATATCCCAGAACATTCGTTTTCTTGAGTTAGCCGAAGAATTTGCAGATATTCTTCAACTCATTGTAGTAAGGGTGCCTGAACAACAATCGATAGCAATTATCTCCGTATGAAGCACTATTAGATTCAACATTATATTCATCAGATTAGAATTATCTTGCGATACTGTGAAAAATGATGATGGCATCTTTCAAATCCGATGGAAAATCACTGAATCACACAAGATTTTCGTTGAATTCAATTCAATGCACTGAAAATCACGTAATCTCATTCCATGGGATCCTGAAATACAATTATTCGACTAGATAATTGAATCTGAACCAATTGCCATCATCATGCGATGCGTGATCCAGAAAACAAGGGTATGTGTACAGGAATAATCCATCCAGGTACTTATTGCTTTTTTGTGAAATTATCCAGTTCCAAAAGAATGGAGATATTTTGCCACGGAAAATTATCAAAAATGATTCGCCCAATTATCTGATCTGTTTCGATTCAATACATTCAAACATACAAAGTATCTACCACACAATTTCACAAAGATAAAGAAACATACGGAACATGAAACGTATCATTTCTCATTTCTCAAAATTCGTTCTGTGTGTTGAAGCCATTCTGAATATGGAAGAAGCTATTCAAATTGCCATTGCATAAGAACAACAGTTTATTTTCCTATTTTGCATATCTCTCCATCAGCATTACCAAACGCGACACCGTTTCGCACATATATCATCTCAAATATGACGAACTACCTACACATACTTTTGAGCAATTTGATGTGGAATTATTTGTTCCAGAGAAACAGCTAGACAGGTCAGATGAGGACAACGAATATTATTATTTGGTCTCAGAGGTTTCTCCATTTCCACGAATATCACTTTCGAAATAATTTTGATGCAGTTGAATATTCTAAATTATGGATCCAATTTCCTGGATTGCTCAAATCATGCGAAGTCCAGCAATTAAAAATCAGTAGGCCGATATGGAAAGTTAGTCAGTTCAATTCAGTCAGATAATTCAGATAGTCAAATTAAAATATGTTTTCGAACTGCCGAGTTCCTCCATACTATACAAAATTATCCTTGAAATTAGGCTCTCAAGCATGCAGCATTCAATTTAGAAGGATATACGCGGACGTTTTCCCAAAAATCGAGAATACCAAATTATCAATTATCACTCACCCGTATACATAATGAACTTGAAGTAACTCTATCTCGTGATGAATTGAAATTACCTGAAAAATAAAAGGTTCAGCAATCAGTGAAGGTCATATTATCATTTTTTTTTTATTTTTCAACAACGTCAACCGCCGAACCGAGATAACAGTTAAAATTTCATAGCGTGATCCTCTGCCTGGTTTGACTTTATTTCGATCAGGTATCTATTCAAATGTGACAATTTTCCATGGATTATCCTTATACGATGATGGCAAATCTATGGAACCAAGTTGTTGAAGAGATATCAAAGATATCGAAGGAACATAGGTATAAGGGGTGTTACAGAACTATGGGATCAAACTTCTAGGGTTTATTCAGTGCAACAGTAGAAAACATTTGAGTAGTGGGTCCCATGTCCGGAGAAGTGTCACTACGACACTACGGCCCTAAGACGCGTTGAAATCTGGAAAGACGATGAATTGCCTAAATAGGATTGATTTCATTCAATTTTTGCCTTTTGTACATGATATATCATTACAACAATTGTTGAAAATGTCGTCCTCCAACCTGAAAACACCGATTTAAACATCGCACATGTTGTTGGCGGACTTGACTGAAAATCTGATCCTCGTTCTGAATTGAATCCTATGTAGGCAATTCATCGTTTTTCAAAATTCCAACGCATCTTAGGGCCGTAGTGCCGTAGTGGCACTTCAAATGTTTTCTACTACAACACTGAATAGCCCCTTAGAAGTTCTGTATCCCATGGTTCTGTAACACTCTGTACATATAATACAGTTAGCGATTCCATATTTTTTTGGAATTTCCAGCAATTCTGAGCTTCACTGAAAGAGTATGACTTAAGAGAATACAGGTTTGAAATGTTCAACACTCTATTACACTCACTATTGCAAGCAGGAGAATATGATAGGAGTCCTGAATGAAAAAATCCTGACAACTGTAGGATGAGTACCTGTAGAATGATTCCTTCAGTTTGTCTTTCTGTTCATGAAGACAATTGAGGTTGAGCAGAAGAGAACTTCACACTCCACCTTTTTGATATGTTGTATTCTTCAATTCATACAAACATACATTCGAAATGTAACTGAATGCAAAATTTGGGCATTCATGTTGTTGAAAGTACCTATCATTCTTCATCATTAGAAAAAATTGAAAGAGAAATCAATTATTTCGCACAACCTTTTCATGCAGTTTCAGTTGACGAGAATAGAATATAATTGAACTGGAATAACGTCCATGATTGCTTGAGTTTTATACTGCGATGGGCGTGTTAAGCTCGAAGTTAATCATATTTGTAATGATACAAATGAGCAAACTGCTCACATTCAATTTTTCACTCGCCGTTTTTCTGAATCTAGAGTGAGAACCTGTTGACCGTGTGAAATTTTATGCTAGTTTTTGCCACGGAATTTCATTAACTGGATATCTCAATCGCCTAGCAAATTTATTCACCACAACCTCAATCATAATAGAGGTTCAACGTTCTAACCTCTGGAGAATGTGGCGCTTTATTCTTTCGTTGTTGAATCAGTTTCCTCGATGATCCTTGGATAATATTGCGGTATCACGATTCTCAACTAAAGGAATCGAAATAGGTACTCGTCACAGAAATATAGGAAAATGTCTCATGAATACGCTGAAGAATAACATCCATCGAAACAAGTTTTCATTGTTCGAGGCAGCAATGTTAACAACGGGAATAAAAATTGACCACATACTTCTCGGAACAATTTTCACAGTTGTTATTGCAACAAATATTGTTCCTCAGTACGGTATCATCGGATTCCTTCATTGTCAACAATGATAATAACGAGCAATCATGTCTTTCTTGATTGAGACATTTGGAGTACGTCTACCGAGAGCGATTGTCCAAATAGATCGGTTTCATCATATTCAATCATGATTATATTGGTGAAGAGATCTTAGTTCACGTTGAGAGGAAATGAAAAACGATGAAGATGTTTCATGCAATGAAATAAAAACATCACGAATTGCACTGGAATAACTGCACTGAAATTTTGAAATGACAAAACCTTCTATCATTAGGAAGACAAAACGCGTCAAGCTGATGATACTGATTGATAACCAGATTGATAATGAAATAATTGTTCTATTCTCCAATCTGGAGTAATTATTGTAGAGAGCCAACGAATTTTCATTTCATCTTTGATTGCAATATATGAATAATAAACGAGGAAATCATAATCAACAGGTCGCTCTAATGAGAATGGAATATCATTGATAATTATCTTGAATACGAAATAAGGTTCTATCGAGGATTCGAAATTTATTGGTGCCTGATAAACGGACTAACACAACTAACTAATACAGAATTCGGGAGAAGAATTGTTATCAACTGAACATATACATGTGAATCATTGGATATTGATTTTCAAAGCCCAGTGCAATGTTGTTTCATTTATTCAGGCTCCTGTTCAGTTATATTCCATGAATTCATGTTTTCTATGTTGATACACATATTGATACTGAAATTAAAAACTCGTGGGTATTGGATCTTTCGAATGAAGATCTGCCCTATATTGCAAACTAAGCAGCATGAATATCACTAGGATGAATATCACTAGGAATATAAGTCTCAGATGATCTTGATAATAGCATATCGACATCTGCTTGTCTCGGCTTGTACACACTCTGAAGGAATTGTACATTTCAGTGGCCCAGAAAACTCCGACTAAAACCCTCAAAACAAGTGAACTCCACTGAAGGTCATTGAATTGGTGAATTGTTGAACCCTTATCCGTTCTGATATGATTCATTGATCACTATACCATCATTAAAATCATCATTCCGAACGGTGAATAGTTTCGATTGAGATTTTTAAGTACCTCCAACCACTAATCAATTCACATTTTTCGAAGCACACTTTTTTCATTCAACGTCATCAAGACTGATCAACATAGTGAAATTGATCATCATTCCTCAGAATCTTCACATTCAATTTCTCACGATGAGTTTCTATACAAATGTAAGAAAAATAGATTCATCAGCACTGTTGACAGCTTCCGAAAATAAACATACCACACAGAGAGTTTGGTTATTTAGAATAGATTATCAACCAACTATTATCCAATTCAAAGTGATTTCAGAAAACGTCGTTCATTAGTTTCGAGAGATGTCGATGGCAAATCCCTTCCCACATCATCTTGTATTGAGAAATATCTACTATTTGTAATAGGTTGTCATACTAGAAACTGAAAGGATTTCGTAATAATTCTGATGGATGATAAAAAATAACAGTGAACCAGATGCAATACTAACATATCACGAGTTCTGAAAGGTGATTAACATTGATGTGTAGGTATATTGAAATGCCCAATGAATTTTGTGGATATTTCCTCGTTACCTTCCGTTCTCGTCCGTTTTGCGCTCGTGTGGAATAACGAGAGAATACATTAATAATTTATCATGTTTTGCTACTTTGATTTAATGTCAGTGATGTCACTTTTGTACAGGAACTCCATCAATCCAAGGAGAACCACATTTTTGAATAAATGCATATTATACTGAATAATGGCGATAAAGAAATATTATTGTATGAGCTGCATTTCACTGCTGCGAAACTAGTTGATTAATTTTCAAAGCCGCATTTTGTGTGCAAGAAAAAAAAATTGTCAAATAATATCGGAAGGGGGCGACGAATTGGAACTGTGAGAGGAATTCTAATTGAAAATGTAGGTGAATGATCGTACAAATTCACGGAATAATTGAATGTTCAAAATACATGTTGAAATCAATGTCGGATGAGTTGAATTTCATGAGTTCTTCCCCACAGAAAATGGTTGATCCGAGGAATCATCAATCATCAATCATTGTATTTTTTCTCATAAATGAAGTTTCTCATTATATTTCTCATAATTATTATTATAATTATATACAGAATATCATGAATTGCATCATTTGTGGAAACAGTGTTTCGAACAATGCGAGGAACAATGATAGAAACGAAGATAGAAATATCATGAACGATAAACGAGAAACTGCTCTTATTGTAATCAGTAGGGAGAGAGCAAATCAGGGATATTTGTCAAGCAGAGAAAATGGATTTTGTCGATTCGAATTGTATGTATATCAGAGTTAATGTGGGAAGAGTTTTTATATCATCAATAATATTCAATTATCAATTCAAATAGAAACTGTTGTCCAGCTGGAATCGGATAGATAGTCATACACAGCATATCATCTAATACCTTCATCTGATTTGGTTATAGCTCGAAAAAAAAACGACACTTTTCAGCCCCGATTTTACCCCTAATATCATTATCTTTTAGTTTTTGTTAGAGAAAGGTCGATGAATATCTTTCCGAATTCCAAATGTATCTGCAATGAACGAAATTTCAAATAGATAGATTATTGAAGGGTACAAAAAAAGGCCAGCTCTCCAAAGAATAATCTGATAACAGAAATGGGTAAATATCTGGAAATCATTGGATCATATAAGTAAATGCACTTCTGGAGAATATCATTCACACAAATTATCAAATCATATATGCCGTCACGAAATCAATTGGCAGTCTAAAGACGATTTGTGTCAGTGTGAAAAAATCGAGTATTATCATGATTATTTCCTATATTTATACACCAAGGAATATCGAACGAATCGGATGTCTTTATGAATTGAGTGAGAGAGATATGGAAAACAACAACAACGATTCGTCTTTACGTTATATCATCTTCGAGATTGCTAATGTAGTTCTTGAACTCTGAAATCGAAAGCTATTCATAGTCATCTAAAAATATGGCTTTTGGGGTCATTATACCAGAATGTTAAAGGAATTCAAATCGAGATGAATAGATTCGAATCATGTAGGTTATGAAGTAGGTACATATTTCACTCAAAAAATTTATAATCATTCGATGCAGGTATCACTTCTGTGGATAGATCGAGAGAGAGTATCAACAAAACCTGAATTTCATTATTGGTGCCAAATACCAGTTTCAAGCACTTGACAGTGAAATAATTCTCAGATGCAAACCTTGACATACTCGTATGCTTATATTATATAATCTCTTGTAACAGTGAAGATTGATGGACCTATCATATGATGTAATCTCATGTTACTTGAAGTGTAACTACATTTTGGATTGAATATTCGCAGATGCCCTGGTGAAGAAACAAGTTATGAATCGAATCATTATATTATATATCGAATATGAATGATCGATGAACGTAATCATAATTGAATGTGTGAATAGATATGTGGAATTTGAATTCAGTTAGATTGAGGTCGATGGAATTCGAGGGTATTACAGCTATGATAATTCAAAAAAGGTGAATAGCACCATCGAAGTGAAGTTGAAGGATGTTCAAAAACAAAAAATAATGCTTCGACCAGATGAATTAGTCACACATACATGATCTTCCACTCAGAGTACGACGATTAATGCAAAAAACAGACAATTAGAATATATTTAAAACGAAATGACCTCTGAAATTGAATTATGTGGGGTTCAAGAACACCCAAGGACTGAGAACAGTAGACAATGCTGAATAGAAAAAAAAATGTTGGAAATTAACTGTCTTCGTATAACTGAATTCCAAGCAAGATGAATGACCGAATTATCATCTGAGTCATGTCTTTCTAGGTTTAGGTACTGAGGAGACAACAGCAGCAATCAGGACAATGTTGAAAAACGAACACATGCTAGCTAATGTTGTATGATTAGTGATGATAGAGTGATTATTGAGAGTGATACAATAATGATACATCATTCAATATCACGTTATATTTTGGTTTCTGGAAAATGATACGCACTTTGAGTACAAATCACAATCGGATCCAACACTATACCCGAGACGATATCTATTCTTGATCTTCCACTACTGTGATACCAACTCATTCGAAACCATAATATCATTCATTCAATCATTCCACCCGTGATGAGTACTGAAATGAATGAAACACATATTCTATACCAGATGTATTTCTAACTTTCGATCATGATTCTACAGATTGTTATTCATTCAACTCTCGAGTGACTACGGAATCATTGCTCAAAGGACCTGAAGAACAACTCTCGTTATCAAATCAGGAAGACTCCTTCGTAAACTGCATATGATAACAATGTCAAATGTCGAGCCTATTGCCATGTCCCAGTGTTACGAACATGCGTTCGTAAACCTTCGTTGTTTTCGTCGAGGTCTGTGTAACAATCAGTTTTTCACCTCTTCATGTTTTCAGCAATGAAGTTCCAAGAGGTTGATAAGGTGGGATACAGAAATGATAAAGGAAATCATCAACCAAAAGGAGAGATAGATAGAAGAATGGACTCACTCTTCAGTTCTTCAGTTTTTTGCTCATGCTCATTATCTTATTTGATTATTTCCTTCCTTCGATACATCCAGTAATAACAATGGAACAAATGGAACAAATATTCCAATTCACGAGTGTATAATATTTATGATATTCAATCTTTTTCATCTTCAGTAAGGAATTTGCAATGGATATTGCTGATTTATGGAGTTTTGTGCTCCTATTTAATTCTTGTGAACCTACAGATTACTCATTTTCCATTCGAATGAACCAGGTGTCAACGTTTTCTTATGACGAGCCATGGTTTCCAGACTTCTGAATCACTTCCGGTGTCACCGGAAATGAACATCCTCTTTTCTTCCAGTTTTCGGTTCGTGAATTTCTGGATTTTCTGAGTGCGTTGGATTCACTTCAACCAATCTGATAATCGATATGGACTTTAGTCCAATAGCTCTGCCAATTTCAACTCTCAAACCCAGTATTTTCTTTGAACAATAATATGTATTGTAATGTTCAGAATCAATTTTCATTGTTCGATCATGAAAAAGTAGATTTGTCTTTACTGAGTTCTTGGGACCTATTATTTTCTCCCAATTATTTTTCATTCTTGATGGAATATAAAAGATTTCGAAAAAAGAACATCATCCTTTTCACCTAATTCCCATAACCAGATCACTTACTACAATTTCCCACCACATGTGAGCAAACAATGAATAAATTGAGTCGATTGGCGTGAACAACAATGTACCAATATTTGGAGTTATATCCTGATTTACCGGTAACCATTAGCCTCCGAAAGACAGATGGCTTTCTTTCAGCAGCTGTCCTCGTGCTTGAATGGGTGTTATATTTAGTGTTATCCTCGGTCTTATTGATATTTTTGGGAAGGATTTAGGAATACCATATGCGCAGAATTTTCATAGCTCAAAATAAATCTTGTGCGTGAAATGTCAATATGCGGTGAATCAATCGAAATCGTGGGGGATATCAAGGATTGTTGAATAGATTGAGAGGATTCCTGAAAGTATCATGATCACATAGTTTCTCTTAGCCGAGTCAAAGCCGAATCATTTCCTTCAACAAGACTAGAAAACGTTAAGAGAATCGACTTTATGGTTGCGAATTTGTAAAAATAGTCAGTAAGGTTGTATTATATAATGAACAGATTTTCTGAACTGAGTCAGTATCCATTCAAGAACTATGTATTCGGAAACACACGACATTACACCATAGTTTTTCTTTCAAACAAAGTTTGGAGGTATATGAAATGAAATCAATGTCTTTGACGCTTTATTGTCTGGAAATACTATTCAGGGAGAATTATGGTGATGATAACTATACATATTATCAAGTCAAATTACTTGCAATTATATTGTAAATAGAGTATACGAGCACCGATAACCTCATGACATCAATCAATCATCGGGAGTACTAATTGGATTTTTTCATGAGATGAATCTGTTTTGAAATTCTTAAAATTCCATATGATCAAACATTGGATCCTTTGTTACATCCGATTATATTGATGAGTTCTGAATATAACGGAAAACTGTCATCAATTTCCGAAAGTTTCATAATGAGCACTAAAGACTACCACGGAACATTGAACTCACACTCAGTCTCAATAATTGTTGATAACGTTAGAATAATTTTCACTCCGATACACACCTGTGTGGAATTCAGTGAATATTCAGTAGCATTGTTCATTTATCAAATAGGTCATATTTCCTACTTTCATTATTTTTTTCGAATTATTGACATGGCTGAATGAAAAATCCACCAGATGTTATGACTGTTCGAATTTAATCACTTTAGATATCGTGATTATCTCAATTACGCCAAGGATATCATGATACTTTGATTATGTTCGCGAGAGCATAACAGACCTAAGCAAATGCCTTTGATGTTTTTTGGGGTATTTGAAGTTCCTTTACTCCTGTCACTCGCAATTTAGCATTGGTAATCATGCACTGCAGTAAATGTTCAGCATATCTCATCACTAGATCATTAGTCACAGACTGAGGAAAGCCAGTTTTCACTGATGGTCACCCCAGAATCAGTAGAGCTATGTAAATATGCAGTCAGAATCGACAGATAGTTCCAGAAGATATGAAATCACCAGTTGCAATAGTCATGATTAATTCATGACTGAATGAGGAGAGGCAATACGCTCAAAACCGAAGATTCTGGATTGGGCCTCGAAAACTGGCTGGTCCGAGGACTGGCCTTTTTGCATATGATAAAATTATCGATAATGCTTCAGCAGTATCCAGATCGCTTTCTTGGTAAATAATATAAAAGAGATGCACATAATGAGGTTCTTGGTCTAGAATTAGCAATAAATACAGAGTAAAGATGAAGACTCATCATGGATGAACATTGGATGAATCAAAGTGGCGTGTTCAGTTGTATTATCCTGAAACTCCATTTCACATCCTTCTGACAATTAGGTTTCTTTGCTACAGAGTCCAACATATCAGTTGAATCAAGAGTCATACCCTAAAGATTACAGATGTCAGTTTATTTTTGTCTTCCATGAATTTTAATTCTTTGGAGAACACTGAAAAATGTACACTGTATTCAGGTTGATATGGTTCACACCAATTATCCAGACCTCTCCATCTTTTACAACGATGAAAATTGAGAGACAAGCAGAGATATCCGAAGATGTGGGAATTGAATGTACTCCTGGGTATTTATATGAGTAGATGAAGGTAGCAGAGCTGATTATCCAAAAATAATTCCTTATTGACTCAACTTCAATACAGAATAAATAGTTGTTCATCAATCCACGAAATATTCCATTTTAAAAACTATTAGATGATTATTTTAATTTTGCTTGGCGTGATCAACTTTTCAATTATCATCAAACTCCCCTGAACCATCCTCCAGTAAGAATCTACTCAAGCAACTATTGTGTATACCTTCTGAAAGAATTAATCCACATCTAGCACCAGATAATGGTTCCGTGAATTCACACTGAACAAGTCACATTCACGAATCACCGAAAAGTACCATAATCAAAGTCAATAAGAGAAACCCTTCTGGAAATGTCAGCCACAATCATCAAAAACGTCATGCATCAACGTGACATCACCCAAATCCACCGAAAACGTCAACAATCAGTACGAAAAAGTGCACTACAGCATTAAACCTGCACGATGTTCTTCGGCCAACGTGCCGAGCGATAATAACATAGTCGGCTGGGACCTCGACCGGATCAAAGACTGCTGTGAATGCACTCGACGCGACGAGCAGCTTTTGCTCCTTGTCTCAGTTGTCTCCCCCACAAAACTAGCATAGGCCAGGCATCAATTCATTTTTGCTCACAGGTGTGATAGTGAAATATTTTGCATCAACCCTCACAGTGACGTCATATTTTCAGTGATTGACATTTGTCTCGAGACTCATCGAGAACCAGCAATTTCTCGTTCATAATATTTTTGATTTTTCACTGAATTTATTGATGACCAATGACAGAATAACTCGAGTTCGATATCGCAAATTCTAGATGAACACGAAAGCCCATTATGTTGGTATTATGGCTTTTATTTTCGAGTTCATAGCAGTCAAGGTTTGAACACCTGTGTGATCGATTTTTCGATTAAGAAAACGTTGACTTCAATTAGGTGATTCTCCTGATGAAATGAGTTGATCTGCAAACTAGCCACATTAGGGATGGATATTGAACCCAAACATTCTTTTTCAATGATGATGAACAACGAGTTTTTGATGAATAGATATCAAACTTCGATCTAGAAGTGAAATAAAGCGAGAAATAAAAGGAAGCTAGGAGCGTTTCGACTGATGATCAGATATGCTTTCGAAAATTCTAACGCGCCTGTCAAATATTCCTATTCTGTTCTTGTGTATTGAACACTCAACAGATAATATAGCTTCAAGAAGTGTTATCAGTACCGCAGGTAGATCAGAGACCCAACTTCACTTAGGCATCGATATGAGTATCGATATGAGTATACCGGTGCAGAATAATTAAGGAGTAGTAGGAAACAGTGAAACAATCATATGCTCAGGCATACAGTCGTCCATATAATAAGTTCTTCTGTATTGATGACGATATTTGGTCGAGTTCTGCAACTACCAGCATAGTCGCAGTTACCAGATATACCAAACCCATTATAAAATGAATGCTAATATTGAAACTAATCTAACGGAATAGAAATTCCGGATTATGCACTTGAAATGTGTTTTGATATTCAGCTCATTATTCATATTATTCAGCGAATATGTACCTGAAGAAGAGATTATCAGTTTTTCTATCTCACCAAGCATTTTCACAATCTATTTCGAAGTGATGTTGCAGCATTGATACATGTAGATTCATTCTTATGACATATGAAACCCAATATGACATTCCACCATTACCTACTGTCATATCTAACGAAAAAAACCTTATCGTTCGGCACTCTGATTATCATTTGTCCATGTTATGATATATATCTTCTAACTCTGCAGACTTCTCTCTTCACATACTAATTTGAAGGTGAACATTCGGATTTGATTAGAAGAAATATTGATATTTGTCAAATATATTTGTCTTCTGAACATCTTCAAAACTCCCAAACTAAATTATCAACTTCAAATTATCCTTTATAAACGAGGTGTCACTGACAAATAGAGAATTTATCTTTTGAGTATCTGAAAGTTGAATTTGCTTCCCACTTCGAATACATTGAGATAATCGTTATAACTCCTAATTTCATTCTTCAGAAACGAGGAGAGGAAATCCAAGAAGAACTAAAAAATTGAATATAACACCTCCTCGAATATCTTACAAACAACATTTCAACATCAGCTTGCTTATTTCTGAATAGCGAGTGAACGAAATCCTAATTCAGTTGAATGAATGTAACGTCTCTTTGAGTATTCACTCTTCCCTCTCCTCATATCAATAAAATCAGTGAACTGCTCGTGCTAGTGAATTTTTATGCTACAACGACTGGCCTAAATCGATCAAACCGACGATGCATTTGCTCGGTGGCAGACAGAAAATGAAAAACGTGCAAGAAGCCGAAGGTGGTCCGTTTGAGAAGCTCTGCTGATTCAGAAAGAAAAATTTGGAGGTCTTTTGGAGAAACAGATGTTGTGCGGTTATCATTGACTGGATAAATTTTATTTCATGACATATAATTCTTCTTCATTCAATAGCTGTACAAATCTAGACGAAATGGGAACTCGTATGTGAATACTGGCAATTAGCAAGTATATCGTAGTTAATCTGAGAAGAATATCAAGATATATGGAATATTTTATTCAACCTGAAACAAATTCCTTCAACCAGAATAGACTTACTCTCTGGTTTCCGGTGAAATCATGTTTCTCATTCTCTTACCTCATCTCATTCATCGTCATGTCAAAATATCAATGAATTGAATTCATTATTTCTTCATCACTAACCCAAAACAGTTGTTTATCCTTGGAGTATGCATCACTGAGTCTTCATCAATCGATACAGGATACCAAAATTTTCGTGAAGTTTGTGGAGTTCAATCCGATATCATTGAACAGATACATGAACTTATCTAGATTTTTTAATGAGAATGACTATTTTATGTCAACATCAAAATGACAAAAATGTCAACAAATATGATATGAAACTTCAAAAAAATTGTGTTAGGAAAAAGAGGCTTCGATTCTCTTCGGGATGATTTGGCGTTTTTGGTTGCGTTTGGTATCTGAAATATTTTGAAGTTCAGTATCATCGAAATCTTGTTATCACGTTATCAAGAATGAAGAAACCAGCAAGCTGAATCGGCACATCATAACCGGAAACTCTTTTTTATTATGTTGTTATCATCTGGGAATGAAAGAACATATTTACTCGAGAAAGATAAAAACGACTTCCGCAATAAATAATTTGTACACTCAGCACACTATACAACGAAAGAGGTATAGTACCAATTGAGGTAAGAAATCAAACGATTCACATTTGTTGAAACTTGATTGAATACATATTATTAATCCTGCACTTACATAACATATGAATACAATGGCAGGTTATCACTTAGTTATGAGCAATTTCCATATTTCCGAATGAAAGCAGATTCCCATGCTCGAATTGAACTTTTTCTTTCACTTTTCGTTATAACTGGATATGAATTGAACACATCATAATATTGTTTATATAATAGGTTTCCACACACGTTTCCGACAATCGTAAGGGATACGATAACTTTTACTTCTCTCCACTCGATCGGTTAAGTTCCCGAAACGCATTCAACGAACTCAATTGTGTTAATTCAAACAGAATCATTCTTAATTCCAATTATTCTTCCGAATGAATATATTTCAAGGTAATTTAACTCAGTAATGGTTACTGGAGGCGAAGAAATTCTAGAAATTCGGTTTTAGATCGACAAATATTGACAATTATTTTTCACAGTCGAGCGATTTCGAAATAGATTCGACCAAAACACTCAGTGAGCAAATGTCGGAGCACTTGCTCAGACAATAACTTCAATTATTGAATTAACTCGATTTGAGAACAATTAAATTACGAGTATTGCCAATTGCCGTTAAATGCGGTCAGCTGTTAGCTTTTACCATATTCCGTAATTGAAAGTATTGTTTATGTAATCTAATCAAGGCAAACGAAATTGAACAATGACTGGAGTTGTTTGTGCTCAGTGTAAATAATCCACTTGATATTGGATCCTATGACCATCCGATCATCATTAATATCTAATATTATCCTCATATCTACATCCGTTAGACGATAATTATGAATATTTTGATGTCGATTGCGAATCCACAATTATTATAATGTTCTTTTTCATCAGTATGTCTTAAATATTGATAAATTTGAATGAAATCAATCAGGGTAGATCGGCACTATATCTTTGATTCAAAATCCTAAAATTCGAATGATCTCATTGCAGTGATTCTACTTCAGAGACATGATTTCTTCTCATCAGAATCTCTAGTAATGAGAATAGATAACATCAATGAATTCAAAAACCATCAGAAATAGGTAATATAATTTGTCAAACTCCCTACCAAATCTAATACCATCATCACATCACCTGATATAATGAAAAATTGTTTCCTCAAAACTAGAAAAATATATGATCATACATATTTAATGGATTATGCAAGATTTGACACAGTATTCTACTCAGTATCATCGAACGATATGTAGACACACCTAGATCACTTGAAAACCATTGCGCATTTTCTTGATATATAAGGTGTTTGATATTTTGGTGACTTCCTCATGAATTAACGTTTAGATATATCACTTTCTTACCACCGTGAATTGATACTGAAAACTACGTAAATCGCAATCAGTTATGTTATAATCAGTATCAACAAAAGAGAACAAGCTCAGTCGATGACATTTCGACTTCAGAAGGCTTGTCATAGGTGTTTTCAGCCATATGAGCTTGTGATTATGCTGTTCATCATGGTATATAATAATAATAATAATAATAATAATAATAATAATAATAATAATTATAATAATAATAATAATAATAATTAACGTCTTTATTACTCATAGTATAGAACATCTTACATCAGTATATGAAGATACAATTGAATGAGTGAAAGGCGAAGTTCAATTTAGGTGGAGATGATGAATCACCACTAAATTGTTCTTCCACTTAACCTTTTATAGTCTCTTTTTCCGCATTATTTCAAATATGGATGTCTGCATGATCGAGTTTGCCACCTGGGATTGAGAATAGTACTAAATTTAAAAAATTGATATGGAATTGGGAAGAGAGGGAAATACATGATACTTAATATGAAGCCGATATTCAAGTTTTCCATGGTATCATTTTGTTACACTGAAGCTGAAATGAATATTTTTTGTAGGTGCTTTTGAATTTGTGAAGACCTTTTTTTTATCGATTGAGGTATAGAGTTGTGAACTTTACAAATTTGGTAAGAGAAATGGGGGGGGGTGATAACGTACCTTTGTATCGTATATTCAAATTGTGGATGTCGGAACGGAATCTCAACCTTCTGTGAAGGTAAGGAGGTGTTATGCTGATAATGATTTGATGGAAAAGGCAAGCACTGTGTAGAATTCGTCTATGTTCCATATGTAACCAACCAGATTCACTGAGTTTAAAAGTGATTCTTTGACATCTGCGTATACCATATATTAGTCTCAAACAAGAATTTTGAACTTTTTGAATTTTCTCTTTATACTGATTGGTTAAATTGGGACCATATAGAGTGTCAGCATAGTTGAATACTGAAAATACCAGAGTTTCACATAGGGTGATGAAAGGAGATGGCATAAATTAATTTCATTGCGGAATAAGCGGAATATCCTGAGTTATTACTTGTGGCTTTCCAGTTTTGACTGAATTCCAGCCTGTATGCTCCCATCCTCGTTTCCGCCTTCGAGACGATAGTTTTTTTTTTTTCATTTGTTGAAATCGATATCGGATGTGAATATATTCAGTTTCGAAGAGATGCTATGAACTAACTGAATTGGGAAGGGTGATGGTAGGTACAAAGGTCCTCAAAACAGAAAAACTGTTCTCAATGAACGCGTTTCCGGTTTATTGCGGTCCATCAGGGAGAACCCTTTATAGGTGTGGCGATAATGATCTGAGAGCATGGGCGCACCGAAATCGAACCGTGAAAATATATCGAGGTCAAGGCGAAAAAAAGTAAAGTGCAGAATGTGCGAGGTATTCACTACAACCTGCGTGGCGCGTCCGAAATTATGTGAAAGTAATTCATTAATTAAGTGGAAATAACTAATTTCGAGAATATTATTATTGCGAGAATCACCGAGTTTGTCCTCAATTCGGATGTGCTGGAGTAATAAACCGAATAAAAATTATGAATGAGCGCTGCGTGTAGGCATGCTCGTAGTGAAAGGGAAACGAACTTTTTCTTTCTATTTCTAATTATTGTTTCACTTCGAGACTTATGAGATGAGGATGGAAATTCCGCCTTTTCTTGATATGCTTCTTCGTTCTCAATATCACAATTTGAAAACAGTTTTTTATTGTGATCACTATGGTATTTTGTTTCTAGCCATGCCCATATCATGTCTCTGTAGGTCAGTCATCATGAAGAAATCAAGCGGTGACACCAATCGACAACTATCAATCAGTATCGAAAATATTATAACAAGAATTTTGAAGATTCACCCAAAAGAAAATCTACATATTGAATAGCAGTTTGATGACATGTACAATACATGACGTATTATCAATATTCCATTAGGAAAATGTTGCAGTAGGTAATTCTAGCTGAGACAATATTTCAGATTAGTGATTTGTAAGAAATGGATTGGAGCTATTAGGCATATAGCATTAAAATCATTGTCTGGAAGATAACAGCTGCGGTTAGAGGGATGGTGGAAAACTTTTTTCTCAAAGAATTCAGATTGTTGTTCATTATTTCAAATCGCAATAATAATGTAGATAATCATACAAACTGGAAAAACATTTTCGTGATCATCTTCTTTAACATCAAGCAAATCAATAATCTATGGGTCTTTGGGACAGCAACTGGAATGTTCTGATTACTAAATGAGATCAACTAAAGCAAGTTCAAATGCCTCTATATTACTCGTCCACGAAGTTATTTGCAGTAAGGTCCAAACTATTGGAAATAGAAAATTCCCATAACAAATGCCTCAGATTGAGCGATTTCGAAATGAGATGGTATCCACATATATCTAATTAAAACAATATGGATAACAATCATTGTTTTCTTCATGTGATAGGGAAGCCGAAACAAATAAAAACCATCGCTATCGCAACAGAGAAATGCGCATGCGCGGATTTGACGCTTGTCGGATGTCGCTACTTATGCGGATGTCGCTTCTCATAATAGACGGGCACATGCGCATATATTATCACTCTTTACACTAATGTAATCACACATGATCACTCTCGATGGTAATTTTTCGAGAATATATTGGAAGATACTAAGGAGTCACTATAAACTCGTAGACTTTTCGGGTCTACTGAAGATGGCAACTCAGTTGCTGAAATACGTAAGTAGGCTTTTCTGAATATTATTGTGACTTCTGGGTTTTTGTTCATTTTGTATTTGAGTCAAGGAATCACTTTGAACTCGTAGACTTTTCAGGTCTACTGAAGATGGCAACTCAGTCGCTTAAATACGTAATCAGGCTTTTCTGAATATTATTGTGGTTTTCGGGTTTTATTCATTGTGTATTTGAGTATTTATGTCTCCGATTGGTAACCTGAATAAATTTTTGTTCATCATGAAAGATTGCCATGTTCCGCCCATGATAACTGTGGATACTGTAAATAGGTAGAATTAAGGGTGAGGGACACTCCAGTCGGACGCTGAGACAAACCGCAATCAGACAATAGACTAATCGAGAGTGCGTCCAGAATAACAGCGAGGGCGTTCGTGAGAGATGCGATGTTGGTTTGATGAGTTGGTATTCTGTTTGTAGAGACCGCTGAGCACCACCTTCATTGAGAGACTCATTTGATTCGTTTCATTTTTAATCAACGTTTATAGTTTCATCGTTCTCCTATATGCATACCAATTATCAACGCATCAAACAATTATACTCATCACTTTTTGAGTAGTGAATATCATAATAGGAAATAGAATAAATCGGTTTCAGGTTTTCAAAAAAGTTAGGATATTACCAATATATCATGTACATATTACCATAGGATGCAAATGTGGAAAACTTTGGTTTTTGGAAACAATCCGAATACTGTGTAGAGTTTTCTTGCACGTATTCTAGAATCTCATAATCAATTCAATAAGACACTGAGATTTTGCATCGAGATCTTCAGACAACCTCGTATTGTCTTTATTGAATGAAACAGTCACTCACTTCATGTGATGAACGCGAGAATTTGCAATTTTCGGTAAAAAGATGCGATTGATGGAGTCGGAGTTGTTGATATTGACTTATTGATAACAGAAAAAAACAATCAAAATCGAATCGACACCTCGAGATACAATTCAAGAACGAAAATCTCAACATTCGGATCCAACGGTTGTGAGAAAACAAGCCAGCTCCAATCTCATCGACTCGTTATACTTCAAGATATTCGACTGACTGTCTTGAAGTATTCAACATAATATCATTCTAGAAAAAAAATAGAACGAGCATTACTTTTGTCTATATGAGTTCAGTTGGACTGCAACTATTCAAACATCAATATTTAATTTCATTTATGGATAATGGGCTATAAGTTCCAAGATATGAAAACAAAAACTATTGATGCTAGAAAACAAAATGGAAGTCATATATTTCCTACTTGAATCATATCATCAGCAATTATATTTGACTACACGAAATGAATAACTTCCCTGAACAATAATAAAACTGAGTTCGTTTTACAGGAAGCATCACAGGGAGATTAAATTGATTTAATTGATGATTAATTTGATGAAAGGTAGAACTCGATTTGTTGATTGCATTCCTCGATTGGTTCAATAACAATTTCGATCAAGTATACTAAATGATCATTTGAAGCTATATGAAATCTGAAAACGTGACAACAGAGAAAAAAAGCTTCAACGTTTTATATCATAAGTATGAATGAATGCATGAGAATATCATAACATGAATATAAACGAAGAAATGAGCGATCAATCGATGAAAAGATCTAACAACAGATTAACTAGAATTCAAGGAACATCGCCTTCGAATATAGTTTTTCTTTCACCAAAGAAACACTCATTTTCAATGTTCAGTTTCTGTAGTTCATATTCGTTCCTGATTTGACAGATTGAAACATATTTATAACAACTGACTTTTAGAAACGAGTAGTTATCCAGGTAACGGTTAGTACACAAACTGACACCAGCGTAATCATATCCTAGGACGGATAAGGAATTACCATTCAGTTAGCTGGAATTGCTGGCTAAACCGTTTCATAGATTGTGGAGGAATTATAATATACAGAAGCGTAAAAAGTTTTTTGTCATTTGTTACGCAGTCAGTGGTAATTGGATTCCTATGTGCTGATACTTTGGATGTTTGTTTTCATGAATTGCTGGAACAGTGATAATTGTGAGTTATCAATGATTCAGGGTCGATTGGTTCAAGAAACGTCAAGAACATCATCTCTATTAACCATATGAAGAGAACAGTTGATATTCTGACAGTCTGCTCTTTAGGTCAACACCAGCCTCCCTCGTGGCAGCCTGAGGGCACAGGTCAGACCTCGGAACAGAACAGGAGAGTGGTAACATCGAAGAGTATAATAGCAATATCCTCGAATGATTTGACTCGCACCCATACATATCCCGTCTTCTGATAAGTGAAAATCCGATTTGATCAATTATAATAACTCTCACCTTGAACCGCAATTTTTTCAATGAATAATCCAATCTTCCCAATCACAGGTCACCGCCGAAAGTGGACTGATCTCGGCAAAAACTAATTGTGTGGTGTTGCAAACCTACAACACTATGTACCTAACCGCAGACATAAACTGTTAGCTGGCAATTAAGCTCACCTTATCACTCAATAAAATGATAAACTGAAAATTATGATAATTGCAGTGTTCCAGTTCCTTAGTGGTTTTGCTACACGCAAATGCATTGAAGGCGAATGAGATTCCTGCAAAAAAACAGTAATTGGATATATAATTCATAATCTCTTCTCGTTACCGCCTCTTTCTAATACTGAGCTCATTCTATTAATTATGCAGCTATAATTTCAAGAAGATCATTCATCATAGCTAGTATACTATCAAAATTATTCAACTGAGTCATACTTCAACAATGAAAGCTATATGTGATACAAAGGAAGAGGACAACGATTATTACGCATTTGATATGCAGTAAATGATGATGAAGAATCCAGAACGGAAGACCTGAGGGTACTCGATATTGCGGACATTCATATGCATTTGTATGTAGCCTTGAGGTATTAGGGAACAAGAATTCGACAGATATGCACTTTGATTTCGCTATGCTGGAATTTTTATCATGCAATGCCATATACACTTCCTGATTTCCTGGCAAATACTGAAAAATATCCAATTCTATCGATCTCATGCATTTACAATGTATGTCATATGTCATTGTATATGCATAAATATTTCTAATCTGTTATGAATGAAATTTGCTTCCGAAATGTCCTTCCAATCTAGTTCAGGAAGTCCTCTTAGGTTTCCTTACATGAGAAGATTATAGCATTATTCGGTTGATGATTCGTTCCTCCTTCTTCGAACGTCATAGAGCTATGGGATATAATTCACGATCCCTATTCCTATAACATAATTGGTCTCAGCCACTCCATGAGTCCTAAATTTCTATTGATAATATCTTTTTGATGATGAGGAATCCATACAAGAGAAAATTGAGTGTGAGAGCATTCTACTCTAGGAAGACAATCGAAATCTCTCATTTACAGAACAACCTCTTCAATCCTGACTGATAATTGCATGGTCTGATCTTTTCCATAAACATTCAAAGAAGTCACGTGGATTACATTTCTCCAATGCCATATCAATGCAACATGTTTTCCTCATCCTCAGCTGAATCATCCTGTAGATATTTCTCCTCCAGTTATTGTATCCCCTCCCCAACCAAAATCCTCGCAACGATAACGATTTCCAATAGGCAATTATCGACAAATCCCTATGGATAAAGTTGTCACAATTTTTCTGAGGAACCATATTTTCATATATGAAACATATCATAAATGAAATTCATTAAATCATATTTGTTTGTTTATAAACCGAACAAATATTTCAGTGCGTCTGTTATTTCTCTATGTTCAATGTTTCCACAACCACAACATACGACCTACATCGAGAAACAAGAGTATGTATATTATTTTCCTATTCGCGTCATCCAAAAACAGCGATTTCAATCAATTTGTGTAATGATTAACGCATGACCAATTCTGCACTTTGAACTTCTCCCATAACTGACTTATTGCCCTCTATCGCATTCACATTGTTCTTGACATTAACCAGGAATGTAGACTTGTAGCACAGTCTTGCTAACTAATAAAATATCATACATTACTTTGCAACTAATTGTATGACCCGAGGATTGAATTGAAATTCATGGCAATGAGAAGCATGCCAATTAAAGCAGTGAGTAACGTATGAACCTATAATAAGTGTAGAGTTACAAATGAGAAATAAGGCCTATTGATCGACTTTTTAGGCTTGCCCATAGATTATGAAGTTGATTTGTAGTTTTTGTCATTTAAGACATTTTCAATTATTTCATCATACCTGGGATTTATGGCACAGAAAATAGTCTTGGTCAACTGAATGTTCCACTTTCCCACACATTTTTTTCAGGACCTCACAACCTTGAACGAAATGGATTTATATTTTATCGACTATATCTTCTCAAGAGACTATTATATATACTATTATAGAATAGATTTATTTATGTTCGCAGTTACATTTGCTCTAATAAATCCATGTGATTTCACGGAATTTTCATCGGAAGTATTGAGTCATTGATCATCAAATCATTCGAAGAGTTTCTTCTATTATCATCAATATTTCATTGACTATAGTACACCAAAAGCAATATAATTCATTCTCAGTTGGAGCTGACATAGCGACAATAGGCAATCGAGCGATAAGGATATACCTAGTTATCCAGATGTTCACAGAATGTTTAATATTCAACATTCTCCAGAGAAACAGAGAAATGCGCATGCGCGGATTTGACGCTTGTCGGATGTCGCTACTTATGCGGATGTCGCTTCTCATAATAGACGGGCACATGCGCATATATTATCACTCTTTACACTAATGTAATCACACATGATCACTCTCGATGGTAATTTTTCGAGAATATATTGGAAGATACTAAGGAGTCACTATAAACTCGTAGACTTTTCGGGTCTACTGAAGATGGCAACTCAGTTGCTGAAATACGTAAGTAGGCTTTTCTGAATATTATTGTGACTTCTGGGTTTTTGTTCATTTTGTATTTGAGTCAAGGAATCACTTTGAACTCGTAGACTTTTCAGGTCTACTGAAGATGGCAACTCAGTCGCTTAAATACGTAATCAGGCTTTTCTGAATATTATTGTGGTTTTCGGGTTTTATTCATTGTGTATTTGAGTATTTATGTCTCCGATTGGTAACCTGAATAAATTTTTGTTCATCATGAAAGATTGCCATGTTCCGCCCATGATAACTGTGGATACTGTAAATAGGTAGAATTAAGGGTGAGGGACACTCCAGTCGGACGCTGAGACAAACCGCAATCAGACAATAGACTAATCGAGAGTGCGTCCAGAATAACAGCGAGGGCGTTCGTGAGAGATGCGATGTTGGTTTGATGAGTTGGTATTCTGTTTGTAGAGACCGCTGAGCACCACCTTCATTGAGAGACTCATTTGATTCGTTTCATTTTTAATCAACGTTTATAGTTTCATCGTTCTCCTATATGCATACCAATTATCAACGCATCAAACAATTATACTCATCACTTTTTGAGTAGTGAATATCATAATAGGAAATAGAATAAATCGGTTTCAGGTTTTCAAAAAAGTTAGGATATTACCAATATATCATGTACATATTACCATAGGATGCAAATGTGGAAAACTTTGGTTTTTGGAAACAATCCGAATACTGTGTAGAGTTTTCTTGCACGTATTCTAGAATCTCATAATCAATTCAATAAGACACTGAGATTTTGCATCGAGATCTTCAGACAACCTCGTATTGTCTTTATTGAATGAAACAGTCACTCACTTCATGTGATGAACGCGAGAATTTGCAATTTTCGGTAAAAAGATGCGATTGATGGAGTCGGAGTTGTTGATATTGACTTATTGATAACAGAAAAAAACAATCAAAATCGAATCGACACCTCGAGATACAATTCAAGAACGAAAATCTCAACATTCGGATCCAACGGTTGTGAGAAAACAAGCCAGCTCCAATCTCATCGACTCGTTATACTTCAAGATATTCGACTGACTGTCTTGAAGTATTCAACATAATATCATTCTAGAAAAAAAATAGAACGAGCATTACTTTTGTCTATATGAGTTCAGTTGGACTGCAACTATTCAAACATCAATATTTAATTTCATTTATGGATAATGGGCTATAAGTTCCAAGATATGAAAACAAAAACTATTGATGCTAGAAAACAAAATGGAAGTCATATATTTCCTACTTGAATCATATCATCAGCAATTATATTTGACTACACGAAATGAATAACTTCCCTGAACAATAATAAAACTGAGTTCGTTTTACAGGAAGCATCACAGGGAGATTAAATTGATTTAATTGATGATTAATTTGATGAAAGGTAGAACTCGATTTGTTGATTGCATTCCTCGATTGGTTCAATAACAATTTCGATCAAGTATACTAAATGATCATTTGAAGCTATATGAAATCTGAAAACGTGACAACAGAGAAAAAAAGCTTCAACGTTTTATATCATAAGTATGAATGAATGCATGAGAATATCATAACATGAATATAAACGAAGAAATGAGCGATCAATCGATGAAAAGATCTAACAACAGATTAACTAGAATTCAAGGAACATCGCCTTCGAATATAGTTTTTCTTTCACCAAAGAAACACTCATTTTCAATGTTCAGTTTCTGTAGTTCATATTCGTTCCTGATTTGACAGATTGAAACATATTTATAACAACTGACTTTTAGAAACGAGTAGTTATCCAGGTAACGGTTAGTACACAAACTGACACCAGCGTAATCATATCCTAGGACGGATAAGGAATTACCATTCAGTTAGCTGGAATTGCTGGCTAAACCGTTTCATAGATTGTGGAGGAATTATAATATACAGAAGCGTAAAAAGTTTTTTGTCATTTGTTACGCAGTCAGTGGTAATTGGATTCCTATGTGCTGATACTTTGGATGTTTGTTTTCATGAATTGCTGGAACAGTGATAATTGTGAGTTATCAATGATTCAGGGTCGATTGGTTCAAGAAACGTCAAGAACATCATCTCTATTAACCATATGAAGAGAACAGTTGATATTCTGACAGTCTGCTCTTTAGGTCAACACCAGCCTCCCTCGTGGCAGCCTGAGGGCACAGGTCAGACCTCGGAACAGAACAGGAGAGTGGTAACATCGAAGAGTATAATAGCAATATCCTCGAATGATTTGACTCGCACCCATACATATCCCGTCTTCTGATAAGTGAAAATCCGATTTGATCAATTATAATAACTCTCACCTTGAACCGCAATTTTTTCAATGAATAATCCAATCTTCCCAATCACAGGTCACCGCCGAAAGTGGACTGATCTCGGCAAAAACTAATTGTGTGGTGTTGCAAACCTACAACACTATGTACCTAACCGCAGACATAAACTGTTAGCTGGCAATTAAGCTCACCTTATCACTCAATAAAATGATAAACTGAAAATTATGATAATTGCAGTGTTCCAGTTCCTTAGTGGTTTTGCTACACGCAAATGCATTGAAGGCGAATGAGATTCCTGCAAAAAAACAGTAATTGGATATATAATTCATAATCTCTTCTCGTTACCGCCTCTTTCTAATACTGAGCTCATTCTATTAATTATGCAGCTATAATTTCAAGAAGATCATTCATCATAGCTAGTATACTATCAAAATTATTCAACTGAGTCATACTTCAACAATGAAAGCTATATGTGATACAAAGGAAGAGGACAACGATTATTACGCATTTGATATGCAGTAAATGATGATGAAGAATCCAGAACGGAAGACCTGAGGGTACTCGATATTGCGGACATTCATATGCATTTGTATGTAGCCTTGAGGTATTAGGGAACAAGAATTCGACAGATATGCACTTTGATTTCGCTATGCTGGAATTTTTATCATGCAATGCCATATACACTTCCTGATTTCCTGGCAAATACTGAAAAATATCCAATTCTATCGATCTCATGCATTTACAATGTATGTCATATGTCATTGTATATGCATAAATATTTCTAATCTGTTATGAATGAAATTTGCTTCCGAAATGTCCTTCCAATCTAGTTCAGGAAGTCCTCTTAGGTTTCCTTACATGAGAAGATTATAGCATTATTCGGTTGATGATTCGTTCCTCCTTCTTCGAACGTCATAGAGCTATGGGATATAATTCACGATCCCTATTCCTATAACATAATTGGTCTCAGCCACTCCATGAGTCCTAAATTTCTATTGATAATATCTTTTTGATGATGAGGAATCCATACAAGAGAAAATTGAGTGTGAGAGCATTCTACTCTAGGAAGACAATCGAAATCTCTCATTTACAGAACAACCTCTTCAATCCTGACTGATAATTGCATGGTCTGATCTTTTCCATAAACATTCAAAGAAGTCACGTGGATTACATTTCTCCAATGCCATATCAATGCAACATGTTTTCCTCATCCTCAGCTGAATCATCCTGTAGATATTTCTCCTCCAGTTATTGTATCCCCTCCCCAACCAAAATCCTCGCAACGATAACGATTTCCAATAGGCAATTATCGACAAATCCCTATGGATAAAGTTGTCACAATTTTTCTGAGGAACCATATTTTCATATATGAAACATATCATAAATGAAATTCATTAAATCATATTTGTTTGTTTATAAACCGAACAAATATTTCAGTGCGTCTGTTATTTCTCTATGTTCAATGTTTCCACAACCACAACATACGACCTACATCGAGAAACAAGAGTATGTATATTATTTTCCTATTCGCGTCATCCAAAAACAGCGATTTCAATCAATTTGTGTAATGATTAACGCATGACCAATTCTGCACTTTGAACTTCTCCCATAACTGACTTATTGCCCTCTATCGCATTCACATTGTTCTTGACATTAACCAGGAATGTAGACTTGTAGCACAGTCTTGCTAACTAATAAAATATCATACATTACTTTGCAACTAATTGTATGACCCGAGGATTGAATTGAAATTCATGGCAATGAGAAGCATGCCAATTAAAGCAGTGAGTAACGTATGAACCTATAATAAGTGTAGAGTTACAAATGAGAAATAAGGCCTATTGATCGACTTTTTAGGCTTGCCCATAGATTATGAAGTTGATTTGTAGTTTTTGTCATTTAAGACATTTTCAATTATTTCATCATACCTGGGATTTATGGCACAGAAAATAGTCTTGGTCAACTGAATGTTCCACTTTCCCACACATTTTTTTCAGGACCTCACAACCTTGAACGAAATGGATTTATATTTTATCGACTATATCTTCTCAAGAGACTATTATATATACTATTATAGAATAGATTTATTTATGTTCGCAGTTACATTTGCTCTAATAAATCCATGTGATTTCACGGAATTTTCATCGGAAGTATTGAGTCATTGATCATCAAATCATTCGAAGAGTTTCTTCTATTATCATCAATATTTCATTGACTATAGTACACCAAAAGCAATATAATTCATTCTCAGTTGGAGCTGACATAGCGACAATAGGCAATCGAGCGATAAGGATATACCTAGTTATCCAGATGTTCACAGAATGTTTAATATTCAACATTCTCCAGAATTTTTTTTCCTGACCAATAGTCATTTATCGTCCAATTATATTATTTGTCATCTCTGCTAGCAATCATGAGGTAAGCCATGAATAAATTTCCCGATAGGTCCATAACTAGAACGGATCAAAAATAATTGTGATATCTTGTGTTATTGCCTGACTGCTTGATTGAATAGTACGTGAGGATTTGCTGCAAGCTGAGCTGATGAAGTCGTAGTTCTTCGCAATGGAAATCGTATCAATTAATATGCGCAATCTTACATTGATACATATATAAAAGCTAATATATTCATGTATACTAATGTATTTATATCGGATACATTCATCAAACATTGGGAAAATATTGATGAGATATGGTAATGTGAGAACATCAGCTTGTTCTTTTAGTTTCCACGATAATTCTTTCTGCTTAGTCTATTCCTATTTATTATAACTGACCAACACCTTCGAATTCAAATGTATGAGCTCATTGGCTGGCTCGAGCATAAACTATTTTCCAATCCTATCTGTGGATCGTCAATGGGACTAAATATAAGTTTTGAGAAATTCATGTTTTCCCAGGAATTCGGCAATCTCCTGGATCGAGACAGAATACAAAAATATAAGATTGCCACGTACACTGATTATAATCGTTCCGGATGTATTATACCATGCGGAAAAAAAACTTATGATTCTTCTGATATTTCTTCAAAATTTATTGACCAAAAATACACAAGATTCATCTTCGCTAACATCCAGAGTTGCCAGATTCAGATATTTATTGAAAGAGTCTCGCACTTCCTGCCATTGGTTACAAGGAAGGATCAGCAAGTTCTTCAAATTTTATTAGCAACCTAACCTAGCAACCTCATGCCGTCAATATATTGATTGTTTTTTACTGCAACCCATTAAGGAGATTCTATTCAGAATGGATCCTACAATAATCATCTGACTATAGAAGGAGAAATTATTCTGGCAAACCTACAAATAATATGAATAGTGAAGAGAGAATTGAAGATGATTAGATAGCTGATATACACCTTCCTTCACATGATCTACTGATATTATTGAGAAGAAAATATGAGGAAATCATGATAACTGAAGATAAACATATCATCGAACAACCATTAGAAATGCAGCTGAAAAAAACTTTTTAACACAATTAACGATCCTCCGATAACTCAAACTCTTAATGTGTGTTGTGCACGCTATAAAACTGAAGGGCTACTTCTTTGTAGCATCATTAGTGTCATGATATGTGTTTCAATACAACGAGATGAGATATCGTATGGATGCTCGGGGCATTTCTGGTACCGTTAAAACGAAATTTATGCTGTAAAAGTGAACTCCCCGCTAAGTGAGGTGATAGGAATAGAATAGTTTGGTGTTATGATTGTGTTCCTCCTCTTTCAGTTGTCGCTTACTTGTGAGGTCTGAGAACACTGAGAGGATGAAATGAGATATTTGGAAAACCAGTTCAAAACGATATATGGTGATACATGCTGAGTACATTCTGAAACATCTTCATTTCTGTCTCCTATATAGCATTCAAGACGATGTTCGAAATGACTATGATACTATGACAAGAACCACAATAAATGTTATAAAAAGTAAATCTGAATAGTTTTTGGAGACGTTTTATTACACAATCACGTGCTTTCCAGGGCTCTCAAGCTTCATCTCCAGTGATTAACACAGGAATGTCCGAAGAGAAAATGTAACTCACAACAATAGCATATCGCTATCACAAATTCAAGATCTTCAAGACAATTCTTGAAGGTATGGAAAAATTCTCAATCTGCAAATAATAATTGTTTTTGATCCTGGGATCAGTGGGCGATAGAAAAAAAAGGGGTTTGCTGATTTGTTCACTTTTTCATTTCATTTTGAATTTTTGGCATCGGTATTTCTTGAATGATTCTTTCAAAAAATTGCAAAGATTTCGTAGAAATGATTCAATGAAAGTCATGTGGAGAAACGCGTCATTGTACTGTTGAATTTTCTACAAATCATTTGGAATATCATAGTAAAATGCAACTATCGGTTTCACCCGTTATATGAGAAAAATCAGATGATAATGACGAGAATTCATATCGGATTTTTTTCTGCTCAGGTGTGTAGTTGAAGGAGTGGAGGATAGAGATTCATCAATATTTCCGATGTATCCTTGGCCATTCACAATTTTCGTTCAAGAATAAATAATTTTGGGGTAAGAATTGTTGACATCCAACTCACAGAAAGGGTCTACATCGGAACAATATTTCAAAATGATTGCCACATCATTTCTGCCACTATTTTTACCATAAACAATGGTGTTATCACATTCGAATTCCTACATCACCTCTTCAGGATACTATTCACAACTTCATTTTTATATCATGGTACCTCTCAGATTCCACGGAATGATGACGCATGAAGTTCTCAGAATACTCAAAATGTCGATATCCACTTTTTTTGGATATTACCAATCATCTCAACTCTTTATTCTAGATTTCAGCATTTTTTGGTTGTCTGAATGTGATATTATTTTACACGTCTATGAATATCTATATTCAAACAGAGCGCTCTCGAAACAAGTGCAACAAAGGAACTATTCTTCTCAAATCTGATATTTTTTCTGAGAGTTCTCGGCGTTCTCGCCGTATTTAGAAAAATAAAGTTGATGATGGTCGTCCAACCAACAAACGTTTGGATTTCAAATGAAACATCGTCATTGTGTAGGGTAGGAAAAGTGGCAATGATTTCCAAATATCTATTCAAATGAATACAGAAGAAAAAAATGAATCTTCGCCGGACACATTTAGAATTTCTGAAATGTCAAATGACCCTTAACGGTTTCCGAGATCACAGTGATACGCATCGAATTTGGTCGATCTACAATGCAGATGCTGATATATCGGCATCTAAAATCAAGTAGAAACATGGTTTTCTCTCTCACAAAAAACATACAGAGTTATAGCTTAGAGCAATAAATACTCTCGAATGAAATGAATGAATTAGACTCCTAATAACATTTCCATTGGGGAGATGATCAATGTTTATTGTTGACTTACCTATTAGATGAATACATGAAAATATTAGTCTTCTGCTCTTGTCAATTTCCTTTATTCCAATCCACAGCCCGCAGATATTTTCAACCTTCCTCAACAAGAACACAATGAGATACAAAGAGAGATACCATCCTTCGGTAAACGTATTCTTTTATTTCATCATTCATCGAGTTCTCTGGTGTTTATATACATGCATAGAACTGAGAAAAGGCATAAAACTGACTACGGGTGGTCCGGTATCATTGGATGTTCAGAGGCGCTTATTAGGTGAATTTCTTAGAAGGTTTTATCTACCCTTGTACGTAATTCATTGAAACCAACGCTTTGGGCTTTATCGGTCGGAAACATCTACCTAAAAAGTGTTTTCAAATGAATAGTGGGTTGGTTGGGCTTCAATCTTACCCAAAAATGTCAGAGATTCAACAGGTACGTAGCAAGAAATGAGGGTTGCGTCAAGTATTCATGAAAGAAGAAAACAATTGACGTATACAACACTGAAGACTATGCAGATATGTAAATGTGCTCGATTCATGATTCAGAGGGTTAAAGTGGGTTATTTACCTTCCAAATACTGTATCTGTATCGGAGCTCTCAAAGCACTGTCCTTAGCTCTTGTGAAAGTATCTGAAGCACTTTCGATTATGAGCACTGAGCATTTCTTCGATCCAGTGCTTAGAGCTTCGAGCATTACTAGCATTTCTAGGATTACTGAGCAAGCCTTCCCATGCTCATGGATATATATCTTATCAATGTAAGCATAATCAGTTAATTTCGCAACCGGTCCAGCTCACCATAAGTACCCTAATAATAATAATATATATCTTTTCATTTCATAAATATAAACAAATCACTTAAATTATCTTATTTCACGTGTATATAGTTTGAAAGACCCATTTCGACCCATGTTATGTCGAATGGAATTGTTCTTTACATCATTCTGGTTTGAAAATTAACCTTTGTGTATGTATCATTCTTTCGAAATGTGCTCAGTGCATGGTGCTAGATTGAATTATTCAGTGCTCAGTAATCACGAGCATTTTGTGAATGAAAGTGTCAAATTTTCGAGATTCCGGAGATTTCTTTTTTGTGAATGTGGTCATTCTTCCGTGGTGACTCTCTTGCTACTGATCTTCACTCTCAGTTCCATTAGAAGAGGAAAATTTATCAAAATGTATTGTGGAATACGTTGTTTAGAGCAGTGCGATGAGTGTGATGGTGTGACCATGTGTGGAGATGTTGCGACTTCGAATATTTTCCTTGCTTATCCACTATTGTGCTGTATTTTGTTGTGCAATTCCTTTATTTTTAATATTTTAGACTAGATTCCAAAAATATAGTTAAAAACATTCTTATTATTTTCAGGAGTTATTCAATCGTACTATTGGGATAGTATTCTCGGAATGGACAAACGTTTACCCTCTCGGTGTTTGAATTGACTTCATGTTCAATTTGACTCTATTTATATTCAGTTTAGTGGGTTTGGTGGCCACTCACTCTGACAACCTCCTCCGCATTCTTATTCTTGTATGATTATTTCATATAGTTATTTCAGATGAAAATGATTAGCAGATTGAGACATATTTACACCAGGTCATATTGAAAAAAAATGTAGTTACCCACGTACACTTACAGTGAACAGATATGAATGCATATCAATTCAATTAACTGTAATTGTCTCAATTTCTGAAGATTGTGTAGGAATTGTAGTATTTTCTTGTACAAGTGGGAGTGGAAGAAAGTGTTAGGTTATGTTTTGCACTTATCATATCCGTTTCAACTGCGTCAATATTTTCTGTGAGATAACCACGAAGATAAGTTGATATTCGAGATGCCCTATCAACATAATGCAGTTTTAATTTTTCCTAATGGTATTCCTTGCAGGATGATTGATAGATTCCTTATTCGAAGATGAACTCGCGAGAAGTATCCGCATCTGGTATGAAGCCTATTTAGGATATTACTCTCATAACCTCATTGGTGAGATTCGAAGATAACTTCGTACGACTCGCGGCATGACAACATTATAATTGCTCACATGTGCCTAGAATGCAATAGCTGAATGCATATTTCCGTGTCCATACCATTTTTCTCAACTGGAGTAGCATTCGAAATAAATCTCGTTATTCCAGATAATGTAATATGCAGAGACGTTAACATAACTTATGTTAATTGCAACTGAGAAAACACATATCTTGATATATAACATGACATTATCGGAGAGATCTAGATGAATATTTATTTAAATACGAACTATAATTGCATAATTTGAGCGAGATTCTCATCTACTATGATATTTCAATACTTGTTCTCCTTTGAAGAAATAATTGTACCATATACAAAAAATTCATAAGCTATTGTATACATGGAGATGATTGGAAGAATCATCTTCATTTTATGAATCGATGTGGTCACGTCATGAGTGTGATTCAGTGTTTTGCCAAGAAACCGAGGATCTATTTTCATCTTGAGCAAATTACCAATTACAGCAACCAATCAATTCCACATACATATGGAAGTCATGAGTTTTCTTGTGGAATTTTTTTCGATATTTTTGAGAAAATTAGGAATATTTTCCAATTCTAAAGCTGCCTGGTAATTTGAAAAATTGAAGCTCATGTGATCACAGCCAATCGCTCAATTGCATCTCCAATTGCTTCATTCCAAAAAAAACAAAGAATCAGTGACATATATTTGTTTGTCAAAAATATTTGTTTGCGGTTACGCTCGGGACGACCCCTGAACTTCAATAGAGTTCGAGCTGAACTAGCCACATGACCCAATTAATAGTATCAAACCAGAAAAAAAGGATATATAAGATACTTATTCGAAGGAAATATTTTTTTTTAATTAAAACGTAGCAAGATAGGACACATGTTATATGAACTTTGCATCCTTATATCACTTGAAGAATCGTCTGTTGAATCCATCGTACATACTTAATCAACACTCTGAATATATTTCGAACTGGTCATAGATCAGATGGAAAGTACCTCTCATCGTGTTTATAAATAAATAAAAACAAATGGCATCAACGGTGGCTGTCATTGAAAGTACTATCTTCTTCTGTTTTGCCATAGAAATGACTACTGAAAGATGACTTAAGAGATGTGCTGTGATTTGTGACACTGTTTCATTTCGAGTAATTCAACTTGATTATGTTGGTAATACCTATTTTCTTGATCTGTGGTAATGAGTCCTTTGCTCAGAATGGACTGGAGGATGGAGCTTTATCCACTACCCCCCCAATTATCAACAGTTTCTCCTATTTATTATGTCACTCTTTGTCCACAGTATGCCAGTGATCACTCATAATGATATCTTGTATTCATATTCAGTAATACTCTCATAGAACTCATCATCACTTTTCAGTAATGTATCTCATTCACTACAGACATTTGTGCTCGGTGGTTCACTTTGTTTTGATGAGCTTGTTGATACCACTGAACTTCAGGATTGCTCCAAATTCGTTTCGAACTCATCATCAATCTTTTTCCGGATGGCAGAAAGGACACAAATTGTGCAAATGCTAACGATTCACGTAGAAGGAAGTCTGTAACCGTAATCGTGTCTAATGTTTCAGTACTCTACCGCAGCTTAATTGTTAGGACAAGTCTTATTTCTACCTTTAAGTCCTTTTTAACTGCCACTTACAACGTCTCGAGAAAGATCTTGTACGACTGCCTTAATTGGTCAAGTTCTTGCACAAATAGGAGCCGCGGATGGATAATAAATCTAGAGCAGGTCAGAGAATCGCTCGTGAGTTATGGGGGGGCGTTGTGAGAATTTTCTGTAATTTATTCATCATTCATGCCTAAATGCTGAGTCGTGACGAGTATTTCGCCGAAGAACCAGTCCTCGATTGACGGCTCCCAATCAAACTTCTCGCATGTCTCATCAAGAATTCACTCATCACTTGGTGACACTCCATTTTGTATTCGATACCTGAGATTCGTTTCAATCATTATTTTATTTGACTTATTGATGCTATGATTTGCATGATCAATAATGAACATATTGTGATTATGTTCATCAACACACCCAATTCCATGTCATGATTCGATATCTTCTGATTTCTCTTCTTGACAATTGTGTTACAAGAAAATGTAATGTTGGTATGATCAATCATTAAAATGTGGTTAGCAGTGCTATAGGAGATTGATATTATCAAAGCTAACCTTGAAATTTGAAGAAGTTCCAGCTCTTGGTGACTTCAATAATTCAAAGGATGAACCTACCCATTTATTTTCCTAACATGATGGTGAAGACATAAATAGAAAATATTAAAATAAAAATATGTATGGTATTTAGTATCTATATACTAGATTGTTTGCTAAGGTTGAATTTTCAACTGAAAGCTCAATTGAGAATTATCAAAACTCAATACAGAGCATCTACATATATTTGGTAACATTCAGGAAAGAAGAGCGAGGAAATCTGATACATGTTTTTCTGTGCAGTAGGAGGATGATGATCGGATATGAAAAGAAAAAATGGGTTCGGAAAGTGAGAGAATATTCGATGAATTAGTAAATGAGAATTGCTGAAGTTGGTAGTGGAAAAGGCAACAAGCAAGCGCGAGCAGAGGTTCAAGCAGAGGAAGTAGGAAGTTGTGGACAAGGAAATCTTCAAATTTGAAAAACGAGATTCCTCGAGGAGAATGTACGAGGATATTTTCAGAGAGACGAACACAAGACAGATATGAAACAGATACATACGAAACAAAAAATCACAACGATGAATGATCGGATATAGAAAGAGAGGATAAGGAGAGGTTAGAGGTTGGAAAACTTGATGAGATAATATAAATAAATAAATAAATAATAAATAAATATAATATAAATAAATAAGAAGATATGAAGCCACTGCTGAACACGAAAGCTTGATATAGACAGAGGAATAAAAGAGTTGTTGGACATGAAAATCGTCACGATTGAAAAAGACAATCAATTCATCATGGAGCATAACACCGCATTCAAAGAGATGTTCTGAAAGGGAATATATAAAGAGACAAAATACATGCCTTGGATGCAAGAGAAATTGGTCTTCAGAGGAGCACAGAAAGGTAAGAGTGATGCTGAGACATTAGCGGAGAAAATTGAACTCAGACCTATAAAATGAATTATAAACTGAATCTTGTCAGATAAAGATTACACAATACGGAAAATTCAAATACATCGATTCTCAGATGATGGATCATTCGATGGAACGAAGAAAGGAGTTCAGAATCACAATAAATAGGTACTTGAGATAGCTGAACTCCAATCTGGAGGAATCGCTCCAGACAAAAACAACAAGGCGATTAGCCAGTCTAAAAAATGATGATACTGAAATTATAGCATCTATTCCCGAAGCTGAGAGTCCAGAAATGAGATGTTGAAGGCTAGCAAGGAGATGAATGACGAAGCTGAACTCATAACTCATTGAAAACCCTGCGGTTATAGAAGTAAATGGACTGTTTGTTTCATTATGCTCCTGAAAACATTCGTTATATTGGAGATGGAAGATTAATATGGACTTTTCACATGAGACTCATTATTTTCTTCATACTGTATTTCAATATTCCCACTCAAATTTCTATATCCGAAAGTTATTAGTGAAGTCATTACATCCATTGTTGGTATGTATCATCTTACTATCACGATATTTTGATACCTTCCAAACATTCAACACGAGCTCATGATCTCCACTTTCACTTTATGGCTAGTGTTGATGAATGGGCAACGTGAAGCTACTAATAGTAAGCTCAAGAATATCGAACACATCGCATGATGTCGATCAAGATACGGCGTGACTGAAGAAGAAGCTTTTATTTTCGAGACGCTATAGATGCCGACTATATTTTTACTTCAGCTGGAATTAGTTGGACATTTCCAATCTCTGCGCCTGTGATAAAAATACATTAATTATCAAACTATAGTGTTTGGAGATATGGATGTACATTGACGTGGGCTCATCGCATTAATACCGCGCGTTTTAATTGGAACTTCAGTGAGCATTGATGAATAGATTCTGAAGGCGGTTTATTCGGATTTCGTAATGTTTGAGTTCATTCATCTGGAACTTTCGTAATTCCACTGTGGGACATTAGTCACTGAAGAAAGTGATATCGATATACTGCAATAAAATATCCATTTGTGAAAAAAAGTTTCGTCGGTATTGTTGATGAATATATCAAAAAGCGTTAACTGAATAGATATAATTCATCTAGCCTGCAGTCCTTTCCATTATAAAATAATCTTCCCAATATACAGGACAATATCTGACAAGAATTCTGAAATGGGGATCTGAGAATCTATCACAGTTCAATGCAACTAAAGCTCAAGCTTGTATGTTCACCAAGAAGGCTGATCACACAATGCCCAATTTGATGATTTCGGGTACCACTGTTCCTATGAGGTCGTCAATATCCATGCTGGGTGTCACCACCAACAGTGCTCTCTCATGGGACGATCATGTGAGGTCCATTGCGAGAACTGCTTCACAAAAACTTGGTTTTCTATTCCGTGCGAAGAGATACTTCACATCCCAGTCACTGCTTATGATCTACAAAGCACAAATTCGACCTGTCCTGGAGTACTGTTCACATGTTTGGAGCTCAGCCCCCAAACATACGCTAGAGCTCTTAGATTCAATTCAGAAGAGAGCTATTCGCCTAGTCGATGATACAACACACACCAACTCATTGACCTCTCTAGATCATCGTAGAAAGGTCGACGATCTATGCCTTTTTTATAGGTACTTATATTGTCGGTGCTCGACGGAAATATGATCTATTATGCCACCAAGCGCGATTCCTTGTAGACAAACTAGACTAGCTCAGGCTAGTCACTCCTACACTGTCATCGCTATAGCAAGCATCATTCATCAATAAAACGGCAAAGTTGTGGAATTCTTTGCCTAGTGAAGTCTTTCCTGATGCTTACAACCTCCAAACTTTCAAGGAAAATTCCAACACCTTCCTTCTCTCCCAAAATTCCACCGCTGACTAACACGATGTTTCTGGAACATTATAGGTTTCCTTTTTGTGTTGTCCACAGATAAAAAAACATATTTCTTTCAGTCCAACACTCGAGTTACAACATCAGAGCCCTGTATCAGAGTAGGTATAGTATGGATTTCATATAAGGACTTTTCTTTCTTCTTGATTAGACTTCCGAGTGTATCAACTATTACTTCAAATCGAATATTGTGTCTGAAGAATGATAACTGACTCAGGATTTGATCAGGAATCCCCGGTTCTACCTTTTCACTGTTATGCACCGTTATTCGTCATTTACATTCAGGTGAAATGTCAGGCATTGTGCACGTTACAGATAAATTTGTAATTCGTTCAATTTGTTCCGTTTTCATCTCGATTTTTATAATTTACATATTCAGAGTACAGTCCTGTGAGTTTCTAGTATATGCCAATTCAATTATTGACCCTCAGTTTAATATTTTGTGATCATAATATTCAATTAATTATGATTTCCCGCTATAATGACAAGAGGCATTTGTACTAGAATCAGGCACTGCGCATGTGCGCGTAGGTGTGAATTGCGGGACAAGGAAGAACTCGGAGGAGCTCAGACTGATACGAATGACCGGTGCCGGTAAGAATTATTGATAGAGCATCAACTCTTTCCCCTCGATTATTGATATCTCTGTTGATAACTCGTAATCTGTGACATCCTCATCAACATCAGCAAATAGCAGGAAGAGATCCAGAGGCCGAACAGTATAACAGGTGAGTGGCCATTTCTCACCTCTTGTCATTTACCAAATTCATTAACATCGAAATCGAAATATACAGTCCACTCTCTCTTTCTCGCCCACAATTTGATTTCATTTGCACGAAATACAAATTTCTGCATTTCCTTCTCATTCGATCTACATTTATGTTGTAAGTGAAGAAATTTCAGATACCGATAGACATGTAAGAATTTCGAGGTTTTTCATCGTTCAGAAATAGTGATTCCGATTTCAAGCGAGTGTGATACTCAAACACCAAACAGTTACATTAGATGAGTCTCATTCAGTTGGTCAGTGGGCCTCCAATGGGATGCAAATTACATTCCGCCCGATGAACCTAATCATAATACTGTGTGTATGCATCCAGACAGACACTTTATAGTCCATAAATCAACTCAAAATAATTTATGGCATTCTCACCTTGAGATGTCGCAGCAGTTTCTTGGCCTGCACGCAGAATTCACCCTCGAAGCGTCGCAAACATCCATGAAATTCACAGACGAGCAGGTTCCTCGCTTGCCTGATCAAACATTTTCTGGAATGTTCATAATTCTTGTACAAACTCCCGAAATATTTGTCAACCAAGCTCTCTACGTCGCTCTTAACCTGAAACAATATGAATTCTCAGTGATACGAAATGTTTGTGAATATATAATAATAAACATGATAAGGAGTTCATACAGAGATATCAAAGTTAAGGAATTTCGAGCAGGTCATCACACACTTTCACGATTGAAAATGAACACTAATTCAGTCGAGTTCTACCACCATCAAATGGACGTTTACATATGATCAATATTTTTCCTCCGGCTATCATGGAATATATATAGACATGTCGCCCAATGGAGATCCGAATAAAAAACAAGAGGTTAAGAATTTACTGGAATCATAGAATGTAAGATTCACATGGAGAATCCTAGTAGGGTAACTAAACAATCTTCCACCTGCATTGACAATATATATGTTTCCAAGTCTCTCAATTGCAATGTCCAAGTAATAAATGTTAATACATCTGATCACTTCACTCAGTTTTCGCAGGTCGAAGAAATAGGAATTTCAATTAAATCTGATGAGTATAGAAGAATATACAGCGATGCAATCTACAATAATTTTTATAGAATGTTAATGAAGGAAACATGGCTGACAGTATACGAAGCACTAGCAGTTAATGAAATGAGACTTCAGCACCATAAAAAAATAATTGTGTCACCGAAAATATTTATTAGGCTAGAGAAACATTAAATTTGCTCCATGAACTGTCTCAACGATGTCGAATATCAGAACATACTCAAATTACAAAAAGTGGAATAGTGGACTGCTGAAGCAAAAAAAAATCTGAATACTATGAAAATCAAATCAAGAACTCTGATAACAAAGGAAAAACAATATGGAATATAATAAATAGAGAAAGTGGTGAACTTGAAACCAATAATAATGTTCTTCATGGAATCAAGGACGAAAAAGGGGATATTCTAAAATCGCCTGAACTTGCTAGTGAATTATAAGCTTGTTAATAATAATAATAATAATGAGAATGATAATAACCTGTATCCCGGATGGAACAAAAAAAATACATATTACTATCTGGAAAAGGCGGAGTTCAGAGTACGTACCTCGCTTTCATTGCTGGAAGGAGGGAGCGTTTTCTGATCTTCCACTCAACCCCGTACATTAATTTAACATCTTGAATGGAGAGAAACAAAAAAAAAATGTTTCTCAATTATACAGAAGATATATGAAATAGAATATGAAGAGAAAAATACTAATTATATAATCTGTAACAATAAGGATACTTTATTCGCGTGAAGAATGAATACTTTTCCGTGCTCGTTGTACAATGCACCATTACATTTGAATGTTTTGTATGTATGGAAGCAACAATGTTCGTTATATATCAGTTGTCGAAGTGAATTGACAAAGAAGTATTCTGTAAAATTGTTTATATTTTCTGTAGAGATTAGCTGTTGCATAAGGTGCATGAAAAACACCTCATATAGTACACTAAACGACTCCGTTATTTCTGTTTGTTTCTGTTGTTTGTTTTGAACAATTGTCTAAAGAAAAAATTAATGTGTCTGAATATAGAAGCATTCTCTCCTCAACCGACAACACTTCATTTTTCGTCGCAATTCTCAACTAACAATGAACAAGGTAAGTTGTATACAACTAACGTCACCACGAGGTGGGTTAATTTTTTTATTATTCTCGCATTTCGGATTTCGTAAACTAGTGGAGGTTTGATATTTGCTAATTCAAAGAAAAAATTCTTGGTTTTGTTGCTAAACACTTATAAATGATGGAGTTCTATCAATATTTTTATTCAAATATCAAAGGATTACTCACGAACAAATGATTGCTCTCAAAATATGACGAAAGGATCGAAAACCAAGTTTTTCTTCCTTCAATTATGAATTAATTTGATGAACCGATGATGGAGTTCATTTTTCTACAAAACTCGAAGAATATACAAAAAATATCTTGAAAATATCAGATTCCATATATTTTATACATATCAGTATTTTCCAGATACAGTACCCACCTCCAGTTTTTCTTATAGCGGCCATATTTGACTTGATTCCATTATAAAGAGCGGACTAGTCACCATTATGTGAATAAAATGATTATTATTACATTATGAAATTCCACGAATCGACTTTCATTCCGAATGATGAATATGGTAAGTGATAATTATCAATTATTGCATCCACTATTTTCAACATGACATCAAATACAACCAAATTTGCTGCCGTATCTGCGATATAGTTCACCCTGTATCAAATCTGATATTTCAATGATATTCTTTGAGAACTGTTCGGATTGTATACCGGAATTCACCTCATTATAACTTCATCGAAAGGAATGATAATTGGATGAAGACAAAATTGGTTTCAGATGTTTTCGTCATAATCAGTCATGTATTAATGTTCAGCATCAATACTCTGAAATTTTCTCTCATTTGTCCAACCCTGTATCTCTACTGTTTCAAGAGATCCCAATGGTGATAGAGGTAAAAAAAGATCTGAATAGTAATTTTCCAGAATCTGTTGACATCCATCAGTTGTTTTTGTTGTTGTGGAAGGAAATGCGCACTGTTGTCACCAATGACTGGTCAATTTCAGCTCCTTGTATTAACAGCCTCTCTATTTCTCTAAAACCATCATTGGACTGCATCAAAATTTGGTATTAATCTATTCCATCTAACATACTAACTTTGTGGTCTACTGAATTTAATAGCACACGAGATTGTGAATCTCCTGATACTTCCAGTCGCGTAGCAATCATTCAATTATCTCGTAATGAATATGGTCATTATCATCGCCCATTATGATAACTATCATTTAGCATAGCAATAATTAATTAATTCGAAGAAGGCACACCTTTATCGACATTGACCAAATGGCACTCGTAAAATAGCTACAACAGAACCGAAGCGAATCGACAGATGATGATTATGAGCTATCTGTATCTACCCACGCCATACCAAAATCTACACACTAAGGTGCCAGCTATGCCTGAATTTTTTAATGAGGTAGCGGTAAATGAGACTATTTTTCTATCAATGAAGTGTGAAATTCAGTCAGTCAAATAATCATCCCTAGAATGCTTCCCAATATTGTTCATCACGTGGGGAAGTGTACATAGCAAATATGAGTTTTTGAAATCGACTCAAATACGGAAAGAGTCAAGGAAACCTTCTTGAAATTTTTGAATCCGACTTCATCAAATTCCGATTTTGGAATCCCGACGTAGATTCCTGATTTTCAGACTCAGATCTCTCCAAATTCCGAATAAGATCTATGAGTTGGAATTCCGACACTTGAGTCGTAATTCTAAAATCCAAGTGGGAATGCCAAGAAACTAGTCGGGTTTCCGAGATCTGAGAATGTCGAACAAAATTCTGAATTGCTGTGGTGTTTATTTTCGATAGTGCTCAAAATAATTATATTACTTGTAAGTTGCAATTATTGCAAGTTCTCGTTTGCTGTATACGAGGTCAGTTGAATTAGGAAAAAGTTCTCTCTTGTTGAGTTGATTCAATGCATCTCCTTTGTGTTGGTAGATTTCCTCGGCTTCGAAAGGTTCAAGAAAATGTGGAAAAATGCCACTAACCGACGAATTCCTATGAGTTCAATTCATATTGAATAAGAACCTGGATTGATCATTCAATATTCTGAAAGCGCTTTTCATCTTTCAGTTATGTGTATAAATGGTTGTTTTTATGAGTACTCTCCTGATTTCCCGTCCATTAAGATAATCATAATTCCTTTTTTTTTCGCATATAATGTATCAGACTAGTGGTAGATCTTACGATTTAGAAGGTAGAACATATCATTCACTGATAAAACAACATGCAGCAAAATATTAGGAAGCTAGCAAAGCAAACTAGCAACTCGTTCGATTATTGTTACTGTTTCCGAACAAGTATATCAATTTCAAGCTATTACAGTGATAGTCATATTCTTATGATCTGAATTGGTGGATATCGAAAATAGTTCAAATAATGACATGAATTTGTAATTCGTTTTGGGATTCAACGAACAGTTCCAAGATCCAAGATAGAGGAGATTAATTCCTTAATTAGGTACCTAATTTCTATAGTGCGACAGTAATTCCGACGGTACCCCAATGGAGACAATGACAATAAATCAAAACCAAGCAATGTGTCATCGTTTCGTATCACAAACAAAGTTCGATCTGGTTAAGTTCGTCAAGACATATCGAGAGTAAAATCAGATCCAATCAGAGGATATTGTATTCTGTCCACAGGGAAACATAATACCCAACTAAATCTCGTGTGAAACATTTATGAGGGCGATACAGGCCACAATATAATACACACTTAACCATCACCCACTACTACTAGGAAATATGTTCTAATATTACACAAACACACGACGTTTCAAGCATAAAAAACATCGACTAAAATCCATCCCCTCGTGATGAAGCTTCCTAATGTGCAACAATGAGCCCCTACAGCGTTCTATATTTCCCCTATGAAAAGTAACCACCCATAATTTCAGTAATAGGCATATCCAACCGTAGGAAATCCACAATTCACTCACAGTTAAATGACAGCGGGGTTCAAGAGAGTAAATAAATAAATTTTATTAGATGTCCCCGGAGAATCCGAATAATGCGATTATCAAAAGATGTTTACTTTGAGTAGTAATTCATTGAGTCTCCTTATTTGAAGTTGTGTCGTAAATAAGGAAAGGGTTGGTATTATTTCCTATGCGTGTTCGTCGTCTATTCATTATTCAAAACGCATTATGATATATTCGTATGATGTTGATTCTTATTCCACACATGCATGAGCCATAATTATTGTTCACCCATCCCACAGTGAAATATTCAAATTTAGAATTAGATAATCAGCTTCTGAAAACTACATAGGCCTGTATGAAATACTTCGAGATATCTATTACCGATCTTTGAAAATCTCATAGCATTTGAACAATAGTTATTTCAAGATACCATGCAAATCCCCAAGTATAGAAAGATCCATATTTTTTCGACAATATCAAAATTGAACGGTTTCATGACTACATCGATACCGAGATTGATACTATATTATAATAAATTTGAATGAAATATGTTGATTGTATTCCCACATCTTACTCATTATCAAGTTTTAAACACGAGGCATTCTCCGTGTTCTGGATATCTTGGATTCTACTTCACTCTTACTACTTTTTTTTATCTGTGGACATCACGAAAGGGAAACCTATGATGTTCGAGGAACATTGTGTTAGCAGTGGAATTTTGGGAGAGAAGGAAGGTGTTGGAATTTTTATTGAAAGTTTGGAGGCTGTGAGCATCAGGAAAGACTTCACTAGGCAAAGAATTCCACAAATTTGCCGTTATATTGATGAATAATGCTTGGTATAGCGATGTTCGACAGGTCTCGAGCCTGACAGTGTAAGGGTGACCAGCTTGAGCTCGTCTGGTTTGTCTACTAGGAATCGCGCGTGGTGGCATAATAGATGATATTTCCGTTGAGCACCGACCATGGAAGTACCTATGAAAAAGGCAGAGATCGCCGACCATTCTACGATGATCAAGAGAGGTCAATGATTTGGTGAGTGTGATCATCGACTAGGCGAATAGCTTGAATTGAATCTAAGAGCTTTAGCGTATGTTTGGGGGCTGAGCTCCAAACATGTGAACAGTACTCCAGGACAGGTCGAATTTGTGCTTTACTACTGATGGAAGCAGCGATATTCTCGAAATGCGTACATATATTCCACATTTGAAGTGACTTCATCATAAGATACAATTATAAGAGGTGAGTATTCATTCTGACGAGAGGAAACTTGCATTTCGTACACCTTGGTTAATGTTATTGTTGAGAGGGTTGAAGTTCAAGCCTCATCAACGGGATATGGAAAACTTTCAGGTGAAAGTATTGCTCGAATCAACAAATAAAATGCCGTGCGGAATCCTCAACATTCTGATATATACGGAATTACATTATATTGGAATGAATCTAATCAAACAAACTTTTTCATGGCCACTAATCTTCGCCCACTCGTTATCAAATCTGATATCAAAGCCTTTTCTTTGTATTCACACACATACTAATGCAAATTCATGGAAAGAGCGAACTAGTTGTCTCACTGTTTTTACTGATATGATATGTCAGATAGATAGATCAGAATATTGGTATATTACAGATAGATATAGAGTATGAAACTACCAAACACATCTAGTCATTTGATAAAATTTTGAGGAAAGCATAGTATAGAACTATAAGGATTGAAAAACACTGAATGACAAAATCAAAACTGGAACAGTTACGATTTATTGTATACAAACACGCAGGTATCTACTTATTTATAGGTACAACTCAGGTGATAAAGATTCAGCCCTCGTAATAGTGGACACTCGACTGTAAACACATATACGTGATTATTTTTCTCTTCATATGTTTATTTCTCTTGATTTCCGACATATTGGATGTTGAGGTTACTTAATTTTTTTTTCATTCCATTGCTATATCAAAAACAAAGCTATATCAAAAACGCAGGATATAATCAATAAAAGTGCAAGGCATCTTTGGGTCCTGATACCACATGATAATGATTTCAGAGGTGTGGTCATAGAAAGAGTCTTTCAGTTTTCTTGCACGATGAAGCAGGGAGTTGTTGATTAAAAAAAAAAACTACACAAATGAGACAAATTCAAGTAATTTTTCAAATCAGGCACTACTAAGCGGTATCTGACAAACTATCACTGTGTTTGCTACTATTTCCTAAAGCATTTGGTTTTGATTTCTTAACAACAAGGCGATATATAAAGAAAGAAAACTAACCAACTAACTCCTGATTATAGTACCAATTATTGAGCTAGGTCCAGAAGATAACTGATAAAAATTGCAGTAATCTATCGGGATATCCTGAAAAAACACGATGGTTTTCAGACATTAATCCCATCTTTATAAACTGTAACATCCACCAAAAGCGTCTCACGAACAAGAGTCGGTATGAAATGCAACGAGAACAAATCGATGAAAAAAAAAAATATGGCGGCTCATTCAGACATTTCGAGAGGTTGATGTGACTTATGAAGTCTCTTGAAGGAATAATCGACAAAATCAAGATGAAAAAGAAGACGATGAAGTAAAATTCACATACAATATGGTGCAAATGACGATGTGGATAAGGATGAGTTATTGTGAATAATGGGTTCGCCATTCATTCCACCGAAAATTTATGGCACATTCGACTCATGCATAAAATATGAGTTATATATTTTCGGGTTCTCATTATGTAATTTGTATGTGGTGAAGATGCTGCCTCATCTGCATCTCAAGATGTTGAATAGATTAAGGTGCAATTTTTCACCTTCCCAGGTACGACATTTTGGGTGGCGAAACTTGTCAGTGGTATGCTGAACAAGGTCAAGAATTGAGGTAGACAATGTTTTTGACCTCGTTTCTGTATGACATGCCAAAATTAATATACATTTCGCAAATTATATGTTAATTGCCACTTTCACAATCAAAATTTTCTGAGATGATGCGATTGCCATTGAGAATCGGATTATTTGATATTATGCAAGCTATGATTTGTTAGTTGTAGTCTTTTCAAATGATACGAATTGTCGAATTTGTTACCAATAACCGAATACGAGGCATATTTCATTAAGTTTTCAGTACGGATCGAATTGTGTATGAGCTTAAACCGACTGGATGAGGTTCTCTCGAACAAATTATCATTGGGCATCTTCTAGAATAAACCAGTGATCCAAGTAGTTCGTTCATGAATGAATTTTTGGACATGTATATCTGTCTGCATTGGCTTCCTCATAATGGATTTCATATCATTCACTTTGACACATTCAACTATTGCCATCATATAACCAACTCAATAATCAAGAATTCAGTTCTACTGCTGAGTATGCCCATGTTGGAGTTGATTCCTATGAGATGAGAATGGATGTTGACGATACATAAAGAATCAACAATAATAGGAAAAAAATCGACCAATGGTGGATTTACGCAGCAATTATAAGAAATAAGTCTTGAGTCGTAGGCTTCAATGATAAGCTTCGAGTCGTAAAGAGAAAAATACCAATAATGCAGGAATTATTTAGGAATGTCATGTCATGAGGATGACTTTTCTCATTGGTCAATTTTGAGTGACAGCTGATGTTGTATGAAAATTGCACAAATCACAGAATTAGAAATTTCAACGCATGCGCAAATACAAACAGTATTTAGTTTTAGTCGTAAGAGTTAGAAGTTGGCCAACTTTCTTATGACTTGAATCTTATGACTAAGAACTCAAAACTAACGAGTAGTGCATAAATGCGAACATTGAAAACCAATCATTGAACTTCTTACGACTTATTACTTTAAACTCACGACTTAAAATTTATAACTTGAGATTGCTGCATAAATCCACCATGAACCTCCAGGACAACATCAACAAGAAATTATATATATATATTCCTATAGATGTAACGATAACCGTTCTTCGTCGATACTCATTCAGCACCTCATCAATATAATCTCAAGTGTGTGAAGATCTTCGGCATTTTACTGAAGCATTTCCCAACCAACAATTATCTATGATAATCACTATGCGCACTTATAAATAACCACTAATAAAACAATAATCTAGTTGCGGTCTCCGTCAAACGTTCTTTCCTCAGTTATTTCTTATCTTTATTAAAATCACACCACACCATCTCATTCATCAACGATAGTGAAGAGCTCGTATTCCCAGGAAACTTCAACCGATGAAATTTTTCTGTCAGGAAATTGCATTGGATACTGAATGACCGTTCACTAGGTTCTGACGATATAGTTCACATCATGGTGAGTAAATGAGTATTATGATTATTGATAATAGAAGAGAATAAGAATAAGAGAATTGAACAGTACGCGAAATGGTATATGACAATGAGATGAAGCTGAAGAAATTTCACCTCATACATATACTCTGATGGTAGTCAGTTACTATGAACTATGAATTTTCAAATCACTATATCGTCTGATATTGAAAGGGTTCATCTATATCCAAGTATTTTTTCATTATTCTTCAGATATTCAGTGATAATTGGGGGACACACAGGGTGCTTTCATGTAGGAATGGAGATGGATACTAAAATATTTCAGACAATCAAGTAACACCCTCCTCTGAAACTCAATTTCTATTTTAATGCCAATCCAACATACTAAGATTAGTGTAAAATATAAAACTGAACCGTGTATTGTTGAGGGCTTTGTCCTTCTAGCTGACCAGTATAAAACCAACACATAATATTGATAATCTCCGAAAATTTCTGAATGATAAAACATCAAGAATTCATGTTTTCACACATATCAAAGCAGAGAATTACCTATAGAACTGGGTTGAAAAAATCAACTTGCAATGCAGTTCGTAACATATTCGCAAGAATGAAAGATATATTTATCCTGCAGCTCCGAATTACATAATATCTCCCATTAGGCTGAATTACAGAGTTCTTGTTATGACAAAAACTACTCGCGCCCTAAGCATATCCGATAAAATCAAATATAATGATCACGCTTATGCACAGATGACAATCTGATTCCGGAAGTTTGTCCTCTCTAGACTAGAGAACAGTAGCGTAGTAGTGCAGGAATGAAATTGTTCAGTATTTATGAATTTTTAGGAATCGACACAAAACTCTTTGATTTTTTTTACGCTAATGATAAGGTCAACTTTCTATCTCACTATCTAATAGAATGAGTTCTTCATCATCGTTGTAAGAACACTTCATATGCGAATGTCAGTAGTCAAGAGATATACTTTTTTGAGGCGATATCAAAATTGGAAGATATACTGACTATCATTTATAGAAAATATATATATTTCAAGGCAAGTCAACTGCATAGATAAGTTTGAAATTTCATTTGATGAAGTGATAGGCTTGAGAAAGTTAACCAATATCCATCTCTTACCACCTAGGCCTAACTGAATTTGCGTGTGCGTTTGCATTTTATGTTGCTGTCTCTGCGATTTCTGAAACCTGAATAGAGAAAAATTTTTTGATAATGAAATACCTAATAGTGAGACGATTGAAAAATTGAAGGAAGGAATATCCATCAACAAGAAGCACTATTCTCATGACATGACAGTCCTCAATCATTCTTGTGTCTACCATAATGAATATCTCTCGTGCTGATCACAACATTGGCAACATTTTTCGATTTCTGAGAAGAATGTTTGGTATGTATCGGTGAGAAAGCCGATAAAGTGAAGGATCATTTGATTCCCCTTCGTATCATGCATGATATTAGCAGTTCACTGTGTTCAACTCAATTTGTAAGCTGACTGCATTTCATAGAGATGCGAATAGAAAAGATTGCTTTGACCTCACTCCCTTGAAAAAAATTTATGCCAACGCCTATGTAACAATTTTCAATGATATCGAAGCTGTGCATCTCTGAAATTAAAGAGAACTGCCGCACATTTCCCTTTGGGTCCATACACATTATGTTTTTCTGAAATTAATGTGCGTCGAAACTCAATGAGATTTCCGTCCATAAATGAGTGATGATTGCAGTGTTTATCGATGATGACAAAGCTTTCAATACTCGTTTTGCCAAACTTCCTACCGTGATGTGAACGGGCGATAAGCAAATAACTACTTCGAGGACTTTTCATGATATCATTCTGGACGATTTGGTAGGTATAGAAGATTATAGTTCAGAGGTCTATAGATTCGTATCGCCCTTTGATGATGGTGCACTTGTGAATTGCAATTCAGAAAGACAAAATATCGCATTCACATACAAACTGACACGTTCATATCCCAAGCAACATGAAGACTTTCTCCTTGAAGGAAATCGTAACGTATTCTGTACCTTCTCTGAGACGTTGTCGAGAACTCCTTATTTCCTCCCTTCGGGGAGTTATCTGGTACATCCAGTAGTATAGATAATCCCCATTCACAGCCTGATGAGATCAATTTGAGGTAGCTACGGTTATATTCTGAGAGTGGATACATTCGGATCTTTGCACTGATAGTCTGACAACGACGACTTTGGGATATTCGCAAAGATATTCTGATGGCAAACACTTTGGAAAAGAGCGCATAGCTTCAGATATTCGCATTGTTTTCCTATTCTCCAGGAGCAGAACAAATGTATCAGTGACATTCACAGAAAAACCTGGATAGTGAGGTTCCTGGCTATTTGTAATATGAGGCTTGTTCAAGATTTTCTCATGGATATTCTTCAGCAGACACATTGTTCTCATTCATACAACAGAGCCTGATTCCCCATTATACCAATCTGAATTCAAATCCAAATTCGGTTAACACGAAATGTTAATAATGAAGATTTCATCTATCGATGGAACTACCTGCACGTTATGATCAATAATTATGACTTGAAGTGTCTAGCTTGACGAACTTTGCGACAAAAATTTTTTATGTACTCCAGTACGCATCAACTATACCACTAATCACTCTGAATTAATTATAACTCACTCTTTCATTTATTAAACTTCATTCACAAGCTGAATGTTCCAACTACAAGTACAATTCGTTTCAATTAATCATGAATACCTGAATATCATGCAGCAAAAAACTATGATACACAGTTTATTCGACTCGGTTCGTTTGTACAAATTCAGTTGGTGAATGCCAAGAGAAAATATTTTATACATCACCATTATGCAGGGCTAACATTGGCTGAGAACATTATGAAATATATGTACAATCGTAAGAATATCAGATAATATATGTCCTTAACTCACTGAAGCCAATGGAATCGGTTTGGTTATACTCTAATGATGTCTGAATAAACTGATTTCATCGCGACCCATCTTTTTCTCCTGCCACGTGCACAACTGCTATAAAAACGTTTGATTCAGTTCATGGTTGATCTCGAGCCACTTATTGTCCGGTTCGTCATGATTGCCGATGTAAATCGTGAATAAAGCGATAGTGAATCCAACAATAACCCTAATTGATCATCGATCGCATCGACCATTACCCTCCCGAGACCGGCATTTGTTTTCGTTAGCCCGGAAGTCCGACTGTCTGCTGTCATAATTTCGGGCGCGTCATGGGTACATAGTTTCCGGTTGAGTGAAGACAATGTGGATGTATCGTGACGCATAAGAGAAAGATCATGTTGGGAATATGTTAAACACTTGGAGGTATAGGTACTCAACGGAATACCAACCAAAATTATTACTGCGCAATAAAGACCATGAGAAGGCAATTGATGTATGTTTAGAATCTTCCAGGCGAAAGTTATTCAAGAAGTGAACTTCTTGAACCTATTCATCATTATAGTCGGATTAGACTCAGCCGCAGAAGCCTGGAAGGATCCCGAAATGTTTAGAGGGTGGCCCAATGAAAACGAAACAAGGTATGCATTTTACTGAGAGATCGAGGAACTGACATTGAAATAAATGATTCTTAATGTAATGTTGGATAGGACAGGATTAAAAAATACACATTAAGCACTTCTTAGATGAATATCGTTATAACTACAAAAGAGAAATAGTGATGAAAGGGAAAGAAGCGTTACTTTCCATCACTAGCCGATTATTTTCATAAACGTGTTTTCTCGAGAACCACTGCAGGGGTTCGAAGTGAAAAAATTGAAAACATGCGCAAATGAAAATCGGCGCCTTTGTTTCGTTTTGATTGGGCCACCCAGTATTACTGGAAGGATGCATCTGAGCTGAGGCAATATACGATACGGTCAGCATATTATCAAACTGGAAATAGTACAATGGTTCTGGTACGATGGAGGAAACATGGTTGCCTGGTTGCCTATTCAGGCTCGTTTCAATATTTTCAAAGTTTTTGATTTTCACTTCCCAATATTTATAACTCTCGATGAAATTGTTTTTTTTCCATCATTTATCTTGATTCCCAAATTCAACATGAAAACATGAGGGCAAGCAAGTGATAGGTAATATCAATTGCAGTAGTGCTATCTGAACAACTTTTGATGAATATTTATACTTTTCATAGTTCTTGATGTATTCCTATCGATACATCTTCTATTCAGATAACCAGGAAAACACAACCCTCCAAAGTCGCCTTTCAATGACCTGAACGTGACGGAGTATGAGGTTGAAAAATAACAAAAGGTGACATCTCAGATCAAAATCAAGACGTTCAATTGAGACGTTTCTTTACTAAACGAAAGGGTAATGGTCCTCAGAATGTATTTATTCACTCTACTTGGTTGAACGGTTATATCACTTTGTATTCACCCAAACGTTAGTGTAATCCGTAACAGATAATCTAGATAGATGCAATTTTCTGTAGTCGAAAACATGAACATTTGTGGTCTTATTAACATCATCTTCCTTTATTCATGAAGTTTTTTGAACACTTATAGAAATACATAATCAGAAACATGAACCAAATTCCCACTTCTACGAATGTTGATACATAGATTAACCGTACGATTTCATCTATGGTTTATATAAGTGACGGACTGTTGATCGGTCGGAACATTTTGAGTTCATCGATGCTACGAGCTGCGAGATGCATTATTATGTCATACGAGGCATTGGAAGTAGGATTAGTACAATTATGGTAACGTGGTATTATTTAGGTTAGCTACAGCTACCTACTCTTGAACTTGTTTCGAGTGATTTCAACCATTTGTGATGTTAATGTTATTCATGAACTTGTCGATGGTCTGCTGAAGAATGTAGAGAAAATATGGGCAGAATTCATTAGACGAAGATAATATTTCCGCTGCGGTTTTGTTCCTTCGATGTTTCCTCATTAAGAGGCAATAACGAAGTCGAACGAAATAGTTGTATAATCGAGAGAAAAACAGAAAGAGTTCAAAGTTCGCCAAGAAAAAAATATTGGCCATGGATGATCGTAGATATATGCCTTCCTAACCCCGCAGATGTTTATATGGCGTTGTTTTGATCATATCATACTGAATATACTATTTTTCAACGGCTATCAACAGCAATCAGTGATAGATATATTTTCAGTAGAGTCTGAGTCAGGAATGTTTTATTGTCATGAAATCTCAGTTCTCTCACCAAATATCAGTTGAAACGGCTAATCACATATTGAGATAGGCTATATCGAGAAGGAGACTCTTCACTTCAAGATACACGCTTTCTTTTCCTCTTTCCATAGCTACAGTTCTGAAATTCAAAACATCAATTATTTTCACTGAAGGGCACTTCTTGATAAAATCAGTTCTGACAGGTGATTGAATAACGTCTTTCGATTGTTTAATGAGAAGTTTTCGATACCATGTGAGAATCGGGATGCTCATATTGTTTTTGAGTCGAATAGTGCAGACTGATGATTCATACAGAATTTTTCATGAATTTTTCTCATGACTCATACATACAGAAAATACAGACTGAACGCAGAATATATCTCACATATATCCGCACATATATCTCACAGCGCTTTTTCGAAGCGAAAAGACAGCATTCATTGAAACTTGAGAGCCTGCACTTTAGGAGCAAATTTCATAGCGCAAGTGTAATTCACAATGAACAAAATAATGAAGTATTTCTCGCCATGTGAAGGTCAAGGCGATTTGAAAACGTGTAATCATGAGGATCTACATTGAACTAACACAAATGCCACAGTAGTTTGGATCCTAGTTGGATTAATTTTATCATTCACCCTTCGAAGTCTCCTGAGGGTTGTTTCGGCAACTGAGGAGATGAATATCAATAACATAACATAACAATATGGATATCAACAGTGCAATTTCATTTACCTATTTGCAATAGCTAACTATGTAGTCTTTCTTTGGATATTTTTATTTTGTATTGAGTTTCACTTCCCATAATCATCACTTGACGACAGCTTTCAAACTTTTAATTTGATAATATTTCGATTTGTACAACTCTGACATAATATTTCAGAATTCTAAGATATAGTTTCCGAACTTCGGAATCACCCATCAAAATTCTCATTCGGAATATGATACGATATTATAGATTATTTGCTCACTCATATTTTTTCATATTATACATATTCATTTTCCTTTTCCATTCTTCGATGTTGATCACTGAACCAATATCATTGTTAGCTTTTCTGCTGGTCCGAATGAAAAGGTTATCAAAAATTATTTCGGAAAATTCATGTTATGTTATGTAGTTATGCAGATTGCCTGACTTGACCAAACCAATGATTGCCAAACTCTTTTTCTGCCTGTGGCATTTGAATCTACCCATAACGACCTGCACAACAAATAACTTATCCTGAACAGAAATCAAACTACGAATCGTCAAGCTGACCTTCATTCAATCAGAGTTTTCTATTTTATATAACCCTTCTCCAAATATAATGTGATGAACTTTTGTTGGGACGATGGAATCAGTTCCTTAATTATTTTTATTATCTCAAGTGAACATCATGAAAAAAGAAAGTTATATGGACTCTTGATTTCGTATATACCCACTCACTTTCCACTCGTCCAGTCTGTGGGAGGATTTCCATCATATTCAATATTTCAAATTATATACTAATTCATATATTTAGTATAATGTTATATTGAGTCTTGTGATTCGAGATACGGTTAGAGAATGAACGAGCAGTTTGGCTATACGCCTAAAGCACCATGAAGCAATGATATATCATGCTTAATGATAATCGTAATGATGCTAACTATCTCAGAGATGTTAGTTTGATTTCGATTCTAACTATTCTGCACACTTTGGAGTCTGGCCATTATGGTTGATGATCTGAAGTTAACACTTCCCTCAAGAACTGATTCCCCGATGAAGAGACCCTGAATGCTAAAAATTGATACATTGATTGATGGTTTGTTGTTTGTATGTATGTTATGAGGAGGATACCTAAATCACTCACTCACTCACTCACCTTAGATTATGAGACTCTGATATATCTGATCACAGGATGTAAAGAGAAACATCTTGTTTGGATTATGGATTGTAAGAACACTTTTATCGCCTGAACTGGAATATTCCTGCATTACCAACCTCGAGGTTCAAACTTGATTTTCAAACGATTTCTTTCATTTACCTCCAATTTTTGAGAAAATCAGTTAGATAGTTGCTGCTCCAACTGATCCAGAATCTGATACTCGGCAGTTACATTTCTCCTTTACCAATATTCCACCGCTCACACCTTCCTTTCGTGTTGTCAAAAAATGAATGAATAAACAGAACTTCTGGGCTCATAGGATAAGTCATAATGAGGTTTACCTATACTAAAAATATGTATATAATATTTGAACCATAAAAAGAAATCCTAGATATGAGTAAAAAGATAAAATTACATTGTCAGGTTAACATGAACACAATACACAATAACGGCGAACTTCGAGTGTGAATACCATCATGTACCTACTCTACTACAGCATGTACCTATTCTATGATAAAACAAATCTCTTTTTTTTTTTCTAAAACCTGACTTTAATCTCGGGATCCTGACTTTAATCTCGGGATCCTGACATTAATCTCGGGATCCTGACTTTAATCTCGGGATCCCGACTTTAATCTCGGGATCCCGACTTTAATCTCGGGATCCCGACTTTAATCTCCAGATCCCGACTTTAATTTCCCGACTTTAACTTATAACTTTATAACTTATAGTGTCATAATGATGAACTCCTCTCATTCATAGTTGATTCTACTGTCATGAATGTGAGTCTGAAGAATATCACGAAAACCCTTCCTGTTCCAGTAGCTAAGGAGGCAATGTGATTTGATTAGGTGATATGATTTGAGTTCCTAGATACAAAATATGTGTATCTTGCGATAGCAAAAGTGAGTGAATCATTGTTCACAAAAATTTCATCGAGCTAATGAACATCAAAGATTCATTTCGGAATTCAAAATGAATATGCGAATACCATACAAACTGTATAATCCAGATTCATCATGAGTCTGTTCGTGTAGCTCTACCAGTCATTGAATTCGTACAGCACTGTATCAACTATCTCAGAAAAGACACTGATTCATATCACCTCGTGTACCACTCATAAATAGCTCTCCAGATACAAATGGGATGTTGATGGTGTTAAAGGTTTCACTTCACTTCACTTTTTTGAAAATGCAAACATATTTTTTTATGTGAAATTGAGGGTTGCAGGTTCTACACAGTGATTATTCCTATTAGTGAGCACTCTATCATCAAATCGTATGTTTCTAGATGATCATTTTTCTTGAGAATAGAATGGAATAGAATATGATAGAATATAACTTCATTTAGCTTTTACATAACCATCAATGTTACAATCGAATATTACACATAATATAATATAATCTATACATCATCATAATATAATCTATACATCAGAGTACATTTTTTTCGATTTTGTTTCGAAAATTTTGATATTTTTTAATCCTCAAATTATATTGAATCATGTCTGCCCTTTGGATAATATACACTCGCAAGTACGAAAGAGCTTGATTGAAATAAAAATCAGTACAAAAGCAGACTCTACAATCAGTTGGGAAATATAGATACGAGTTTTCCAAAGATTTTCAAGGAGCAACTATTGCGGGTTCATAAAGTGTAGATGGATCACTTAGGGCTTTCAGATGTTTCCATAGCCTACTCAAGGATTGGCAGTATTCCTAATTATTGTTAATAACTGAGTAATTCCCAAGCTTCGATTGCCAACAAATTTCAAGAAATGCACTGCTTTCCTTCATGCTCAACTCGTGAGATATTGGAGCGTTTCCTCACTTTATGGATACAGGTAATGTCCTGCCTTCGTACGTCTTCTCGTGAGGCTCTCATAGAAAATCACTCGGCATTCACAAGCAACGGCGAAGGTTCTGCTGTGTTCGATTTGGAGGTGTAGTCTCAAGTTTGATTCTTGCATCTCCTTTGGTGATAGGCTTTGTGATCGCCGCATAATGATTATGACTACAGATCTTCCACTGCTGCTGAAGATTCAAATAAATTCCTGATGTTGTAAGCAGGCAATGTAGATGGTAAAAATATCGTAAAGCAGCTTTTTCCTAATGTCTGAAAGGATTTGGTTAATCCAGTTGAGATTCAAAGCAAAACAATATGTGACAATAGTCAATTGGGTCGAACACGTGTCATTTCTCAGTAGGAAATAGAACAAAATGAACGCCTATATTGGAAACAAAGCATTCTCACGAACGATTTGTAACAACGAGAGATCGATAAGTGTATTTGAATTAATCATGCAACAGCTCCTAATGTTAATTAAGATCAGATCGGATGTGAGACAAAGCGGATTTATCTAACAATCGACAATTAAACGGTGCTTGAGTGTACGATAGACGCATGAAACTAAAAGGACCGGCACCTTGTTATTGGACGTTATCTTATCCATAAGATGAGGTAGCAGGTTGGAATTATGAAATGTTTTCAAAGGTGTCCGATAGACCTTGAAATTGTCAGCTTTCGAATATAACGCCCGAAACAAAACTCAATTTCCTCCAAGAATACTTATCGATATCGAAGCCGCTGATCTTTCGGAGATAATAAATACTCTTTCAATCAAGCAATACCTACATGATAGACGATTTCTCCATGGAACATATGAAATACAGATAGAATATGATGGGGTGATGTGGCATTTCATTATGATGCCGTCAATTGACGCAATTTTTACGTACTTGTATACACCAGCTGGCTTGAGAAGAAGGTTTTATTGGGTATTAGGATCGATTTGGATGGATTGAATTTCAACTTCGAGCGTATGGTATTCGCATTTCAGTGATAGTTTTTCTATGAAATTACATTCCCATCTATATTATGTGAGTATTCTCAATTAGTCAGCAAATCAAGGCCAACTGATGAGGGCTGTAGAAACCCAAAACACATTTGGATCATCAGAAAACATCATTTGGTATTCATTCATTTCGAATTTGAGTTTTCAATAACAGTCTCCGAATCATCACATACTATCATGATGTAATAATTTATTTCCCTCATAAGAAAACAATATTTTATCATCAATGTTGTGAAGAAAACATTGTTGGTAATCTAACTGTTGAGTATGGGTAATAATTTGATTTCAGAATGTATGAAATCTTGACTGATCATCTTCACACGCTTTCAAGGACAACGTTCTGAAATTCCATGTATTTCCGGAACTTCAATATCGATAGTTCATGACTGGTTGATGGTAAAACACGTTTTTGGTGATCAAACAATCAATACTAGTCCCCCAACTTGTTCAGCCTACTTAATCATCAATTTATATCGTATACTGTTGATTGATCTTCTATTACAGCAAGAAGTTGGAACGGATTGTGTGTAAATGTGCCGTTTCAGATACCACATCATTCATTCCTTCGATATTATGACAATTTATTCCAATAGAACGAGGAAGAAACAGTCCAGCTAGGCTGACAAGATAGCTGTCCGTGTCCATACAAATCAGCTGATGATAATTAATATGTGAACTAGGCGATAGTCTGCAGTGCAGATATATCTATCACAGAGTGAGAAATCTCTCGTACAAATCGCACAGGTGTGGTGAGACGTTATTCAACATTCAATCGGCTTATGATTTCAGAAGAACAAGAAGAGACGAAATATTGTTATCATTCAGATATTATCTGCATTTTCATCAGTGCAGAGTGAGTTTGAATTTCTCTTCGATCATTTATAAACGTATAGGGACTGAAATTATATTTTGAAGCTCCAGCTAGAATTTTGGAATTATCCTTAGGTTATATGTCATGAGAACAAACCACGTAGAGATAAATAGGGTGAACTCGAGGGCACGATTTCAGAATGATATCCGCTCGTTTGATCCCTTTCATTGATTTCAACCCTCATAAGGCCATTTTCCACCTGGATCGGCTCCCATGATTCCAGTCCTTCCCTTTCAAAACCCAGTGATTTTATTCACCGAAAAAAATAACTGAACTATTCACAACAAAATTCTCAACATGATGATTCATGATACTCGGAGTAGATCAATGTCATCTGTGCCTAGTAACAACAAATGTAGACTCTGGGAAGAGTACGATTCACCAATCTTTTTCGTGTGACTCTGGAATCAACTGAATTTGAGAATCGTATAGGTCTTTACTGAGAATTGATTTTTTAGTATAACGGCAAATTCAAGAAGACTGAAAGATCTTAGCCAGCTTTGAAATTTGTTCATTGAGTTAGCAGCTATGACAATATGATATCCACATGACTGCTACCTATGAGAATGATTTTCCCCAACTTCAGTATTGGAATCTACTTTCATTCCTCTACTGGAATAGTTATTTTTGATATCATGGCGTTCTATTCAAGTAGTGGACTGAAAATATTGTTAGTTTTTTCACTTCTTCGAGATGATGAAGTTGCGTAGAAATGAAAAGGAATGGTGATTGGCAGAACTCTGGAAACTCATGAATATCACAGATTTCTCATATTCCACATATATATGGGTGAGTGAACACTGTCTTCTCGGAAGATAGCGGTTGATCAATTCGAGATGGAAGAGCAAACATTTCACATAAAGTATGAAGATTTTTTGTTTTCGAAATTCCATCGTGGCGTTGCCTAGTAATATCAATTTTCATCAAATTTCATACCTGTTCCGAAAACCAGTTGAACAAATCCATGGTTGATACCATGCTTCATTACATCGACCCATGAAAATTTCCTGAAAACTTACATTCATGGCGATCATAATTACATTTCAATCCTGTTGAAACTGGCATTTCTATTGCTGCTCATGATGCTCAACATTATCCATAATCAGAGATCAGGCAACCGCAGATTGACTGATATCTGTGGAAATATGTTATCTTATGGGACAACACATGTGATCAGTTGTTATAATATGTCTGAGATTGAACTGTTTCTCTACATATTTTTGTCAATTCGGTATTAGTGAAATCCACAGTGAAATGTTCGAGCCAAAGGTCTCGTCCTATTCGCGGATCTCATCAGCATTCGCAGCGCAGAAAGTCGAATACCTATGGGAGATTCTACGTTTGTTAGAGTTTCGTGTGACATTACGACCAGGTAATGAGATATGCGAGTTATGCATTATAAATCGTACCGACCCATTTCCAGACAATAAATTACTTAATGGACACTTAGAGAAATCCTCGAACAATCGGAATATAGTCGGCACGATCTCGGTACTTGCGGCCATGAGAAAATATGTATCGAGATGAGATCTGCGAAGGAATAGCACTTGATGGTATGGTTTCGCGAGACCCGATGGGTTGGGTCACACGAAAGTATCAACATCGCCGCGGTTCATTTTTCATAGATTTTTTTTTCATTTTTCGTCGTGGTTTAGAATAGAATAGAATACTTTATTTGCCCAAAATAACAAAAGATGTTTTAGCATCGTCATAAAAATTTGGTTTCTTGTTTGCTTATATATAAAAAGTATATGTAGTAAGTATAAAAGTACATTCACACATTTTAAGTATGCATAACATAGTATAAAGACATATAAAGAAAAAAAAAAAAAAAAAAACAGGAAAGACAATACAGTTAAAATCTTAGTACTGAGGAGAGATCTGCTTCTATGAATTCTTCGATGGTGTAGATGTTAAGTGCTAGAAGGATTTTCTTTATTTTTAATTTGAATTTTGATGTTTGAAGGTCCCTAATATGCGTTGGGAGTTTATTGAAGAGTTTAATAGAGATGTTAATAAAGCTTTTGTGAGTTAATGTTAGTCTATGTTGGGGAATTATCAAATTATTTTTATTTCTTGTGTCATGTGAATGTAAGGTATTTTGTTTTTCGAAATTGCTTTCATTAGATTTAATGTAATATAGGCAGTGATAGACAAATAAGGCTGGGAGAGTTAATATGTTTAGGTTTTTGAAGATATGTCTACATGATTCGTTGTAGGGAGTATTTGTTATTGCTCTGATAGCCATTTTTTGCATGCTAAAAATGTTTTTCCATTCTGTGGCGTTTCCCCACATTAGTATACCATAAGAAATTTGGCTCTGAAATAGTCCCATATAGGCCACTCTGCAAATTTCTGTGGAAGCTGTTTGTGAGAGTTTTCTCAATAAAAAAGTTATACTAGCAAGTTTTTTTGATAGAGTTTGGATATGGTGTTTCCACGTTAATTTTGTGTCAAGAAAAAGTCCAAGGAATTTTATGTTTTCTATATCCCCATTGAAATCCCTAAGAGTGAAATCTAGAGTGACTGTTTTGCTTAGATTTAGACTTAGTTGGTTTGATGTGAACCAGGATATTATTTCTTCTCTTATATTTTGGTTTATAGTTTCTGAGTTTAATGGATCTTGGTGGGAGTGAAAGACAGTGGTGTCATCAGCGTAAAGGATGGATTTTGCACAGTTGATATTGCTTGAGAAATCATTCACATATAAAATGAAAAGTAAAGGTCCAATGATTGAGCCCTGAGGGACTCCTGCCAGTATGTTTTGTGTTGAAGATCTAACACAGTTGTGTTCCACCAGTTGTGATCTGTTACTTAAGTAAGCCTCTGTGAAACGGTAAGAGTTTCCCCTGATACCATAGAGTTCAAGCTTACCTAGGAGGATGTTATGGTTGACACAGTCAAAAGCCTTCGAAAGATCGCAGAAGGTAGTTGTTACTATTTCACCCCTTTCGAAGGCTTCTACAATGGTAGTGACTAGTTCTATTATTGCATGGTTGGTGGATAATTTTTCCCTGAAACCAAATTGTGAAGGGGATAAGAAGTTATTTTTATCCAGGTATGAGACTAATCTATTTTTGTAGGCTATTTCTATAGGTTTGGAGAGAATAGGAATTATTGATATTGGTCTGTGATTGTCAAGAATATTTTCGTCCCCCTTATTTTTAAATATCGGTATCACCTTAGCGAATTTTAATTTTGTGGGGAAGTCCCCAAGTTCAAAACATTTGTTTATAATAATTGCAAGAGGGTGAGAGATACCTTCACATATGACTTTTAAGAGTTTGTTGCTTAGTCCGTAAATGTCCAAAGCAGAACTATTTGACATGTTTTTTATAATGTTTTCGACTTCTGGGGGTGTAGTGGGGGAGAGAAATAACGATTTTCTGGATCTGTAGATTTGAGGAACTTGCTTAATGGGATCTCTATCTGTTGAGGGTAGTGAGTCTAAGAGAGCAGTGGAAATGTTTATGAAAAAATTATTAAAATCTTCTGGAAATATTTTACAAATGGTTTTTTCCAAGTTTTTCCTTCTAGGTTCATTTATAATTTGCCACATTGCTTTAGAATTGTTTGACGATTCGATTACCTGTTTGGATGTAAAATTTTTTTTTTGTTCCTGAATTTTATTTCTGTAAACTCTTCTTACTTTCTTAATTTCCTCATCTATGTTAGTTATCTTGTTATTTTTTGCTAATTCAGTGAGAAGTGATAAGTTATCTCTGAGTAATCTCAGTTCTTCATTATACCATTTTTTAGAAACGTTTTTTGAGTGTTTCGTTTTTGTCTTTTTTGGAAAACATTCATCTATTGTTTTTAGAAGTATGTCAAAGAAAATTTCAAAAATATTATCAATATCATGGAGTGTTTCTAGGTGATCCCATTTATATTGCTTCAATAGATAGATGCACTTTTTGATTGCCTCATCTGACATTGGCCTGAATTCAATGATGCAGGTCTCCCCTTTCATTTTGAATTTAGAATCTAGTGTGTATTTATTTTTCAAACCGATATGATCGGACATATAACAGTTAACTAGGGTTATTTCGCTAGCTTTCCTAACATTAGTTATACAGTTGTCTATGCAAGTTTCACTATTTTGTGTTATTCTTGTGGATTCATATACTAGTAATTCACAGCCAAAGGAGCTTACAGTGTCACAGAATTCATTGGTCAAATTACAATTATCCTTAATATTTATGTTGAAGTCCCCATAGATAAAAAAGGGTTTGTGTGTTTTGAGAAGAAGGTTCAAAATATGGTTGAGTTTTTGTAGAAAAATACCTGGATCTCCTGAGGGTGATCTATACATACATAGCACTATAATGTTTATTGTTTTTACTTCAATTGCTATCACTTCACAATGAATATCCACTGAGAGAGAGTCAATGATTGGTAGTTTTTTTGTCTTAAATTTGGAGTTCACGTATATCATAACACCTCCATGGTTACTCTGAGTTCGGCAGTAGTTGTTCACTAGAGAGAAATTTTCAATTCCATAGTATTTGATAATGTCTTGATGGAGCCAGTGTTCGCACAGACAGATTATGTCTAGTTTTTCATTATCGATAAACAGTTCTAACTCTTCCAACTTATTTCGTAGGCTTCTAATATTTATAAAAAAAGTATTCAGTTCATTACTGTTTTTTTCTTTACTGTTGGGGGGCTCCATTAAAAAATTTCCTGGTTGTTGTAATAGGACTGCTGTTTCGGTTTCGGTGGTATGGGTCAGTGATTCATTGGTGTTTCTAAAAAATTTGAGCTTCGTGTATTGAAGGAGTTGTCTTCCGTACCCTCATTATGATTTTGACGATTTGTTTGCAATTTGATGACAATTGAAATAACTTTGGAATGCCGCGATGGATTTTTTAACCCAAAAAATTCATTCATTCAAGTCTGAATTTTCACAGAATTCATTCAATTCAATGTACAACGGAAAATGTACTTCGAAATATTTTCCAAATATACCTCATGTGACTTTGTGTAACATTTTCACTCTTTTATTACGAATAAATCAGCGCTATCTTCCAAGAATACACGGTATACTGTGTAATGAAGTAACCGCCTTGGTAGACTCCTGAATGGTTCGGAATATTTTTATTCAATCAACGAAATGTTCTTTGCTTCGGTGGTATTTCAGGAACTACATTTTGCCACCACTGGGAAATATGAATCTTTCAAAATGGGGTTATGATTTGAATTGAATACCTCCTTTGAAACTTCTTTGAATTCTCTAAATGATAACAGCATCTCTGAACATATGCTATATTCCTTAGCAGATTCTCTTTCACATTCTTCTATTCCTACGACTAGATGGTTATTAACAAGCTCAAGTGAATTCTCTATTTTTGGCATCTTCCGAAGTTTTTCACCTGTCCAGATAACAGATGGATGTCATCCTATGGAAAAAAAATCATCATGTCATTGAAATTTCATCATCCTGGAACATATTTTTGCTTTCGTTAGTCTCAATTCAGTTCATTTCACGAAAATATCACCAATATATAAAATATCACTACTAGTACTACTACTACTTGTACTACTAGTACTACTAGTACTAGTAGTACACTACTAAGTAGTACTACTACTACTAGTACAATTCTAGTACATTTACTACTAGTAATTAGTACTAGTACATTTCCATGTAGGAATTGGATAATATTCGATGAGAAAATTAATATATTACATACCAATTTCATTATTGAACTCACCTTCAAGAATGCATCTAGTAATGTTGAGAGATTTGAATCAGAGATTCAGATCCAGAATGAACTCACATTGAACATTGATACTGTTCCTGATATCCCTATGATTGAAGTGAAATGGAATGAAATAAAATCACCCAGTATTGTCCATCACTCCATATAGAAAACAAAATTATTTTTGGATAGGTACCTAATGTTTGCACCTGCTTCCATAATATCCTCTCATTATTAATATTCAATAACACACAAATTCATTTCTCAGCTTTTTGTGGAATTTATGCTTCTCGAAAATGAAGTAGGAGTTATTAAAAATCATTTCAATATATTTGTAGTGATCAGATTTTGTGATCTGCCCCAAAATGTCACTGCGCTTGAAATCAAACCTTCAGATTCTGCAGTGCAGTTGGTTTTTGACACTGAAAAGTCACTCACTACAAATATATTGAAATAATTTTCGATAATCCCACGAAAAGCTGAAAAATATGAATGTACCAACTTCTCGAAAAACTTACAGGCAGTATTTAACACACAAATTGTCAATATTTTCGAATCGATAATTTCAATGAGCTTTACGAATCACTGACACCAACAAAAAAAACGGTCCACGCAATGGTGATGAATCTGTTTTTCATTTAATGAACATACTACGAACATTCTTGCAACGATATTAGCGTACATAATAGTATCCTAACTTTGCTTCATGAATGATTTATTGAGAATAGTAGCTCGATAAACTCACTTTTCCTTTTAATTAATAACAAATTATGGCCACCGTCGTGTTTCATACTTGTGTAATATGCATCACGACTTCATTTTTATTGAATTGAAACAATATGCAATGAAAATAATTATTGTAAATTATTGTGCTTTATTGTTGGGAGGCAATTTGAACAGGCGGGTCCGGATAAATCAGACGCAATTTTTTATCGTCATGAAAAAATCATCAGGAGATAAAATCTTAATTGTTTGTATTAAAGCATACACCATGAACTAATAGGCATTTTCATGACATCTTGAAGAAAACTGCATTTTCCTTCGAAGTATTGATGAGTTATACCGATCGATAATCAAGATTGTCTCAGATGACAAGGAATACTTCAGCGAGTTCGGAAAAAAAATCAACATTGTCATGCTTACTATCGAATGGTCCCCAAAGACCAATCAGAGGAGTTATTATACATAAGTATTGATACAAATATATAAGGTGAGCAACCTTAGGATGTGAAGAGAAATATTTTGTAGGTAATAGTATGGCTTCAGAGAAAATGCCTGCAAAATTTCAGAGCAATACGGGTGAATTTGAAAACCCAACGACACGCCACTGAGTAGAGAAGCACTTTCCTCTTCAAAACAGACTGATGCACTCTACTTCTATTGATTTTCCTGCATCATGAGCAACAATGGAAATAAATGGAAATCGGACCACGCAATCGATAACAAGAACAATTCATTCTCGTTTGAGACTTTTCCTACTCATATTCTTGTATTTGTAAACACTGTTCGAGTGAACAAACTTTCGAAGAAATGAGCTGGCAACAGCAAGCGATGACTTCCAGATTCGTTCGATATGTCGAGCTGATTGTTGTCATCAATTGTATTGAGAAGTATTATTTTCGCGTTGAAAAGTTCGCCGTGAGAATAAAAACAGGTGTGTCTCCTAGTTTTAACATAACTCAGAGTTTAAGAATGTTTTCTGGAGTTTTTTTGGAAAACTACCTTAGATCTTTCGCCATTCAACAGCACTGACATATAATTCATCTCATGTTGCATGTCATGTTCATTCCAGGAATTTTATAATTACAACTGTCTATATCGAATAATATCAATGACATAAGTTCTGAGTTTTTAGTATAATAATGGAATAATTTGGAGAGTGAACAGCGCAGTATCAGTTGAATCGGAAATATATCAATAGATCTCATCTTGATCATTTTGAGTGCTGAGTAGAAAATCAATTCGAAGTTTGATCATTCGAACAAACAAAGAATGCTAAAAAAAGTCCACGTTCACTCCCAAGAACAGGTGAATAATAAATGATTATAAGGAAAATTGTCATCTGATCATAGTTCTGGTGAAGAAAGAATTATTAATTGAACAATAATATGCATTTTGAACTGATGGAAATAAATAAAATGACAATTTGAATCATGGGAACAGGAGAGTAACATTTTCCGAATTCAGATACCAACAAAGCTACAGGAGAAGACGTTGTTTGCATCGGAAATAAAACTCTCAATTCTATTTTCGTGTGAGTCTCCTGTGTACCTCCTATGGAATGTTAAGTTGATTACTCTTTCATGACGGTTATATCTCTCTACCTTCAACAAAGAGAAGAATATCTATCGAATATCATAATCTCTGGACATAGAACCGTCTCTACTCTTGACATTAAAGTCGAGAAATGGAATTCAGATCTAATTGTTTCAATAATTGCGTCGACGTAACTCCTCCGCAATATCTGCGGATCATTTGATTTATTTGGATAGATCCAACACCTATCTCATGATACCAAGAAGATTGAACAATTGTTCTTAATTGAACAAGAAAACAATGCGCGAAAAGGAGTGGTTCTAGCAATAAATAATTGAATGAATCGGAATTTAATTGAACGCCATCTGATTTACAGTGCTTCTTATGATATGTGATTTGAAACCATCGAAGCGAAATTAAGTGTTTGGTGAATAGCCTTCTATTGGCCCGACAGATTCTTATCAAGGAGAAAGTTTTACATATTAGGGATTTATAGACTATTATTGGCTCAAAATTGAGATTATAACTGCGATTGCGGTGAACCTTGGATGAATTATGTATCTAGAAAAGAGGTTGCCTTATTAGGTGACAAGTTATTCTGATTGCCTCTACGGTGATTTCCCACACAGATCCTAGAGTACTATTTCAATTATATCATTCATCACGATTAATCAATTTGTCTGTCACTATATGATATGCTGAGATTAACAGAGGATCGAAACTTTCAGCTACTACATACAAGAATCAATAACCTCCTATTTATATTCTTTCTTTCCTCCTTCTTTCCATTGATCTCCTCATTTCTTCTTCTCAACTTTCATGTAAGCTCCTCTCTCCCCTCACAGTATCTTGCAATTTTCGGATTAATTCATATGATCACATAGATAAGGGATAAGGGATAGGAAAGATAAGAATTGAAATGTTTTGATCGATAGTTCGAAAACATTTCAATTCAATGGCCATCATTGTTGTTGTTGATTACAATTTACCCTGTGGCAATATAGATCCCTTTTTTTTCGATTCAATTTGCGCCCAAGCGTCATTTTGGAAGATTCATATCTTTCGAAAGTGTCAAAATGTAGTGCCTGAACTAGCATTGAAGCAGAAAAAAATTGTTGAGATCTTCAACTAGAAGGGTTCATTTCATGAATTCCGCTCATCACTACTTGATCGATAACCTAGATGGACAACACATGGCCGATTGGTGTGATATTAAGATCATAGGAAATGAGGATAACAATTGAAAGAGAAAAATCAAAGAATCTGCTTGCATTATTCTGAACGGAGCATTACTCCGTTTCAGTTGTTAAAGATATAATTTGGCATTCACTCAGAACTGAATTTGAAAATTATAAATTCAAGATCAATCAATGAATGATCACGTGGTACCCTTATTTTTTTCTGTTGGACAACTTGTCACTGTTTGTGTCAAAAGACGAAACGAAACAATTGACGAGATGATTGCGAAGAAAAAGTGTTTCCAATGTGTTGAAAACCGGAGTACATTCGAATCGTCCACTGAGGAGAGAAGAAATTTTCATAATTGTTGAGAATATATTTGACTCACAAATTCTTCCAAGAACAAGATGTCCCTGACAGATAGAGAATTTCTCTCTCGTGATATAATTATGAATCTGTTCTTGCTACAAATATATTGAAATGAATATTATTATTTCTATTTTTATTTTCAGAAACGAGGCGAGAAAATCACAGAAAATCTGTAAAAATGATGTCATTCCAGGAACGACACCCTGTATAGCAAAATATTGCAACTCTGTTGGAATATCTGAAAAGACCAGGCAAAAATTGATCTAGTTTCAATGACCAAGCATGTTATCGAACATGAGTGAACGATTTCGAGCTTGATTTTGTGAATGCAAAATAATTACCGATTGGATGGAATATCAATAATTCTGATGCTGTTGAGTTCGATACGAGAGGGCGCATCAATGTTAATAAAAATGCAATTAGATAGATAATCAGCATATCCAGACAATGTATACAAGAGAATGGTGGATATTTTGCAGTTATTGTCATTCATATCTATGAATTCTCTTAGTTTCTTCACTATCTCATGACAATATCTACTGATGAAAAATAAATGATTTATATTATTTCGTCAATTTCCGAGACATGTATCAAATGTACAAAATACTGCTGTCCGGGGTGTTTGAAATATACGAATATTATTGCGGGTGAATTGGAACTATCAAGATTGTCCATGATGATGAATATTATCCTTGAGGTGAGTATATTCGTATCGTATATTGCAGTCTCCATTACTTCTTCTAGAGTATCTTCTGAATATGTACGTTCCTATCAATCAGGAAGTACATTTTCTTCTGTGTTTCAGGTACATATTTGCTGCTTATATTATTTTGTTGCTATAGGAGGAAGAGGAAGACTCGCTCTTCCTCGATTGAGTATATTTGCTTTCATATTTCTTCCTTGAACCCGCCGATAAAAATCTGGATATCCTTTACGGTATACTCCACACTCTCCACTCGACAGAATGTGAATTGTCCAATCATGACATTAAAGCGCAAATAAGGATTCGAGATTCTCTCATTATACGCAACATATTCCATAATACACGTAACGGTACATTATTTTCTATGTGATTGTTAGTAAAAGTGATATATCGTGTAGTTTAAGTCACGATGATCATTATTATTTAGTGTATCAATGTGCTATTTTCTAATGTCTTTGTGCTTGTGCCTTTGCCGCAGGTGTTATTTTCGGTTCCGGCAGATGATATATGCTTTCATTCGGGCAATAAAGAGATAAAGAAAACAAAAAATGGCCAGAGTGCACATACCTACCAGCGATGTTGAATTTGAAGAAAAAGTTATTGCATTATCCGTCGTTGGAATGATGAGCATGTTTTTGTTGATTGTATCTACAATAATGAGTGATCTAAGGAAATATCAAAACACTCTCTGAACCATGTTATCTTGTCAATATGTTCGACATTGGACATTATTTCATAATAACCTTCAGTATGTTACTTGCATGTATTATAATTGTTGATGTATTACGATTGCTATTCAGAAAGTCTGGAAATACAGGGTGTCCCAACGAAAACTTTCCACCCGGATTTACTGGGAAATGACAAATCATTTTCGGAAACGCTACTCGGAAACAGGTCGATTTTAATTTCTAGGAGGACACATGTTAGTAATGGATTCAGTCGAGCAACTTCATCCCCCGGACCGGGGCGGCTACCCCCTTGCGAATCATCATAGGGAACGTGGTTCGAGTAATACATCATCTGAAAGCTCTCTTCATTCTCTATCCAAACGTGTATAATTTTTCCAAAATCGAATGAATGGTAATTGAAATAAGTGTTGTTGACAGGTTCAATGTAATTAGTCAATATCTTACCTGTTCTTATTCAAATTCCAGTCACCCCACGAAAAACGAAAACAAATTAGTCAAAACAAAGTAAGTAGTCAGGCTGGGACTATTAATTGCGAAGATCTTTCAACCAAGTATCAGGTTGATGTCGCTGTTCGCGAATACAACAATACAAGAGTAAGATGCTTGTGAGCGAAACGTCCAAAGGAACCTCCTCCACAGAGGTGCACCGAAATGTATTTACATCTTCTTGAGAATGCCATCGATCCCATGATAACGGATATTATCGAAAACGATGGAGATTATTCGGCAGACAACCTCCAATTTCAACAAAATGGAGCACCACCTCATTATGCAGTAGCGGTTAGAAACTTTCTGGATGAACGATATACCAATCATTGGATAGGGCGACGAGGACCAATTGAGTGGCCAGCTAGATCACCGGACCTCAACCCGTTGGATTATTTTTTATGAGGGCATCTCAAAAGCAAAGTTTTTGCCACTCCGCCAGAGTCACTAGAGGATCTACGTGGTCGAATTGTAAACGAGTGCGGCAGCGTAACTCCAGAAGTATTGGAAAACGTTCGTAATAGTTCCGAAAGTAGATTTTATCATTGTATGGAGGTAGGAGGGGCTCATTTCGAGCAATTCATGAACTGAATTTTGATAAGAACAGGTACGATATTGATTATTTAAATCAAACCTATTACCACACTAATCTCAAGTAATTCGATTTTGAAAAAATAATAAATGTTTGGATAGAGAATGAAGAGAGCTTTCAGATGATGTATCACTTGACTCAAGTTCCCTATGATGATTCGCAGTGGGGTAGCCTCCCCTGTCAGGGGGATGAAGTTGCGTGACTAAATTCATCACTGTCATGTGTCCCCCTAGAAATCAAAATCGACGTGTTTCAGCGTTTCGAAAATGTTGACAGACCTGATATTCATATTTTCAAAGCCTACTATTGTTTGCCAAATAGATCGAAATTTCAAGAATGACTGGTAGTTTTTGTTCCTATTCAGACACATCTAAAATACCCTCATTAAAATTTACAAAGCAATATCTCATATAGAATGTTGGTTAGTTGATGGCAAACATAGAAATTTTTGCTTTTAGATTCACCACGGATTGAAATCTGAGGAGTTGATTCCACCGAGTGTTTTTTTGATGGAGGAAAACATAATATACTCAGATCAGGAGTTTCATCTCAATAACTTCTACAGGAAGATGTCTCTAGGTCAATACACAGAAGCATCATATCTTCATAAAAAAAGACATGTTGACTCTCAATATCGCATGGATGAAATATAACAGGACTTACGAGTTAACAGCCAATACGCCAGTAAAAGAGCACGTTAGAAAAAACAAAACAACAAGTACCACACCTACTGTATACAAATACGGGGCATTGGACAGATATTGGACAGTCTATCTTTGGAAAGGCAACCAGAGAATCATATCTATTAAATCCAGTAGAGGGACCAGTAGAGAAAGGGACCGAAGTACTGTGAAGGGTACAAAGATTGAAATAAAGATCGAAAATTAGGTGAGAAGCAATGGACCCATAAGCCTTAGTATTTTCGGAGTCTTTAGCCAAACGAGTCTACGAGAGGATGGCGTTTTTAGATAGTACGGAAGATCTGGTTGGGGTAGTTCAACAGTATCATATGGGATTTTAGGAACATATCAATTCAATCTCCTTCCGTTACATGTAGTTGAGAAACTTCAACATTCCTGTAATCCCTGTATTCCGTCGAATCTAGGAGTTCGATGCTTCAATATAATCTTCCCATTCTCGGGAGATTCGATTAATTTCAAATTATCATTCGATTACATCTTATTATGCATCAGCCATCGAAAGTAATACTAACTCTTTCCTTCAGAATTCAATCAAATAATCAAATCAGTGAAACCACGGACAACTCCAGTTTATAACGACTTCCTTATTGGATCCCTGTATGGGTAGTGACATTATGAGATCCGAGCAGTCAATCAATTCGGATTGAGCAAGCCAACTTCGAGCAAAGGTCGAAAGATCATTGTTGGTGAGCCCGGCAGCCTAGGTAGTGTCGCACGAGTCGAATAATGCACTCTTTGCACTTTCACCTCCTACCGTCGTCGAGCGTAATAGAGGCGGTCGCTAGGGCCATATTTAATATTACGACATCGATAATGAGGTGAAGTATCGGTCGTATGGGAGAACTTGCATGAAATCATTATTGCGTCAATCGCGTATCCGGAAATGATGAGCAAAAACTTCACAAGCAAAAATATTCACAAGCACAATAAACTACTCGAATTCCTTCAGCATATTTTTCGGTATTTCGTTTTTGAGAAGCGACATTTAGTTCGCTTCCAAATGAAGTCAGTTTTTTTTTTATTTTCTGATTGAGGATTTGATATGAATCTCTTAAAATCGAAGATTCTGAATTGCCGTTGATTACCGAATAATCGAGTTGAAGTTGATCAACAACTTTCTTTTTTGATATATTTCTTGTTCCCATGGTATTGTTGTGACACAATCAGATTCAAAAAGTTTTAATGATTTTTTGAAGATCGAGTGTTCAGTGAGCTGAAAATTAATAGAAACTATATACTACGAGCTATATACGATACTATATATGAACTCTATACTACTATGTACTTATGAATAAGAATACAGAAATATAACTTCGAGATATTCCTAAATTTGTATTAGTAATTTAGAAGCAATACTTTCGCTTACAAAATCACAGCGGCTTCTAATCATTATCGTCAGACCTCTGTATGTGATAGGTAGAGAAAGTGAATTTGTTCTGATCGAAATTTTTCAGATATGGATATCAAGATCTCATTCTGGATCCTCAGTAGGTGCTTGATCACTGAATGTACCGCAGGAACATACAACTTGAGTGATGATGTTTGCAACATGTGGGATAATAATTATTAGATTCATATGAAATGATTCATAGGACATCGTTTCTGCAATCCTCAAGAATAGAGTTCGAGATATGACGGCAATCTTAAGAAACTCTTTACGAATGGAGAAAAAGGGAGGGATATTTCAAAATTCGTTCGAAATTGATTTATCCAACCAGATATCCAACCATTACAATAGAAAGAGTCATAGCGGAAACCAGTCATTTGATTTTTGCTTCAGCATCTGAGAACAAATTCGGAAAGTTCCATTCCATCGATTTAATATGTTCATAGTGATTCTTGAAAAAAGTTCCTACGATGAACATGTAAACGCGAATGCCATTGTTGAACTTGTTGAAATCTACAAACTTAGTGATTTTTCAGCTTCTTGTAGGATTTTCTCTCCTCGTTTCTTGAAAAAGAAATGAAGCTATAGAATTAATTCAATATATTTGTAGTAAGGACAGATTTTGTGATCTGCCCCAAAATGTCACTGCGCTGGAAATTAAACTTTCAGCTACCTAAAAGAGAAATTTGTCAGTGACACCTTGTTTTTGGAAAATTTGGAAATATAAATAAGAATGAAACTTCTACTTATCTTGGTGAACGTTTCGATAACGGATCTGCTCCCATTCTCAACACAATTATAACACTTTTCTCAATTTTTTCAATATTTGTTGGTTTACACACTTTACAGTGGCATCACACATATATTGAAATAATTTTCTAATCAAGTTGTTCAGAAACGAGAAGACAAATTCCCACAGAATTCCACAGGAGAATTCTCAATGATTTCGATCATTATTGTACTCCCTATCGAAAATTATACATGCCGATTTTCATCATGAAATGGATTTATCATCCGCGCATGTATAGAAACAGGAATTAATCATATAACTGATTCTCTAAAGCATTCCATCATTATTGTTAGTTCATTCTAATGTTTTCGTATCATATATCTTCAATGATATCTTCACACACTTCTAGTCATGTTCATAACTTCATGAGCTTGGTTAAACAATGAAGCAATGAAGATAAGAAATATCATCAGACAGACAGACATTCATTTCGAGATTGCCACATCTAATCCCAAATTCAAATTCACATAAAACAAAGCAGAATAGCGGCTTTTATTATTCCCGCAGCATATTCTTGGAGTTATTGATAGATATTTACATAGGATGTTTTTTATTCAACACGATGTGTATTTCATAACCACCAGCACTGAGGAAACCTCCATTATAATCATACAGAATAGCTTTCAGAACTTTCATTTTTTGGTCATTTATCTGATAGATATCAACATCCTCTACATTATTACCATTAGCATTTGGGCTACTCTGTGTATGTCGATTCCTTAAAAGAAATCCCGTTACTAAATATCGACTCGAATCCTGATTCTCGTGGATTTGACACACTGGCTGAATTGAGATGAATGACAATGAGGGAATTTACTCAGATTAAAATCATTGTATAAGTATCATCCAATATGGACATGAAGAAATACCATATTATCGTATCCAAACGGCAATGATGATCGTTGACACATCATTCAATTTGATGTGACTGATCTAGTTTTTATAAGAGTTCATAAATCATATGAAATAATTATCGAAATAGCGGTCGACGGTTTTCATTTCGAAATCATTTTGCATGAAACTATATTTGCCGAAAATCAAGCGCAATCATTTTTAGTCGGGTTGTGAGCAGCTAGATTATTTCCTGAATAACATAGATTTCATAAACTATTGCCAATGATTATAAGAATATTGCCATGAAATAGAATTAGTGATCAATGATAAAATGAAAACTCATATGGAGGAGAAAAATTTAACCGCGATAGATCTTGAGTTTGAATCACTTATACGAAAATAATTAATTAAAAAATGGTGTTGTCCAATTGGTCTATTTGAATGAGGGAAATAGTCGCCAATATCATATTCCTTATCGTTAGTCCTCACTGTTGATCAGTTTGTCAGACTCATGTCAATTTTCATTGTATAGCACGGAATCAAGATGTTATAGTGCTGAAGTTTCAGAAATGATAATCAATCATTTGGAAAAAACATTTTCACCAAACGATAGGATTGAATTTTTTTTGTCAAGTGATTTCGATATAGGAACTATTGTATTTTCTTCTGAGGAATTGACCGATTCACTTGTCATTTCCAGATGTGATATTTTATCGACTAATTGATTCATTGGGTATCCATGTAGGGCTGTTTCTGGAATTTTCCTTCAATTTGCCAATGGAACACAAATTATAATTTTTCTGTAAGGTCATTCATTGCTTCTTCGTTCCACTCCACAGAAATTTGGATATTGAGAAGAACTTTCCCAATGCTACTCAACGAATGTCAAGGAAAGATGAATGAAGCGCTATAGCAGAATATACACCGTGAAGACAAGCTATGAATGCTATATGGTCCATTCGATTCATGATAATCAGAAACGGCCATCGCCATCTCGATTCATTATCCACATCAGACTTCAACTCATCTACAACTTACTCGAGATTTTCTGAAAATTCACGTCTTACTGATGTACTGGATGAGATTTTCATAATAATGCGTCGCTATGGATGAATTATTATTACAATGCCACATATGTCGAAATACGTGTGACAACCATGGAATGGAATCCAGGGTCTAGCAGTGTATGGCAGATTGGTCTCTCCTTTGTCCGATTCAAAATATTAGCAAGAAACATTGATAATAAGGAACGAGTCTGAAGTCTGAAGTGAAAAGACTCATACTGTACAAATCTACTAATATGTGTGTAGTTGAGGAATTTATGACACTGAAAAAATATAGATTATTTCTGTTCGAATGGAGAATTTAAGTCCCAATGGATCGAGTTTTCATCAGGAAATTTATTTTCAGGTAGCATCACGAATGTTGACCATAGTGCAAGTCCGACCTGTGTGAGTTTCCTTCTACTCTCTACCTCTCCTTGAAGTCATCTTAACAATATCACATTTGATACAACTGAAACCACCTTTGTAATGATGTTGTCATATAAACACATCATGTAACGGCATCATTCTTTCTGAGAGTTGACTCAGATGCTTAATTTTCGAATTCGAACCACAGCACTATATAATCCTGCCTAGGTATTTGGCAGGACAGAGGTCAAGTGAATTTTGCTCTTCTCATGTTCATTCTAATGACGCTACTATCTAGTTTTGTTCATACAAGAGTATTGGTATCTCGAACAGAAACTATGATATACGTATGTCGTGATGAATGAAGAATTTTGTCCTCACTCTATACTCATTCTTATATCCATTCTTGAGCGGGTTGAGAAGAGCGGGAGGATTTTATATAGTGAACTTCGCCAACCGTGGACGGAGATTTCCAGATAGATGCCTCGATTGAATTCGATTTTGAATGATTACTCTAGCAGTTCATCTCTGTTTTAGGATGGCGCCAAATGGTACGGATTTTGCATTACTAGATCTGTTCGTTTCATGCTGAAATGGAAATCTCTAATTTCAATTATTATTATCATTAGGTGGCCAGGTGGTCGAGATGATCGTGCGACATCATAGTGATCATGAGGTCGTGGGTTCGATTCCTGGCTGGCCGTTGGATTTGGGTTTATTTATGCGCTGTACAATGTATATCATATGCCACAGTGGTTTGGGTTCCACTTGTATGAACTGAAGATCCCAGTCTCCTTCACTCGGGGCGGCTTGTGATGTTTGTTTCGGCAATTAAGGAAATGAGTAACAATAATAATAGCAATTGGAAAAAAAAAACGGTTAGAGCTAGTTTAGGTGAATACTATCGAATCAAGGAATTAAATTCTTGCGCGACATGCCCATTCTTCAAAAAAATACTGATTGTCGAAAAAGAGTCAGATTATGAATGGTTCATTCAGTCTCCTGAAAGTTCGTTCCAGTCGGTAGTGATGAATGATGGTGTTCGTTGAAAATTTGCTATCAAAAAGCTTTTCATGCCGACGACCCGCTTTCGATATATACACATAATATTTCGAACCAGCTCAATGGTTCATTCAAATATTCAGAACTTACTGTTTTCACCAAGAGCGTTCCTTCTCGAAACCCCATAGATTCTTCATGGACTCCACCATCATCCTCTTCTTGCAATTCCTGCAAGACAGGTGAGGTGGCTCCTAGTACAGCAATTTCCTTCTCGTTCTTGTTTTCTTGTGAATTTCCATCTTTTTGATCACACTGATCCGTACTCTCTGGTGGTCCCCGCACTACCACTATATTCGCAACTTGAAGAGTCTCAGAGCAGTTATTATCGATATCCGAACAGTTTGTCGCGTCTTCAAACACGTCTTCCAATTCTTTGACTTCGCACTCATTCAGATTCTCTTCGATATGATTTTCTAGGTACCACGAAGACGTTTCGGTTCTATCACTGCAAGTAGAAGAGACATCCAAACTCGCAGATCTGCTACTACCCAAGACAGATTTGCACTTTTTGAGATAGTTTTTCACGCGCTTGGTTTTGCTTTGTTGACACTCTGTAGAGCAAGCAGTGTCTTTGATGGCTTCTTCTGCAGAAGGTTTCCAAGACTCATCTTCGTAGGTGATAGGTTTTCCCGATGTGGGAGTCACCTGAAATTCAAAGAAAAATATTTTGTTGAGAATGGGATATGTGAGTGACGATTTTAAAATTGAAGAATGATAAATATTTATAGGGTAAATCATCACATCTTGACCAGCTCCTCAATCGTTCAGAAGGTTGTAGGGCTTCATCTTATAATACTACGAGATCATCCATTGTTTTCAGGTCATATCCATTTCCATATGGAACACCATATATTTTATGGAAACTTTATGGTTTGATGAGTGAAGCTGTCATAGATTCTTTCATTTCGAACATTCATGAATCATTTGGAAGATTGTTGAATTGAGGATTCCGAATATTATTTCAAAATAGGCTACAGGAAGCCGAAAAGTTTCAAATATTTTCATTTTACGTCAGAAACAATAGAAAAAATGAAGTTTCAAGTCACCCAACTCTCAATGAGAACATATTTCCGAATACTTCAAGATTTTCCATGGATAAAACATCATTGGACTTATTTTCGTGGGAAAACTCAAAGGATGAAGTCAATAGTGATATAAATATACGCTTTGATCAATTTTCATAGCCACAAGCAGGGGTAAAATTCAATAAACAGGTTGATGATTTGCGATTCTTCGTTTTTCTATTGATTCTAATGAACGTCAAAAATCAAAAATTTGATTTTATGATGGATCATAAACCAGAGCCTACCGCACTTGTGTTAGTGAACGATCTTTCAAATAATGCTTGTTCAAAACATATATTCATTTACGATGTCAAAAAATCATGTCAATTAGACTCATCGAAATACATTATCTTAGAGAAAATATAATTGGGGTATTCCTTGAAATAATATTTTTTCCTTCATCTCTTTCATTTGAAAAAAATTGTTAACAACTGGACCGCCCAAAACAAATCATCCAAGTTTCTGTACTGAAATGGAATTAACTCAATGAGAGATATGTAGGAGAACTGATTACTATAAGTGTATCCGAAAATTATATTGTTGAACAAATACAGATATCATTTAATGGGTCGAGCAAAAGATTCATCAATTCATCAAGTGTTGGTTGGAATTGAACTAGCAAGATCTGGGACTGATAGTGTAGATTTATCCCTGAACATAGAATAGTCCTTTTCATATGTAAATTATATCTGAAAACATGTTGTTCAAGCTCGACAACTCATTTGTAATTCAGAATAGTCTTGTTTCAAACAAATGACACGTAAGGATGCAATGGCTTGAGCTATGAGCGATCCTTCTTTGGCAGTGTTTGACATGCTAAAGTATGATACACTATTGTTGACTTATGGGTTGATTCAAACAGTTATACATACCACACAGATTCCTAATGTTTCTATTAGTAGACCGTGGGATCGCACATGGTTTCATATTGACGAAAATATTGATTGAATTATAACTGAAAACATCATTCAACTGGAAGAATTTTGAATCATCTGTTAGGTATTATTACATCTGCAATCCTTCTGATGTGTGATTTCTTAGTTGAAAAAGATTGAAATTATAATCTTATTATTGATATGATCACCCAGATCACTTTATGTTACATACATACAATATGAACCCACTTTTATGGTGATTCTATTATAATTTCGTGATAATTCAGACATATGAATCCGATTATGAGTCACTGCCTGCCTGAATTCATGAATGATTTGAAACTTTGAGTGTATTTTAAGGCTATCAGAACTATTTCTATTTGTGGAAACAACAACACTTACGTCTTGCAGAATCACTTCAATGCAGTTATTCATAAGTAATATCTCCATCACTTGCACAAATCGGGTTATAATGACGACTGTAATGATTTGTCATTCGGAATAAGAGTAAGAAAATGTGATCTAACATGCTATACCTTGGGCTACAGCTCTAGGAACACCAGATGGCATTTTCGCAATGCTTCTAGGCATTGGAACATGTAACGGAAATACAATTTATTTTTGCTGACGGGCGATTTCTGCTAGGATTTCCCAAGGATTTTCACCTTTCGCTCTTATTAAAATATTAATTGTATAATCTCTTTCCCAAGGGCATTCATATCCATCGCAATCGAGAAGATTACACAAGAAAGTCTGCATAATATCATACACGAACATTACTTCAATTGCTGAGTAAATTGCACGATTCTATTGACGGTTTTCGAAGGAGATGGAGAGGTCCTGCACTCGATTTCGTTCATTAGTACTGCTTAGCATCAGATGGAAGTGTTCCAAAAAAAATGGACTCCTCACACCTATGATTTGTACAGACCAATTTGATCGTCGCAGCGATAGACTCAACGAAGACGACGGAGGCCATTCATGAAGATAATGAAGAAATTTAATAAATCTTCCCTCAAAGTTCCAGTGTTCACCTCTTTCGGAAAAAGATGTGAGGGTTGTGATTGGGGATGATTTTTGAATCTTACATTTTGGACTTGAAGGGAAATTGAGAAAGGAACCTTTGTTCATTCCATCTGCTACCTGACAAATTCTAAATATTTCAATGAATAATAATAAACAAGACATGGCGTGATTTATATCACGATACGATATCATCCTGAAATTTCTGATATAGATAAGCCATTGCTCAAGACCAGGCCTATAAATTATTGAGGTGAGAATGAGATATGCCATACCAGGATAGAATAATGAGAGAGTTTATCAAAAATTACATACAGAGTGATACATTTCGTCTGAGTCACCTCCAGAGCATTCGATGGTGTCAAGCTAAGGCTATGGAGAGCCAATATATTTTTGTTTACGATGGAAAAAAGTCTATGATGATGCAATGAATGTGGTGCGGTTCAAAATCACACACCGTGACCTAGGTGAAATGTATCCCTGTAAAAATTCGCTCCAACCGCTCGATTGAATGACTTGAGATTTGGCCACCCAGTATAGTTAAATAGGGACAACCAGTTACGTATTCAACAATACAAACCAAGGTTTGACGGGATTTTTTTGACGATCTAACGATACATTCGATTCATTCGATATTAGGTATATTTCTAGTGATGGAATTTTATCTGTCATACTCGAGCAGATCGGTACTACACTACCATCAAATATATTATCATTGGATTTTCTATGATGAGCTATAATCGCCAATAGTTTGAAATCAAAGGTGATCCATTTAGAGCAATCTAGTGACATATGCTCTGGGGTTGAATATTACACCGAATGTATTTATGACGAAATGTCCGCCTGAATATAATTGGTATTTACTACACAGTACATCAATCAACGATGCTATCGAATACAATTCCCACTTTTTTCTAGCAAATATGCCAATTTTGATTGAAGATATTCTATCACTCATTGCAGAAGTCGCACAGATCAATATGAGAAATTACATCGAGTGTAAATCGAAACGAATGCGTAGCGTCATTATCTTCGTCAAGCAGCTTTGCGCTGTCGGAACAACCTCTTCAGGTGATCCTTCAAATCCATCGAACATCGACATATTTCATTATCCGACACAAGTACAAAATGATATGTTAGGAGAACACTATGATTCTCTCGCAACCTTCACCACTCAGAAATGCATCTTCTCACATCTCATACTTCACTTTCTAATATTCGTTACTTGTTTTAATTATATTGGTACATGAATCACTATCGTGTATCGAAATAACCGTCATCATAACAAGGCATCAGCCATCAATTATGCTATGTCTGAGATATTATGCAATGTTCACGCCCTTAAGGTGTATCTACTTTTTCATTGCGCATATATAATCTGGATGCTATCGGTTAGTTATCATTAGTTGAGTTCGGTTTGACAAAATTTATAGTGAGGGGCTGGATATTCATATTGAAATATGAACAAAATCCAGCTCCTGTGGGGTACAGATAATCTATGTTCATTCAAGCACATTCATTGAAGATTATATTGAGGTTTGATGAATATTATTTCTAGCCTAGACCCCAATATCGTCAACTGAACAATGGTTTCATCGCCATATACATCGACCAAAATGATTCGAAACCTGATATTCTCGATTATAATTATATTTTCGATTATAACAATATGCATCTAGAGTGACTGTTGAGCTGTGGATAGATTTCCAGAATCAGTGAAGACGGATGATTTGAAAGGTAATGATTTTGCAAAAACGAAATCTTACATGTCCTCATTTGCGAATTCATCACCAGGTAGTGATTCATTCAGACCATAGGTATGATAGGCCATTGGAGTCAATTTGTCGACGAGTTTTCAAAAATATTTTTATCGATTCAGGGTGTGCAAAAATGCGCATCCCAGTATTCTTCATGAACATCTGAAATATCGACAGGAATAATATCATTCCATAGGTTATTTCAATATTTCGTTGAAATATTTTCATTATGAAGGTGCTCACCTATTATATCTCTAAAAATGACTGACGTTATGAGGTATTGAACAATGTTAGGAAATAAGTTTTTTATGCTAAGACCAATTTTTCATACCAGCAGTCCAAAAACAGATTTCACCATCAATAATTCCATCAATGAGATTTTTTCACAGATTTGAAGTACGACCAAATACCTGTCATCATATGATGTGTCATCATATGATGTATCATCATAGAAAGGTATACTATTGTTTGGTTCTTTATATACAGGGTGTCCTTAAAAGGTCTTTACAAAAAGCTACCACATATTCTTCAGACCAAAACAATTCGATACAAGCAAACTTACCCCAGTAAAAAGTTGCTTAGTTTGGGCGCTAGACGGCTCTGAAGTTGAAATTTTCAAATCGATTTTGCTTCATAACTTTTGAACGGCTCATGAGATTTTTTTCAAATTTGGTACGTTGGCATAGACTCATCGGGCAATGAAACTCATATCATAATCATAATGAATATCATTCCATGGGCGTAGAACTTGATTTTTTCAGTAAATAAACATCTAAAACTCCTACGCCAATGGAAAAAAATTAGTTTCAATATGAAATCTAAATTATTCAACTCATTCACTACAAAAAAGGTACTCTTGACAAATTCAATGAATCTTAAATTCAATTCAGAAGAGAGCTATTCGCCTAATCCATGATACAACACTCACTAAATCATTGATCTCTCTAGAACATCGTAGAAAGGTCGGCGATCTTTGCCTTTTTTTATAGATACTTTCTCGGTCAGTGCTCAACGGAAATATCATCTATTATGCCACCACGTCCGATTCCTAGTAGACAAACCATACGAGCTCATGCTGGTCACCTCTAAACTGTCAGGCTCGAGACCTATCGAACATCGCTATACCAAGCATCATTCATCAATAGAACGACAAAGTTGTGGAATTCTTTGCCTAATGAGGTCTTTCCTGATGCATAGAATCTCAAAACTTTCAAGAAAAATTCCAACACCTTTCTCCTCTCCTAAAATTCCACCGCTGGCTAACACGATGTTCCTCGAACATTATAGGTTTCCCTTCGTGTTGTCCACAGATGAAAAAAATTTTGCTTGTGTTGCGCGCTATTGTTCATGGTTACTCCATGGCATATTCTGGTATTACAGGATATACCTAACACACAAAAAAAACAGATATCGATCAGCTTTTCAAAACACGGCTGTAATATTCGAAACAAATAGCGTGGTTCTACATCGATTCATATTCATATTTCGATTCATATTTCAATTCATTTGAAATATGTATTTCAATTCATGAATCGATGTAGAACCACGCTATTTGTTTCGAATATTACAGCCGTGTTTTGAAAAGCTGATCGATATCTGTTTTTTTTGTGTGTTAGGTATATCCTGTAATACCAGAATATGCCATGGAGAGACCATGAACAATAGCGCGCACCAAAATTTTTTTCATCTGTGGACAACACGAAAGGGAAACCTATAATGTTCGAGGAACATCGTGTTAGCCAGCGGTGGAATTTTAGGAGAGGAGAAAGGTGTTGGAATTTTTCTTGAAAGTTTTGAGATTCTAAGCATCAGGAAAGACCTCATTAGGCAAAGAATTCCACAACTTTGTCGTTCTATTGATGAATGATGCTTGGTATAGCGATGTTCGATAGGTCTCGAGCCTGACAGTTTAGAGGTGACCAGCATGAGCTCGTATGGTTTGTCTACTAGGAATCGCACGTGGTGGCATAATAGATGATATTTCCGTTGAGCACTGACCGAGAAAGTATCTATAAAAAAGGCAAAGATCGCCGACCTTTCTACGATGTTCTAGAGAGATCAATGATTTAGTGAGTGTTGTATCATGGATTAAGCGAATAGCTCTCTTCTGAATTGAATTTAAGATTCATCTGCGGCTCACTGTTTCACTGTTTCAAAAAACTCCCTGATATCTCCACCTAGACTATGGATTTCATAAGGTGCAGAAAAGTGCAGTTATTTCCTGGATCCGTAAAAGAAACAACTCCAGTGAAGGAGCTATTATGCTGTAATGATTCTGTGCACTATGAAAGATGTGATAGCAAAACATCCTCAAAAGAATGTCCTTTCACTCAAGAGAATGTAATAACAGTTATCAAAAATTGGTAATTCCTCATTTGTAATACTCAGTTATAACTCAGTTATCTGATACAAGAAGAGCAAAAACTTGAGAATGTACTTATGTCGGGTCGTTGATGTAATGATTAGTTCATCACCACATCAAATTACACATTCAATAATATAATTATATATGATATAATTATATGAGTATAATATGATTTCACGTTGCTCAAATACATCATGTTAATGTATCAAATCAATATTGAATCAATAGTATTCATTTCTCCTTCAGGAACAGAGTAACCTATTTTGTAATAGTATGCTATAGTATCATCATGTTCTTATCATCAGTTCTTACCTTATTCAAGAAAATAGAGATAATTTTTTTTTCATGCTGCCTATCCGAAGTAAAGAGGTTATATTTCTCTGGACTTTTCTGTATGTGTTATGTAATTTTGTATGTATGTGTTTTGTACAATGACTTTGAACTTAGAGCCATGTTACTACATTGCCTCCTGAAACTGACTTTGAAATCATCGTATCATAATCATCTGTCGTGCCATAGATGAATGTTGGAAAAACTCTTGAATTTTTCCGAGAAACGTCACCGGTCATCATTTTTTTTTTATAGATCTCCTCCAGTAATATTAGCTGAATGGGCAGTCACGTACATGACAAGTAAGCGTACTCAAATCACTTGATACACAATCGTGTATACCGATTCATCAGATTGCCCTCGTTTCGGAGGTGAGGTTTCTCATTTTTGATGAGGTGAAATCACAAATAACATATCACGTGAGATAAACTGAAGGTATCTTATGTTTCCTTCTACCAGGAAATATCTTCCGAAGAATTATTCGCCCAATTACGAAAAACACATTCGAAGCAGCATATAATTTCGCTGCCAATTTTGCCATGTTAACTACAGTTGTTGTTTCGAAACAGACATAATCGGTTGTTATCGCTTTTCGCAAATGAACCATGAGTGACGTTGATCCTATTACTGTCAGTGAAGGCAGTAACGAAATACGCACAAAAACTTCCTGACTTCACTTTCATCCGTGTAGGTACAGACAACTTAGGTAAGAGCATTGGATCTACCTCCGATATCTTCGTTTCTGATCTCTGCTAACATTTTACGTATCTTTCGTAGGAGCTTGTGATGCTGTAAAAAACACCGATAATGATCAGTTCTACTTCAAATGAATCGTACTTACATGCCGATGGAATATGCCAGATAATCCAGATAATTTAATTTCACATTGAATACTTTCTGAAATATAATTTTCGTATCTGTAGGGATCTATAAGCCCTTCTTCTCGATTGGAAAGTAATATCTGGAGATTCCTCAACTGATTTCCATTCCAAAATGTTGAATTCCTCGTGTACGTATAATTTTTCATTTGTAGCTGAGGGAATATAACAGATTTGTAGTTTTCGTGCTCTCCACTTGTTTCCGGAATAATGACAATGAAGCTTATTAGGAGGAAATTTGAAGTTCCAAATGGAATTGGCTACGTATGGGAGGCGTTGTCCCGTTTGAAGATGTCATAACGTGGACGGAGTCATCTCACAGTGGTCCCGTGTGATGTGGGAAGAAAATTAGAAAACTGTGTATTCAGTTCAATTCCATATCCTGATTATTCGCTACTGATTTGTTTCCATTTCATATTCCGATGGATTTCGAAAACAGAATAATTCGACATACTCAATTCCAAATCAGAAGACACTAAGTTAGGAATTTCTTTGCACAAAATGTGACTACACTCAATAGTTATTTTGAACATTACGGAATGATGAAAGGATAGTAACTATTCTCTAAACGTACTATACCCCGAAATGCTGATGAGTCTTCATTATTGGAAAAAATTTTTGATTCTGCGAGGATTGAATGCATTCAATATAACTCCTTTTTGTGTACCTGCCAGTAGGTATAGTGTTCACTATTATCTTGGATGCTACAGAACTGATTTGGTTTGAATTTTGAGATATCGGTTTGCATTTTATGATGATGGAAACATATCATAGATCTGTGTTACCGAGTCGCAGTGACAACAACACAGACGATATCTGATATCGCTATTAGCACACTTCAAAATTATCCAATATTCAGCAAAAATGTCAAGAACGAATGAAACTCCTATACAGCTATATATAGCTGTATCATTGGATATCTGCGAAGAATTTTACTGTGTAGTATCAAGGCCTCCTAGCAAAACTTCATTGGTATGGTTTGCCGCCCCAAGTATGTTGTTCACGATCCAATACCCTCGCAGTCCCTCTCTATGTGGGTAGAAGGAGTCTCATCTTATTCAATGACCATCAATGCTGGTCTTCCACAACGAACTGTCTTGGCACCAACTTTGTTTCTGCTCACTCATCAACGATTTGTGGGATGTGACCTCCTGCCAGTCCATAGGTCTGAAGATGATAGTAAGTACACTTCATACCACCTTCTCTTCTCGAGTCCCTACATCACCTAATGAGGTTAGAGGGGCAAGACGAACACAGGCCGATACTATAAATGAAAATCTGGCAAGGATGTTGGAATAGGGATCTGGAAATCTAGTAGAGTTCAAGGCAATGGAGACTCAAGCTTGTATCTTCACCAGGAAGGCGGATCATACAATGTCCATTCGACTGATATATTGTATCACCATTCCAATGGAGTCGTCAATATCCATGCTCGGTATAACCATCAGCAAAACTCTCTCATGGAAAAACCATATGAAGTCCATTGAGAAAACTGCTTCACAAAAACTTGGGCATTCTGTTCCATGCAAAGAGATACTACACCCACGCTGCTCCTCATGATCTACAAAGAGCAAATTCAATTCTAGGTTACTGTTCACATATCTGTGGTCGGTACTCAAAAGGTCATAAGTAGAATTTCGACGTTCTATGGAAAACGATGAACAATTTCCGAACAATTTCCGAATATGTATTTCAGAATTCTAATTTTTCATCTGTACTGATATTATCTTTCTAGAATATTGAATAGTTGAAATTTGTACATAGTGTTTGTATTTCGTGGGAATAATAGAACTTATACCCTTCTCATAAATGTACCCTTTCCATATAGATCTACTCAAAATACCATAAGTAGATTCATTACCAGAGAGTCCCTTCTTAGTAACACTGGAGAGGCATCAACTCGACATATATTTCTTGAGGAGGACTCCAACATTCACTCAAAAGGACATAAGTGAACTTTTGTCTCTGAGGCCCTCTTTCGCTAGATTATCAAAACGAAGTAATATACTTTGAGGCATTTGGAACGATCAAGACAATCTCATGATATGAACCAACTAAACTCTCATCTATTCTAATATCATGATTTATTTCATGTAAAAAAAAACAAATTCAAATAAAATATCAGGTCATCTGATGAACTTAAGAAATAATGCGATCATGTTATGAAATTCTTTCAATTCTCTTCATCTGAAAAGTACCTATCTATATCTGGATCAGTATTTTTGTTCAAATCAGCATCTATCTGAAGATTCATGTAATAATTTTGCACTTCTTTATCTAACATTTTTGATATCTCTATCAAATTGTCCTTCTTCTTCTTTGAAATAGGGCGGGGGCTTTTATATAATGGCTTCAGTTTGAAGTTTTGTAGGATACCCAGTTTCTGACTTTTTCGGAAAAAACTTATTTCCTTGAATTCATTATATTCATTGAGACTGAGCTTGTATTTGACTGCAGTAGATTTGTCATGACGTAGCCAGCAAACGTAGCGCCATTTGAATTCTTTGTTCTTGATATTTTGAAGGGGACCTTTTTGAGTTGTTAATTCAGAAATTTCAGATAATTCCTTCAGCATGTTCTTTGTTGACTTTGTTTTCATCATTATTCTGCTCACTTTCTATATAGTTATCTGAAAAACGTGACAATCACCATGGAAAAATATTGGACATAATAATATAAAACTCATAATCAACAGTGAAATCGCTCATTGCAACTGGATTGAATTCTTTTTCATTCACCTCCAATCAATCTCGCATTCCAATCAATTATTAATCAATTATATTATTGTTCCGTATCTTACTTACCTCTTGAATTCAGGGTTCTGATCCCACAAGCCGCAATTGCACTACTATCTGTGATCTCTAAAGTAATGGAAAAAGCAATCAACATCGAGCTCATCCGATATCTAGAGAGCTCAAGAATCGTGAACGACCGGCAATATGGCTTTCGTCACCAGAGGTCAACTGGAGATCTGCTTGCCTATGTGACACATAAGTGGCAGTTGTCAAAAGAGAAACATGAAGAGTCTCTGGCTGTAGCCTTGGATATCTCCAAAGCATTTGACCGAGTTTGGCACCAAGGCCTCCTAGCGAAACTTCCGTCATATGGTTTGCCGCCCCAACTGTGTCTTTTACTATCGAGTTTTCTTGCAGATAGATCACTCTACGTGGTGGTAGACGGGGTCTCGTCTGATACAATGACGATCAATGCTGGTGTTCCACAAGGCTCTGTCTTGGCTCCACATCAATGATTTGTTGAATGTGACCTCCAGCCCAGTTCACAGCTTTGCGGATGATAGTACACTTCATTCCGCCTTTTCCTCTAGAGCCCCTATATCATCCAATGAGGCCAGAGGTGCAAGGCGAAGACAGGTTGATGCTTCAAATGAGGATCTGACAAGAATTCTGAAATGGGGATCTGAGAATCTAGTACAGTTCAATGCAACTAAAACTCAAGCTTGTATGTTCACCAAGAAGGCTGATCACACAATGCCCAATTTGATGATGTCGGGTACCACTGTTCCTATGAGGTCGTCAATATCCATGCTGGGTGTCACCACCAACAGTTCTCTCTCATGGGACGATCATGTGAGGTCCATTGCGAAAACTGCTTCACAAAAACTCGGTTTTCTTTTCCGTGCGAAGAGATACTTCACATCCCAGCAACTGCTTATGATCTACAAAGCACAAATTCGACCTGTCCTGGAGTACTGTTCACATGTTTGGAGCTCAGCCCCCAAACATACGCTAAAGCTCTTAGATTCAATTCAGAAGAGAGCTATTCGCCTAGTCGATGACACAACACTCACCAAATCATTGACCTCTCTAGATCATCGTAGAAAGGTCGGCGATCTTTTCCTTTTTTATAGGTACTTTCACGGTCGGTGCTCAACGGAAATATCATCTATTATGCCACCACGCGCGATTCCTAGTAGACAAACCAGACGAGCTCAAGCTGGTCACCCCTACACTGTCAGGCTCGGGACCTGTCGAACATCGCTATACCAAGCATCATTCATCGATAGAACGGCAAAGTTGTGGAATTATTTGCCTAGTGAAGTCTTTCCTGATGCTTACAACGTTCCTCGAACATCATAGGTTTCCCTTTCGTGTTGTCCACAGATAAAAAAAAAAATAATCCTTGCAGTCCTGCCCACGAGCATGCCTCTGCCTCCTCGGGTTTTCAGCATAATGATTTCATCAACAACACGAAGAGTCAATACAACAGAATAATGATAATCTAGGATCTAGCTAATCTCATTTTCATATGACAACAAGTAAATCTGCACCAGAGGACAGACTAACCTCAAACTGTTGAATATTATTCATTTCCAACCTGTCAGTTGAAATGATGCGATCTCTCAAAATACAGTAAGTCAAGTTGCCAACTGATCCAATATAAGGCATAACACTCAGGGAGTCGTAAATTGAGTTATTGCATAGATTGTTCATGGATGCAACTCTCAAAAAGATATAAGTACACAAGTGACGTTTTGAGAGATATCTCTGAGAAGTATTCGAATAATAAGAATACTTTTACCATTATAACGGAATGTTATGATTGATTAGTAAAGTGACTGATTTTATATTGGTGATATTCGAATAATGGAGTATAGGTACACATACACCATTTTAACAGATTCTAGATTCCACTTTCCTGATCATATTAGTATTGAAAACCTATTTCAGACAAATGTCGACTTATGACTTTTTGAGTGCCGACCACAGATATTTGAAGATCAGCTTCGCTTAACATCGCTGAAGCTCTTAGATCGTAATCAGAGACAGCTGTTCATCTAGTCGTTGATACTACTCACGACATCAACCTCACTAGAACATCGTTGAGGAGTGAAGGATCTCTTCTAATTTCTATTGATATTTCTATGTTCAAATACCATACTTTTCCGATGTCCTTGATATCTCTCGAAATTTTATCATTCTCATCGGCAAATAAATAGCAACTACCTAATACATTCGAATTAGTTTCACCATTTAGATATAGGATGAAAATTACTCGGCCCATTTACAACTTGTACGAGTTGTATGGGATTCTTGTTTGTTCACTTTCATTTCGAAAATACAACCTACAACTTTACATATACTGTATTATAATATTTCATGTATAGTCCTCCGAATTATTGACCATCATAATGTATCATTACTACCTACGTGATAATAGTGATGAAAAAAAAACAATAATACCAGACGGTATCTACTCTGAGAAATAAACAGATTCGCTGCAGATGCGCTCATGTCGCTCCTGTAGTCTGTAATTACTATTCTTCTCATCATATTTCTCAATATCCTGCAGTACTTGAGTATCAATTAAGTTTGGTGGTGATGAATTCCAGACACCTTTTAAGGATTATAATAAGATTGCATAAGGAAATGGCTATTAGATGGTGAGTATATTTCTCATTATATTTAAAATCGATTACTTGGAGAAGCTACGGCAGTTGAACAATGAAGTACTGGAAAAAATACGTCTACTTTTCACTGATGGATTGAATGGCATCACATGTCATAAATACAACATTGAATAATGAGTGATGATGGATTTGTTCTTCCTATAGTTCCACTTCGATTGAGCAGAGTCATGCTATGTAGAGGGTTCGTTCCCTGTGAGGGGTGTTTCTTTCATTATTTTCTTGTGGCGGAATGTTTTTTGCCCCTCCATCAAAATTTCGTCAAGTAGGATGATCGATATCGAATTAATGATGCACCACTACAGATGCATCACTTTTCTCCTCGTTGGCTAAAACATGCAGAATTCATAGCAGTTAGGAAAACTATTTACATTATTTACATTATTTACATTATGGCGTAGCTCCCAACTTTAAGTGATTAACCAATCAACAGCGGTATACATGTTCATAAGGGATCTTATATCTCATCAACATGGAATGAAATATACTATAAAATAGATACAGGTAGAGGTTGCCTTTTGAACATGGCCATGTTTCAGAGCACATTGATTCATATTTCTCAAAATATTTGAACGCTTATATTTCGCAAACGGATATGTATTTACTTTTTGAGTCAAGAAGAAAAGCCCTTCTTAGGAATTAAATAATATACAGGGTGCTCACTTGGACGAAATTGAGAACATTTACCGAAATAATTTTGAATTTTTGAAAACAAATCGGTTGCTTCTTTGGTTTCAGTTCGGTGCTATCACCAACTCATGAGACTGCAAACCGAAAAGTGGGTGAATGAAGGAATCATTTGTGGATGCAGCTTGACAAGAACTATGAGGAAATGGCATAGCGATGACAAGATTTTTCAGAAATTATAATGGAATCAGAGGTAATTGAAAAAACAATCATATTCTCAATGTAAATCACCATTGAATTACACCAAAATGGCTCGAGAAATACCCCATGAATTCAAATCGACTCGGTCAAGCTCCTTCGGCTGAAAATAGTTCATATTACATATATGTATATTCTTGTTATTTTGATGGAGAGAATACGTTTTCATTTCCTGATATCTGTGAAAATTCATTCAGAATCGATCAGATTTGATAATAAACAAATACATTATTAAACTCGACTGCACTCTGCAGTCTTCACACATGCGCGTATAATGAATTTATTCTGTACGTCTTAGGTAAGTACTTATATCGGATTTTGTTGATATCTGTTTGTTGATCGCAAGAAAGAGATCTATCTACTAAAATTGCTCAGTAATATTTGTTCTCAATAATAAGACAAGGACTTCAAAAATCTATTTACATTGAATTCAGTAGCTTTCAAGAAGAATGTTTGCATGAATTTATTGATTTGACGCGAAACAAACATCGTACTCCATCACTTCTTCGTAACAAAAATTCACTCACCAACAATCATTAACTGCAGGCACCGCATAACTTCATTGCGTTTCCAAAGTTTGATTCGACGGAATCAAAGTTTACGTTTTGCCTCCGCAAATCCTTGTGTTATAGCTGGAAAGCTCATGGCGAAACAACCCGATTATAATTTTCGTTCAGTATGTTCATGTGATTATGTATATCTCAGATTAGTTTCTGTGTTCAGTCCGAAAACTCACTCCGTTTATTCAAGATCCTGACAGGAAACACTTTCAAAATGAAATATTTTCAAAAGTGATCTAACATCGTTGGAGTTCTGAAAAAATTATATGTAGATAGAAAGATATGAGCCCAACACTAGACCTTAAGGGTATTCATCAAGTGTTGAAAAAAATGACGTTCAACATACTTGCACTCTGATCAGTCTCAATTAATTAGTTCTTTCATGTATGGAGATAGAATTGTATGTTTAAAAAATAAAATGATTAGTACCATCGGCAATTAGTGCTTATATAATAATTTCCAATCATGACTGTCTATTCATCAAGAAGAGAATATAATAATTCAATTAGTACAACAGGTGATGAATACTGGAATGAAAAGAATATATGGATAACAACTTTGAGTCGAAATAACTATCAGAAGCCGACGGATGGCTTAAATTGATGATTAGTTATGAAAACTGAAGTATTGGATAATTTTCAACCGATCCAACTCATTTTAACTTATCATCAGTTGAAATTATCAAATGTTCAAGTGCTCAGTGAAGAAGGAGCTTCTATTTTTTCGTGGTTCATAAATTTTCACACTGATCAGCTTTCGAAAGTAGATTTAGATGATTGATTTTTTTTCCTCACCTGTCAATTCCGATAATAATTCCAACTCTTTTGTTTCATTTTACATGTGTAATTATTCTTGTGAAACTGTGACACATTCAGAAAAATCGACTGTGTTCATGCAACAGGATATGATTCAGATATTCACCTTTCTATTCCACTTGATCATCTTCGGATAGTAGACATATCGATTACTTTCCTTGTTCTTCACGTAGACAACTCCGTGAAAATATCTGGTTGAGGAAAGAAACGAACCTTCAAATCATTCAAATCCATTTCATTTGTGAAAAAGGCCACCCTTACTCGAGGGATCGTCTGCTGAACGATATACTGAAAGATTGCATGTCAGGGGGAAAAGAATAACGGACCTCACAAACTGAGCGTTTTTCTAGTTTGGTTATGATATAGAAATACAAAAGGACTATCTGATCGAAGTGTGAACTGTTCAAGGTATCGGAACCAATCACTGAGAATGAATGAACATCCACTAACTCATTCATTTTCTTTCTCATCCTATCAAGGATTCGAACGTCAGGAATCTACGCTATTATAATCAATTTAGTAGCTGGCAGTGTAATGACCATCAAAACCAATCGATCATAAATCTTAAAACCTCGGAGAGTTGTCTATGAAACCAACTGAATGTGTGCCACGTATATGTCAGTGGACAGTGTACAATAATATTCTATTGAACAATCGCTTATTGAATTTTATTGCAACATTCATCAACTGTCATCAATTGATATTGTAGTCGCGCTATCCATTAAGAATACATAAAGCTTCTGTTTCACGTTCTATTGAGGTATTTCTATTGCAATTGCTGCTCTGTGTCAGAAAATATTGCTGGTAATTCTATTATGACTGCAAAAGATAGGTTGCGCCTATCAAAAATGAATCCCCTCTTGACCTATCTCATTTTTTGAGATATGAAAAATGGTGTAAATGTAAATTTTGGATGTAGTCACTAATGCATTTTCATTCCAAGATATTCTCTGGTGAATAGGGTCTGTATTCCTCAATCCTTCTTCTTCTCAAATGTAACATTGTGTACATTTTTTGACGTTTATAAGTTAAACATAGGGGGCTTTGGAAACATGTCGATATACCTATAGTTTAGCTCCATATAGATTTCAGGACATTGCTTACTTTACAATTGAATATGTCGTGATATAGATATGTGAACTCGTTAGTATCTATAAAATCAAAAGTTCATATCTATTTCTGAAAAATGATAGACCATTTTTACCCTAACATATCTTGGAATCAAAATTCAACTCGATAGTGAATAGGCGTAATTGAATGAAATAGATGTAGAATATTTCAGAACTTGGCACGATTTCATAGCTTGCGTGTGCTCTCGATCCATTTATTCATCTAATATCGATCAAACAACTCCATGTGACCTAAATTCAGTGGAATACTAAAGTACTGATACAGATCCCTAGCAGAAGGTCAACCTATACAGTATACAGATTGTTCACACATGGGTGAGACCTTTACCAAGGAGAAGTAGAACTCATTGAGATACATAATTTCACCAGAATCTGCCCAAATAGGGATTGTAAAATAACGGAGATTTCGTGAAAGTTGACAGCACCATTTGTCAAAAGGATATGTCATCCGCTCGGTGATTTTTGGTGTTCCAGTGCTACCGATGGATCTGTGATTCACAATCATATTTTGTTGTACAAATTATTGTGAAGTATCTGACGTTTGCAGAAATAATGTTGAATTTCTTTGTTTCCCTTGTGTTTTGTCTAGTGTCTAGTCCAAACGCCACCGTATAGTAATACAGTATAAAAAATCACTTTCGAGAACATTCTGTACATCTACTCTTTTTTAGGGTTATAATTTGTAGAGCAAACAAAATTTGTTCCTTTCGAGATAGAAATAATGATAAGATATCAGGACTAGGAGTTACAGTACCTAGCTGAAGTGATCTTCAATGTTAATACAAAGCGAATATTTGTGATTAAATATACCCAAAGTCTACCTAGTATAAAATATAGGTCACCTATGCCTGTATGTCGTAGTATCATATTAAATTCTTTCATTTCATGAAAAATCTAGGCAATTCATGGCATATAAAGTGGAGAAATATTATGATTTCTACGCGTGTCTTCATGAAAACCAGAACACTTATCAATATATCATAGTAAACAAAGTTCTTCCACACAATCTGCCACAATCAGAAACCATTGACCCATGATTTGGGTTAGTTCTTTGATTTGAAATATTTTTTTTCTCCATCCGTTAATCGAAATCCAATTTCGAACCACGAACTAACCTGAGCATCGATCAAGGTTGGTTTCTGAGTACCTTAATCACAGCAGATTGAGTAGAGATTTTCGGACATATATATGTAAATCATCAAAATTGCCCTAATGTCATGGACAGCTCCTCTGCAAGGAGTAGTTCGGAAATTTATAAAAAATAGTTACCAAGGTAGTGAAGATAATCATGATTATATGTCAGGCGCTGCAGTAATGATATTCTTCAGTACTGAGGTGTATTTTGAATTTTTATTCCACTAGCAATATATTTCTATCATTATAGTTCTATGAAACTAATATAAACCCACTGTCATTAGTATGAAGGCATAAATATTCATATTGCACTGGTCGAAATATTGTTAGCAGTGGCACTCTCTTCCGCGCGCTGTCATTCTCAAGTCAATGTCAAGCTCGTTCATAACGCAACTTTGCAACCCTGCCTGCCAACTCTACATTGTGACAGTCAATTACCCCGCAGTTAGCTGTTGTTCTGATGTTCTGTGCTCCGTGTTATACGTCTCTATAGTATTGATTAGAAGTCAGCTTGATAATATTGATAATTATAATAATAATTGGTGACTCTGTGTTTATGGACTGGAAGGTCATAAATGTGAAAAAATACCTTGGTAAAGAAAAGTCGCTGGACGCCTTGAAAATGAGTAGATAATAGCAGGTTATATGACTAGTGATGGAAAATAAAAATTATAGCACTTTGCTGCTGATATAAATCGTTATAGGTAGTAATAGGTCATTGAATTGCTGGAGGAATTTACTAGTGCACTTTGACCTGACCTGGGTAGCGTGTGCTATACTAACCTACAATCGGAACATCGTGAGTATGTGGTGGTTCTATTAATTCTAATCATTGTCTATTAAAATAAACTATTAACGGTTTCGTTGAAAACGTGTCTTGTTTGAATTTCAATTAAACCGTTTTCGGTAAGAGAAGATTCTCATACATATAAGAATAAATTAATTTCAATCATTTCGGTCCCTGAGCTGAAAGATTTTTGATCGCCGAAGATCTATTCTGATGGTTAAATCTGGCACTTTCACGACATGAATGATGAATACGAGAATAATTTATAATTGGAATACATTTCAAATTGTAATTTCTGACACCTTGAACTCTCATTTATAGAAGCGTCAACTTATCGAATTGCCAGTCGGGAATTCAATTGAATTTAATTTGTTTCAGTTCAACATGACACACTCCATTATTATTTTATTCAATCGAAGGTCACGTTTCTCAAACAAATCATGGAAACAGTTCGAAAAGTGTAACAAGACAGCCAAACATCAATGATAACAAATAACATAGTTAATTGATTATATAAGAATACATATTATTGAATATATACACACATTGAACTGAGAGTTGGTTAGCTGATTTATATTGAAATCAAATCCGTTACTCAATTCTGTATGGGAGTTCAACGAACAATTGGTGTAATAACAATTCGAACAACACGAATATCTTTCACTAATATTCTTTAATAGATGTATTCCATTCATCTTGATTTAGTGGAAATAGAAGAAGGTTCATTGAAGAGACGTCGAAAAGAGATCAAACATAATAATGTATGAGCCCTTCAAGTTAAAAGTATGCGGATAATCTTGGGTTTGAGGAAAATGCAAGCAGATGATGTTTCACGATCGAACTCAGCAAAAATATAAATATATGATATGAGATCCTTATTTCTAGGTCAGATCCTCGAAAAATGTGGTGCTTAACAAACTACCGGTTGACTCCTTCGCAGCTGAACGGCCAGCCCTGTGTGTTCCTTGAAACTGAATTTCATCTACCGGTTCATTGGAATTCTTTAAATATCTCTCTCGATATGCCAAAAATTATGTTTCAATTCAACTGCCAATGAATTCAACAAAATCAAATATTTTGACTTCTATAGTCGTATTTTGGGTACCAATCATTTCTGAGCATTTTTGTACATATAACTCAAACTCTGAATTTCCAAATCAGTGAGCTTTATGAGAATAACTGAACAATTCATCGAAAGGAGTACAGTACGATATCTTTTGTGGTATCGAATCTGTAATAAAAAATTAGAGACAATAATATCGCTAACTATTCTCTGTTCAGTTGATTCAAATAGAACTTTTGGCATTCACTTCACGAATCTGAGTACGGAAATGGCGAATTCAAGATCAATTAATGAAGAACTAACGCGTCTTGTCACTAAAAAAGGTCAATCAGCAGATAAAATGATAGTAGGGTTAGAGAAATTTACTTGTCAAGTAGAGCTCAAAAGTTGAGAATTATACAGATTCAGTATTACTGAATTTTGATTCGACATTGTATGAATTAAAGTTGAGTTATCAAGAATAATTTTTCGAAGCAAGTTCAGTTCTGAGGTATCTCCTTAAATATATCTGGACCAAAGAAAGGCGGCAGAATAGATGTGTTTCAACGATCCTAGAGTATTCAGAAAAAGACAAGAAGACTAGAACATGTTCCAATCCTTGAAGCTTCAGGAGTAGCTGTAGTCAAACTGAGAAACGAAAGAGTGCTAATTGTTTTCAGACCAATGGTAAGTATAAGAACAACATGACTGATTGATATGCAGACAGTATTGAAAGAGTGTTCCATACCAAAAAAACGTCATCGGAAGCTACCCCTAGTATGAATGAGGATAATCATAACTAATTCGTAACCTCAATCAATAATTTCAGCATTTTTCCTTAGATTGATTATGAATTTCGTATGACAGGTAATGAATTGGAATAAACAACGTTTTCATGAGGTGTCAGAATAAACCTTATGTTTTGCCTGAATTGACATAGATATACAGATATATGGATATATTGACATAGATTTGTTCCCGATGTTTACATACTCGTGCTTGTAAATGTAAATTAGAACATCTATAATGTAGGAATGGAGGAGAATGAATGTAACTTTCTAATTTCAGTTTCTTTGAATGACTTGACGGTTTCATTTCTTTCAACTACCAATTTCCGTAGCGATCTGTGTATCGACAACAGACAGACAACCAGTGAAGTCCATAACCACCCTATTTGCACCACTTAAACTCAATTATCCACTTGACATTCGATTCGAAGGCATCAATCAACTGAAGAAGAATACGACATCCGCCCTTTCACGCACGTTCCACGGAAGACCCGGACCGCCAGAAGCACCCGGACTACGCGCGGAGTTTCGCTTTCGGAGCCGCTTACGCGCGCCGCGACGTCAGAAGTTGCGAGTGGAGTTTTCTCGGAAAACGGAAAGGCGTCGGCAATTGGCTGATAGCTGATGCGTCTGCGCGCAGCGGACGTGGAATGGAACCGACCGTAGAGGTCAGGTTGGGTTCATGGTGAAGTCACTGTTATGGTTTTTTCAAGCCGTATCATGCCACGTGGATAGCGATATTTTTGCGAGAAGTTTGGAAGTTTGGAATAGCCTGACCACTACCAATTCGTTTATTTTTCTAGATGTTGTATCTCCTAAAGATGCCTCATGGTTCGATATTGTAATAAACTTGTTTTTTCATCTCTCAACAACACGAAGGAGAATTTATAATGTTCGTGGGAAATATTATAAGACAGCGGTGGAATGATGAGAGAAGTGGAAGGTAGTGGAATTTTCCCAGAAAATTTTGAGGTCATAAGCATAATCATTTATTTCCTCTCTCATTAGTGATGAAATAATACAAAAGTTACTAATTTTTACAATGTTACAATACATGACATGCGTGTTCGTGTCTTCTCAATGACAAAAGTTTTCATAGGAAAGAATACTGTACATGCAAAATTTCTCACATAAATACTTTTTTTTATACAACACATGGACATCCGATGGATTTCCAGTTTATATCTATCCAGGATATTTTGGATATCCATTGGACGTCCGAATAGTATCCAAAGGATATCCTATGGATGTCCAGAAGTCCCTAGACCACCAACCTGGACGTCCATGAGATACATTTCATGGACGACCGAAAAAAAAAACTGGTCTCACGGGAAAATTAACCTGCGATCTTTCGATCATCAGTCTGATCAGTCAGATATGTTTGTTATCATATATATTGTTATCATGTAAGTGTTGTTATATAACACATCGATGTGTTATATGTGTATAACTTCAACGATTAATCCATCATCAAAATTTTCTAGACTTCCTAAATGTATTTGACTTGGCGAAAAATGACAGATTGACCTAATTTCGTATATGTGAAGAAAATTTGAACTATAAACGCTAATCAAAAACTCTTTCAATGTTTCATCTCATTTCCAGTGAATCTTATTACTTAGATATAAATACTAACTTTCATCTTTTTTTATTCACATATATATCTAATTTGTAAAATTCTTTATCACCTCCTGGTGAATTTTGGATATCCCATGGTTATTCGAGAGTAGTCCAAGGATATCCTGACATGAATTGAACATGATTTGGATGTCCATAGGATATCCGGTGTTGTATGATGGAATCAGAACGAAGTTTCGAAGAACTTGAATGAATAAATTATGGAAATATCCTGATAACACTTATACTATTCGAGGTACGAGTTCGAATTTTCATATCTTAGTTTGGTTCGATATGGTGGTTCAATTAATGCCATTGGTATTTCTAGCCCTACTTCGTACCACAAGAGGAATTCAAGGTTCACCATCGAATCTTAATATTCGTTGTGGGATATAGAACAAATCTGAAATACCTTTTTGCCATATAAATATCGATTGATTCAGATTTGCATATTTACATGATGGACCGAATATAGTAGGTATTCAAAAAGACGACACGTGTGTGTTCACAGTTGACTGTGGTTATACATGGGACACGACCGCCATTTCGTGTGAATCTCAAACACTTCCTGTGTTATGTACATAACTGATTTTCTTGTTATGTGGGACGAATCGTAATTGTTCTACTCTTATGATGAATACTATCATTGGCAGCCCGAGGACCAGAAAAATTATGGAGAAATATCTTGAAACATTTTCCACCAACTGAGGAGCCATTCTGAAGAGTCATTCTCGAAAAAAACTGGATGGAATCTCAATAGAAACTCAAATCACATTCTCAAATCTTTATCACCTCAATAGTCCTCAATTCATTATCAATCAATAGTCCTCAAATTCCTGAAGAATAGGGTGTTTCATTATCTGTTGATGAGAATGCTCCTAATGGAACTTCAAGTTTGAAAAAATCTCAAGAAGTGGCATGATTTTTTGTGCATGAATTTTTTCCATATTTCTGTCTATGTTATTAACTGTTGATGTATAAATGATTATCCGAAAAAGTGAGTAAAGTGTCAGAATGTTCATTAGGTAGGTACGTTTCTGCCTTTCAAAATAATGATACCTGGTTAGGTATTCTAGTCATTGGAGAATCAGTTTTCTTTATATTTCTAGTTGAATCGGCTTTACGAAAATGAAGGAGCATTTTATTCGAATAATGGACATTTTATCTCGAAAATGATTGAGATATTGATTTACGATGGAAAAGAACGAAACAAGAATGAATGGATCAAGTATATATTTATTGCCAATGAACGTCGAGAGATCAAAGATCGATTACATATATCCACTCCTTCTCTTTTATGACAACTGAAAAATAGCTTCCTAGCAAAAACCCATAATAATTTGCATACCACTGTTTAATTTCCACTTGTCTGCTCATGACCATTTATGTTTGGAATGAATCTTAAACTGAAAGGATATACTTCAGGATGATCTTCCGCATACTCTGAGTGATGGGGCGAAACGAGAAAGCAGAAATATCACCAGATGAATATGCAGTGCATTCAACTCAGAATTCATCTCTTCATTTTCTATCAGTCAGAACGGCCACGATGTTATTGCCTATAACTAAATAAATCAGAACGAAACATGACTCAATCATAAAATATCGTTCCTTCATTTATATTCATCACTCACGATTGAAATAATAATAATGATAATGATAAAAAAAAAATTATACCAAGATATATACATATCAAGAGACTCTAGATAGATATAACGTTTCGATTTGGTGAAAAGGATTTTCAGTCTGAAGCTGTTTTGAAACTCAACATTTTCAGACAAAGTATGAACAAAAATTATTGAAAGGAAATAAGTTCAGCGATCATCCTGAAGAAAACTATATTTCGGAGTGCTTGAAAATTGATTGACAAGGATATAGACAGGCCCTTTGAGAGAAAAATTAAAACACTAACTATATGAGTAGAATTACGTGATTAGTGAATTCAAATATTTCGGCGCAGTATAGGAAGAGCTGCTTGTAAAGAGTGCAGGATCGTGCATATTGAAGAGATATTTGTTGGGGTAGGTAAATTAATTAAAGAGTTATTTAAAATTTTAAAAATAGGGGATATCGATTTTCATGATATTTTCATTAATATTTTTGTCTTAAGGGACGTTTATTAGTAGAAGTAATTTTAACAACTATAATTAAAGTAATTAATAAATATAAAATTATTATTAATATAATTAGATTTTGCGGGTAATTTATATATTTATTGATTGATAATTTGAAATTATTGTTTGAATTTTGGTTAAAAATATCAATTATATTAATTTTAAGATTTAAATAATAAGGGTCTATTATTATAAATAGAATTATTATTCTAGCAATTATTATTATTATTATTATAAGTTTAGGGGAAAATTTAAATTTTTCATTTGATGCAATTTCAGTTATGTAAATAAAAAGAATTAATATTCCACCAATTATAATTAAAAATAAAATATAAGAGAATCAATAATTAGGACTTATTAATCCTCTAATAATTGAAGTTAATATTGTTTGAATAAATAGAATGATTCCTAATGAAAGGGGATGATTAAAAAATATAAATATGATAGAGGATATTCATATAAAAATCAAAATAGAAGTTGTAATATCAAGAATTAGTTTAAGAAATATTAATTTTGGAGATTAAAGTTAAAGAGTTTCTTTATTCTTGATGTTTTAAAAGATTTTATCTTATTTTTGATTTACAAAATCAATATTTATTTAAGTTATTAAAACTTTAATGATAATTTATTTATTAACTGGAATTTTAAGATTTATTAGAGGATTAATTATATCCTCTTTAAAACGAAAGCATTTTTTACTAATATTATTAAGTATTGAATTTATAATTATTTCATTATTTATAAATTTAATTATTTATTTGAGTTCGATAAATTATGAATATTTTTTTTTCTATGATTTTTTTGACTATAAGAGTTTGCGAGGGCAGGTTAGGTCTATGTATCCTAATTTTAATAGTTCGTTATTATGGTAATGATTATATTACTACATTTTCTTTTTTATGATAGGATTTTTAATAGCTATAATTTTTTTGATTCCTTTATGTTTTTTAAATTGTTTTTGATTGATTCAATGGTTTTTTTTTTATTTTATTTTTTATATTTTTATTGAAATTTAATTATAATTTTGAATAGATTTTGAATTTGTAGACTTATAGTGTTGGCTAGAGAAAAATTATTTAAATTAAATAATTATTATAATTTATTTTTATTTGTTATATTATTATTAATAATTAGATTGTATATAACTTTTTCTTCATTAAATTTATTTATTTTTTATTTATTTTTTGAGATTAGATTAATTCCTACATTATTATCGTGGATTTTTTTGAGTGTTGCAGATCTATTTTTATATTCGATGATGAAAATAGTTCTTCAGAGAGTGGACATGTAAGTGATCCGAGGTGTGATCAGTATTTCATTGTGTCAGTCAGCAGGTGCAAAGTTCTGAGTTTCTCTAGCTTGATCAAATCTGATTCCTTCATTACAGAGGATATATTCACGAAAATCAAAGGAAAAGCTCAGACCACAGTTTTGGATTCTTTGCAGGTGCTATAAATCAATTGCTGCAATACAGGTCCGTTGAAACTATCACAGTAAGAAACTTCAGAGATGATGAGTGACTCACTATTTCAGTTCAAGTTTTGTGTTAGGTGGGTCCCGATTTGGATACAATTGTCAATGAATATTGTGAGTAGTTCGACTGAGAAAGCTGACATGCTCAGCGAAACTCTATTATTCATTCCGGGAACTACCGGTCAAATAACATTGTCAAAACAGCTTCTAAGAAAATACTATCTACAACAACTCTTTGTGTTTTGTTCCAAAAATAACTCCTGTGTTACTGTTTGTTGCACAATGTTTGGTTATCTACAGTATCGAATGCTTCACTACACTCTATATTGTCTAGTAAGAACCAAGTATGTTAGACTACATTGATCGGCACCTTTCAAAAGATCATCAGTTGTAGTGCTCTGTTTAGCTCTTAAATCAGATTGCATTGAAGTGACAATATCGCGTTCATACACAAAAGATTTTATCTGATCCTTCAGTAACATTCATGCGACTTCCGATATACAAAGTTTGATGGCGATTGGTCTGAAGTCGTGAAAGTCAAAAGGTAGATTCAACTTGGTCAAAGGGGTGACAATGCTATTTTTCCAGAAATTGGGAAAATGAAGAGTCACAATTGACGCATTGATAAGGAAAGTGCAATGATTCATTATGAGAGAATAGATATGTGAATAATTCGGATAGATTTATCGGAGCCGATAGCATTACTCTCGATGCAAATAAGGTTAGTTTGTACTATTTGGGCCGCGACAGTTGAGAACTGAAAATGGTTTTCCGATGCTAGCAGATTATTATGATGACGGTTCAATGATGGTACCCGATAGGCAGAACAGACAGTATCCTGATAATTCACTCTGAGTGCGTGTATGAAGATATTTTCCAAAATTTCTTCGAATGGTCTCTCTTATGGCGAAGAGAGATATAGGGCGTTCTACTAGAACTGAGTATTTTTTCTCCGAAGATTTCATATTTCAGATGAAAAGTGTTTATATTCTGAACGAAAGAATCATATACATGTTCGCAGATGTAGATCTCTATATCAGTTTATGCGATAATCGATCAGAGATATTCCTAGGGAACATTCTGATATTTATTTTAGAAAGAGAATGGATTTCATCACATTTCAAAAGCAGATCGACATATTTTGTATTTGAGATAATGATATTGTTTTCCACCCACTACGTCATTTGGATAAGAGCTGAATTCATTATTTTGTGTCACCATAATTGAAAGCAGGTCTTCTCCAGTATTTAAACTTGTTCTTCAATTGCATCTTCAAAGAATGGGATACAAGAAATGATGCAAGATAGTTATTATCGTGTGAAAATTATAGTTCATTAATTTGGTTGGCCCTGTTAACGATTCTGAAGGTGGCTACCGAAAGGTGATTTAATGATTGTTTCAATGATACGTCATTGAACCATCTCATATGAAGCGAAGGAAGCATATTCGAGTGATTTTTTCAAACGTTTGCAATATTTGGAGAGTAGTTGTTTCATGATTCATATATTATAAAAGTGTGTCAATTTCATATATCTATATAAGGATTGTTTAGCGAAACTCACCATGCAATTTTCGATTCAAGAACGTTTAGTATCGGATGATATTTTGCATATAGATATCAGGTGAAGCTTCACTATAGATTCTGTTATTCAATTGTTCCTATCCTTTCGATTATTTCAATGATTTTAGATGACAACATGCCATGCAGGCACAAACAGTATCGCTGAATTATACAATAAAGAATGACAATGGTACTCCCATCGAATATCCAAATACCTCCAAGGAAGTTTGCATAACATCAATGATGTTAAATGAGCCTTAAAATGCATACAATAATAATATTTTACATCGCTGTATAACGACTCTGAAAGCCATCATTTCCTAGAAGTTGTTAGCGGGCGCTGCGACCGTTTGGTTGTAATTTCATTGCAATTAATCATTCCAAGGATCAAGTGACAAGTGAACAATAATATAGAAATATGGCAGATCGAAAAATGCCGATGCTAACGACTGTGCTTTGTAAATGTTCCGACTGAAACGGTGAGGCAATCGAACGAATGTGCAGTCATTGAAGTGTCACATTTGGAGTGCACTATATGTAGGTACTTTATCAACTTTCATTATAGCTACCTATAGAATTAAATGATCCTTTTGTAACGAGTAAATCAAACATGGAAGGGAAAGAAAGACAGCGAATCCGTGGACAGTTCTTATAAAGATAAAATTCGTTGGAATATCTTGAGCTCCTTCATGAAGAAGACGAATAAATACTCTCGTGAGCGGATGCTGGAGGCGAATATTTCCCAATATTTAGATTGGGTACTGATATAGTATGTATACCATGTAGGTAAATCAGGACACTTGCCCTGATTATACATAGTGTCTCTTGATTAGCCTGCTATACTTTACCATCGTTTTCTAGAACAAAAATAAAACAGAAAGTTCGAATGAACTTTGCTCGTGATATTGCTAAGGCAGCTATAGGGGCTGCTGAAGATGGTATTTCCTGAATATTTTCGAAACGGTTTGTAATAAAATGATGCAATTTGGTACAAGAACTAAATTTTCTATACCCAATGCAGTGAGAGACAATAATTCTACAATTTCATGTGGTGTACGGAACAGGACAAGCTGCTGAATATACCACAACTTTTTTCAATGAAGATTTTCCAGGAATCTAGTTTCGGACTAGAAACATTCAAATTATTATAAAGAAAAATCGAGCTTGGTTGGTATCGATCAGATGCGCCGGTTTTGAGTCAAATCTATTCAGATAAATATCGTTACATCTCACAAATTATAGGTACGAAACATTGCCAATTCTCAAGTCACAGTGGCTATGAAGAAATCATTTACTTTTATTTCATAAAACAATTTCAGAGCGGCGCATGAAAAAGGAAAACTATAGGAGAGAGTTATACCCCAATTTCTCCGTGTTTATCCTCTGTGCCTTTTTCATTCTGAAAACCAGAATATTTTCTCTGTCATCCTAAAGGTCTTCCTTGAGTTTTCCGAAACACGTTATTTCAAACTTGTTTTCCTGCTGTGATCGTAGAAGCCACTAGTGAAGTTTGGGAGGCTAATTATGGGACATCCTCTATACATTACACGTATAGGTATATATATAGGTGTCAAGAAAGTATGGAAGATAGCTTGATGACAAAAAGTTATGATAACGCATGTCCACATCGAAATATTCAATTTCGTTTAAAGAACTGCGAAAAAAAAACATAATTTTATACATTTCACAGATTCAGAAATCAATTCTTGAATGATTTTCATGTTATGGAAGTAGGAGTGGAACGAAAACTTCTCGATCGTGAACCTTCACTCCAATCTAACCTCTACTATAAAAAGTCCTACCTTTTCTGACACCCAGATGATTCAACAAGTTTCTGAATATACGAAATTTTCCTTCGATTCTATGCTTGCTCCTGGAATATTAATGATTAGCTCTAGCTCTAGCTGCGATAGGAAGAAATGCCAATTATATTGTTTTCAAATGTATGATGATGTCTGAATGTATGATTTCATGGCTTACTATTATTTTGAATTTTGAATAATGAATACGAATATATAGATTCCAATGAAGTTTTCATTTCAGAGCCTACGAGGACGTCAACACAATAGTAATTTCTTTCACTATGCAGCGGAATAGCAGACTCATTCAGGAATTTCTGACAGGGCGATGAATCTGATCTGCTGCTGAGTTGAAATGATAATTTCCAAAAATATATTCAAACTGCCAAGAAAAAATCCATCAATAGCGAAAAATTCCACCGCTGGCTAACACTATCTTCATCGAACATTATAGGTTTTCCTTTCGTGTCATCAAACGATAAAAGAGAATCTTTCAATCTTGCTTGTTGTAATCAAAAACCTCGACAGAAAACGCAGTTTGTGGAAAATGAAGGTTGTTTCAATAAGAGCGCAAGATTTCAAGGTTCAATATAAGATGGTTTCCTGTAGCAAAGTATTGCAACAACAAGCTAGAATATTCAATATTTCTGGAAAGTTGCCTCTTCCAGAAATGGTAACAGTCTTAGTTGACCCTATTTTTTTTTCTCCGTGTGCGGAAGTAGTGTATGACAAAGTGTGAAGTCTGCCTTATTTCGGTTACTAAAAGAATGGAATGATATATTTTCAATCATACGTGGTGTTTTTTGACCTGATAAACCTTTTAGAAGAGAGTCTTAGGCATGCTACTTTGTACACGCTTATTTTTCATAATAAATTGAATGCTTACTCCATATTAGTCATTTACTTCAAGATAATTGCCTTATATCCAAGTCAATCAGCTTATGATGTTTTCTATTTTAATGAATAATAAACCAACATGAAATATATCAATAAATCATTGATGAGACCACCATGGAAGACACGTTCCACCACAGTTCAATGCTGTTCTACTTACATACATCAGTTTCATAGATTATCCGCCATCTATTGGAGCGTAGCATAACTATTATATTCTTCCAACGGCATCAGACAAAGTTTCCTGCTACAATTAAATGGTTGCACGTTCTAGATATCGATATCAGTGCGAAATTCATAGATGTCGACTATATACACGAAGTTCCTCGAACATTTTAGGTTTTCCTTTCGTGTTGTCAACAGAAACAAAAAAAAAACACTTTCAACAGCCTAACCTAATGCTCATTTCAAAACATTTTCTCTAGGGTAAAACTAACCCCCCTTATTCAGGTTTTTCGAATTACTCAGTCCACCAACACCAATCGTCCAGTCGTTTTTGAAGATTTGAAGAAATTGGGCACATCATCAAACAATGATTATAACGTGGGAATCATCACCTAAATAATTATGTTTATCTGACTCCCACATAGCTTTGGCAACTTTGAATTTTCGAATAATCATCATGAAATCAATGAAGGTGTACCTAGGTTATTGTCAGAACAATATACATGAGGGGTTGTTCTTGTTCGAATTTCGTAGTCCGAGAAAGTTACGATATTGCCGACATGAGGAGAGATTCATTAGTTATAAGTTCATTAGGCCATTGGACATATTTTTTTAATGAATCATCTTGAAAAAATGTTACTCTACCGAAAGAGATCATATTATATCAACCAAATGTCATATATTTTTTTAATCGCTCTTTCCACTTCGCAAGCTATATGTTGCCCTCAGATTATGAATCTGAGATAGATTATTTATATCAGGTGGATATTGAAACCAGTTTTTATTCATTTTCGTGAAAGATCTTGCTCATATATCGTTATGAAATCCTTTATTTTCTTCACCTCTGTTGAATTATGAAACAAGATTCATCAACAAACGTACACGAAAAAAACTCTTGACAATACAGAGTGATTTTCCATAAAGGATATATCTATCCTATATGAATATTTCATAAAATCAAATTGCAATGAGTCCAAAAATCGTAATTTCTTCATTGAAAGAGAAGCATCTATTGAGTAATCTTTGCCTCAATACACTCCTCGATTCTCAAATGGAAATACCTATAGACCTATGAGTGTTTATAGGTCCATGGGAATACCTATAGCTGGTGACTAGGTAATTTTTATTGTTATTGTTACTCATCCCATCAATTGTCGAAGCAACCCTTAGAAGGCCTAGGATGGCTTTTGCGAGTGAGATCAGGAAATTAGCTATGCAATTTTCAAGAAAAATCCTTCACTATGAAAAAAAACTAACTTCAGATGTTATCATTCGTTCCGATTCGCTTGACGTTTTGCTACAATTTTATTTTTGTTAATGTGTGTTTTTCTCTGTACCGGATTCTTCCTCATATTCATAGCCTGCCCGGATTTGGGGTTTTGGCAGAGACAGATTAGAATTCATCAATGTACCTAGTCGAGATCAAGTAATTCGTTTTACCTGAAGATGTTCTCAACACTGTATTGTACTACCAGAATTTGAAGCTCATCAATTTCGCGAGGAAGAAAAATATTGTCTCGAACACCTGCATTTCTGATTCAATAAGATGTTGCAAAAAGTAGGTCATTCAATACAAGAATTCCTAGGAGGTGAGTGAGATACGCATTTCAACAGAAAGTCAAAAGATGCACTAATGTAATAAAAAATCTGTTGGTCTTTTTCCGTTACGTATTAGGTGCCTGCTGTCTTATTTTCCCGGTCTTCTTGGAAAATCACCTCGATATATAAACCAATGAGACGATTGCATATCTAATGCACTGACTCATCGCAGGGGCTCAAATACCAAATATTCGTTTAGAACGTGTTTCGGAAAAAGTTTCACCCTGTATACCTCGTTTATAACGTCTGGAAAACAAAGTCCATATGACTTTGAACAACATTTACAATCGACTATTCCTTTGTATCATCATCAGTTCATTAGATAAGGGGATGGCCATGTTATGTGGGGAACCCTGTACCTGTCTACGTGTAAACTGTACCAATCATTATTCTTTTTCACGGCAGCACCGAAGGAAACTCATGAATATTTTATTGTTTCGACGGGTTTGAAATTGATAAACACATTTTCAACCTTGAAAAGAGCACAATTGTTATACATATGCTAACAATAGCGATAACAATCATAATTGAATGAACAATAATAATAATAATGTTAGGGAATGTGCATGTATATTTATATATCATTTCGTTGTTCCAACCAGTTGATCACAAGGCTTCTATTATGACAGATGTAGTTCAATATATACGATTCCTTCCTTTATAGAATATTCGTTATCTTTATTTGTGCTACAAAAAAATATCTCCGGTGTACATTTTCATTATACACAAATGGAGTATAGCTGAACAGGAAGATTCATGTGAGAAGTCCGATAGAGAACTAGTGGATCAAGGAAAATTAGGGCGAGTTGGTGTTATTACATGGAAAGTTTGTTGCTATCCATACCTATATATAACTTCAATGATCGATATTTCAGGAATGATTCACCATAATCAAAATTGCATTCAATTGAAATACACCAAGTTGGCTGTGATCCGGATTCTATGGTAGTTCGATGTTTGATAGGCTTTGAAATGCATAAAGATCATCAGTTGAGAAGTCGATGAAACCCAAAGATGCACCCTTGCTTCATCGACTTATGAGGAGCATTTGAAACGAATATAAGAGGAAGGAAAAAGAGCTATCGATTCGTCTGAATCATGAGAGAATGAGACTATGGTCTGGATGTGCAACAAAGAGTGGTGCAATTTTGCCAACAGTCAGCTGATCACAACTGGTTGCCTCTCTCTCGTTTGCTGTTTCAATTGGTTGGGTTGGGTCTATTCAAAATTTGGTCAACACTATTCAATGAATGATGAAATTACCAATAGAATGACATATTCTGATCTTTTTTGTATCTATCAGTACAGCCATAGGCTGAACCAGGACACAACATCGTGAAAAATATATTAAAATCCTTCCTTAAATTGCAGGGCTGAACCGGCTGAACCAACTAGGATCATTTGCCAATTTTCAATATTCAAACAACAATTGAAACTAAGTCTTTTCCTTTGAACACGCTTATGGATCAATGAACTTCGCTAAACATCAGATTTGAGTGAACGCTCTCACACTATCAACTCGATTCAAAACTGACAATGTCGAATTTCTCAATACAATATGGCATGGCATATCGAAATGTTTTGTCAACAATCAGCTGATTTTTGATCGCTGCGTCTCTTTCTGATGGTCATTTCAATTCCTCTCCTGAAGTGAGTGTGTTGTTTTTTTTCTTGGACATACACCATTGAACCTATTTCCCATCATCAAAAATAACGTGAGGGTGGATGTTACAGCAATTGCAATTATTACGAAATGTGTTTTTCTGTGTGTACATCACTTCCGACGTGTTTTCTTCTGTAAATCATTATTCTGGATGGCAATAGGATGAACAGTACGTAGGATGGGTACTAGTAGAAGAAATATGAATGAACAAATACCTCAACTCGTATGACTTCAGTCTATTTCTCTGAAAGTTATGGATATTGATTATATGAATCAACTTCAGAGGTATTAACATTTCATTCATGCCGAAAGTCATCCAATTTGTTAACTGAAACACATCATGACAATTTGTATTGAGCAAGGTATTGAGTATCTTCGTAGCGCACTATCATTGTGTGAATTTTTCCAACTTTCAAGGATACTCGTTGACAATAAAAGTATGTTTATCAGTCTCCTCTCGCAGATGGAATGTTCGATTGCCGCTATCAAAATTTAAATGATGGTTATTGAAGTTTTATCAGTCCTATACCTCCACATCTACAGTGTGGAACAGCCAAATGGAATAAATTTGACAACAAATAAATATGGGTGTGTTGCGAAAAACGTTTGAAAAAATCAAACGATATTGAGTGTGTCATACGACAGTGGCCACTACCGAGTTTTTTATTTCAAATGGAACACCCTGTATTCAATTCAATTTTTGAATTCTCACTGAAGAGCTGATTTCATCGATACATCACACTTGGGGTCTAGCGGAAATTATTACAGAGGGTGTGAAAAATCAAGATTTTCCAACGTCATGAATTTTTTGTGTCGGAACTATGCATTATTGGCCGAAACGACTTACATGTCTCTGTCTTAATTTTTGATATACTATCTACTGACATTTCTTTGGGACAGGATGATCAATTTTCTGAATTCTGCACCACCCTATATTTGTTTCAATCAGATGACAATAGGTATTGAATCAAAAGTTGGGACAGGGACATGTAAGCCGTTTCGACCGATGATGAATAGTTTCATCACAAAAAAAAATCCTCAAGTTGAAATATCTCGATTCTTCATACCATATATCTCTGTATTCATTTCCAAGTGCATGTGATGTATCGATAGAATCAGCTCTTCAGTGAGAATTCAAAAATGGAATAAAATACAGGGTGTTTCATTTGGAATAAGAAAGTTGGTATTGGCCACTGTCACATGACACACTCTATATAATTTGATTTTTTTGAAGAAAATGCGTATTCATAAATGAAAATTCAAGCGTTTTTTCCAACACACCCTCATTCATTTGTTGTCGAATTCATTCCATTTCGCTGTTCCACACTGTATATCGAGCTGAACGCTGCTACCAGCGTTTGAAATTTCATGTCTTCATAAACATTAGTTGGTGAATTTGGAACCAATCTGAATCATATTTTCCTATAATAAGAGCATAAATTCCCAATCGAAAGGTGTCTACTGAATCTTGTGATTCAATGACGACATTAATTTTGAGGAGAATGAGTAAGAAAGTGGCATCTCCACGTAGTTCCCTGTGTCATAAAAATTGACACAGTCCGTAAACAGCAAGGCTATACGCCAAAAGGAGCAGAAAAGCACCGCTCCTTGATTCCGATATTCAAAGCATCGCCGCCGTGTGGGAGTCCCACAGAATCGTTCCAAGAATGACCAAGTCGTATAATAAAACCGCTCCTTTTTTCAGGACCTCTTGGTAATGTCGTTTTTTATGACACGAAATTATGTTATGTTTCGTACACGCACGAGCAGGGGTCAGGGGAATGGTATAAAGATACTGTACTGATGGACAATTGAGGTTTGTCACGCAATCTATGACTGCTTCATCACTGTCCAGAGTTTTTCATAATTCATCAATATCCGCATATTCAAATAAAGAAGTTATTTCCGCAACTGAATATACCAAATCAGGTACCAATGAAATTGTTACTGATACGGTCCTCGTATAATCAACATATTATACTGGCTGTTATGAATTCGATTACTCATGGAGATCTCGGAAACGGTTAGAGATATAACAAAGAATGCCGGCAAGAAATACAAGAAAATTCGATTATTTCAGGAGGATTACAGGAAAATGCGGAAAACTTCGATTTCGTTTGAATATTTCCGAACTTCATTCGTTGACAGAAACAATACATAGTTCAACCCTGTCATTGGCACTTTTAATGACTACCAAACTGATAATCTGACGTTTCCACTATGAGCTGCCATCATCAAGTTAAATTTAACAAATACGGACCCTAATTTTTTTTGCAAATACGATGACGTATCAGAGTTGCCAAGAAATAGTTGAGATTTTCTTATATGAACCATCATCAAACAAGAAAGTAAGACGATATCTCATAAAATTACTCGAAAGCGCAGTTTCTCTGAGAATTTCGAATTATTCATTAAACTATTCATTTGGAACATACCGCTGATGTGTTTCAACTTGTGTTTACGTAATGGGCAATCGGTTTTCCAGAAATGTATCAGTGGTTCTTCTGGATATCATTTATTAAAATTGAATTGGAAATATTCACAGTTGGAACCGAATGCAATGAAAACTTAGAACGATTCTAAGATGCGAATTTGGTTTCTATGGAAATATAATACGATGACATCATTGTGTGATCGTTTTTGATAAACTGAAAGCTTCGGAAAAATGCAATAAGAAATCCTGATACGTATTGAGAAAAAATTGACTCAATGATTGCGGTCCAGAGCAGTAACTGCCAATGACAATGTTGGAACATTTTCTCTTATAGTCTCAAAATGATTGTAGTAAATAAGTAATGAAAACGACTTCGCAATCCTTCGCATTTTCCTGTATATCTCCTAAGATATTTTCAATTTCTTCTTGTTTTTTACTGGCATTACATTAGTCTTTTGTTTACGCAATTTTGCCTCCATTTGAACTTAGTTGTACCTGTACGGTTTCCAAGATCCCTACGCGTATAACCGAATTCGTAACAGCCTGTATTATTCAGAGTGGACATCGTTCAACAATGAATCACTACTTGTTGTGAAAGATACGGCCTCTTTGTCCACAAACATCGTAGCACGCTCATCTCGTACCACGTATAATCGAAATACTTCCGCGGCACTCACAGATCAATCAAAAGCATCGTACGAAAATGTCCAGGTATCGCACCAGAAAAAACGATGAAATAATAATTATAGTAACTGAATGGGAGCGAATAGTAGCGCTGCTTAACATTGCGATGTGGTCAGGAACGTAATCAAATTTCATTAAATGATTAAGAGTGCAATAGCATCTCTGATATTTTTGTACTGTTAAATAGAGTTCTGGTATTATTCTGAATTCCAATTGTGATGAACATTATCTTGAAGAAAATCATTCTCCCAGATTCTTTGGAATTTTCTCTAGTCATTTCTGAAAATTCAAATACAAATCATATAATTATTCAAATATATTCGTAGTAAGAACAGATTCATGAGCTGCCCAAAATGTCACCGTACTTGAAATTTAACCTCCAAATACCCAAAAGATAAATTCTCTATTTGTTTTTCAACGTATTTGGAAGCAGATGAATTCCCAACAAATATCTTACTTATCTTAGTGGACTCTTTGAGAACGAATCTGCATCCGTTCTCAACAAAATGGAAGAAGTTTTCTTCGCACACGTTTCGTTTCGTCTATTGACACTTAACAGTGACAAGAAATTTTTAACAAGGAGAGAAAATCCCAAAAAACTGTAAAAATTGATATACCACTTCAAAGTACCCCCTCCTCGATGAATCTACAGGCGGTATCCCAAGAAAAGTTCGTCTAGGTAATCATCCAGATAATCATTCAAAATGAAAAAAAGATATATTCTCACAGAGTCGAGTGTTTGGAAAAATCACGACTTGATGAATTGGAAATACGAGGTATTATCAATTATTCTGAATTTGTCAAACATGATTGCACCAATTAGTATATTTTCTGTAATATCCTTGATTTTATATATCATGTCCCGTATGAAAAGGTACCCAGTGTTAATACGTAAAACATGTCTTCTTCTAGAAAGTCATCATCTCGTAATAAGAGTATCTTTATTTCATTATCATTACATATAAGTATATCATTTCACTAGCTTTCATTGGATTATATTACTGTTATAATCGACGCAATGATAGTAGATCATGGTACCTTCAGGTTTTGATTTGAGGAACTAGGAGCTGACTGATACACCTGTATTGTGTGTTGTGTTCAGTAACATTTTTCCATTTAGATAGATATATCTACCTTTATTTTTTCGTTGTCAATGAAGATTTGAAGAAATATCAATAACAGGAATTGTCACTACTGATCACTCTAACAACCTCGCTTACTACTGAAGAATAAAAAAAATGAAAATAACGAATGAAAGTTTCGGAAAATACTGATCATCAAAATAGTTTTCTCTACGTATATTGGATACTGCATCACTTGATCTATTACCTACATGTAGGTTATCTATAGACGAATCAATGTCTATCCAGACTACGAGGATCAGAATATCATATTCTGATTTATATTCAATACTTGACGACCAGTCGAGAAACTGGAATTTTTAGGATCCATGGGCCGTGACCAATGATGATGCAAATTTCAAAAGTTAGTCTCTTATCCTCTGACTCAGTTTCTGAACTGTCTCAATTCGAGACAACAATGTTGTCGAAGTACCTAATTGAGTAGTAATACACATACCAAGGATAATTTTGACAACAAATGAAGGTATGCTATGATGCAAAATGTGATTTTATGTAAACCCGTGTAAACCAGATGAAGTAACGTCAACAATGGGATATGGTCGACCAGTTGATGTGCAGATACACTTTATTTTCTTTCAAATATATCAAATTTGAACGAGCATGCTCCCAGACATGGGCTGGGCAAATTTCTTTTATTTTTGCTTTTTCTTATTTCAACGACTTGTTCATCTGATTATCACATTTTTATATAAAGTCGTTGAATTATGTACCATAATTGATTATTTTCCTGATCAGAAGGTTGTTGTAGAGTTGGATGTACATGAAATAGCTCTAGGTAGAATGTCCACTTTGGTGAGGATTTTTTTGTCATGTTGGCCAAATCTTTACGGAAGTCGTACTTCCACTTCCGCCTCCTTCCTCGCTCATAATGACCATCATTTCATTGCAGTGCCAATTCTGCCAGATTCGGGGTTAGACAAAAATAATGAATCATTCATACTCGAAATAATCAAGATTATATTTCCATATATATAAATCGATTTTTTCTGTATTCGAATACTGATCGATCTGTCAGAAATACATCCTTTTCGCCTTCTTACGTATATCCAGAGTACATATATACATTCTTATTGATCTTAGGATCCACCACCATATTATGACGATGCTGTTTTCGAACAATCGATATAACGAGGGTGGCACAAGGTTGATTTCAGCACTAGTAGATTCACAATGATAATATATCGTCACGAGTATCTTCACTTGGTGAAAGAGCTCATCTCCATATGACATGAACTATATACTGTTAGTGACTCATGAATCATTGTGTGCACTCTCAATGTGATATATTATGTTGATTACATAATCTGCCGAACACATCGGAGATAGGCTGAGAGGAATGTGAATGTTCACATAAAAAATCTAGTGCAATTCATAAATGGAATATACCCTCAGATTAACGTTTAGAGTGATCATTAAATAATAATAATCGTGTTATTCATAAAGGAAATCATTCATGAACAGTCGAACAGCATGAATGGTATATTTGGATTGGCTGCCTCTGATGTATCCAAGATATGCATGATGCTTATCTTATAATGGAGAGTAATCAACTTTCCATGTCATTGTATACCTTGGTGAATAAAATCGAGAAAGTGTGGTAACTTCACTAACGCAGAATTGTTCTAAGATGAACAAATTGACTTGTTTTGTTCTCGTGTAGTATGATTTGCATCACATATATATGATCTTGTATTACAATTATTCAGTTGGATGATTCCTACAAAACATATCAAGAAGAATGATTGACGGTGGTGGATGTAGAAACTCCGTATGGAAAAATATGTACCTCTTTCATCACAAGAAATATCTTTTCTACTGGACATGATAGAATAAGCCTCGCGTTGATAGAGATATCGTATAATCGTAAGGTACTTCTCGTTATACCCAACATCGTTATTTCAAATGAAATACGATATAAATTATTGCACCTTTGGAATCTATGATTAAATTCAATATAACTCCACATGTTTATAGGGTTCAATGTTCAAGAAATTTCATTTTCATTTCAAAATTTTCGGCCCTCCACAACCAAAACTGAATTTCGAAATCAAGGAGAGTCAGGTTCAAAATGGACGGTCTTCGAAAAATGTTGAAAAAAACAACAGCCTTGATTCAAGGAACTGTAAGAATTAGTTGAAACAAATTCATATACAGATCCAATTGAAAAATGAAATTCATCCATCAGAAGTTTGTGAGGAATATCTCAGGTGAAGAACTTACACTTGAAATATTTTTGTTCTGTTAGATATCTGACGGCAGTCACCATATCAAATATTTCCTGGACGCCACTGAGATAATGTAATAACAATTCAATTACATAGGAATCAAGGTGAAATTGAAACAAACAAACGTCGCAAATTAATTCAATAATCAGCGGAAGTTCATCGGTGATATATTCCCAAATAACGATTTCTTTCAAACATTGAACACATTATATTTTGAAAACGAAGCAAATTAGGTACTTCGAGTTCCAAAATGGTCCAGTGATAGACATCTTCAATTTGTAAAGCAGAAATTCCCTTTATAGTTTGTTCCATACTTCATTCGTGTCAGTTTAAGTTTCATTTCATTAGTTCCAATTGAATGTTAAATTTTATGGGTCACCTACTGTACTGCACGGAGTGCAGATATATGCATATAATTTCTCTTGACAAACTACCTACTGAATATCAACATAAATTATGAGGCGTTTGTATGGTAATTCACGAAATATGCAATTATCTGGTGACTAAGAGTTACACAAGTTTCGATTGTATTTTGATACTAGCGTGACATCTAGACGTCTTCCCACAGATGAAAAACCATCCAAAAATTATCATTAGTTATGCAGATCTTGTACGCATTGCATTTATTACAAGGTTCGATCATGGAATGACGAATTTTTCTCAAGGATGAAAACAATAATGGATCAATTCACCTACTACACATTGTACTCACATAACAAATACAATAACGCCTATGTGATTTCACCAGAAAGTAAGGATGTGAGTATATGGTAGGTAGGTAAACAACTAATTTGTTAATCAATTTTAAAACTCTTGTAGGATGAAATGATCGTTATATAATATCATGTATTATCACTCACTATTCTTATTTGTAGAGCTGTGTTTGATCTCTACTATAACCAGCTTGAATATATTGTTTTCCATGAAAAAATATTTCCCTCCTATTGGCAGCGAAATAATAATTTCGCAAACAAGCGATATCAATTACCAAAATATGACTCCTGTCTTGCAACGAAATGAATGCTGCCTCTAAGGCCACTTATTAGTTGAAACTTCTCGATAAGAAAAAATTATTCTATGCTACGCATTCAGAAAATATTTACAGCTAAAATGTATGACATAACTTCAGTTATTATTAACATCAATTTTGGTTGGTTATTTTGTTTCCAGAACTGGCAGTAGACTTCATGATCTTTCATTCAAAATGATTGACAGATTCCACATCCTAACATTTTTGGCATATATCTACTTCATTTCCGTGGTAAAAATCTAGAGAAAAAGGGCCAATCAACAACTGCTGTTTCTATCGAATTCTCATCGAATTTGAAACACGAAAAGTGAAGACATATAATTAATTGTACGGTTCTCATCACTGTATTTTTCTATTCTGAAAATGATGCCGTTCATTTTTATGGAATATTTCGTCAATGTATTGCTCGATATCTCGATATCCTCATACCTGTCGACACACTCTGTAGTCTATACTGACCTACTCTTGTTATCTCAAAAATAACATCTATGGATACGTTATCTTCTTGCTTGGGACAGCAATACAACAGATCACTTCGTTCATAATCTTTTCGAGGTCCATATGAGGCAAAAAATCCCGTCGTGATCTCACACTGTATATCAACGTGCAAAACCGTTTTGTATGCTTGAGTAAAAATCAAAGACTTTTTCTGTTCCTTTTTGTTCACCAGGTCAAATCGCAACAATGGAATCATACACATAACAATAAGAGATATTTGAACGGGAAATAGAACAACTCACGACAAGAACCGTTTTTAAATTTCGTCAACTTCGATGTTATTATGCTGAATCGCCAGAACTTGGTTGATCAACATTAACTGAATGTTCTACATTTCAACTCGCATGAAAATATTGATTATAGTATACTCACGATTGTTCAGTCACATAATATTTTATAAATCTGAAGATAATATAGTACAAGAAAAATATATATATATATATATATATATATATATATATATATCTTATATATATATATATATATATATATATATATTTGTATACCCTATATACCTGATCTAATGCCTCACATCGAATATTGTTATTATTATGACTTCCTTCCGATTATTATAGTAGGAAGACAACTTCATCCTGAAGGGAATTCGCACCTACTTCATTCAGATCTGACATTCCGTGATTTCGGACTGATTTTGGGTCGTTATGAGTTGGTCTGCGAATGTGTTTCTCATTTCAAGTTATTATCTCATCTATTTTTTTGTTATACAGAGGGCTCAAATGGGAATCCGACATGCTAGTGTCGGGTTGAAGTTGAAGGAAAATCCACCTAGATCTGATATCAATAATAATATGTATTTATATACAACAGTTTGTCGAGGTAGGAAGAAAGAAATCTTGATACATCGTGTTTTGGTTTGTTGCACGATATAACATATTCCAGTTAAAAGTTGAAAAAGGGTCTACGTGAATCGCCCTGTATACGTTTCGGAGGGGAATTCGGTAATCATTCACTGCATTGTTAGCCATCCTGATATCAGTTTTTACAACCAATATGATATATCAAGAGTTGTCCTGAATTCGAAAACTATAGAAGATAAGCCAAATATCATTTGTTCTGAATAAAAATTTGGTTCCTCTTCGAAATAAGGAAGTTGCTGATACTGAAAATAACTTGAGAATATCACATGCGAGTTAGAATTTCGAGTTTATATTCCAATTGAAAGATGAAAAATTTCGGAAGCATGGCTTAGGAGAATCACCTTGTATACCAATACTTACACAAAGAAGTATCCTTACTCCTGAGTTCACGTACCTAATACATTTTTATCAGACGAGATAAAATATTATTTACCAGTTGCAATATATTATATGAACAAAAAGCAGTCACAATGAAAGTAATACAGGGTTATAGGTATAAGAAAGAATTTTATGTACATATTGAATATCATGATAGACAGGGTGGTCTGAACTGATCTTCACGTGTGCGACACATCAATAATCAGATATGATTGATAATATCCTGCATTCTCAATGGATACCAAAAGTCCAATCAATCATAGGATTATAAGTAGACAGTCCCGAATTCAATAGACACCGTTAGGGTATATGATCGTGCAAATCTCTGGAATACCTCTATTAAATGTGGCAATTCAAACTTTCGATATCAAAACATGAAACAAAATATATGCACCTATGTATCGTTTTCACTCTCACTCAACAAAATAGATTCCAACTGAAAAGATCATTCAGAGTGGTTGTAAAAAATATTCATACATAATTTCAACACCATGTGTATTAAAAACGATTCGTTCTACATGCAAAATCATAAATCTGTTCCGGAAGAGTATTTCATGGTTTTAACGGATTTCTTGATCTTCTCAGATAATCCATAGTAGAATACAAAATAACAAATTCAATTCACTTGGAACTCCAAATGATGATATATGAGAATTCACTTTCTACATATGATCACAACTCAAAGTTCATGTTGAAGTTCAATTCACGGAAATTCATTATTTTTGACCCAACCAAAGATCATTATCCTTGCTGAAACCCAATAGTCTCACGTTCCGAGGTGGGTATACATTTTTCATCACTACCACCATAACTTTCAATATCCTCTGTGAATGAAACCATGTGTTAAACCGAAAGAAGAGAATTCGATCAGGCCATATCGACTAGCAAATTTCACTTTTGTTCGACGAGAGTATTGAATAAACCATTGAATCGATGCAAAGCTGAGGGCATGTAATGCACATATGAAGCTCATCATAAGAGTATACCAGATGGCCCAACAAGAACATTATACACATATAAGTATTTCCTGTGTCACCGGATGGAACAACGGGATCTTTCACAGCACATTCCATAGGGTATTATCATCTCGTGCGGTCGAACCCCTAATGAATTTTTGTAGCCCTTTGAAGGACACCTTATAAGTCATGACCAAGTTTTTCTAGAGATAATAGTGCGATTTTTAACCGATTTGAGAAGAAGGAATTTTCAGATAGGCTCGTAGCATTTTCATTGGTACACTATTCACAAACTGCAAAGGTGCAATGTGACAGATATGAGTCTCTAGCACAGAACATCATTTCCATGTAAACGAATGATTATATTTCGGGTGCTTAACAGAGTTTGTTACTTCGTTCCTATTATTTTTTCCTGCTCATTAGGAGACAGCATTGAGAAAATCGAAAGACAGCAAAGTAATATCAATGCTTTAGGCAAAAGTGCACACCCCGCATGGCAGTTGTAACAATTCGCCACCTTTATTTCAACCAGAAAATAACGTAACACAAATATAAACACAATGTATGATTTATTCTGAATTCTATTTCCGCTGTATAAAATTGACCATATTTGACTTTTGCACTTAGGTTACCTACAGTGTTGAGCACGATAATTCTTTAAATTTTGCTCTCCGTACGAATACCCTCAATCTTGCGCCCTGCGCATTTTCCCGCTCGCCCCTTGAGATGTAACAGTTTGGATTAAACCAGGGCTATAGATGATCATGATTTCATTGAGATTGAATGGTCATTTAGAGAAGAAAACGACCAATGAGACAGAACTTTCTCAACAATGATCAGGTTCCTATTCACAGACACAAGAGAGTCATTTCATAGAAGAAAAAAAAGTTGTCTTTCCACACCATTTCTCACACGTGATGGTATAATAACAAAGAAAACAAAGTTATTTTCTTATTCCTAGAAACTATTTTTCTTGTTATTACAGTCACGAGATCCAACTCCATGGGTAGCAGGTATGATAGTAAATATCGAGGTAAATATCACAATTCATTAGAAAACAATTTAGCGTCTCATCCTATATGATATTAAGGTTGAAATATTTATCAGATTCATTGTTGTGTGAATTTTTCTCCATATTTAATAAGATTATGAATTCATTAGTTTTCTCTACTTAATTCATTGAATTAACTTAGTTAATCATAGTGAATTATTGATCGCAAATAATCACATCGAGATATTGCGCAGTATCATATACTCACGAAGTATTTCGAAGGAATCTGTAGAATTCTGAACGAAATGATAGACTATACTATACAGGACGTGAAATATTGAGATCTGAATGTTTCCTATTTCCATTTTAGTGAGAATAGATGAAAATTCAGGTATATACATGAAGGATTATCTCGAGGATTATCTATAGGTAGTGTTGATATATTGGAACTTCGGAGGACAGTTCGGTTCCTCCTTCACCATGTTGTTCTCCGTGGCCTCACTAATTCATCCAGTTTCATTGACCTCGGGAATCCTGAGAACTGAGATGTCTTTAGATCGGTTAGATCCTCCTCACCGACTCTGTTTGCTACTAGTTCTCATACCCATGAAATAACATATTCCATGACGAGATGAGTATCTACTCGAGTATATATGTGCAGGAAGGTTCGAAAATATGCATTATTCCTATAAGCCGAGCTCCAGACACCATCTGTTAATGTCTATAAAATTTTCTACTGACTGATGAGACATGCCTGTTTTGACATGTTTAAAATCGTTAAGGATTTTCTTGGATTGTTAACCGAATATCTAGCCACTAAATGTTTTGTCCGTTCAGATTTTCTGAACAAGTCGTCAAACAGGATTTTGAAGACTGGTTCTAACCCTATTCTGGCAAGTTAATTTCCTTCCACCTGTTGGTAGAACGTAACATGGTTAGTTTTCCTGGAATAACACAGATAGGACATGGAGATGATGGATAGGAATAGCATATGATATTCCACCTGCAAAATTCATTTTTAGTATTAATTCTTAGGTCCATGTTCCAGTTTCATCTTATGAGCCCAGTACAGTTTACGGTTCAGCTTGGATTTGAGATTGACTTTTGCGTTTTCCCTAATTATTCTCGTTGCCATATCCTCTACAAGATGAAAAGGTGTGACGCTAGTATCTGGAATTTTGAGACATTGATCCTTATGGTAGTTCGATCATTAATTTATCTCATACCCCTCAATTTTTTGATATCTCAAATTTGAAATTTTTCCCGCCACTGGTTTAACAATTGTCGTGTTCATCGGTTCCGAACTCTTCCGAATCGTTTTTCGTCTTTTGTAACGACCAACCGTCCATTTTGTATCGTTCTCATAGATAACAACAACTACTGTTATAGTTGTGTTTGTATCCCTCGTACTCGTACGAGATGAATTTTCCTGCTTAAAATTGCACTGATGTTAGATGTGTTATGTATTGCACCATCCTCATATTCTTTCTCAAGTTAGTGAGTGATTTCTGTTGTTTGTGACATCCACTTGGTTTTTATATATACCCTTTTCTCATAGATTGTCTTGATGAAGGAAATAAACATTTTCGAAAGCTCGGCTTATTAGCAAGAGTCCATTTATTCAATGCCAAAATTTTGACTGCATCCTCACAAAAAAACCTTCATCGAATTTTCTGAATCTTCAGATATTTCACCTCAACCAGTCAGTCACGACTATCCTCCTCCTATATATATATATATATATATATATATATATATACACCGATTTGAGAAAAGTCCACGCCTCATCAGGGCGATGCCTCAATGAAAAGTAAACCGATGGTTCACAATTCAATTTCGTTGTACGTACATGATGTTTATATCAATTTTCTTTTTCTTACCAATCTGGAAGGTTTCGATACATGAAATATTCACACCCATTCATTAAAAGAATTATGACCTCATGTTATAAGTTCGGATCTTCCTCGGAGACTGTCTATATTTCAGAGTTCTAGTGGAATAAACATTTGTAATGTGGAGAGGTTGGGAATATTTTCATATCATTAAGTTAATGGAACTAATGGAAGTAACAGATAAAATAAAATTGTTAGTGTCATTAGCTTCTTCGTGTGTTGAAAGTTTAAGGCAATCACAATCTTCATGGCACATTGACAAATATAAAATAAATATACTCAATGATTATACTATGTGATTATTGCTCTATTACAAACGAACGATTCGTGTCACTACAAGGTGTAGGTACATATAAGTAGGTAGCTTAATTTCGAATGAATATTTCAAATTGGCATAGGTAGTTCTTCTAGACCGTTGGACATTTCTCAGAGTGTTGGGCAAAAGTCCTGAAATATCTCGATTACATCCGAACGAAATTTCGGATTCTCGAGACTGTGATCAAAAAAGTCGTCTGATCTTGACGTTTATTTCAGGTTTGTACCGTCACCTCTTGCAGAGCTATGACCTGAATATCATTTTCCATCATTGGTTGGGGTTCATAATAGGTATAGGTAATAATTGACCGAGTTTGGCACCAAGACCTACAAGCAGAACTTGTGTCATGTGGTTTTTCGCCCAACAACCAAAACTCTAACATACAGCCAACTTGATAACAGCATTTCATTCGATATCTCGGAAAATTACTCGTATGTTAGTGGCGAGGTTAGTGGTTAGATGGCGACACAAAAATGACAACAAAATCAGGATTTTTGATGATTGCACAATCAGTGTTACGAAAACGTTGATTCAGAAGTAGTAATTTAGGTTACTTCTCAGTTATTGAACGAACTACATTATAACAATCTCGAAGCATCAACTATGTGTACAGAAACCTGCAAAAATGTTGCCATCTACTGGGGAGTTTCATAAGTATCTGGCCATTATAGCGGAAAATGGCGTTAGCGCTTTTGCCGAAACAAAACACCTTCAGTGACTGCATTTGTCTTCAGTACAAAAGATTCCAGGTAGACAAACTATAGACGAGATCAAGTTGATCAGCCATTTATATTGCCAGGTTCGAGATGTGTTGATTTTCGCTCCACCTCTGAATATAAAAATCCAATACCTTTTTCGTCTCATGTTCCACGAACATCATAGATTTTCCTTTCGACTAGTTAAAGAAAAAAAATGATCTGGGACGTTTGTCCAACCCTGTATATGTTTACTATCTTTGTGCTCCGAAAATCACTCTTTTTGTATAATCGAAGCCTGTTTTGATCATATGACCTAGTAATGAGTATAGTACCTAATATGATGATGTGATGTAGATTATAATTTGGAAATGTTCGCACAGATAACAAGAAGGAAACATGCAAATTACTGTTGAAACAACATTACTCAAATTACTCACCCCAGGACCAGTCAAACCCAGCCGAATTCTGGAATATTTTTTCATAACAACCCTCCAGATGACGTATGCCATGATTGGTAAATCCACTGAAGATGCCTAATTTGCACAAACTCATTCAAATTAGATAAGAGCACACTAATCACTTTGTTTGATTTTGAAATTATATCTCATTTCACGAACACCTTGAGGCAAATTACAGTCGAGGTAGGTCTAAATCAAGATGTCGTTGATAAGATGATAAGAGGTTCAAATGCGCACTATATGTTGACTTTTCGAATTGTTCTTCCAGAAAAAAAACTGACACATGCACATAATAAATGAACCGAACTAACACTATACCTAGTAGTCAAATGAGGACCACTTTTCGGATATGATGAAATCCATTAATTACTCCGGTATAGAAAGCAGCTGATAATGTGACATGTGTTATGCTAATCACCTTCGTTACTAGTTTTTTTGTGATCAACAGTTTTGCGGGAAAATCCGTTTTTTCGAACGTGAGCGCAGTTCCAGCTCACCATCTAGGTTGCCGCGCGCGAAACAATCGACTGTCGGTTTGACCACACGTGCTTTTCGGTATCGTTACGCTCACCTTCGTTTGTCAGACATCAGGAAAACGTCAGAGCTGCGTGCTAGGATAGGGTATTGTATAACAGACTCAAGGGGTGTTGTTTTATTAATATTTTAATGGGTTCAGTCTGAAGGTGTGTCTGTACTACCTTTATATAGGTAAAGCGATTTTCTTTTGTTTCCTCCAATATGTCTTTGACCTGAGATAGTATATATACATGACTACATGCAAGTATCATTTCACGAAATCATATAGATGCAATGGATTGAATTGAAGTTATGAAAAATCATCAGAATTTCTCGCAAGAAATTCAAAATTATTTCGGGAAGTGTCTTATTCTGACATGTCATTTTTTTCAATGAAACACCCTGTTCATTACCTCACATAGAAAAATATTCATTGATCGCTAGTAAAAACTCACTAGGACAGGGGATGAGGGAATTAGTCATCATCTTCAAAAGTTCAATCAATAATTTCGTGGCTATTGGATATCTTCTCATGGTCATCATTTTCTTGATGGTGGCCAATATGGAATATTACAAATGAAGTGATCATGTTCCCCTGTCCCCTGGTTCCCCTATTATCTCAAAAGAAGATTCTTTTCTTATTACAAAAATACGCTTCATTCCATCCATCCGTTTTCGAAATATTAGCGTTAAAATATTTTCAGAAATTTGAATTGAGAGGCAATCCGAAATGACAGGACGTGGCGCCATTTCTGTTGTCCGCCATGTTTGAATGTAATTTTGATGTAGAATTTTTTGAAAACTTTCCAAATCACCCCTACCCTTCCTACCTATAACCCTATAACTTTTGAAATAACCCCCATAGGTGGGGTGCCATAATATACGGGAAAACCTGTACTTTGGTCAGCTCAAGGCAATCGGGACCACTCAGAAACCATGTAAACTAGAATATTGGGATCTCTTATTTATTAACGATACTGCATCCATTAGATGGAATTCATTTGTTTTTCTTCTCCATAGGCGCCCGGAGGGCAGACTAATGAGGACGCTTTCCCGGAAAGGCAAAAAGTGGAGGAAACCAGAGTCAAATAACTCCTGGACTCTAAAACCGTACAATTCTCATTCAAAATTCTAAACTGAATGTCTTTCAATTTTGCCTCGATGCTGAACATCTTTTTCGTCAAGTTGTAAATCAAAACATAACATAGCATAGCATAACATAACATAGACCAAATGAAAAACCAGATGTCGTGTATTTATTTCCAAGTCGTCATTGGCGCATGATTTGAGGTATGTTTCTCCCTCTTCTTCAAGTAGTGCCAGTAGAAGATCTCTAATGGTTTCAGGTTTTCGGTTTGCGAATGATGTTCACTATACTAGTTTTTCATTGAATTTTATTGTTATTGTGAGTTGCATACTTTTCAAGAGGAAGATATTGTGACGAATCAAGAGAGAGCATGCTGGGAAAAATGAGCCTTCCAAGTCTATAAGACTAGTGATTGTGTGGTTGAATTCTATTTCCTGTTTCACATTGTACAATTCAATATTCATCAACTGTTCTTTCGATATCATTATCATAAAATGACCGAGATGAAAATACAACTTGATGAAATAATGATCACAATCGAAGAAAAAGTTATATCAAATATGAAAAAAGACGGTAAAACAGACCTCAATAAGGCTATCCTTCAGCATCTTATTATGTCTCATTTCAAGTAATGAAATACCAGAATTCATTCCGGTAATAAAATCACACCACACATCTGGATAAAATTAACCGTACCATATATGTATATATATGTATATAAGCAATACACATGATGCAGTCATCATGAATGTGAAGCGCATTCTTTTGCACAAAATCATTTCCTCAACGACTCTCGTACTCCTATTTTCGAAGTGTGTCATAAATCAAACTGGAGGACGTTTGGATCTTCTCTCAATATGAGCCGAAACACAGTTCTAAATGGATTCAAACAACTATGGGATTGGTCACACATGAAAATTTAATTCCTATTCCTCATGAATTATTAGGCATGTAGTTCTAAGATGGTTATCCATAGCTGAAATTTTTGGTTATGTCTTGAAAAATTACCATAAAGATCCATTGAAAATTCAATCATAATGATAATAATTTCATTCCGGGATAAACGAATCATTCCTCAATTATACGAGGTGAATTGGAAAAAAAACACACCGAAGTCTAGGAGCATTTTTAGCACACAAAGAAGCTGAGGAAGACCAAGGTGGTCTTCATTTGAACATTTTTCTATTCTGAAACTAATGAGCGAGAAGATAGACCATTTCTTGCTCTTCCTATGTGTGGTCGGACACTGTCTGAAACGTCCAATACATTTCCATCATTTTCCATCCATTCATTTCTTGCTGCTTCATTATGCAGTTGTTAGTTCACTGGACCTCCCAGAAAATGAACCCGTGAATCTTCATCACAAAACGCGAAAAAAAATTCTGGCTAGGTTTTGGTACTGGTTCATCTGTTTTTCCAACTCTAAGTTACTGAGGCTTATGCAGAAATTACGTTTACCTGAAAGTGATGTGAAAACTTGGTATTTTTTTCTCAAATTGCCTTCCATTTCTACCCCCTACATACCTATATTCATATGATATATGATATGCATATGCCACATAAACTTTCAAGTGTTACTACGAGGGAAATACTTGGTCTGTCACCAGAAATACTATTGAGAATTTACATACGAATGGACATCTAGTGCATTCAATTTGGGATCATATCGTGCATGAATTCACAAACCTCTAACGTCTGAGGACGATCGATACTGCATTGAACTCACAACACGCTAACAAAATCAACAACAATAATGCTGAGTACAGTTGAATTTGACAGATTCTTGATTTCCAGCAATGAATCCTACCAATCAATTTTACCAATCTAGCAAATGAGTGAATCATAAGAACTCACCTACTGGCACATGAAAAAAAGGTCGGTACTAACTCATTGTGCTAGTGTTATGAAATATTCGCTGAACAAATTTGTTACGCTTAGAACCACGTCAAGATGCATTTTCGTGATTCTAATAATGAAATTAAAATAGTATATTACAACGTTACAACGTGGGTGTGTTATTGCAGCTGGTACCCTGCCATACTTGGTGCAAGATTCGTGCACGAGAATCATTCGCACCGACATAGAGAGGTTAAAGGTAGCTCTTGTGGGTTTGTCTTTTGTCGCCGTCTGGGACATAACGACCAAACTTTTATCATGATATGAATATTAATATGAACGATGTACAGAGCTATTGCTACTACAGTTAGGTATGTGTAACTGTTTACCTCAGAACGATGTTTTTTGCATCATGGAATTGCAAAATTGTAAACGCAGTTATCTCAAAGAGTACTTTTTTCAATTGACATATTCACATTCATTCATCTATAGGCTTTCGTCTTGCGAATCCAATTCTTTGGGTAATTTTCACTCCGGAGAGTTCATCCTCACAGAACCACTTCGTAAAATCTTCCTCGACAGGGCTAGTTCAGAACAGTCTGAACCTGACAGGGGCAAAACATGCAGGACTGACATTTAACATTTAATTATTTCCTATTGGTCTGCCATATTCAGTCAGAATTCAAATAATTATATTTCCTGTTGAATATGTGACTGATTTTTCTTTACGTTCCGTTGATTTTTTGGACCCTTCTGATATAATAGCTTGAAAGGCTTTGTAAAGTTGGTCCTACACTAATTTTCTCCAGCCTACATTCACACACCCCTCGAATGGAGTGAAATAAAACTGTAAGTATTATAAATCCCTGATGTAAATCTGCCTACGCGCCTTGTAAAGATCCTGCTTCCGGACTTGAGTGAACCACTATTTTAATTCTTTTTGACGTAGCGAGCACGTAGAACTTATCAAAGATGTACTACTTCAAGATACATGCGCATGTAGACTGGGTAGTTTGAAGGAGGAGACTGGTGAGCATATTCAATAGGTAGTTATACTGTGAGTACCTATTTACTGATTTTCCAAGAATAATAATCGTTGAAAAACGTCAATTATTGACGGCGCGCTTCGTTTGTATGAACCTGATGTGACAATATGAAAATGGTTGCTATCCAGAACACATGGGAATTTCTGATCGTTGCAGTTACTCTATTTATGATCAGATATTATTGGAATTATATGAGTGGACATTGTGATTCGATGGAAATCATACAGAATAAAATTATCAGGTATCGTGGAAATTGCAAACGGTAACTTTGCGAAATGGAACATTCTGAATGGTTGATGGAAATCATAGGAAAAAATTATTGAGATCGATGATCAATGAGAGAGAAAACACTAGCAATCAACTGGATTCTTCAAATTGTAAGCCAGCCTCTTTATTGCTGTGAAGCTTGTAGCATTATATTTCACCAACTGGAAATAAGGAATGGAAATTATTCAATACAAATATTATGTTTATAATGGGAAATATGGTTGGAAGAATCTCATCATTGCATCAATTCTATTTCCAGTTCATACAGTGATAGACAAATGTGTGTTATCGAATAAATATATATGTGTATTCCGTAGACCAGTGACTTCTATAAAAATAATCGAAGAAGTCATCAGTAGTAATCCAGTCCTAATTTTAATCCTAGTCCCAATCATTCATTTCCTCAGCAGATTGAAATGGTTTGACAGTAATCGATTCTTGGGTTGGGTTAGCACTAATATTATGAGGGTTATTTTTTATCGAAGTCGCTATCAGTATGTGTCAAGATCCATTAAATCATTTCCAGTTTCATTTGGTGCAATTTCTTATTGTTATGAGAAATATACATAGTTTTCTATCATCAGTGCATAACAAACCAACTCTGATTTCATGAACACACATAATTTTTCTGAATTGAACAGCTATTTCGTAAAGTTATGTTCGGATCATAATCAGATATCAATATTCCAGTTTGGTTCGCTATAACTGAAGATATGTGGGTGCTTGAGCACTAACTTTTCGTATTTGAAATGCCAGCTGTAATTATCATCATGTCAACCTGAACTAGAAGAGATTACAAGCAACGTTTGCATATATCTTCAGCTGTATAGGTAGGTATACTCGACGGAACAGATGATAACGATGTTTTTATTCGTCTTGATGTTCGTCATTTCGAGTATCCCTCATTAAGAATGATCAATAATTTGCAGGAGTGTCCGTTTGGTGAATCGTCAGGGTGGAAAAGTTCTCCAAGGCGGATGCCAACTGAAAACCATGAAGAACGAAAATTCTATAGAAAATGAAAAAATGCAGAATTGAAGAAATATATACAAAAATTCACCAAATGTGTCTTGTACTGGAACAATATCCTCCTCTCACTTCCAACATAAATCATAATACTGTCAAATTCCTTCAAATTCTTGAATCCGCAGAACACATATAGCTTTCCAAAATGAACAGGTTATTCATTCCAATGAAAAATATCCTTATATAAACTCAAATTGAAGTAACATTATCGAAACGTGGAAAAAAACAACATATGAGTATTTGATATAAATTTGGCGATGATCGATCACTGATGATATGTTCCTCTCAATTCGTTTTTCAAATATTGCAATGGGCAACTTGATGATATTGAAACTAATATAGTAACTCACTAGCACTCACCTCATATGAATATTTATATATTCCACTAATCTGGGAAAGAGCGTCTAAGGCCTCTGCTGTGGCTTCTGAGCACTCACCACAATACATCGTTCTTATTATACACTCCACTAGTCAAAAATTCACAAATAAATTATCACAAGCTGACAGTCAACCGGAGAAACAATCAAATATCGAAGAGTCTGATCAATGAAACGTTTTTGAAATATATCAGGATCATTCCAGTAAACAGACAGGTAGCAGAGTTCAGCTCCACCGACAATGGATTGAAAATTGGCACTGATTTATGTGATCAAGGGTGTAGAAATCATAATTTATAAATAGATCATTTAAAGCGCGAATGACGTAAGAAACGAACATATCTCAGTTGGAAATACAAAATGCAAGTGAAAAGCTCTCGATTGTTCGCATAATTGTTTTGTATCCATCAATATCATGTATCCTATCAGACCTATTCAAAAGTCACCATTCGAAGATGGGGGATTGAAAATTATGAACTGCTCGATCAATATCAAACGAAGAAATATTTATAGGAAAAATAAAAATGCATATTGTATTATCATTTCACATGACTGACTAATTTCATAGCACAAATCAACATTCCTCGTCCTGACACAGGATCATACCTCGAAAAATATTAGACCATCCTCATCCTTCACTCTCATATATTCACGTTATTATCACGATTATTAATTCATTGATATTCGAGAAGAGTATCTATTGGATTATCCAGTATTATTTCAGATATGAGAGTTGAGAATTATAAAAGTATCACAACAATGGATGAGGAATTCAAGCAACTCGTAACCTACCAATTCAGTAACCTAACCTAACCTAATTCAATTCAATGATTGATCATTTTCATGTTCCCCTAATAGATACAAAAATACCTGCTCTGCTGGTATATGATGAGATAAAACCATTCAGGAAAGTGTCATATTCGAAAGGAATAATAATAGGATCTCTACCGACGGTTCGATGAACCTGAGTGAAGAAGAAAATATGGTGAATATCGCAGGTTCTTCCTTTGAGTTCGGCCTCCATCAAATAGATGGACATAGCTACTTTCTGCTGTTTGATTGAATATGTGATAATCTGGAAACAAAGACATGCCCATTCAAAGTCCCATTTCCGAAAATTCATGAAACATCCAGAATAATGAAATTCTCCAAGCTCTCGATCTTGAAAATGATTGAACTACTATCTATGAATGATATTAGTCTTTCAGCTAACCCGGTTATGAGTTTTTATATTCTAATACGCATTTTACAGAAATCACACGATATAGGTTGCTCTGAAATCTGAATACACCTTTATTGCTGCAGTTACCTGCTATATCACAGGGACATGCATGATGTTGTAATAAGGCATGAACGAATTATCTATCCTCACAATCGTATTTTTGTGAAGTGTGGATAATACAGAATCTCATATATATTATATTGAAGATGCATATCAACTAGAAAAGAAAAAAATTAATCATCATTATGTTCACTTCATTGTGTGATTGAAAACTGAAAAACTACCACATACATGATTGTTCACTACACTCAACATTCTGCAACCCTGAGTAGTAATGATTTCCTTGTATTCTGCTTCCGTAATATGATACTTTCTTTCCAACACAATAAACATATTTACTGATGAGATATATAACAAATTTCCCATCACAGGGCAGAGAGGGGAATCGAATCATCAAATTATTCGAATCTCATTTTTTCAGTTTTTTCCTGAATCTGCGCAGTAACCATTTCGGTATTCTTTTATATATCTCATCTTGAAGCTGACGGTATACCAAAACCAACAAAACTGGAATAGCCATGAGCTCATTTTGAAACAAATATACCCAACAAGCGACAACAAGCATAGCTAAATCTGTTGTGTAATCAAAGAACCGGTGCACTTTGATCCCTGCTCTTGCAATCAATTCTTCTTGCTTTTTCGTATCCTCCACAGGAGATGGTGTCCTTAATTCATTTTCAAACGAATTCATTAATCCTTCTGAAGTTTGTGTCATGATTTCTCTGAGCATAGGTCGACGCTGCGATGTTGAATATCTTCTCGAAGGAGATTCTGCTGATTTTTTCCTAGCATTTACGCTTGGTGAAACAGAAGTTTTCCTTGTCCTAGTAGTACGCATTGGTGATGGTGATGACTTTCTTCCTCTAGGAATATCTGATCTGACTTTCTGTAAGTTTCCAGATGTTTTCCAAATACCACCACTGAGTGGACGAAATGAAGATTCATTAGATGTGATGATGGGAGAACTGTCCGTAGTGATGAGACTCCCCTGGTGATACATGAAATCAACAGGGCTTGCATTTCCTTCATTGAAATCTTGGGATATATGAGATATGTCATTGGATGTATGATGAATATTTTCATTTCCCGATGTACGATCCTGAGCTATTATAGAAATAGATACAGCAGCTTTATCATTGTCACCAATTATTTCCTCATTCGCATTATTCTTTTGTATTTCATCCGTTTCAGCAGCCTTTGTCAGTGAGTCTTTGTCTAAATATAGCTGAGGAATACTTTTCCGCCTGTTTCCATAACTCCTGACTATATCGCCATAATGATCAATCACTACTTTGGCTTCCTCAGCATCCTTTTGTTTCTCCATAAGTTTAGTTGGGATTACAATACTTGCTGCAGTTATACCAGAAATTGTTGCGGCTGTTGAAATACTATGCATTATTGAATATGGTTGAAATTTTTCTTCACTAGTAGGTATCTGAGGGATATTTACTGATTTCATAGTAATTTCTTCTTCTGGTAAAAGCGAGGAAGATCTTTTCCGTGAGTGGTTCTCTATCTCTCCCTTGATGGGTTTATTTTCAGCAGGTGATGTGATTTTCATTTCTGTAAAAGAATATGAACGATTTCTCGGCGAAAGTGATGGTGATCTATCTCCTGGTGACTGCGCTATTTGTGATATCAGAGTATTTTGTACGACATGCTCTTCATGTTCTGTTTTCTTCAGAATTGGTTTTGGAACAAAATCTGGACTTGGTGGGTCTTTTCTCACAGTTAATATCTCGAATGGTTCATTATCCTTCGTGGATTGTTTAATGGTGAAATCAGAATGATAAGTTTCCTTTTCTTCGTCATCACTTTGAGAGTACTTTCTCGGAACTTGTTCATATGAATTTATATCATCGTCCTCAGATTCTGATTCCTCCGTACTAGATGAATAGTCATCATCCCACCTATCTTGATCTGCGACTATTATTTCGCGTTTTCCTTCACACGAATGACCTTTGGACCGCATCCTACTTCGCAAATCCTCGAATGCATTTTCTTCGTTCTCTTCAGAATGAGATCTCAATCTTTCATGCATGATTCTTTCATTCTCTATTGGTACAAACTTGCGTAATCTATCTTGTTGAATTTCTTCTTTGAGCTCTGACGGGTTCTTCAGACTATGCCTCCTATGATTCATCAGTCCTTTTCTACTAGATCCACCAAATGACAGCCTTCTCTTGAATGATCTTTGCCTCTCTAAACCCACGATATTCTCATCGTCCTTAGAATTGATTTGAATTTTCGGAATGTCGTTTCCGACTGATAGTGATTTCCTTCGCCTCTCAATTTCTCTTTCTTCGGCTTCAGCAGCTTGATATAACCTCATCATAGCTCTTTCATGGAGAAGTTCGGATGAGCTAGCTGAGTTCCTCAAAATGTCAAATAGCATGGCTTCATTGCCTAATTCGGGAGCCGATAAAGACATCGGAGGTGGTATAGAATCATAATCAATATCAAACTGGTCTGAAATGAAAAACCTTGGTAATTATTTTTATAATGAATGCGTCACTAATGCGTATATATACTCACCTCTCTTATTTTCACCAGGATAAAGGACCAACATGAATTCATCCCGCTGATGTATGTTCATCTTCTTTTCTCCAAAATTTTTCGATGGACGTTCATTGGCTATCGTGCTCTCTTGTGATATTTCATCTCCAGAAAGAATTGTCTGATCAATTCTATTTTTTGTTGGGCTAGGAGTTCGAGACTTTTCCGACCTACTGGATTGAAAATTAAGGTAATCCTTCTTTGGCTGTGATTCTTTTTTGAGTTTGATATCTGGACTACCGTATGCCAAATCTCGTGCCATTGAAAACCTATCAGACCGTTCGAACATTTCTTTGTTAGCTTTGGTGTCGACAATTCTCTTATTGACCATAGGTGACGCTTCAGGTGTCTTCAACTTAGTTCTATCAGGACGTTTTGGAATTTGACTCATACCATTCGAAATATCGGTATTCGTCGAAAATTCAATGGAGTTATCAACCCTGGGAGACGACTGAGAACGTTGTTTATTCTTCCTACGAGCTACAGGGGTTACTGGCTCTTGATTGATATCTCGTGGTTGACTATGACCTCTAGTTGATGGATGCAGAATACCTCTTTTAGGATCTGGTACAAAAACGACATCTGATTCTTCTCCTGGATCACTTACTCCATACGGACTTTCAGCCTTGACTCTGAATTTATATTCACTACCTTCTATCAAATCTCCCAGCATAGTTGTTAATTGTCTGCTTGTCGCAGCCTTGAGCCACACATTCCATCCAAGTCTATAATATTCTACTATGTAGTTTCCAATTTTACAACCCCCATCATCGTGAGGAGTACTCCAGGATAAAGTTACTGATCTACCCAAGGCCATGACAACCTTTGCTTTTCCAGGAGGAGATGGTTTATCAGTCACCGTTACAAGGAAGGACTGAGTATCTTCTCCTAATTTGTTGACTGCTTTGATGTGATATTCACCTCTATCCTCGCGATTCGCTTCATTTATTTTCAATGTAGATGCTTGGTCGCTATGTTTCATTTCACAATGATCGTTATTTCGCAAAGATTCTCCGTTGTGGCTCCAAAACACTAACGGAGTCGGTCGTCCTGCCACGGAAACTTTCAGTCGAATGACTTCCCCAAGTTCAAAAAGCAAACCATCCTCGTACTGTCTTGGCAATCTGATAACCGGTGGTGCTTCCACTGTCAACTTAGCTTTCGTAGATACGTGTCCAGCACGATTGGTGGCAGTGCATTTAATCTCTCCTTCATCCGACAATGAACTTTGATGAATCGTTAAAATGCTCTTCTCACAATCAGTTATAATTCTTATCCTTCTGCTGCTGAATATTTCGAATGAATCTTTGAACCAGCATATCTTAGGGGCTGGCTGTCCCAGAAAGTGAACGGTAAATTCTACTTTCTCGTTTTCCAAGGCAATAGTTTCTCGAAGCTCTTCTGTGAATCGTGGGGCAGTAACAGCAGATCTCTGCAGAGTTACAGTAATCGGTTCAGATAGTTCGCTGGGGTCAGAAATTCCCACTGCATTTTCGGCGCTAACTCTGAACTGGTACCTCCATCCTGGTTCCAGACCGCTTATGGTCAACTCCTGGGTTTGGACGAGTAGTGGAGTTGATCGCACCCAATGCGGCGAGCCAGTGCGTCTATGTTCGACAAGATATCCGAATACAGGGGCTCCTCCATCGTTCACTGGTTTCTCCCAACGTATGGTGACTAGGTCTGGGGTATTCTCTAGTTCAGAAATCAGATGTGGCTTTCCTGGTTGAGGCGGTCTAGCTGGAAATCACAATGAGAGATTATTGGATGTGATATATTAACATACTGAGAGCACGATCCACTAAAACAAGTGTCGTGAAGATAGGGAGATTCACTGAGACGAATAGAAGTGACATCGACATCACATCATTCAGACGAAACAAAAGGAAATATCACTCATTACGAACCCATATGATGTGTATCCAGTCTGTTCCTTCCAACGTATTTCATGAAGGCTCCTAAGCAAAGATAAATGCATTGGTAATCATAGCATTAATTTGGAAGCAGAATTTTAATACTTCATACGTTGAACTACGATTTCTCCAAACTTGAATATCACATTTCCTCGAGAATCACGTCTATAAGTTTTCCAGAAAACCAGGTTTTCAAAATAACAAAGTATCATACTCTAGTTCTGACCTATCTTTTTTCTCAATTCACAATACTGATCATTACATTCAAATTCCGAACGTAGAATTTTAACATTCAGATAGGAAACCAGCACAAAGTTCGAAATGAACAATATGTTTGGTGCAAACCAATTGGTGTATTGATGGAGTTCTTATTCCCTATCGATCAGTAGCTAGGTACTCATCTACCAGAATAGTTTTATGATAAGCCATAATATTATAATAACATTTCGTATTCGTCATTATTATTCTTAGGTTTTCTAATTGTGATTCAGTAAATATCATAGTTTTCGTGAGAATACAGCTATAAAATGAACAAGTGAACCATATGCCAAATCATTACATGGATTGGAATGTTTCCAAATAGTAAATACGGTGAATGAGACCAAGTCAAAACAGACCTGATGGAAATTCAATTTATTCACTATTTGTGATAATGTATTGCTTCATTCCGAACATCCTCCACCTTCTATCTATATTAATAAGCCCTGCTCTCTATGTACCCATCTCTTTTTTGTCTAAATCCCAGTTATACGTACTGCATAATAGTTGTCTCAATATCAACAACTCGCAAGCGAATGTTAAGCAGATGAAAATATAAGCGGCCAAAAAACTCAAGTCATCCAAAAATAACCACATATTGTCAGCAGTGGAAATATATGAAGCTCAAATGCTCAGGGATGAATAAAGCTCAATAATGAAGAAAATGTATGATTACCTGCAGCTTTCCAGTGGACTTGTTTCTTATTTCGTGGTTTCGGATGGGGTTTGACGTTCGTGTTCCCCATGGCAAACTGCAACACCGCAAATCATCACCGATTCTCCCGGTCGGAGGGTATATTTAGAACTGGACCACTGACATTTTCGACACAGAATGTCCTACCGAGAGTATAAACGAAACCTAACTGAATTCGTGGATTTGTTTATGTTTACTTTTACACCTATTTAAAATCAGTTAAATACAGCTATAGGACATCCGCAACTAATGAAGTTCTAAATCTTCAATTGCTGTGAAATCCCGCGGTATCGAATCATTACAACTAAACCATCGAAGAGATTTTTCACAATGTGGAAATGAGTTGACCAGCGCTCGATCTATGCAACCAATTAAACAGTCTCGGTTAGGTTAGTTGTATACTATACTGAATAAATTCAACGAAGGCACCGAACATAATGTTCGGTAACGAAGGCTATAATATATATAGACTGTTGGCTAAAATGCTGATTTTCAATATTATATTCATCAATATTATTCATGACTATCGGATGACATTTATTGGGTTTACTAACTGAATGTAATTAGCGGACTTGAGAGGATTTGACTGTATTATTATTTCTCGTTTTTCTTCTAGAACTTTCACCAGCATTTTCGGGAGGTTTTCCACGGGTCATTATATTGAATGAACTGAAAGTACCATCGTTCTCGAATTTTTCGAACACTAGATATTTTCGTTATAAGTAAATATACTGTAGCGTCTGCGCTCATGGCATTTGTGTCATGAACATCTTCCTTTTGAAATTCCATCATGTCACATCATGTTTTCAAAAATAGAAAACTTCAAACTGTGATAACCATTCACAAGAATCACGTATCCACCGCATGTAATTTGAATTGATAAAAAACTCAGATATAAATAGCCAAAACATGATACATGTAGAAGTGATTTGTTGGTTAAAAAATCAAACCTTGGATAATTCAATGGATTCAGTTTGGATAATTCAATAGGCAATCTACTTTTTACTACTTTTCAAAAGAAGACTTAAATTGTTTTTAGTAGATAAATCATTTTATAATATAAATGAATTTTTATTATTTGATAATGTATGATAAACAAAGATACTTATATTGCATATTTCAATGTACAGTTTATTGTATGTTTTATTTTATTGTATGTCTTATTTTTATATAAAGCTGAATTGTTCTCAATTTTCTAAACTTGTACTTAGCATAAACTGACTATTTCCTACACATGTAAAATGTCAGAAGGAAAATAAACTGATTGATTGATTGATATATAGTCCCACCAAGTAGTCTTCACGTAGGTTTTCAAGATGGGACACCCTGTACACCTTCATTCCATTATAAATTCCATTCCATTAGGTTGGATGTAGGGATAGGAAGTTTCAAGTTGTTTTCTCATTGGGTGTTGTAAAGCGATCTCATTTATACTTTTTTTTTTTTTTTTTTATCTGTGGACAACACGAAAGGGAAACCTATGATGTTCGAGGAACATCGTGTTAGCCAGCGGTGGAATTTTGGGAAAGAAGGAAGGTGTTGGAATTTTTCTTGAATGTTTGGAGGTTGTAAGCATCAGGAAAGACCTCACTAGGCAAAGAATTCCACAACTTTGCCGTTCTATTGATGAATGATGCTTGGTATAGCGATGTTCGACAGGTCTCGAGCCTGACAGTGTAGGGGTGACCAGCTTGAGCTCGTCTGGTTTGTCTACTAGGAATCGCGCGTGGTGGCATAATAGATGATATTTCCGTTGAGCACCGACCGTGAAAGTACCTATAAAAAAGGCAGAGATCGCCGACCTTTCTACGATGATCTAGAGAGGTCAATGATTTGGTGAGTGTTGTATCATCGACTAGGCGAATAGCTCTCTTCTGAATTGAATCTAAGAGCTTAAGCGTATGTTTGGGGGCTGAGCTCCAAACATGTGAGCAGTACTCCAGGACAGGTCGAATTTGTGCTTTGTAGATCATAAGCAGTTGCTGGGATGTGAAGTATCTCTTCGCACGGAAAAGAAAACCGAGTTTTTGTGAAGCAGTCTTCGCAATGGACCTCACATGATCGTCCCATGAGAGAGCACTGTTGGTGGTGACACCCAGCAAGGATATTGACGACCTCATAGGAACAGTGGTACCCGACATCATCAAATTGGGCATTGTGTGATCAGCCTTCTTGGTGAACATACAAGCTTGAGTTTTAGTTGCATTGAACTGTACTAGATTCTCAGATCCCCATTTCAGAATTCTTGTCAGATCCTCATTTAAAGCATCAACCTGTCTTCGCCTTGCACCTCTGGCCTCATTGGATGATATAGGGGCTCTAGAGGAAAAGGCGGAATGAAGTGTACTATCATCCGCAAAGCTATGAACTGGGCTGGAGGTCACATTCAACAAATCATTGATGTGGAGCAAAAACAAAGTTGGTGCCAAGACAGAGCCTTGTGGAACACCAGCATTGATCGTCATTGTATCAGAAGAGACCCCGTCTACCACCACGTAGAATGATCTATCTGCAAGAAAACTCGATAGTAAAAGACACAGTTGGGGCGGCAAACCATATGACGGAAGTTTCGCTAGGAGGCCTTGGTGCCAAACTCGGTCAAATGCTTTGGAGATATCCAAGGCTACAGCCAGAGACTCCCCATGTTTCTCTATTGACACCTGCCACTTATGTGTCACATAGGCAAGCAGATCTCCAGTTGACCTCTGGTGACGAAAGCCATATTGCCGGTCGTTCACGATTCTTGAGCTCTCTAGATATCGGATGAGTTCGATGTTGATTGCTTTTTCCATTACTTTAGAGATCACAGATAGTAGTGCAATCGGTCTATAGTTGTTAGGGAGTGTTTTCTTGCCCTTCTTTGGAATCGGTTGGACCCTAGCTTTCTTCCAGTTAGAAGGAAATACGCCGAGTTTGTACGAAAGGGTGAACAACCTGCAAAGAACTGGTGTTAGTTCTGGGGCACATTTCTTGAGAACAATAGGCGGTATTCCGTCAGGCCCCATAGCCTTCTTGACGTTGAGGCTAAGCAGAATGTGTCTGATTGTGCGTTGCCGGAAGACAATTTCCGGCATACGGTTATCGATGGTAGCGACTTTCGGAAGTTCCTGGCCTCGTGAATCCAAGGTAGAATTGTCTGCAAACATTTTGGCGAAGGTGTTGGCTTTTTCATGAGGTGTTATAGCCAATGTATTATCATCCTTTGTGAGGGGAGGAAATGAGCTAGAAGTGAAATTCCTCCCGATTGCCTTGGCAAACGTCCAAAATGAACGGGAACCATTTGGACACTCTATGAGCTTCGATCTTATTTTCGTGTTGTATGCCTCTTTAGATTCATCTATCGTTCGATTGCATGTATTCCTAGCTTCAACATATTCAGCTCTAGTTTGAGGGCTTGGGTTTCTGCGCCAACGACGGTATGCTGCTTGCTTCAGTGCGACAACCCTAGAACAGGTTCTATTGAACCATGGTTCACCAGTGGTTCGTGATTTGGTGCTATGTGGTATGTAAGTTTCCATTCCCAGCATGATGATTTCCGAGATCTCTTCAGCACATTGCGTAGGATCTCCCGATTCAAAACACATTCTCCTCCAAGGAAACTCAGAAAAAAACATGCGAAGGCCATCCCAGTCGGCTGAATTGTAATGCCAAACAGTGCGTGGGGGTGTTGGACTGGTTCGCGGAGTGATGTAAGGACATATCGTGGAGATGAGTGTGTGGTCATTGAATCATATCTCATTCGAATGGAAAAATGGTTTGGAGAAGAAAAAACCTAAGGCATTCTCATGGTGATCTGGTATAAGTGAGTTAGAGTTAAACTATTCCTCAACCCTGCAAATGTCAATGCACATTATTTCTGTAGTATGTTCTTAGATCTTTATGATGCCATAAAAGAGTGGTGTCGTGTTCAAATAGAGTAAATTCACCTGGAATTTTAGCATGGTCAGATCATTATTATAGAGGCGGAATAGAACCGGAAAGTACCGAACCCTGTGGTACTCCATGCTTCATTTCTATGATTATGAACAACTGGATAACCTCATGAACTGATTCATTCCAGAGATATACCGATTGGTCCAACCATAACTAGTTAACATAAATCAATCTAATTATTATTGGGTTCAAGATAATGAAATAGATCGAGAGAAATCGAAGTGGATATACTCGATAAAAATAATAATGTAGAAATGATGATAATGAAGTCGCCAATCATAAGGTGTATGAAATAGCAGGAATATAATGAGTGGAATATTTGGAAAACTATCATTCTCAATTGAGAGGACGAATGAACAATCTTATTCATCAAATCATTATTACCACATCCATATCACCTATTGACATTTAGATAATGCAGTGAATTTATTGTATTGAAGACACAGCAGTATCGTTGAAAAAAATGCAAAATTCATCGGTACTGCCTAAATGAGCCACCCAAATCTAGTACCTGACCTCCGACCATGACCAGCCATCGACCTCGCTAAAATAGTGAAAAGATGACCCTTATGATCGTTCAAAATTTGTCAATACACTTTCGACCGCGAAACCTGTTGCAGAGAACCAGATAAGAAGCGAGAAACGTCGAGTATCAAAGTCGGTACTCCCTCCAAAGAAAGCAGGTGCCCAAGGCAGTATTCCAACGGTACTTCGGCACCAATCATTCCCAGATATTGCAAAGTGAGGCGGGCATACCATACAGGGTGGGCCATTATAACCGGTTATTCCTTCTAGGTGATTCATTTTGAGTCTGAAATATTCAGATGATCATGTGGTAGGTGAACCTACAAACTATCTATCTTCAAGTGATATCGTTGGATATATAAATGTTTTTTTCGTCGACGAAAAATGATCCAGGCACAATTTTTATTCTCATCATGTATGCGACCTGAAAGAGGGTGTGAAGAACAGGAGGTGTGGATATGGAAACCAAATATTGATCACGAAATAACATCTTTACAAAATATTTTCAGTCCTATGTGTTCCAATTTGTTTCTTCTTATTCGAATAAGTTGTCTATGGAGCAAACTGAATAGTTTGGTACTGAATAGTCAGTTTGTTATGAAATACTTCAATTATTCGACATTTCTTGCCTGTCCTCTGGAATTTAACCATAATAGGAGCGGCCTAATGTTTGAGCAGATGAATGTGTTACTTTCGTTGTGGAATAAAACGATATTGATGATGAAATATGAGTTTATATATATTTCGGTCTCCATAGGAAAATCGAGTTTTTTTCATACAGGATTAAGACATTGACATTATAGAAAATCGCCTTTTTCATATATTATGATATCTCATTAGTCGATGCATAACGTAAATTGTTATATTTCCTTGTCACCAAACAATAACTATAGTTGTTGGTCGGTGCTTACGTATAAATCAAATGAAATTGATACTTGACTAGAAACGCGATATTGTTCGTAAAAAACGAGAGTATTGTTCTAATGTTGAGTATGGTAACGAAAGATTTCCTATAACCGGCATGAAAACACATCAACAGATTAGGAAAACCAAATAAAAAATGATAATATAATTGTTTTTGAACGAATACGAACTTTCTCAGGATTGAATCAAGACATGCAATATTAATTTCCACAGCATAAATCATCATCAAAGGACCGTTATTTATGGAACCTCATCGTTTGCTGGTTATGAGAATTATATTTCATTATTGATTGTTCGTATGAAAACTGGTAACTGATATTCTATCGGTATGTTCCTGAGAAAATCTATACTGTTGTATGATTTCAATGAATTTCTATTTCTTGAAGTTGGGTTTCATCTCCTAATTTGTAGAATACCTACGTAATAAATCGATGAAATCATCTGAACGAACAGACCAGTCGATCGCCAAAAGATTTCAATTACTGAATTGTCTTTTGAATATGAAATATTTTCAATATCAAGGAATATTCTTGTACTAGTGTGAAGAAATACTTTCCATCCCGAAAATAGTCTGGGATACAGGATTTTTGAAAAACAGAAACATAGTCGAATGACCACTGGATATAATATTCAGTGATGAAAAACAACAGGTTCGTTATCCCTGTCTGAAAGCATCTTTTGTAATGTTGCAGTCATTTTCCCTCTCATAATGAGGGATTACTCTGACACTTTTATCATTTCTTCCAAAATCGTAGTATTCAACACAAAGACATTTTATAGTTTAGGATGTCTAAGAATCTTACGTTGTTCGTTCGTCTTTCCGAGGAAATCGACTGACATCAGTTGATAATGTTAACCGAAAAAATCCTGTATAAATAACCAATTTGAAGATGATCCACGGTAGGTATTGGAGGTACAAAAAACAATTATAATGACCCCTGTATATAAAAACGATCAAACGACAAGTTTGGAGATATTGGGAGATGCTGAAGTACCACAAAGTGAAAACGTTCTCATTTATCGGTCAACGCATAATTATCAAACTAGCACAATCATCTGTCGACGAAAAACCAAGCGCGTCCCATTCAAAAGGACAATTCCATCATTGGCTGGTGCAGACAATTGACAGGCGCAGCAAATAAACACAGCATTTCATCGTGTCTGCCCTGACACACTCTTGGCGCATTCGACCAGTACCCACGGCGGTACCGATGAAGGTACCACGTGTGCCGAGGTGCGCCACACTACCGGACAGTATGTGCGTGAATCGAATGTTTTACACTTGACTTTTCATCAATTCAGGTAAGTGGAATATACTTGTTCCTATCGTTATCGGATACTTATTCATTCACTCGGCAATTTGAATTTCTATCTGCGACAATATTCTAAATAGTAGGTGAAGTTTATGAGGATATTTGATAGTTTTGAGATCTGGCATGGAAGAATCATTGGAAATTTGAATCTTGGGGTGGTATTCATATGAAATCAATATGCTAAGATAACATTTCAACACCCAATACTGGAAGAAATGATATTGGTGATTTGGGCAGATAATGGTCAGGCCCGAAGGTATCAGCTAGAAAGACCACAGTGTTACTCATCAAACTGAAGGAAAAATTTCATAGAGCAAATTAAAAAGGAATGAATGGAAATTTTTCGAAAGGTGGCTTCCAAAACCGATGGATCGGTTTTCATTATCAGAGTCTAGTCCTATGGAAATCACAGAGAAAAATCACTGATACTCTTCATTATTCACCTCATCTAGAAGTTGAGTATCCGCTATGAAATTAAATGCAAACCAAAAGTTGAAAATCCTGTCGGATTGTGTTCGGTTTCCTTATTCGTCATTGTAGCGGAAAATTATTCCCAGGAATGAAATACATTGGAGGTTCCACAACTTTTGAATATTATTTGAAAGAATAACATGTTCAAGTGTCGTCAGTTGAGAACATGCAATTCAATGAATCATATATAGGTACTGGCCCAAAGCCATTGCATTTGGCATGGGGAATGTCACTACTTATACCTGAAGCCTTAATGATGAGAAGTATTATTTAGTGGGTATCGAGCTACAGATACCCACGCTACCAAATAATGCTGGATCCCACACGAGCGTCCATATTCAACCACTTCGTCACGTTAATATCCCTATAACATTTGAATAACTGTAAACTTTCTCGTTTCTTTGAAGTACAAGAAAATAAGTTCAAGTTGTAGCAAATAAGGAGACTAAATTATTAGCCGAACTGATCTTTATACACTCGCAATCATAAGTGAGAGACATTGCAAATAAGGAGACTAAATAATGACCCGAATCGATCCTTATATAGTTGCAATCACGTCTGTCCACCTGACCATCGCTTCTTTTGTAATTACCGTTTGTCAATTCGTTGATACACTACACCGATTTTCAGTGTTTTGATTTTCAGGATATGGAAAGTAGGCTGAGCCTATCATGCCTACAAGGACGAACGGCTTTGCTTCCTGGCGGACGCGACAAAGAAGGACGTCCAATTTTACTATTCACGATACCGGCAGAATCACCTCCTATCGATGCCGTACCTGTACTTCAGTACTTAATTTCTCTATTCAGGTGGGTGAATACATAGCAGAAAATTGAAACAACACAAAATTCGTCTCATAAATTGCTTCTTGAAGCCATATATGAATATTCAGTTCGAGAAAGTTGTGTACGGCAACAAAGATTAGTTTGCCCATGGAAAGACAATATCGCGACAAATGATGAGATCTCTTTTAGGTAAAATTCCGAGTTGTAACTCGTAATTTAGTAATATCCCGAGTTGCAACTCGGAATTTGAACGAAAAATGAAAATAAAATTATATTGGCCCTTCTACGCTTCCGTAATATCCAATATTGTGAAAAAACATTGTTTTGATAACCAAATTACGCAATTTTGTCCTCATTTGAACTTCATTCATACATTCATCCATCCATAGCTATGCAATTCAGTTCAAATATGTTTTGTATCGATACTACTGCATGTAGTTCCATTTTTTTCGTCTATATTAACAAAGCTGATATTATTTTATGATCTCCCATTCCATTTTATATATCTCTATTGAAATGAATGCTTTTTCGATAGAGGTACAGTTAGGATGGATGAAGACATAAACCTCATTGAGAATGTATTCAATTCATTTCAAATAATCACATCATCTACTGAACATTCGACAAATCTCAAAAAATACGGATATAGGTACCGTTTTGAAAGAATTCCATTTCGAAATTTTCGTTAGATAGCAACCGAGAACATTTCACTACTATACAGCACTAACATATCCTTCCGCAGTTCCAAATATTCAGTTCCTTTCATATTTTCAATGAAATGGAATACCTATAAATATTCACCTCCTTGGGAAATGTTAACAGTTCTGTCGTTGATTTCGAAGTTTGTGAGGTGAAAAATAAATGTAAACTTAAATGAGGCATTTGAATTCGCAAGTCTAGATAACAAAGTTATCTCACAGAATCATACCAAGATTGTGAAATAGAATTGAACATAACAGGGCAAGAAAAAATGTTGAATATGATAATTTCGATTTCACGAAAATCCAACTGATCTCTAAAGATTCATTCTTCAAAACATGCCAATTATGTGAAGTGTTCCAGAAATGAATAGCAACTCAAACCATAGTTTTATTGATAGGACATTATTTTATAGTATGTCTACGTATGTACTAAGTAGTACAGTACTCATCTCATATTTGGCTAGAGATCAATATAATCAACAGTTCAACGATACCAGATCTGATCCTGCTGATTGCTGATCTATTGCTGATACATTGCCATATCTTCCTCATTTCCTGAATCAACCACGCGTACTAACCCTGATGAAATTTATGGTTGATTAGTAATTCATATCATACTCATAATAATTAAATAATTGACTAATGATAAGTTGTAATTCAAGCTTAACATAATTCTTATTCAGTACACACCTACGTATTTGAAAAGAATTTATTTGTATTGCAGCAAAACTAGTCGGTCGAAAGGTTTGACAGTGATAGTGGATGCAAGAAAAGGACCTTGGAAAGTAGCAAGATCGTGCATTCGTCAAGTGAATGCGGTTTTCTCCGGCGAAGAACTATGTCAACTGATAGTCTTGAGACCAGATGCATTCTGGGACCAGCAGAGAGTGGAGAATTGTACATCGACACCGAAAAATAAAAAGGTAGCCTGTATAGTGAGAATGAATTGCGAATAATTCTGAAAACTTTAGAGAACCTGTTATAATAGACATGAGGCATCGAGTGGTTATTGCTGGATAACAATGAAATTGATTTTGTGGAGGAGTATTTTTCAATTCATCGAACCCTCGTATGGTACTTAATCTATATATAGAATATTTTCTGATATTACATTAACTGGAATCACTCCTACAAAGTTTTATTTTCATTTTTCAAAAAAGTCAAGAAAACGATATTCAAGCTCAATTACCTACTCGGTAAGGAAATTTCACGGAAAAATGAATTGAGCATCTATCGTGTCCCTCATACTCGTTATTCTAAGACGTGCTCATGAAATGTTGGAGTTATATTATTTTTTATTCACTGACCTTAGTAACATTAAGATGGTATCGGTAGATTAGTTTGAGTGGTCGATTTGTTATTACTGCAATACCTTCGAGGGTACCAGTGAGAAAACCGGGGGAACACTAAGTTCCCATGAAAACTTGAGATATGCTAATTTTATTGTCTGATGTATTTTTTCACAGAGAGCTCAGATTGTAGCTGAGATACATGAAATGAATTATTCATAGTAATTCCTCATTTGACACCTAGCTTCTATTTCTCTGAAATGTTGAATATCGAAAACATGGTTCGTTATCTCTGATAGGCTTTTGGAACTGAAATTTGTCAGTCCAGTGATATCTTGGAACTATTTCAGCCTAATCATTCTCTGTGAACATTTCCTGGAAAATATCATGCAGATTGCAAACTTCTTGAAGTGAAATTTCATCACCTGTATCACCAACCTGGAAAACATGTACAATACTTTTTTCGTACTGAGAAACCGTTCATCGAAACGCCTGGATCGACCACGCCAAAAAAAAATTATAACGAAATAATTACTAGTTACTTAACTAGTTTCGGCTGACAATCAAGTCTAACGGTGAACCAGACACAAAAGTATCGGTCAAGTTAGAGTAAAGAAAGAAGAGAGAATGAACTATTCATAAATGAACATAAGCAGCGTCGTTTTCAAAGTTGAGCTGTGTATATTTATGACGTATTTGAATTTTTCCCATTATATGAGACGATGATGTAATTGAATGTAAATTGAGTCTGCCGAAATTTGTTACTCAGTAGACCTGTTCGTAAAATCACCTCGTGAAACCGAATATTCTGGAGTATTACACTTCAATTGAAAATGATCCTGTTTCGAACTGTGAGCAGTTTATTTGACAATGACATCGCTGACTCATTTACATATTATGAATTATTACTCCCTGATATGAAGGAATACGATACTGTAACGATACTGATTCAAAAACAATAATCGTTTGTTGGTATTGTAATATATGCATGTCTAATGTATACAACCACATTAAATTTAGAGTTTTCAGAACCTCATGTGTTGAAATCCGGCAACACGCATCATGTTTCATAATGAGAAGGTATGGTTGGAAAAACTTGGAGAATTGTTTATACTCAGTATGAAGTCATATCGCTTTCAGAATTCCATAATAAAATGATGGGTTCTGGGTTTTTCGAACTAATGTGAAATGTATGTATTCTTCTAGGTTATCTTCATTCCGAGATCCCGTCTGAACAAGTTTGTAGACCTGTCTGAACTTCCTTTGGAACTTGGTGGTAATTTAACCTACAACCATGAAAAGTGGGTTGAGAACAGACAGGTATGGATGAATTCTGTTGGAGTAATAGTATTTTTGGAGATTCAAAAAATCGTACTGATGTGAAAAACCTGTTGTCCGATTATAGAAATTGAGATTCTGAGTGATCATTGAATTATAGATATCAAATCAATGAACTAATTAGCACGTGACCCTTAGAAATCATTTTTACATGAGTAAGTGAATCCAAATGGACTCTAGGTTTTCCATAAGTCGCCCCGTTCATATAATTGAGGACGATACTCAAACAACTGACACTAAATTTAGAGGCACTATGGTGTGTGGAGGGGATAGCGAGTTGATGAAGTTTCACTCAGTTTGGCGCAATAAATTTATTGCCAGAGGAAAGTGGAATTAGTTGAGAACTTTCAATGTCAAAATAGCGAACTGTCAAAACATACAGACACATTGGGTTGGGTCAGAGAAAATTGAATGAACGAACAGGGAAACAATGAGGGCACAAAAATGAGGGAACCTCATGTTCATTGATGATTGCCTTGATGATTGTAATAATTTTTCAAGTGACGGGTATGGAGTGCAATCTGAGATCAGATTTTCAAGGGATAAAACAAAACAGTTTCAGTGTGGTATGATAAACAGAATGATGAAACTCTCAGGTAGTAGCAGTATTTTTGTGAAATGACGATGTTTAGAGAAATAAGCGTAATCAGCAGATAATTGTTTTCAGAATGGGTCATTTCAATAAAAGTGATCAGAAATAGCTTATATTCGGAATAAACAGTAATCATCCGATGCAATATTCTTTCATTAGGCATTTGTTTTATCAATTGGGCGAAAATGTATCTTCTTATTCGCGTCTTAGATGTCAATCGTTTTAGTGAATGGTTATATCATACTTTGCAGAAAGTTGAAGAATTTTACACAGACTGTGACATAGTCCTCAAAGAGTCAAACGACCTCTACGACTGTATTCTCAGAAGTCAAACATTGAGGCTAAGTCAAGTACAAGATGCCATAAATACCATTTCTGATATGGCAGAGTCGACGAAAATGCTGGTATTCAATGCCACGGAAACAGGTAAGTCGTAAAGTACATAAAAAATCGTATGGTTCCACTTTGCCGTCTCGATTGCTTGCTTCAGTAGGCAATGAACTCGTATCTCCAATGAGTCGAAGATAAAAGCAATCAGTGTTTGGGTACAACGGTATAATTGCGATAGTAAAAAGTTGATAAATTCCTAGGGCCATGGATAATCGGTTGAAAATGTTCATCTTTTTGATTCATTGTGTCGTTGATGATGGGACTTTTCACGACTACTTGGATGAATGGATTTTCTTCACATAAAGTGAAATATGACTGAATTTGCATCATACATCGATAGAGGAAGAACATATCTGATGCATGAGCACATCTCTTAGAATATCGAGAATTCTACATTCGATTTGAACACTCCTTCATCACTCATTCAGAACTACCATTGATAGACGTGATATGGTGAATGTCATTCATATCACGAAGAAATATTTCAGAAAAAATTTCATCACATAACTATCGAGTTTGGGTCCCAAATGATGACAATACATTCTAGGAATATTAGTAACTGAAACAATAGCATTTTTGCAGGCTGCATTGTTATGGACATGAAATGAATTCGTCGATCCGATAGTATTTGGAGAGATAAAATAATAGCCTAAATGAAACGGTTTCACTTCTGTTTCTGTTTCTGTCAATTATCGTTGGTATACATATCGGAAATACCGATGATTTTCTGCTTCAAAGTTGGAAATAATCGGAACTGATCAAATGTATAAAGTCAACAGTTTCACAGAAAAAAGTGGGTCATTTGAATCCAATCGAATCACTGTCATTCGAACCTCTGATATTTGCAATACTTATCATATATCATTTATTCGCTTTCCTTCCACGAATCCATTCATGAGTAACTTAAGCTAATCGTACATAATTTCCTTACAGGCAAAGAACTCATCGAGAACATTGAATACGAAAACCTAACACAGAAACTCACGACAGAAAACTTCAGTCTGACCTCAACACCACAGGACACTGTAGACACAATAGAAATGATAGACGAAATAGTAACTACAATAAAGAAAAAACAAGTGCAAATTGAAAACGCATGGATAGCCATGCAGAAGTCATTCATAGATACCAAAGATCTGAGCGACTTGGAGAGTAAGATCGTGAATGTCACCAGCTGGATACTAGAATATGCTGAGAAACTGCTCAATTCTAAACAAAAAGTTGGATATGATGTAACTTCCGCCGAGGAACTCAGAAGAGAACACGAAGCTATCGAGCTGCAATGCTGGGAGGCATACGGAACATACGCAGAGCTCATGCATAAGATCCAATTGTTACCTATTGACAGTTCAGCTTCGCAACTGAAAGATTTGATCTCGCAAAAGGATTTCATGGATTTCGTGTGCAAGAGTTTCGCACTGAGATTGGAGAGGAGAAGAAACATTCTCATCACTTCCTTGAGGTTTTTCAGACTCGTTTCGGAATATTTCGATAAGACTGGTGAAGTATTCGATTCGTTAGTGATGGATAGCAATATCGCTGATTTCGATACGGCTGGTTATAAACTGAAAAAGCTACAGGAGAGTCAAGAAACCTTAGGTAAGCAACAACGTATCGTAACATACAGTCTCCTACAAAATTCACGGAATGGGCTCATATTCCAGGAACGGCGTCAAAAAAATTCACAAAATCTTCTACCGATTAGTTCTCGATGACCGATTCAGTGGTGTTTTCAGCAATGTTGCCAAGCTAACATTTTTTCATTTTTACGAAACACTTTATTCATTCATTTTCCATCTTTTCGTGGGATTTTCTCTTCTCGTTTCTAAAAAATAGAGTAGAAGTTATTAAAAATTATTTCAATATATTTGTAGTAAGGACAGATTTTATGATCTGCCCCATTATTTTATTGCGATCAATTTGGAACCTGCTCATTACTTGTAACGCCAAATATACATAAGATTTCTTCAATTCATGTGGTTTTCGAAATATGACAACATTGAATTTCTCTGATTCTCCTGAAGGAAATATATATATATCCTAAGATTCTCAAGACAATCCGAACACACTCATAACTAATATCAACGGGAGCAGATTCGTTCCCGGAACGTCTATCAAGATAAGTAGAGGTTTCGTTTTCATTAAAAATATATTTGTATTTCCATTTTTTTTTTTTTCAAGAAGATATCACTGATGAATAGAGAATTTTTCTTTTAGGTATCTGAAGGTTTAATTTCAAGCGAATGGACATTTTGGGGCAGATCACAAATCTGTCCTCACTAGAAATATATTGAAATAATTACAATGACTTCTATTTCATTTCTCAGAAACAGGGAGAGAAAATCCCATACGATAGCTGGAGAAATGAATCAATTAGCATTGATAAAATGCTGATATCGAGTAGACTGAATTATTAACATGCATAGTCTATCATATTTTACAGAGGAATGAATATTTTCACACCTGAATATTTATTGACGGATATAGTTATTAGGTATAGCCCACAACCAGAGATTCCGAAATTTTCAATAGATACAGTGATAGTGCTAACATCAAAATCCAATTGAGTGTTCGTGAATGTTGGTTTCTCTTCCTAGTATTTCTTGACATATTGACCTGAGCATCACAAATACATCCATCACAACATGGAAACAAGTCGGTCCGTAATTTCTAGAATTAACACATTCTATATTGGAAATGTAGGATTATGCTAACCAATAATAGTGGTAGCAATAATATTAGTAATAATAATTTTCCACAAGAATCGTGAAAATTCGAAAAATACTATAGGGACTTGAACGATTGTTTTCAATATATAATAAAATATATTGCGTTCCATTCGAAATGAGGACGTTTGTGTCCACTTCCGAATCAACCGGAATGCTACGCTTCCGGCGATATTTCATATTTCATATTTCAAAATTTTATTGAAATGGGACCATTGAATTCTTCTAGCCAACCCGTTACGTGATGAACCCTGAAAAATTCATTCATTATTCCAATCGCTGATGATCAAGGGTTAGCATCGTTACATTCAGAATGCAATTTCCAGTTAAAAATATCTGTATATATGTTACAGAACGCCATTTCTCACATATACTTTCTAAATTCGAGACAATCAATAAATAAAGATTTTTAACTGCAACTTCATTAATTGTTTTCAAGTCACTACAATGCAGATGTATGTGTGAATGGATGAATATATTCATTAATGAAGTGTTTCACATGTACAGATGGAGTAGAATGCGAATTGAGAAAGGAAGGTGAAAAACTATCAGACATGCTATCCATGCCGGTGAAGGATTCTCTAGGAAAGGAGTTAACTGTTGATTACACGGAAGATATAATCAATGTCAGAGACGTATTGGATGCCACCACGGCCCGGAAAAACATCTTCTCCGATAGCATCGAACTGCAAAAACTCACGCTGAAACAGGTTACCCACATCGACTGTTACGAAAAAGATACGGTCCAAGCCATACAGTGGTTGGACGACTTATTGCAAGTGATGTTGACAGATCACGGTCACGTTGGGTGTGTCGTGAACGAGATTCAGAAACAAAAGGATGAGCATCAAAGTTTCCAGGAAACCGCCAAGGTGAGGAATATCATTCGAGTTCGAGACCAAGAGAATTTCAGAGGAATTTCATGAGAGTTTGTTCGCGTAGGTCAGATAGAAAACGTATCAGAAATTAACTGAAAAAAATTCAGATCAGATGAAATGAAAAAAAAAAACTGCATGCAAAAAGTGCATGAATGTATTATTGTTTTCGTACTGAAAGAGTACGAACACTTGACAAGGAATACTTGTCAAGTGTTCAGGAAGATGAGGAAATCAAAGATTTGCAGAACATATTCAAAATAGAATAAATGAAAGGAGAGAATGAAGAGTTGAAACAATGAAAATTCACAACTTTCTTGCAAAGCAAAAATAATTGTCTGAAATAATTGAAAATGAAGAATCATTTCACAAAACATCTTTGGGAGACTGAAACAACTGCTAATGCAAATTCCAGTCGATCAAGAATAAAAACAAAGTCTAAATCTACAAGTTTCGTAGAATATTTTCGAACAAATTCGCAAATTAACCCGTGAAGGGTATATTCTCAAATTACAAATTGAAAATCCATGGAAGAAAAGTACTGCTATTTTTGAACCGTATCATTTGATAGATAGAAAGCGATAAATTCCAAAAAATTCTCAGAAATTGGAATTCTCGTGAAAAAAAATCTGTTCGATTCATTGACTTCTTCATCCCCTTATTATTCGATACCATTTTCCACTAAAATCTTCCCAAAAGACAAATAAACTAGTTTGATTTATCTCATCAAATAGTAATTATTCACAGAATTGAATTGAAAGTAAGACTTGACATTTGCCCTTGTTATCAATAGATTGATGAGATACCTCTCTTCTTCTAAAATGAGAGAAGGAGAAAGATATATCGCTGTACCGTTCTATGAACATGTAGAGGACGAAAAATACGACAAGAACATCAAGATCATTCAGAAACATTGTAATCATGTTACGCTACTTACTATTGTGTTGTGTGTACTCTAATTATACAAAATCTATCACATCCATGCAGACATATCAATTATTTCAAATGCCATAGATATTTCTCATAAACTGAATTTTCTCTCTCTCTCTCTCTCTCTCTCTCTCTCTCTCTTTCTCTCTTTCTCTCTGGCACTGCAGTTGTATGAATAAATGAATTACAAATTCAACGATGTGACACGATGTTTTTTCTCTCTGAAATTGGATCAGTTGTGTATATTGTGACGATGGTTATCGAGTTTGTTGAATTTTCATCAATCTAGAGCTTGATGATTTCTGAGAATTTTCACCTAGTTGGCCCCTAGTTGGTCCCTAGACCTCAATTCAGAACTCTCATAGATCTATGAAGAAACGAACCGAAAAACGAAAAAAAAAACTGATGATCTTGCTTGCCTCTGTATCAGGCATCAGTTAGTAATGAAATAACATTTGCCAAATAGCATACAGATACCGATCAGATCAGAATATTGAAAATCACTCGTCGGTTCATCTCTTCCATTCATACTTTATATTCTCATTAATAATCATCATCTTATTATCGTAGTCTATACATAAATATTTCGATATGGTTCAGAATCATGATAAGTGAACTATTATAATATTTCCAGGGGACTTACAACTATGGATGCCAGCTCTTAAATGCCTCCCTAGTCCTACGACAGTCTTGCAAGCTACCGTTAGAAGGACATGCCAATTTGTACCAGAAACTCAGATCGTCTTGGCAGAGATTGCTTAGCGTTAGCCAAGAGCAGATGACCAGATTGAGGGTATCAGCGGTATTCCATAGATCTGTGGAAGAACAATGCAATCAATTGAGAGACCTCAGAGAAGCAGTTGCCACAGTTCCATTACTGGAGTTTCATAGGAAGAGAGAAATCATCAATTATTATCTTGGTTTGAGGGAGAAGTTGATCGTTGAAGTCGGTAGAATGGTTAGGCTTGGCAGGCTGTTGAGGAGTCGTTTGCGTGAACCTCTTTATTACGAGGAAAAGTGAGTTCATCAAGGAAATTAATTTGATATCATTTCTTGTATGATATGAGACTTTCACTTCATCAGTATGTCAGTATATTAGTATATTATTTATTTAACTTCAGTCATTCATTCATGAAAAAAACCGATAAGGGAAGAAGTAGTTCCAGAATTTTTATTGAATCATTGGAATGAGTTGACCCGAGCCGCATAATTTCTAATCAGAAATTTGATGAGGAGGGCCTGTTGAAATAACATATACTGAAATGGACAATTTTTGCACTCAATCGAACGGGCCATTTTATCGAATTTAGTTGTCTCTTTTAACGGTACGAATGATATTGATGAGAGGTCAATGACTCTAATACTAACACCATAAAATAGAAAATTTTCGTGTGACATGTGGTTGGGACATACAGAAATGTCGAAAGCCACCAAAATATCGACGATTGAATGCAAGGAGCTGAAGGTTCGTATAATTTGGAGTCTAAATTTGAACTGAGAAGTGGTGGGGACGCTAAAAGTGTCAGTGGTGACCTGACCGGCTTGAGAAACACATCCGCTACAGAGTAAGTGAAGAATATTTTTCAGAAATGTTCCAACATCATGTTCGTGTTTCGAAACAACAATGCTTGATAGAAATGAGCCCATGATGAATGATTGAATTTCTTTTTTGAAATTCATATTCATAGGTAGACGTTGATCAGTGATGGCGTAATAAAGTGATTATTTCGGCTCCTATATATTTTAGATCGGCTTCATGGAATTCGACATATTCTCAATTCCTCTTGAATAGAGTACTCTGCCAAGTTGCGTTCGAAATGAATCAAGAGAATATATGTTGGATCTGTACATGAAACTATACTGAGTCTCATGTTACCTCATTGGTAATGAATGATGGCAACCCGTTGCATTTATCGAAAAGTAATTTCTTAAAATAGTACAGATCTCATTTCATTGTTGTGAAATGTCACAGAGGTTATTAATGATTGTTTACCTGTTACCGGCGAGCCGCCATGACTGAATCGTTGAAATGAATGAATGAATGAATGTTTTTCAACTAATAGGAATTTCATAATTAGTTGTGTCAAAATATTTTGTGTTGAAAACGTTTTTCACATATGAAACATTCGATTTCTACTGATAATTCAATTCACAATGTAATTCAATGTCCGAAATTGTTATCAATGGATTCAAAATCCTGCATTTTCAAATGATAGATCTCTTCTTGTAATGAATATATGCCGATGATAGGATAACTAACAAAAAACACTCAAATCAATATCGCCGCATTTATTTTCTGATTTTGTAAACCAAAAAGTCGAATGAATTGTCTCCGCAAGAACTACAAGGTAACACTGAATTTTCTTTCAACCTCAACTCTAACGACAACGACTAACACTTTTTTTGGCCATTGAAGTGGATGGCCACGAATTGGCAGTGGGACATTTGTGTCATATTTTTGAGCAGCTCTTCTGACTGAAACGAAATACGACTATTGCTTCCATTGTGAAACGGCAATGTTATTAGTAATAGCTTGATGTTCCTCACATTGAAATTTCGTGAATGCTCTGTTGTATTCTGAATTATCTTCAAGTTATTCAAATTTTAGATGAACTGGAAATATCTGTCCAGAAAGCCTAAACCTATCTAATATCGGTCAGTTGATTATTATCATTCATATTTGGTTTTTATCAAATGAGTGAATATCATGAGCTGTTCGGAGGTATGGCAGAAATGTCACACTGACAGGTCATTTCCCTTCAGTCGATTCAAAGACATGCAATGTCACGTTTAACGCAAAATATGACATTTGATCGAAAACGCCATTTCTTGTTTGCGACCCTGCAATGCAAAATCTCTGGACTCTGAACAAATCTATATCAGGAATAATTGAAGAAAGTGTATGTTATCTTCGGAAAAAATAACTCTCGCTGTCGTTGAAGTTGAATTCGAAAGAGATTGGTAGCGTTGCATTGCAGTACTTGAGGAGTCATTGTATTTGCTCTTTTGTTTTTCGAAATCAGGCAATAAATAGCGGCGCTATGGCTTGAGTCGTTTTCGGCAGTCTGCCTGAACATTTGATTTTCGGAAAAATATCTCGTACTTCAGTCTGACATATCGCAACCGAAGAGGGACAATATTAATTTTCATATTACCTCATAAATAATCAGTTGACGTCCGAGGAAAATTAACATTGGGCTTTGGTTGGACAACTATGACGTGGGAAGAAGTTATTTCGGAAAACTTTTGCAATTTTGCATTGATATATCGGTACTTCACAAAAACTTACTACCGACTAATGAATGGCTGGAATAAATTCGGTTGGCCTGATTTCTCGGAGGATAAATTCAAACAGTATTTCATAATATCAACCTGTTTCAATGCCCTGTAAGATTTTTTTATAATTATATTTCCAGTTTGTGTATTCGGTGATGATAATCTTATATTATTCAGTGGGCACGACAGACGCTCTGTTATTTTTGGATAAGCGCCCACTCGATTCTCATGTTTCATCCAAGCCAGCGAACGTCAGAACGCAAAAAATTAAATTTATTTGAATTATTTGATATCGATAATTCACACGGAACATCTAACACGATACTGTTGCTGCTTCTAATCAGATCAATAGATTTCCATATTCTATGAGGTATATTTTAAGAAAACCGATCTGAAATAAATATTTATCAGAACAAGGTCGCAAACTCATATAAGATTATGACAAATTTCAGATTCTTCATTCATCAAAGTTAGCTTATTTGTTGAAAAGTGGGGAGAAATACTGAAAAATCAACAGGCACTTTTTAGATGAACATCTGCAAAATGAGAAAAAGTGATGAAAGGGAAAAAAGCGTTACTTTCCATCACTAGCCGAATATTTTCATGAACGTGTTTTCTCGAAAACTAATGCATTGAATTCCGAAAACAAGGAAGCGTTGGTAGGAGATTTCGATTACCTTCGAAATGATGTATCACTTGACCCCTCATCCCATTTGAGATTCAAGGGTTGGAGCTCACCCTTCCGAGGGGTTTGAAGTGAATGAAATTAAAACATGCTCAAAATATTTTCCCCTCGGGATGAAAATCGACCGGTTCGAGCGTTCTTTTTTTCTTTTGAGAAAAATAACTATGTCAAATCGGCCTTGTTTCGTTTTCATTGGGCCACCCAGTATATCTGAGAATCAATTCATCCAGTCATTCTTACATATACCCAGAAATTAACAAATTCATTAGTTTCATTAATGTTTCCATGAATTAAAATAGAATAGGAGAAGAAAATGAAATATTCTTCGATAGGACAATGAATAGAGTTGGAAGAATAAGTCGAGAGGTTGATTTCAAACCATTTGAAATTGAGTGAAACTCTATTACAGATTGCTCAGCTGTATCGCGACAGTGACCAACGAGGAACTGGAAAACTTTTGTGATTCGATAGCAAATAATGAAATAGCAGTTGAAGCGATCTCAGAAAAACTAGCCGAAGTGACTGGACTTGCCGAAGAACTCGATCAGGAGCTCCAAAGTGCTCAACAGGACTGTTTAATTTTCACCCCAACAACTACTTCTACTCCTACTACATCATCGACGACAATAAGTGAACCCATCACAGTCTTGTCTTTGAAAAGAACGATGGAGAACAATCCTGTCCATTCCGAGGTGAGTGTACATATTTATAATTAGTCATTTCTATTGTGATTTTAGCGATTTCAAAGCTTGATAATCAACTCAAATGGTATGAATTCAAAGGAATTGTCACTTCAAACTGCTATGTAACTCTGAATTGGTGAATTTCACAAAGCTTTCAATAACTTCAAGATTCAAATGGGCACATTGTTTTCCATCTGACAAGAATTTCATTTGGGATCGTATTGAAGCCGTTGAAGATTTCAATAATTAGATAATGTTAACAGTCAACAAGTTTTATTGCGGAAAAAACTACTAACATACTGAGAATATAACAAAAAACAATATACAACATAGGTATCATAGTACGTCCAGTCTGATAATGTTAATCATGAAATACTGCAGCAGCCACCCATCTTAATTTCCACCAAGAGCTCCAATTCCTCCGTGTTCAGATTTGCCTTCGTACCTGACCTTGTAGTCGACACCATGTTTACCGGCGACATATTCTACGATACGCTTTCTGCCATCGGGCTGCAGAAGCTCGTAGCGGCCCTTGGTGTCTTTGCCATCTCTCACTTCGTATTGGCTCTTGATGTCGTGGTGCTTCAGATCGTGGACAGCGTAGTCCCAGTGGTACTTGGGTGGCGCCTACAAGATCGATAAAACTCAACTTCAATGTAGTTGGGCATCAAATTGGGGACTGAATTTTGATTTGGGGGCTATTGATATTCTGATAGGAAATGGCTTCCAGGGTGCGTTTCACTTACCCTGTAGTCGATGTATTCTTCAACATGGTGGTGATGATCTCCTCCTCCTAGTTCCAGTCCACCGTGTCCACCGCCATAGCCTTGGCCGTAGACAGACGCTACTGTAATCACTAGAAGGGCGAATACCTGGAAGAAAAAATGATAGTGTAGTCCATTCGGAGTGAAAAATCATATCGCTCTCATCAGGATTCTCGATCTCTAGTATCAGAAGAGCAAATATTGAAATGTTGCATCTTCAGATGATTGATTAGTGATGATAAATAAGTACTTACGACTCCACAGTTCATGATGCTGGTGAACCTATGTGTACTTGTTGGACAGATGAGGTTGACTGTGACTCAAATCAATCGAGCTCGTGTATTTATACTGGTTGATAACAAAATTTGCGTGAAAGGCATGATTTTTGTGATACCCTTAGCTGACAAATATAACGTTCAAATTCAACTTATTATAACAAAAAGAATGAAATTTGTGCGACTTCAAGCAATATGCATATTAATGCATATTAATATTCAGCTACCAACTTTCCATGTGTCTTGTAGGATATATCGATAATTAACCATAATAAGAAAGTCATGTCGATCATTTGAAATTATAATTCAGGTACACCTGATTTAGATTATGTCCATAAAATTCTGTCAATTAGTCGAAGTATGCCATGCATCAATAGTATCAGTCATTGAAGCACAATATGTCTATGGAAGAACATAAAAAACTCTGCTACCTCAATTCTTTTCTGAACTCTTCAATCGTAGATGATAATTCATATGAGCGAATGATATACCTATTTCAGAAACTATTCCAATGAGTGTATGCATTTTAAAAAGTTCAGTTCGATTCAGATCGTACAATGTTGCCAATGTTCGACCACATTTTCTTTGATCCAACCTAATTCTCACATAGGAATTACTTCTGGTATAATATTACTGTAGGTATCACAAAAACTATTGGGTATAGAATATGGTTATCAGTTTATATGTACGTTTTGGGAATTTAGGAGAATATAGATACTCACATACTGGATATATTTCACTTCAAACATTTGTCGATGATTCGACCCATCTACATAGAGAAAATATTTAAGAATCCATCACAATTGAAAATCTACTTCTACTCGAAGAAAAACGTATTTTTCATCAAATACGATTTCATATTATTGTAGCAACCATTACAGAAATAATATCTCACCAAATTATACTCTGAATAAACACTAGATACACTGTCAAGGTCTCATTTCAGATCATTTTGATAAATCGAAGAATCTTTGAGAAACCAACGAGCTTTGCGCCTTCTAGTGGAGGAGCTTATACACATATATCATAGAATAATCGAGTGAGATTATTTCAGGTTGCTTTTGAATACAATGGGGTATGAATAATCCACAATCAACGTGGAATGTCTAATACATTGGATTACCATAAGCATCTTAACCACAGCGGTGACTTCGAATTGGTTGTGTTTCATTTTCTTCCTCTATTTCCGAAGTGAATTCGAAAACAAACATCATGATTACGGCACCGATATATTCATAAGGTATCTTGTATCATTATGTTTACAATGTTCTTTATCGTGTAGATTCAAAATGTCTTAACGACAAACAACTCTAATTTTAATTATGGTGATTATTATGATACATAGGTACCTAATCACTCATCAATCGATTTTTCCTTAGCAATAGCGTAAAACTTGAGACAGCATTATCCCAAAAGCAATAACGTCGAAAACGTGGTCAAGATCGAAAAATAATATCACCTATGCGTTCGCCTCTGAAATGAAAAGAACTTTCGTTCGAAACATTATTTACTGAAATGCATGGTTTTCACCGTGAGTATCTCAACTTGAATGGTCTCAATATACTACTATTAGCTACTTTTCTGGATATTTATGTGAGGATTTCAGTAAACCATTCGGTAGTGAACTGCTAAAATAGGCTGGTCGGAACTAGTTGCTTGCATTGATTCTCTTATGTGTAAGTTATTCAAATGATATTCTCACCAAATACAACTCTTCTCCGAATCACTCATCTGATGAACTCTTTCATCGAATGTTTCATTTTGATAATTCTGACGGATAAACATATCTTCCTAGTAAATGAGAAAACATCAATTGAATTTGTAAGACTCGTAGTATTACCATCGATTTTTTCTCAACGGATCTTTGATCGTGGTACTTATGGCATTCCTGGAGAGAGCTATCATATTTGTGCGACTTGAACAAATGGCTGAACGCTAAACCATCTCGATTGACTCTTTTCAATGTTTATATCGCCTTCAGTACCAATTCCATTAGGTTGGTCTTTTCGGAAACAATTAGCATAATTTTCTGCCGTATCGAATGTGGTCCCACGACTGTTCTTAGAATCTTGCCATTGTAATTCCTTAGTTGCCCAAGCTGTTAGGTTGGTAACATTTGTAAGTTATAAAGTTGGTAGCATTTGTGAGATATATGTTAGGTTGGTAACACTGGTAGGGGATAACCTAAAAAACTAGGAGTTACCATTGATGCTGTATGGCGTGTGGAATAAAACTTAATTCTTTTGGTTACCATGTGCATATTATTCACATCTAAACACAAGCAACCTTCAGAACTCCTTGCAGAAGCTTGTGCGTGTAAAAGATACCGGGATCTAAAATTTATACGAGTGGAATTCGGCTAGTTCTATTCGGAAATTTATGATAAACATGAGCATAAATAAACCCAAATCCAATAATCCGTCAGGGGTCGAACCCGATATCAAAAGCATTATCATGTTGCTAGACCACCTGGCCAAGTGTGGAATCCTCTAGTGAATTCTTCTCTACCAACATTCCCACGCTGGCTTCACTTCACTCTGAGAATCTCACTCAGAAAATCTCATCTCAATTGAAGTAGGGTCCCAGGAACTCTTGCAAAAAGTATTGAACCTCACAAAGAACAGTTGTTGTACATCCAAATGAGACCAGCCAGGGTTTCAGAAACCACACATTACAGCCTTTTGGCTTATTGTGTTCCTAGTCATGCCTTTGGCTTAGGTGAACAGGTTTGTTACCTTTATCAGGCTCAACGCTTCCTGTGAGTTGTATTCTCCAAAAAGACCGAAAGCCTTGTTGGTGGACGGTTGATGAGAAAAAATGTTTTGTAGATAAGAACTCAGAACCAGGAAATTATTTCCATTATGTTCATAACAAAGTTGCAAAAGAAATATTCTCTAATAGCTGTTTATGATAGTATTATCAAACCTCACTTCTATCACTGTCCACTACTTTCTCTTATTGATGGAAATTGTATCTCATCCTTGCAGAAATTCGAGGGTAGAGAAAAATGTACTTTTGAAATGGAATAAATATACTCCCATTATGTCCTTGTTGCATGTTTTCAATTAGCTATCTGTTCATTATTCATTTCTCATATTTCTTACCTACTTCAACCAATCTATTATTTATCAGAATGAAATTCATGATTCTCCTACTAGAGGAGATATGAAATTCAATTTGAGAAGAAAAAATTGCACAAGGTCTATTCACACAGATTGATTGAATAGTATAATCTTCCGAAGATTATTACAATTAAGTAATTCTCATTGTCCTTTTCTTCCATTACTTTCATTCTTGGTTTTCTATATCAACTATTCAGTTGCAGTGTTGTTTTTGATCATAACATGTATACTTATATTATTCATTCACAAGGATTCCTACGTGAATGAATATTCAATTAATTTCATTATTTTTCTGTGCCTTTGTTCTGGAATGGTGTTCATAAAAATAGTATCATTGAAATTTTTTCCTCAATTCCAGAAATCGAAATCGGACGACCTCAAATCGGACGACGAGTTCCTCACAGCCTCCGAATGCACCCTTCAACACTCCCGTTCCTCCTCCTACAACACCGCCTCCGAGTGTGAGCACCGATACTCCCCTTGGTGGGAATATGGCAAAGACGACGGGAGCAAAGAAGTCTCCAAGGAAAAGATGGTCCTGGCGGTCGGCCTACCCGACCTACCCCTCGCGAAAGACGTCCTCAAACCCTCGCCGGAGGTCCCTCCAGGCAAAATAGCTCGCGAGGTAACCGAAACCACGCACATCAAGGTGCAGCAGTCGCATAACCTGGGCGTTTCTTCCTTCGTCTTGACTTCCGAGACTGTCAGAGACAGCAAAGACGAGGCGACCACGCGACGTGAAGAAATAGTGAGGGTCAGAAGCGAGGATGGTAGAGAAGTAGTCGTTCCTGTTGTGGCAGTCGACGGAACTATCGAAGGAGAAGATTTGCAGAGGAGGATCAAAGAGGTAGGTCGTTTTGAGGATGGAGCATGGAAGAGTTATCGGACTGTTACCAAGCAAGCTATCAAAGGTTTCATTTGAACTATTGAGTTCGAATATCCAGTGGGGTTTTTATTATGAGATTCAATCCTGGGAACGGAATCAAGAGAGTGGGAGAACTTGATTGATTTTACCGATATATCTTCTGTTTATAACCTCCTCTGCTGTTTCTGATAATGATGATTTCCGATTAGTTGCAAGTTGATTATTCAATAGCGTAACGATTTGAACTCAAATTTGCCATACGTCTACTGAAAAAACAGGAACGAGTATTATTGTTCGATTTTGTGAATGTTGTTTTTTTTAAAAATGCTTTTGTTCACACCCTATGGAACACATCCTATGGAACAACTCATCAGTCTTCAACGATGAATACTGCTCACTGGAACAGTATATATCAAAATTGAGGACTATTCTATCATCACAAATTGATTGTTGAGAAGATCGATATTTCTGTATACATCTGTTGTTGCAATTAACTTATTTGTTTTCAAGTTATTTATTATTCAATTTGCTTTTATTTTATTGCCTAACTGAGAGTTTCATGCCGTTTGTAGAAAGCTTAACTTGCACGTGCGTACAATTACTAATTATATAATTCGTTGATTATGGATTGAAATGGTGATAAAAATTTCAATAAACTTCTAGGACAATTTCTGAATTATAATATGTAATATTATATAAATGCACACGAATTCGAATTATTTTCAGTTATTGGAGATTGAGTCTCGCAGGTATGTTCAACTCTTTCACTGGTTACGATCTTTCATGATTTTGCATTTCCGAGTATATATATTTCCCAAACTTAGTTATTAGAAATATTGATATTATTGTTAATGGCCATGATTGAAATACTTAAGTGTCAATGGTGCATATTTCTATCACCATTTTCAGAATTCGGAAATTTTATGCACTATTTTGAGTTATGTAATATATGTTATGAGTTTTCATATTTGTTTTATTTTCATATTTTCTGCATGACTAACAGCTATTACAGTGCATCATATGGCGAAATGAATATTCAATTATTGTTACGATGGTGAGTACCAATATATCAAGTGCAACGATATAATTCTTTCATGAGATAATGATGAACATTGCATATCTATAGCGACTATTGAAATATAACAAGACGACTTTGTAAATTCACACAATTCATCTTCATCGGAAGCTAACAGTACTGTGCAAGATGTACTATGAAATTGGTATGTGCCTAATAAAAAAACCCGCATATTACCTCACCATCGCCGAAGTATGTATATTTTTTTGAGGTTTATCTTATGGGGCATGTTCCGAATTTGATTGAGACTTCTGGATTATCACAAATTTATTCCGAGAGTTCTTATCTCATGATATGATATATCATTTGAAGTTATATATATAATTTATATGCTACATTCTGTCACTAAAAATATATTGTTCCTCATTTATGCGAATAAACTTATTATTATTATCATTATATCATACTCATACACTTCTGATATCAGTTTCAAAACTTCACAGAGAAGGGACATAATTGAAAACCGTATGAATTATATATGAAACATAGAGTTCGTCGGATGTGTAAACAATTTCAACATTGAAAAACATGTGAAAATTCTCACAAGTGAATATACCGTACTATGATGAATGAAAAATATGTTAACGGATAATGTATCGTGCAACTGACAACAATGTATAAAGCCTTAATAGGTTTTCGAATACAACACACAAAACAGTATGTTCACAGTGGAAATGGTTGATTATAAGTTACATGATGCAACGAATTGTTTGTATAATAAACCTTTCAGCATATGCAAGCATGAGTAGCCAAATGGCAACTATATAAAGAGATACTATCTTCAGCCAATCATTTTCTCAGATGGATTCCATTAATTATCCATGATATAAGAAGAGAGGAAACAAAAAAATGGAGTGAAACTTTTTATTCAGTTAATCTCTTTCTCATTAATACTATTTCTATCACCTTTTTAGAATATCCTGTCTATTCACGGCGTTTTTCTTAAGCTCAACATTTGAAGATACACTCTCCATTGATACTTTTTTATCAGAAGTGATTCGCATTTCCTCGAATCATACTTCTTTAATCACTACTCAAAGAGGGACGTGATCTTCTCTCAAACTACATGCTATATGGCGAAAATAGCTATTTTATGGCTATATAGAAGTAGGGCGAAATAAATAAAGACACACTGTTCTGCTCCACGCTCAATAGCAGGTTTGGAAACTCGCTTTTCGTTGAACTACCGAACGAATTTCTTGTGCTATTTACGAAAAGTAGGTTACGTCATACGCCGGTTGCTTCACACACATACGTAATAACAACGACAGAAGTGAAGGGCGCAATCGAATGACTTGAATGATCGATTCACATCGGTAAGATTGTTGAAATAATCATTCATTTCGTTCTGACGTTGCATAGGAGTAACGTCAGTAACCTTGGATAACAAAGATATAATATTGAAATAGCAATTATTTGTATGAACCTGCATTCATGAGTAATGGTGGAATCACCTTCTTTCTTTTAGAAGGCGCTGTCAGAGCTGAGTTGATCTCTGTTGTTGTCGAATTCCATAGGGTCACAGAACCAGTTAATTATTGTGCCACAGATTTTCAGTTGACAGTTTGACAGCGCCTTTCGTATGAGAGAAGGTGGATCTCAAGAATGTCAAAGAAGATGAATTTGGTTTCTTCGGTGATATTTTTGCATATATAAGAAAGTTATAAAAAGTATCCTGCATGAAGAATGGAAAGCCGATGAAATCTACGATATGGCTGTGATATCTATCTAAAACGAGCCCAAGAAAGAAGGTAAATTTTCGCACTCTTCCTTGAGATTTTCTTGAAAACCAGTGGAAAATTCTTTGAAAAACTATATATTGCATGATGGGTGCAAAATTATCGGATATAGTATGATTTCTTCCATTTTAAAGGGGGAATCAATTATATCAACAAGGGTCACATATTTCTCATTTTAATTGACGTTTGAGAAATAACAGCCTATCTGGCAACAGTTAGAAAAACGAAGAGGTTTCACGTGATTCAACTAATTGTTTTGTGACAAATTCTGACTAGATTAATGCAAGAAGATGAGTGAAAGAAATAACGTGTGGTTGTACGAAACCACGATGGAAGTGAAACTTTCTTTTCGGATCGTATGCATTCAACTGAACATTTTCAGATAATTATTCGGTTCAGGGTATTGAGATCGCGTTTTCAATCTCCAGTTTATAATTAACTGGAAAATGGGAATAATAATGTGGAATCAATAGTAGACAAAATATTTAACTATGTATTTAATTTCAATCTGCGTGATAGTGCACGAAATATACAGGGTGTCCAGAAAAGATATCGACAAACTTTAAGGACTGATGGAGACATTAAAACAAGCATTTTTGTGTTGTAATATTAAATGTTTGTCCGCAAATGAGCCGTTTGTGATGTAGAGCAAAAAAAGACTATTCAAATCATACGCAAACATTCCGAAAATTCCCAGGATCTACTCCAGAGGATTCCCAATTCAATGACCCGATGGTGCAATCTTTGTATTGAAGCAAATGGTGAACACATTGACCAATTATTTTGAACCATATTTTAATTGTTGATGAAGCAAATGGTCAACACATTGACCAATTATTTTGTACCATAAATAAATTGTTGATGAAGCAAAATCAGTGAGGAGAGGGAAACAGAGAGAGAGAGAGAGAGAGAGAGAAAAACAATCACTGAAACAGTGATTCACCGATTGTTCCGTATAATGAGTTTTCTTGCTCTACGGTCTGAATGGCTCATTTCCGGCCATATGTTTGCATAAACGAAGATGCTTGTTTGGATGTCCACTATGACCCCCTGAAGTTTGCCAGTATCTTTTCGGGGCACCCTGTATAATACTTCACAATTGTAAATCCAGAGTTGGAGATTTGTGTTGTCAAATAACAACATTCTCATCAATACATTGATCGAAACACACAAATACCGCAGAGCATCAGCACGAATGAGTGAAAATATAAATGCTACCCGGTTAGCTGATGCAAGCCATGGGCGCCGCCGTATTAGCCTTGGCTGCTCTGCCGAGCGCCTTTCACTTTACCCCTACTCCACAGCCGGCTGTGATGCGACATGTGATAGATAGACGAAAAAATTAGAGGCGATGTAAAAAAGTTTCACTACAAAAATTCATGTGTTGTATATTCGCCTGCATCTTTCACTGTATTAACTCGAAAAATCACCATGTGGGTTGTCTTATCTGTCGAGAATCTCCATTCCGATGATTCCAACTTCATGATCGCATTCTGGAAGTTATTCCAAATAGTCGTACGACAGGTTACCGCCTGTTCGTATGATCGCGCAGTAAACAGAGAGTCAAACATCGCGCCGAGATAGACATCCATCCCATCCCAGAGTCCGGAGCCTGCTCTGGTCTCCTGCCCGCGTTCGTGTGGTCATCGTCATGGTCTCGCGCCGTCAATCTTGACTCAGTGTGTTTCGCGGCTTCGGCTTCTAACCCACGGACGAAAATAATCGCGCGCGCGCGCTTGCCGAAATCCAAAAACTCGAAAATACCGAAACGATCGCGATCCGCGAATTTGCTTTGTCCCTTGCGCGAGTTATGTGCCGTCAGTGACCAGAGCAATGGAAGCCAAAGGACCAGTCGAGAATGGCGTGCGGCACGAGGAGGTGTCATCGACTTCTTCGGCAATGTCCAAAACGACCACCATCAGCACCATCGCTGTGCAGAGCGGGAACACCAGGATTGTCATTGCGTTATTGCATGTATGTCGAAATATTTAACAATACTGTTGGATCCTGGCTAAGTACTATTGAAAAGTCATCACCTGAAGAATAATAACACACATCGAATATCGAGAGTTTGTAGAATATTTATCCCCGAGCCGGATTTAAGGGAAGCAACCCCACAAGAATATCTTCTGAAAAATATTGAATGATATGCAAAATTCATTTTTGAAAAACATAAATTTTGGCAACAAAAGAGTATTTCCCACATTCTGAAGCGCGTTTCCTGTAATCGTTGATACATCAATATTAGTCTGATGAGTTATGTGTATGCGGGAAACAATCACGAGGTAAATCATCATACCATTACACTCTATTCATAATTGAATTCATCCACATCGAAAAATGGAAGAATTCAAGATCGAGCTCTCTTTCTTGATCATGAAGTTTGGCTTTGGAAAAAAATGACAATATCCTGCAAATGCATTTCAGTTTCCTCCTTTTTTCTGTCTTTTTCTTTGTATTTTCAATATTCCTTTCGAATTTATCATCCAGAATCTATAATTATTCGAATTATTCAACACAACGAACCATTAAATTTCAGCATTTCTTCTTTCTTTGTTTTGACGGTGTCGAATTTCACTGCAGAACGCTCATTTTCGAAAATAAAATCCACATTCTGTTGAATACTGTCTGTAAGTTATTCGAGGAGGTGGTACATTCATTTTTCCAGCTTCATTGTGTGAGATTTTCTCTCCTCGTTTCTAAAAGATAAAATATAAGTTATTATAATTATCTCGATATATTTGTAGTGAGGACAGCTGAAAATACCTTAGACCGACCTGTCTGAGTGCCACTGAATGATTTTTCTTCACTTTGGTTCACATTTTCAAATACCGCATAGAATACTAGGTGAGTCTACGGAATTGGATTATCAAATCTCACACCGTTTCGGAAAATTATTGAAAAATAATCTTCAGGAGCAACCCTATTACATGAGAGGTTGTAGCTCTCTTATGAAGGGGCCATTTATCGACCTATGTTCTTCTCATTTCTAGCCCTAGAAGCCGCTATTTCAGAGAAAACCCGTAGAAGTGAATATTTTTTATTTGATAATAAAAAATCAGCACCAGGAGAATTTCTATTAGGTACACCGAGCATCAACTATAACATCATGTTAGATCTGTGTTAGAACATGCTGACTCGAGTGTTCACTTCAACTGTCAACTGTTAGTTATAAACACTTAAAAATTTACCTATACCTGAAACATGCACGTCAATTGTTTGGGTAAACATAAGTCATAGAATGCACTTAGAAGTCGATGTGTACTGTGAAATAGTTAAGAATCTTTCCTGATTGACAAGAAGCAATTTCAAACAAACTTGATTTCTATCTTGACAAGATGAATACGACTCAATCATTCATTGGAATTAGAACTTATATAAATTTTGAGAGAGAAAATTCCTAACCCATATCGTGAAAATACCTATATACCCCATATTACTTTATTTTATCATGCATTGATATAAATATGAATATATATCTAAGATATCATGCAAGTACTATACTCCTAACAATGAATTATTATTATTATTATATTAATTTTCACGCAAAAGGCGTAGAAGTTATATGACGTCCTCGATGGCGTCTGATCTTGGTGGGGTTAAAGATAGAAAATGTTCAAATTCGAATCGAAGATCCCTGATGAATTATGCTCTATCAGAATTATTTCACAAAGTTATATCAATATTTCAGTTGGAATTTTTTTCAGTTTGAGTTTATGTACATAATGTGCTACGTAATTATCTGTTCAGATTTGAGTTATGCTCGCATTCAGTTGATATCCAAAATATTCAACTACCAAGTGAAATAACAACACATCATTGCATTTCCTTGAATATACAATGTGATCCAATGAATTGAATGGATTAATTATCATTATGAGAGATGCCTAGACATTTATCCTCAAAGGCAGACCTACCAAGCTGGTTAAGATCTTATTTAACGTGATGTTCACATCATTTATCACATAATGAGAATACTTGGGCGTACTATTGGCGTATGTATATCTACTTATTCAATTGGATATTTTGTATGTACTTCTATCGAAATGGAAGATCACCTAAACCTTAGATTATATTCCCTAACGGGAACCTAAACAGTATGAGATTCTGTGGATTCATTTCATAACGAAACTGTTGATTCATTGGTCAGACATTATCTCATATCTCTTACCCTGTATCGTATATGTTTGAAACAACTATGATGTTTCATCAATCAGAACATCCTGAAATCAGTGCAATATCTGTTGACATAGAAACTATTTCCACGAAATATAATTGATTGATAAGATTATCGATTAGATTCTTATCGTACGTAATAGATCTAATTGGGTGAACATTTATGAAGCATAAAACGACTACCATAAGTACCTACCGCGGCAATTTGTACAGGAAGAATTTGGATACAACTTGCTCGATATGGAATTTATGTCGCAAGTTTCCTTCGACTGTCTGGCAAAGTTTATGGTGGCCATTTTTGGTTCGGTTCTTAGGAGAAAGCACCTCAGTTGTTTCCTTTTCTATCCACTCTTTTGAATCAAAGCTATCTCAAATTGAGTTTGTACACCGAGGCCCCGAGAAAATAATAGTTTTCATAAATATTAGAGCGAAAAAAAACATGGTAAAAAAACAGTATATTATCAGATGTGATCGAATCCAGTTCAATTTGGTATACATCATGTTCACAGTTCACATAATAATATACATCTATATTAAAATACAAGGTCATTTTTTGTTTTTACTTTCGATAACAACACGCATATTTGAAGCTATAATTGTGAAAATAACGATAAATTCTTCCATTGGGTTACTATCATGAACCGTCATGCAGGGCATTAATTCGAACGTACTGTCGAGAGAACGAGAATGGGAAATCCTGATACCATTGACAGTGAACCAAAATTAAATACAATTTGAGACTGATATGGAAATTATGATATTGATTTCGAATAACATGAAGAGAATAGACTTTTACCTTATGGATATATGTTATGGGCAATGTAAATGAATTGGGCATTATTTATTTTCCTCAAAATCTTCAAACAATGCTCCTAGACAATGTTGTTGTATATCTAGATGAGAAAGAATCATAACGAATGTGGTTTACTTATTTTTTCACAACATTCTATTAGCTATATCATTTTTCAATTGCCCGTAACATATACATAGAAAAGGAATTGAATAACTAAGACAATTTCTTCATCTTACGAGGGCCAATGTGTTCCGAAATTTCTAAAATGCAGGCTATAAATTACACAAAATATACCTACCACCTGCATACAGCGTTTGCTACTCATTATAATATTACGATAAATGTACAGGAAAGAAGGTAACCACAAATAAAAAGGTCAGATTCTATATTATTGACACATGTCCTCTATTTGGTTTCCATATTTATTTTCATCTTCGTGGTCAACTCACATTCGAATGTGAGATCATCTGTAGCGAACAAAAAATAAATGCCATTGCCGGCATACCCACTAATACTATAAAATTACCAGTCCACCTTGACTCACAACCTGAAACTATCATACGGATTGGTAATATCACTCAGTTACGCCAGACAGATGTTTATTCTTCAACAGGGACTTGGGCATTGCATAACTAAGATGAATTTTATATTGATGATTTTTTTGTCATAATGATTTTTCCGGGTATTGATATGCAGGGTAATTCAAATTCGATAGCACCCATCATTGGGATCTCTGTAACATAGTTTGAATTAGGACGAAGTGGCGCAATTTATTGCCTAACAAAATGCCGTTTCGAAATATTGAGCTCGTACTTCTGTAGATATCCAGAAAAACTAAAATCAATCATTTTGATTTTTTTGATAGCATCATTAGCGATATCAGAAATCTGAAAACATATTCATCAGCTACGTGGTGATACTGATTTACTACCTGACGTGCTGCCATCATCAACTTCATATTGTTTTTTTCACAGAGGAAGACAGTGCCATTCAGACTTCATGTACCGATTTCATTAATGTATAGCTGAAAATTACCACACTTTTATCTTATTGATTGAATGAGTTCATAGTGATTCCTAAAAGTTATTCAATATGTATATGTCCATTCTTCAAAATTTCTGGGATAGTATCTCCTCGTTGCTGAAAATAAAAATAGAAATAATAATAATCATTTCATTCTATTTGAATACGTTTCGAAAAAACGAATTTGTTAGACTGAGCAACCGATTTAGAATTTCTCATCTGTGTTGAAAACGCGCAGGAGCAGATTTGTTTCCAAAACGTCAACCACTAAGATAAGTAGATATTTTGGTATTTATTCTATCTATTTGTGCTTCAATTTTTTTGAGAATCAATGTGTCACTGCCAAATAAAGAATTTTTCTGAAGGTTAAATTTCGACCGCAGTGACATTTTGGGGCGGATCATAAATTTTTAGAAACTAAGGGAGAAACTCCCGAAAATCTGTAAAAATTGATATACCACCTCCTCGATTGACTACAGACCGTATCTATTCAACTTGTAGGATTTTAGATATGCAGAAACGATGGATTCACCATGAGAAAAATTGGAAATATGATGTTTTCACATATCTTGTTTCTCTCATATATTGCAAATAGGACCCACGCTGCATATATAAATGAAATAATATGAAAAAAAAATCATACAGAAAAAAATTAGAAAGTGCCCTCTGTATTCCTTCGTGAACACTATATTCCACACACATTAACTAGTCACTGTATATGACTCCTGTAAAAATTATGTCTCTCAGGAGATCAAAAAAAAACTCTAATGGTTTGAGTATTTTCATATCTCATTCTTGGTTCATCTACCACGAATTTGAATCCATCAATTTCATTAATATCTTTCAGATAGTGATATATCAAAATGACACGATTCATGCAAAGTTTCTGGATGACCGCCATATTGGACCAAATGATGACACGATATATTGTTACGATAAAATTCACATGATGTAAACCGTAGAAAAGCAGATTTCAGAGACAGTGTAGACCGCAGTTAACTAGGTAAAAATACATTTATGTTATCGACTTCCAGCAAAATATCATAATAAATTCAAAATATAAATGACAACGAGCAATGCAGCAACAAATTATGAGTACTGAAACAGTCGGTTTATGATGTTTGTAAAGACAAAGTAAGTATTTATATTATCAATGTCCTTGATTTCGACATGTCTATATATGAATAACAATACCTAGTTTGATGGCTGTGATCACCAGGAAATCGTAAAGGAGAATGATTTCGGCTTCACCTCGGGCTCCACGCATAATATGTTGATTTGACGATGGTTTCGTGATTTGCGTGTAAGCAGGATAGTCCTGAAGATTTCGAAATGATTCAACTCATCGACTTATTTGAGTTATATCACTTTCGAATCATGCAGGAAGTGAAAAATTCATTATCTAGTGGTTACCAAAAAGGATTATATCGGAATGTTTAGGAAAAATCAAATACTTCAAATTTAATGGTGTTTGAATGATTTTCAATGGGGCTAAATATAATACTTATGTTGAAGCCTTTATTCAGTGTTCAGTCTATTATGAACCATAATATGAAGTGACCATTCAGTTCATGATTAAAAAAAAAAGGTGATGTACTTCACTCCGGAGCATAAAGCATTTAATGACGCTAATCAAAATATAAAAAGAAAACTAACGGAACTGCATTATTACCTACTACAAATTAAAATCACCTCTGTGACGGAGGAACTGAATACATCTAGCATTTCAAAGATCTAATGATGATAGAGAAGTAATAAATTGACCGCCAATGCATTATGCGTATAATCTGATGGTTTTGTTTTTATGGACGACCATAATACGTAGGTAGGTACCTTACGAGATGCAGTCGAATAAAACGGCATCTTCTACTAGTATCAGAGTCCGTAGCCTTTCAATTATATTCTTTCCATTACTTGAAGTTTTCACTTCCACGCACGTTGATTTGATGAAAGATAAGTTGTCAGTGTGCTTATAGAAGATTCATTCAGCTCACAGTAAATATCTCAGAGACTGGGGTGAAGGATAGGTATGTTGATCATGTATCTTCCTTCAAAAAAATTACAGAGAAAACACGAAAAGCTACAGGTTTTGAGAACATGTACTACTATGCGCTACTATGGAAATGCATTGAAGGTTGGCCAAAGGCTAAAACAGTTAGAAGAAGTGACTTGAGTACCTGAATACGTGCCATGGATAGCTCTCCGAAAATAACAAACTTTGCGAATTGAAACGGATCAGACGAAGAACGAGCAAAGAACTCCAAATATTGGTTCTTGGAATATTCCATAGCCAAACAGCACAAATAATGTTTTGGATTATATAGTTAGGAAATGCAGAGTATCAAGCAATGCATACCTAGAGAAAAATTGATATTTTAATTATTACATTCATATTATTTTCAATAATATATTATATATTTATTCATATCGAATAGAATAATATTCATATTTGATTTTTTTACTATTAACAGGGTAATCAATTGAAATGTTATTGAAGTATTGTTTGGTTTTATGTTCATTATCAGATTCACAACTTGCATTCAGAATGAAGGGTTTTCTAGAATTCAACATCATAAGATCAGGGTCATATTTGAAAGGATAAAATTAATGAATGGTTCAAAAATAAATGATGCCATATCAACAAAAACCATGCATGAAAATTTACAGCTGAAAATTTCATCAGTTTTATTATAACTTTATCATTGCCGCGAGAAAAAAAATCCTTATTTTCCCCCATAATTGCAGATCAAATTTTGTGGTGTTTTTTTTGTGGAAAAATAATGCGGGTATTTCATATGAGGAATAATCAATGTGAGCAACCCTTTTTTAGATACTGACCCCTAAGGGAGACGCTGATTTTTTCTTGAAATCATGAAAGTTACAGAAATGAAATCGAGCGGACATTTTCTGCAATCGAAAGGGCACCCGATGAATATTTTGGTGGTGTTCTTCTATGGTTGCAAGGGGTAGAAGAATCCGAAACTTTTCTCCTTATCAATATCATCCTTCAAAATTCCATACTAGATAGTTTGACTCGTTCTCAACGAATAAGGGATTGGAATTTTTCCGTCAGATTAACCATTTCTAAGAGAAAATAATTTATTATCGAATTTTCAGCCAGCTCAATTTCATTTTTGTATGGTTAGTTTGCTGTTTCCAATGAAGAAATAAATATCTATTTTTAGCACCATGTTAGGGAAACAGGAAGATACACCCATTGAAAAGCTATTCATAAAATGCTCAGCCAACTCTCCCATGATCATACAACATATTCAAAAATATTTTCAAAGTGCAATATGATTTCTGAATTGAAATCATTTCGTCGGATACCAACCAGACTTTCTCGTCGACAGCCGAATATCACTTTTCAATGGACATGTAACCGCACACCGGCATTTTTTCGTGCCAGTGTCCGCCCATGAATTCGTCTGCAGAAGAACATGGGTGTAGCAACAAGTTACTATAATGGAATTTCACTTTTGTGATCGTGATGCCAGTCTCGTTACGACCATATTCATGGCGATCCCTGGTGGCGACCGACTCGTTTATGGCAGACTATCAGGTTCGCTTTGTTGAAATTGATAAATGGTTTATAATCGGTTATCGGTTAACCACTCGAGTTTAATAATATCGCGATTCGAGCTATCGTTTGCTATACATTTATGTTTCCAAGCCGAAAATTACATATAGCTTTTAGTAATATTTCAACAATTACTAATAATAGCTCTACCAGTTCGCTGGATTCAATCGACTGCTCTGGACCACTTGAACAAAAAATGGGTCCATTCCTTGCAGTCGTATGAGTTACTAGCTACCTCCATTCGTGCCTTTGTGGTGCTGCTGTAGATACTTTCATCTTGTATAGTGAATAAAGTAATAGGGTTCTGAAGTTCAATTATAAAATTCATTATATTGTTGATATCTCTATTTGGATATTCTTTTATATTTATGACCCCGACTTTGCATGATACTTATACAAACGGCATCAAGAAACTCAATACAGAAGAAAATAATACCTAATGGTCCAGTCAGAGCTGATGTCTCTGTTTGCTCATCTGAGGACATGTCTAACTACCATCCTTCACAGCATAGAGAACTCTCTCCGTATTCCAGTGATCGATTCAAAGATAGTAAATATGTTTGGTGATCAAATATTTGGAAAAAATGCAGTGGAATGCATTGAACCATGTTATTTTGACACGTAGAACATACGGGAAACCTCTCCACGAAATGAATAAAATAGATCTCAGTGAGCTCGGTGACCAATAAATTTGAATTATTTGAAAAATGTTCAAAATATTTTAAATCCTTGAAGCCGATATCTTCAGCTCATATGAACGTGCATAATTCTGGATGAGAGTTAGAAGATTTCAATATTTCCTTTCACCTTTCATTATTTCACTCCACTTTTCGCAAACATGATGGATTTCTACCTGAGATTACTTTTGTCTTTCTCCTGTTTGACCAGCAATAAAATTGTCATTAGTAATTGTCATTAGTAAAATTGTCATCATTTCCGAAATGAAACTCTCTGTATTTTTTATCAAACATGAAAGAAACATTTTATTTGGTGTATAATAACGAGAGTTCGATATATTCCATTTCAATGCCGAGCGAGATATGTTGAAGTGTCTTTGGGCCGAACCACATCCGAAACAAATACAAAACTATCTATAATATATACTTTGATCTTTGAATACTTCATAGATTTCCTCTTGGTTGGGTTCATTTGCCCATCATTATATAATCATATAACAGTCTGGAAATCGAAAAAGAGAGAAGATCACTTCAGGTTTTCCTTCAACTCATTGTAAGCCTACTAGCTTTTTGTTCATATCTATCGATTTATAGGATTAATTTGCTTCACAACTGTTCCTTTGCAGTTTTCCTTCTTAAGTACTAGTCAGCAGTATGCCAGTTGCCACTGATAATTGAGAACATATTTTTCAAGAGACTGTGGAAACTGAGTTGAAACTTTCTAATGTCCAAAAATTAAATTCAATGAGGAAGTATTTCCTGATCAGGATTAAAGATTGTTTATATTTTTGATTTCATAATAGACAGTCAACATCATTCATTCCGGAAAGTGGTAATAATGAGGATTGTAAAGATTATTGCTATGATAATCTAAGTTGAGGAAGGAATGAAAACCAATGAAAAGTACAAATGGTGATTCTCTTCAGAAGGTTCTAATTGTGCAAATTGAACTAATATCATGATGAACCTTATTTTAGTCCCCTAAACTCTGTGAATAGCACTGATTATATCATTCAACGAGCTAGGAAATTATGAGTTCCTTATATGCATACGATAGATCTATAGTTAGTATACTGTTGTGAAAATTATGAAACACAAGCAAGATTAAGAGCAATTCATATCGCAAATACCTGGTATAGAACAAATGATCAAGGTGTGTGTCAATCACATGAAACTTGAAATCTGCCATATACAGATAATTGCTTTCAGAAAGGTGAGATCGAGTTATCTAATTACATATCTACTAACGTTTATGGAAAGTGTCAGCTAAAATTATTGAAGATAATTTGAAAATTATAGTGCCACAGTCAGTTCTCATCCATGACGAATAACATCTTTGGAAATAATGCTAGTATGCTAATATTCGTGTATGGTTCTTAAATGTATTTACAATATTAAAGGACCATCACTTATTATGTTTTCAGTAGTTTCTGCAGTGACGTACATAGTACATTCTGTATGTACAAAGTCATTCATACATCATATGTGTCCCAAAATAAACACCTTTGATTCATCGATATAACTATGATAGGTATAAAATGAGGGATAAATCAGCGTACATACACAGATGTATGTACGCTGGATATATCAAGTGAATAATTGTAGAGAATTTCATATTAAATCAGAATCTGAAATTTCTTCAATATAGGAAGAATAGGGATAGACAAAAATTTGGAACTGAGTGTGAAAATATTTCCAGATACATCACAACAAGATTTGGTAGGTACCTAGATAGAATTACGGTTAATTTCGTATTCGTATCCAATGTTCCAACAATATCGACATCCTGATTCAATTGGAAGTTACGGAGATTTGATTTCTTCAAATTGAATCAAAGAACATTTCTTATAAAATATATAATTTTTGTTCCAATAATCCTAGTTCCAATTATCTACCGGAAATTGATCACTTCCAGGTTATCTTGAACTTTTGGTTACTCTGACAGTATAAGCATATAAGTACCTTCGATATCCATAATAGTCCCTGTGGACAATATTTCACAATCTCTTGGCATTGGAATCTCTCTATCCTCTAAACAACATTTCAATTAACTTTCAATCAACATGATCTGAAGACAAATAGAAATCGTTTGATATCTCTGAAACCTTTCTCATACATAAAGTGGTGCAAAAGTTGATATGAAAAGAGAGTTATTTATTGAATAAACACAATTGTCATAAGCGAATTAGGTTACCATTTCTCATTACCGAGGAATATAACAGATGAGATATTCCTATGCTACTTGTTCTACGAAATATCCAGAGATTCAGAAACTATGCTGCATGTGTTCTATTTCCGGCAATGTAAATATTTATACTTGTCCGAAACCCCTCCATATGAGTAATTCAATCGCATAATTGCCAGCAGTAAAGGATCATGAGACAGAAAATTAGTAAAGGTCTGAACATCTGCATCAAAAAAACAATCGTGTAACCCTCGACCGCATCTGCCCGGTGCTGAGATAATTTCTGACGTTTAAAATACATAAGTTCGGCACTATGATGGTGCAGAAAAACAATTCTCAATTTTACGAATCAACATTCTAGAATTCATTTCCTTAGTAGATATGTTGTCTGCGTATATGGCTGAAAATGAAACTATCGTAATAATGGCAAACATGATCATTACGTGAAGTAGAGAGTGAGAACCTGAAATAATTCTGTTATATTCGATTTATTTATACCGTACATATACAACCACTGTTTATAACATCATTCACTATTTATAGTACCTGGCAGCGTTTCATGGCACATTTTAGTGAACCCACGACAGGATACGATGGATAAAAACTCGTATTGAGCTCACAATATGTTAGTAATCGACCCATAATTAGTTGCATAAGTGGCAGCATGTGAGATATTCTTCAATACTTCAAATGTATGAAATACGAATCATCCTAGTTAATTATTGATTGAAAAAAAAAATAGTGAAATCATGAGCACAAATTTCGTCCACTTTGAAAATACTACATATCGAGATATGAAAATAATGACTCAACAAAGTTTGTCAGGTCACACCATCGTTTTTCAATTGAGTGAATTAGTATTCTTTTCCTACATTCAATATCCCATTAGTCAGCGAAGCTTTCATTAACTAATTCGTTAATGCTTTGCGCTTTCATCTTATATAGATGAAAACCTGAGGACCGCACAATCATGAAGTGGAGGAGGTAATGAAAATATGCTGCCCGAGTGCCATCTCATTCATTCGGTCAAAACTCTATCGTACAGCCTACTTGTTTAGTGCATCTAGTCGTTCAATACAACAAATACTTAAGATTATCTTCACCAGTAAGTTACAATCTCAAAACACCAACTATTTGTGAAAATATCGCCAACTTCTTGCATGTTTCATAACTATATTGAAGGATCATACATCTTTCTCTACAATGCAAGATAAGAAATAGCAGCTCAAAGAAAGTTTTAACGAAGATAGCTTTCACAAAAGAGTTCAGTTTTCAGAAGACTAATTGATAACAAACCTTATGTTTTCGTCTACCCGCTGTTATGTCATTGAGTATTCGTTATGATTGAAAATAATTTTCAAACGCCTCCGTTCGAGAATCATTCAAACCATGAACCAACTGTTACAGCCAATTAATTCTCAAACTATCATCTTATAGAGAGCAGCAGCCAAATAACTTATTTTCAAATATTCGCTTGCAAAATCCACGTTCATTCTGAATGTTTTGGCTACTGAATAGTGAAAGAATTGGAATTCATCCAGTAGTGGTCAAGATAAGCCACTCAAGACGCATGATGCCAAACATAACTGTTAATGATGATTTCGTCTTCAGTGGTTGTTTGACACAATGCCCTTCACACCGAAACATATGGAAGCTGGTAAGTTGCCAAGGTGCTATAATCAAGAGGTATTAGTCAAATGAAAATAATCCGACCTGCATCAATAATGAAGTCATAGAAACGACTAGGTTTATGCTGATACCATGCATTACCGATAGGAGACAACTCAAAACTGATGGAAATGTTCTCATATACAGTATCAAGTTTGTAAATTCCCTCGAGGATAACTTATATTCATGTTTGATTGATACTATTTTTCTCACCAGACAGGCGCGGTCCAAGGGGTCATGGGGATCCTGATAGCCCTCCGTAAAATCATCCACAATTTCGGAAAATCTAATGAAATTTGATGATTCCTCAATGAATTAATATTTGATGTCATTTTTTGCGGGAATTTTGTTGATGATCCAATTTTTGGTGATTTTATAGATTCTTAAAAAAGAAAAATTATTATATTAACATCAATACTGGTACAGTTGATGGAAATATTCAAGCGTCGATTTCTGAAAAGTGCATATTCCGAACAAAAGTCATCATTCGAGATTGATTATATATAATTCTCTCTTCAGGATTGAATGTGATCCTCTTCCGAAAAGCAAATTCTGCAATCACGATGCTGACTGAAACGAGCAAAAGCGAAATTTGCAACTCGTCCATACTATTTTTTTTGCAACGGTGTGAACTGCATTGAAATTCTCACTAGCAGTGAGCGAAAGTAGCCCTGTTTAAATAGAAACATCTCTGATTTTTTGTGGTAAGTGAAGCAAGCTTTTTTTACTGAGAAATTCTGATGAAAACGATAATGATGCTTCTTCATCTTTCGTTCATGTCGAACGGACAGCGGATTATACTCGTAGTCAAGAGGTCGCCGGTTCGATTCCTGAGCTCGGCGCTTGGATTTGGGTTTATTTATGCTCTATACATGGTATATCATATATTGTTTCCCAATGAATGGAGCCTAAATGTCACAGCCCTGACCTCAACGCACACAAGCTCTTCTGAAGGTTGCTTTGGTAGCTGAGGTGATGAGTATGATAAAATAAAGAATAAATAATAAAAGTTTGTGCTGCTACCGCTCCTCTCTTCAGGTAATTTCAACATCAATAATCATCTCGAAGTTGTGTATTGGATGAATTTTGTTGACACACATATAATCAAATACAACAGACAGACACATTCTCTACCATCCGATGAAGTCGTTGAGAAATGTCGCGTAGTTAACCGTGAACTACGGTTCCCTTGGCATTTTGACAATATGCATGTAGACTGTACGTATTATCATCATAAAATGTCTATAAACATATAGAAATTTGCTCATTGTCTAAAGATCAATTTTTCACATTCGAAATTTGAAAAACAGTTTCCAATTTGCTCATAAAATGCAGATTGATTATTCAGTCTCAGATCGCTTAGGGATTTCAAGGTTATTACTCGAATGGCCTCACCAATACATGACAAGATTGTCGATAAGAAAAAGTATTTCCGGTAGCAGAAAAAAAAATTACAGTTTTATAGGATATTCTCAAAACAAGAATCTAATGGACCATAACAACATACGGGCAGTGATCAGTAGATCGCACCCAACCAATAGGCTATGTTATGAATTATCCAATTATATAAAGCATCTTCTTTTTGTTAACTATATCCCTCATATCATTACTACTAGACACGCTATACAGTGAATCGTGAATTGAGAAAGGTTAAAATACTCATTATCCTTGATACTTGAAATAGATTCTAATATTGGAATCTGATCGGATCCCATCAATATCGTCGATTATAACAACTCTTTTTGACATATATTTCTGTTTCAGTGTGGGGACTGGATCAATCTGAGAATCTTAGAAATAACTCCAGATCTGACTAAACTAGGAGATACGTTGGAGGAAGCAATCGAATTACAAAAAGCTCATGATGAAGTGCTTAGGCAATTACAAGTGAGTGAATTTATCTTACACACAGATGTACGATTGGTTCAATAATTCAAAACATACTAAAGAAAATTACAGAAAGCAAGAATCAGTCGAAATATCCAAGACTTGATGAAATATTTTTTCAACCACACTAATAGGACCTTATTATTTCATAATTATTCATACCAAATGTAGGTTAAGGTAACTTTGAGAGTTTCCATGATCAAAAAATATATTTTCTGCATTATACCAGGAAGAAGTGAAACCTGACAACTTGAACCATTTAAATTCGAAATTTATTAAAATATGTAGTGATAGTAGGAATCCAGTACTTTGATATTCAGTTTGAAAATTTCTTCACATACGAAATTGTTCAAATTTCACTGAATTTGTGTGAGGTGATTTGTAATTGACTTCAATAAAGTATATGGAGTGATTAATATCTGTTTATCATATGTCACTGTTTTGTATCCAATAATACCATGAGAAGAGTGATTGTCGATAAGATTATCTAATATATTAGTTATTTGTTAATGAAAATTAGTCTCGATAGATTGAAAATAATTAGAATTTTATATGCTCACAATCAGTTTCATATGATATAGTTTCAGCATCTGCAAAAATAGAACTGTTTGCATATCGAATGCCTGAGCTATATTTAGTACCAAGATGTCTGGCATCAAATCTCGCGAGTAATAAGATTTTGTGAATAATGTTTGCGTTAGTCATACATCGATAATATTCGATATATTATGACACTTCAAAGCATGACACAATAAAATGTCATTCGAACAATAATAAACAATAATAAGTTGCTTATGTTTATTCTTATGTACATCAGTTACATTACATAACATAATGTGAAATATTCTCATAGAGATCCTATTTTTTTTTATAGTAAGAGAGTAGTGGACTTAAGTACTTCATAGTTATCATGGTGAAATTTTGAGGAATGGTACACTTCTGAAAATTCATCAAGTTTTCAATTTGATGAAAAAATAGTTTCAATTCAGTTATATCATTCCGAATATCTCGAATAGGAAACTCGAACGTTCTGCAATGAAATTATTGCAAATTCTAGATTGTATGGAGTAGTTCACGTGGGAATAACTATCATAAAGTAGATTGGCATGGCAACTACCTCGGTGAGAACTGAGTATATAAAACTGTCAAGTGAATTGAATGTTTTCAAAACTTCCACAGCCTTATATCGTAGGGTGAAGAGATAGTGACGTTTATTAGTATATTCATAATGAACACAGAGAGGAAGCAAAACCATCACAATAAAACCTCCAAATTACCACGTAGATTATAGTGATTGAGTGACGATATTTTGAAATAGTGATAAAATATGGACATATAATGTAGAAATAAGTGTTTACTGATATACAAAATATAATTGTCAATGTTGCTATAAAAATATCACTATCCATGTAGAAATAATATTCCACATATAATATGCAACTTCAGCCTTCATTTGCAATGGATAACCATCAACACTCGATATCAACTTGTTGCAGAACAAACAGAGTCCTGTGGAAGAACTCCTTCGCCAAGCAGATCAACTCATCGCCACTCAAAAACCACGAGCCGAAGTTTATGCAGCGATGGCTGAATCTCTCGGCAGGGCCTGGAAAGATATCAACTCCAACCTGGAACTCCGCAAGCAGGTGAATATTGGAATCATAAAGAGTTCGTCTAAGAGTATAAAGTGTCATGGATACATTCGCACTCATTTCAACGTCTCTCATGATCTTGGAGATCAGGCACAAACTATTAGCCAATGGTTCCTAATCACGTACTCAAGTCTGATCATATTAGAATATTAGCTGGAGATACCTTTCCATCTCTTGTACTATTCTTCCATTATTCATAGGTTCTTCCAATGAGTTTTTTTTTCATAAAATCGATGAATATTAGATTCCATAACTATCTAGCATTAGCATCTCTATGATTCCTTGACTTATATCACAAAATGTGCTCACAAATCAGCATCATGACGAACAAGAAATAACATGTTCTTATTATATCTTCCGGACAGATCCTGGACCTCAATGTCCTGTACCACACCAAAGCTCAGGAATTTTTCGAAAAAATGGAACAACTAGAAGCTTCGTGTAAGGACACGGTGGTGCCTATCGACATAGAGGCCGTAAAAGAGTTCTTGACGTCAATACATGACCAAAGGAGGGCCCTGCTGGAATCTCTGATGGGGGCACTGCAGGCGGGAAATACGTTGTTGGAAAAACTGAAGGAATTGGGAGCCGAAGGCACACTCGACTCTAGACCCGATCGAATCCGAATCTCTGTCAGCAAAGGTACCTAAACAGTTATGAACAATATTTGCGAAGCAGCATCATCACGTTCTTTACGATTCGATACTGTTTCAAAATCTGGATTGTGCAAATTTAAAATTTTGCATTGAAACTTGGCGAATGGTGAAGAAATGATGACCTACAGTTCGCTATTCTCAATGATACTGATCGGTCTTTCCGACACATTTGTTATCATCTATGTTGTATAGGTCTTCATTCTTCTATACATTAGTCATAAACTATTGATTGTAGTACTGATAGTCTACACCAGATACCCTGTGCCGAGCGCACGGATCACATGAATACCAATAACAATACTAATAAATAATCAAGATAATTGTTGTGTTGTGATAGTTATACACGTCTGGTAAAATGATTGGTATATAAATCCCATGTTATGAAGTGAATTGGTATTGAATCAAAGGAGAGTTCTTCAAAACATCCGATATATTCGGCAAGACGTGTATGTTCCAAACCGATCATTTTGTCAATGACTTTTGGAAATGTGAACTCTTGAAAAAGAGCATAAGGTTTGAGAGATATTGTTACAAATATAAAATTTAACCTTTCGAAAGGAACTTGATATGGTTTGTCCTCAACAAAAACATCTTTGAATATTCAACTAATCATTACTGAATACCTGAGAGCTGGCCAACAAAAGAGAAGATACTAGTACGTGGCCCCATTCACTATTTTAATGTGCCAAATTTATTCTAATCTCCAGAGTAGTACATCAAAATGGCGTATCTCATCCGAAACCTGTTCGAACCTATTTTTTCAGCGATATCTCAAGTACAAGGATGGCTTGACGCATTACATGTGAAAAGACAAATTCTGGAAACCGTTTTTGGCAGGAGAAAGACGCAATTAGAACAATGCTTGGCTTTGGCTATATTAGCAGCTGATTTACGTGAACTAGAAGACATAGTCAACAACCGAAGGGAAATTTTGGCTAACAGCAACGAACAAGGTAAGTGTGATGTACGGCCTTCTTTTGCAAATGTTGGTGGATCCAAAACACTCTGTAAATCTCAACTTCTGCAGCGTTGGGTAAGCCTCAGGATTTGATATCCTCAATTAGAGAAGAATTATTTTCATTCATTCTATATGAGAAGCTTAATCTGATAATAATGTTTCGATTGAATTAATTGAATAGATTCAGTTCGATTCGACACGCTATCCATCGAAGTTCTATAATTCCAACAAAAAAAATGGCCTTCAATAAGAATATATTGTGAGATGTAATGGTTACAATCTCAATTGAGATAGCTTGAATCAAAATAAATTGGCAAAGATCATTTTGATTTGAATTTTTGTGGCAGTAATGAGAAATTATCGTATAATTTGATCCATTCTATTCTAATTCTTCCGAAGAATGGATCAATTCAGGGTCTCGATATTCCATGCTGATGATTTTTGTAACTATTACAATTAAAAGTGGCATACGATTTGAATTCCATCTTATGTTTATATATCAACTACCGTCTCTATGTTACGCGAGGAGGTAAATAAAAAAGAAATGATCTGTCCAATGATCTGTCACTACGTTTGAAATTCAACTTTTAGATACCTAAAAGGGAATACAGTATCGGCAGAAATATGCAAACTCTGCGCACTCTGAACATAATTGGAATTTCATGGATAGTCAATTCATTAGTGGTTTCGAATAATGTGAAGTAATTATATAATATATTAGTGATGGATGATATTCAAATTAGGTTTATTTCTCTCAAGAGCAGCAACTATTTCATGACCTACTTTATAGCTAGCTGAAACGTTGTAGTACACACATTACGAGTACACAAGTGGAAATTCAGCTGAATCGAACTCGAATATTATTATTGATCTCAAATATAGACCGATTTCATATTCAATTTGTAATGAATTCAGTCAAGTCAGTAGTTGATTGTTACTTCAATTACCAGACAAAAACAAAAATACCCGGTCAGTTCAGAGGAATATACAAATGTTTCCGTTTGGATTTTTAGCCACCACAACCAACAAATGACTCATGCCATAAATGTACTAACCGCAAAATTGATTATTAATAGATATAATGTGATTCAATTCTGGCTACGATGTTATCTTCGCTTGACATCACTATTTTCATACGGATATGATCAATGACATCGACTTGAATACGTGATGAAATAGAGGGAATTTTTCAAAAAAAATGCTTTTCCTTATATTGCCATAAATTTAAATTCAAAACATCTTCCTCGTGAAACTTTTTTGTCATCTTCAAAAGTAACCCAACATATGTACTTTGGTGGTAAACTTCTCTGAATTTACGTCATATTGGTGATCACGTAACTAATCTCAACAGCGAAGCAGCTAGTTTATTCAGGACTTGTCTGGGGCTGTTTGGAAGCCCTAAAGGAATTGGGCAGTTGGAATAGACTGACATTAGCTCGAGTAGCAGCACTTTCATATTATGAGGACAATGAAGAGGCTGTCACTAACCCGAGAAAAAGTAAATAAGGCACTGAATAGATCAGAACCGTTCTGCAGTGTTGCAAAAACCATACGAAAAACAAGCACCAAAGCATAGATGCAAAATAAATCTTATGAATGGTGGAATAACTCGCCAGGAATGAGACAGACCGAAAGATATTATCAATAAGACCGTGCCAACATTTACAGAATATCAGTTATTTTGTTTTCGTTGGTTTGTTCGAGTGGACTTTCATTATCTAGGATTTGAAGTATGTATATTCGTCGAGGTTACACAATGGAAATTAGATGATTGCCAATGCATAATACAGTTTGTTCAAATGAACTTGATACTAGTTAGTGCAGTTTGAAGAGTGAGTTTTTGGTTTCCATACTGTCGCCTTCTGTTCGAGTGGTCTAAACTATGTTTATTTCATCCCTGCAGATAACGTGGATACTTAGCGTTATCATAGTCTTCACAGTCTTGATCCACCTCACCGTAACCGTGTCTACAGATTCTAATATTCTATGAAACATTTTTGTGATAATTCTGAAAATATTTCCCGCATGCTGCAAACATTATAGCTTACGCTGTATGAAATCTGTGCAATTGGTTCATATCACATACGAGTAAAAGCTCATTAAAGTTATTGTTCAGGCTGATACATATTACAATATTCGTATTTGAACACCGCAGTTATGGTAGTACAAGAATAGTATATTCTTCATTGAACGTATAATGACGGCTATTATTCTCAAGGATGAAAATTCCCTACCAAGCCGAGTTTCCGAATCATTCAAGAGAATGAAAGCCATTATACGCGAGGAGAGAACTATATTTTCTCTAGGACTTCCACAAATGCCGAACAGACGATAGATAAGTCACTGATGGGAGTTGATACTGGATCACAATTGTATTCTGATTCAACAGCTCATGTTTGGGAACTGACCAATACGCTAAATGATATATTGATTTTTTTCAAATTCTGTTCAATGACCTTGATTCGTCGAAAGATATAACGTAATAGATGCAGTATTGAATAGATGTAGAGAACTGTAATCCATTCGAAATTTAGGCGATTCCTCATCGAGCGCCGAACTGCTGCTTCACGAACACAAAAAATTGTTACCGGAAGCGAAAGAGCTGCAGGAGAGAGCACTGAAAATAACGAAAGCCACAGAACAGCTAGTGGCTTCTGGTTGCTTCGCAGGAGAGCAGGCCACAGCCCAGTCCTACGTGGTCCTTTCGGCAACCAGCGACTATCTTGCCGATCTGCAAAGCAGAGAAACGCTATTGGAGCGCGTTATCGCTTTCTTCAGATCTGCGCAAACGGTAAGTGGAAGCGATATCGACGGCGATATTTCACCTGAACAATCGTTCATCATTCACGGTGATGATTCGACACTGTTTTCGATATCTCTACCAAGGATCGCCGTAAAACTGAATATCCCAAATTGAACTTCATTCTCTACTGGTCACAAGCTTTCTATTTTGTACATGTAGAAAGTAGTGAAAAATAGAACCCAACAAATTAGCCTAAAAAATACACGGATATATCAACCGTTAGGTCCGAAACAGGAACAACACGAGTTTTGATAGGGGCCATTTACCACTGGTCCTTGTAGGATGGATGGAGGCTAGTGTATTGGTTCTTACCATATTCACAGATTTATAGTGAATTACTAAAATTACTGCGTCATACTAATGAACCCAAATTGTCTGAGCGAGAGCGCTACAATTCAGGGATTGTTTTCTCTCTCCTCATCACTGAAAACTTATGGAAGGGCGATGTAATAGAAATCTGAAATAGAATGGGAAGACTGAAGTAGAGACTATGTTGGTATCACAAAATTTACAAAACCCATTTCAGTGGTCAAGGAGAATGACATGTTCATTCGTGGGTAGAGGAAACATCAATCTACCTACGGAAGTCAAATTTAGCTTCTGACATAAAACCTTTCAAATTATTTGAAAAATTCCGAATATAACATTTTTCACTCGCAGTATTGAGTACTCATTTCGAGAATAAAAAAAAGCTACTGCATCTAATGCACTCTTCATATTTTGCAATAATGTTACGACATACTACTTCTTCCAACTTCAACAGAGACAACTTCCAACATTTGATTAGTCTTCGATTTTGACTTGGTTCAACATCCGCTATTGAACTTTTTTGTCTGGGTTGATTGCATATCACACTATTTGGTCGAATATTACCTAAATGAACCGCTTTCATCTCAGTCTTGAAATATTTGGGTGTTCTATCAGGAATCTGAAACTTTATTCACTTTCCCATCTGAGAACCAAAAACAAACTCATCCGGTGATATTGAATGATTTGTTTTGGTTTCAGCACATTAGGATATCTAGATGCGATACAACTTTCCGCTGTTTTATTTATTCTCATTAGTAATTCATAATAATAAACGTAGCCATAACGCCAATAACCGATCCGAATGAATGAATGCGACGTAGATAAGAATACCCGGTTAGGATCCGCACTATTTTAAACACGAGACACGAATTTCGATCGCCTAACGTCTTTTTTGCTTATCCTCCCATTATCGCACGCATTATAATCCAAAAGTTATATTCAATCTGTGATTGTATGATTATATCTACACATACATACATATCTACATGAAACATTGATTGAACATTTTTCATTAATTGATTCGGAGGAAGTATAAATCTACATCTTATATTTCAACCTACTGCATGTAATATGCTTCGAGCTACAGCTATAATTATTCTTCAACAACTGCAGATGGATATAATCCATAATTGATTTTGATCTGTACAGTTCACTCTAGCTTGAAGTAAGAATGCGTTATTAACACGGACGCTATACCTCATATAACTATAATACATCTTGGGCATGTAAATCTCCATCGAAAGCCCACCGATACCAATCAGAATCATTCATTGGCAGCCCCGTTTATTGGAATATTCAATCAGTTATTGTAACCTGTAATTTATATGTAATCATCAGCAATAAACACTATTCTATTCTATTCTAACTCGAGTACATTGATAACTACAACAGCATATTATCAATCAAGTAGAATTCCCAACTAAGAATTGTGGACAATTAAAATTTGACGTTCTTTTTAAATGATTATCCATTTCGTGAAAATACTCAAACAATCAATTCAAACATCGAACTTGGCCCAATAACATGACACTTCTGCACAGTTTTGACCGTGTCATATTTGATTCAACATGTCACGATTCGGTGATACTAACGACAGAAACTTTCTGACCAATTATCCTCCAGACAGTGACATCCCTCTCAAAAAACATCGAAAAATTTCTGTAAGAATCCTGTATACCGGTGGGATTTTCCTCAGTGCCTGTTCAATTAATATGAAGAATATTGATACTCCACTCCGATATGGAGTTTTTGACCATTATGCAACATTCTTTCTATGCAATTGACAGAAATCTTCAAAATAAGTGACTACTTCCAGAATCAAAGTTCACTTCTCATCCAGTATACGATAAAAAAGAGATCGATTTCGACTTGGTGTATTTCCAGGACTTCAATATCCTTCCGCCTACGGCGTTGTTATGATATTGAGCAAATTATTATTTCATATTTATTACCGTCATTGCGATATAACTTCTGATAATGGAATACGCCTGAGATCATTTCCAAAATGAATGAAGTCTCATATATTTTCTCAGGTACTCACAAAATTAGATCAACTGGAAATCCAATTGACAGCAACCGCTCTCCCGAGAACTTCCCCACAACTAGCACAACTCCACTCTCAATGTTCCAAGGCCATCGAAGAGGCAACTGCCGCCCCCATTGCAGAAGGCTACGCCATCTTAGATCTAGCAGGTGGTGGCAAATCGGGCACAGAAGGGGTGAGTTTGAATTAGGTAGTATTCCTGTTAACAACCGAAGATATGATATTATATATTCTGTAATAGATGCACTCTTGTCTCATTGACTGATGAAGATCATTGAAACGAACATAAGGAAAATCGAGAACTCTGCAGAAGAATATATCATAAATAATAAATGGCGGTGGTGTAAAAAATTGTTTGTTTGTTTATCAATGATTTGTTCCCAATGATGTGAGATATTCTCGTTTTGAGAATTTCGAACTTGAGATTTGGGACACTTCTTCGAGGTGATATAACTCGGCACTCAAATTGTCGCCTTTGGTCTTTGCTGAGAAACAATACAAGTTGGTTTGTTTTTGACATACTGTATTCTTATCAACGAATGCATTTTCCTTTCAAACGAAATAATTTTAACAATCAGTGATTTCACGATTGATTGACCCTATGGTTTCTTCGTGTAGGTTATAGGACTGAATTTTTTATCCATGGGAATAATCATGATGGAATTTGTGATCGCAAAAAAGTTCGTGTGTTATGTTTTCATTTGGTCAATCCAAGAGTAATTTGAATGATTCTAAGAACAAGTACTTCCATCCCTGTTATTCTTTCATATCTGACAATGTCCGTCTTCATTTTTTTCATCTTTTCAATAGTAAATTCGACACTTCGCAACTCTCCTCCTCTAGAATGAGATGCTATGAAGAAATCTTATTTGTCAATTTGTGCTCCACCTGTTCCAACCATATCACATACTTGCATGATTTTCCCGTTCCTTTTATATCTTTTCAATGCAACAGGACATAGTGTTTTTTCATCTGGAATCGCATGTAAATCTTTCATTTCAATCTTATTCTGCCCTATGTTGTGCAATTCCATGAATTGTCTCCATGTTGACGATTTACTGTATTTGGTGGGTCTTTGTCTCAACTATAGCTGACGTTAGAAATTGAATTGACGTGCGCCTACAAGATGCAGTCTGATTTTTGAAGTACCTGTACTATATTGGGTTTGATTTCGCGAAACAGTTATTTTAATGGAGAAAATAACTGAATACCAACATCAAATCGACTCCTGTCTATAGGAAATCAAATTTCAAGTATTTATTTGCAGGTACGACATATGGTTGAGGAATTGGAAAACAAAAAGATCACTTTGGATGGTCTCTGTATAGCTCACAAAGAAGAAAACGTCAGAATAAACGAATCGTTGAACAATTTCTTGGAGAGACACAATGACATTTATAATTGGCTCGTGACAATTGCAGAGGCGTTCTTACGAGGGCACCAAGATATGGGAAGCGATATGCCGATGGCTAAGGACTTTTACGATTTGCATAGTCAGATTCTCACTGATTTGCAGGTAAGACATACTGCTTTGTTTTCTAGACAATGAGGCATATCTTCCGATAGCATCTTCCACATTGCGAGTGAATTCATTTATCATTGTCTTCGGCATTGTTTGTACTGTGATAGGTAGTATTGATGAAATATTTCTCTGAGCGATTATTCTAATTACTCATGAATATGCAGATATGCGTACATTCAATCTTCCAAATGTTTCGAGAAATTGGTAGTGAGCAAACTATTTAAGCGGTAAATGTGCATCTGTAATGAAGTTTTGTGAGATGAGAAATTTTTCTATATATTTCAAAATTGTTATTTCTTGCATATTCATCACAAGAAATTTATGGAAAAGTGATTCGTTTCAAATGACAATAGTATTATTTTCATTGATATTCTGAGAAGAGATATTTTTCTGATTGGTGAAATATGAAAATATGCGATATAATTATCAAATATGTAGGATGCCAGATAACAATGAGTCAATAGAATGTTTCCTGACATCACAATGGATATTCATTTCAATCATGATTATGCGAGTTCATTATTTGGGAGTACGCTTATCCCAATTGCTCTTAGTAGCATTCTACTAAACCTCACCGCATGAAACACTATTGGAATCAGGAAAATATCATCTCCCAGAAAGCTAATAGATCTACACGTGTCATTCGTCGAGAATGACTTCTTCTAATATATGTTATGATAGATAGGAGAAAAACGCTACCAAAAAATGCGATATAATTTCATGAAAGGGGTTCACACATTTGTCCCTCAAGTATACGTCTATTTGTATATGTCAAGTATATGTAAGGTGACTACTATAAGATTCATTAGTAAATTATTCAATTTCTGGAATCAGTGATCATTACGGATATTTATTCAATTAGGAAATAGACTGATACAGTTCTTGAACCAAAAGGTATATGTCCATTCCAATTATACCTGAGTTCAGGAGTTATAATGTTCAAATGAATGTGTTCAACTTCTATTTTTGGTTTCCAGACGAAAGGGAACGAAATTAATGCATTGCTCCTAACATTACCGCCGATACTAGAATACTTGGAAGACAACCAGCGTAAGGACATCGACACAAAAGTTGAACAACTCCATGAACGATGGATGAACCTAAAAAATATTCTTGAAAGTCGCATGGAGCTGGCCAGAATATACGTCAAATTCCACATGGAAGCCGACATAGTCGGCAAGGAAATGGATAAACTCGAACACATACTGTTACAGAATAAAGATAATGTTGATGAGAATGTTTTGAAGAACATCGAAGAGGAATTCGAATCGATAGTTCCTCTGTACCAGTGCGCGAAAAATACTGGTATCACTTTCATCAATGAAGTGAAAATGGTGAGTACTGAAATTATATAATTCTCTCCAAGTTACTCTCAGTAGTTCAGGGTGATGAATTGAATCAATTTATTAATAAGTGTGTCCCAGTTACGCAACAGCTAGCTGTTCATCAATATGGGAATGAAATATAATGCCGGCCGATAACCTTGGCTAATCATCATGAAGCCCCTATTCTTTTCCTTTTTGACAACCTTGAGTAAACAGTATACCTCACCCGTTCATATCAATACATAGAATTACTTCAATCATTTCTGAGTGAAAGAATTTCGACTCACTTTCGTGAGGAATATTAAATCGGGAAAACTCTTCAATGTTAAGAAAAAATCATAATCAGTCACTTTTCACAACTTTCTCTTCCCAAGTTGATTTGTTTAGGTAGATGGATATAAGCAGTAATTTCTTGGTGAAAATGATTTTTCGAAATGAAATTCGACTTCCGAAAAAGTAGTTCAAATTTTCTCTTAAACAGAAGTTGCAGTCATGAAATTGAGTAGACGTTGCGAACACAATCAGTGGATTCGTTAATTATCCCCTGCGGTTACAAGATATAGGATGATCCATCCCTAGAACTTGTTACGCACTTAATATCTATCTAAAAATTCCTCCATACCGCCATTTTAAAATGCATATATGAGATAGCTTGATGATCATTCACCGCCTGACACCTCAGAAGTCATGAACGTATTATTTCACAGATGGTATGGTGCGACTTTCACCTGACTCAAAAAAGGAGGTTATCATTTCGACCCGTTTGTATGAACTGCTTTTGGAATTATATTTGAATATTCAGTCTACTTGAGCATTTGAAAGAGTATCCCAAGTTCCATAAATGTATGTATGTATGTTTGTCCAAGGATTTCTCAGGAATTACTGACTGAAAATCGGTTCAGGAGTTCAAAAGATATGGACCTAAATGTTATATGAAGTTGGTTTAAATTTATCTAACTCTTGATACATTGACTCGGTAATGCCAGACATTTGAAATGTATGAATTCTAGTGGAACTCCATATATATTTTATTTCATTGAAGAAATGAACGAAATATCAATCTGGAAATCAAAATAAAAAATCAACTCTCAAAACCAACTAACTACCTACACTATACCTTGGTATGTGAATTGATGAGAAATTAACATGCGACAAACATATAAACATTCTCAAAGAAAAAATATCACCTATTTTTGGTGCGAACTCAGTGCATATACAGCAAATATTATTCTTCATTCTCACATCCTCAGTAGAATGAACTATCTTATGAATATTCGGAGATCTTGTTCCAAAAACAAATTCAACAAAATGTCTGAACTATATAAAAAAAACATTGAAAGTACTGTATCGTCTTCCATACGATACTCCAACGAATCAGCTATATTAAGATATAAATGCTTTTTCTCAAGAGAAACACTATTTGATCAATACTCTCAAAATTTCGAATACCATCATCGATAAGAAGTTGAAATCAAATTTCATATTCACAAGACATTTCCAATAAATTACCTGATGATGTAAAAGTTCTAATAACATTATGTGAAGAAATGAGTCATGACAAATCACCATATTTGTAATTGAAGGATCACTTGATGAGGAACAACATTCATCTAAAAATTCGGTGAAAACTTCGGGAGTATTGTCAAGAGTCGTGGAAAAATCAATACATTTTGGGTGCTTTTCCTGCTTATTCAGAGGCAGCATCGAGAAAATCATGTACTGAAGACCACGATGAAATCGATACTAAAGGCAAAAGACCACATCCCTGTCCTTTATCCACAAAAAAATAACACAAATGATAGAATGATTTTTCTTCAAATTTTTTATTGACGATTCAAAATTTTTTATCCTTCTCTTATAAAATTGACTATATTCGACATTCGCACTTCATTCACCTACAGTAGTGAGCACTGTGATTATCAGATTTTTCTCTCTGTGCAACCGCCCTCAATTTTGCTCCTGTTATGATCAGGCTTTGGATTTCATTCCAAATGAAAAATCTTATGACCATGAAATGTTTCGTGTATTAGTGATTTCTCAAGGAACAAAATAAACTTTGCTGTATCGGCAACTCTTCAAAGAGGCTATATCTCTACAAGATAGGGACAAATGAAAGTTTTCATTTGATAAACCTCGTCAATGATCAATATGGAACCACCCCCTAAGTTTTTTCTTGTTCCACAACCATTATATCAAGTGGAATTTCAATGTTCTCCATACAGTTCCATAATAATCAGGTACCGTGCAAACAACTATTATTAGGTGACTGGTGAGAGTCGAGTCCTATTCTGTAAATCACTATTCCAGACGTAGCTATTTCTGATATTTGATTTATTCCCAACACTTGCCATTTTCTCCAAGACTTAGCTATTAATAGGCCTGATTGGTTGTAAATTCCCGAATTGCAATAGGCTATATAGTTGGGAGATTCTAAATTTCAAAGCTTTGACTCAATCAGATCGTTCAAATATACAAATAACGGAAGTATTGTCCGAAATCGATATCAATAGTAATTATGTATCTCGATACATTATTCGAGGTGGTATAACGCCTTTTCTACTCTAGTGAACTATATTATAGCAAGTTATTTTTGGATACAATTCTAGAATTTCCTATCTCAAGCTCTATAACCTATATATATGAAACTTTGGAAATGGCTACAATAAAAACACACATAATTTCCTAGTGCGTTATGAGCAATAAAGCTCGCTCATTATGCCCGCTGATATATCAAGTGTTTCTATCGCTGTCTGAAGATATTACCCGACAAAAACATTATTTCTCTCATCCCTCTTGTTCAACTTATTCATACACCCATTTGCATACAAGATCAAGACTCAGCTTGGATTTACTGATTCGAAGAAACATATTTTTTGACGACTGTGTTGGATTGAAGTCAAAATAGACGAACTGTCTTAGAAAACTAAATAGAGTCAAATCTGATATAAATCGGCCAAAGCAAGCATCAATTCATTCATCTGAATAAAAAATCAAATTTTTAGAATAATAGAATTCCATTCACACTACTTTCGTTACTAGATGATAATGTCCTTCGGTCACATCCTTCCAAAAATTAAACAACACCTCACTTGATATTTGAATGAAAAGTTGAGCTGAGCGGTCGAATTCAAAGTGATTTAAATGAACAAGGCTGTCACTAAAACATGTTCAAAGTGATGAATTGAAATCAATGATGATGGAGATTGATTTCTTTTTCGACTAGTTCATCTTGATCTCAAATATGAACAATCAGTGTATTTGTACCCTGTACGGAATATGTCCAATTATACTTCAAACATCTCGCTTCGAAATGAACATCCTATGATAGAATTCCTATCAACAGACCATTAAAACATCTCCCCTGTTCACTAATAGCAAGAAATGCACGCTGCATCCGATTGACTATTCCTTCAATTCTAATTTTATCGTGAAGGTATCCGAGCCACATCTCGATACAAAACGCGCCCGTTTGTGCGTGGAATCGGTGCTGGAAAGGTTGACAAGCAGACAGTTGGTGGTGACGAGGAACTGGCAGACCTTCCATACCGAGGTAGTCGAGAAGAAGGAAGTGCTGATGAAGCTCGAGCAGACAATGACAGAGAGTGTGAAGGTCAGTTTTGTCGATATTATCAGTATCAAATAGTAGATAAATTATATGGCTAGGTGAAGAAGACATTTTTCTGAGAGGTATCAAATTATTACATTCACCTATAAACCATGATTGTTTAGGTATCATTTTCCAATGAAAGTTTTAGAGTATTTTTGATCAGAATGCTCATTCATATATTATGAATGATGATCGAATGTTATCAATAATTATCAGATATATCAGAAAAATGACATCACAGACAAGAACCGATTTCATGAAGCATGTACATTAAAATTTGTTTCCATTATTCACTGAAGACATACGATTTCTGAGGTCGAAGATACAAAATATAATGGTGTCTTCTGGAGGTAGTAGTAGAGAAGAGTTTATCATTATTCAACAAAAAAAATAATTTGCAGAACGAATCGAAGAGGAGTGCTGTACCATCCTTGAGGATAATAGTCATCAATTGCAAGTCCATATCGAACTTCAACAAAACAATTGAGTGATATTTATTTCATTTAGTCGTTCTGTCATTATTCCGTCATTTCTTACTCATCTCATACAAGTTATGGATGTAATCAACTAGCCTTCGCGAAGTGCTATTTCGTTCAGTATTGATTCTCATCGACGATAAGTTCATATCTCTGCCTACTTTTGAATTATTTTTTAATCAAACAAAAAAAACGCGTGGGTAAAGATGGTTTCACACAGCGATAAAATCTATATAATATCAGTTAATATATGGTATAACCCAAAGAAATGTATATGGATTGCGAATATCACTTTCGCTTCATATAACCCAACCGTCTGAAGGAATATTGATATGAGATCAACTCCAACAGCAGTACTGACCTCACACCTCTCCAGTGAGTGACAGTGAAGAGAACTGCATGAGGAGCACATATCAGGTTAGCGAAGGTCGGAATCAAAGGGAAATCGCACACTGCGAGGGACTCACCCAAGACTTGACGAAATGATGGAACTATCAGGAAAATCAGCTCAGAAAATGATCTTCGAACGGAACTCAGCAACTACAAAGGACGGAACCTAGAATCCATCAAAGCGCTGGGAAAAAACAGCATTAGTTGGTTTATGGACGGGTCCAAAACTCGCGAGGAAACTGGATTTCCATTTTTCAAGAAGAAATATACGCTATAGAAGGGTGCGTTCAGTTCAACCTGGACAGAAAATACCGAAACAAGAAAATTGCCATCCTATCGATAGCCACTTAGCCATCAAATTGTTGAGCTCTCCTAACATCAATTCGGAGATGAAGATGGAATGGGAATGCCCATTCAAACTGAATAATCCAGGCACTAACAAAGTGATGAAGTGCCAGGACGTACAGGCGTGGAGAGGAATGAACAAGCAGACACTGGCACGAAAATGGGCATCAATCCTCAAGAAGAATTCAACAAAGCGGAAGGAGCAATGAGGTTGACACAATGGCAAAGACTTCCAGGACTGCGGCAGGCTCAAGATCTCAGCAATTTCAACCGAGCAAGATCGAAGACACTGATTTACCTCAGCGCAAGAAGTCTCAGAGCAAAAACGGGATTTCTCACGGGTCACTGTAACCCCAAAGAACATCTCAGGAGGCTATTGGTTCAGAGGAGGACAGCTCCTGCAGATTCTGTGCGGAAAGTCCAGAAACACCTCACCTTATCCTGATGAAGTGAGATGTGGTACATCATAAAATATGAAACATACTGGGATCATACTAGCTGAAGAAATACCACGATGGATCCCCGCAAAATTTAGAAATTCCTAAGGAAATTGAATCTGGAGGAGCTACTATAATCGAGCAAACCTTAAAATAAACACAATGGGGTACAATGAATCTAATTAGGTCGAAGCGCATCTGTCACCATCCACAACAACTAATACCGTCTGATTTCATCGAAAGCATTTATCTCGATTTTACCCAACTGTACTACTGTCACTCAATCTCATAGACAAGACACCAAGACAAGAAGAAAAGGACTGTCTGTCATCAACGGAACACACGATTCATTGGCTGTGACCTCAATATCGATACTTCACTCATAATTCATATTCTGGTACTTCTGGTAGACTGCTCAAACATCAGAAATTATGACGTTTCGAATTCGACAACAATTTTTTACAGCAACTATTGTAGCTCGAAGGTATTTATAAAAAAACGAATCAAAGTCCATCCCACTATGTGAATAATGAAAATAATGAATCTGTACGATAGCTTTTGAAGTATGAGTTTTATTTCATCTTATGTATGATGTGATGAAAATGTCCGCCAGTCGAATATCAGGATTTTATCATTTTATCGTCTGTATTTTACACGATGAACTATTACTACTATTTATGTATATTCTTTCAATGAATATATCAATAATATTTTGAAATTATACATCATCAATGATGTGTGTATTTTTCAGACCATTAACTGGGTGTCAAAATTAGACAGCCAGTTATACCCTGTGATAACTACGAGTAGTGCTCGACCTGGAGAAATCGCCAGCTACCTAGAAGATAAATTGGTAACTATAGTCCCTGATATTAGAAAAGCTCAAGCTGAAGTTGGTCAAAGACTCAAGACTGCTGAATCCTTGATATTGAAAACTTCAACTGGCGACGAGAAAACTATCGACCTCAAAAACACTCTTCACGATCTCAACCAGAGACTGACAGAGAAATGTTCCGAATACCAGATTTTACTACAGGTTTTGATAGGATATTTCAGGACTTTAGAGGAAATAGATAAGAAAGCTGACAGTTACAACGCCAATTTAGAGAGGACCGACTATCCTAAGGATGTATCTTTAGCAGAATCCCTCATCAGGGAGCATGAGTCCTGCAGACAAACCATAATAGAACGGATGCGATTCGCACAAACTGAATGTGATCAGATATCAGATAGGATCAGGAAACAGGTGAGTACATTTCCAAATTCTCAATCAGACGTCAAATTGAGTGTTTCCTCAGGAACCAGAGAACGCTGCAGAAGAAGATGTCAACAAACTGCAGCAAGTCCTCGAACTACGGAGAGGCGAATTTGAGAACCAGTGGAGGCAAAGACACGATTCTCTCGAATCGCATAAACAATTGTGTATATTCGATCATGACCTTCATTACATCAACCAAAGTATGGATGACATTAATCGACAGGTCAAGAATATTAAGGGGCAGTACGGTGAATCTGTATCGAGTGCCAAGGCCATTTCTCAGATGTTCGATAATGTCGTGAAATCTGTTGAGGTAAGTGAGAAATCTCCATCTATAAGAAGCATCCAACGAGACTATTATTTCTACAGGCATTGGAGCCTCGTGTATCGAACTTCAATGAAACAGGAGAGAGGTTATTGGCTGAACGTCATACCCAATCATCTTACATACATAATCAGTTGACAGATCTTCGGGATAGATGGAACAGTATGAGGAATCAAGTCGAAGCTACCCGAAGTCTGATAGGCCTGAGTATTCCATATTTCGAATTAGTCGAGAAGGTGAGTATCTCGAATTCATTTTCTCGGATACTGAGAAATATAAGAAATATACTTTAATATTATTTTAGGCTGATGAATGGTTCCGAGAAGGAAACAAGCTGCTAGTAATAATAGCTCGTAAATCAACGACAATCAAACGACCCGAAGAAGCTGAACAATTGTTGGATGAAATATCCTCTTTCCTAAGACCTGGAGAAGAAGTTCAGAATGACCGGATAAGACAAATTACAGAATTGGCAAGGAAACTGTACGGTCCTGACCACACAAAACATGCACCTGTTCTTCACGGAAATTGCGAGATGATAGGATTATTTTCTTCAATCACTCAGGAACTGAAAACTCTTGTCGACAATTTAAGAGCAGCCGAGGAAGAAAAAATCAGATTAGAAGAGGAGAAGAAACAAATACGACTAGCTGAAGAGGCCAAAAGGAGAGAGGAAGCAAGGCTTGCAGAAGCGGAAAGACTTGCTGAAGAAGCCAGAAGAGCAGAAGAAGCCAGGTTAGCCGATGAAAGAAGAATGGCAGAACAGTTGCGAATCGCAGAGGAAGCTAGGTTAGTTCAAGAGCGAATTAGGATGGAGGAACTCAAACTCGAAGAAGAAAAAAGACGAGTTGATGAGGCTCGGAAACTTGAACAAGCAAGACAAGAGGAAGAAAGACGTAAAAATGAACAAATGAAACTAGCTGAAGAAGCAAGAATGGCTGAAGAACGACGAAGACTTGAAGAAGAGAGGAAGGCATTAGAGGAAGCCAAACTTGTTGAAGCAAAGAGGATTGAAGATGGAAGAAGACTCGAAGAACTAAGAAGGGCTGAAGAGGCGAAGCGTGCTGAAGAATATAGAAAAGCTGATGAAGCGAGAAGGGCAGAGGAAGCAAAGAGAGCAGAGATGACGAGATATGCAGAAGAAGCAAGAATTGCAGAACTAAGAAGGGAACAAGAAGCAGAAAGGGTTAGACTTGAAGAACTCAGAAGAGCAGAAGAAGTTAAGATACTTGAGGGGAATCGAAGAGCCGAACAAGCTAAGTTGGAAGCTCAGAGAGCTGAGAAAGCGAGATTAGAAGAAGAAGCCAGAATTTCTGAACTCAGAAGACAACAAGAAGATGAAAAAATACGACTGGAAAAATTGAGGGAAGCCGAAGAAGCTCGTATTCTTGAAGAAAGTCGAAAAGCCGAGCAGGCAATGTTAGAAGCGAAGAGAGCTGAAAAGTTGAGATCAGAAGAAGAAGCGAGAATTGCAGATCTGAGACAACAACAAGAGGAAGAAAAATTACGATTAGAAGAATTAAGACGAACTGAAGAGGCTAGAATGCTTGAGGAAAAGCGCAATGCCGAAAGAGCAAGGTTAGACGCACAGAAGGCAGAAAAAGTGAGATTAGAAGAGGAAGCTAAAATTGAACAATTGAGAAAGCAACAAGAAGCAGAAAGAATACAACTCGAAGAATTGAGGAAAGCAGAAGAGGCTAGAATCCTTGAAGTGAAACGAAAAGCACAAGAACAAGCAGAGCTAGAAAACGCAGAAAGGGCAAGATTAGAAAAAATACAAATTGAAGAATCACTGAGACAGCGAGAAACAGAGAAACTACGACTCGAAGAAATGAAGAAATCAGAGGAAGCAAAGATCTTTGAACAGAAACATCATCCACCGAAGGTCGAGGAAGATCACAAGATTCATCAAAAACACAATGTTGAAATAACAGAGATAACTGACGTCCATAGAATTGAGGTACAAAGTTCAGCTTCTAGACGGATACCATCTCCAATCCCAATAATAGAAGATGCTCTGGAGAAACCTGTGTTCACATCTCCCCTTAACGATGCAGTAATCCAAGAAGGCTCTAGATTCACATTAATGTGCCAGGTCACTGGTCATCCAACTCCAATTATTACCTGGTATAAAGCAGGAATATCGATTCAGAATAATCCGGACTATAGGACTAGTTTCGATAAAGGGATATGTTCATTGACTATCGAAGAAACATTTGCTGAGGATTCTGCTAGGTATACCTGTAGAGCGACGAACGCTGGTGGGCAGGATGAGACCACAGCGTTATTATCAGTGAAAGAATCGGAACCTGAAAATGTTCTGTCAGCACCGGCATTCATTAAACACTTAGAACCATCAACGGCAAGAGAGGGATCCACATTTCAGTTCGAATGCAAGGTGGAAGGGAATCCTTTACCGACTGTTCAGTGGTACAAGAACACATATTGTATTGATAATTCTCCTGATTATATTATCACTTATAATAACGGAGATGCAGTCTTGAAGTTTGAACATGTATATCTGGAAGATAAGGCCGACTACACTTGCAAAGCTTGCAATCAAATGGGGATTGCTCAGAGTACTGCCAACTTGATAGTCAACCGTAAGTATTTGTATGAAAAATAATTTCAGAAGATGCTCTTTCCCAGATATGAAAATAATGGCCATTGTTGTGTCCTGTACCCTGTTCTATGAAAAGATACAGGAAATTAGATTTGGTTATCAGAAAATGGAATTACAATATCTCAAATAAATTTTATAGTTTTCATATCAGACAATGGAATACACAACTTCACTCACAAAATAGATAGATCTATTTATCCATCTTCAAAATAATCATTTGTATTATTAGTGTGAAAATCATAGATTTGTTACACGTGTAACAAATACTTCTTGCACGTTTTGTACACAATAGTTTTTCAATGATTCAATAATTGATTTCATGCGTTCCTTCAGAATATTCACGTTTCAATTCTATAAATCGCCAGTTTCAAATGTTGGATAACTAGCGAACAAACTGTCCTTATTAGAACAAAATTAATGGTTACTCTCCATAAATTGATTGAGAACTTTATACACGATCGTGAAAAAAAACTATTTCACTGCATCTGGTCCTCATTAAAAAGTGGAAATCAAAAGAAGGCTTAGTACTCAATGTTATTTGAATAAAACTCGAACTAATGGAACTATGGTGTGTATGCCTTCATTGTACTGGAAACGGAAACAATGAAGAAATTGTGCAATTGGTGGAACGATAATAATAATTGAAGAGGTTCAGATGATAGTAATAATAAGGTACAGAAGATATTTTTTTAATTCGAAGCAAGAATAGTCTTTCGTATCTTGGTTTATATATTATTTTATCCACTATGAGCACACATGTTTCCCTGATATATGCATTCTTGTCGAATGAAACTCTCACCCTATTGTGACGAGTTGAAGATCGACTTGATAGATGAATTTCGGAAGAAATGGGTATGAAGTCCACTAACTTTTACCAGGCAAATACTTTTCAAACTAGTGAAGTAACAAAAATTATAGTTTTGACATAAGAAGAGAAAATGTTTTTTTAATTTATGTCACTTTTAGAAATACCCTGTATAGAAATATATAGCAAATTTATATCAGTACTGAAATGAGCTCACTCAACAGGAAACTCGAGGACAAACAAAAATTATAATAAAAGGAATATCGAAGAGAACCAATGTACTGTATTCTTTCTGCATTTGATCCTTGCTTTTTCCTTGTCGAGCAACGAAACAGATTCAACATTTTCGATTCAATTCGTATATGTTATAATAATATCTGATCTAGTCAAGTATTTTTGTGAAAGTGTTGATCGAACTTTTAGATCTATCAAAAGAGAGAAGCGATTTCAATGTGTTATTCCTACTATCTGGTATTGTAAGCGGAATTATCCATACAGCGCAAGGATTATTTTTAGAAATGAATGTAGAACGAAATAAATAGAATCGAAAGCCAACAAATTGACGAAATGCGAATGACCTAGACTTAAAGAAATTACTATATTTTTTTTTCATTCAATGGAAACTAGAACACATCAAAATTGCAATATAAAGTATAATTTGAGGTATAATTATTGAATCAAATATCGTTTTTAGCATTGGAACCAACTGAGTCACCAAAGTTTATTTCACCATTACCAAATGTAATGGCAAGAGCAGGGCAGAAGATAAAATTGGAATGTGAAATCTCAGGATTGCCCCCACCAATGTTAACTTGGTCACACAACGGCAAACCAGTGAAAGAAACGCGTGAAAATAAGGTAGGTCGCTCGAAGTGCCTACTTCGCCTATATTATGATTTCGGATATTTTTATTCTTTCTGTTGGCTATATCTCCTGGCATGCTACTTGGAAATGGTATAAGAATAAATTCATACAACATGACATTCTCTCGCCCACATTCTGATACAAAAATACTTATGTTTTCCTTGCATCTTTCAGTTGCAACAAGAAGACAACAAGGCGACTCTGGTCATATTCGAAGCCTTCCCGAAAGATGCTGGTACTTATTCAGTAAGTGCGAAGAACATCGCAGGAGAGGCTACGAGTTCGTGTAGTGTTTCAGTGAAGGGGCGACTTCCGACAGAAACTTCTGATTCCGAAATGGCTAGCGACATGGAGCCAATAAAGCCGTCAATCCAACTACCACTTTCTAATACGAGTGTTCAAGAAGGAAACAGGATACGTCTTGATTGTGTCATAGTAGGACAACCCGAACCGGAAGTGATCTGGTACCATGACGATCGACCTGTCAAAGAGTCCACAGATTTCCAACTCCTCTTCCAAGGAGATCGATGCTCGCTGGTCATTCAAGAGGCTTTGTCAGAAGACGCGGGTGAATACAGGGTCGTTGCTCTCAATTCAGCGGGTGAGGCATCCAGTCAGTGTATACTGAGTGTTATCCCAGTTTCCGAGTCAGAAACCGACGCAAAACCAAAAGAAGAAAAAATTGAGCCAATTGGAACACCGCCAAAGTTTTCGAAACTGTTGGCTGATGTTTTGATTTCGGAAGGCGACAGAGTTATTTTGGAAGGAAACGTATCTGGGGTGCCAAAACCAGAAATCAAGTGGTTGCTGAATAATTTACCCATAACAGATACAGATCACTTCGCACTGTCTCATGATGACGAAGGAAATGTGAAGCTTGAAATCGCCAATGCTCGACCTGATGACAAAGGAGTTTACACAGTTAAAGCAACAAATTCGTTAGGTGAAGTCAAGTGCTTCGCACAGCTCATAGTGAAATCACTCAAACCTCCTGAAACAGTGAAATATGAGGAGGTGAAAAAAGCTCCGGAATTCAAAGAAGTCTTCCATGATAGAGCCGCTTTCGAGAATACAACTACTAAATTCGAATGTATTGTGCATGGAAAACCAACGCCAAAAATCAAGTGGCTGTTCAATGGAGTCGCAATAGCAGGTAAAGATTTTCTGATATCAACATCAGGGGACCGTCAAGTTTTGGCCATACCAGATCTCAAAAAAGAGCATTCCGGTACTATAACTTGTGTCGCAGAAAATGAAAATGGTAAAGCAAGTTGTGCTGCCTCTTTAGTAGTGCAGTCAGCTTCCGCCATCACTCTTCCTCAGTTTGAAGCCACTATCTTACCTCCTTTCCAATCCACCATGCAAATGCCTTTGTCATCAGCACTCAGAACTGAAAAAATGCAACACATCGAATCATCCTACACTGTGAATAGAGAAATACTAACACAAACTTCCACATCACAGACTAGCAAAATCACATCGTCCAGTTCAATTGCTTCCGAACCACATGTAGAAGAGCACAGAATCGTCGCTCAGAAAGAACAAGTTTTCCAGCAAGTCAATCAAGAATCTCCTCAAATCAAAGAGAGTCACAGAATAGAAGAAATTCATAAAATTGGCAACCAGCCACCTACCATCCACGAGAAATCCTCATCCACTTATACTATTGGTGAGAAACAAAGCAATCAGAAACAAATAAGTACGTCGGAACTGAAAGAAGTAATTCATAAACCTGCTGTGAGGGTTAGACCCCCAAAGTTTGTCACACCGGTAATTGGAAGAATTGTCGACCAAGATGTAGATATCATACTGGAAGGAATTCTTGATGGACAGCCTCCACCGCAGGTAACTTGGACCAAAAACGGATCAGAACTGAAAGCAAGTGAACGAGTTAAAATCACGTGGGGATTCAACAAAGCAACTGTAGAGATCCAAGGTGTGAAAATCGATGATGCAGGAAGGTACTCGTGTACTGCTACTAACGAAGGTGGTACCGCAGTCAGTACAGCAGATTTAGTCGTAAGAAGTGAGTATAAATACCTACCTGGTAGGTATACATGTTATGTATGGTATACTGACCCTCTGTAACTTTCTTGGTTGAGGAAACCAAATTCTCATGACTAAATGAATATGAAAAATCATACTTCTTGACATTTTCGAATGAAGAATTATACGTTTCAACGGGTGATTTCAACTATCATTCTGCTTCAGATTTCCTAACCAAACTCCGTCAAGAAAAAGAAATTGGTTGGAAAATAGCAACAGAATTGAAAATTTTCGATGGACCCCAAAAGGCACTTTATAATTGATATTGTAGACATTTCGCCAAAGTGGGCTACAAAAATATAATATTTTTTTACATTTGTATTATGGTGGCTGAGAACATTTTTAGAATTCTATGTATGATACCCTATCCATCTATAGAAAAAGGGAATTCAAAATCGATCCTTGAACATGATTCAGAAAACTATTTAACTAACTAGGTACTACCAAGTTCTAGCCAATAGCCAATGTAGTGAATGAATCTAAACAATAATATTCAGAAAGAGCTCAATTCGTTTGTATTATTTGTTTTGAAATGAGTCTTGAATTACAATAATTCGTCTACAAAACATCTGAAATAAGATAAGAAAAAAATTAGGAAAAAATAGAGCACATTTTGAAAAAAAATGATTTGGATAATTTCATTTATCTATTGGGATTGATTATTCATTTGAGTTTATATAATACAACAATAGGAATTCGATCAATTATTCCAGTAACAAATGGCATATTTGTCGAATATTTGGACGTCTTTTATGGAGCAATTCATACAAGATATTCCAAATATCGATATAAAGTCTAACGGAGGTGAGAGAGGAGCTCATTTGGATACCATTGAGCCAAACGTACAAAGTCTCACTCTTGCGAAGTTATTCGAAAATATCGTGTTTGTATAAAAATATCATTTTCTCAGATTTCTACCTTGATGACACGCTAGTGGAACATGACATCTTAGTGAATGATTTTTTTCGCGATACTAGAGTGTTTATATCTGTTCCGTGAATTGACATACCAAACAGCCAATGATATTCATGTAAAAAAAATAATCGTATGATATTGACGATACTGCCAAAATAGCATCGAAGACACGAACCAGAAGTTGTGCCACAAGTAAGAATCCAAGAAAAAATCTGGTTTATGACTCCTCGGATAGTTGAACACGTGTCACTCAGGCTGTTCGATATGTCAATTTACTGAACAGACGAGAAATAGATATACTGAGAAAAAATGATTAACAGTGGTGCCATGTTCAATTGGCGTATTATCAGGGTGGAAATTTGAGAAAAAGAGATTTGTAAAAAATGCAATATTTTCGAAAAACTTGAGAACTCCCCTTTCAACTCCGTTAGACTTTGGAACGACTCCTGTAGAACCCTCTATATTTTTTTTATGAATAGACAAATGACATACTTAAGAGCCCAAATACGAACAAAAATACACAGTACAATTTGTTCTTGCCACAAATATATTGAAATAATCATTATAATTTCCATTTTCATTTTAAGAAACGACAAGAGAGAATCCCGAAAACTCTAGGAAGATGAATATACCCCCTCTTCGATTAACTGATGGACAGTATTTGAAAATACACGTCGATACATACAATTAAATTACATGTGATACAATGATACAATTAGAGCTTTCCCAGTCACGAGAATTTCACGCTAGTAACAATTCTACAACAAAAACATATTCTCAGCCATTTCCATAGCTCACTTCGATGAAATGTCTGCCATATCATTCAAAAAGACTTATGTTTGGTCCATCGAAATTATTTAATTCTTACTGAAAAACATTTGAAAAACACTGATATCACTTGCGGTACATATTTCGTACTTTCCATTCTTGGAGGTATAAGTATTTTTATTTATGATGATCAAAAATGTTAAAGTCAGCTGAACTCCTCTAGAATTTTGATGCATTATTAATAATAAATGCAGTCCCAGTGAACATCAACAATATATTAATTAGTGGATATGAACATATATTCATATAGGTACTTCACAATAAAATCAATACATTCTATTTTTTGACAGTCAGTTTGCTTCAGGAAGTCCACGATTATTCTTTAACGAACATTTCAATTCCTAAAATTATTCATATTCAATTATTTTATTCATTTCACAGAGACTATCTTCCCACCAGTATTTGGAAGGAGATTGCAAGCTCAAGTGATCAAACGAGGTGATAGAGTGAACATGGAAGTTGAAGTAACTGGCACCCCAGAACCAACAGTCACATGGTTCAAGGATGGTGTTCCGATTGAGGATTGTTTGAAAGATCCATACAAAATTAAGTCTATGGGCCAATGTCACACGCTCGTTATAGATAAAGGTGAGCAAGCTGAGATAGGTCAAGACGTTTGAATGAAGAGCCACGACAATTGAATTCATCAATATCAAATGCATACGAAGCAAATATTGAAAAAAATCATTAAATTTAATGGAATTCACTCCCTACTGAACTGAAGATATTTATTATAGAAGCTAGATGATTGAAAATCATCATCAAACATTATCGAAATGTAATAGTTGAAAAGAATAGATGCTTTCAATATTGCTGTCTCATGGCCGTCATATTATTTTCTTTCATAGTTTTTCATGTATGTGTGCTTATCTCGTACAAAATGATAGGGATACAGAGATACATCAAGAATATATATATATATATATATATAGAAGTCGTTGCTGACTAGTGATATATATATATATATATATATATATATATATATATATATATATATATATATATATATATATATATATATATATATTTCATTCAACTGAATTCTCACACCTACGTCAACAAGTACTCTTCATTCGATTCCACGATGAACATATTCATTTCAGCTGAATTAAACCTTACTGGTCGGTTCATGGTGAGAGCTGTCAACTCTGGAGGTGAGGCCCAAAGTATCGCTGATATTGCGGTTTTCGAACCAACACCAGACACCATGGTTGAAGTTGTGAAGACAGTGGTATTCGAGGACGTTCGTAAGCACGAAACATTGGTGAGTTATCCCAAAAATGATTTCTTATATTATTTATCTATATTCCACTATCTTTATTTCACGCTCTCCATCAATATTAGACTTCGGCGGCAGATAAAATATCTTCCAGTGTAACTAGAACCGAACCTATTCCTGTACAACATATTGGAATATCACCTACGACGGTGTCATCATCGAATCAATCGTCACATACCGTATCCTCTAGGTCGGAAGTAACTTCAAGCCAAGAACAACAAGTATCACAAGAGATGAAAAAAATCAGACTGGAATATACAGCTCCAGAAATACCAATGCCAAAATCGATTATTTCCAAAACTCAGGATATTTTAGTTAAACAAACAGAATATGAAATATGTGATCAGCCATTATTTGTTCAGGAAGAGGTCAAGAAAGAAATGAAGGAAGAGGTCGAAAAAGAAATGAAGGAAGTGCAAGAGGGCATAGAAACCAGCTCTATTTCTAAACAGTCTTCTCTTCAATACTTTGTGCAAAAAATCAAAAGTAATGACAATGAAGAGATTTCAACCTCCAAAGAAATGTCTATACCAGAGCCAATCAAGCCGGAAGTTTACAAGAAATTCGAGAAAGTCCTGGAACAATCCAAAGAGGAAATTGAAATACCAATAAAGATTGAACATAAAATCGCACCTCCAGTTCCACCGAAACCTGAACCAACGAAATTACAGCAGACTTCAATGCCTACACCCGTGGCACACGAATACACATCATCGACATTCAGCCAGCAATCTGTTCGACCCGTACAATACCAAACGTTTTCATCAAGTCGCCATATTACAGAAGATTTTGATCTTCAGCCAGAACCTCCGGCTGAATTATGTTACGCTCCCAAACTGGACGGCATGAAGAAGCGAGAAGAAGTCGCAGAGAAAATTAAACGTTTATCAAAATGTCAAAAAGAACTGCCGGATCACGAAATTCCAACAGGGGCAGTGAAAATATTCCCATCCGCCCAAAAATCTGGGCACTTTGAAGACAAACAAGACTTTCAGAAGATTCAACAATCGTACCAAACCACCTCTTTCGAGTCACAAGCATCTTCCTCATACCGGAGCCATACTCTGCAAAGTTCTGAAACGCCACATGTGGAAACTATGCATACAATTAAAATTGAAAATGAAATGCCTATATCTGCTGGCACATCGGCATATTCAACCATTGAGAGGCAATTCCAAAGTAGACCACACTCAGCTCTATCCGGTCAAGAACCTTCACAAGAAGGCATATTGATGGAAAAACAGTGGGCACATAAGTTATCTGAAAAGCATGTTGAAAAATCTTGGCCGCCACAACAAGAAGAACCCAAGATGCAACCATCATGGTCGGTTCATAGTACACTCGAAAAAAAGTGGACCCCCTCCGAAACCAAAACAGAAAGTATCGTGAACGAACGTAAATTCATCGTTGATGATATGCCAAGACAACATTACATTGCTGAGGTGAGCAATCTGGGGAGCCTGGTAGATCATAAGCAGATAACTACTGAAGAAGTATCCAAAAGCCAGTTCTCACAATCGAGTCGATCTGAGAAAGTAGTAGAAGAAAGAAATGTTCTACCTTCAGAAATAATCAAATCATGGCCTACAACTCATGCCGAGACAGTGCAATCACCAATGTTAATTCCAACTGTCAAGTCGTCACCCGTTCAACCATTAACAGTCCAAGACATATCAAGTCAGGTATATTTAGAGCCTGGACCGCCTCCAGAAATCGGTTATGTGCAACCACCGGCCAGAGAAAAACGCCCGCCATACGAAAATGGAAAGAATTTGAAACCGGTAAGAAAAATACCTCCTCCAAGTGATTGGGTAATTCCACCTCCTCTTCCACCAAAGCAAGCTCTGCCTCAAGCACCGCCTCTGCCTGCTAAACCCATCAAGCATGTTGAACTCCCAAAGAAAATAATCGAAATGGATTCGGAGCCTTTTCAGAAATTCCCAGAGTTAGAACCTTTCCCGTTCAAGCCCGACCCTCGAAAGCCTCGACATACTAAGGTTGGACCACCCCCTACACCATCTAAATTCGTCAAGGGAAAATTCACGGATAGTGATTACGAGAGCGATTTCGAATCTGCTAGAATTCCTGCGAAATGGAAACCCTGCATGAGCGACACGGAAGAATGTAGTTATAGGCGAGTCCATGCTCCAAGGATGACTCAAGTAGGTAGGTCTCGTTCTCAAGAACCTGAGCCATTACCACCTTCACAATTCGATCATCCTCCGAGATTCGAAGGACCTCCTCGGCCAAAAATTAATTTCGAAGAGTTCAGAGGAAATAAAAGAAGTACTGAGGTGAAGAAAATGACTAAACACACTAGAGATATGAAGAGATCTTCTCCTCCTTTGACAACCCCTGCTTGTATACCACAAGTCAAAAAGCCAGAATCTCCCAAAGTCAAACACAAAATGGTACTGGATGGTTACATGGCAGATACTGATGAACCATTCAGACAGAAATTGATGATGACAGAGTACAGTAAAGATGAAAGATCCGAAAACAAACTAATTTCGAAATCGAACGTACATTATGTGGAAACGCAGAAAATATCCACACCTAAACCTCGAGTTTGTAAATTCCCAGTCAAGAAATACACCCCATCCGATTCTTCAGCAAAGAAGGTTCGCTTTGTGTGTGTAGCATAGTGATTTTACATAAAACACTGATATTGCCTCTGCATGTTGTTTTCTATTGCATTAACACACCTCGCAAGTGTTTTTTTTTTATTTTTTCGCAATGAATATATGTGTAATCTTTTTATCTCACGAGAATTCACGAGTTCACTGTAGAGTTATGATGAAATTGAAAAAAATCACTAACATGACACATTGTATCATCGAGTGGAACATAATAATATTTATACTGGCTGAAATAAGGCGAACAGAAATGTCCATCAACTGATTCGAAAAAAAAAATCATAGATGTGAGACGTAATTTGGATTCACACTCAAATATCCTTATTCCGACCGACTTGACAAGGAATGTCGAAAGCTGAGAGTTTTCGATCATTTTGAAACAAGTATAAAACTCGAGTAAATGTATATAGAACATTAATTTCACCATATTTTCCTTTAGAGAACTATGAAGCTATCATTATCAATTATCATTATTATCATTATTATTATTATTATTATGACATGAATTCTCTCAAGATCGTGATAATAACTCATTATTTGGATCGATTGGGAAATTTTTTTTAACAAAGGTTGAGACAAATTTTCGAATCGACAGTCATATAATTGAGATTTTACTACAGGTATCATTACATAGACAAAATTGAATTTGCTGGTAATATCTTTTTATAATATGTTTTCATTCGTTACATTTTTCACTATCGTAATATCTTGGTGACAACACTATCGTTTGTGATTCGAGCCCTATATTCCGAAAATTTATAACCATTAAGAAATCGTTGATCGCCATGCAGAATCAGGAACAAGAATATTGCTATCATTGGAGAGCATTGCAAGACCAACTCATTCCAATCCTAACCTAACTTAACCTCTATATTTTCTTGATTGAATCATGCAATTATTGATATTGATTTTTTCTGTTTTAGGAACTTATAGCAACCCCAATAATAACTAGTCACACATCCGAACGAATTATCGAACAACGCGATGAACACGTAAAACTAGAGCCTTTCCCCTTCAAAGCTGACACAGAAAAACCACGGCAGCCCAAATGCGCACCTCCTCCAAGCCCATCCAAATTCGTCAAGGGAGACTTCCATGACAGCGAATACGAAAGTGATTATGAAGGCCGCATCCCTCCAGTTTGGAAATCAGAAGGAAGAACCTACAGACCAGTCCACCCCAATCTCACACCAACCCCACAGCAAACTCAATATCACGGAAAAACTCCTACCCCACCCACAGAGTTCGACAATCCTCCACATATAGAAGGGCCGCCCCGACCAAAATTCGAACCGATAGAAAAATTCAAGCACGAAGACAAACTTTCATCGAAGTCATTCGTTCACAAACCTAAAGCCATACCAGCCACCTCGAGAGATATGATCATAGCGAAGCCATTCGCCTTACAACCCGGTTCTCCTCCAGAAATAGGCTACGCAGCTGGTCCAAAGAAAACCCAATACTACAAGTCGACTGTCAGCGCTCCGTACACTAACGCTATCCAGACCGAAACCTCCAATGTCGTTCATTTCGATGAATCAACCGAAAGATGCCATCGCACGATGAGCGTTCAACAAACCCACAAGATCATCAAATTTGGCGACCAACAGAACCAACGAGTGACCAAACTGGAACCGTTTCCCTACCAACCGGAGCCTGAGCGGCCTAGAAAATCAACGAGCGTTCCTCCTCCACCGACTCCAAGTAAATTCCATCCTGGCGAGTTCAGAGAAAGCGATTACGAGAGTGAAGTGGAGAGTGCCAGAATAAAACCAAAGTGGGCACCAGGAGGCACAGACTCAGATGGCCTCAGATACAAGAAAGTAAGAGCACCAGCTGCTAGCAGATCTTCGAGTGTACCAGCACCAAGAGAACATGTAGTCACTCCTTTGGAATTCGACACCCAACCACCTGTGATGCCTTCGAAGATATCGATGACCGACATCCTAGATGGCGAGACAAGGCACGAATCGATGTACAAAAGGTTCACCGAAAATAAATCCAACCAGATTATGAAGAGGAGTCATTCTTATGAACCTGCCCTTCACCCAGGAACACCTCCGGAGTACGGATACGCTACTGACCATAGGATTAAATCTACGGCAAGCAAGATAGCTTCGCAGCACATGGATAGTATGACGCATGCGTTCAAGTCGAAGACACAAAAATTCGCTTCTGATATAATGGGGGATGTTAGCAAACAACAGGCACAAAAACCACTCAAGAATGGAACAGATGGAGATGCGCAAGTATACAGAGAAGAAACTAGAGCCGCACAATATGGTGAGTATTCCAATTCAAAATGGATATGGTTTCAGATGTATTGGGGAAAATGTATGAACGGTATTTTGATAATTCGCACAAGGGTAATAAATCTTCCTACTGCTTGATAACTCATCTTTCTCTGTAGGAACAAAGCATGTAGATCCTGACACAGGCCTAATCTACTTCAAGTACGACTTTGGCTATGAATTCGGTATAGTTCTTCCTGGCGAAGGCAAACAAGTACACGAAGTACCGGTACCAAAGAAAACAATTATAGAGCCACCTAAGCGAACTTCTGATATAGAAATGCCAGTATTCCACGAAAAAACCGCACCCACTAATCATAAAGCTACTCCAAAATTCAAACCAAAAAAATTCTCTCCCGATGGCAAATCCGTAAAATGGGATCCAACTTCAGAAAGTGAGATGTCAGAGTACGAAGGAGAAGGAAGAAAGGCTAATAATTCATTGCAAGGTTCGAGATGGGATCCATCTTCATGTAGTCCTGTATCTCTGTCGCCTAGTTTACCAAGCACATCTCCAGCTTTTAACACTACTTTCAATACTTTCGCAGGTACTTGGTGTGTTGCATGAAGCTTAACTAAGTTTTCGAGTGAGAGTGTCCTTTCTTAGAATCTCACTTGCGCTATGAATATATTGTCGACACGAATGCTGTAAGCAACCCTGGTTGAGACGTTCGAGACGGAAACACTTGATTTCTTCCTGCCGTTTTAGTGACAATCGGCTCCTTTCTGCTCCATTTGATTTCCATTGGATTCAATAATACTAATAATACAAATACAGATCATATTGCGATTTCCTACCACAAGCCATCATTTACGCTTCTGGAAACAATTTCCACTCCAATAATTCCAATCTCCACTTTCGCAATACAAATGAACGTTGTTGAAATAACTGCCTGTGTTAGTTGTACTATAACATCAATTTAGTGAATGGAACTGGAAACTGATTGTGCATGAAACTAAATTTACTTCATTGATACGTGATAAAATATTACAAGGTGCAGGAAACAACTTTTGTGGCCATTTCTGAGTGCGACGTCTTGAACTATAACTGTTGAAAACCAACACACAAATTGCAAAGCAGAATCTGATATAATCAGATTAATCTCAGACTGAATATAACTGCAGAACAAGGTTTGCTTATCCTAGTAGATACTCTAGAAAGATGGTGACTAATAATTATGAATGTTCACTCTAAAGGTGACATCAGCATAAAAAATGTTCATTCTTCCATATTTATAAGGAGTAGGCGGATGTCTACCATTGAACTTCTTCCATATTTTCTATTTTTCAAACAGGTGCAAAGCAGAATCGCCAAAAATCATCCGTTTCAATTATGCCCATCGTACATTGCAACTTCGATGAATAACTCTATATTTTCTAACAGGGTCATGGCATCTCGTTATACGGTTGACTAATCTCCTTTTCATGTTATTAAAAGTTGTTCTTCACTTATGAAGCTTCATTTGTGTTCATCGAAAGATTAGAAGAAAGCAAAATCATGAAACTTACTACTCTGATTGAAGGTTCTGGAAAAAGAGAAGGTACTCCGCCTAGCTGCCCAAGTACTCCAGGAAGTACCCATGGAAAGAGTGGTCAAATTAGAGCTCCAATGTTCATAACGGTATGTTCCCTGCCTTTGAGAATCCTGGTATGCCATTTTGCGTCTTTTTTTAACAGAATTCAGTGTACTCCCAACGGCATCATGCAAACTGAATTTCGTTTAGTTAATGATATCATGGATAATCGGACTCGGAATACAATCCATAGATTTAGAAATTCTGTCTTGAAAGATATTGCAAGTAGCTTCATTTAAATAAGACATGAATAATATAGCTGAAAAGATAATTTTCTAAATGAGGATTTTTGAAGAATCATTTAGTAAACCATGGAGTAATATCAAAGTTGTATTTATTTATTATTTTATCCATTTCTGATCACATATAGAATCAAGAAAATTCAAAAACTGCTTGCTCCAATATGTATTTCAATTTCAAAATATGAATAGCAGGAACATAAAATATATTTTGTACTATATTCATCGTCGAATTAGTTATATGAAGGTACATTATTTGAAAGGATTTTCAGTTATATTCCATAACTGAGCAAAGTTCTCTATTGGAAGTTCATATATTAATATCTCATGCAAATTATTACCTTTGGTAAACAGACACCCTGATGAAAACGAACGGAATTATCTCGCAGTAATGTCAGAGCAGAAATTGCTACTGGCCTTTATATTTGTTGTTTATTAAAAATGTTAGGTATTCAGCTTTTTATTGTTCGGTACAATATTAAGAACAACATTTGACGAATACAAAAGGCACTATGAGAAAGAATATCTAGTTGATTTTCAAAAAATCGGATATTGTTCGTTTTCATGAATATCGCATTGTGAGTCCAAGTACAATGGATACTGGTAATAATACTAGATGTTCGATGATGTTTGATGTTCGATCTTACAGCCTCTACGTGATATAGCAGTGGTATGTGGTCAAGCTGCCAAATTCGAATGTATCGTCCAATCAGAGCCAACACCCACTATCCTGTGGTCCAAAAATGGTAGAATAATAGAAAACTCCATGGATTATAACATACACTACAGAAATGGAGTTTGCCGATTGACAATCTCGAATGCTTATCCTGGTGAGTTAAGATAATCAAATGTATTTGCAGTGAATGCATTCTCATTGTACCGTAAGAATTCAATACCATAATGACTAATGATAAAAATGATATGAATGATAATAATTTGCCTGTGGCTTGCTACTTGTGTCTTGACCAGTTGATCAGTTCAGCAGATATGAATGTGAAATATCATAAATCACAAATTCGCAATCCATGAAGCAAATGTTCATGTCAGAATTTACAAAGAAAAAATCATAAGGACATATCATGATAGGAAATGATAGATTCGCAAATATTGTCAGATTGTCATTATTAACATCAAAGCCTTCGAATAGTCATTTGTTATCATAGTGATTCGTCGAATGTTGCTGGAAGTATGCACTACCTACTAGTATTTCAAAGTATTTTGAAATCAAACAGCGTAGTGATATAATATCTTTTCTCGACCGAAAACCATTTTGAGAATATACTTTCGGATTTTATTGGAGTCAGACCATTTATTTTCAAAATGGTTATCATTTCTCGATTTCCAAATTTTGGAAGCATACTTATTTCATTTATATTAATTCAATATACAATAGATGCGCGATATAGAAAATGGAGCTGTATGATAGTATTGAACACTGTTAGTCATGTTCGCGTCTTTTTTTTGGAGAAATTCTCGACGCCGTCAGAGCTAACAATAAACTTGTAGGATCCACTGCACATTATGCCCTCATACATGTTCTTGAATGCCTTATTATGTAGAAGGACGCCTAGTTGAACTCTATTATCTCATCGGTATACTATTGTGAAGATTGTCAATTCTTTTTCATCCATAGTTGATTTGATTGTTAAAAAGAGTGCTTTTATTCATATTGTAATTTATGTAATTTCAGAGGATGCAGGTACTTACACTTGCACAGCTACTAATTATGCCGGTACAACCAATACAACCGCGTCTCTGCAAGTACCAGGTGAGCGCCGATCTCAGTACATAAAGTAGAATGGTGGTGGTTTAACAAGGATTTTCCAAAGCACTGCCGAATCCTTTAGCAGTTCACTCAAAATCTATTCTTATCATCGTGCCTTATTCGCCTAGAATGGAGCTTTCATTCAAAAAGGCTGATTATTTTTTGCTATTCCTGCAAGATGATATCTGGCGTTGAAATTTTGAATCTGCTTGATTTAGTCATTAATTTAAGGATTTTCGAACTTATTCTGGTCATTTTATGCTGGTGTTTAATTATAATCTAATGTATATTTGTGTTTGTTACCTTAATTTATTTACTGTGTCTGTTATCTCGAATATTAAAGCTTCTATGCATTTACACTTCAATCTTTCCTTCCCTATCCTATCTAATATTTCTGAAATGGTAAAATGCGGTAAGTACTAACTGTAGAACTAGACTAATTGGAGTACTTAGTTGGTACTAATGATGTAAATACAGAAGTAGTTCAATTACAAACTGACATTAAAAATGCCTCAAAATGAGAGATACTGTATATTTGTACAAATCTCTAGAATTCACCTTCTTGTCGAAGTATTCGCAGATAAGAATCAAATCTATGGTTATTAGACTAATTGGGGTAACTTGGCAAGTACTAATGTTGTAAATACAAGATAACTCAATCACGAAGTGACATTACAAATGCTTCAAAATGAGAGATACTGTATATTTATACAAATCTCAAGAATTTAACTACTTGCCGAAGTATTCTCAGATTTTATTCAGACCAAAACTTGAAGCATGACAATTTCGACATATATTTGACCAAAATAATCTTCATGTCTATTCATATCAATATCGCAATGGAAGCGTAGTGGTGTGATTCATCATCAATAGTTCACGTACATGATAATACAGTGAAATGATACAGTTGGCAAATAAATGGAATAGGTGAAATAAAATATTATTTTTCAAGAAAACCACATTTTAGTTGAATTTTCGATAAAATTACTGTAATGGATATACCTCTGGAGCAGTTCTGAGAAAGGCAGAAAACTGCCTATTTTGCCGATATTTCAAAATGAAAGCTGAAACATTTCATAGCCTACTTCAACATGACGAATATATTTCCAACCACGAGCGCTGTTTTTTATTTCTATTCTATCAATTCAAACACATGAAAGTTAATTCGATTGTGAAAACTTCTCTCAATGCAGAATTGGAACGGTTTATGTTCAATAATGATCTATTTAGAGTTGGTGTAAGGTGGACGATATTTTATATTAAACTTTGTGAGTAAGAAAATATATCTATTCGATATACCAGGTCACCACGACGAATTTTCTGAATGTGAAAACGTTTTTCGAATGAAAAAACATATTTCAATCTATTAGGTATTAAAGTATATCCAAGGTACAAAGTTACCTGAGGATTATAAGGTGAACGGCAGATGATCATTGAAGAAACAAACAAGAATTGGGAATGAGATTAATTTTTCGTTTTACTTCCTTTCGATGCCACTACTAATCCGATATTACTCCTAAGGCTCTATTAACAACTTTGAGAGCATTTTGTCGAAGGAATTGATTCCAGTATCATTTTCATGATCAACTTTGTTTGGTTGAACAATCGATTATATCTCAGCCATTCAATCAGCCAAATTAAAAAAAAAGTTGCATATTTGCAGCTCTTTCTGGAAATTACATGGAATATCTAGTGGGTGTGTCATTCGACGAGAGAAATGCTTTGTAATAATATGGAAACACATTTATTATGGCATTAAAACAATAGTCATGATTCAATTTTTTATTATTCAATAACATCTTATTTACCATTCGAAATTTCTTGCTATTCATTTTCATCAATTATTCGTCAAGTTATTGTGAAGAAACATGAAAAATTACTATATATTGTGAGAAAGTGATTGATCTAGACACATGCTGTGATACGACAGTATTCATTTGAGTAAAACGCTGTATTGGAAGTTCACCGAATGTTCAATTGGGAGGTAAATGAGAATTTCTGAAAATAAAAACAATTCATTTGACAATGAACAAACCTGTAAGCCCGCACGTCAAGTTTTATCTAGTCGTATGAACTGGGAGAAAATTGTTCGAAAAAAAAAAACAGTTTCAATAGCTGAAAAAATCATCGTGAGATAATCTAATTCATAATGACTACCCTATTGAAAATATACAAGATAAACCGTTCTTCATCTGCAACAACTGGCATGAATTACAAAAAAATACCAATCCAACCGCTAACACAAACAATCGAATCACTTTCCGACCCCCACGTAATATGGAATGGTGCCCAAAGTGCCGACCGAAATAGCATCGTATGTCAGGCATTCGCTTCTAATTCCGAACGGCTTGAAGCATAAACTGTGAAGCGATGAATTACATCGAGATAATTCTCGAATGAAAGTGAATTATGTATTGAGATACTGTTACAGTTGTTTCTGGCCTTAAAATTATCCGAGATCTAGAATACGAATGAAACCCTAAAAGGAAGATTCTATGTCTGATGAGTATAAGCATGTCATTTTTATTAGTTACCAAGCGATAATTATTTCCTAGAAATATTACCAACACTACGAGATACCCAGATTTCTCAACATTTTAAACATAAACAATAACTGGTCATATAACCTACCATTATGCATTCCCTTTCGATGCGTGAAGGACTATTTCTCTACAGAGTTTTTTGTTCACATATTTTGAAATAGTAGTTCGGAACCCTATTATTATTGAATGAAGTGAAGAAGGAAATGAAGTTTTTTTTCCTTATTATTGACCTGAATTCACTGTCTTGCTTTGAATTTCGGAGGAATTGCACTCGAATTCAATGTATTGCTGAAAGTTTAAAACTTTCTGAAGATCAATGAGACCCTGGAATTTTCCGAACCAGTAGAGAGTGAAAAGATACTGGATTAACTGATATTTCTATTACATATATGTATGCCGAGTGCTCTCATAGTAGTGACAGTAGGTTCATGTGTCAGTTTTCCAGGGAAGAAATTAGATTACGCCTTGGTAGTAAAGCATATTATCAACCGATGAACTTAGATTCCAAGCTCCCTGCTCCCTGATCACTATCTCATTAATTACTATCAGGAATATTATTACACTTAGGTATCAACAATGATAACAATGATAATGATGAAGTAGGACAAGAAATAGTAATAATGTTTTATCCAAAAATGATGCAGTATCTATCAAACGGCAGAGTTAGCTATTGAATGTTCCAGAGAGGAACGAGAAAGTGCTTTCTTCCACTCAACCGACAAAAACTAAAGAAAAAAGCTTGGAATTGATCGAAAAAGAAATGATACGAAGGTACTCTCATACGCCCGTTCTATAAAGTTGACAATTATTGAATCATATTATACGAGAGATATAGTAACATTCGCATGTCCGAATATCGCTGACAATAACTTCATATATTTCTGTTCATTAAATATCTTGCAAGTATTCAGATGATTAGTGGGTGTGAATGACTGACAGAAGAATGATTAGTCATGATTTTACCTCACTCCTAAGTCCATGTATGAGGCGTATGTGGCTACAGATTTCGATATTTCTTCATTGATGGTTCGATTTCTTCTCATGCTTTTCGAGACCTGTCGAACTTGCTCTACCAAGAAAAAAAGTTCATTATTAGAACGTTAGAGTTTTTCCTGGTGTCCTTCCTGATACTTACGACCTCAAAACTTTCAAGGGAAATTCCAATACCCCTCTCTCTCAATACTCTCCCAACATTCCATCGCTGGCCAACAATATGTTCTCGAACATTATAGTTTTTCCTTTCGTATTGTCGAAAGATAAAGAAAAATCTGAGGAAACTATTTTATATTGCATTTGTATGAATTTTATGATTTTACTTAGGTTTTTCTTTTCTCCCTAAGATTGTTTTCTGTCTAACAACCTCCAATGTCCACTAAGATAGGAAAAAATTCTTGATATTTATTAAAACTATATTTGTCCTTTCCGAAATTTAAAAAAAATCAAGGTGTGTCACTGACAAATAGAGAATTATTTTTTCAGGTATCTCGAGATTAAATTTCAAGGGCAGTGACATTTTGGGGAAGATCATAAATCTGTCCTTACTACAATTATTATTGAAATAATCATTATAATTTCTATTTTCATTTTGAGAAGCGAAGAGAGAAGATCTAAAAAAATTTAATGTTTCTGTCGATTGCATTACAGGCAATTTCTGATATCCGCCATTTACCTAGGGGGACAAATGTTACCTCGCATTAGTGGATTTGATTGAATATTGGTGATTTCTCAGGTTCTAATGAGAACGCCATTATGAGTCGAGGGATATGATATTTGTGAGTCATCCTGGTAATTTTGAACAATTTGTGTTGATATTTCGTCAACAAATTTCTTCGATTCATACTGAGCAATTACGTTAACTAGGAATTATAACATTGTTTATATGCATTTATTAGCATTTCATGTATATCACAAAAATATTATGGCATAGCAAAGCATTTCATGGCAGATGAATTCCACCGTTTCAAAAATATACATAGCTGTACAGTATTTTGCGCGACATTCTAAACATAGGTGGGCGTTGAATCGTAGGCGAGAATTATTCATGAGTAGAAAAAAAAAACAGCGCATCAGAAAAATCTGTAATAGGATAATTTTTCTTTAGTTATTTCGCGAGATTTCTCATACTGTTCCAAGATAAATCAGGAATATTGTTTGGAATAATTATTGTTCATTATACTCACCAAAAACTAAAACAGAACTGTTATAAAATATATCAATTCATTATTTATTATTGTTATCAGTTCATATACTTGAGAAACATTGTACCTAGAATAGGTATCTTATGTATGTCATCAATTAATCACTAATTTCATACTGAAAGTCTACGGATATAAATGTGGCAAAAAAAATGATTCCAGCGGAATTAGAGGAATTGACAACGTTTCTGAGTGAAGCTATACAGTATTATTAGTTTATATCCTTTTTTGATTTGATTTTTTTCATCTTTGATTTGAAATACGATTTCAAAAAAGAAATCATGAATATATTGAATATCCTCGACCTGATTTCGTTTTAATTTGGTATTATTTGTCGTGCTAAGGGGTTATTTTCGCTCAAACATTATTGGATGTATCAAGTCCAGTAGCATACATTTTTTTGTAGGTCATTGTTAAAGTGCCACTCGAGACGCCACTGAACCTAATCAGTTGACGAGTTCATTGACAAGACAAATTATTCCAAATTGCAACAAAATTGGGTGAACGATATCTAAGATAGTCACGAGAGAAACATTTTTTTTTGTTTTTCTCTCCTTGTATCTTGGAAACGAGGCAAGTTTTAGGACACATATTTACAAGAAAATTTTATCTCAAAATCACTCAACGAAACGTCAGTTGAAAGTTCCATACCTTATCAAGAATTATATTAGAATTAGGTGATATCAGAATTGTTATATTAAAATTTAATGCACCTTTATTCATTGAAACAAAATTGGGCATTCTTTTTCGGGAAATCCAGATGAATTTCTCCATGTGAGCACCTGATATTCATTCAAAAGTTCAAAAAGTTTCTTCAAAATATCTGTTGTGGGGGAATTTTAAATTCTGCCATGGACATACAGGTTCGAGGGGATGATACAATCGCACAAATAATATGAGATGAATTAGCTCGACTCATAATAGTAATGAGTGGAGCACGATGAAGCTATTGGTATGAGTAGTGAGCGTGGTGGTAGGGAGCGATGTACTCAGATCACATCTTTTCTGCTTCCTCAGAGCGTTGTTGTTAACCATAGCAGCCGTTCTGGTTTCAGTTCCATCAGGAATTTGGAGAACTCGTACAATCCCAAATCACACTGACTAAGATGACTCTGGTTTCTCACAGCGGATTTTGCAAGTGCTGTATTCCTTTGAAGTTAGTTCCCTGACATCAACAGATATAGGGAGGACAATAGGAATTGGGGGAAGGGAGGAATGTAATTCAAAATACCTACTAAACAAATGATATCATGACATTTTTATAATTCATCGTAGGTCGTCGTCATTGCTTTGTCGTCAGATTTAATAATATAACAATAATAAAATTTACAGTAATATGCTCCGACAACGTATAGAGGAGGTGAAAATGCATTGTGAATGTATATGTCTTTTATTCAAAATGGAACATCATATTAGAAAACCCTTCACTTGGAGATTATACTAATTATACTACTAATTATATTATACTATATGAAAAATGTATAAATAATCATACCAAACTTCCATATAAAAACTGAAATATTCTGTGAAGAACAGAGGAAACCTGATTATAGTTTTAATCAGAACGATTCATCATTTCGAGAAATCCAGAGATATTTTTGTCCAGAATGATATGAATCAGCTTGTTCTCAAAATAGCTCGAATAATTATCGAATAGAATGTTATTCACTGTTTTCTGGCAACATGCTTCAGATACGGTGACGAAAAAAATATCAATAATTGCCAAATTTGCATCTATAAAATATAATATGATGGATATTGGTGTGTCAGGACAACTCCATTGCATTGAAGACGTGCAACTATGTAAAAAACAAATTCTCTCGTAAATTGTTGATTTGATGAAATGAAATGAATGAAACCTTTGAATGAAAGCGTGTGGAGACGAATATTTTTTTTTTATCTAGTCGTTATCTATCTTTCTAAAATTGTACCAGATTCTGTCATTGCCTCTGGAGCAAGGCTTACATGGCTCATGTTTTAGTGCACATTAGTTTTCATTTCTTAGAATACTTGAGAGGTAATACAGTATGCCTCACTTCTGATGGAAGCCCCGCTGCATTCTCGAACTCGCAAGATAGGTCGAAAATCTCTTCGGATTCAGAATCAAGAAGAAATATACAGGGTGGCCCATCGAGAATGTACCGCAAGGCATTACAGGCTGGGAAAGAACTTTTCGATAAAATCCGAAAACAGGCCGAGTTTGTTTGTCAGGGGTACACATTTTCACGTAACAAGCATAGAAAAACCTTCAACCCTCTAAGTAGAGGTGTCACCCCAACATTTTTTTCAAATGGGAAGAGAGGTGGAGCGATGCCTCTTTAGAAGGGACTGGTCATTCCCTACACAGTGCTGCTCACATTTTCAAAATCGATCCACTCGTTCCGAAAATATGGAGCGTTGAAACTCCAACGATAATGTGTGATGAAAAATGCAAAAATTGATTCAATTGTACTTCAAAACTCATTTATTAGTCAACTAAATGTTCGAATTGCTGGTGATGTTTTGTGAATAACGCTTTTGATGTGTCCCCACAAAAAAGTCTGAAGGACTTGAGTCGGGTGACCGAGGTTGCCATTCTTTTGGGCCCCGTCGTCCTAGCCATCGTCCTGGAAATGTGTCATATAAATAATTGCGCACGTTGAGGGAATAATGAGGAGGAGCTCCGTCTTGTTAGTTAATCAGTTCCTGTTCATCGTATGCGGGACCGTTCTCAATGATCTTTGTTAGAGCTGGGTCGATGACATTTCGTAGTAAATCCAAGTACATATCGCCTGTTAAATTTCCAGGAAGGAAAAAAGGTCCTACAATGGCATTTCCAAAAATACCAGCCCACACATTCAACTTCTGGGGGTAATGCGTGTGTGTCTCGTGGAAAATCCTTGGATTGGTGTCAGCCCAGTACCGGCAATTGTGGCGATTCACTAAACCATTGAGGGAAAATGAACATTCGTCCGAAAAACACACATTGAATAGAAAATCACCATTGTGTAACGCTGGCTCACTCATAATTTCGCAAAATTGCAAGCGACGATCAAAGTCGTCTTCATTCAGTTCGTGCACTGAGCGTATTTTGTGAGGATTAAATTTTTATTTTTTCAATACCCGTTGGACACTGGCAATGGCAAATTGTCTTGTACTTAGCGAACTATCAACTGCAACTTGCGCCAATACTGCTATCTCCGTAGGTTCATTTAGTACTGGATTTTCAAGCTCTCTCGTTTTGTCATGAACTGAACCTGTTTCCCGAGATTTGTTCACCAATTCGCGAACAATTTTCCAAGAGGCATGTTCGTCAGGATGCCGTTGGTTAAACAACTCCGCGACCCGATTTTCACATTCATCGTTTTTGAAAAAAAAGCTCAATGATTTCCACTCTGTCTGCAATTGAATACACCATAATAAAAAATTTCAAAGTGAACAATTCGAAAACACTTCAACCACGACATGTATCTAGCAACTACTTGACCTAATTCAAACGTGAAGAAATGAATCCTATTAATTTTTCACTCTCTAAAATGAGCCCACAAAAAATCTGTGCATCGGCAAAAACAGCGACTCGGCAAAAATAGCGAATTCATTTGAAGGAGCTTATTACGATAAAGTACAATTGAACCGAACTTTGTATTCTTCATCCCACATGATGGTTGGAGTTTCAACGCTCTATATTTTCTGAAAGGGTAGATCGATTTGAAAAATCTAAGCAGCACTGTATAGGGAATGACAAGCCCCTTCTGAAGAGGGATCGCTTGACCTACTTCCCATTTGAAAAAAATGTTGAAGTGATACCCCTACTTAGGAGGTTGAAAGTTTTACTATGATTGTTACGTCAAAATGTGTCCCCCTGATAAACAAACTTGGCCTGTTTCGGATTTTATCGAAAAGTTCTCTCCCAGCCTGTAATGCCTTGCCGTACGTTTTCGATGGGCCACCCTGTACAGTGAGAAAGCAACACCTCATTCACCCGGTATGATTCAATTCATATCTGATGGCTCCGAATTTCAATCAACTCAACATAAAATCCAACATTATTCGAATGAATATGTCGTCGTTGTATCACTTTTGTGACTCTTTCATAACATATGTTCTATTAGTAGCACGTGCTTATGCTCTCGATCATCTCTTCGCTTTCGAAGAGTCAAGTACCATATGTGAGTACGTTATTTCCGTAACGACTGGATACAATAAATGCTATCAAATGGGCTATCGGCCACCTAAGTGAAAAATGATGCCGAGATTAAAATATACGAATGAATAGTTTTGGATACTCTCCAATGATATGTAAGAACAGGAGTTCTGAGAAAACATGTTGATGTGAATAATATTATGGAACGAAAAAATCATCTGTGAATTGGTAAGCACCCACGAAAATAGAAAAATCGTGTGAGAATTTTAGCTTCGCAAAATTTACAGTGAGAGAGGATAATTTGAATCTCACAGCAAATCTTCCTGTTGTTAGTTTATTAGATGGTGCTAATAAAATCATTCTGAACATATATTTGCTTTTACGATCGGGATCTAAATCAGGACAACATTTGTCTACTAAAGACTAAATATTAGGGTGATGTTTTAGGCCATGAATGCTAAGTATAGCTCCTACATGCTGCTATCAAGGAGCATAGATGCGTCTATGATAGAGCATAGATAGCATCTATGTCTATTTGCCACATATTACGGAACAATAAATTTCAATCGATAATATATATATATATATATATATATATATATATATATATATATGATATCTATAATGAATATAATTGATGATCGAATGATACTTCGAGAAGGCAAATGTTGCACTTTGGGCAATTCCCGTTCTTTGATGGTTCTGAAGTAGGTAGATTGTATCAACTCATCCATATGGTGTCTGTAGGTATATTCATTTTCACAGATTCATGGGAATTTTCTCTCAGCGTTTGTGAAAATGAAAATAAAAATTATAATAATTATTAGTATTTCAATATATTTGTAGTAAGGAGAAGAGAAAACCTCAAAAATCTGTTGGTATCAATCATCCATGAAGATTTACACATATTAAACATGATTTTACAACTCACTTAATTTTGCAATATCAATAAGGGCTGATGATCTAAAGTAAATCACCTATATTCGAAAATGAGAGAGCTGCGAACTTTCCAAACTCGTCCTAGTGAAGTGTTTTGTTATACTTACGACATCCCCACCATTCAAGAAAGAATATCTTCCTCCTCTTTGAACTCGCTGAAATTTCACCGCTGGCTCACACGATTTTTCACGAACATTATAGGTTTTTCGTACTGTGTAAAGATAAAAATGAATCACCTACATGATCTTTTGTGAACAGCCACAATGAATGTCTTTCAAACTTCATCTATCTATCTGAGGTAACTTAAAACCTGATTAGTTCTCAAAATCACTTCTTCCAAGAATTTTAGCAGTTTGAATTTGCAGACTATATGTTCGGTAGTTTGGTTTGCTGAGCTCCACTTGATTTATTTTTTGAATCCAGATGCAGGTTCGTCCTAGCTATGAATTTCTTTTCTTGTCTTAGATCCTTTTCCCAGACTCGGTTGATCACTTTATAATGACTTGGTAATGATGGTGATGGTAATTAACGGCTCCTTAGTTGGCAAGGACGATGACGGTTTCATTCCTCCAATTCATTCAAGTCCAAGTACCTACATATGTCAATGAATGGCCTATTCTCAGTTGCTTTAGGGATTGTTTGCAGCCCAAAACTGATTTGGACTCTGAAAATAAGATCTTAGAGACGTGGGTGCAGCCTGTTCATGCATACATACATTATTCAGAATGTGATTTCTAGGAAATAATTATCTGCTATTCTGACTTGAGGGGATGTTTATGTTATGGAGATGCAAGCGGTAAGCACAGCAGTGATGAGAGCTTAGCGGCTCTTTTCATTGCGTTGATTCCAACGGAGGTGTTTATGTTGAAACAGCACGAGAGAAGCAAAGAGATCAGAGACAGGGTCATAGTTTTTGCTGTTATTGTACAGTCATGCCAGATGGGTTCTACTCAGAGATTTATCACTGACGTGATTAAAAACCCAATTGACCGACGCACTCGTTCAATCAATAATAAAAAATCACCACAATATTATTCCAAATTCTCTGTATGATATTTTTATAGGATGTAATGCGAAAGAATGTGTTCTCATCTCAAAGTGCCTTTCCGGTAGTAATAACTGAATATAGCATCTCATATTCACAACAAATATTCAATCGCCTTCGAAACACACTTATCTATCGACTGCACTCCTAGCCAAAATAAACTAATCACATAAAATAGAGAAATGTCGTTACGTCAGTCGTCACTCACGTCGGTTACTCTTCTGCTCTTAACTCTAAAATGAACCATTTATAATGAGAAAATTCGATTGCGTGAAAAGGACAATTGAGTCACAGGACAACATAAAGCATTTCTCGGAATTGAATTCTAGTCAAGAATTGACGTGTGAAATGTATTCAAAGAGGGAGTACTATTTTAAAACTAGATAGACAAAAACTGATGTCGGTGTCTAAGAGTGAACTTTTATGACGAACCAGTGGTTGAAACCACATATCGATATCACTGTGTCTGAATAACAGACTGTTTTCCGAAAACTTGCATTTTCAAAAAGTTGCTGTAACTCCTATATTTTCGAAAATTCTTCACGTGAATAGTCGTCACCTCTCTAGATACCTCTCGTGGTAGAAATTGCTTCCAGCCTCTGCAATCTTCCTAGTTTATATGAAACAAACTATCATATCCCATTTTTGGAAAAAGATCCCAAGATTGGAAAAAATAGAATTTCTGCTGGAATAAAAATTTGACAGATATGAATATTGGCATTTGTTTTATCACCACGTCTTACGAAGCCTACTTGTCAAAATCACAGGATAGAAACTCAAATATTCTGTATTGCAAAGATGACTTCAGTTGAACATCAAACGTGCTAAATGTTTGGAATGGAAATTTCAAGCTCTTACGATTTATCACAAAATATTCAGAGAGTCTCAAGTGAAGAGATTGTTGATAGATTATTTAGAATTTTACGTAAAAATTTTTCTCTACTTTTTTTAGGATTTTCTCTCCTCGGTTTCTGAAGAATAAAAATATAAATTGTAGTAATTGTGTCAATATATTTGTAATAATGGCAGATATATGATCTACCCCAAGATGTCACTGCGCTTGGAATTAAACCTTCAGATACCTAGAAGAGAATTTCTGTATTTGTTAGTGACACCTTGTTTTTGAAGAAATGTTTGGAAGATGAATATATTTGATGAAAATTTCTACTTATCTTGATGTAGTAGAAGTTTTCGATACCAGGTATTTCTTCATTGATCGATTTTAAATTCAACATCTTCATATTCAGTTTCAAGAAATGAATGCCAAGTTCTATCTATATCAACTGAACAAGAGGCAATATTATTGTCTCCGTTCAGAAGAATGCAAGCAGATTCTTTAATTTTTTTTTTGGTTGTTATCTTCTTTTCTTATGATCCTTATATCATTCCAATCGGTCATATGTTTCCCATCTTCAGTAAGGATATGATCAGCTAACTTTGACTTTTCTTCACATTATTCTTATATGCTTTCATCCTTTGTGATAGAAGTCTGCTAGTTTCACTTGTATAGTGTTTTCCACAAACAGATGGTATAGTGTGAATACAATTTTTCAATGATTGTTCTTCATTTGTAGGTTTTGTATGTGTAAGAATCTCACTTCATTTCCAGTTTTGAACACTTTTTTCACTTTCTTTGTTGAACTTCTCTTTCAGATATCTGAAGGTTGAATTCCAACCGCAGTGACATTTTGGGGCAGATCATATATCTGTTCTCACTATAAATATATTCAGATGATTATTACAATTTATATTTTTATTTTTCAGAAACAAGGAAATGAAACTAGAAAAAAGAATATACGACCTCCTCGAATAACTCACAGTGCTATAAAAAGTTCTCATAAAAACAATATGTGGTTTTAGCCATTGGGTTTGCCATAAAAAATATACACCCTCAGATACCGGCATCAGTTTTCGTCTATATAAAGAATAGAAATTCTCCTTCAAAAGTGTTCAGGTTGACCTAACCCTGTGGACTCGAACTGGATGAGCATAGTTCAGCTGGGAAAAAAGCAATCATTATTGGCAACTCAAATCCAGTTACTCCAATATTCAGTTATAGATATGAATGAAGTAAATTTAATCATCATTCATAATCGTATGGCAGATAAATGAATCTGATTTTGATAAATTGACCAGAATCCTACGCACTATACAGGGTGTCCTTAAAAGGTCTTTACAAAAAGCTACCACATATTCTTCAGACCAAAACAATTCGATACAAGCAAACTTACCTCAGTAAAAAGTTGCTTAGTTTGGGCGCTAGACGGCTCTGAAGTTGAAATTTTCAAATCGATTTTGCTTCATAACTTTTGAACGGCTCATGAGATTTTTTTCAAATTTGGTACGTTGGCATAGACTCATCGGGCAATGAAACTCATATCATAATCATAATGAATATCATTCCATGGGCGTAGAACTTGATTTTTTCAGTAAATAAACATCTAAAACTCCTACGCCAATGGAAAAAAATTAGTTTCAATATGAAATCTAAATTATTCAACTCATTCACTACAAAAAAGGTACTCTTGACAAAAGTCGATTCCTCTCATGGTTTCGACAAAATTTTAATTTTAGTGATTTAGAGCATAATTAATAATAAAACGATTAACAGATATTTCATAAAAATTGTTCAAAATGTTCACCATTTTCACGTATACAAAGATTTATACGACGCAAAAAGTTGAGATGTACTTTTTGCATAGGTTATTTCTATTGAAAATAAGTAGCACTGGTTTTTTTTCTGAAGACTATTATTATCTGCTCGAAAACAGTGATATTCACATTCTTGGTTTCCATAGTTTCATCTGTGTTGATTTGTCGAGTTTTATTGACGTTGATTGTTGATATCGGACTTTTCTGATTTATCATGGCCGTACAATACACCAATGAAGAATACACCGATATGTTATTGGTATTCGGATATTGTCAAGGAAATGGTCGAGAGAGTGTGAGGGTGTATTCGGCAAGGTTTCCAAATCGTCGCGTACCAAGCCACCCAACCTTTGCTGCAGTTGAGAGACGTCTTCGGGAGACCGGTCATTTTGCTCCTAGAACTGGTGATTATGGAAGACAGCGTTATGTAAGGATTCCCGAAGTCGAAGTAGAAATTTTAGACCGTATTGAAGAAAATCCAGAATTGAGTACTAGACGGATAAGTAATGAACTAGAAGTTTCTAGGAATGCCGTTCATGAAGTACTAAGAGAACAATTATTATACCCATACCACAAGACGCCAGTTCAAGATTTATTAATCCATGATTCACAAAGTCGTCTGATGTTTTGTAGGTTCATTAATTTGCAAAGAGAAATGAATCTGAACTTTGGAAAGAATATTTTGTTCACTGATGAAGCCTGTTTCACGAGAAGAGGAATAACTAATTTTCATAATGAACACGTTTATGCAATTGAAAATCCTCATTCCATTAAAATAAACCATTTTCAACACGAATTCAAAATCAACGTTTGGGCTGGAATAATAGGAAATTTTATAATTGGTCCTGTCATACTTCCACAAAGATTAACAGGAGACATGTATTTACAACATCTACGAAATACGTTGCCAAATTTGTTGGAAGATTTACCACTCTAACATCGGGTAGATATGTGGTTTATGCACGATGGAGCTCCACCACATTTTTCGGTGGATGTTAGGAATTTTTTAAACCAACAGTACCCAGACAGATGGATAGGTAGAGGTAATGATGCACCCGTGAATTGGCCACCACGTTCTCCAGACTTAACACCGATGGATTATTTTGTATGGGGTTATCTCAAGTCTACGGCAAAGTTGTGGAATTCTTTGCCTAGTGAAGTCTTTCCTGATGCTTACAACCTCCAAACATTCAAGAAAAATTCCAACACCTTCCTTCTTTTCCAAAATTCCACCGCTGGCTAACACGATGTTCCTCGAACATCATAGGTTTCCCTTTCGTGTTGTCCACAGATAAAAAAAAAAAAAAAAAAAAAATACGGTTTACAAGACCCCTGTGAATACTGTAGAACAATTATGGCAACGTATCCAACAGGCGACGAATAATCTTACAGGCGATGAAGAAGTTATGCAAAGAGTACATTTCAACTTTTTGCGTCGTATAAATCTTTGTATACGTGAAAATGGTGAACATTTTGAACAATTTTTATGAAATATCTGTTAATCGTTTTATTATTAATTATGCTCTAAATCACTAAAATTAAAATTTTGTCGAAACCATGAGAGGAATCGACTTTTGTCAAGAGTACCTTTTTTGTAGTGAATGAGTTGAATAATTTAGATTTCATATTGAAACTAATTTTTTTCCATTGGCGTAGGAGTTTTGGATGTTTATTTACTGAAAAAATCAAGTTCTACGCCCATGGAATGATATTCATTATGATTATGATATGAGTTTCATTGCCCGATGAGTCTATGCCAACGTACCAAATTTGAAAAAAATCTCATGAGCCGTTCAAAAGTTATGAAGCAAAATCGATTTAAAAATTTCAACTTCAGAGCCGTCTAGCGCCCAAACTAAGCAACTTTTTACTGAGGTAAGTTTGCTTGTATTGAATTGTTTTGGTCTGAAGAATATGTGGTAGCTTTTTGTAAAGACCTTTTAAGGACACCCTGTATATACACACCACACTTATTTATTGATTATGATATAAATTCAGGCTGGAATAATATATTCTTAATTCACAAGTGAAAATAAAGGAGGTGTTCTCACGGTTTCCCTAGAAATTTTGTTATGTCTCGTGAGAAGTGCTGATATAGACGTCGATTTCCGATTCATGTTAATTCAGTTAGTCTTGACTTAGATATTATACTGTTCACTTCGCATAAAAAAATTAAACTTTTCAGAAACCAAATTCGCAGTCATTGAAGCCGTTTTTTTTTGTCGTGAATGAACTACATTATTATTGTCATTATTAGTATCCGATGTTCTATCTGTAGTTATCCATGCATATAATTTCGGGTACAATGATTCCATGAATGAGGCAAGATACAAACCTAGGGATTAAAAAAAATGTCGTTGGTTACTTCAAATATTTGGAATTTCTCGAATATTAGAATTACTTTGTCATGAAGAGTTTTGTGAAATTCTAACCACATCTATAGCATTCTAACCACATCCACACCCATCCAACATATCCACAAAAACATAGCGTTTCAAGTTGTTGCATGAAACTATCGTATTTCCAGGAGTTCCCTCTCACATGTATGGTACGTACCGTCAAATGAATACAGCTCGAAGAGGTCTGTCTCCAGAGATGGAACTCTACAGACGTCCAGATTCTCCCGAAAATTTGCCTCTTTCAGATGGTAAGTTCACTGGCCTGCGTTATCGACTAGAGAATTACAATTGACGTACTCCTATGCTTCGCTGTCTGAAATCAAATCCTTACGTAACTAAAATGTACAGCTAGAAAAATTTTGTTAATATGCCCACTAATAAATTGTATATTTGTGGAAAAAAATATTTTTATTTTTTCTAATCTAATAGCACTAGAAAATCATAGCAAAAGATGAACAAAAGTAGTCGGAATGACTATCTATGAAACTCAATTTTATATCCATCGTTCTGAATTCTCTGTGATAAGTTATTTGGTATGAAGGAAATATTCAGTCGGATGCGGAACAAGATTGTTCGTTTTTTTGGAAAAAAGAAACGAAAATACTTCAATCATATGTATCATAGACTATTACATCAAAAAACAATATCTGATTAACCCTACACTGTGCTTGAACCAGCTGCATTAATCTTTCATATTATATACAGCCAGTTTCCACAATCCCTTGATGTCAACTTCGGATGATTGTCAAATCATTGAATATTGTCGGTGTTCAAATGTTGTTAATATATGTGCTGGCTATGTATGAAATAGTTCAATAGTGTAGTTTATTCTTCAAAATTCAATAATGTGTTCAATCATTCAGAATCATTTGTTATATCGAGTAATCTTTGCAATGTTTTCAAATATATATATGATAATGTTTCGACCTGCTATTGAGAAGTTGTTGGGGTTAGGTCTCGAATTCAAAAACCAGTATTTTTCAGTTATCCAATATTTTGGCAATATATTCGACATCCTCAGGGTTCTAAAATATGAAATTATGGACAATAACTGAAGAAAAATTGGATAAGAACGTTTTTTTATAAAAGTAATAATCAGAACGTGCGTTTGTAGTTAGAATTATAATTCTTTTTCATACCAGCTCGAAATCAACCAGTCCTGAGTAAGAATTTTGGGTAGACTTACGACTTGAACTAGAAAAACTATATAGATGTAACTAAATTTACGACATTCGAATGACTACTGAAGTGAATCAGGTGTATTGTTTGATGGGCAAAAAACTAACGAGTGCGCCTCATTCCTTTCGATCGGTAGATTGAATTGAGATAGGCACTATGTAGATTTTCAGAATCTTTTCCTTAGTTTATTGAATGATATTTGACGATGTCAATCATCTCTTGAAAGGTGTGTTCGAAACGATAGTCCTGATTGCCTTTGTAATCGTCCATAGTTTCATATTTCAGAGCCCTGAGGATGGCGAATTATATTGCCGAAACTGAGAAATACTGATTTTTCTATTGCAGGCCTAACGCCAACAACTTTTTTCCAATAGTTCTCAAATATATTTCATCACGGTATCTCATGATATAATCAAACAATGCAATGAAAACATTGTAATTTCGAATAGTAACAAGAACTGTACTGGTGCTATCTAATCCTTCAACATTTTGGTATGCGCAGACCTTGGCAAACTTCGCGTAATTCACCTATAGTAAATATATGTAGTATAAGTATAGTATATGATACTCATTAGAATATGGAGATTTTTGATCTTCAGGATTCTCCAATGTAAAGAAATATCCGTATATGAAGTTTTCAGGTTTCAGTTTATCCATATATAAAGTTAATAAAAACATACGAAACGAATTTTCAACAAGTAACAATATGGGACAAGTAGTAGCACTGTAAAATTATTGTACATCGTTGTACAAATGATCAACACTGCTTTCAAATTATGAACTGATGACAGATTTCGTTGTCTGGCATACAGATGCACATATGTTTTTGATGAATTTGTTTTCATGAATTCTCAAATACTTCTTTTGGAAAGTGCCATTGAAAATTACCATTTGCAACAGACTCCATCGGAGCTTTTCACCCATTGAGTGTCTAGGAAATTTCAGAACCAGGAACTATGAGATACGTTTTCGAAGAATATGGGGAGAATGAAATTTAAACGTCTATGTCCCAATAACAAATGGTTATATTCCTACTTGAAGAACTTTCAATACCATTTCAAGTATCAACACATGATATCTGGTGTGTTTGTTATTTTCAATATATTTTTATTCCTTCTCATGTTTTTCCACATCAATAGTTGTGATATTAGTTCGTTCCGATGAAATTATTTCTCCTTGAAAAATCATTGCGAACTATTCTGTGGAGATTCCATTTATACTCATTATGTGATTGTGTCTGTGTTGACCACCCTCCAAAGAAGAGTTCTAAAATCAATTCCTTGTCCGAGCATAATGAAATCAATCCATTTCGTGCAAACCCCGATGTAGATTTCGATCACATCAAGACAAGGTATTTTTTGAAAACCAGCCGTCCCACCTGGATGACACAGATATAAAAATCTCATCTATGCAGCGTCACCCGACCATCGAAAATAGCGTTTGTTCCAGAAACGAGTAGAGGTGTGAAATATCATTTGTAAGTAGGATTTACTGAGTCACACGCTGGACGAGCGTCGCAACAGCGTCGGATCGCATATCACCTGACGGCGCGTCCCGAAATAAACCCCGAATCGTCCGCGCTCGTGTCCGCACGTGTTTATCCGAACCCCTTGGACGTCCGCTCCGGGAGAGGACACGAGCCTCGACCGGCCATTCTTCGCTCGCAATCCGCAAACGATCGACGTCTTGGTAGATATATCGGGGATGATGACTTGAACTTCTGCTAATTGAAGCCGTGAAAGGCAAACGAATACGCCACAGAGACAATATTTATTAGGTTTTTTTTCTGTATAGACATTGTATAGATATATCAATCGTGTTGTGATTTTTGTGTTCGCTTTTTGTGATTTTCTTGTGTGGACGAGATGAACCGACAGCAGCAACAAATGTCTCAGAGTCAGAATCAAATGTCGCAGACTCAGCAGCGTCATACGCAACAGAGTCAGACTCAGAGGGTGACGAGGACAGAACAGCATGTCACTAGACAAGTCACCGGTCACTATTCAGGTTAGGATGAATTTTTAGTACCTTCCAAAAAGCAACTCCAGTTTCATTCAGTATATAATGCAGAAGGCAATATCATGCGCTAATTCAAATCTGAAAGAAAAGTTCAACACCCTCGAAGAAATTTGTTCGATATCAGCAATAATCTAGCATTGCACCTGTATGTGCAGAATAAATAAATATGTCATCAAATAGATTCAGTTAATAGTTAGGAATCATTATCATTGTATTGTTTTCAGATTTGAGAGAAGTCCAGGGAAACATTATCCTAGAACTAAAATGACAGAAAACTTCCGGTAGCTCTAAATGGTAATCAATTTGTTCTATATTGCTCATTCACAATTGCAGTTGGGCTCTCACTAAATTCAATAAGATTGAGAATTCAAAATTATATTCAATTATATATATATATATATATATATATATATATATATATATATATATATATATATATATATTAAAATTATAATCATATTTATATTTTGGAATCCTATAAACTGAAAGAAACTCTAGTAAAACGCCATTTATTTCCATCCAAACAAGACCTCAATTCAACTCCTACTGCTTTATACTGAATCTGTAACTGGACTTGTTCAAATATCAGCAACTGCAGCGTTTCCATCTCTCCAAAAAGCTTCGCAGTATCTAGTAAAGCCCAGCCAAATTTGAAGCTTAGACTAAACTCGGGTAATCGCAATATATCATTTTCTCTGGTTGCTGAAAAAAGGTGTATCTTCTATTCAAATTCAATCATCATTACCTGAAACAAGCATTAACTTGTCGCTTATGCTTATGGCCGCTACTACGATCAAATAATTCGAAAGAGCTTTGTTCGTCATTGGTCGAACTTGAGGAATGTAGTTATTTTTAGGTGTGGGTATATTTCTGTTACATCATCCGTTCATAAAATTCACTGAAATTGATTTCGCGTCTGAAATGCGCTGGTATCTATTATGAAATCATATAAGAAATGAGAAGAAAAATTGATAAATTCAACCATGTATTGTTTTAGTATTTTTTCAATAAATGACACAATACTTTCTGTTAGACATCCGAATCTGCTCAAAGTGGATTAGTATAGTCAAAAAAACTCGATAAACAACATGAAATATATGTGAAGATATGCATGAAATTTGTGCTTCTTCAAGTTAGTATCTACTACCTAATTACCATTGGAAAAATCATGATTCCGATTCATATTGTTGTGATTATTGGTATACATCAAGTTGTCTGATCAGATGACTGAGTAGTTCATTTTTCTATGGTGCTTTCAATAAAATTGGACAGATAAAAAATGGAGCATATTCTTTTTCTTTCGTTTGTTTCATGAATAAGATCATACAGAGTATTCAAGAATATCCGAAACATAAATACTGTATGTATGTTAATTGAGGAGGTGGTATAATCATTCTTCCTGATTTTTGGGATTCCAAAAATAAAAATTTCAATGATTATTCAAATATATTTCTAGATAAATTAATTTCAGGGCAGATGAAAAACCTATCTTTACTACAGAAATTAGATTATTATCTCAATATATTTGTAGATGAAATCATTTTGGAGCAGACTATCCTACTAACAATGTATTGAAATAATTAATATGATTACTATTTTTATGTTTAGAAACGAGGAGAAAATCCCAGAAATCTGGAGAAATTAATCCCAAACTCAGTTACAGACACCCAAGGAGCCACAAATTTAGAGTTATCTGAATGATTTAGAGGAGATTCGCTTTTGAATTCGCTTCTGAATTTAAATCGTAGAGTACCTATCAGGACTCCATGACTTGGCTTGATACCAAATGCTCTCTCGTTCATTCAATCGAGAAAATCATTAAATGTCGAGAAAAATAGAAGGATTTCTGAAAATATGTTTCAGAATACATTCTCTTTTAATTTTACTGTACTCACTTGATACATCTCATTTGTAAGCTGAAAATGCTCTGTTGATGTCCTCATACATTCTTCAAAGATATATTATTCAGAATGCTTGGTAGCCTCGTTGTCATATCAATTACCAACATTCTGTAAGAAAAAAGAAATTATTGATTAATCGATTTCCCTATCAAAATCAGAAATGAAATTCATAGCTCGCCCGCCTTTGATAGCCCTCACAAGATTGAAAAGATTCAGACAAAAATCATGTGTTTCAACGGAGGAAAATCTCATAATATAATAATGAATAAATTTATAAATAATTTCGATTTCATAAATATCATCCTTCGGCTTAGACATACGTTGCAATACATATGAACAAATGAAATATTTTATCGTCCATTGATTTTTCCATATAATCAGCCCTAAATACTTGATATGATGACTGAGACAAAAAAGTTCCTTTTTTGAACAACAATTATAATTATTTTTCGGGTCAAATGTATGAACTCTGCAAGCATATAAGGTATTTTCATTATTGAATTTGGTATACAAACGTTCTTCCATCTCTTTATGTGAAAAATCACAAAATGTGACCTACAGAATTATTGGTGTTCAAATGAAACTATAAAGCAGTCCGCGGTTCGGATCCGGACCGCGGACTCATTTTGTGCGGACACATAAGAATCTGAGAATATTAGTATTTGGGTATCAGTAATATCAGCTCTACAGATTTAAATGATTGACTTGAAAATACTGTTTCAAAACACAAAAATTGGAAGGTTATCTAGAATTTTGGATGAAATTTGTGTGAGGTAATAGAACTGAAAAAAATGACTCTGAAACTTTGTACAATTTTTGTATCAACATATATTTGTGAAGCAGCGTTTTCCAAGATGGATTAAAAATGAATTTCGATGACCATATATAGCTTGCACCAAGTAAACACCAGACTTCCGACAGATTATTCAGAGTAAAAAAAGTGATTTCTCGCATGAGTTTCAGGTTCTCACTTTTTCAATTTTTCAATATTTCAATCAGATGTATTCTCAAGAATAAAGTGCACCCATTCATTCTGGTTTCATTTATTCATTGACAAATGACATTGATTATCATTTATTAAACGAACCGCGACAGATTTATAGCTGTCATAAACGGCCCTGCGATGAAAGTAATTGGTGATCCCTGCTATATAGTATCACATAAAATACAGTAAACGGAATTTAGTCAACTAGCGTAGAATATTCGAAAGCACGTAGTGGCGGAGAATAATAATAATATTAATGATAATAATTATAATAATGACCACAATAATAATAATGATAATAAATTCCGAATCACTTCCGAATAGAAATACAATGTGATGAGCATGATACGGTACCATATTTGGAAGCTAAGGGTGAAGTTCAAATTTTGCTATGTGAACACACCAAAAAATATTCTTTCACTCAGCCCTCAACAACCTGTGCATGCACATACACTGAAAAAACAAAAAATATGTAGGTAGTGAGTGTAATTGAGTATATAAATGAATATGTACATAGTAGGATAAATAATTTCAAAATTAATCTCTTTGAGTGTTCCATTTGATAACTGAAAGACCATCTGAAGTATTCAATCTTGGAAGGTGGCATGGTAGGAAGTCTCTCATTCCTCATTTTCAAGTTATAGACGTCTGCACGTATGGATGTGTATGAATTTTTTTTTCAGAGAGATCAGAGAGATTCAATGTAATTTATGTGATATTTTTCGGCTCCTTCGGATACTGAAGATTTAACGCAGACATAATTCACATAATTCTTGTATTTTTGTTTCACACCGGGTGATCGAATTGGCACCATAGACAGCATCAGCCTAATTGAATTGTTCGTTATTAGTTTATACCAACAGAGTTGATTACATGCTCGCGGTGGTATCTACTACCAAATAATACGATATTGGATTTGCTAGGGTTCATGAGTGAGAAGTGAACCTGGGGCAATAAAGAATTTCTCAAGAAGTGCTCTTTCATTTGTTTTCCATAGCACGTTCCAGGACTTTTGACAATGTCAGTAGGACGCAGATTGGCGCTAGATCTTTAATTCACTTGGATTCTGTTTCTTCAGAATTCGAAAATCAGAGCATTTAATCAAATCAATTCATTCGATATTCGAACGCTCCCAGCTCTCGACCTCAGTCAACTGAAAGGTAGCAGTTGGCATTGCATTTTTAATGATAGATCAGATGAAAAAATCAATGTAGAATTGAATGTAACTAAATGTTGTGCAGAAGACTGTAGAAGAGTTTTCAATTATTGTCGTTACTTGACCACTTCACTTTGAGCTCTGATGAATTCCTATCAAAGTACCTACCATCAACTTGTTGAAGAAGAGTGAATTTTTGCAATTGCACTTCTATGGTGGGACCAACGCTGCAGAAGTTGAACCTTGGGTGTGGTTAGGTATCCATACATTCAAAAATATCCATGATATCAACGGTATTCGAACCCTCTTCTCAAAGGCAGTATTTCTATGAACTCAGCTAGTTGTTATTGCATATTCGATTTTTTACCGACTGGACATGATTTTCAGGAAATCCACAAAAATGTAAGTGATTAATTAAGTTACGGCCTAGCAATGGAATCACTGAAATAAATGAGAACAACAGCGAGTAAATATTGTCATAGCACATGACACTTGACGACTAGTTCGTATTTCTGACTATACTGTAATTGAAGAACTTTTTTGTATTTGGATGCGATTGGATGCAATCTCGAAAAATTTAAACATCACTTTCCTGAGAACTGAGGACGATGAAACCTCTAAGTTACTCTTTTCATTTCAATTTCATGGATTAGTTGAAACGGAACTGAACAGCTCAAAAAACTCAGAAAAACAAGATAAATAAATATTTTTTTACCCTACAGACCCACCTCTACACAATTAAATAAAATCATGTGACGAGAGCTTTCACTATTTGAAAAGTCTTTCATTTTTGAGAAGACAGTGCATATTTTTCAGGGTTTGATCGAATTATATTTTAGTTAAGCAATATTATATTTTTGTACAGTTAATTGGATCTACAAGGGATAGGGAACGTAGGTATCAATCAAGAATGACTTTTTATTGTCTCGAGACTGCAACAAAATGCGAGGAATTTTTCGAACTTTGGATTAGAGCCAAAATCGGACATTCTTATGTTATTCATAAAGTAGACGTGGGTCGAAAGTTGTGATTTCTAGAAGAATAATATATTTTCATCCATGTAAATAATGTCGGTCTTTCTAAATGGTCATTATTATCAATAACTTCCTCCTGAATAGAAATTCATTCATTACATAACAATTAACATATAGTTATATCATTGTTTGCAACGATCTACATACATTATTATTATCATCATTATTCTTCTAGATGAATAATTTTGCAATTGAAATGATCGTGAAATTAGAACAGGACAAACCAGTAAGTTCCATGATATGCCTGGTGATAGAGTTATTCAAATTCATTTGACACACACAGAAAAATTCGCCGAATCAGTTTTACAATTTTGGATTTGTTATCACTAATCGGAACTGCTGAGCGAAACTAATTGATGATAGAACACAAATTCATTCGAAACCTGTGAATTAAACAGACTGTTATTTACCTACTAATTCAATCATAAAACTTTCCTAATGTACATCAGATAGTCTGAGCCGAAAGTAAGAAGGAACTTTTCACTCGCTAATTTGACCTAAAGAGTCATTAGCATTGGCTCATAACATGTAACATATACAGACAGATGCTGAAGGATGTTGAAGAGATGCAGAAAATCGATCTCGATTATTCCCACGTCATCGACGAGTACTCTGTATTACGCCTTTCTGACTGGTGCATTAAAAATAGTTGCTCCTAAAATGGTTGGCTGAAACGCGATCCACGATCGAAAATAGTCTGTCCCACCTCGATATCCACAGCTTCGCTCTGTCAACTGTGAAATTCTCTACGTAGGACGACGTCCAAATTTTTCCCCATTTATCATTTTCTCGGACATAATTCACGCCGAAGATCTGAAAATAAAGATTCTTATATGAATGAGTGTTCTTCTGAGTTATTTCCTGTTCCGTGATAGGAATGTCATTAGCAAACTTTCTGGCGAGTTCAATTATTTGACAACTTTACTAACTATTGTTTACAAATAATGTTATAGTCGCTATCAAAAGACGCAGAATGCCTGACCATTTCTCCAACTGTCAACAAAAAAACTACTTCTAGTAAGAGTCATGAATTGAAGTCACCGTATGTACATAATAATTAATCAATTAAAAAAAAATCAAAAGTGCGACAATAAAAGTATCAATTCGTAGGGAAGTAGAATTGACTCTTCCTGCACTCGGTGGTATGAGTATTATTTGAGAAAATCTAAACCACCATGAATCATTTTTCTATCAAGTAGATACTATATCGAAATGAAAAAAAAAGCTTCTGGTTTTGTACAAATATCGCAATTCAACGGTTTTCATTCATGCAATATTAAATATCCACAAAAAATATTCAACTTTTTTCATGAATATTCATTTCTGAAGAATATCTCGTAAGATAAGTGCACTTTTCTCAAAGACGAAATTAAATGTGGATTTATAAAAAGCTATATATATAATAATATATGATATATATGATAATGAAAAAGTTCCAACATCCGTATCCATGCTTATGCTCTCTCATTTAGTTATCACATAACAATTTCAGTAGATAACACAATAGACGATTCGAATGCCACAGTATGTCATTATTTTGATTTGATAATTATTATTATAACAATAATAGGAATAGAGTTTTCAGCTTATTAACCAATATCGTTTATTATAATTATTATATCGGACGAAGCAATAAATTGGACAAATATTGATTGAAAATACCTCCGCTTCAATCTTGTGTAGAGTAGATGTTTATAGTGTTTGTTTTATAATGGAATTGTGAATTTGCTGTGCGTTATTTAATGCATATTCACGTGTAGAACTTATACAATTGTTCACTGTTCAAGTTTCAGTAAAATATTTTCATCTCAGAACACAGATCTAGATGAACGAAATATAAAATACAAAAAAAAAAATATTTCCATACGATCTATTTCTGTTTCCTTCCAAAAATGACTAAAATCAATCAAGAGACATTATTCCATTGTTACAGGTGAACAGATGACCCAACAACAACTCCAGCAAATTCCTGGCTTCGGCCCCAATGCTCAACCCCCAGTGTTTGAAAAAGTATTCAGCAATGCTCGATTTGCCCAAGGGGGCGTGGCTACCTTCGAGGGTCGCATATCTGGAAAACCGCAACCAACAGTAACTTGGACTCGAAATGGCGCCCCATTGCCAAACACTCAAAAGCACCGACTAACATACAACGAATCGACTGGTGACATTACCTTCCAGATCCATCAAATCGGACCTGGCGATGAAGGGGAGTACGTGTGCAACGCTAAGAACCAATACGGGGCGGCAATATGCTCAGTGTATATTTCTCCCGAAGGGATGCAATTACCTCAAAGACAAGCATTCTCTAAATTCGAACAAACCACCAACTACTCCAACGGCACCACAATTACAACGGAGGATTTTAAAATAGATACATTCGAATATAGACTTCTGAGGGAAGTCTCCTTCAGAGAGTCAATCACTCGAAGGTCCACGTATGAAAAGGACTCTCAAATTTCGACAACTATAGAGAGATCCTTGGGTCCTGCTGCGCCACCACAAATTTCACAGAAACCACGCAACTCCAAACTGCTCGAGGGATCTGATGCAGTGTTCACCGCAAAACTCTCAGCCAACCCCAGACCCAGACTCACCTGGTTCAAGAACGGACAGAGGGTAACAGAGTCACAGAAATACGAAACCAGCTTCTCGAACAATCAGGCTAATCTGAGAGTGAAACAAGCAAATTCAGAGGACTCCGGGCATTACACTTTGCTAGCTGAGAACCCACAAGGTTGTGTGGTATCATCAGCTTATTTAGCAATCGAACCAGTGACCACCCAAGAAGGGCTCATCCACGAATCCACGTTCAGGCAACAAACCGAAACCGAGCAAAACGATAGTGGAAAAACCTTAGCCCCAAACTTCATTAGAGTTTGCGGTGACAGAGATGTCACCGAGGGAAAAATGACGAGATTCGATTGTCGCGTAACTGGTCGTCCGTACCCAGAAGTATCTTGGTACATCAATGGCCGTCAGGTCACCGACGATCACAACCACAAGATACTGGTCAACGAGTCCGGCAACCATGCTCTCATGATCACCACGGTGCACAGAAACGACTCTGGCGTAGTCACTTGCGTGGCCAAAAACAAAACCGGAGAAACCTCCTTCCAGTGCAACTTGAATGTCATCGAGAAGGAACAGGTGGTCGCGCCAAAGTTCGTGGAGCGCTTCACCACCGTGAACGTCGCGGAAGGAGAGCCCGTCGTTCTGAACGCCAGAGCAGTCGGCACCCCTGTCCCACGCATCACTTGGCAGAAGGACGGCACCCCGCTCGTCAGCGGGCCCGACGTTCGAATCACGATCGACGGTGGAGCCTCGACCTTGGACATACCGAGGGCAAAAGCATCAGACGCGGCTTGGTACCAGTGCACAGCTCAGAATGTCGCCGGCTCCACCGCCACCCGCGCACGTCTCTTCGTGCAGACACCGCACGGGCCTACCCCTGAACCAAGACGCCTTCATCTACCTAGACCTACGAAAGTCATCGAACCAGAGTGAGTATGAACATCATTAAACACAGTGGTTCCCAGAATCATCTGAAGTGAGACCCCCTTTTTTATATTACAATATTATCCTCGGATCAAAAGCAGTATGTCAGCTTACATAGTCTGTTGAAGGCATACATACATCAAGCGTGCCATCGGGCTCTTGTCTTGTGCATCGAAAATAGGATATTCCTTATTTTTTCATAATGCCATATTGTCCTTCACCGCCAAGCTGAATCGAATTATTTACAAAACGGGTATCTCCGACCTGATACTATCCGTGGTCAAAAAGTAACATTCGACCAATAACTATAGTAGAGCTTCGTCCATCTTGCCCGTGACATCTTTAATGGCTCAATGTTTTGAATGTATTCGCCATTCCGTATACGCCAGTCGGATTTTGTACTTGTATATTATTTGACTTGCTGACTATTTTCTTTAGTTTTATCCATTCATCAGAAAAGATATTCGTGGTAATTTTTGGCGGTTAACTTTTTTACACTATTGACAAATTTTTATGTTCACACAAAAGACCTACTCTAATTGCAAATGGACAACGATTTTACTTTTGATGAGATTTTGCTTCACTCCTATTCCAATAAGATGAAAATTGAATTAAATCAGCTATGACAGACACAAATTCTAAGTAATGAAAATTCTACGGGTCTCACGAATACTATTTTGAAAAAAAAATCCTTCGACCAAACTCTCTTGAGGCACCTAGCAACCTAACTTCGCATATGTGAAACAATGGTAAGAGGTGAATTCAATACCAAGATAGAAGATCATCTCTTTCCCAAGGCATGCTATACCATTGGAGATTTCGTATCCGAAACGTTCTGTAAAGTGTTTTTTGTTTATTATATGACTTGTAAAGCACCATGGTTTTCGAATAACTGATGAAATCATTATTATCATCATTATTATTATTATTATTATTATTATTATTATTATTATCATTATTATTATTATTATTATTATCATCATTATTATGCTCATTGGAACATTTTTCATTCTCATGAGTTCAATATATAAAATTTTTCTCGGTAATGGAAGTGACTGAATTCAGCAATTTTCCAAATCATTGTTGTGTTCAAAGATATTGACTCCTAGTCATTCACACAAATCAACAAAATGTATATTTTTATTTTGAAAAATTCTCTGTGGTCTGGATATTTTTTTTGCGATTCCAAAATATTGGATAACGTATGTATTTATCGTTTATACTTTCTACCTTGGAAGTACTTTGTTTTGAATAATGAGTTGTCTGTGTGTAAAATATTTCCATCAAAGGCATCATTTTGATATAGAATGCTTTCAAATTGGTATTGCAGACCCGAACCTGGCCCAGAAGTTATTTATCTCCGCCATGTTGAACGAGCCAAGCCTCATCCACGAGCAGGGGAAGAAGATCGCGTTTACCCACCACCCCAATTCATCATTCCTCTACGCGATGCAGTTCAATTTGAGGGAGGCAAAGTTCACTTCGAAGCCAGAATTGAACCAGTTGGCGATCCTACAATGCTTGTAGAATGGTTTCTGAATGGAAGGCCTTTAGCAGCAAGTGAGTATTACTTTGTTGGTTCTATTACTTCCACAATGACCCATATATAAGAATAGTTTTTGCAGAAATGAAGAACTATTACGACACGGGATATTTTTTATGATGTTCATTTTCATTCACTGTACACTAGTTACCTAGTGACCAGCGCACAATGTTCAAAAGATTGGCTTTGTTGCAAATTGTAGCTAAAGAATAGAAAACAATCCGCAGTTAATTTTAACGTCGGAATCTAGAGATTGGAGCTAATTAAAAATGTTTCGTCACTCGACTGAATAACTCATATGACAATAAGTATCTCAGAACTGATATCAATGGTGTACTAGGCTCAAATTGAAGAATTTATTCACTTGCGAGAGGTGTCCAGTTTGTGTGTACAGTTGTGAACAGGTCGCCGAAGTGAGCATACGCAAATACGCAGTGAAATGCGTGCTCAAATGTGAAAAAAGGAGACTGGGCATGGTATGAATGAGGCAGTCCTGTCCCATACCTATTACAGAAATCTGTGGCAAAATAAACTACGGTTTGATGACAAGGGAAGGGGAGAAAACTGTAAACCGGATATTCTGGAACCTCGTCGCTACGACACTCAAAAGCTCAATCTTTATTTTATCATTTGAATTATACGAAATGGCGTTGACGTTTATGACCAATGAAAATGTTGAAAATCTTGAATGGTTTGAGGAGAGAAAATCTAATATTTTTGTTTTTTTCGTCAAATAGAGAAATTATATTCCGGCTCTCTTTACAACAAATATCCAATTTACTTCCGTCCTAATCAAGAAGAAGGTATGTCCATTTTTTTTCCATTTTCGGTTTTCCTCTTTTATAATTATTATTATTATATAATCTCCTTATGGTTTATTTATACTCTTTATACAGTACCTTACGGAGTTAGTAATTTCCATGTGTTCATCCATTGGTCTGGTGGAATATGAAATCGCAGTAGCTACCTTGTAATTGGATGTTCCATGTCTATTTGTTCAACGAAATCTGAATTATCTCGAATTAACATTTATGGAAATGAAGCCTTCTTGCTTGGGACGTCAGTATACATCCTCCTGTTCACCACAAAAATAACTCAATCTAAACTTTGTTGCAGGTTCTAGAGCGACTTCCATTTTCCGCTTTGGTTTCATAGCATTAGATTTGATTAGTCTCATCATGAACGATAGTGGTGAATATGTTTGCCGTGTCACCAGTGCTACTGGCTGCGTTGAATCTCGAGCAATCCTTTCGGTGAATCCTCGAGCTTCGATCGAACAATCCAGCCAACACCCAGATAGCTTACAATACATCCAACACCTCGAGGACTACTCGAGATACCAACGAAACGAGAGCATCGAAGAAAAATCCAATCAGAAACCGCACTTCATCCGACCACTCCAAGAACTCGGAGAGCTCGAAGAGGGAAGGAACGCCCATTTCGAGGCACAACTTACGCCAGTAAGTGATCCGACGATGAAAGTGGAGTGGTACAAAGACGGTCGACCAATTACCGCCAGTTCGCGAATAACAACCATCTTCAACTTCGGTTACGTCTCTCTCAACATCATGCACCTACGGGCCGAAGATGCTGGATCGTACACTGTGCGGGCGGTTAATCATTTAGGTGAAGCTATCAGCACGGCAAATATACGAGTGTTCTCACGGTCCACCGTTACTGGAGACCTAGGAATACCCGAACAGCAAAAATATATCGAGGAAGTTGAAAGGCTGGAAGCCTACCAGCGGCAACAGCACCAGACTTACGTGATGGATTCTCCGGAAAGTACCCAGCCACCCGTGTTCAAAACACCTATCAAGGATCAGAACCAAATCAGAGAAGGTGGCTTCGCGCATTTCGAGGCTCGCTTGGAGCCAGTCGGAGATTCCACACTCAAAGTTGAATGGCTCAAGGATGGTCGTCCTGTAGAGGCCAGCTCAAGAATCACCAGCTTCTTCAACTTCGGTTATGTCGCACTAACTATAAAGGATGTAACGATTCACGACGTGGGCCACTACACATGTCGTGCATACAACGCTATGGGACAAGCTACAACCACTGCGCAACTCAGCGTTGTCAGTAAGAAAGATATTATTTTCGATTCACAACACCCAGGTGGTTTGGAAAAAATTCAACACTTGGAAGACTCTACTCGCTTTAGCAGAACTTCTAAGGAAGAAGTGACTGTTACACAAAAACCAAGGTTTTTGGGACCACTGAAAGGAACAAATAAAATTGTAGAGGGGCAACGGGCTCACTTCGAGGCTAGAGTAGAGCCTCAGAGTGACATGACGTTAAAGACTGAATGGTATTTCAATGGCAAACCCATTCAAACTGCCAATAGAATACAGACTTACCACGATTTTGGATACGTTGCCCTGGATATACTGAATGTACGTGAAGAAGATGCAGGCACTTATACTGTTGTAGCAAGAAACGCACTAGGTGAAGCCCAACTGTCAGCCAGTATGATCGTAGAAAGTAAGTTATTGTTTCACATTATCAATGCATCCATGCATTAAAAATATTATATATATACTCTACATATATCATATTGGTTGCATCAAAATACAAAATAAATTAGTGCCATTTTACTGGTTGAGTTATAGCCAGAAAATTATGAATTTCATCATTGTACCGTTATGTTCACCTCGAGTCCATGAGAAGTGAGGAACCCATAACATCTCGGTAATAACTATCAATCCAAATTAATGCTGAATTGAGTATTTTTATTATATCCCAAAGGATTTTTATATATATGGTATGTAACTTAATCATTGAATATGATTATCAAATATGTACAATTTGAATCCATGAATATATATACAGGGTGGGGCATCGTATACGACACGGTCTTCATGTGGAGTACCATGCAATATTTCACAATTATTTTCAACTGGCTGGATAGAAAATTCATTCATGTACAATTCCAAATTATTTAGAGATATACAGAGAGTTCCATAGAAAAGATACATATCGAAGTTATATTTTTTTAAATGGAACCCCCTTTATTTTTTGTCTTTCGGATTCCGCAGTACAAATGGAGGTGAGTTTCTTCAATGTTCCCTACATCAATCATTTCTCGTTTTCGAAATATTTGAAGAATTGGTGAATTGTATGGTACATGAAGATAATTTTTTTTTGGCTCTTCGTAATAGCTTCGATTGCTTAGAGAAAGATTAGAAATATACCTTCATTCATATTTCAATGCCAAAATTCATACAGGGTGATAACAAAATTATGGTTGGAAACTTACAATTTATGAAGTTGAAAAACTTTGTTATTTCAAATGGCACACCTTGTAGTTACAAATTCCGCCAACAACAGCTGAAAATATGAAGGAGAGAATGACAGCTGCTCTTCAAACCGTGAATCCACAAATGTTATTAAATGTTGAAAGATTCTTCGAAAAAAGGTTACGTTTATGTATAGAAGAAAATGGAGGTCATGTTGAGCATTTACTTCGATTTATTCAAAGAAACCAAACAAGAATCTCCAAGTCAGTCGAGTTGTTTTCCTTGAAAATACTTGGAACACTTTGAGAATGGGTGATTTCCACGAGTTTTCAATTTATTCGTTCATTCAAAGTTTTTTTTCTTGTGTTATTCTTCATTGGGAACTGTTATTACGATAACCACGAGATATATTTTCGACATGTCCGAATGTCAACGACTTGAGAATGAATATGATAAATTTTAATCCCCATTTTGAATAAAATCGCCAATTTCTAGGTATAGAGAACCATGATACAGTTCGAAAGGAAATCAAATTCTACGTCAGAATTTGTAACTAACTACAGGGTGTGCCATTTGGAATAAAGTTTTTCAACTTCATAAATTGTAAGTTTCCAACCATAATTTTGTTATCAACCTGTATACATTTTGACATCGAATTATGAAGGAAGGAATATTTTTAATCTTTCTCCGAACAATCGAAGCTATTACGAAGATTCAAAATTATTCACGAAGCCAAATGAAAATCATCTTCATGTACCATACAATTCACCAGTTCTTCAAATATTTCGAAAACGAAAAATGATAGGTATAGGGAACATTGGGGAAACTCACCTCCATTTGTGCTGCGGAATTCGAAAAAGACAAAAAATATATGGTGTTCCATTTAAAAAAAAATATAACTTCGATATGTATTTTTTTTATGGAACACCCTGTATATCTCTAAATAATTTAAAATTGTACATGAATAAATTCTCTATCCAGCCAGTTGAAAATAATTGTAAAATTTTGTATTGTTTTCCACATAGAGACCGTTTCGTATACGATGCCCACCCTGTATATATATATATATATATATATAAATATATGAAAATATTTTTAATATTACAGCTCGTGCAAGTATAGATACAAGAAGTATGCATCGTAATGCTTTCGACAAAACTAAACATATGGAAGAATCAAAATTCATCGAACCGCAATACGACATTGAAGAACTCTGCAAGTCCAAACCTATCTTCGTAGTACCACTCTCTGACCCACAACCTGTGTCCGAAGGTAAAAATATACACTTGGAATGTCGCTTGGAACCAATGGGCGACCCGACTATGAGAGTAGAATGGTTCTGCAATGGTAGGTCAGTCACTGTTGGCTCAAGATTCAGAACCTATAATGACTTCGGGTTCGTTGCTTTGGACATAATTCACGCCACAGCTCTGGATTCTGGCGAATACACAGTACGCGCTGTGAATCAGCTGGGCTCAGCGCATACGTCTGCGTGCGTTAGAGTAATAGGTCGTTCCGATATAATCACCGATACACAGCACGAACAATCATTAGAACAAATTCAACATCTTGAGGATTCTTCTCGTTATCGTAAGCATGTAACAGAAGACGTTACAGTGATGCAAGCACCTCAGTTTACGAGAGCTCTACATAATATTGAAACTGTCGAAGGAACTAACGTTCATATGGAGTGTCGATTGCAACCAGTTGGAGATCCTTCTATGAGAGTAGAATGGTTCGTTAATGGAGTGCCTGTGAAAACTGGACATCGTTTCAGACCAGCCTATGATTTCGACTATGTGGCACTTGATTTGTTGAGTGTTTACCCAGTAGATTCTGGAATTTATACCTGCCAAGCAAGGAATCAGTTGGGTGAAGCGGTGACTTCATGCTCTGTCAAAGTTATTGCCAAGAAAGATTTACTCTTCGAAAGTCAGCATCCCGCAGGACTTGAGAAAATACAGTACTTAGAAGATTCTTCTCGTTACAAACGTACTGAATTCGTAGATGAACAAGTAGCCGTAAAACCCAAATTCGTTACCAAACCAAAGAACTTAGAAAATATGACTGAGGGAAAACATGCCCACTTTGAATGCAAGATAGAACCAGTTACTGATCCAAATTTGAAAGTCGAATGGTTCAAAAACGGTAGACCTGTTACTGTTGGTCACAGATTCCGGCCGATTCACGATTTTGGCTACGTAGCCCTAGATATTGTTGACCTGATCGCTGAAGATTCTGGGACTTATACTTGTCGTGCTACGAACCTGGTTGGAGTGGACGAAATAAACTGTAACCTGAGATGCAGGCAGTCTGGACAAATAATCACTTCCACCCAGAACGAAACTGGGCTACAGCAGATTCAGCACTTGGAAGACCGTTCAAGATATCACAGACGTGAGGATGTTGAAGAGGTGACGACACAAGCACCAATTTTCACGACATCTTTGAAAAATATCGATATCAAGGAGGGACAGCGTGCTCACTTTGAATGCAGATTGATTCCTGTATCTGATGCTACTATGAAAGTTGAGTGGTTCCATAATGGGATGTCCCTGAAGTCAGGGTCAAGATTCACTGAAACGAATAACTTTGGTTTCGTTGCTTTAGACATCTTATACACTTACCCAGAAGATTCAGGCACATACACATGCAGAGCCACGAATGCTTTAGGCGAAGCTGTTACTTCTGCTATTTGCAATGTGCAATCGAAAAAATCGATTTATCTTGAATCGGTGCACGAGGGAGCATTAGAGCGCCTAACGGAACTGGAAGATTCCTCACGTTATCAGAAAAAGACAGTACAGGAAGAAACCACAAGTCAAGCACCTTGTTTCACTATGCCTATCAAAGATTTGAGAGTGGCTGAAAATCAAGCTGCTCATTTCGAGGCGAGACTCATACCTGTAGGCGATTCTCGACTAAAAGTTGAATGGCTACGTAATGGAGTAGCGATTGAAGCATGTGAGTTCAGTTTCCTCTATACTCGAACACAACTCACTATATTTTGTTTACAGCCAACCGTATGACCACCATGCACGATTTCGGATACGTTGCACTGAATATGAAATACGTGAATCCAGAAGATTCTGGAACATACACTTGCAGAGCTGTAAACGACTTGGGAGAAGCTGTCACGTCAGCAACATTATTTGTTCAATGTAAGTATTCAATAAGTGAGCTGATAGATTCAATTCCTCTCAAATGTGATTTTGAATTTCAGCTAAAGCATCTCTCCAACTGGAATCACAACATGAAGGTGCTCTTCAGAAATTAAGACAACTAGAAGATTCGACGAAATATACACGTCGAGAAGAAGAGGACGTTACTGTAACGCAAGCTCCAGTTTTCACCACTAAACTGAATGGTCCTTCGGAATTAGTTGAAGGACAAAGCGCTCATTATGAGTGCAGAATTGAACCATATCCAGATTCCAATCTGAAAGTAGAATGGTTCCACAATGGGAAACCATTAACAACTGGACACAGATTCCGAACAGCTTATGATTTTGGTTTCGCTAGTCTTGATGTTCTTACTGCTTATGCAGAAGATTCTGGTGAATACAGCTGTAAAGCAACCAACAGGATAGGACATGCAACATCTTCTGTTATTACTAATGTGAAATGTAAGTTCAACGGCAACAAATGAAAAACGTGAATATTATTGATTATCAACTCATTTTCAGCAAAAGCATCAATAATAAGAGATACTCAACACAAAGGAGCTCTACAGAAAATCCAACATCTGGAAGATGACTCAAAATACAAAAAGGTATCTTCGGAAGATGCAGTTATTCTAGAGAAGCCACAGTTCGGAAGGGGATTGAAAATGGTGGAGAATTTACCGGAAGGTGCAAGCGCTCACTTAGAGGCCACTCTAACTCCAGTGAACGATCCTACTATGAGAGTAGAGTGGTTCTGTAACGGTAGACCAATTCAAACAGGACATAGATTCAAAACAACCTATGATTTCGGATATGTTGCACTCGACATTTTATATGCCTATGCTGAGGATACCGGAACCTACATGTGCAGAGCAAGAAACACAGTGGGTGAAGCTGTGACTACAGCTGCAGTATCGGTAGTTGCCAAATCGGGTCTTTACTTAGACACTCTCGATGAACAACGTCTAACGAAAATTCGTCAACTTGAGAACTACGAGAGGCCCAAAAAAGAAGAAATCGAGACTCAGCCACAAAAGCCAGTATTTCTGACTCCACTAATAAGTTTAGAGAACCTAAAAGAGGGCGAACATGCTCACTTAGAGTGTAGGGTTGAACCAATTAATGACGCTAACCTTAAAATTGAATGGTTCGTGAATGGAGTGAAACTGAAAACTGGACACAGATTCAGAACTACACATGACTTCGGTTACGTTGCGCTTGATATCCTTTATGCATACGCAGAAGACAGCGGTACGTATATGTGCAAAGCTACGAATCTTGTTGGAGAAGCAGTAAACACTTGCAATATCAGAGTAGGAAGCAGAAAAAGTATTTTGCTTGATACTCATCATCCAGAAGGTCTCGAAAAGATACGAGAATTAGAGTCTCAAGGACATCCTGCAAGATTAGAAATCGAAGAACCAACTCCAACGCCACCATCATTTGTAACTGAATTGCGAGGTACTACCGAGATATATGAAGGTCAGACTGCTCACTTTGAAGCTCAAGTCCAACCAATACACGATCCGAACTTGAGAATTGAGTTCTATCATAACGGAAAGCCACTTCCTTCAGCAGCAAGGTTTCATATCACATTTGATTTTGGGTATATCGCACTGGATATTGGTCACGCAGTACCAGAAGATGCTGGAGAATACTCCGTTAAAGCTATCAACAACCTTGGACAATGTGTTTCTTCAATAAAACTCAATGTTATTGCGAGAAGCAACATTGTTCTTGAGTCGCAGAGACCAGAGGGTTTGGAAAAAATTAGACTATTAGAAGAACAGCAACCATACAAGCGGCCAGAACATGATGAACCGATAACTAGACAAAGACCAGTTTTCACTCAACCTCTGCAGAATATTGATTCCATCAACGAAGGTCAAACTGCTCATTTCGAATGTCGTTTGATACCTGTTGGTGATCCAACACTGCGAGTTGATTGGTTCAGGAATGAAAAACCATTAGAAGACAGCTCTCGTATCACCAAAGTACATGATTTTGGTTTCGTATCATTAGATATCACTCATGTCAGAGACGAGGACGAAGGAGTATACATCTGCAGAGCTACTAACCCCCTTGGAGAAGCTGTTACGACTGCATCTATGAAAATTAGAAGTGAGTCTCATCAACATTCCTCTGAACGAAAATTTTAAATATTTTTTTTTCAGCCAAAGCCAGCATCCAACTGGAAACACAACATCCTGAAGCTCAACGTAGAATTGCTCAACTTGAACAACCACTGGCCCCTAAATCTGTCGAACCTGAGCGAGTATTCGACAAACCAATTTTCACCCAGCTGCTCACTGGACCTTCAGAACTATGGGAAGGTCAACATGCTCACTTTGAAGCTAGAGTAGTACCTGTGGGCGATGCCAATCTACGATTCGAATGGTACGTCAATGGAGTTGAGCTACAACTCGGTTCGAGATTCAAAGTAACCCACGATTTTGGATTCGTAACGTTGGACATCATGTCAACTGTTAGAGAAGATTCAGGGGTATATATGTGCAAGGCAATCAATAAAGCTGGTGAAGCAGTTTCTTCTATATCGATGAAAGTAAAACCCAGATCGAATATAGTAGGAGAACCTTTACAACCTGATGCTTGGCAGAAGATCCAGCTGAAGGAAGCTGAGATGAACAGAGTTCCAGAAATGTTCGTCGACACTACTCCCCAACAACCACCAGTATTCACCACACATCTGAAGAGTTACGATAAATTAGTTGAGGGACAACACGTTTATTTAGAAGCACAGGTTGAGCCGAGAGCAGACCCTAACCTACGCATTGAGTGGTTCAAGAATGGCATATCTTTATCTACTGGTACTAGACTGCGCAGTACATTCGACTTTGGCTTGGTTACCTTATCAATTAACGGACTGAGAGATGACGATTCTGCTATATACACTTGTAAAGCTACAAATAAATTAGGTGAAGCAATTTCAACTTGCACTCTCAAGATCGAAGACCGTCATTGGCTTCTTGGTCAGACTTTGCACCCCGAAGCCATTCCGAAATTGGAGGCTCTAGAAAGACCACAAGATGCCAAACCTGATGCTCCAGAGCCTGCATACGAACTACCAATATTTATCACTCATCTGAATAATGTTGAGTGTATGGAGGGGGATAACGTTCACTTTGAGTGTAACGTTGAACCGTCTAAAGATCCAACACTCAAAATTGAGTGGTTCGTTAATGGCAAACCATTACCGAGTGGTGCCAAATATAAGACTACATACGACTTTGGATACGTTGCACTCGATATCACACATTCGTACGAGGAAGATTCTGGTATTTACACATGTAAAGCCACCAATAACAAAGGCTCTGCTGAAACTTCTGGCTCATTACGTTGTACTGCTAAGCAGAACATTTACTTAGATACACAACATCCACAAGGCAGAGCAGGCTTGGATGCTGTAGATGATGTAGAGCGTGCCATTGCTGATAAATACAAACGCCAGTTATCAGCACCCGAGAGAGAATTTGGCAAACCTATCTGGACTATACCTCTCAATCCTGAGTTCAAGTTAGTAGAAGGTCAACCACTGCATCTGGAAGGCACTGTAGAACCAAAAGAAGATCCAAACTTGAAAATTGAATGGTTCTTCAATGGGAAGTCATTAGATCATGGTAGCAGGTTTAAACTCGCCAAAGATTTCGGCTTCGTGACCCTAGACGTAACTGACATCTATGAAAGAGATCAGGGAATATATACCTGTAAAGCTTACAACAAGTCTGGGGAGGCATTCACCTCTACCACAATGTACTGCTCGAGCAAATCCAACCTGATCGAAAGAACACAACACCCTAAGGGTCAAGAAGGTCTAGAGAAAATTCAAGATCTTGAAGATTCTCTTAATAGGCCCGAAATGCCTCTGGCTGAATCTGACGAAGGTCATGCGCCAGTTTTCACGTCAGAGTTCACCAACTTGCAAAACTTGAGCGAGGGGGAAATTGCACACTTCGAAGCTGGTTTGACTCCGATAGGTGATCAAACTATGTCTGTTGAATGGTTCTATAATGGCAAGACCATTGAGGCATCTCACAGGTTCAGAACAGTTCACGCCTTTGGAATGGTTGTTTTAGAAGTACTGGGAACGAAATTAGAAGACTCCGGAACCTATACATGTAAGGCAATCAATAAATGGGGAGTTGCCGAGCAAAGCGTTACTCTGGAATGTGTGGAGAAATCTGCTGGACAGAAACCGAGATTCACCACCCAATTGAAAGATATAGTCGGTTTGAAAGATGGACAAGCAGCTCATTTCGAGTGTAACCTGGTTCCTGTCAATGATCCCAACCTCAAAGTTGAATGGTATCACAATGGACAACCAATTCTGCAGTCATCTCGTATCAAGACTGTATCTGATTTCGGTTTTGTTGTAATGGACATATCTTATATTCAGAGTCACGATTCTGGTGAATACGTTTGCAGAGCCTATAACAAGTTTGGTGAAGACTTCACTAAAGCCACCATTTCGGCTCATGGAAGAGGAGGTGTATTCAGTGACAGTTTACAACCTGAATCTCTTGCCAAAATCAGGGAACTAGAAAGTCTCCAAGGTCAACATGCTCAAGCACCGAGTATCCCAGTTACAGAACCACCCAAATTCATAACTCAGATTCAGGATGCCACCAAACTTGTTGAAGGTCAAAGTGCTCACTTTGAAGCAAGACTCACCCCAGTTACCGATCCAGATTTGGTAGTAGAATGGTATTACAATGGTAAAAAATTGCCACACGGTCATCGGTACCGTACCTTCCATGATTTCGGTATTGTCATCCTTGACATTTTGTACTGTTATGAAGAAAACTCAGGAGAATATGAATGTAGAGCCCAAAATAAACACGGACAAGACTCAACTAAAGCCACATTGACATGCATCTCGAAGACGAATTTAATCCTGGACTCGCAACTTCCGCGGGTAAGATTATTCATTATTAATTCACAAATAACAAAATCATCAATGGATTTGATTTTCAGGGCATGGAAGGTGGATTGGAGAAAATTCAAACTTTGGAAGATTCTCTGATCCGAACTAGAGATGACAAAGAGGAGATTCAAAAAGGAAGAGCTCCCGTATTCACGGTACCGCTATCAAACATCGACAGCTTGCGGGAAGGTGAGAATGCTCACTTCGAAGCTCGTCTCATTCCAACAGATGATCCAAAACTCAAAGTGGAATGGTTTTGGAATGGAAAACCACTCCGGACCGGATCCAGGTTCCGAACTTTCTGTGACTTCGGTTTCGTCATTCTTGAAATATCGCCTGTTTATCCGGAGGATTCAGGAGAATACTCTTGCAGAGCTTTCAACGATTATGGTGAGGCGGTTACTACAGCCTCGATGAAGGTATCCGGAAAAAGAAGTATAATCCTCGAATCACAACTGCCAAAGGGCATGGAAGGAACCATCGATAAAATTGCAGAGCTCGAAGGTCTGGGCGCTGCACCATCTCAACTCACTCCTGACGATGATTCAGGCAAACCACCTGAATTTATCACATCACCCTCAGATCTGATCCTGAATGAAAATGGACTTGCCCATTTCGAATGTCGGCTCATACCAGTGAATGATCAAAGTATGAGGGTGGAATGGTTCCATAATGGCAAACCTTTATGGTCTGGATCCAGAATAAAAACTATCAATGATTTCGGTTTCGTCATATTAGAAGTTGCTGGCGTTTATCAGAGAGATTCTGGTATGTACACTTGTAAAGCAACAAACCGTCATGGCGAAGCTACAGTATCGTGCCAATTGCAAGTCAAAGGTAGACAAGGAATCGTTATGGAGCCACAGTTACCATCTAATTTCCGCAGTGGCACTGAGAGCATACAGAAACTCGAAGAGCAACTGCATAAGAGAGACGAAATTCTAGCCGAAGATGAAAAACCGAACCCACCAAAATTCATAGTTGAAATCAAAGATAATCTTGATGTGTCTGAAGGTAGCCCCATTCACTTCGATTGTAGGGTGGAACCAACTAATGACTCGACTATGCGGATCGATTGGTTCCATAATGGCAGACCATTTGCAACTGGATCACGTGTTCACCAAATTTTCGACTTTGGATTCATTTCACTGGACATCGACTACATATATAACAGAGATGCTGGAGAATATATTTGTAGAGCAACGAACAAATGGGGATCAGCTACAACCAGAGCAACTGTAACATCTAAAACCAAGAGGAATATAGATACAGATAGTCAACTTCCATCTGGAATGAGTGCTGAAAAGCTGAAAGAGTTGGAGAAAGGGCCAGTTTCACAAGCACCTGAGAAAGATAAGACTTACTCTCCACCTAAATTCATAACACAAATTGAATCGTCTACTGTAGAAGAGGCTGAATCCGTACATTTCGATTGTCGAGTGGAACCGAAAGATGATCCTAAGCTTCGTATTGAGTGGTACAGAAACGGCAAACTATTACCTTCTGGACATCGTTACAGGACAGTGTATGATCTCGGATACATTTCTCTCGATATCTTGTACGTCTATGAAGAGGATTCTGGAGAGTATGTTTGCAGAGCTGTGAATGATTATGGTGAAGATTTCACTAGGGCAAACATCACATGTAAGAAACTACCCAATATAATTCTACAGAATCAAGTGCCAAAAGGAATGAAGAGATCAGAAACTCTGATGCAAATGGAAGCTGCAATCAAAAAATATACATCCGAAGTGTACCTTACTGAAGATGATCTATATGATATAGAGAAGAAGCAGCCTCCGAGATTCGTTACTCAAATCCAAAGCCAAACTGAGCTCATCGAAATGCAAACAACAAAATTCGAATGTCAATTAGCACCTGTAGGTGATCCCAACATGAAGGTTGAATGGTTCCTAAATGGAAAACCTCTCCCACACAGTAAGTATCTGAATAACCCATATTCATGGATGAACACTAAATCTTAATAATGTTTTTGTTTGTTTTTTTAGAAAATCGATTCACGCCGATATACGACTTTGGATATGTCGCTATGAATTTCGGATGGGTGTATCCAGAAGATAGTGGAGAATATCTCTGCAGAGCTACCAACTTATACGGTATGGATGAAACTAGAGCTATCATCAAGACAACTGGAAAACCAGGAATCATATATGATTCTCAATTGCCAAAAGGCATGAAAAGTATCGAGAAAATCCGTGAATTAGAGGCCGCTTGGCAAGTGTAAGTATTTTTTTTTTGAATAAATGACGAATTTGAATATGAACTGATTAATTTCTGATGATGGTATATAGATAATTCAAAAATTGTTTTCTGTGAGAAAACGTGAATTCTTTTTTACATCATCTTATTTCATTCCACTCAACAAATTGTGTATGTGTCATATGAGTATATGTCAACTGTAGAATTGAACGAATCTTCACAAATATAATTAATGATTTATTTTCAATTTCAGAGTACCGGAAGAAGCAGAAGAAGAATCGAAACCAAGATCAGCTCCAATCTTCGTGAGCAGGCCAGAACCAGTGATAGTCGAAGAAGGTGAATGGGCAAGATTCTGTTGTCGCGTGACTGGTCATCCAAAGCCACGCGTGATGTGGCTCATAAATGGACACACTGTAGTTAACGGATCTCGCTACAAGCTCACCTATGACGGAATGTACCATTTAGATATACCGAAAACTCGCCAATATGATACTGGTAAAGTTGAAGTGATTGCGCGTAGCTCCGTTGGAGAAGCCATTGCAGAAACGGAATTGAAAATAATTCCTAGACACGACGATTATAGAGGAGTTCTCAAAAATTCACCTAGACGTAAGTGTATCATAGATACAACAGCACATTTCACAATTTTACTTCACACGATGCACATTCATCCACTATTAACTACAAGCATAGATTGCAGTACAGCACAATACTGTAACACTAACACTGCACATTATCCAAAAACCCCGATTTTCCTATCCCCCAACCCTTGTATTCATCACCTAGCAAGATTTTTACCGCTTTGGGGCTCTCTTCAAGGAATAACTCACAAGCTTTCTGCTCGAGGATTTTTTTTGGACAGGTATGCCTATTTATTACCCTTAAGTAGTATTGCATGCTCCCAAAATGTGCATTCTTTATTATGAATGGAATATAGTTATGTGTATGTCAATGATTTAGCAAAAAATTGACAAACTTCATATTCTCTAGCTTGGTATGACCTTGAACTTGCCGAATACCAAAAAGAGCGGAGTGAAACCGAACTCGAACGAATTTTCGATGAACGTAATACAGCTCAAAGAGACAGCGGCATCCACGTTACTGGAGTGCACGTTCAACAAAAAGAATTCAAACAACCAGAGACGGATTGGCAAAAAAGCATCAAAAACAAGAAGAGTGAAGAGTATTATAACAAGCTTCAAGAACTCGAGAGCGAACAAGTTATCAAAGAAATCAAGCTCCGTGAACAATCTCATCAATTTGCTATCCCTGGAGAAAGAGTGGTGAGCAGTTCTGTCGCCCGAGGAATGGCTCAGCAATACGAAACCAGTTTGTAAGTTCGTAGTTTTCAATCGTATTTCTCATTTCTATGAGGTCATCTCTTTTCAGGGAGGAGAAACCATTTGATAAAGATCTCGCTCCGATTCCCCGAATTCCAAAAGCAGAGGCACCGAAACCTGTTCCACACAAGGAAATGGTGAAGCTGAGAAAAACCGATAAGAGCAAGGAAACTGTCCAACATCAACAAGTAGAAATTGACTCCAAACAAGGAGCCTATCCACCAGAACCAACTGAATCCGGAGTACATGGTAGGGAAATCTACGTGACCAAACAAAAACAGGTTCAGAAGGAACAAAAAGGCGACCTCGAAATCACCCGCAACATAACTGCTACGGAAACTACCGACGTCGAACACAAAGCCAAGACGCAAGAAAGGATCGTACAAGGGCAGATCTTGCCTTCGAATCCACCAGTCTTCACGAAAAAGATTCAACCCGTAAGAGCTTTCGAAAACGATTCAGCTCGCTTTGAGGTTGAATTCGATGGAGATCCGTTACCCAAAATTACTTGGTACAGAGAGGATTTCCCGATCACTAGTTCACCTGACCTCAAGGTATACACATTCAGTACCAAGTCTATACTGCAACTGAGACAGGTATTCATGGAAGATTCAGGAGTATTCAGCGTGGTAGCTGAGAACCGTGGCGGTACTGCTAAATGCAGTGCTAACCTTGTTGTGCAAGAGAGACGACGACAAGGTAGAAGTGGCGGGGTGGTCCCACCTAGCTTCACAACCACTATCCAAAGTACAACCGCCAACGTAGGGCAACTAGTGAGATTTGACGCTAGAATAAATGGAACGAAACCTCTGGATGTTTACTGGCTGAAGAATGGCAAGAAAATTACTTCTGATATAAGGTATAAGACCTTGGAAGAGGATGAGCTTTATACCTTGCTCATAATAGAGGTCATTCCCGATGATTCTGGTAAATACGAATGCGTTGCTATAAACAGCTCTGGTGAAGCTAGGTGCGAAGCTGAGTGTATCGTAAAAGCTCCATCAACACCACACAAGCAGTCCAAACCAACGACTCCAGGTGCAGAAAAAGCGCCAGCTATTATCGAACCATTGAAAGAGCAGAGTATCAGAGAGGGACAGGCAGTAGTATTTAGATGTAAAATCTCTGCAAAACCTACTCCCACTATAAAATGGCAGAAAGCTGATAAGATAATCAAACCATCCCGATATTTCCAGATGGCTAAAGAGGGTGATTTCTGTACCTTGAAAATCTCAGAAGCATTTCCCGAAGATGAAGGTGTATACAAATGTACCGCTGAGAATCCAGCTGGTACCGTGTCTACTCAGGCCAGATTGAGAGTTTTGGCACCTGAAACTCAAGAAGTTGCACCGTCAATGACACCGATGAAGGATGTCGTCGTAGTTGAAGGCAGTCCTGCTCAGTTCAAGACTACTATTTCTGGAAAACCTAAACCGACTATTCAATGGCTGAGAGAAGGGTTCCTGATTCCAGAATCACCAGATTTTCAGGTAATTTTTGAATTATATTCAAAACCTATTGAAGAAAGAAATAACTTCAATAACTTTTTTATGAAAAACATAATAATATTAGAGACTTTTATCTATGCATATAACAACAAAAATTCTCTTCATAAATTTAGATAATCAGATACAAGAAGAAATGATGGAATACTCATTTCATAAAGTTGGCATTAGACTTCCAAATTGAACTGTTGTGAAAAATCTAGAAATTATGATAATTTCACTGAGATCAACAATTTTGATTCTTCTGCTACTGAACAAACTCAACTATGATGTAGTAGTGATAGAGCTTAGAACTGTTCTATGATGAAGAAATTTTCGAAATCATTTGAATCAATCATTGAATCATCATGTTCTGAGTTATCAATAAGAGCAATTCAGTCAGGATAGATCTACTACAAACTAGTAACAACACCTGTAAATTTTCCTTCAAATCTCTTCTCCTACTGAATTTTCATTTTTCCAACCGATTCTGAACTTCTGAACAAAAAACCAAAACTATTTTCAGCGATATTTATGAGCTTCATTTCAAGAAAAAACACAGGTTTTGAAAAAAGAGACTGGAGGGGTAGTATATGATTTGTTCAAATGGAAAAACAGGTATTCAATACCAAAGTTGGTAGATATTGTTGTCAGGAACAATTCATCATCATATCTTCTGAATCATCAATGAAATCGTTTTAGTTAGAATAGATCTATCATAAACTAGTAATAACACCTGAAAACTTTACTGAACAAATCACTCCTTCCTACTCAATTTATGATTTTCCAAATGAATCTAAAATACTAAAAACCAGCGATATTTCATAAACAAAGGGTCAGAAGAAAGGAACTAGAGGATAGTAGTTCCTTAGGCGTTCAGACATTGTTGTCAGAAACAAAATGATACAGTTTAATAACGAGATTTTTAAAACAGATAAGAGGATAGATGAGATAATTTTATCCATATGGTCAATGTTGTCACAGTTGTATTAATGAACATGGGTGGAACGAACGGCTATCAACGTAGTTATTTCTGATGTCCGAATAGAACCCAGTATCAGTATATTCTTACACCAATCTGAGTATTCCAGTGCATTGAAGTCGCATAGCTTTAATGGAAATATAATCCTTATATTTTTTCTTGCGTTCATTCATTAATAATTGAAATTTTCCTCATTAAATTTTCAATCCAATGAATATCACCAGTATGGGCCTGCCTGCAACTGTTTACGATCTCAAAGTAATAACCTATGATTTCATTCTCATCAATGTTTATGTCTACTTTTTTTTTCTTTATGTGGTTTCGTGAAGCACGATAAACTATTACAATATCAATATTACAAAAACATTGAGAATAGTTCAAAAAAAGCTGTTATATGGAGTACCTGATATATTTCTGACAAATGTCAAGTGTCTATATAGCTGATTGGTGTCATCAGTTTCTTTCTCTGTACTCTCTCAAATTTGCAGAAAAATTATAGTAACTAGGACATAATATGAATAAATAATGTCCCAATTTCAAAGCGTCAAACTCTTGCTTCTTAGTTTTTTAAATAATCTGAATTCATTTTTCGGAATAACATCTTGTGATGAGTTCATCTGGAAGAAAAATTTGAAATAGCGAGATTCAACAATGAAATATCTTGTTTCAGATGATCCAAGAAGGCAACAATGTTATCCTGCTCATTGCCTCCACCTATGAAGAAGATTCTGGCGTTTTCAGTTGTAGAGCTACTTCTTCAGCAGGACAAGTTGAACAATCAGCGAAGCTGATCGTCAAAAGTAAGAAATAGATCTATAATGTCGCATAATTCGAAATCCCCATGTATTAACTGATTCAGTTTCATACTAGTTATTCCGTAGTGAACAGAATAGCTTTCGCTTGTGATTTTCCTCTGAAACATTCTAATATTACGTCACTGGATGTATTCCTATATAGGATACGGTGGTGGAAATAAAAAAAATATTGGTTCAAGTTCCAAGTGATATTTCTATAGGAGTGAAGATACAGCTTTGGCACTAATTTGCTAATGCTGGCTTGATTTATGAAATATTCTACTATGAAAAATGTATAAATGCAAATATTTATTTAATAAATTGCTATTGTTTAAGAAGACAATGCGTTTCAAGTATACAATCCCAAAAATATACCTAAGTGACATCATAATAGAGCAAAGTTATCGTAAATAATCTGCACCTGTCGAAAAATATAACAGTTTACATTACGTTCAAGTAACGGACGATGGCTGGTTTATTTTCATATGTTCTAATTCTGAGCAAACAAAAAACTTATTCAGTTCTGGTGAAACTGTGGAGTCGTGTGCAGAGTCACGAATTGAAACTATTTTGAACTCCTAAGTTTCTGTATTACATTACACATTCTATAATGGGAGGCACAGAATTGCTCTGCTCGTGGCAAGATATCAGTGAATATACCTTTTCTCTAGTGAAAAACTACACCCATTCCACGATATGGGATTCATATTTCATCGCTCGTTGGTAAAGAAAAAATCAATAATGTTGGAAAAAGATTTATTTCCGCATAAAGTATACAAGGTCATAAACAAAAGTGTGTGTCTGCCACATGGCTAGCATATCTTTTAAATATTGTCAAAAAATGCTTGAATGACTCAACTATCTCAAGGTCGCTGACAGTTGGAACATTTCCAAAAGACAAAATCACCTGAGACGTGACTAAGTTGAGGCAACAACAATTCACCTGAATATCAACTATTTATAAATTTTCAGAATGTCGAAATAGCACCAAACATTTTTGAATGATAGTATTAGTCATTCAACTCACACAATTGGTACAGAACGATAAAATGAGTCACTTGGGATTTGAAAAAAAATATTAAATCAGAAAATGGTCTATTCTGTTCAATACAAGCCACATAAGATTACGAAGAAGAATTTTGTACCATAATGAAACTGAATCAGTACTTGGGATTCAATTTGTATTTGCATTGTATTTCTCAAGTTTCGCGGCTCCCAGATATTGATAATTGATTTCTGTAACCTATAATGATCATCCCCCATAATTTTATGTGGCTGGTTGAATAAATACACAATATCATCACACAAAACACGATAATTGTCCACAACACTCGCACTTCACCACCACCAAACACACTTGCAGGTACGCAGAACACAAATGAGAGTTTTCTTGGGAATCTCGCCGTTGTGAAGTTGAGAGGGGGGGAACGTAGAAATAATCCAACGATGCGTGTGTTCTAGGCATCATCCTAATGAGTCATTCTCCTGAAATATACAAAATGTGTACGCCAAAAATAGTATTTCATTCCCACTGCTGCGATTCAATGCCCCTTAGTTATAGAGTAGAGCGTATTGTCATCATCATATGCATAGCGGAGGTCGAGCTATTTCTGTTCCTTGACGAATTTCATATTCCTAAAGAGACTTTGCCCAAAAATAAATATTGCCACACCTTAGAACACGGCGGCTGATCAGCCAGTAAGGTTACTAGAAGGCAAAGTTGGTTTTAGAATTGTAGTAAACCATATATTTCATTACAAAGAATCATTTATTCCTAATTCGCAGCAAGAAAGAGTCTTATTGAATTACCTGATTCTGCATATAATATCTGATTTTTTTCAATAAGCCGAACGTTGTCGGGACTCCATGGTTATAGTAATGAATATTTGGGATGTCAAAGAGTTGAAGAAAATTGTTTCAAATTTTTCAAATTTGAAAAAAAATAATATTTTATTCACGTTTATCGATGAATGATGTTTCAATTGTCTATCCGACCAACATCTCCATGAAGACTCAGTTTTTGAATTAATTTTCATTCATTCATCATTTGTCATTGATACGTTTTCGTATTTAAAATAGATTCAACTTCAACTCAAATTTCAATTAAATATTCTTTGAAACTTTTTCTTGATTGATAAACAGAGGAGTTATAAAAGATATTCAAAATGTAGATGGTGTACAAACACAGAATCAAAATATCTGCCATTAATTCAGAACCAAATTATAATTCACTTGACGTTATTTACTAATGATTTTCTTGGGGTACAAAAGTTAACAAGAGGGGCGGCTGAAAAATGTTTTATTGTTAGACTACGAACAGGATGACGTCAAATTCTGATCATTTTGATTTTTTATCATATCATAATCTAATCATTCGATATTCCCAAGGAACTTTTCATCCATTCAAACAAATGCTTTGCGACATTCCTATAGAGAAAAGAGATTTTCATGAGAAAATTAGATATTCGGCAACCAGTAGTGGGGAAAAAAGCATTTTATGTGAAGAAATGAACTTGTACACAACTCATACACTTCGAATACAGAAAAAAGAGATCATTCAAATTGTAATAGCCGTGCTCTCCGAGTCTTAGTCTGGTCTTGCATTTTTTTGGGAATTCCATTGTTTCCTATACAGGATCCTCGTGAAATATTTCATATTGTTTTGAAATTTTTTAGAGATGTTAGCAAAAAGTTCATTATGCATTACAGGACGGGCAGGTTCATACCGTAAAAGTTCAACTATTGACGTATCCGAAAATGGTGATAAAATAACATATAGCAAAGACCAACCGGGATTTAGTCCTGGTGGTCCCGGAAAAACCACTACTAAAGCAACATCAGGTTCGAAAGGTGGCAGTCAACCTACAGATTTGATAGAATTACCCGTTGGCGATGAATCATTACCATGGAGACAAAAAAGTGTACCAAAGAAAGAACCATTACAAAAATCTTCCCTCGGTCCAGAGGAACCCAAACTTCATCAGGCTCAACCATGGACCCAAGAACATATCACATTGAGGAAAACAAAACAAGAGAAAAAAGAAATAAGAAAAGTAAGACTTGAGGAAGTGAATCTCAAGTCCTTGAAACAGGAAATTGAGGAAGTCACCGAAGATATCGAAGCATTGAAGCAACCACTTCTTCATACAGAAGATAGTACAATTTTATCGCTAGATGAAAAAGCAATACTAGAATTGAAGAGGAGAGACGACCTTTCGGAGAAAAATTGGCGTATTCCAAGAAAGGGTAAACCCTTATCTCATACAGAAGATTCGGCTATCCTATCTGTTGACCAAAAAACCGACGAAACTACGAAACAAGGACAAGTAAAGTTATCCCAGAAAGATTGGCGTAAGCCAAGAGGACCAACCCAACAAACTTCATCTCACACAGAAGATACAACACTTCTTTCAAGGCAAGAAACTGAGGCCATGCCTCAACTCCAACCAACGAAACAAAAGGCATACGATGAAGTAGCTCCTAAATCAGAATCTGTACCATGGAACAAGCAAGATACCAGTTTGAGGAAAACACAGGAATTGATACATGGAAGGAAAGATGAAGAAATTACTTCAGATCTGGATTCGATTGCAGATAAAACAGAGGTACCCGCAACACTTGAGAAATTACCGGCCCAAAACTGGCGTGTACCAAGAACAGGTAAGTATCCAATATCTCATAGAGAAGACTCCTCAATTATGTCAGCAGATGAGCGTGAAAATGAAATCGTTAAACCAAAAGACGCAGAACAGCAACCCAGGACGCACCCAGTAACCCAAAAACCTCATGAAGTGGAAGTTCAAAAAATAGAACTTGTACCTTGGAACAAACAAGAGATCACTTTGAAAAAAACTCAAAGGGTGGCCAAACGAACTCAAGAGGAAGTGCTTGAGGAATCATCACTGAAACCAACGACTATTAGTAGAGAAGTGCCAGAACAAATGAGCTCCGAACCAATTGTTCATATTGAAGATTCAAGCCATATGTCGATTGAAGAAACATTGACTACAAGTGGTGAAGAGAACCTATCACGAAAAGATTGGCGAACACCAAGAGGGTCAGAGTTGCAACCATCGTTTGTAACGGATGAATTGTCATTCCATCCGGGTGAAAACGCGGAGGAAGTCACTCAACCGAAATTATTGAAACCAAAACCTCAAGGCATAGAGGTAACCAAAGAAGAAATTGTTCCGTGGAACAAGCAGGAAATTTCGTTGAAGAAAACTCGTAGACAGTCGAGAGAAGTTGTTAAAGAAGCCTTTGAACAAGTTACTCTCAAATCGACAAGGCGAGCAAGTAAATCAGAGGCTACAGATGAAGATATCATTCACAAACCATCAGACGATACTCTCAAACAAGAAAGATTACCTGATGAAGTGTCCACAGATGAAAAACAAACTGAAGAAATAAATGAGACTGCTACTACTGAACTTGCAAGTTCAGAAACAAGAGCTTGGCGTAGACCAAGGAAAGAGGAGGTGATTCATGAGGAAATCAATGAGAAGAAAAAACCTTCAGAAGAAGCACGTATTGAACAGACTGAACGTCAGAAGGAAGAGAAGGAAGATGCAGAAGAGCAAAGAATTACTTCGAGAAAAGGTCGGAAGGATGAAGAAATCAAGAATGAAATTGAAAAAGTATATGAGAAAATACCTGATGAACCAGTAGAAGCGAAGCCAGAAGAAGTTGAAGTACCAACATCCTCTCCTGGATTTGAGAGTGTGAAACCGAAATCTTCGCGTAAACATAAGAAGGACGAAGTGGTGGACAAGAAAATCCTTATGACTGAAGAAGGTTCATCGAAAAGTGAAGTAGATCAAGATATTCCCGAACAGACGAAAAGAAAAACAAAGAAAATTTCTGATGAAGAAACAATACCTTGGATGAAACAGAAAATGGTCCTCAGGAAAGCACTTAAGGATAGGAAAGATATAAAAGAAGTAGTTGAGAAAGTTGAACTCAAACCTGTAAGAAAATTATCACTTGATGAAAAACAGCCACAAGAACTAGAGACTCAAAAATCAGAAGATGTAACATCGTCCCTTCCTGCAGAAATTAAATCTTGGCGTAGACGAAGGAAGGAGTATGTGGAAGATTCGCACATATTAGATGAAAAAGAAGTACATCCAGAAATACATGGTGTGGAAGATAATGAAGATACAACATTGATTGCTACTGAACAAATCATTCCATGGAATAAACAGAAAATAACACTCAAAGAAGTTCAGAAGGATAAGAAGGTGAAGAAGGATACACTGGAGGAAGTTGAAATCAAACCAGTAGAAATTTCACAACCAGAAAAATTAGCAGGCCTAAGACCGGATCATGCTGAAGCTGCAAGTCTAGCAGAAAGTATAGACACAATATCTCTTGCTACAGAGGAAACTATTCCGTGGAACAAACAGAAAATAACTATGGAAAGAGTACGTAAGGATAGGAAAGAGATTGAGGAAAAACTTGAGAAAATCGAATCCAAATCAAAGATTTCAGTTGATGAAATTCAGCCAAAACAGGGTGGTGTTAAAGTGAAAGATTTCATTCCCAAATCTGAAATTCCAGAAATGAAATCTTGGAGAAGGCAAAGAAAAGAAAAAGTTGTGGAATCGGAAGAATCAAGACATATAGAAGAAGAGCATTCCGAAAAACGAGAAGATATACAAAAACTTGAAGAAAAACGAGTCGATACACAATCAGTTCCAACTGAGGAAACAATCCCATGGAACAAGCAGAAAGTCACTCTCAAGAAAGTCTGTAAGGACAAGAAAGATGGAGAAGTAGTTGAAAAAGTGGAATTCAAACATATAAAAAAGTTGACACTTGATGAGGAAGTCAAAGAAATGTTGACTGATGAACCAGTACTAGTACCAGTTGAAAGTCTGGTATCTGAAGAAAAAACCAAAAAACCCAAGAAGGAAACTGATGAAGTTGATAAGAAACGACTAGAAGAATTGAAAAGCAATAGGCCAGATGACACTATAGCAACAACTTCCATCACCGAAACTGAGAGTCCGGTAAAGAAATCTTGGCGTGAACAGAGGAAAGAGAAAGTGGTAGACGAAACAACTAGTAGATATCAAAAAGAAGAGCTGGAAGAGAAGCTCCCAACAGAAAGAAAAGATGAAACAAAACTGAGTACAACTGAGGAATCAATTCCATGGAACAAACAGAAAGTTAATCTGAGAAAGACTCATAAGGATCGGAAAGATACCAAGGAAGTTATAGAGAAAGTTGAGCTCAAAACTATAAAAAGGTTATCAGTTGATGAGAAACAACCAGAAGAATTGGCTAGTGAAATGCCAGTTGATATGGGAACATCACCTCTTTCGGAAACGAAACCTTGGCGTAGACAACGAAAGGAAAAAGTGGAAGAAAGTTCAATTAGTACAAATCAAACAGAACTGGTCCCTGAAAAAGTTGAAGGAACGGAAAAAGATACAACACTAATTCCTACTGAAGAAATCCCTTGGGACAAACCAAAAATGGTCTCGAAAAAGTCTCGAAAAGATCAGAAGGAAAACGAATCAGTGAGAAAGGAAGAAATTGAATCTGAAGTGAAAACAAAACCTGAAGAAATTCCCAAACCATCCGAAGAAGCAGTCCCATGGAATAAACAGAAAATTACTCTGAGAAAGTCCCAACGAGTAAAGAAAGAATTTGATGAGGATGCAATGGAGAAGGTGCAATTGAAACCTATTGATAAGAAAAAACCAGACATTATTCCTGAGAGTGGTCAAGTCGTAAGGTCTGAAGAAGCATGCAATTTGAAAAAAAAAGAAACGGTGAGAGAGAACCAACCAACCAGTCCTGAAGTTACTGGGACTGGGGAAACAAAGTCTCTGCATCGTCAGAAGAAACACAAGGATTTCAAAAGAGAAATCCTTAATGAGCATGAGAAAACATTATCCGACACGAAAACTGAAATTCCTGAAGAAGTGCTTGAAACTCCAACAGACTCTATTATAGTTGAGACAGTTACTGAGATCGAAGATACTGTCATATTGAAAGTAGATGAACAGGAACAACCAAAACCAGAGAAACCAATGATTGAAGATGAGTTGAAACTTGAGTCGATAAAACTGAAACCTACACAAAAACGTGAAATACGTTTGAAAGAGACTGGGATCGAGAAAGTTCTTCTGAAACCTATACCAAAGCAAGATATAATCACTCTGAAAGATGAAATCAAGTCAAAAACCAGAAAGAGTAAGAAAAGTGATGAAGAACTTCCAGATATCGAAGATGGTGAGACATATGTTCCAGAACGCCCAGAAGACATGCGATTGGATAAACCGGTTGAGGAACTGAAACAAATCCAACCATTTCCTTGGAGACGTGGAAGTAAGCCTAAACCAGAAATTACCAAAGAAGAAACAGTTCAATTGAAGATAGGAGAAGGTGGAATACCACAAGAGGTAGATACCAATGAAAACATAAAGTTAAAACCAATCGAGAAGGGTAGAAATATAGTTCAAAGAGTTCCAGAAAAATCAAAACTATTGAAACTTCCAGAAACCGATTTCCAAATGGAAAATGATGAGGAATATATTACTGAATCAGTTCCGAAATCAAAAGACGAAGAACTCGAGATGATTGTAGCAAAAGAAACTTCGAGGGCTGAAGAAATTCGTGAACCGACTGATAAGATTCGACAACCCTTTGCACCATGGAGAAGATCTCAAACAATGGAACCCAAAGATACACCTGAAGTGAAGGACTGGCCTAGAGGAAAGAGGAAACCTCAAACAGAAGAAGAAAAAGACGACATCAACCTGAAACCCATAACAAAAGAATATCCCCAAGCACCTGAATACAAAGTTGTTGTAGAAACAATAAAACGAGGTGACGCCCATGAGATTTCTCTGAATGATGATGAAGATAGTATCAAACTGATTCCCGAAGATAAAGATGGGAAAACGAAAAAGAAAGGCAGAGTTTCCAAAGATACAGATAAACTTTCTGAAGTTGAGACAGTTACTGAAATCGCAGATTCTGACATCTTGAAAGTAGGTGAACAAGAACAACCGAAATTACAAAAACCAATCGTTGAAGAAGGTTTGGAACTTGAGTCGATAAAGCTGAAACCTACACAAAAACGTGAAATGCATTCGAAGGATACTGAAATCGAGAAAGTTTCTCTGAAAGCTATACCAAAGCAAGATATAATTACTTTGAAAGATGAAAAAATCAAGCAAAAAAGCAGGAAGAAGAAGAAAAGTGATGAAGAACTTCCAGAGATCGAAGATGGTGAAAAATATGTTCCAGAACGCCCAGAAGACATGCGATTGGATGAACCGATTGAGGAACGGAAAGAAGCCCAACCGACTCCATGGAGACGTGGAAGTAAACCTAAATCAGAGTTCATCAAAGAAGAAACAGTTCAATTGAAAATCGGAAAAGGTAGAATGCCACAAGGAGTGGATGAAAGAGAAAAAGTGAAGTTGAAACCAATTAAGAAAGATGAAAATATAGTTCAAATAGTTCCAGGAAAATCGGAGTCATTGAAAATTCCAGAATACGATTTCCAATTGGAAGATGATGAGAAATTTACTCCTGAATTGGTTCCGGAATTAGAAGAGGAAGAACTCGAAATTCTCATAGCAAAAGAAACATCGATAACTGAAGAAATTCGTGAAGCAACTGATAAGATTCCAAAACCCTCTGAGTCAACGAGAAGATCTCAAAAAATGGAATCCAAAGATACATCTCAAGTGAAGGACTGGCCTAGAGGAAAGAAGAAACCTCAACCAGAAGAAGAAAAAGACGACATCAACCTCAAACCCATAACAAAAGAATATCATCAAGCACCAGAATACAAAGTGATCGTAGAAACAATAAAAGGAGGTGATGCCCTCGAGATTCCTCTGAATGATCAAGATGAAAGTATCAAACTGATTTCCGAAGATGAAGACAAGAAATCGGAAAGGAGACGCAGAGTTCCCAACGATACAGGTAATCCTTCTGAAGTTGAGACAGTTACCGAAATCGAAGATACTGTTATCTTGGAGGTAAATGAACAAGAACAACCAAAATCACACAAACGATTCGTTGAAGAAGTGAAACTTGAGTCGATAAAACTGAAACCTACACAAAAACGTGAAGAACATTTAGAGGAGACTGGAATCGAGAAGGTTTCTCTCAAACCTATACCAAAGCAGGACATTACAACTCTGAAAGAGGAAAAGATTATGCAGAAAAACAAGAAAAGTAGAAAAATTGAAGAAGAACTTTCAGAGATTGCAGATGGTGAAAAGTATATTCCAGAACTACCGGAAGACATGCGACTGGATAAAGCGACTAAAGAACTAAATGAAGTACAACCGATTCCTTGGAGACGTGAAAGTAAACCTAAATCAGAGATAATCCAACAAGAGACAGTTCAATTGAAAATAGGAAAAGGTATAATACCACAAGAAGTTGACAAAGAAGAGAAAGTGGAGTTGAAACCAATTGAAAGAGATGGAAATATAGTTACGATATTTCCACAGAAATCGAAACCATTGGAATTCCCAGCAACGGACTCGCAATTGGAATATAATGAGCCATTTATACCTGTAATGGTTCCAAAATCAAAAGAGAAAGAACTTGAAATTGTTACAGCAGAAGGAACTTCGATAACTGAAGATCTTCGTGAACCAACTGATACGAAACTAGAATCATCTCCACCTTGGAGAAGATCTAAAAAAATAGAACCGAAAAAAACACCTGAAATGAGGGACTGGCCCAGAGGTAGAAGAAAATCTCAACCAAACGAAGAAAAAGACGACATCAACTTGAAGCCTATATCCAAAGAATACTCCCAAGCACCAGAATTCAAAGTTGTCACAGAAACAATAAAACGGCAGACGGCCGTCGAAATTCCTCTGAAAGATGAAGATGGTAATATCGAACTAATTCCTGGAGACAAAGATGAGAAATCTAAAAAGAGAGGCAGAGTTCGAAAAGATACAGATATACCTACTGGAATCAAACCCAAGGAAACAAAGGAAGTTACAGAGGAAATAGAGCCTACGATAGCGCCAGTTGAAAAAGTTGAAAATAAAATAGAAACTCGACAATGGAGGAGAGGTGAAAAAGTCATCTCTGAAATTACAGTACCAGAAACAGTTCCACGAACTGTAGACGAAAAAGAAGTAGAAGAAGTTGAAACACCGAAAGTTGTTGAGCTTACACCGACAAAGATTGAAGACACACTACAAGAAAGTCCTAACGAAGTTAAGATTGAGAAATCGGAAACTGCAATTAAATTAGTGCAACCTAAACAGGAAATATCTGAAATGCCTGAAGAAATTTCCGATCAGCGAATAGAAGAAGAAATAGAAGGGACTACTTTCCAAAAGGACATGGAGGTTCAATTGATATCGAAGAAAATCACTAAGGTGAAGAGAAAAATTGTTTCATTCGATGATAGTCAGCCAATTCCTGAACTAGAGATCATTTCCCAGAAACGAACTACCGAAGTGATCGATAAAGTTCCTACCGAAGAAGTGAGAGAAGACATCGACATAAGAGAGGGGAAACATGTACACAGATCTCAAGTACAAAAAACTATCGGCGAAAGAATCAAATCTAGAACCGTGGCACCTAGATTCCTCAAAAGGGTTGAGCCTGTAGTTGCCGAAGATGGGAGACCAGTAAGCCTGGTATGCATAGTGGAAGGTTCACCGTTTCCTGAAATCATCTGGTACAAGAATGAGAAAGTGCTCCAAGCCACTGAACGGGTATTCATCAATATTGTGGAAAATACTGTCACCTTAGAATTTGCTAACGTCGAGCCACAAGATGTAGCAATATATTCCTGCAAAGCTTCGAATCCTGCTGGTGTAGCAACATCAACAGCAAATCTCGTTATTCTAGGTATAAGGATGATATTATCTGAGTGGATTATTGAGCTTGCCGAATAATGAATGCAAAATTATCTATTCACAACATACCATTTTGTTAACTGCATAACAATGCGATATCTTTTGAATTTCGCTTATTCTTGTGCTTCATAATAATATTAATACTTATATTTATATTTGACGACAACATGCTTTCCTAGCATGTTGTTATGCTGATATAATCAAACATAAAATATTACATATTTTACGCCGAGTGAAATAACAATTAAACATCATTTATAGTCACAGAACCTTAATACTCTGATTTTCAGAAAAAGAAGAAACGGGTGTAGCACCACACTTCGCTCAACCTTTGAAACCAGAAATTGTAGAGGAAGAGAATACTGCCATTCTTCGCTGTATAGTGACAGGACAACCAATTCCAAATATCCTATGGTTCGGTGATGGTGAAGAAATCAAGCCAAGCAGCACTAGAAAACTCAGTTTTAATAGAGAAACTGGTGAAGCTACACTTGAAATTCTAAAAGCTTCTCCAGATGATGAGAAAGTATATAGTGTAAAAGCAGAAAATAAGTTCGGAAGAGCAGAATGTCGAGCAAATTTGATCACTTCCAAAGCCGTAACAATTACACAACCTCTAGTGATGCATGCACCCATAATCACCAAGCCAGTACAGGCACTTCTAGTTCGACCGAGTGAAGAAACAGTTTTAGAGGCTGACTTCGAAGGAACACCGAAACCAACCATTACGTGGTTGAGAAACGGCAAAGAGATAAAACCGAATAACGACTACGAAATAGACACCAATGATAAGACTACCAGATTAACAATTAAGAAAAAGGTAACAAAAAGACAAAAAGGTGGGAAATATGAGGTGAGAGCTGTTAATAAAAAAGGCGAGGCCAGATCTTCAGGGTCTGTAACGGTTGTTGAAGAAATCAGTGAAGGTCAACCTCCTCAATTCATAGACATCATCAAACCGCAAACAGCAACTTCAGGTGAAGTGGTTATTCTAGAGGCGACTGTGTCAGCAGTACCAAATGCGACATTCCAATGGTTCCACAAGTCGACTCCACTAGAATCTACCGCAGAAACGAGAATACTCACTGAAGAAAATAAGTCAATATTACTGATAAGCGAAATTACACCGGAGCATGCTGGATCTATAACTTGCCGAGCAGAGAACGCAGTTGGCTCCGTCACGTGCACTGCAAGCTTAACTGTGATTGACGAGAATGAATGGGAAGAAACCCGTGAAGTGGAATATCCTAGATTTGTTAAACGTCTATCACCTATCCGCGTTATGGATGGAGAAAAAGTACAATTCAGTTGTGTGGTAACTGGAAAACCCATACCTAAAGTACAGTGGTATCATAATGATATGCCAGTACAAGAAGCCAAAGATGTAGTTATTTCCCAGGATACTGAAGGAGTATGCACATTAGCTATTTCAGAAGTTTTTCCAGAAAACGCCGGGGAATACACTTGCACGGCTGTTAATCGAATTGGTCAAGCTATCTGCAAATCACCGCTCATTGTTGAATCTTATGAATATGTGCCTGATTCTGAATTGGGTCATATGACTGGTTCCGAAGAAGATCTTTTAGCTGATAAGGTATTTATCACGTTGAAATTTATACTGACTGCGTACACGTAACTGATCAATCAAATGAAGATAGTTGTATTTCATGTGAAAATAGTCAATTTCAATTGCAAAGCGCTTTCGTCTTTCAGGCCATCATCACCTACGAGTGAGTAATATTTATCAAAATGAAGTATTTCAAATTTGCTATCACTCAAGTATTCACAAGAAGTTCTTGATAAATTCTATCAATACAAACAAACGTACAAACGTTGATATGACCAGACTTGCATTCAACATATAAATACACAGACATATATTGTATGTATGTCTGTTCACATCAACGTTTGTACCATTCGGTTTTATTAATTGAATAATTGAATTGAACTCCTTCTAAATACTTAACAGATAAGTATTGAAAAATTTGAATTATTTCAACAAATATTACCAACTTGCAGGTACTCATTCTTCATGCTTCATTTGATTTATCATGTTCACTTCACATGTAACTAAGGTTGGATAAGTGTAACATCTAGGGAGTATCACATGATAAATATAATCGTGCAACCACAATACTGCTTACCTGAGATTATTTTCCTGAAATTATCTCTCTTTTTAGACCATCAGTGAAACAGATATTCAATCAGACAGTGATGTAGAATATGCGCCAAGGATTGTGAAGAAGCTACCTCAAGTTGTGTCTACTAAAGATGGTGACGTAACCAGGTATGTCACCAATGCTGTAAAAAACGAAAATAGATTGATATCGGGTAGATGAATTGGTATCGGATGATTGTCGTATCAGGGAAACAACTGGGGGAAGAACATTGTGAAGTGTGAAAAATGCGTGGACTCATCTATACTTGGTAACCTTGGAAGTATTCATTCCCTGTAACTCTTTTAGTTGAGGGGAATTTCGTGATATTAAATTTTACTAATTTGAAATTCGAACTATTACCGTTTCCAAAGATCTAGGGCTACAAGATTTTCCACCGATCTCACAATGAATATACCTAGATTCAGCAAATCACATACGCAAAGAAACATATTTTATTCAGGCCCCAAAATATAAACTTCCTGCCGGCAGAAATGAAATAATGTAAGAGTCTCAACAGATTCAAACTTGCAAGAAAATCATCCTCAGAATCAGCATATTCTAAATATATTCGAATGAAAAAAAAAGTTTGTTTTTGCATGGTACGGTAAAATCCCCTTCCCCATCCAACAATTTCGAATTCAAAATCTAAACAAATCAGGTGGAGAAACAATAGTATAAACATTGATGTAATATAGATAATATGGAATGCAAATAGTGATAATCGATTTGAAAATACTAGATAAATTGAGACAGGCTGGCTGAAATGGTAGAAATGCAACACAAGCCCTCCAGGCTTAGGCATTTGCACCAAATTAGCCAACCATGTGATATAATTCAATTATAGATTGATAATATGATCGCAACATGTATATACCTCATTACTGAATGAAACTGGAAACTGAATGAAACTGAATTCATTTGAAAATTTTTAGCCGCAATGGGCTCTCAACAAACATAAAACGAGTTCACAACCATCTCAAAAGCTCATTTGGATAAAATTTCTGGTAAAACCCAATATGTAATTCATCATGCAAACTCCTCAGAAAGTTCAAAGCCATACAGGGTGCATGAATAACCATGAATGCAACCATAAATGCAACGACTCCTTGCAACACATATGTTATGTCCAGCCTCGAAATACTAGAATACAAAAATCATATGAATATATTGAAGGAAGTAGTTCATTCTCGAAGTGGAGTTAGTAGATTAGAGTAGGAAAACTCGAAGTCATCTCCACAATATTTAATTATGTGGTTGGCTTAATTGTAAATGGTGAGACATGTTTCGGACATATATATGTCCATCTTCAGTCTTATTAATCGGCGTAAATCTACAAGACATTAAGTAAGGTGAAAAAATAATTTTTTGCTTGAGGCGTGGTAATAATCCTATAGGTTGTGTTTAACTTACATGGTTAGAGATGAAAGTCAACACATTGAAGTAAAAATGTTGAGAATATATAATAGAATGGGATTCAAACCCATTTATTCGAGAGCCCCATTAGGGGGGTTTGAAATTAAAGGCACTCTTCAGTAAGAAAGTTTGGAACATATTGAAAGTTGAGTGATACAATATGATAATAATAACAAAATGAATATGATGAATATATGAATATAGTGAATACATATAATATTTTGTTTTTTCTGTCCTGAATAATAAACCATCAAGTTACCGATATTAGCCAATGCATACATATATGTCCGAATTTGTCATTTTCGAGTTATGCTCATTATCATATTATTCGCAGGCTGGAAGTAGTTGCTGTTGGCAAGCCCAAGCCTGAAGGAAGGTGGATCAAGCATGGAGAAATCATACAACCATCTAATGAGTTCGTGATAGAAAACCTAGATGATGGAACTTCTGTTCTGACTATCACAGAAGTATACCCAGACGATATTGGAGAGATAGTTTACGAAGCATATAATCCATTCGGGGTTGCAGTGACAAGTACCGAATTGATTGTTGAAACAGTAGAAGGTAATTATTTTCAACTTCTGATCGTCTGAACATTATTTAAATGTTATGTTTTATGGATTTTAGCTCTCGGCGAATTCATCCTGAATATTTCTCATTCCCAACTCCTATTATTTCTCTCCACACTGATTCCACAAACTCATACATTCAGTAGTCGCATTATGGCCAAAATCTGATGCATTATTTTTTAGGTATCCTAGGTACCAAAGAATACCGCAAACCTGAATGGGTGACACATATGGAGGAACTATCAGCAGCTCTGAAAGGTAATGCAAATAGTGAGTGTTCTTTGCCGCATGTTTGTTCGTACGAATTATCAGCTGACAGCTTAGAAATCATTCCTACAGCAACGGCACAAACAGATAAAGGTAAGACTACAATTGCCATGGAAGGCGACTTACTTAAACCTCCATCAGCGTATACCCATATTCGCAGACATAGCGAGCCTCAAGAAAATGAATCTCTAACGAAAGATGATTTCATTAATATCGCCATGAAAGATTATCTCAATTCACACAGACACTCATTGAGCTCTGTGATGGAATTACTTGATCCTAATTTCTCGAAAACTATCGGAGATATGGAAGGAAATGAGTTAATGGATAATGAGTACGGCAGAATTGAAGAACAAAAATTCAAAGAGAAAACTCGTCAATCTGAACCATTCTACATTTTATCTCCGATTGAAGAAAAAAGTGAACCATCAACTAGAAGTAGTAGTTTGAAGGGCAGTAATAATGATTATGATGTGCGTAGATATGGGTATGATACATTAGGAAGGTATTCTAGTTCCTGCAACGCAATTTTCTCAGACACTACCAAAATAATAGACTCGGTCCAAAAATACAAAACTTTCCCTAGAGATAAGAATGACTCTTCTACAAAAGGTCTCGAACGCGATCATGGACATAACTACACGATGTTCCCCTTGGAACCCAGAGAGTTAGACCCTAGTGCATTTTTTCAACTGCATACAGCCGACAGCCAAGAAGAGTTGCAAGAGTTTCTCTTATTGGAAAGTGAATGCATGGGTGATTATAATAGAGGATGTGGTTTGGCTACCGCTTTCGTATCATCAGAGGACAACTCTACCCACATCTATAACAGTCCTGGAGGTAAACTAACGTCAAATGTGTATGCAGCATACTAATTATTTTGTGTTTTTTTGCATTTTGTTTAGACCTATAAACCTTACCAACCAGCATGGCCGGCAACAAATATTTTTGAACCAGGTAATACATCCACTAAAGATCGAATGAAAGATATTCCAGAAACTTCTCAGCACGTATTCATCACAAGCAATGTTGTGGAATACATTTTTGTTCCACTATCAGTCATCCACTCGAATGATAAGATGACGTTTTTTTAAATGCAATTATAGAATAAAACAGGAAGCATGATATTCTAGTACATTCTTGTGATGACTGTATTCAATTATTCTGTTTGTAAAATATCAATGTGAACTCAACAGAAGTTGCATGGAATGTATGTTATCTGTGTCCATAAAGAACCCTCTTGGTTAACTTTGGAATGGCTCGATTTTTTTGATTTCTTTTGCTCCAGGAAATAAATTTTGACACTGCTGAAAAATATGTATCTGTCAAAATGGCTCCTGTCAACATGGCGACTTTTTTAACAAAACATGGATATTTCAATCATCTATACTTCAACGGAATTCCTGACGGAAATATTCATTCAGAACAGAATGATGGCAGATGATAATGATTATCTCTAAGCAGGATCTTTCGGACTAGAAGGCTATTGAGCTCTCCTGGAATCTTGAACTTTATGGTACCTAAGAAGTTTTTTAGTCATCTCGAAAAAAAATCAAACGACGAGGGAGGTAATGATCTCAGATTGAGGAAAGATATTTCTTCATGTAGAATAAACAAAGTACCTGCATTCCAACTGGATAGCTTCTCGATTTTGCTGAAAATGCATGAGTAGCCATAAGACGTGCGAGATGAGGTATCATTAAATCTCTTGCCATTTTTTTTTTTTTTTCACCATCGACCAACTAGTCGAAAGGTTCCTGCTATGAGATTATCATCATTACATTATATTATCAACCGCCATTTTGTTTTGAATAATATTTTCGTCTGAAATCCTAGTATCACAAAGAGAATTGAAAGACTTCCTTCACAACGAAATTTTACTCGACCCCCCCATTCTATTTGAAAAAAGATACATATTTTTTTATCGATCTAGGAATGTTATTCCTGAACTATCATTGACGCAAAAAATTCAAATAGGAAGCTGCTTGAACAAAACCATTCTATTAACCATTCGCAACATGACTCAGAGAAGCAACTCAAGTTTTATCCCAAAATGATTTGAGAATATGAGAAATTGTTCGATGTTGAATGTTGAAGAAAAAATCGAGATTTTTTCCGTTCCCGTGGATTTGAAAATCATACATGATTCTCCACTACTTTCTGTTTTCAATGGCAGTAAACATTTATCTCGGGTATTGTCTGTAGGATATATACAAAATCGTCAAGTCTTCATTTCCTTTGATTTTCGATTCGATTTGGAAGAAGTTCACCCTGATAGATTGATATTCAGTATGAAGAAACCAAATAACTAAAATGAATGTATAATGCGGTCAGTTCTAATCATCGAATTCGCTTATGATAATGGGATTTTATGTGATTTCAGCATCACAAAGTCCTCCTACCTTCGTCCAAGAAATTACTGACATTCGTACCACAGAAGCTGAGACAGTCAAATTCGAATGTCTGTTTTCTGGAACACCCACTCCAGGTAATGGAATAATTTTAAATATATAAGAAATAATTTTTCCTCAAATTCCATACTACTAACGATTATCTTATCTCACAGATATTATATGGTATCATAATGACAAGATATTGAGGAACTCCAAAAGGTTAAAGATACGAATTGAAGATAACAAAACGAGTGTTACCATAACTGAGGTCAACAACGAAGATGTTGGAACTTTCGTATGCAAAGCTGTTAGCGATTTAGGAACGATAGTGACCAAAGGGAAACTATACGTGCAAGAAATCCCTGAAAACAAGAAGAAAGAAATGCTATTGAAAAGAGCCAAAGAAGAAAAGGAGAGCGTAGAGAGAGAACGCGTGAAAGTAGAGAAGAAGCGAAAAGACAAGAAAAAAACTGTCACCACCACGAGGGAAGATGAAAATAAGCCTCTGGGTGTGACTGAAATTCAGGCAATAGAAACTACTGAAGAAATTGTGGACACAAATAAAGAAGCCAAGGCCAAGCCAATATTAGATATTCAAGAACCATTGGGAACAGAAGCTATAGCAACAGCTAAGAAAATTGATGAGCAACCAGAAAAAAGGCCAACCGAAAAGGCAAAAGAACTATTATCTCCAGCTGAGGCAACATATCTTGAAGAAATACTAACGGAAGAAATAATCAAAGATATCGAGAAAATAGTTCCTAAAACTAAAAAAGTTATCACTACCCTACAACCTGGAGTTTTGGAACATGCCGATATCACCGAAATTAATTTGGAACAAATTATTGAAAGATGTGAGAAAATAATACGAAGCAGTGAACTGAGAATGGCGAAGGAAGTGACTCAAATGCTAAAATTTGTTCGAACCAAAGAATTTGGACCAGGAGAGAGTCCACTACGTGAAATTGCAGAGATCGGTTATCTTCTGAATAATGGCATAACTGTTAAAGAAGTAACCGTCCTCTACGATGAAGACAGATTCCCTTCTCTAAAATCTCCACAGGCCCAGTCAGCAATGGTTAATGTAGTAGAAAGAAAAGGTCATGGTCCTCTCATTTCGGAAGTTTTAACAGAAGAAACTACTATAGATGAAAGTAAACTTGCCGCTACTGTTGGATTCAGAGCTTTCATGAAGATGGTGGAAGCCAATTATGTAACTATTGAGGAAGTTATTGCTAGTTTCTTACCTGAAGATTTCATTCAACGTTCGTGGGAGTCTACAGAGATAATAGAAGTGAGTTTTTTTTTCATATAATTCACTGTGGAAAAGCATGTTTCAAAATTCCATCCATTTCGTATTTTCGTTAAAATATTTCCCTACGTTATTGGACAAAAAATTGAGAAAATGAATGAAACTATCGGTTATGTCAAGTACAATCATAAATGTACATGATTCTGAGGATACATACTTCATTATCAATATTTTTCAGGAGACGGTGAAGTCAGTTTCAGAAATGGTAACCATCTCCGAAGAAATTGAAATACTGGAAGGTGAGTCAAATTACTGATGTAGATCAAGATGTGATTGAACATATCAACGCGGTAGATAGTTTCTGAGAATCATGTGAAAAGTTTCATTGGATTAGTTTTTTTCATTGTCACATTCAGTTGAGATGTCGATCTGAACATCCTTGGACATTTGAATATTCCAACGTTATATATTTCGGTCAATTAGTTTATCTTGACCACAGAATATCATATTCAGGTTCATTTGTGAATGATAATATAAGCGGCTCGACACACTCACAGTTACAGATTTGATGCCCATTTCGTCATCTTCTTAGATTAGCAGCAGATAAAGATTTAATCGCTATAGTAGTTGTCAATTAATAATATGATCAAGAAATGATATTATATTATAAATTATATATTATATATTAATTATAAGTTAAGAGATTTCCTGAACATTATCAATTGGAAATATTTTGTATTCAATATTCAATATTAATATGTTTTCTATAGATAAAAACAAAATCACGAGAAAACGGTCTGAGGTGGAAGATTCAGAAGGTGAGTAAGCGTTAAGTTCGAATCTGACTTCTATTGAAATATATGAAATTCTAACTGCCCTCTCTGTGATCGTAAATGTTATATTGAAGAGTGAGTTGGCACAATGAGAAGCTCTCATGAGGTCGTTTGCTGGAATCTGGCTCGAAATGCACCAATTTTTATGCGCTTTCCAAATCGCAATGCTCTATATACTCGTCGCATAACATTTAGTGCTTCTACGCATAGACGCAGTGATAATTTGAACCGGTAATGGCTTTTTAGTGTTAACCGCTCGGCTAAAGGTGAGTTTATTTTTGATTTTATTTCTACTCTACTCACCATTTACACAAAAATCTTACTCTAGATCAGTTTAACGCTTCCAAAACCTACTTATTGACACCTATGCCCAGGCTTGAGCAAAGCTTAGCCTTGTAGGCATAATATTTGACAAAGTAATACAATATATTGATATAAATCACACAAAAAACAATCATACATACACTTTCACAGAAACCAGAGAAATCGAAGAACTTCACGAACGCTCAGTGAGAGGAAGCAAGAGCCCTAAGAAAAAACATTCTGTAGAAATTTCTGAAATTATTGAAACTGGCAGACTGACAGACTCTGAAGCTGAAAGGGAATCAGAAGTTGAAGTAATAGAAGAAACAACTCGTACAACAAAAATACAGATAGAACCACATATGCCCATAACTAGTAAATATGATATGAAACAGGAAAACGTTGAAACCCTCGAACCTTTGGAAATGCAACTTTCGAAAGAACTACCACTAAATTCATCTATTGTCCATTGGGAAGCCCTCAAATCTAGTGAAGTGGCACAAATAGACAAGTCGGCAGTATCTTCTGCAGCTAGAATGGATATAACACCATACTCAGCAGTCATTGAGGAACACACTCTCATTCAAGAAAGTGAAACAACGCAAACTGACAAATCACCTCTTACTGTTACAGCAAGATCAACAATTGATGATGAAGAAGCTATAGTTATTTCACAACCACATGTACAAGACACCACAGAGTCTTTTGAGAAGTCATTCAAACCCACGACATCAACGGCAATCAAAACCATGGATTCTAAGGAAGGTATAATGATTCAAGAAATTCTACTCGCTGATACTTCCCCGGACTTTGTTGAACAACAAACATCGGTAGGAAAAGCAGTAATGAATATATCACCTCAAGAAGCGAAAAGCATTTCAGAAACTACTGCTTCTATTAGTGAAATCCCCTTGGATGTTCATCAGGGTCATACTGTCAATCCGTTCATAATCCATAACACTAGTATTACTTGTGAAGCAGCAAACTCACACGCACTGATTCATCTCGATAATACTGTCCACAAGTCGTGCGCAGAAGTTGATATTGTACCACATACAGCAGTTTTAGGCGAAAGTACACAAGTGATCGAGACTGAGAGGGATAGAGAAGATGTACATGATCTTACTGCTTCTGCAGAGAAAATTTTCGATACATTCGAAGCATTTGAGATATCAGAGTCGAGTATACAAGATGGAGCTGTGCATTTAGCAGAGAAGGGCCAGCCCAAGACCTCACAAGCTTCTCCAGAATATATACCGAATGAAGGAATATCGGTACAAGAATATAATCTGGATGATTCTTCGTCTGAACTTTTGAATAAAAAAACTTTCGAAGACAAAGCATTGATCCAATTAACACCTCAAGAAGCTAAACATATATCTGAAACAGAAGTTTCGATGAAAGAAATTCCCTTCGATATACCACAAGAGAAAACTGTTAAACCGTTGCTAATCCACAATACAAGGATAACTTCTGAAGCGTTGATTTCACAAGAGGTAGCTCATATGGATGAAACTCTCCAGAAGAGAAGCGCTCAAATTGATGTTGTGCCACATAGAGCGATAACAGAAGAAACAACACACATAATTGATACTGAGAAAGACCGAGTAGACGAACACGCTTTCACTGCTTCAGCAATAAGAACTTTTGATACAGTCGAAGCATTTGAGGTATCAGAAACTACTGTGGAAAATGCAACTGTGCAATTAGTTCAAATGGCAACTTCCAGCAGCTCACAAGCTTCCTTGGAAGTCATACCGAATGAAGGTATATCTATACAAGAATATAATCTAGGTGATGTACCTTGTGAATTGTCTGAGGCTGTAAGAATACAGAGTTCAGCTAACTTGACTGTGCTGCCACAGGAGGCGACGAATATTCTAGAGGTACAGGCGTCTCAAGATGAACAATCTCTCGAAGATTTCATCAAGCCCAAAGGAATATATGCTGAAGGATCAGTCTCCATAAAGCAGAGTTTGAACGTCGAAGAAGTTAATCAAGCAATATTTGAAGGCGAAATAGATATTGTTAGAAACAATATGGTCTCAGCAAAATATAAAATCGATTCCAGAGAGCCATTAGTTGTAGAGGAAGTATTAGCCGAAATCAAACCTGGAAAACATCTTCCTGAATCTTTCGTTCCCACAGAAATTGCAACACGGAAATTCATACCTCAACATTCATTATTCCAATCAGAAATGATCGCTCCTGAACTAGAAAGCGAGTACATACCTGGAAGAATACCCCCAATGCAAACTGCGAACTCGGAAATGACGGTTGATTCAAGTCTCATTGTATCCGAGGTAGACACTTCGGAAAGAGAGGAAGCTTTTGAAAAAGAGGACACAGCGGATACAGCAAATGCAATAGTCAATTTAACATTATCAGAAGGAGTTGCAGTCACTGTGACAGATTCACAGGCACCACAAAGCGACATATTATCTGAAAGTATTCAATCCCAAACTATTAACGTAGACATATCTCCGATGGAATCGATTATATCTCAGATTGTGTTAACGAATGAATCTGAAATGAAGTATGAGCCATCAGATTTAGCTACAGAAAATGCCGAAACATCATTCACTGTCTTGGAAACAAGCAGTACAACTATAACTTTTCCTCAGGATTCGGAAGATGTTCTACCAGAAGATGTTAAGCCAACCAAGGTCAATGTGAAACCCACTGTAACTCCTAGCCAACCAATCACAGTAGAGCAAACTGAGACAAATATTGTTCCAGAAAATTTCAACGATTCGTTCAAACCAAATACCAAATTGGCGTCAGCAGATATTCAGACTCAAGAGTCAACTAACGTTATAGAAACACATGCTGGTGAGAGAGAAGGATCGTACACACAACAGCAGAGAAAATACATAACAATTGAGAGCTCTCTGAGTAGACCACAAGCTCAAATAGAAATTTCAGAATCGCAAATTTTTGAAAGCGAAAGTAATTTGGAACCATTTGATTTACCAGAGTGCCGAAAAGGTGAAAAAGTACTTCTAAATGCATTGCCAACTGGTGTCACTGAAGAAACAGCGATTCAACACAGCCTAGCTGAAATTGAACTCAGGAAAGCTACTGAGGATACAGCGAAGTTGGAACAGCCACTCCAACGGCAGATACTGGTATCAGAAATTGTAGTGAATGAAGACACACATGAAATTTCGGCAAAAGTTCCAGAAAGTAAGCAAGCTTCGGCTAGTCTTTCCCCTCAAGAAGCTCTCAATGTACTAGAGGTAAATATACAAGATAAAGAAAAACAATACAAACCTCAACGAAAACCGGACTCTATGCTCGCAACATTCGAAATAGAAAGTCAGCAGGTAGCTGATAAATATGTTGTTCTTCATAACGATTCCACTAAGAATCTGGAAATTGATATTCCTTCTGAACTTACAGCGACAACAGAACAAGAAGCATTTCAAACTCTGTTAGTTTTAGAGCATGAAACAGGTGAGAAGGAATCTGATTACAATGAAATTTATCCGGATTCTAAAACAGCTCAAATATATTTATCAGAATCACTCCCAGGGCCAAATGTATCCGAAGTAGAAACGAATGACAAAGAAGCTATATATGACGAACAACCTCAGCCCCTGCAACTGTTAGCTTCAATGGCAATGAACACACACGAGAGCATCATAACTTCTGAAGTAGAAAGTGCGATTAACACGGATATGATAGAGGAAGAAGAACTGCCAACAGGAAGAGCGAAGAAATATGCTAAACCATACAATGAGCTTATAGTGACCGAAACGAATGTTACGGAAATCGAAAAATCGTTAGAATCTGACGTATTCCCATACCAGAAACAAGCAAACATAGACATTTCACCAGGGATATCATTATTCATCACCGAAATCGTGTCTGATGACAAAGAAGTAGAAATGAATATAGAAGACGTTGAAAAAACCTCAGCAAATATAAAAATTGATGAACACACTGTTGCTACGAGTGAACAAACTCTCGCGAATGATTTACCATCTGAATTGGAAAAACAGATTCCTGAATGTTACAATGCTTTCTCGAGTCAAGATGTATCATACTCCTTAGTACAAATGGAAATTACTCCAGGCGAAAAAGAATCTATGAAAGCAACCGATAAGATGCCTGTTGAACAACAAGGCAATATTCATTTCACTGAAACTCAGAGTTTGAAAATAACTGAAGTTAATACTGAGGAGAAGGAAAATGTTCTGCTTCAGAAGATGAGCCCACGACCCGTAGAGGGCAAACGATCCATGGATTCATTGACATCAGTAATAACCGAACAGGTATTAGCTGGCGACGGCATAGATAATATTGAAGAAGTTGAATACCCTTCATTTAAAGCTGAGTCAGATCAAATCGCATTAGACGCCTTCATGATAACGGAACCAATGGTGATGGAAATCGAAACTAACCTCGATGAAATCAAACCAGTGAGCAGACAAGCTACAACTGAATATGACGTAGCACAAGGTATATATGTCACAAGTGTTACACTAGGTTCGAAAGAAGGCAACATCGAGAAGGAAGCCCATCTATTAGAAACTGCAAACTCGTCATCTCTTCCCCAGGAAGTAGTGGAGACGAAAGAAATGATGGTGCATGAAACAATAAATGAACTTCCAATGGAATCACCAACAATATTCTCAGCAACAAGAAAGCATTCTGAATATCATAGTCTCTTAACAGCTGAAGCTATTCTGAACGAATCTGAGGCACACATGGAAGAAAGAAAACCAACACCTACGCAAGTAGCAGGAGTGGAATTCGAGAATTATATATCAGCGCAAGTTTCTCAGATGATTCCTTCAGAGAAAGAAAATATCCATTCGTTGAAAAAAATGCCAGATTCTAAAATGGCTACAATGTCATTATCAGTACAGCCAGTTGCTGAAACCACTGAAACCGTCTCACAAGATAGTACAAGTGATCTCACAGGAGAACATATGCCTACTGCTGAAGCAAAAACAGAACAGTCACTTCTCGATAGTATCATACGTACTGAAACCTTCGTCCAAGAAAGTCATCATATTTTCGAAACAGAAGAAATCAAAACCAAGGATGTTGAAGTAGATATTCTGGAAGATCGAGGTATTTGTGTAACAGAAACCATGAGTAGCGAGAAGGAATCGTATTTAGAAGGTACAGGTGATGCTAATGAAATACAAGCGTCCATTAGAATTGAATGCCATGAGATTCCGTCGAATACAGAAACACAAACAATCGACACTATAGAAGAGATTGTCGAGCATCTACCAAAGGAATTCTTGGCACATCCAGATATTGATTCTTTACCAACAGCTACCAAACAAGAAATGATACTTCAAGAACAAGAGGAGATGCTATCGGAGGTGCAGAAACCAAATCTGAAACAAGGATCGGTCGCAGTGGATGTAGAAGAAAGTTTATCGATAGAATCAATCACCGTACACGATAAGGAATCAGAATATTCTGAGAAACCTATTATCGAAGCATATGCTGAGAAGAATATTGGTGACAGCATGGCAGTCGTTTCACAAACTCAACCTAGTATTGAATATGGTATAGGAGACATGGAAGTTTTCATTCCAGATGAAGTTGAGGCCACCCAAGCTACTTACCTGTTCGATTCAGCTGCTGTCTCAGAACAAACCGTATATGATAAGGAAAACGATTTATCTGCAACACCTGATCAGAAGGCATTATCAGCTTCAGTTACTTTCCAGACAGCTCATAATTTGTCGACTACTGAAGCTATTCTAGAAGATAAGGAAAATGTCATGAATGAATTCAAAATGCCAGATTCGAAATCTGCACAGCTTTGCATAGATGTTACACGAAAGATTGCACAACAAAATATTGCTGACGTATCTGAGAATATCGAGATTCACAAAACGATAAAAAAGCCTGGAGAGGCTAAAGCAGTAGAAGGAGAAGAATCTTTGAAAAGTTTGATTGTCACTGAGAACATGATCGAAGAAAAAGAAACTGATTTCACTGGTAAGTTCCAACCAACAACTAGCCAGGTGAATGTCAGTTTGGAACAAAAAACTCAGAGTTTGAATATTACTGAGATAGTGGTACAAGACAAAGAAAATTATGTGGATATTTTCCAAATTCCAACTGTACAGAACGCTAATATGGAGATAAATACTATGTCTGTGCCGGAAACTACAATATCACAAATCGAAGATCATCTCGGGAATTTGAAAACTCCTATGCCCCAGTCAACTGCAGCAAACCTCATACAAGTTCCATATCAAGAATTGATCGAAAGTCAGGTAGAGGTTCAGGAAAAAGAAGATGTTTATGAGAGAGCTCTCAAATTCAACACAACAAATGCAGAATGCCTAGTAGAAGGAACACAAGCATTATCGACAATGGAGATAATTCCCATAGAGGTTGAAACTATTTTAAAACAAATAATACCTCCTGAGGCATCAACGGCACATTCAGATATCTTGACTAATAGAAGCGCTGTTGTAACTGAAGTTTTACCAAATATGAATATCGATGATCTGAGTATCGATCATTACGGTACTGCCTCAGCCCAACCAGACTATGAATTGAAAGAAAATTTGGTCCAACGCATACCTCAAGTGATAGAAAGTATTTCAAATCTAGAAGACACGAAGAAATATGATGAAATCAAAGCTCAGAAAAAAATTGATGTATCATCAGAAGTGATGATAAGCGTGGTGTATCCAGAGACAGTGTCAGAGGATTTAGAAACTAGACAGAGCAAGCATGAGACGGCAGCCCCAAATATTCAAGGAAGTAGCGCAATCGTGACCTCCGAGATAATGACTTCTGAAAATGTTTCAGAGTTGTTTTCAGCAGAGGTACCATCATCCACCGTCAAGGTACAGGAAGATACTTTCGATTCTCTAATAACAACTCAAAATTTGATACACGAGAACGAAGCTACAATGGATATCCAAACCGAAAATTCAAAACAGGCAGAACAAACAATGAACGAAGCGACTTCGATAAACGTGACGGAAATAATTGGTCATGATTCCGAAACTAGTTTTACAGAAAAACCCTACAAAGAAGAAAAATCTTCGATAGCTCTACTTCCCAATACAGCTTTGGCACAATCCGAAGTTCTCACACAATATGGTATCAGACCGTTAGATGTGTTTATACCTGATGAAGAAACAGCTTTACAGACTCAAATCAAATCTGAGGGTCTGATTATATCATCAAATGAATTCAATGAAAAAGAAAAACATTTCGATGAGGAACCAATTGAAGGAAAATATATCGATATCAAATATTCACCAGAAGAAGGATTATCCGTATCGGAAACAGTAGTCAACGAATCCTTAGACATATTTTCAGGTTATGTTGTCAACAAGATAACCGCCGATCAGGTAGTAACTCCTCTTGAGGCAACAGAAGTTGAAGTAACCAGATCTGAGGAGAATATATCAGATATGAGTCACGAGCTAGCAAGAAAAGAACAGGCAAAAAGAGATCAGATACCACTTTCACCACTTGATATCATTGAAGTCACCATTACAGAACAGGAAAATATTTTCGATGGGAAGATTCAAGAGAAGAGAGCAGTAGACATCTCTTTGGAAGAGCCAAGGAAGGTAGTATCAATTATGCAAATCAAAACAAACCAGAGTGAAGTTGCCGTTGATTTTGAACATGAGAGTACTAAAACTGCTGATACAATATTTTCAGAACACAGCGTATTCCAACAGGAAGATATTGATATCATGGATAGTTTAGGGAAATTAAAAATCGATGAATTTAATGTTCCCCAACAAGCTAGTTCTCAAAGGGACATACGGGAAGGAATAATGGAAACTAATGTATCATTACAAGGTGATGCCGCAACAATGATTGTCGAAACGCCAGCTCCTAAAGTTGCAAACGTTAATCTACTGGTACAAGAGGGTGTGACTGTCACTGACATAACAATTCTTGGTCAGACGGGTACTGAGATTGAAGAATCAACAGCAACGAAGACAATAGCTCGTAAAGAAATCGATGACCAGAAATTTGTTGTTATCAATGAAGAAAACTTGCTACTTCAGAGTCATGATGTCATAGTGCCACATAAATTCAAAAGTTCTAGAGGACATCTTGGTTATGCAGATTTACCTCTACATGAGTTGACAATAACTGAACAAATGCCAAGTGGAAATTTGGAACCCTTTCAATATGAAGAACCCATTTCCAAAAATGTCAAGATTGTTACGGATCAGTTATCTGCGAGTCTGCAAATAAGTGAGATTATTCCACAAGAACGAGAAGGTGAGTATGGAAATGAATATCTGATAGGTGAAATTCGAAGTAGGAGAAGCGTAACTCATCTCTCACACATATATCCACAAACACACACTAACACCAAAATACTTCGATATATCTGAGCGACTCACTCATTATGAAATTACAGGCACACTGGACGAAACTGCAACACTTGAAACACAAGCCAGGTTCACACATACAACCCCACAATTGAACATGGTAGGACACCAAACACCAGATATTCAAGAAAACACAATCCACGTAAAACGAGAAATAGTGGAGGAACCAATTATAGGAGAATTTCGTGGAGAAGTAGTCACTCAGTTCCAGACAGACGACAACAGAACTGAACGAGAAATCGAAAAAGAAATAATGGAACCAGGGATTGAATTGGAATTAGAAAAAGAATCGACAGATACTAGAGTGACTGTCATGGAAACCCAAGGTACACAAGAAGAAAAACCATTAATTTTGGTAGAAGAACTACCAGAAGGAATAGAAGTCTCGCAAGTTGTTACAGATGGAGAGAAGAACACCAAACAGGTTACCAAGAAAAGGGTAATCAAAAAGATTGAAGACAAGAAACAAGAGGAAACTGAAATCGTTACTGTTGAAGAAGATGGAAAAGCACCAGAGACGACAGTAACTGATATGGAAATTGAAGGCCCACAAGACGAACAACCAGTATATTTTTTAGAAGAACTACCAGAAGAAATAGAGGTTTCGCAAGTTGTAACAGATGAAGGCAAGAAGACCAAACGCGTTACAAAGAAGAGGGTGATCAAGAGAAGCAAAGACGGAAAACAAGAAAAAACTGAAATCGTTACTGTTGAAGAAGATGGAAAAGCACCAGAGACGACAGTGACTGTTATGGAAACCGAAGGTCCACGAGAACAACAACCGACATTTTCGGTAGAAGAGCTACCAGAAGAAATGATTATTTCACCAGTTGTGACAGATGGAGGTCAGAAGACCAAGCGCGTTACAAAGAAGAGGGTGATCAAGAAAGTCGAAGACGGAAAAGAAGAAAAAACTGAAATCGTTACTGTTGAAGAAGATGGAAAGGCACCAGAGACAACAGTGACTGTTATGGAAACCGAAGGTCCACGAGAACAACAACCGACATTTTCGGTAGAAGAGCTACCAGAAGAAATGATCATTTCACAAGTTGTGACAGATGGAGGTCAGAAGACCAAGCGCGTTACAAAGAAGAGGGTGATCAAGAGAAGCAAAGACGGAAAACAAGAGAAAACTGAAATCGTTACTGTTGAAGAAGATGGAAAAGCACCAGAGACGACAGTGACTGTTATGGAAACCGAAGGTCCACGAGAACAACAACCGACATTTTCGGTAGAAGAGCTACCAGAAGAAATGATTATTTCACAAGTTGTGACAGATGGAGGTCAGAAGACCAAGCGCGTTACGAAGAAGAGGGTGATCAAGAGAAGCAAAGACGGAGAACAAGAGAAAACTGAAATCGTTACTGTTGAAGAAGATGGAAAAGCACCAGAGACGACAGTGACTGTTATGGAAACCGAAGGTCCACGAGAACAACAACCGACATTTTCGGTAGAAGAGCTACCAGAAGAAATGATTATTTCACAAGTTGTGACAGATGGAGGTCAGAAGACCAAGCGAGTTACAAAGAAGAGGGTGATCAAGAGAAGCAAAGACGGAAAACAAGAAAAAACTGAAATCGTTACTGTTGAAGAAGATGGAAAAGCATCAGAGACTACAGTGACTGTTATGGAGACTGAAGGTCCTCAAGAAGATCAAGCGGTATATCTTGTAGAAGAACTACCAGAAGAAATAGAGGTTTCGCAAGTTGAAACAGATGCAAGGCAAGGCAAGGCGACCAAGCGCGATACGAAGAAGAGGGTAATAAAGAAAGTCAGAAACGGAAATAAAGAAAAAACGGAAATCGTTACTATTGAAGAAGATGGAAAAGCACCAGAGACAACAGTGACTGTTATGGAAACCGAAGGTCCTGAAGAAGAACAAGTGGTATATCCTGTAGAAGAACTACCAGAAGAAATAGAGGTTTCGCAAGTAGTAACAGATGGAGGCAAGAAGACCAAGCGCGTTACAAAGAAGAGGGTGATCAAGGAAGTCAAAGACGGAAAACAACAAAAAACTGAAATAGTTACTGTAGAAGGAGATGGAAAAGCACCAGAGACGACAGTGACTGTTATAGAAACCGAAGGTCAACGGGAACATCAACCGACATTTTCGGTAGAAGAGCTACCAGAAGGAATGATTATTTCACAAGTTGTGACAGATGAAGGCAAGAAGGCCAAGCGCGTTACAAAGAAGAGGGTGATCAACAGAATCAAAGACGGGAAACAAGAGAAAACTGAAATCGTTACTGTTGAAGAAGATGGAAAAGCACCAGAGACAACAGTGACAGTTATAGAGACTAGAGGTCCTCACGAGGAAGAAGCGGTATATCTTGTAGAAGAACTACCAGGAGATGTTCAGGTATTGCAAGTTGTAACAGATGAAGGCAAGAAGACCAAGCGCGTTACGAAAAAGAGGGTAATCAAGAAAGTCAAGAACGGAAAACACGAAAATACCGAAATTATCACATTCGAAGAACAAGGAAAGGAACCAGAAACAACAATAATGGTTCAGGAATCGGATGTTCTAGAACAACCTAAGATAGATGAACCCACTTATATGGTGGAAGAATTGCCAGTAGATGTTCAGGTTTCTGAAATAATAACAGACGGTAAAACAAGAAAACGAGTGACTAAGAAACGAGTTCTAAAGAGAGTGAAAGATGGAAAACAAGAGAGGACCGAAATCGTAACAGTCGAAGAAGAAGGAAAAGAACCAGAAACAACAGTAACAATAGAAGAATCGGATGCCCCAGAAGAACCCATAATGGACAAACCCACTTATACGGTGGAAGAATTGCCAGAAGATGTCCAGATTTCTGAAATGATAACAGACGGTAAAACAAGAAAACGTGTTACAAAGAAACGAGTTCTCAAGAAAGTAAGAGATGGAAAACAAGAAAAGACCGAAATTGTAACAGTCGAAGAAGAAGGAAAGAAACCAGAAACAACAGTAACGGTTGAAGAATCGGATGCTCCAGTAGAACCCATAATGGACAAACCTACTTATATGCTGGAAGAAATGCCAGAAGATGTCCAGGTTTCTGAAATGATAACAGACGGTAAAACAAGGAAACGAGTAACTAAGAAACGAGTTCTCAAAAAAGTGAGAGATGGAAAACGAGAGAGGACCGAAATCGAAACAGTCGAAGAAGAAGGAAAAGAACCAGAAACAACAGTAACGGTTGTAGAATCGGATGCTCCAGTACAACCCATAATGGACAAACCTACTTATATGCTGGAAGAAATGCCAGAAGATGTCCAGGTTTCTGAAATAATAACAGACGGTAAAACGAGAAAACGTGTTACTAAGAAACGAGTTCTCAAAAAAGTGAGAGATGGAAAACAAGAAAAGACCGAAATTGTAACAATCGAAGAAGAAGGAAAAGAACCAGAAACAACAGTAACGGTTGAAGAATCGGATGCTCCAGTAGAACCAATAATGGACAAACCTATTTATATGCTGGAAGAAATGCCAGAAGATGTCCAGGTTTCTGAAATAATAACAGACGGTGAAACAAGGAAACGTGTTACTAAGAAACGAGTTCTCAAAAAAGTGAGAGATGGAAAACAAGAAAAGACCGAAATTGTAACAATCGAAGAAGAAGGAAAAGAACCAGAAACAACAGTGACGGTTGAAGAATCGGATGCTCCAGTAGAGCCCATAATGGACAAACCTATTTATATGCTGGAAGAAATGCCAGAAGATGTCCAGGTTTCTGAAATAATAACAGACGGTGAAACGAGAAAACGTGTTACTAAGAAACGAGTTCTCAAAAAAGTGAGAAATGGAAAACAAGAAAAGACCGAAATTGTAACAGTCGAAGAAGAAGGAAAGAAACCAGAAACAACAGTAACGGTTGTAGAATCGGATGCTCCAGTAGAACCCATAATGGACAAACCTACTTATATGCTGGAAGAAATGCCAGAAGATGTCCAGGTTTCTGAAATAATAACAGACGGTAAAACGAGAAAACGTGTTACTAAGAAACGAGTTCTCAAAAAAGTGAGAGATGGAAAACAAGAAAAGACCGAAATTGTAACAATCGAAGAAGAAGGAAAAGAACCAGAAACAACTGTAACGGTTGAAGAATCGGATGCTCCAGTAGAACCAATAATGGACAAACCTATTTATATGCTGGAAGAAATGCCAGAAGATGTCCAGGTTTCTGAAATAATAACAGACGGTGAAACGAGAAAACGTGTTACTAAGAAACGAGTTCTCAAAAAAGTGAGAGATGGAAAACAAGAAAAGACCGAAATTGTAACAGTCGAAGAAGAAGGAAAGAAACCAGAAACAACAGTAACGGTTGTAGAATCGGATGCTCCAGTAGAACCCATAATGGACAAAGCTACTTATATGCTGGAAGAAATGCCAGAAGATGTCCAGGTTTCTGAAATAATAACAGACGGTAAAACAAGAAAACGTGTTACTAAGAAAGGAGTTCTCAAAAAAGTGAAAGATGGAAAACAAGAGAGGACCGAAATTGTAACAGTCGAAGAAGAAGGGAAGAAACCAGAAACAACAGTAACGGTTGAAGAATCGGATGCTCCAGTAGAACCCATAATGGACAAACCTACTTATATGCTGGAAGAAATGCCAGAAGATGTCCAGGTTTCTGAAATAATAACAGACGGTAAAACGAGAAAACGTGTTACTAAGAAACGAGTTCTCAAAAAAGTGAGAGATGGAAAACAAGAAAAGACCGAAATTGTAACAGTCGAAGAAGAAGGGAAGAAACCAGAAACAACAGTTACGGTTGAAGAATCGGATGCTCCAGTAGAACCCATAATGGACAAACCTACTTATATGCTGGAAGAAATTCCGGAAGATGTCCAGGTTTCTGAAATAATAACAGACGGTAAAACGAGAAAACGTGTTACAAAGAAACGAGTTCTCAAGAAAGTGAAAGATGGAAAACAAGAGAGGACCGAAATCGTAACAGTCGAAGAAGAAGGAAAAGAACCAGAAACAACAGTAACGGTTGAAGAATCGGATGCTCCAGTAGAACCCATAATGGACAAACCTACTTATATGCTGGAAGAAATGCCAGAAGATGTCCAGGTTTCTGAAATAATAACAGACGGTAAAACGAGAAAACGTGTTACTAAGAAACGAGTTCTCAAAAAAGTGAGAGATGGAAAACAAGAAGAGACCGAAATTGTAACAATCGAAGAAGAAGGAAAGGAACCAGAAACAACAGTAACGGTTGAAGAATCGGATGCTCCAGTAGAACCCATAATGGACAAACCTACTTATATGCTGGAAGAAATGCCGGAAGATGTCCAGGTTTCTGAAATAATAACAGACGGTAAAACAAGAAAACGTGTCACTAAGAAACGAGTTCTCAAAAAAGTGAGAGATGGAAAACAAGAAAAAACCGTAATTGTAACAGTCGAAGAAGAAGGAAAGGAACCAGAAACAACAGTAACGGTTGAAGAATCGGATGCTCCAGTAGAACCCATAATGGACAAACCTATTTATATGCTGGAAGAAATGCCAGAAGATGTCCAGGTTTCTGAAATAATAACAGACGGTAAAACGAGAAAACGTGTTACTAAGAAACGAGTTCTCAAAAAAGTGAGAGATGGAAAACAAGAAAAAACCGTAATTGTAACAGTCGAAGAAGAAGGAAAGGAACCAGAAACAACAGTAACGGTTGAAGAATCGGATGCTCCAGTAGAACCCATAATGGACAAACCTACTTATATGCTGGAAGAAATGCCAGAAGATGTCCAGGTTTCTGAAATAATAACAGACGGTAAAACAAGAAAACGTGTTACTAAGAAACGAGTTCTCAAAAAAGTGAGAGATGGAAAACAAGAAAAGACCGAAATTGTAACAGTCGAAGAAGAAGGGAAGAAACCAGAAACAACAGTAACGGTTGTAGAATCGGATGCTCCAGTAGAACCCATAATGGACAAACCTATTTATATGCTGGAAGAAATGCCAGAAGATGTCCAGGTTTCTGAAATAATAACAGACGGTAAAACGAGAAAACGTGTTACTAAGAAACGAGTTCTCAAAAAAGTGAGAGATGGAAAACAAGAAAAAACCGTAATTGTAACAGTCGAAGAAGAAGGAAAGGAACCAGAAACAACAGTAACGGTTGAAGAATCGGATGCTCCAGTAGAACCCATAATGGACAAACCTACTTATATGCTGGAAGAAATGCCAGAAGATGTCCAGGTTTCTGAAATAATAACAGACGGTAAAACGAGAAAACGTGTTACTAAGAAACGAGTTCTCAAAAAAGTGAGAGATGGAAAACAAGAAAAGACCGAAATTGTAACAGTCGAAGAAGAAGGGAAGAAACCAGAAACAACAGTAACGGTTGAAGAATCGGATGCTCCAGTAGAACCCATAATGGACAAACCTACTTATATGCTGGAAGAAATGCCAGAAGATGTCCAGGTTTCTGAAATGATCACAGACGGTAAAACAAGAAAACGTGTCACTAAGAAACGAGTTCTCAAAAAAGTCAGAGATGGAAAACAAGAAAAGACCGTAATTGTAACAGTCGAAGAAGAAGGAAAGGAACCAGAAACAACAGTAACGGTTGAAGAATCGGATGCTCCAGTAGAACCCATAATGGACAAACCTACTCATATGCTGGAAGAAATGCCAGAAGATGTCCAGGTTTCTGAAATGATCACAGACGGTAAAACAAGAAAACGTGTCACTAAGAAACGAGTTCTCAAAAAAGTGAGAGATGGAAAACAAGAAAAAACCGTAATTGTAACAGTCGAAGAAGAAGGAAAGGAACCAGAAACAACAGTAACGGTTGAAGAATCGGATGCTCCAGTAGAACCCATAATGGACAAACCTATTTATATGCTGGAAGAAATGCCAGAAGATGTCCAGGTTTCTGAAATAATAACAGACGGTAAAACAAGAAAACGTGTTACTAAGAAACGAGTTCTCAAAAAAGTGAGAGATGGAAAACAAGAAAAAACCGTAATTGTAACAGTCGAAGAAGAAGGAAAGGAACCAGAAACAACTGTAACGGTTGAAGAATCGGATGCTCCAGTAGAACCCATAATGGACAAACCTACTTATATGCTGGAAGAAATGCCAGAAGATGTCCAGGTTTCTGAAATAATAACAGACGGTAAAACGAGAAAACGTGTTACTAAGAAACGAGTTCTCAAAAAAGTGAGAGATGGAAAACAAGAAAAGACCGAAATTGTAACAGTCGAAGAAGAAGGGAAGAAACCAGAAACAACAGTAACGGTTGAAGAATCGGAAGCTCCAGTAGAACCCATAATGGACAAACCTACTTATATGCTGGAAGAAATGCCAGAAGATGTCCAGGTTTCTGAAATGATCACAGACGGTAAGACAAGAAAACGTGTCACTAAGAAACGAGTTCTCAAGGGAGCGAAAGATGGAAAACAAGAAAAAACCGTAATTGTGACAGTCGAAGAAGAAGGAAAGGAACCAGAAACAACAGTAACGGTTGAAGAATCGGATGCTCCAGTAGAACCCATAATGGACAAACCTACTTATATGCTGGAAGAAATGCCAGAAGATGTCCAGGTTTCTGAAATAATAACAGACGGTAAAACGAGAAAACGTGTCACTAAGAAACGAGTTCTCAAGGGAGCGAAAGATGGAAAACAAGAAAAAACCGTAATCGTAACAGTCGAAGAAGAAGGAAAGGAACCAGAAACAACAGTAACGATTGAAGAATCGGATGCTCCAGAAGAACCCATAATGGACAAACCTACTTATATGCTGGAAGAAATGCCAGAAGATGTCCAGGTTTCTGAAATAATAACAGACGGTAAAACGAGAAAACGTGTCACTAAGAAACGACTTCTCAAGGGAGCGAAAGATGGAAAACAAGAAAAAACCGTAATTGTAACAGTCGAAGAAGAAGGAAAGGAACCAGAAACAACAGTAACGGTTGAAGAATCGGATGCTCCAGAAGAACCCATGATGGACAAACCTACCCCTATGCTGGAAGAAATGCCAGAAAATGTCCAGGTTTCTGAAATAATAACAGACGGTGAAACGAGAAAACGTGTTACTAAGAAACGAGTTCTCAAAAAAGTGAGAGATGGAAAACAAGAAAAGACCGAAATTGTAACAGTCGAAGAAGAAGGGAAGAAACCAGAAACAACAGTAACGGTTGAAGAATCGGATGCTCCAGTAGAACCCATAATGGACAAACCTATTTATATGCTGGAAGAAATGCCAGAAGATGTCCAGGTTTCTGAAATAATAACAGACGGTAAAACGAGAAAACGTGTTACTAAGAAACGAGTTCTCAAAAAAGTGAGAAATGGAAAACAAGAAAAGACCGAAATTGTAACAGTCGAAGAAGAAGGAAAGAAACCAGAAACAACAGTAACGGTTGAAGAATCGGATGCTCCAGAAGAACCCATAATGTACAAACCTATTTATATGCTGGAAGAAATGCCAGAAGATGTCCAGGTTTCTGAAATAATAACAGACGGTGAAACGAGAAAACGTGTTACTAAGAAACGAGTTCTCAAAAAAGTGAGAGATGGAAAACAAGAAAAGACCGAAATTGTAACAGTCGAAGAAGAAGGGAAGAAACCAGAAACAACAGTAACGGTTGAAGAATCGGATGCTCCAGTAGAACCCATAATGGACAAACCTATTTATATGCTGGAAGAAATGCCAGAAGATGTCCAGGTTTCTGAAATAATAACAGACGGTAAAACGAGAAAACGTGTTACTAAGAAACGAGTTCTCAAAAAAGTGAGAAATGGAAAACAAGAAAAGACCGAAATTGTAACAGTCGAAGAAGAAGGAAAGAAACCAGAAACAACAGTAACGGTTGAAGAATCGGATGCTCCAGAAGAACCCATAATGGACAAACCTATTTATATGCTGGAAGAAATGCCAGAAGATGTCCAGGTTTCTGAAATAATAACAGACGGTAAAACAAGAAAACGAGTGACTAAGAAACGAGTTCTAAAGAGAGTGAGAGATGGAAAACAAGAGAGGACCGAAATCGTAACAGTCGAAGAAGAAGGAAAAGAACCAGAAACAACAGTAACGGTTGTAGAATCGGATGCTCCAGTACAACCCATAATGGACAAACCTACTTATATGCTGGAAGAAATGCCAGAAGATGTCCAGGTTTCTGAAATGATCACAGACGGTAAAACAAGAAAACGTGTCACTAAGAAACGAGTTCTCAAAAAAGTGAGAGATGGAAAACAAGAAAAAACCGTAATTGTAACAGTCGAAGAAGAAGGAAAGGAACCAGAAACAACAGTAACGGTTGAAGAATCGGATACTCCAGTAGAACCCATAATGGACAAACCTACTTATATGCTGGAAGAAATGCCAGAAGATGTCCAGGTTTCTGAAATAATAACAGACGGTAAAACAAGGAAACGTGTTACTAAGAAACGAGTTCTCAAAAAAGTGAGAGATGGAAAACAAGAAAAGACCGAAATTGTAACAATCGAAGAAGAAGGAAAGGAACCAGAAACAACAGTAACTGTTGAAGAATCGGATGCTCCAGTAGAACCCATAATGGACAAACCTACTTATATGCTGGAAGAAATGCCAGAAGATGTCCAGGTTTCTGAAATAATAACAGACGGTAAAACAAGGAAACGTGTTACTGAGAAACGAGTTCTCAAAAAAGTGAAAGATGGAAAACAAGAAAAGTCCGAAATTGTAACAATCGGAGAAGAAGGAAAGGAACCAGAAACAACAGTAACGGTTGAAGAATCGGATGCTCCAGAAGAACCCATAATGGACAAACCTATTTATATGCTGGAAGAAATGCCAGAAGATGTCCAGGTTTCTGAAATAATAACAGACGGTAAAACAAGAAAACGAGTAACTAAGAAACGAGTTCTCAAAAAAGTGAAAGATGGAAAACAAGAGAAGACCGAAATTGTATTAATCGAAGAAGAAGGAAAAGAACCAGAAACAACTGTAACGGTTGAAGAATCGGATGCTCCAGAAGAACCCATAATGGACAAACCTATTTATATACTGGAAGAAATGCCAGAAGATGTCCAGGTTTCTGAAATAATAACAGACGGTAAAACGAGAAAACGTGTTACTAAGAAACGAGTTCTCAAAAAAGTGAGAGATGGAAAACAAGAAAAGACCGAAATTGTAACAATCGAAGAAGAAGGAAAGGAACCAGAAACAACAGTAACGGTTGAAGAATCGGATGCTCCAGTAGAACCCATAATGGACAAACCTTCTTTTATGCTGGAAGAAATGCCAGAAGATGTCCAGGTTTCTGAAATAATAACAGACGGTAAAACAAGAAAACGTGTTACTAAGAAACGAGTTCTCAAAAAAGTGAGAGATGGAAAACAAGAAAAGACCGAAATTGTAACAGTCGAAGAAGAAGGAAAAGAACCAGAAACAACAGTAACGGTTGAAGAATCGGATGCTCCAGAAGAACCCATAATGGACAAACCTATTTATATGCTGGAAGAAATGCCAGAAGATGTCCAGGTTTCTGAAATAATAACAGACGGTAAAACGAGAAAACTTGTTACTAAGAAACGAGTTCTCAGAAAAGTGAGAGATGCAAAACAAGAAAAGACTGAAATTGTAACAGTCGAAGAAGAAGGAAAGAAACCAGAAACAACAGTAACGGTTGAAGAATCGGATGCTCCAGAAGAACCCATAATGGACAAACCTATTTATATGCTGGAAGAAATGCCAGAAGATGTCCAGGTTTCTGAAATAATAACAGACGGTAAAACGAGAAAACGTGTTACTAAGAAACGAGTTCTCAAAAAAGTGAGAGATGGAAAACAAGAAAAGACCGAAATTGTAACAATCGAAGAAGAAGGAAAGGAACCAGAAACAACAGTAACGGTTGAAGAATCGGATGCTCCAGTAGAACCCATAATGGACAAACCTTCTTTTATGCTGGAAGAAATGCCAGAAGATGTCCAGGTTTCTGAAATAATAACAGACGGTAAAACAAGAAAACGTGTTACTAAGAAACGAGTTCTCAAAAAAGTGAGAGATGGAAAACAAGAAAAGACCGAAATTGTAACAGTCGAAGAAGAAGGAAAAGAACCAGAAACAACAGTAACGGTTGAAGAATCGGATGCTCCAGTAGAACCCATAATGGACAAACCTATTTATATGCTGGAAGAAATGCCAGAAGATGTGCAGGTTTCTGAAATAATAACAGACGGTAAAACGAGAAAACGTGTTACTAAGAAACGAGTTCTCAAAAAAGTGAGAGATGGAAAACAAGAAAAGACCGAAATTGTAACAATCGAAGAAGAAGGAAAGGAACCAGAAACAACAGTAACGGTTGAAGAATCGGATGCTCCAGTAGAACCCATAATGGACAAACCTTCTTTTATGCTGGAAGAAATGCCAGAAGATGTCCAGGTTTCTGAAATAATAACAGACGGTAAAACAAGAAAACGTGTTACTAAGAAACGAGTTCTCAAAAAAGTGAGAGATGGAAAACAAGAAAAGACCGAAATTGTAACAGTCGAAGAAGAAGGAAAAGAACCAGAAACAACAGTAACGGTTGAAGAATCGGATGCTCCAGTAGAACCCATAATGGACAAACCTATTTATATGCTGGAAGAAATGCCAGAAGATGTCCAGGTTTCTGAAATAATAACAGACGGTAAAACAAGAAAACGTGTTACTAAGAAACGAGTTCTCAAAAAAGTGAGAGATGGAAAACAAGAAAAGACCGAAATTGTAACAGTCGAAGAAGAAGGAAAAGAACCAGAAACAACAGTAACGGTTGAAGAATCGGATGCTCCAGAAGAACCCATAATGGACAAACCTATTTATATGCTGGAAGAAATGCCAGAAGATGTCCAGGTTTCTGAAATAATAACAGACGGTAAAACGAGAAAACGTGTTACTAAGAAACGAGTTCTCAAAAAAGTGAGAGATGGAAAACAAGAGAAGACCGAAATTGTAACAATCGAAGAAGAAGGAAAGGAACCAGAAACAACAGTAACGGTTGAAGAATCGGATGCTCCAGTAGAACCCATAATGGACAAACCTATTTATATGCTGGAAGAAATGCCAGAAGATGTCCAGGTTTCTGAAATGATAACAGACGGTAAAACGAGAAAACGTGTTACTAAGAAACGAGTTCTCAAGAAAGTGAGAAATGGAAAACAAGAAAAGACCGAAATTGTAACAATCGAAGAAGAAGGAAAGGAACCAGAAACAACAGTAACGGTTGAAGAATCGGATGCTCCAGTAGAACCCATAATGGACAAACCTACTTATATGCTGGAAGAAATGCCAGAAGATGTCCAGGTTTCTGAAATAATAACAGACGGTAAAACGACAAAACGTATTACTAAGAAACGAGTTCTCAAAAAAGTGAGAGATGGAAAACAAGAAAAGACCGAAATTGTAACAGTCGAAGAAGAAGGAAAGAAACCAGAAACAACAGTAACGGTTGAAGAATCGGATGCTCCAGAAGAACCCATAATGGACAAACCTATTCATATGCTGGAAGAAATGCCAGAAGATGTCCAGGTTTCTGAAATAATAACAGACGGTAAAACGAGAAAACGTGTTACTAAGAAACGAGTTCTCAAAAAAGTGAGAGATGGAAAACAAGAAAAGACCGAAATTGTAACAATCGAAGAAGAAGGAAAGGAACCAGAAACAACAGTAACGGTTGAAGAATCGGATGCTCCAGAAGAACCCATAATGGACAAACCTATTTATATGCTGGAAGAAATGCCAGAAGATGTCCAGGTTTCTGAAATAATAACAGACGGTGAAACGAGAAAACGTGTTACTAAGAAACGAGTTCTCAAAAAAGTGAGAGATGGAAAACAAGAAAAGACCGAAATTGTAACAGTCGAAGAAGAAGGAAAGAAACCAGAAACAACAGTAACGGTTGAAGAATCGGATGCTCCAGTAGAACCCATAATGGACAAACCTACTTATATGCTGGAAGAAATGCCAGAAGATGTCCAGATTTCTGAAATAATAACAGACGGTAAAACAAGAAAACGTGTTACCAAGAAACGAGTTCTCAAAAAAGTGAGAGATGGAAAACAAGAAAAGACCGAAATTGTAACAATCGAAGAAGAAGGAAAGGAACCAGAAACAACAGTAACGGTTGAAGAATCGGATGCTCCAGTAGAACCCATAATGGACAAACCTATTTATATGCTGGAAGAAATGCCAGAAGATGTCCAGGTTTCTGAAATAATAACAGACGGTAAAAGAAGAAAACGTGTCACTAAGAAACGAGTTCTCAAAAAAGTGAGAGATGGAAAACAAGAAAAGACCGAAATTGTAACAGTCGAAGAAGACGGAAAGAAACCAGAAACAACAGTGACGGTTGAAGAATCGGATGCTCCAGAAGAACCCATAATGGACAAACCTACTTATATGCTGGAAGAAATGCCAGAAGATGTCCAGGTTTCTGAAATAATAACAGACGGTAAAACGAGAAAACGTGTTACAAAGAAACGAGTTCTCAAAAAAGTTAGAGATGGAAAACAAGAAAAGACCGAAATTGTAACAATCGAAGAAGAAGGAAAGAAACCAGATACAACAGTAACAGTTGAAGAAACAGGAGTTCTAGGAGAACCTTCTATGGAAAAACCTACTCTCATAGTAGAAGAATTGCCGGAAGATATCCAGGTCTCAGAAATCGCAGAAGAAGGTAAAACTAAGAGGAGTCTAACTAAGAACCGAGTTACTAAGAACATCAAACAGGAAAATTCGGAAAAAGTAATAGTCGAAGAAGTAAATATACCAGAGAAAATTAAGGAGAATATCGATATTCTATTCGTCCCTACTTTATCAGAGAATCGGGATTTGTCTACCGAATCAGATATGCTCAATTTAGTGAAACTGGAAATCATGAAGAAATTCTTGTCACATCCATTGCCAGAGTTGCCTGTCAGTATCAATATCCCAATCACAGAATGTGTCATCGTCGTAGAATATGCTAATAAAGTTGATGTTGAAGAATTAGATGATGGAAGAAAGGAGAAGAGAACTATAAGAAAATTGCGAAAGCCCAAAGGTAACAGAGATGAGATCATGAACATCCTGATCACCGAAAGAGAAGGAGAAGAACCAGTTATAGAAATGAATATAGAAGAATTACCCAAATCATCACATGAAAATCCCGCTGCAGCTCTCATAGAACTACCAGAAGATATAGATGTGATAGAAATAAGCACTAGCGATGGTGTTCCTTCCAAAAAGGTTACGAGAAGAAGAAAACTATTGAAGAAATCTGGATCCAAATTGGAAGCTATTGAAATAATATCTATCGAAGAGGATCATCGGGAACCTTCACAATATGTCCGGATATATGAATATGACGATATTGAAGAGGACTATCCTGAAATTATGAAGTTACCAAATCTAAAAACATGTGAGGAGCTTCCTCCCATATTTATTGACCAGCCAACAATTACACCAACCATTACACCACAGTCATCTACAAAAACAATTACAGAAGTGAACACTTTAGAACATACACAGGATAGAGCTGTAGGTAAGATACATCAGTTTTTGTCATTCATAATACTTCGTAATTTGATGAATGAATATCAGTATGATGTTTTTTAAATTCGTTCATTTAACAGCAGAATATTTTAGGTAACATCGTTCCTGATACTGAAGTAGTTAAGGGTATTCCATCACAAGAGATGAAACATTCAATACTAGTAGACGAAATTGAAACTAGAAAACCAATTACACACCTTTCTGAACAAAAAGGCATCACTATTGAAGGTAACTATGTTCGTGATATACAGGGTGAGTCAAAAATGTGTACCGAGCTTTCTGGGGGTGATAGAACATGAAAAATGAGTGTAGTTCGATGATTAAACTCATGGCCCAAAATGCATATTAAAGGAGATATATCCTTCCAAAGTTGATAAAATTAAAATAATTTCTCCGCATAACATCTGAACGATGAAAGCCACCTGATTGAAATTTTGTGCATGAATGTATGTTGTCAAAATCCATTTTTTCGTCACACTTCCACATTTCTGATATTGTTATAAAGGGTGTTTTTAGAGGGTGAGTCATGATTTTTTGTAGAAAACTTTTTTCCCTGTATTATTTTCGGTGAAAAAACAGGAGCATTCGATGGAGCGAAAAAATTACATGAAAAAGGTACTCTTATTCAAATACAAAAAATTGAGCCGTTCGTGAGATATTTGAGTTTTTGTAGTTACATGATATCAGCAGATTGATTTTATTCATCGCGAGATTCATCGGTATAACGATATTTCAGCAGGTCATGATGAATAATTGTGTTCTCAATTTCGACGTTCATGTCATCAACATTCGAGTCAACATTGTTGTAGTCGATTTGTTCGTGTGGTTTTTCTGTGTCATTTATCACTGCGATCATCAACTGAGATTTTAAGAAATATGGCAGGTCATTCGTTCTCTGAACAAACTGATATGCTTCTAATGCTTGGCGAGTGCTTCGGAAATTCAAATGCTGCTGTGAGACGATATGCAGAGATGTTTCCCGCTCGACGCGTTCCAAATTCGAGAACAATTTTGAGGATTGTACAAAGACTGCGTGAAACAGGATGTTTGAAAACCAATAATAGAAATGGTGGCCGACCCAGAAGTGCGAGAACTGTAGAAGTTGAAGAAGTATTAAATACTGTGGAACAGGATCCGGAAATAAGTACAAGGAAATTAGCAAGACGAATAGACACAACACAAGCGAATGTAACCAGGATTCTCAGAGAGCAACAGCTACATCCTTATCATTATTTGCAGGTACAAGAACTGTTACCACGAGACAATGAAATAAGATTGAGATTTTGCGAAGAGTTGCTGGAACGAACTCGAAGATGTCCTGAGTTTTCAAACAAAATATTGCTCACAGACGAAGCAACTTTCACTAGAAACGGTGTTTTCAATTTGCGCAACACTCATTTCTGGGCTGACGAAAATCCACACGTTGTTAAAGTAACGCATTTTTAATATAATTTCAAAGTGAACGTCTGGGCTGCGACTTTAGGAGACAAATTCGTTGGATACTACATGTTCCCAGGGTCTCTGAATGGTGCAATGTACCTCAACTTCTTAGAAAATGAGTTAGGTACGATATTAGAAGACATTCCTCTCAACATACGTAGGGAAATCTGCTTTATGCATGATGGAGCACCACCTCATTATGTAAGAGTTGTACGTGAATGGCTTGATGATAATTTTCCTGATAGGTGGATAGGACGAGGCATAGACGCTCCTATTTCCTGGCCGGCTCGTTCGCCTGACCTCAATCCACTAGATTTTTCGATCTGGGGTTACATGAAATCTAGGGTTTATTCATTCATATTCAGTTTTGAGAAGTGGATGCCAAGTTCTATCTATATCAACTGTACAAAAAGCGATATTATCGTCTCCGTTCATGTGTCTAGAGCTGAATTTGAAGTAACCTCTCTTGCTCTAAACTATATTGGTCCCAAAAGATGGTCAGTCATTCACCTGACGTCATAAAGAATTGTGAACAATGTGTTCATTCAAGCATAGACTCAGAACTCTTTCACCTGCGAAATATTTTCATACTCTAGGAGAGTTTTCTCAACCCAGAACAGAAGGAACATGAATGATTCATTATCATTGATATGATCGTGGGGATTCAAGTATGAAAATGAATCCTGGTATTTCAGATAACTATTATGAGACTCAGTCATCTCATTTTCATCAGATTCCGCTACTGGAATGAAACACGCTGCTCACCAAGGCTGAAATTGAATCAGGAAGTATTAATTGTTCCAGCAGGCACATCTGTACCGCCAGATTTAATAGGCATTTCGGTATTCCTTGCCGGAAAATTTATGCCAGCCGTCGAAACCCGCTCATAAATCTATCCACGTAGCCGAATGTGACGGCCTTGGTTTTCCACTGCTGCAGATCTGAACATCGAGTGAAGAATCGAGAATTATGACATTCTAGATTTCTTGCAAATTAATTTTTCTCGTGAAAAAAATGATGTTCAGTGCATTTTCAGGGAGATCAATGTACAACCACCTTCTGAAAGTATCACATTCTTTTCAATTCGTTCTGACGATTCCTGACCAAATCTATTCAAATCAAATCAAATCGAATATGCTGTATTGTCTAAAATGATAACATTTCGTCGACAGAGTCAAAATAGAGGTCCACCCAACATTATATATACCTGCTGTGAGAAATAAGTTTTCGAATAAACTGAAATGATAATATGAAAGACGAAACACATTTACCTATTGACGTGGCTGACCAACAATATATAGGTATACAATTATAAAAAACAAGAAAATGTACCACAGTTCCCTTCTCATGGAATGACTAGAACCTATAAGCATAGTATTCCTCTAAGGTATGAAAACATTTCCCTTTGAGAAGTTTTTGAACGTTATTTTCGAATTGCTTCTCATCATTCATACTTGTAATTTCCGTTGGTAAATGATTGTACACCTGCTTACTTCTGTGAATCAGAGATTCTCTTGTCAAGGATGAAGTTGGAATTGTGGTAGCAAGGTTTTCTTTCTGCCGAGTAGGCCTCACTACATTAGTGATACGGAAGTTACTTCTGTATTTATGCAATAAACAAGTGGTCTCTAGAATGGAGATTACTATTAGTCTCAAAATATTGTATCCGGAGGAAAATGGGCGGCACGATTCTCGCATCTTGACTTTGAATATCAATCTCAGTGCACGTTTCTGCAGCACTAATATACTTTGCAACAGAGTTTGATTGCAATTCCCCCGGAATGGAGCTGAGGCAAAAAAATGTGAACGAATTTACGTTGTTGAAAAATGATCACCAAACTATGAACGGTTTGATGAATAATTTACGTAAACGCCTCAGATTATGTATAACCGAAAACGGTGGACATTTCGAACAGCTACTTTAATTTGTTTTTTTCCTTTTTCTTCCATTCAAAATTATGTATTAATTAAAAGTACCAAAAACATTATCAAACTTTTATTTTTATTCAAACCTTGTTGGTGTACTTATTGCTCAGTAACGTGGCACAGGAAGGTGATATTATCGACAAAATTAAAAACAAAATTTTTCATGGCCTGCTGAAATATCGTTATACCGATGAATGTCGTGATGAATAAAATCAATCTGCTGATATCATGTAACTACAAAAACTCAAATATCTCACGAACGACTCAATTTTTTGTATTTGAATAAGAGTACCTTTTTCATGTAATTTTTCCGCTCAATCGAATGCTCCTGTTTTTTCACCGAAAATAATACAGGGAAAAAAGTTTTCTACAAAAAATCATGACTCACCCTCTGAAAACACCCTTTATAACAATATCAGAAATGTGGAAGTGTGACGAAAAAATGTATTTTGACAACATACATCCATGCACAAAATTTCAATCAGGTGGCTTTCGTCGTTCAGAAGTTATGCGGAGAAATTATTTTAATTTTATCAACTTTGGAAGGATATATCTCCCTCAATATGCATTTTGGGCCATGAGTTTAATCATCAAACTACACTTATTTTTCAATGGTCTATCACCCCCAGAAAGCTCGGTACACATTTTTGACTCACCCTGTATGTATATAATCTTCTATTTTATGCGCGATATCATACATAGAATATCTACAACAAATGTACAAGAATTCTCCATCTCATCAAAATCGAAAACGAGACATGAAATAACATGTTTCAAATTTCAGTTTATAACTTTTAACCACGAGCCCCTGTGACGTCTTCATTTCCCAGAATCCAAGTTCGTGTGATAACTGTCATGAATAGAGTGTATCCAATCGGATTAATCAATTTCATTACGTTTTTAGGAACACCATCAATCGAAGAACTTCCTGAGGTAATACAAATATTTGAAACAGTAGAATGTGGTATTCCTAAAAAAACCACTCTGAAAAAACGTATAATCAAAAGACGAAGAGGATCGAAGCAGGATACTACAGAAATACTAACTGTCGAAAAGGAAGGAGAAAAGCCTCAATCCACTGTGGTAGTTCAAGAATCTGAAGTGGAAGAACTGCCTGCCATTGTTTTAGTCGAAGAACTTCCCGAAGAAGTTTCAGAAACATACGTCACATCGGAAGAAGGGATAAAGAAATGTACTACCAAAAAAAAAACTATCAGAAAAAGACAAGAAAATATGCAAGAAATAACTCAATTGGTCATAACTGATGAAGAAGGAAAACATCCACAATCCACTGTCACGATTGAAAAAACTGAAATACCAGCGAACGAATTAGACATAATTCCATACGAGTCTGTGACTGTCTTGGAAGAATTACCAGAAGAAGTAACCGTTAGTGAAATAGCTACACAGGAAGGACCGACAACACGGGTTTCAGAAAAGAGAACTTTCAGGAAACGGAAGGGAAGTAAACAAGAAATCACCGAAATATTAACTGTGAGAGAAGAAGGAAAGGAACCACAAACTTCCATAATTATACAGGAAGTTGAGGAATTGCCCGAGGAAGTACATACTTTGGAAAATTTGGATGGGGATCAGCTGAAGAAAACAACAATTAGAAAACGCCTCATCAAAAGGACAAAAGGAGACAAACAGGAAACAGCCGAAATAGTAACGGTTGAGGAAGATGGAAAGCAACCACAATCTCTGGTTATAGTTGAAGAAATTGGAAGCGCGAAAGAAGATCAATTAGAGAAAACTGAAGTCAAAGTAGAAATAGAAGGGAAACAACAATCATCATCGAATATTCAAGAAAACCTACACAAAGAAGGGCAAATAGATGAACTACCTGAAGAAATTCAAGTTGTTGAAACTATGGATAGCGGTGTTCCCAAGAAAACCTTTATCAAGAAGAGGGTTATCAGGAAACCCAAAAATGGGAAGGTGGAAATAACTGAATTAGTAACGATACAAGAGGACGGCAACAAGCCACATACTACTGTCAATATTCAAATGGTTGAGGCTGCCGATGAAAAAATACAACCAGACGAACAAACCAAAGAAAATAATAAAAAGGAACTCACAGACACTACGGAGAAGAGGAAAATATCTGTTCCGAGTAAAGGAAGCGAAGAAGAAAAATTAACTACACATATTCATAAGGTAGAAGAATTACCAGAAGAAATTCAAGAAGTGGAAATATCTGAAAATGGAGTACCCAAGAAAACAATAATAAGAAGGCGAGTTATCAAGAAACAAAAGGGAAATAAACAAGAGATTGCCGAAATAGTAACACTGGAAGTAAATGGTAAAAAACCTGTATCTACTGCTACTATTCGTGAGATTGATATTCCAGACGACACAGGTACACAAGAATTGTCCAAGAAAGTAAATAAACGAGTAAAGCCGAAGAAAAAGATAGAAGCCTCAGTTCCACTCATAACAGAAGATAATATATTATTCATACCTACACTCGCAGAACAAAAGGTAGAATCCGAAGATGTTATTGACTTAGTCAAAATTGAGCTTCTCAAGAAGGCTCTAGCACTGCCAACTCCAGAAACTACTATACCCGAAGAAATTACCGAATCGCCAGGACAGAGGAATGTAGATGATGAGACGATTAAAAGTACCAAATCCACCAAGAGAACGGTAAAGAAACAAAAGAGGAAAACTGATGAGATCATAACTGCCGAGGAAGAACATATACCTCTGACTTCGACTGTAATAGATGAAACCAATATTTATGAAGATAAACCTGATTATATTGAGGAACTACCAGAAGAGATGAAAGTAATAGAAGAGATCACACCAGAAGGACCAAAAACAACAAAGATCAGGCAAAGAATTCTGAGAAAACGGTCAAAAGATAAACAGGAAATAACCACAATCACTCATGTAGAAAGAGAAGGAGAAGAGCCACAAACAAGTGTGATAGTAGAAGAAACTGGGGCTCCTGTGTTAACGACAGTAGAAACGCCAATACAATCAACAGAAGTACTGATAGAAGAACTTCCATCGGAGATCAAAATATTCGAAGAACCTACTGAAGAAGGTTCACCAATAACAACAATCATAGAAAAACGTAGAATTCGTAAACAGCGCAAAGGACAGCATGATGAGATAATACATATCGATACTATTGAAGAAGAAAATAAACAACCCCAAACTACTGTTAGCATAGAAGAGCTGGATACAACATACGAAGATATTCCATGTTTTGAACCGACATATATCGAAGAAATGCCAGAAGAAATTGAAGAAGTGGAAAAAACACCTCAAGAAGGTAAACAATTGGTGAAGAAGAGAGTGATTAAAAAACGAAAGGGAAGCAAAGAGGAAATAACACAGATTTTCACTTTCGAACAAGATGGAAAAGAACCGCATACGACTGTCGTGATAGAAGAAATAGAAGTTCCAGAAGAAAAGATGTATCCAATGAAAGAATTGGTTTATCGTCCTATCGAAGAAATGCCTGAGGAAGTTATCACGATACCAGCCGAAGAGGAAGGTAAACCTGAAAGAAAAGTTAGAAAGCGAATTCTCAAGAAACCCAAAGGAAGTAAAGAAGAGATAATACAAATTGAAATAATCGAAGAGGAAGGAAAAGTTCAAGAGACGAGCATTTCCATAGATGAAGTTGATGACACTCAACCCATCAAGGATGAGCTGAAGAAGGTGTCTGATGAGGAAAATAAAAAAGTCATCACGAAACCTGAAGTTGGCAAACTGAGACGAGAATTATCTATTCTCATGCCAATTGAAACGAAAGAAATCAAATCTCAGAAAGCCAATGTCGTTGATACTACATCAATTCCACAACTTGCGGAAATAAAATTGAGAAAGCCAAAATTACCTCAAAAGAAGGAAGAGAGAGTTAAGCTTCCGAAATTTTTATTAAAGAGTAGAATTAATCGCATTGATTTCCCACCGGCAACTGAACATGAACAATTTCCGAAAATATCAAAACTGGAGCCGATTTATAGAGATAATGGGGTTTTATCGAGGAACGTACAAGAAGCAAAAAAACAACCAAAGACAAAAAAAAGAAGGCTTCGAGATAAAGATATCGATTTGAAGGATTTAGAGAAATTAGACTTGGAATTCGAAGAAATGAAGAAAAGGGAACTTGAGAAAGTTCCAGATGAATTCAAGTTCGAGAAAAAACCCAAAGATAAGATACGAGATGAAGAAAAACCTAAGAAATTAGTTATTCAGAAGGGAAAACTACCTGAAGAATCTGTTGACGAAGAACAAATAAAATTGAGGCCAATTTCAGATGCAAAGTTTGATGTTCTCAAAACAGATGAATCGACCAAAGATGATGAACTTTCATTATCTGACAGAAAATTGAGAGATGCTATAGAAGAATCAGATGAAAAAATTGAATTTTCACCGTATGATATCGACAGAGTATCTCCTGATCAACTCGAATTTGAACCGATTCCAACTAATAAACCGAAGAAAATCAAATCCAAACCAGATGAAAATAAATTGGGTGGAAAATACAAGAAGAAGCCTTTGCCAGATACAGAAGAAATAAATCTCTTAAAAGGTATACCTAAGCCTACTGGTGACGAAAATGACAAAGAAATAAAACTGAAATATAAACAAAAGCCGAAGAAAGACGAAACACCTGATGAGATTACACTCAAACCATTCAAAAAACACGAAGAGAGCGAAGTATTTACTACTGAAGAAATTGCACTAAAGACTTCAGAGTTTCCAGTAGTTACTGAAGAAGAAATACCTGATGTTCGATATGATACCTCTGATGTGAAGGACAAGCCAACAAAGAAAAATAAAATTGTGAAGAAGAGAAAACCGGAAAAGATAGTGTCAGACGACTTAACCTCATTAGATGTGGGGGAAGATTATGAGAGTAAATTACCTATTCAATTTGTCGAGGAGCTCCCAGAACATGTGCAAATTATTGAATCAGTGGATGGAAAACCTCAAGAAGTAGTGAAGAGACGAATTATAATGAAGAAGAAGGCAGGTAAAACCGAAATCACAGAAATTCGTACGTTAGAAAAAGAAGGTCAAGAACCACACACGAGTGTTCAAGAATTTGAGTTGCCTGAACATCAATTCATAGAAAGATTTGAAACTGAACCTTTCATAACATCAATCGTTGAAGAAACACCTGAAGATAAACAAATTATTGAAACAGTTACAGATCAAGGTCCAAAAAAGATAGTTGTTAGGAAAAAAGTCATCAAGAAGCAGAAAGGGAAAAAACTTGAGACTACGAACATAATCACACGCCAGGAAGAAGGTGAACTTCCAGAAACTTCCGTAGTAATAGAAGAGGCAGATATTATAGAAAATGAACCAGTACACATTGAGGAACTACCAGAAGATATACAAGTAATAGAAGAGAAGACTAAAGACGGTATCAAGAAAACTAAAGTTAGCAAAAAGGTATTGAGAAAACGCACTAAAGGAAAGCAAGAGACTACAACTTTTGTCACAGTAGAAGAGGAAGGAAAGGAACCTCAAATAACTGTTGCTGTTGAAGAAACAAATGTTCCGATTGAAGAGCTGCCAGTAATCATGCCAGAACAAGTTATCGTAGAACTTCCATGTGACGTCGAAATATCTGAGGAACCAACTGAGGAAGGACAAACAATAAGGAAAATTGTTAAAAAAAGGAAACTAAAGAAAAACAAGGGAACGCATGATGAAATTATACATATTGTTACAATCGAAGAGAATAACAGAGAACCTCAGACAAGCGTTACTATCGAAGAATTGGAAGCAACTGACGATAATAGAGTTCTAGAACCAACTTTTATAGAGGAACAACCCGAAGAGATTAAACTCATTGAAACAATACCAACAGAAGGTAAATCTACGAAACAGCTAGTGAAGAAGAGGGTAATCAAAAAAAGAAAGGGTAGTATACAGGAGATAACGCAAATTCATACTGTTCAAGAAGATGGAAAAGAACCCCAAATAAATATAACAGTAGAAGAAAGTGTTATCGAAAAAGAAGATTCGTCATTGCTAGAAAAATCGGTCTATTGTCCGATTGGAGAAATGCCTGAAGAAATCATTATACTACCTGCCGATGAGAATGAAGGGAGACCTGAAAGGACAGTTAGGAGGCGCATAATCAAGAAACCGAAGGGAAATACAGAAGAAATAATAACAATCGAAATCGTTGAAGAAGACGGCAAACAGCCAGAAACAAGTATAGTCATAGAAAATGAAGAAAAACCTGAGAAATTAGAGGAAAGGAAGCCGAAGAAAGTTACAGAAGTTAAATTAAGAAAAGAAATATCAGTACTAATGCCTATTGAGAAAAAGGAAACAAAAGTACAAAAAATGAAAATCGTTGACAGTAAATCGATTCCACTACTTGCTGACATAAAACTGCGGAAACCTAAGATACCCCACAAGTCAGATGAGAAAGTTAAGCTACCGAAATTCTTACTGAAAAGCAGAATAAATCGCATCGATTTTCCTCCGATATCGGAACTCGAACAGTTACCACGAATATCACTACTCGAACCAGTGTATAGAGATAATGGAGTGTTATCTAGAAACGTACAGGAAGCTCAAAAGATTCCCAAATCGAAAAAGCGCAGACTCAGGGACAAAGATGTCAAATTGAAAGAATTAGAAAAATTAGACTTGGAATTCGACGATCTGAAGAAGAAAAAACTGGAAAAAGTGGACGATGAATTCAAAACGCATAAAAAACCAAAAGAAACTGTACAGGAAGACGAAACACAAAAGCAAATGGTAATCAGGAAGGGAAAAATACCAAAGGAAGAAAGCGTCGATGAAGACCAGTTAAAATTGAAGCCAATTCCAGTTAAAAAAACAGACGAACAGAAATCAGATGCACCCATCATGATAGAAAGCATCAAAGAACCTGAAAGAATAATTGAACATAAAGAAGATGTACTAAAAGATGACATAGAGTTTGAACCATACGATATTGAAAGAGATATCCATGATAAACTCCAGGAAGAACCCATTTCGACTGGAAAGGATGATAAATCGAAACCAAAAATAGAAAAGAAGAAAATGACCAAGAAGGAGAAACATAAGTTAGAACCAGAAAATGAAGAACGTACACTCATCAAAGGTATACCCAAGCGCAAAGAGGATGAAGAAAAACTAGAAATTGAACTCAAGTATAAACAAAAACCCAAAGAGGATGAATCTCCTGAGAAAACTGATTTGAAACCCTTCAAAAAAGAGCAGAAGGAGGAGGTATTAGTTGCTGAGGAACTAATATTAAAATCTGCAGAAATTTCGAAAGTTGTCGAAGAGGATGAAATAAGCGATGAGGATATATCAAGCAAGAAAAGACCGACGAAAAAGAAAAAAATTGTGAAGAGAATCAAACCTAAAGAAAAGGAATCTGAGGTTCGAATAACTCCTTCGGAAAAAATAAAAGAAAATATTGACGAAGAAATGCCAGTCGTAGTGGAAACTGTACCCGATCATGAAATGAAAAATGATAATAAAATAGTCGATAGTAATATCGAAGAACCCAAAGAAATAACTGAAATTTTGGATGAAATTATACCGGAAACTGCAGTTTTTGATGAGAAAATAACCGATGAATTCGTTATCGAGACAACTAAAAAGAAGATCATGATGAAAAAGAAGAAAACTCATCCAGAAGTGGCAGAATCAATTGATGAGGTTCCAAAGATAGGGATAAAGGATTCCATCAAACATAAGCCTGAATTGATGAGAGCAGACCAAGAACCTTCAACATGGCAGCAAGGAGTGGTTACTGATATGGAAGAACCTATCAAACTTGCAGATGTCAAATTGAAGAAACCAAAAGTTCAGGGGAAAACAGACATACAACCTACTAAAGTGACTAAATTTCTGCTGAAGAGTAGAATTACTAGTATATCATTCCCACCTACAGGAGAACAATATCAAAATCTCTCAATTGAGAATCTTCCTCCTGTTTATAGAGACAATGGGGTGATTTCGAGAAGTATGAAAGAAGCTAAGAAAGTTCCGAAGACGAAGCGCATTCCCATTCACGATGTGGATGAAGAGCTGAAATGTCTTGAGAAGTTAGATTCTGAAATTGAAGAACTGAAACAAAAAGAATTGGAAAAAGTTGATGATGAATATAAAACCCCGAAACCGCCTAAAGAGAAAGTAAGTGATGTCGATAGTACGCAGAAATTTCAAATAGGAAGAGGAAAAATTCCTGAGAGTGACGAGAACCAAGAGGTGGTGAAACTTAGAAAAATCGTTGAAAAGAAACCGAAACTGCCAACGTCTGAAGAAGAAAGGGATGAGGAGTATCCAAAAATAAAAGAGACTAGTAAGCCAGAAGGAGTCGATTCTCCAACTGAAATAGTACCGCTAGTATTAGAAGATATTGATGATACACCCAAATTGAAGCTGAAAGAATATGAACTATTACCAATTACTGTTGATGAAGATATGGTGAAAGAAACAGAAGCATTGAAGAAGACGAAAATCAAGAAAAAACCCAAACAAGACACAACACACACCAAATTAGAGAAAGGCATTCCAAAGACAGAAGAGGAGATTGAAGTAGCACTCACGAAGTTCGACTATGAACAGAAAGACAGTGCGGATGAAGTTTCGGAAGCAATAACATCGAAACCGTTTGAAATATCTGATGGAAGTCCACTTACGAAAGTAGATCAAGAAGATATCACAACTGGAGAAGCCACCGTAATCGAAGATACTGATACCAAAATCAAACTGGTGAAAAAGAAGAAAATAAAAAAGAAAACTACTGATATTGAACCTGCTGAACAACAGCAGGATGTACCGGTGAAAATTAAATCAGAAGAAGAATCCAATGTAGAAAAATCAGTGCCAGCAAAGAGCGAAACCGAAATTATGAGTGGAAAAACTGAAAACATTGTCTCTCCCGGAACTCAGTTGACAGAAATACAACCATCTGAGGATGAAAATGAGTTGATTATTACCGAAGAGAAAAAAGTACGAAAGATCAAAGTAAGAAAACCCAAGACTACAATCCCAGAGGAAACAATTGAAGAGACCACCATGGTGAAGAAGAAACCTATTCTCATGCCTATAAAACGCGTCCCAGCTACAGTATTACAAAAACCTATAATATCCGAGAATATCCCAGAATTTGCTGAAATAAAATTAAAGAAACTAACAGTTGTACCAAAAGAAGTGATTTCTGAAAAGAAACTGCCTAAAGTTTTATTGAAGAGTAGGATTAACTATTTGGATTTTCCTCCCCTGTCAGAAAGTGAGAGGAAGGCGATAATTACTGAATTAGAACCTGTTTACAGGGATAATGGAGTATTATCTAGGAATATTGAGGAAGCAGAGAATGTTAAACCGAAACGAAAAAAGATAGTTAAGAGAATAAAGGAACTCGAAAAATTGGACAAAGAGTTCGACGATCTGAAGAGAGAACCTGAAAAAGTTGATAATGAATATAGAAAAAGGCCACGAAAGCCCAAAAGAGAAAAACCGGTACTTATGAAAATAGTGAGGGTCGAGATTATTGCACAAAAACCCAAAATTATGGAAATCATACAAGAAAAGGTTAACCTTGCAGATATAAAACTCAAGAAAGCTGAAGTGACTAAGAAAACACCAGAATCCACTAAACTTCCTAAGCTGAGATTGAAGAGTAGAATCAACTACATGGATTTCCCTCCTATGACAGAAGTTTTACAGCCATTAAAAATCACTCTACTACAGACAAATCAAGACAAAGGCGTGTTGTCGCGAAATATTCAAGAAGCTGAAAAACTGAAAAAGCCCAAGCGTAAGAAGATCAAAGATGAACAATACGAACAACCAGAACTTGAAAAAGTTGGAAAATATGAAGAAGATGCAGATAAACCAGATTATGAAATTACGGAAGAATTGATAAAGTACAAAAAGGTGCCAAAAGACATACCGGTAGATACAGACGAAACACACCAAATCGTAATTGGAAAAGGTCGCAGAAAAGAACCAGAAGAAGGAGTACAAGAAACGATAACACTCAAGAAAAAAACCCAAAAACCTGTCGAAGAAGGGCAAGAGGAAACAGTCAAACTCAAACCAAAACTGGAAGGACAGGTTGCTCCTAGTGTTATGATTCCTAAAGAAGGCGGAGATAAAATTAAATTCGAACCGCTTGATATACCCCGTGATGAATCAGACAGATTGAAATATTCACCTCCAGAAAGTGATGAAGAAACTAAAAATAAGGAACCAAAAACAAAAACGAAGTATATCAGAAAGAAGAAACAAAAGCCTGCTCCTGAAGTCGAAGAGCTCACCTTAGTGAAGGGTATACCAAAGAAGCCTGAACCAGAAGAAGAACCAGAAGTTAAATTCAGAGTTCCAAGGAAGGACAAGCCAGAAGATGAACCTGACGAAATACACTTGAAGCCGTTCAAGAAGAGCAATGATAAATATGAAATGAAAACTGAATCTGAAGAACCTGAAAAACCTTCTCACAGAGTACTGGACATCAAGGAACACACAGATGGTATTGACTTAACATTAGAAAAACCAGAAGGAACGAAATTGAAGAAAATTGTCAAGAAAAAGAAACCTATTGTGGATGAAATTCCCGAGACTGAGAAACCATCTAAATCGAAATTTGTAGATGAAAAAATAGATGAATCACCAACAGATGGAAAAATGGAAGAGTTGCCAACTAATGGAAGTGAGGCATTAGAAATAATTGGTGTACACCAGGACAGCAAAGATGAAGTACCAGCGACTAAGAAAATCGTTGAAAAACCTGGGGATGTCAAAACGTCTGAAATTTTCCCAGAAATTGATAAACCAACTCATAAAATGAGTAAAATAGTACCAAAGAAGCAAGAGAAGGAAATAAAAATACCTAACCTCAAGCTGAAAAGTAGAATAAATTATATTGATTTTCCACCTTCATCAGAAATTCTGCATAAGCCTCAGATAACTGATCTAGATACGAAAAAGAGCTGCGGTATTATATCTAGAAATATAAAGGAATCTGAAAAGTTGCCGAAGACTAAGCGAAGGAAATTGAAAGACGTCGATGCTGATCTTGAGAATTTGGAGAAGTTAGATTTAGAATTCGATGAGCTCAAAAAATCTCAGCCTGGAAAAGTCGATGAAGCATTCAAATATCAACGGAAACCTAAGAAGAAGTCAGAACCAGAGGAGGCGGAAGTACCTTTGACGATAGGTAAAGGCAAAATCCCAGAGCCTCGAGGAACTGAAGAAAAAGTTTCATTGAAACAAAGACCACCTGAATACGCAGATAACTTCGAAGACACGGTGAAAGAAGTTCCACTAGATAAGGAACAAGTGGAGATAACAGAAGAAAAACACCTAATAGAAGAACAATTTCCATCGATACAAATACCTCTAGATGAGAAAGAACCATCAGAAGAGGGGTCTGAGAAGCCAACTGAACTGTTGGAAGATGAAGTGAAAACAGCCGTGACAATTGAACAATCAATTGAAGAAACCAAGACGAAGGATGTTGCCAGGAAGCCTGAAGCAGTAGAAGACGTAGAGCAACAACCAGACGATGGAGTCATATTCAAAATCAATAAACCCAGGCAGAAGGAAGATGAAGACGAAACCGAAATAACCATTGAAAAAATAGAAGAAATTGATGTTACTGTGCCGACTTCTTCAGAAGAAGTAACTATAAAAGTTAAAAAAATCAAGAAGAAACCTAAGTTCGAAGATAAAGGACAGGCTGAGATCACAATTGAGAAACCTGCAGAAGTTGGAGATGAAATACAACTACGAGAACAAGAAGAAACCCCCATTGGAATCAAAGGAGTGAAAGAACCCGAACCAGAAGATACAAGCGATATTGAAAAAGTTCGAGAAATGGAAGATATTTTGCCAACAGATGAAGACGTTATCGAATTACCTGATACCAAGTTGGAACAGCCTGAAGATGAAGATGAGGCTCTGATTGCTCTCAAAAAACACGAATTAGAAGATATCGTAACTATAGGTGAACCCAAAAGAGAACTACCAAAAGACGAAGGTGAAACCGAAATAACCATCAATAAAATAGAAGAAATTGATGTAACTGCGCCGCCTTCTTCTGAAGTAACAATGAAAGTTAGAAAAATGAAGAAGAAACCGAAGCATCAAGAGAAGGGAGAGGCTGAGATGACAATTAAGAAACCTGCCGAAGTTGAAGACCAAATACAACTACCAGAACAAGAAGAAACCACCACTGCAGTAAAAGGATTGGAAAAACCCGAACCAGAAGATACAAGTGACATTGAAGATGTTCGAGAAATGGAAGATATTTTGCCAACAGATGAAAACGTTATGAAATTACCTGACAAGGTAGAACAACCTGAAGATGAAAATGAGGATCTGATTGTTATCAAAAAACCCGAATTCCTAGAAGATATGGTAACTATCGATATACCCAAGAAAAAACTACCAAAAGACGAAGATGCGACTACTATAATTATGAAGAAAATCAAAAAGAAGCCACAACCAGAAGATGAGACAGAAATTACTGCCAAGATATATGAAAATGATGAGGTCAAACCACTAACAGAAGAAGAAACCACTATTACAATCAAGAAAACGAAGAAAACAATGAAGCCTGAAGATGAGGGTGAGGCCGCCATCACGATAAGAAAACAAGAAATTGAAGACGAGATGAAGTTGCCTTCAGAAGAAGCTACTTTAACTGTCAAGAAAGTATCAAAGAAAGTACCAGAAGAATATCAGACTGGACTAATTATCAAAAAACAAGAAGTGATAAATGATGTGTTTGAACTACCTTTGGAAGAAGAATCTATTATCATTGAGAAACCCCAAGAAACAGATAAATCAGGAGATGAATTCGAAATACCTGTCAAGAAATACGAGGCAATAGAAGATAAGATAAAACCTCCAACAGAAGAAGGAAGTCCCATTACAAAAGAGATGCATGCGACAAAACCTGGACCTGAAATTGACAGTGAGGTACCTGTACCTCATGATACTGTTGTTGTGAAGAAGTTCAATAAGAAGCTGAAACCAGAAACAAAGAAACATGCTGACATTTCTTTGAGAAAGCCTGAAAAAGAATCGAAGCCAGACGATGAAGTTGGCGCTGTAATCACAATCAAACATCAAGAAGTTCAACATGTGCCTGAATCGTCAGAAGAAGTTTCAATATCAGTTGAGATACCCGAAAAGAAACAAGTAGATGACGACGGTGAAGCTGGAATAACGGTCAAGAAATATGAAATAGATGAGGTGATGGAACCGCCAGAAGGAGAAATGACAGTTTCTGTTAAGAAACGCGCAAAGAAACCAAAGCCAAAAGACATAGAAGATATAATTAAACCAACATCAGATGTAGAAGCTGCTATAACTATTGGTGAATTGAAGAAACCACAGCCTGTAGAACAGGCTGAAGCTGAGATAACTGTCAAGAAATTTGAAGCAGAAGATATAATAAAAACCCCAACAGAAGAAGAAAGTGCTATCATCCTTGAGAAACATGAGAAGCCACAGTCAGATGAGGTAGAATCAGAAAGTACTGTAAGGAAGGCCATGAAAAAAATACCGCCTGAAGACGATGGTTGGGCTGAATTCACTATCAAGAAATACGAAGAAGTGGAAGATGTGAAGAAGCAACCATTAGAAGAAAATGCCACCGTAATAATGAAGAAACCAAACAATGAACAACGTCCTGAGGTTGAGGAGGAAGCCGAAATCACAATTAGGAAACAAGAGAAAGTGGAAGATGTAATGAAACTTCCTTCAGATGAGAATGCTACCATAACTGTGAAGAAAGCTAAGAAAAAACAAAAGCCACAAGATGATGAAGCCGAAATCACGGTCAAGAAAATCAAAGAAATGAAGCAGCCTTCGGAGGATACGGAAGAGGAAGACGCAACGTTCAAATTGAAAAAAACAGAGGAACCAAGCGAATCCATCGATACTGAAGCCGAATACAACATCAAGGGTGGAGAAGAACCAGAAAACGATGCAGTTCAGTTAGTCATTAAAAAACCTTCCATTGAAAAACCATCCATTGAAGAACACTCCGAAGAAATTACCATCAAGAAATTGAAACCTGTTAGGAAATCTTCGGAACCAGAGATTCCTGAGGTCACTGAAGTCGAAACTGTAACATTCAGACCAAAAATTACAAAAACAAAAGAAGATGTCGAACAAGAATTCAAAATCTCCCTCGATTCATATGCTGAAGAAGAAATAAATCTATCTACCAGAGTTAAACTAAAAAAGAAAAAACCTTTGACATACTCAGAAGAAGCCGCTGAAGATACTGTCAAAGTAACTCATGAAATTGAAGATGATGGACCAACAATTGAGGAAATCGTAGATGATGGAAGCGACGTTGAAGAGATGCCTTTGGAAGATGATGATGTATCCGAAAGTTTCCATGTAGCGTTCAAACGTAGACCATCTCGCAAATATTCGATTGTTGATGAGAATGAAGAAGAGGTCAGTTTGAAGACTCCAATAAAACAGGATGATTATGAAGAAGAATCTATCACAGTGAAGCCAAAACGGAAGGAATCGGTCACATTTGATCAAGGTAATTTTCTGATTGAAACTTTTTTTATAGAATAACCTGAAGAATAAGAATTTCATCAAGGTATAGGCTCACAATATGAACAGAGCATTGTAACCATCGGCAAATTCTCTACTTTACATCTACTTTAAATGGCTTTCTATAGTGGCAATAATCCATCATTCAATGGTCCAAAACATGTATGATATTTTTTCCAAAACCCTCACTAAAGGAGATACAGTCCTTCAAAGTTCAGTTTCAATGTAAATACAGGGGGGTTGTTTCACTTTTCTCGCCCTATTTTCTACGCCACTGGATATTTTTTCAATTGACTTTCTTCGAATTCTCTATCAAATTTAGAAAAAAGTCACTTGTAAAATTCCGATTTGAAGCTTGTTTTAGGAGATAACTGTAGTTGAAAGTTGAGAATACTTCTAAAATACCTACTTACTTAATTGAAATCATTTTTCGATTCACAAATCAAGAATACGCTTATTCTCAAATAGAAAGAATTTTCGTATCAAAAAGGCATTCGATGGTATTATAAACGAAACTAGCGGTTTAAAAAATATGAAATGAACGTCAGTGTTTATAAATGTTACTTACGTCAAGTAAGGAGTACCCATTTCGAAGGTACGATTTTTGAAACTGATGATCTTTCTAGAAAAAGACTTTTGTAGAATCAAATTCGTCAAGGAAACAAATTCCCTCGAAGGTTTGATTCAACTAACACACCTTATCTTTTCATTTAGTAGGCTATTTCACTGTAATAAAATCTGTTATCGGCCTGACTTTATGTACTTTGTGATTGAATGAATCGAATGAATGAATATTGAATTTTCAGTGGAAAACGTTACATTAAGCATAACTAAGGAAACAGAAATGATCGAAGAAGTTGTTCACGAAGAAGTAGTCGAAGAAGGTGATGTTTTCTATTCGATCACTGCCTACGAAGCAGAAGCAGGTCAAGCTATAGACATGGTAGAGGGCGAGAAGGTATACGTCGTAGATACCCCGGACGCAGATTGGTGGTTCGTCAAGAAACACCTTACTGAAGAAAGCGGTTGGGTACCTGCAAAAATTCTCATGAGCGAACCGCAATATACCAGATATGTACAAAGGAAGCTGAATGAGAAAATCGATAAACTACCAGTATTTGACAGTAAGTACCTATTTGCTTCTTCAACACTGTATACATCAAGTATGGAATGAATGATTACCTGAACTAAAAACATTTCGAAGAAATCCTCAGACCTGTCGATTTCCCAGTCTAGTATTACATTTTTTGGGACCGCATCACTGTCTTGAAAACGACTTCATCACATCGATATATTTTCAAATGGAACATTCAGTGTCATCCATTTTTTTATGAGTTACCTTGTAAAATCTTCATCGCGCGATTCCGACCAGATTTTTTTATTGTAGAGCTTGATAAACCTGATTATATGACCAAAAAAATCTTTCCATAATTTGAATACTTCATTGATGTGTTGTATTACGACACACTTGCCTACATATGGGTGTCTTTCATTGAATTCTATCACCGCCGAACGGATATTATGGCGACGTACAAATTTCTATTGTGTCAGTCAAATTTTCCATTTTTATCAACAGTACACAAACTGTTATAACTTTCCAACGTCACCATACGTCACTGTGTAGAGCATTGTTGATTTGGCTATAAAATGAGTATTACTCCAAACTTTTCCATGAAACTTTGCCCGTTTTGAGAGTTAGTAATTCGAATATCATGTACGCTTTTTTTAAAAAAATTGCTTCATCAAACTCCTAAAATGTCATTTCTGAAAATAGACGTAGTAGGCCTTGAATTTCGTTGGAATGTGGCGCTTTTCAGTCATATAATCAAGTTCATCAAGCTCTACGATTGAACAAAATCCATTCAAAATGGTACCATCAATAAAGATTGTACGAGGTGACTCAAAAACAAATGGATCATAATGTATATCATACTTAGAGTCAGTAGTTGAGAATTTTGGAGATACAATAATTTCATACAGTTGATATCAAGCTTTTTATTATATCACCGTCTTTGGTAACTAAAACTTCAATTTCAGAACCAAGCCAGCAAGAGAAAGCTTCCGCTCCCAAATTTATCAAGAAACTCAAACCCATTGTAACTCCAGATGGTTACACCGTGAGATTCGAATGCCAAGTAGAAGGTTTTCCAAGACCTAAAATAACATGGTTCAAGCAAACCCATATCATTAAATCTTCCAAAGATTTCAAAATGTACTACAATGAAGAAAACGTTGCAACCCTCTTAATCAAAGAGGTTTTTCCGGAAGATGCAGGTACATTCACTTGTGTAGCAAAGAATTCTGCAGGGTTTGCTTCGAGCACAACAGAATTGATAGTAGAACATCCATTATCGTCTCACGGGTCAGATTTGACGTATGTTTCGAGAAAGAGTTTATCTCGCACTTCTTCTATGGCAGATATGCTTGAGGGTATGCCACCTACATTTGCTAGTGAACCAATATCACAGTGCATACCTGAAGGAACTGATATTGTAGTCGAAGGTTCCTTGGTGGCTATACCGGAGCCTGAGATCAAGTGGTACTGCAATGGGAAACGAGTATCGGCAAAGGGCAATATCACAATTGTTTCCAGCTCGGAAACTTATACTTACAGAACTATTTTGAAAATAAAGAAAGTATTGAGAAAACAAGAAGGTCGCTATAAAATCGTGGCCAAAAATAAAGAGGGCGAAGCTTCTGTAGAATTTACACTAAAAGTTATCACTGATGACCAACAACCTCCGGAAATACTGGAACCATTGAGGTCTGTTACCGTCAGGAAATCTGAAAGAATAACTTTGACTACCACTATTTCCGGTCATCCAAAACCGAATATACAATGGTTCAAAGATGGTAAGCTAATGAAACCTCCCACACAAGAAGATGGAAATACATATAGATATACAGTTAAAAGTGCCAGAATGGATGATTCTGCTGAATACACTGTAAAGGCGCAGAACCTAACGGGTTCTGCTGAAACAAGTGCGCATTTGACAGTTGAAGGTAACCCTTTTAATTGTTTTGATTCAATGATAATTTTTGAATTAATTCGACGCAATATTTATAATCTATTTGATCCCTTGGCATGTGAGAAAATGAGACACATAAATATTTTTTACAACTGTACTATTTGAATAAATATACATCACATTATGACATGAATAATGTAAAAAGGCACGAATACTAGAAAAAATAGTTATTCTTGTATAAAGTGCCTAAAATGAGTTTTATACACGTAATGCAAACAACAAGATAGTTTGAATAACAAAATTGGGATTTCTTCTTTTTCTATCTGATGAAATTGTGGAATCAACTCTTCAAAAAATATCTAACGTTTCTGATAAGCAACAACATGGAACACCTTCGGGAATTTATGTTGGAAGTAATTGTTCAAACTTCACTATTATTCCAATAAATGAAATTGTTTTACAAGGAATAATCAATGAATAATTAACTATGTTACTGTTCAAAAAGTAATATTTCATGTTTATTTCGTGAATTATTTTGGCAGTGACAAAAAAAGTAAATATTTACGCATCAATAGAGAAGTTTGTTTGAAAGTCGTATAAAAACTATATCTTTCAATCAAAAATTCAATGAAAATCAACTTTTTTCACTATCATATGCATTCACAGAGCTAAAAATTCACTGTAGTCCTATCTTCATGTTCATCGTCAAGGGATTCAAATATCAAATGCTCATGTAGAACTGTAGTGCCTCATTCGTGTGAAATAGTAATATTTAATTTCGTATTTTTTTAATTCTAGGTACAGTTTTGCTCCTAACTAGAAGGCAATCTAAAATGACTAAACAAATATGCTTCGCAGTTTGCAGCTTTATTTTCATATGAGATCTCGCTATATCAACAATATTTTATAACGTTGAAATAAATGCAATACCAATTCAGATGCTTCATTACCCCACACCCTTTTACTGCTTATGAAATTTTATTTTTGTAGATTTTTTAATACAACTATCGATTTCTAATTCTGATTTCTAATGAAACGTTTCATGTTTTCGCAGAATACCCTGAGAATGAAGAACCTCCTATGTTTGTTGAACGATTCGAAGAACAGAATATTCCAACGAAGAGTCCGTTGGTTCTCAGAGCTAAAGTTATTGGAAACCCTATTCCAGAAATATCTTGGTTGCGCAACAATGAGCCTCTAGAGCCTTCAGAAAGAGTGAAAATTATATATGATGGTGAAAATATCGAACTATCTATCAAAGAAACAGATTCTGAATTGGACTCTGGAGACTATAAATGTGTCGCGATTAATTCAGTAGGCAAAACCTCACACGGTGCTAAGATTTCCATTGAGGTAGAAACAATGAAATTCACGAAAATGCTGAAAGAGGTCTACGAAACATTAGAACGCGAAACACTCGAGCTCGAATGCGAGACTTCCCACTCTGTTAGAACTAAATGGTGGTTCAATAATACCGAAATCAGTGGAATGGACTATAGAGTAGTAGTTCAGGATGGAAGAACGCATAAACTGATCATCAAAAACGTATCTAAAAATGACGAAGGTGAATATAAATGTACAGTTAAAAACCAGAAGACTGAAACGAGAGTGGAAGTTGAACAGCGTAAGGTCGAATTTGTGAGGAAGCTGCAAGACTTAGAAATCACCGAGAAGGACACAGCAATTCTAGAAGTCGAAATCACCTCGGATACAGCAGACGTCACTTGGCTCAAAGACGGGCAAATTCTTGACGACATGAGTGACAAATTCGAGATAGAAAAGCTCGGCGGAGTGAGAAAATTATTGATTCGTAGTACCTCTATCCATGATGAAGGTGAATACAGCTGTACATTAGTCGAAGATGAATGTAAGGCGGATGTTACAGTAATTGAATTGCCACCTGTTATCATCACACCTCTACAAGATAAAACCGTGAACAAGGGTGATAAAACCGTGTTCGAGATAGAACTGTCGAAAGGTGATGCTTTAGCAAGATGGTATAAAGATGGAAAGGAAATACAGTTCTCAGAACATATTCAACTCTCGATCGATGGCAAAGTGCAGAAGTTGAAAATTTACCAAACTGAGTCAGAAGATGAGGGCGTTTTTTCATGCGAGGTTCGTATTTGAATGAAAATCAATTGTGTATCGAATTTCTTTCAATTTCAATTCATTTCAATTTCAATTCCTTATGTTTATGAGGAAACCCAATCAGTGGCTACATGTCATTGACTAGATATGATTTATATTCAATATCGATATTTTTCCAGGTTGGAACTCAGTCTTCGAAGGCCAGACTCACCGTTGAAGTTCCCACGTGTACTTTCATAAGATCATTACCCGAATACACGATAGTTCCAAATAATACAAACGCAGAATTTGAGGTAGAACTTTCTAAAGAAGACGTTGAAGTTACTTGGTATAGACAAAATGAACGTATCGAAAAATCATACAGATACACTATTCATGAGGAGAGTAGGATTAGGAGACTGGTTGTCCAGAAGTCCACGTTTGAAGATCAATCTGAGTACAGTTGTATCGTAGAAAAACATCAACTGAAGACGTCATCAAAGTTGAAAATTGGAGGTGAGTACAATATAGTGAAACCAAATTGCATTAACATGAAAGATAGACATCATATCATATTGATATCATTGGAAAAGAGTTTTGCAGTATATCTATGAATGAAGAGCTCCACTGACAGATACACAATATGTCAAATATTTTATCTTGTACTGTCTAATCAACTAATTGAATCATATCAGATACAAAGATGACTTCGTAACGCATTGTTTTTTTTTTTTTAGATAAACCATCTCCTCCTAGAGGACCACTTGAAGTCTCCGGAATGTCCGACACATCTTTTACGATCACTTGGAAATCTTCGGAAAATGATGGTGGATCTCCGATCATTGAATACATAGTAGAAATGCAAGAAGCAAAAATGAAAAATACTTTCAAAAAAATTGGTGCAACAAAGGGCGGAACCACTGATATTGCAGTCAACTACTTGGAGAAAGGTCACGGCTATAAATTCCGAATAACTGCTAGGAATGCCATAGGAAAAAGTGACCCATACCTACCAGGAGAAACCATCGTTGCTGGTTCAAGAATGAGTAAATATGTTGTTTTCTTTTCGAGAGTTATTCATTTCTTCATCCATGCTAACTTGAAACATATGATTCTTAATTTCATAATCATATCCATTTACTTCAAGTGCGATATTAATGACACGTATTTTCTAATGCTTTTGCTTCTACTCCAGGAATCCACTACGAGTTTGCGAAAACTGATGAAACGCTTTACTGCTTATTAGGAATATTTCCTCCTGCTAAGCTTGGTACACTTAGTAAGTAACGACTAATAATTGTGATTGTCACAAATCACACGGACACACACGCACATATACATACATTAAACAAAGAAAACACACTTGAATGCTCTATACCTCTTCCAATTATATTTCAGAAACAATACACTTTGATAGACAGACAGATACATGCTCTGAAATTCACTTCTTAGTTTAGATTCAATTTAGCGCTAAATGATGGAAATTCATTCAAAATATTGGAGCCGACACCATGACAACTCAGTGGGTGGAACGCAAATATCATGTCGACTTAATTCTTCAACTATGGTTAGGTAAAATTTGATTTCAGTCGTTCAATAATTCATGCCACTGGCATGATGAAATAAGACTGGTGCGCGCATTCCTATTCAATGCAATGTTAAAAAATTGAACCTGGAGAACGTAGGAGTCACTAGTTTTTCTGAAGGGTGCACTATAATTCGACTATATTTAGGGTGACAGAACTATAAACAATGAGAACTGCAGTTATACCCAAACTTGCAATAAAACGAAATTGAAACATAAATAAGACTTTCGTGCACTCAGAAGAATTTGTGTGTTGTATATTTGATATAATCATAATGTATTGATTCAAATGAGTGAATTCGAATGAGTGAATTTGTAAGACACCATGGAGTTTAAAATGCAAAATAATTGTATGATGGCGCCATCTTCAGGAAATCTCGCGACCTCTACATCAGCTGGGTCAAGGGGATTGGTTAAAACAAAAGCGCATCAGTGCATTCACTATTCTCATCTCACAGGTCATTTCGTGGGTTCATCGAATATTTACACAGCTGACATTTGAATATAATTCGAAATTCTAGATGTCCTAAAAACACTATACTTGGTGGAACAATGAAAACGAAACAAGGTTGATTTGATATAGTTATCGTTCTCAAAAAAAAAAAACGCTTGAACCGGTCGATTTTCATTTCGAGGGGGAAATATTTTGCGCATTTTTCAAATTTTTCACTTCAAATCCCTCAGAGGGGTGGAGCTCCAACCCTTGGATCTCAAATGGGATGGATACATCATTTTGAAAGTAATCGGAATCTCTTACTAACGCTTCCTTGTCTTTAGAATTCAATGCAGTAGTTCTCGAGAAAACACGTTTATGGAAGTAATGGGCAAGTGATGGAAAGTGGCGCTTCTTTCCCTTTCATCACTATTCCTCATTTTGTAGTTAGAACGTTATCCATCTAAGAAGTGCCTTATGTGTTTTTTTTTATTCCTGTCCTATCCAACATTACATAAAGAATCATTTATTTCAATCTCAGTTCCTCAATCTCTCAGTAAAATGCATACCTTGTTTAGTTTTCATTGGGGCACCCTGTACAGTATGTCACTCGTATATGAGATCCTCTAGACTCTAGTCTCTTATTTCATATTGCAACATCATTTACCATAATGACGTTTGACACTTTCTATAGGGCCCGGCAAGAGAATTGAACAAAAATAGAATTGAAATTTATTATAATGTTTCAGAGTGCTTCTTCATTTGAAAGATGTATCTCTTCATAAATTCTCTATTTGGTAAATAGGTGTTAGTGCACCAGTAGATTATACTTCAAGACTGAGACTTAAAGGACATGCTCTTCACTTAATTTTTTACTAACTTCACACTTTACACAGGAAAGTAAAAGCAATGTGGCGTTGTCGACTCCTTTCAATGACTACTCTTTCAATATTTTTTTTTGTATAAACTGTACCGAAATAAGTTCGACTCTTTTGCTGAATTGTCTTAACCATCTCTAAATAGAATTTCTTATCGGTACAACGCACTGCAAATTGAATTACTAATGGAGAAGACTCATTGATTGACTGACCAATTTTCCATTGCAATGCAAAACCCCAAATCCTACTGCTGGACCCTTATACACAGGCGAACTAAGCATTCCAATGAAAGCAACTAAAAATGCACATTTCTATTGTGAACCAAATGTAATCTATCATCATTCCACAGCTCCCCCATCACCGCCAGTTAATCTGAAGACCAAAAATCTAATGAGCAGAAGTGCTACTCTCACCTGGGAACCACCGCTCAACGACGGAGGAACTGAAATCACCGGCTACATAGTCGAAAAGAAATTAGAGTACATGCCAAAATGGGAGAAAGTTCACACTTTGGAAGCTTTTTCTCTGGAATACACTTTCGAGAATCTTAAAGAAAAGAGCGATTACGTCTTCAGGGTGTTCGCAGAAAACTCCGTTGGATTGAGTCCACCTGCTACATCTGAAGTAGTGCAGATGAGAACACACGCCAGTGAGTATTTTAATGATGAAAATCAATTGATCTGCATTCTTGTTCAATATTATTGCCAATATGTAATTTCAGAATCATAAGAAACGATTAGATGTTCACCGTTTTCCATTTAAAACAACAAAATGTTTCGCTACCACCTTCAGGTGGAAGTACGATAAAATCAAAACACCGAAATTACAATTTTATGCTATTTCAAATGAAATGAAAGATGAGAATTGCAGATAATTGTCTACCGACCCTAGTCGCAAGAAGAAGGAAGGAAGTTCCCATCGTACCAACCAAAGTACTCAGAATACTACCTTTACCTCTCTTCTCATTCCCCTCGGATACCGTTCGGTACCCAGGCAGATAGAGAGGGATAACACGCTCGAGTTGTAGCGCATCATTCATTTATTTATCGTTCATTCCTCAAACTGTGTACCTACTATAATGAAAATGGGACATTCTGATCTTCTGGATGAAGATGATCAATGATTAGTTTGAACATTTATATGTAGAGAATGAAGGAATCGAACTCAATCATTCGGAAACATTAGAAATTAATAAGCTTAAAAACACAAATATTTCACTCGATGACCAATTTGAATTCAATAATTCACTATTTTTGAATCGGTTTTCCAATAAAAAGTTTTAATGAACCTTCAGTTTTTATTATAGTAGGTACTTGAAATCATTGGGAACTTACTTCTTCCTTCTCATGACTTGGGTCCGTTTTTACCTGAGTAGACAATCATCTGGAATCCGTATCTATCATTTGAAATAGCATATAAATAAATCTTAGCCATTTTAAGTTTATTGTACTTCTACCTGAAGAAGCTAATGTGTTATAAATACTAATCTAAAATCTAATTGTTTGTTGTGATTTTACAATTACTATGAATTTTCGTCAAGCTACAGCTGAGTAAATTCGAAATATGTAGTCATGTGTCTTTCATTTTGAAATACGATTATAAAATGTTATATTATACATATAATTGGTGTTGAAACATTCAAATAACATTATATTTGTGAGCTGGCACATGCTAATACAATACAATATACCTATATAGGGTAAATGGTGTATTAAAAATATATGGCAACAGGAAGACAAACCATATTGGTGCATGTCATTCAAAGCATTTTCATTCATACAGTGTTGCCGCTTGAATTAAAAAGTGCTATGATCTTCATTTCAAAAGGAACACTCAAAGGAATTTTTGTTGATTTTACATCAAGTTTGTTTGATATTTGCCCCTGTATGGATCCTTTACCTTTGCAAGATGATACTTTGTACCTATCAATAATTTTCAAGCAAAAAATGTCATTAAATAAATTTCAATATTTTCATAACATGGAGGATCTGCTTTTCATCCAGAGGTTCAGATTTGTGCAAAGAAGGGGACGAGCCTGGAAACTCTTGTTTGTCCAGCAAAATCTTCAATTATAACATGTGGAGTAGTTTAAAAAAAATGTTTTTTAGTGGACCAGAAAAGAGGCTTGCATCTTGTTTCATAAATGAACCACCTTGCATGTGATTGCTTTTCCTAAATTTTATGTTCATTCTCTGTTCCTATTTGGAATGATTTTTAAAATATAAATTAATTTCAAGTGAATTCACTTTTTTCCTCAGTACTTGTACTATGAGACAATCATGCAGTGAGCAACCCAGAAAAGGTTCAGATATGAATAATGATACTCTCGAAGTTTTCATCCCATTTTGTTTCAACCTCAGTCAGCAATCCTATGACAGAAAAAATGCACAGCACAGATCCAATGAATTTATACATTGTACCACACAGATAGTGTGAAAGGATGATCAGAACAATGTATAAACAATTCATGTATGCTAATTCATCACCCATGAGGGTACAAAACTCAAATGTTGATCATTGACTTCCCAACATTTGAGAATGTATTAACTGACATTATTACACCAATAATAGTATTTACATACTATTTGAATGTTGAAACTTGTTGAGACATAGTTCACTGAAACTTAGAAGATTTCCTACCTATAATGAAAAATTTGAAGAAATAAGTATCCCAGGTCTTTCCATAACTTCAAATAAATTCTTTTCTTTTGTGTATCATCCATTTAATTCAAGTGGTGACTGAATAAATCATTCATAACAAGTATGAAACTCACCTGAGTTGTGGTACAATTTAAAAATGCTGCTGTTCAAAATGAAAACTTCTTTCATTCAAGTTCTTGCTAATAGCACAGAAGAGATGTAAGGTACTCTTTGCTAATATAGCCATGATCCCAGATTGAAATCCAATAATTTTCTATAGTATTCTCATCTGGATACTGTATATTCACGCAAAAAAAACATCCAAGGTCCAGAACGTTTCTCAAACGACCGTAAACTCGTTGAGAGTTCTTCTGTGGGATTAAGAGACATCTGTGGTGTTTGTTTACTTCCCTAATCCCTACGAGTCTGAGGTCAAAGCATGATACTATAAAGTTATAGTATAGCATAGACGACAGGACAGGACCCCTCTTCTGTGGTCAAAGAATTATTCTATGCTTTCTTTAATCCTCTCTTTCTCCCTCTTTCTCTCTCTCTCTCTCTCTCTTTCTCTCTCTCTCTCTCTCTCTCTCGCAAACCTCACAGCACAGACCTAAGAACATAGATTATCCTATAGACATATATGTATTAACTACGAATATTGATAATAAGGACAGCCTATCTGATGTCAAAATAAAAGAGTGCAATTGGCAAGGATGAATTTATGCACATGCGCCAAAATGAATTTTGAATGAAATTTGAATTTTGCGCATGCGCCCTCGATCATCGTTGCCAATTAGACAAGGAAAGACGTATATAATGAAGCATCACTTTTCTAACATTGCTCTTATGGCGTTTGGTCAATATTGTAGTTAATACATATATGCCTATAGTTAGGTTAATCACTGTAGGTTAATCTGTGTGTGCTAGAGTCCAAAGTGTGCTAAGAGGCCAAAGATATGATGTTATATACAGGGTGTTTAAAAAAGACACGGCTGTAGATCAGTAACGAAGCGTATGCGGACCTACGTTCACGGGAACTTTTCTTCATAAAATGGCCTGGTCGATCTCCCCCTCTATTAATTCTGTGTCTTTTTAAATATCCTGTATATAATATCAAATCTTTGTTCGACGAGCAGACCACCTGTAATAATATAATATGTTCTTTTATTGAAAAGTGCCTAAAACACCAAGTGGATTCAACCTTGGTCAAAGTGTATATAGGTTGTCGGCAAAAAGTATATACAATTTTCTGTTGTGATTTTTTTCTGGAGTATATCTGAAACAATGTTTTCCAGCGCACTATTGTGATCTCTTGCCGGTCGAAATATTTTTTTTATTTGTTCGACATACGGAGAAAAATCAATACTCAACAAAATTAATTCTCAGCACGCCCATCTCCGCCTACCCCGCCACTGGAAATCAGGACTATTGGGCCGAACGCTATCGTGGTCGAGTGGGGAATCCCCGAGTCGGATGGTGGCGCGCCGCTTCTAGGCTACAATATCGCCATCAGAGACACGAAGAAGACCATGTGGATGGAAATCGGAAGGGTACCAAAAGGCGTCCAGAAATTCACCATCAGGGACCTCCAGGAGGATCACGAGTACATGATCAGGATATACGCCAAGAACGAGATTGGCATCAGCGATCCCTTGGAGTCTGACGAACCTTTCAAGGTTCTTCCTTCTGGAGGTAAGACATTAGATTCGTTTGACAATTTGAGACATATATCATATATTCATCATGCTGGTGCGAACTCAGAAAATAGATTTGAATTCATGTTGTCCATAAGATATTTCATATATCAGATTTTGAACCGAAAATATTACGCATATAAGTGGTCCTTCATAGAACAATGATTCATCCCACTTTCTATTTTCTAACATGACTTCTTTAGTACATAATAATTTATTCATCATGTTCAATGGACTCTTGTAAAAATTCTACAGGTACTATATATGATACTGAAAAATAAGAGTACTATATATAATTGTGGGTTAATAATGGTTTGACCTTTTAGAAGCAGATCAAGATGATTTCAGAGAAGCAACTGATAGGGAGCCAACGTCTTACAGCACAGAAACATCCACCTCATGGCTGAGGGACAACAGTATGGATGCGGATATACGTTCATACTCAAAGGGAACTCTCCTCAAGAAAGACGAATATTTCTTCCGTATCTGGTGTTACGCCACCAAACTTTTCAAGTAAATCACCCATTTGTGAATGATTTTTTCCAGAGATGTATATATTCACTATTTAGAGAAACAATTATAGATTTATGATACTGATTTTTGACAATAATTCTAACATACCAACTCGGACTGAGCCTTTTCTGAAATAGAGTTGCGAATTGCGAGCGAGTTTGGAAAGAATAAAGAATTCAGTAGAGATTTAGTTCAAGTTGGTACTTAGAAATGAGGATACTGTGATACTGGTTATGTATTAACAAGGACGTGAGTCACTGGTCTCACAAACGAATTGAAATGATGTAAAAATGTTTTTATTTGTTCATTTATGTTTGTTCAATGCCTACAGGAATGGTTATTAATTTATTGTTCTGGTTGAATATTCATTGATGTTTTTATTGATAATGCTATGCATGGTATATATTCATTGTTTTATTATTTTATCGATTATATTAATTAGTCAAATTGAGGAAAATAAGGGCACTTTTGAGAGAAAATATAGGTGCATACAAATAACGAGGTGGCTTTATTGACCTTGATTTGATTAATAATTAATAAAAATATATACAGTTTGTTATTCAGTTTTTCTCTTACCCACCATAACTTTTTGGTAAAGTAATGAAAATACAGGGTTCATCTGCAATCACATCTGAAGGATGTACCTCATACAAACAGAATCACCCAGCCGTTGAAATTATCATGATGTCCACAACTCCACCTGGCTCAAATTCTCGAACAAAACGGATGACGCAGGACGTCTGGCTGAGGCTTTCGCTATCACCTATGGTCTTCACAACTGATAAATAAACTCACTCTGATCCCTGATATCACAAATCATTATGCCAATATGCTCCACCTGTTCCTCACTAACAATCCGGAACCGTATGAAGTGAAAGTCCGTGCACCACTAGGAAACTCACACCACACACTCATCTCCACGATATGTCCTTACATCACTCCGCGAACCAGTCCAACACCCCCTCGCACTGTTAGGCATTACAATCCAGCCGACTGGGATGGCCTTCGCATGTTTTTCTCTGAGTTTCCTTGGAGGAGAATGTGTTCTGAATCGGGAGATCCTACGCAATGTGCTGAAGAGATTTCGGAAATCATCATGCTGGGAATGGAAACTTACATACCACATAGCACCAAATCACGATCCACTGGTGAACCATGGTTCAATAGAACCTGTTCTAGGGTCGTCGCTCTGAAGCAAGCAGCATACCGTCGTAAGCGCAGAAACCCATGCCCGCAAACTAGAGCTGAATATGTTGAAGCTAAGAATACATGCAATCGAACGATAGATGAGTCTAGAGAGGCGCATACATTACGAAGATAAGATCAAAGTTCATAGAGTGCCCAAATGGGTCACGTTCATTTTGGACCTTCGCCAAAGCAATCGGGAGATATTTCACTTCTAGCTCATTTCCTCTCCTCACAAAGGATGATAATACATTGGCTACAACACCCCAAGAAAAAGCCAACACCTTCGCCAAAATGTTTTGCAGACAATTCTACCTTGGATCCACCAGGCCAGGAACTTCCCAAAATCGCTATCATCGATAACCGTATGCCAGAAATTGTATTCCGGCAACTCACAAGAAGAAACATTCTGCTTAGTCCCAACGTCAAGAAGGCTGTGGGGCCTGACGGAATACCTACCGCCTATTGTTCTTGAGAAATATGCCCCAGAACTAACACCAGTTCTTTGCAGGTTGTTCACCCTTTCGTACAAACTCGGCGTATTTCCTTCTAACTGGAAGGAAGCTAGGGTCCAACCGATTCCAAAGAAGGGCAAGAAAACCATCCCTAACAACTATAGACCGATTGCACTATCATCTCTGAAGTAATGGAAAAAGCAATCAACATCGAGCTTATCCGATGACTAGAGAGCTCAAGGATCGTGAATGACCGGCAATATGGCTTTCGTCACCAGAAATCAACAGGAAACCTGCTTGCCTATGTGACACATAAGTGGCAGGTGTCAATCGAGAAACATGAGTCTCTGAATATCTCCAAAGCATTTGACCGAAAATATTACGCATATAAGTGGTCCTTCATAGAACAATGATTCATCCCACTTTCTATTTTCTAACATGACTTCTTTAGTACATAATAATCTATTCATCATGTTCAATGGACTCTTGTAAAAATTCTACAGGTACTATATATGATACTGAAAAATAAGAGTACTATATATAATTGTGGGTTAATAATGGCCAAGGCCTCCTAGCGAAACTTTCGTCATACGGTTTGCCGCCCCAACTGTGTCTTCGAGTTTCCTTGCAGATAGATCGCTCCACGTGGTAGTAGACGGAGTCTCGTCTGATACAATGACGATCAATGCTGGTGTTCTACAAGGCTCTGTCTTGGTACCAACTTTGTTCTTGCTCCAAATCAATGATTTGTTGAATGTGACCTCCAGCCCAGTTCATAGCTTTGCGGATGATGGTACACTTCATTCCGCCTTTTCCTCTAGAGCCCCTATATCATCCAACGAGACCAGAGGTGCAGGACGAAGACAGGCAGATGCTTCAAATGAGGATCTGACAAGAATTCTGAAATGAGGATCTTAAAATCTAGTGCAGTTCAATGAAACTGAAACTCAAGCTTGTATGTTCACCAAGAAGGCAGATCTCAATGCCCGAATTGATGATGTCGGGTACCACTGTTCCTATTACGTCGTCAATATCCAGGCTGGGTGTCACCACCAACAGCGATCTCTAATGGGTCGATCATGTGAGGTCTATTGCGAAAACTGCTTCACAAAAACTTGGTTTTCTATTCCGTGCGAAGAGATACTTCACATCCCAGCAACTGTTTATTATCTACAAAACACAAATTCAACCTGTCCTGGAGTACTGTTCACATGTTTGGAGTTCAGCCCCCAAACATACACTAAAGCTCTTAGATTCAATTCAGAACAGAGCTATTCGCCTAGTCGATGATACAACACTAACCAAATCATTGACCTCTCTAGAACATCGTAGAAAGGTCGGCGATCTCTGCCTTTCTTATAGATAGATACTTCCACGGTCAGTGCTCAACGGAAATATCATCTATCATGCCACCACTTGCGATTCCTAGTAGACAAACTAGACGAGCTCAGGTTGGTCACTCCCACTGTCAGGCTCAAGACCTGTCGAACATCGCTATACCAAGCATCATTCATCAATAGAACGGTAAAGATGTGGAATTCCCTGCCTAGTGAAGTCTTTCCTGATGATTACAACCTCCAAACTTTCGCGAAAAATTCCAACACCTTCCTCCTCTCCCAAAATTCCACCGCTGGCTAGCACGATGTTCCTCGAACATTCCCTTCCGTGTTGTCAACAGATAAAAAAAGCATTACATGATAGTTTTTCAGTTAGCACTTTCTATTGTGTTATTGTTATATTTCGTTTCCTCACCGGATTTAATTCAGTGGAGACGGTTTCAACGTTTTCAACAACCTTGGTAGCAAAATGAGCAAACACAAAATCATAACAATTATGATCATTGATTTATAGTGCTTAACCAACTCATTATTCATTTTGAGAGTTTGAAAGTATTTAGTTATTTGTTAGTGAATATCAGAATATTTCCAAATATTATAACTTCTTCTCTGCAGGAATATCGGACAAAAATTGAAACACCAGCAAGAGGTAACCTGTATATTAATATATTAAAGAATATATGTGAATTTCTAAACTTATCTAACAATATAATTGATTTTGAGTAAAATGCATAACATCAGAATAATAATCCTAGTCGGAGTGATCAAATAATTCGTATATATATTTAAACCGAGAGTCCAGCTTTCTGGCGGCACTTCTGCATCAGGGCGCGAAGCAGGAACTGTTTACGTGACAAAGTTCTAACCTGTCTCAAGAATACATCAAGATCTATCACTCCGCATCTGAGGGCTTCCCCCATATAATAGATTGCATCTTCCAGGGCAGCCTCTTCAGCAAATGCATTCAACAACCTAAAATGGGAAAAAAGATAGAACGCTAGAAAATTATTTAGTATTTTTTATCAAATAAATTCTCAAGTAAAGTTTGTCGTTCAATTAAGCCCGAATGACGCATACCCAATTTATGCATCATAGACACTATCATATAGTTCTGATCTTAGTCTCTATACTAATCATAGTCATAGTCTCAATCATAATTCAGATTTATGCATCACAGTCTCTAAATGCATTTTAAATCTGAGTAAATAGAGAACTTCTTTTGTTCCAGAATTAGCTATATTTTTCAATGATTGAAAATTTTCATTGAGAAGTAGCCTCCTCCACACTTATATCATTTTCGGGGTTCAGAAATAAATGGAGCTAGCAGGGCTAATCAAAAACGATATGACAACATCTAACAATTCTGCATGTCATTTGTCATTGTTGATTGTCGACTCATGCGCAATCCATACTTCGTCTCAATCAAAATCATCACTAACTTTCGAGGCCATATTCTTATGATAATGATCGACTCAGACTGAATGAGCTGTTTAAATACTCCCATTGAAATATACAGTTATAAATTGTTATTATGATTATGGCGGAGACTAAGACTAGAACTATGATATCGACGATGACGCATAAATTGGGCCTTTCAGACGTCACAAGTTCTTGAAGAGAAACTAATAAGGAATTATTTAAATGGAGGGAATCAAAGCGTTGTTGCCATTTTTCATGCGAACGTTGAGGATACACGGCACTTTCAAGTGTAATGTTTATCCTTTTATAGTGGTGCAAAATGTTTAACCTTGTGTACACACCAGAACCCCACCCTATGTTATTCGAAGCAACATGCTTGATAACATTTCAGTTTTTATTCACCTCCATATCTCATTCGATTTGAAATACTGGATACTACAAAATCTCCAGACAAAAGAAAAATAATTCAAAATTTCTGAAGAAAGTACAGCTGGCAACTGCGTAATTGCATTTGTGTAGTTGATACGACAAAATGTTGTATACAGGGTTCTTCATTGGGAAAAGTAAATCTTTCAAATGTGGATAGAGGTCACTAAGGTGATTTCAGGTGGTTAATGGGTCTTCGACATTTTATAACCGAGATACTTTCCAACGAACCTGTATATTTTTTTGGAAATTGGTACACATACTCAATCTATCCTGCTGAAACGATTGAGATATCAAAAAAATATAGAATCCAGGTCCAGCATCACTTAAAATTTGCAAATTATTTCTGCCCAAAAACAACACCCTATACATTTGAATTTCTCAATTTTTTCACCATGTTTTTCAAAAATGTCTATTCAAAAATGTACTCTTCATTCGTGCACAGACGATTCCTGCTACTCATATTATGGACTCAAAATATTATATTTGCTCATTTTGGGATATAAAGAGGAATCAGACAAGATTGATGAATTTTTATCAATTTCTGTTTAGCAGACTATTCTCAATACCTCAAGAAAATCATCAGGTTTGTTCATTTGTGTCGTTCGTATATTCCAGCAAGGTGGTCAATTTGAAAAAAGAAAGATCATGGAAGTCACAAAGCAGACTTTAGTAACTCAGATCCAGTAAAATGCACTGGATACAAATGAACACTTTTTGACAATATTTTCGAAAATATACAAAAATGAATGATGCGATTATTTGTCTTTCATTGTGATGTATTTTCATCTACACCTTTTCTAATTGTAGGTCAAAAAGAACAAAGTGTATTTCCAAATGAACATTTGAATTTTGGAATTGTTTGTTGAATTCCAGAGTAATTAATTTATATTAAAAAATATATATGGATAATATTCATGTATAACAAACATGAATTCAAAATCAATCATAGACCTCAAAAATCTGTTATCATCTGGTTATTCAACTTGTAATCTGTTAGTTTCTGGCAAGAAAAGGCTCCAGAAACTGCATAGCTTTATGGTAGGTCTTGATGAATAAAAATAATTATAAAATATATAATAATATATATAATTATAAAAATGAAAGTCGTCAATACTTCTGATCCCGCAGTGAGTGGAACTGAAAAATCATGCAGTATACTGAGATTGGAATATTGGATATTTTGGTGTTGACATGATGAAAATAATCAAATGTGAAAATGTATTTCCAAACAAATCTAAATCGCTACTAAAAAATAACATTGAGTCGAAATTAAAATTACTCACTGTTTATACAATGGTGCAGTTGTTATGACTGCATCATCAACATCTATGGCCTCTTGATTGCTTATCCTTTCTATAGCTTTATCTAATTCTTGTTCCTTATCCTGAAGTAATGTTATATTCCTGTCCAAATCATTCTGCAACGAACATTTATAGGTTTTGAATAGAATTCCTTTCAGTACAAAGAGATATTGGTTAACATCCTGAGTTTCATAGAATTGAAAAAATGCAAGGATTTGAGGTAATCTCCGATTAAAAACAATATTCGCCATTTTGAAAAAGACAATATTTCATTTTGTCTCTGCAAATTCGAAATAACGACAGACTCAAGTTATGCATATGCATAACTCAACAATTACTACAGGAATTTTTGTTGTAATCGGCAGTTATTTTGACTCTCATAAAACACCCAATCAAAGTGTGTCCTTTCACACTTAGATTTGGTAAAGTGTGTTGGGTTGGATTATCAAAATTCTCACAAATGTTAATTCTACAATTGTAGTCCTAATTCTACAATTGTAGTTGATATGAAGGTTGAATTTCAAACGCAATGACATTTCGGGGCAGATCATAAATCTTTACGCACTAAAAAATATATTGAAATTATTATTACACTTACTATTTCAATTTTCAGAGACGAGGAGTGAAAATCTGTCTTTAAAAAAAAAATATATAATTTTTTTCTCGTTTCTAAAAAATGAAAATAGATCTCTCAAATATTTGTAGTGAGGACAGATATATAACCTGTCCCAAAATTCCACTGCACTTGGGATTCAACATTCATATACCTAAGGGACAAAATCTCGATTTGAACACCTTGTTTTTGAAAAATATTTGAAAAACATCAAAATTTCTACTTATATTAATGTAGTGGACGTTTTGAGAATGAATCTGCTCCCGTTCTAAACACTATGAATAAATTATGTCTTTCTTCATAAAATTCCTGATTTTCTTCTTTGGATTTTCTTAATTAGTTTCAAATTCACCATTTTCATATTCAGTTTGAAGAAGTGAATGCAAGTTCTTCTATATCAGCTGAACAAGAGGCAATATCATTGTCTTCGCTCAGAAGAATGCAAGCAGATTCTTTGATTCTTGTTTTTTTTTTGTTGTTATCTTCTTTTCCTATGATCCTCACTGATAGAATGAAAAATAAGAACATAATGTAAAGAAAAGGTATATCGACAAGTCAAAAATAGCTGAACATATCCTTACTGGAAATGGACGACATTTGGCCGATTGGAATGATATCAAGATGATAGGAAAAGTATGAAAATATACCACTTCCTCGAATAACTCAGACCGAATATAAATTATGTATAATGTATAACCTTTTCCTTCTCTATCCGGCTCAGTATATTCTCCAGCTTCGCTTTGCCCTGCTTCAGCTCGTCCTGCGTCCTCTTCAACGTTTCGCACTCGGCCTGGTTCTGCTGGAAACGCTCCTTCATCTTGCGCAGCAGCTTATCTTCGACGGCGGTCAGCAGCGACTCCCTGATGTGCTCGTCTTTGATCGTGCCCGTGCTGCCGCCGCTAGGAGGCACGGGAAAATTGATACCCGCGTACGATGGGTACCGTGGCTGGTAGGGAGTGTTGGCGGGGAACGAGGGGCCACTGATCGGCGGGTAGGGGTACGGCGGATAGCCAGCGAAGGTGCTGCCGGTCGCGGGGAACATGGCGGGTGGGAAGGAGGGGGGCTTGTAACCACCAGCCTCCTCCGGCATGAAAGCTGAATAATAATAATACAGTTTATTCACCGGACATATAGATACACATTGATCAATAATAAATAGATATGTCTATTAAATTGATGTACAATGAACAAGCAAAGGAAATCCTCTAATAATGTCTGTCCTATTTTTTTGGACAAAAAAAATCAACAAATAAATAAATACTTTTCAAATGCGTCTGATAACATCCTCGAGGTAAATTCTACACTCGCTACCTATACACCAGCGTTCTCAAAACTAATCACGAAAGTAAGTAGTCTCCCACTATTTTAGTTGTCATTTTGTTATAGATGAAAATTAGGAGGCGAAAATTCAGGGTCAGATAGTACTCGATGAGATCTTCAAATTGAGGTATCGCGAGGTTGCGTTCACCACCGTAAGGAAGTTGAAGTTACGGGGATGAAAAAAGCGGAAAATTTGTTCCCCCTCGAATCGACGGGTCCGAGCGATTTTCCACATTTTCATTTTGAAGCAGGTAATTCGAGGTGTTGAGTTTTCGTTGGGTCACACTGTATAGATATATTAACCAGTGAAGTTAGAGCACATATATATGGTGATTCCTCATATATTTTGTTTTTGTCACTTTCATTAATTAGTAGTAGAAAGTAGCTAAATATTTTGCAAACTTCCAGATTTTTCTTTCACAATATCTTCATAAGATACCTTCCATATTTGAATATTTTGCAGTTTTTGAGTTGAATACTAAATACTCAGATCCTTGTGGATTCAGAATTACCAATTCATTGATGTATCATACTCATATGCTATTTGACGTTGTAGGCTTGAATAGGTTTATCACTTGATTATTAATATCATGGAATCCGCCTGTCAAACCTTTCCCAGAGTGGAAATAATAATACTAATAATAAACAATATAAATTCCAATAATGTGGTGCTCAAAGTGATCTCTTCATTTTCAAGAGGGTGCAATTTTACTGTGAATGTCATTTTCTTGCATTATCACCTTGCTTGCATTTATATAAACCGCATTACCGTGTATACATTTGCGGATTGCTAATGTAGAAAAAGCATTATTGTAAATCTGAAGTTTTTTTTGGTACTTGGTGAAATTTGAGGTACAATTGTTATCTTTTCCCATTGTAAAACTAAAAATTTCATTAGATCAAATGAAAACATTCCAGTATAGTTATACATGTTCAAAAATAATACTGATAATAATCATAACATTTATTAATCCCAAGAAACATTCATGTTTATGGAAGGACATGATAGAAAACACTAGATAATTGAGAGAATACATCAAAAAAAATAAAAAAAAGATCAGGTTGAATTGAAGATGTGAGTTAAATTGATAACATATATTTCCTCAGTTCAATTTTGAATTTTGTGATGAGATTGATAGATTCTGTTGGGTAAACTGTTATAAATATTTATCCAAATTGGGATTTTATCTGAACAGTTCTCAAATGATCACATTGTCTCTTGTGGTGCTCATGGGAGCCAGAATTGATATTGAAGGTAAGATTCAAGTGTTATTTTTCTTATTTTTGGTAAAGTGGATGGAAATGCACACTTTCATTATGAAGACAGAGTCAATATCTAGCAGATCTTTTGGTTTGTATAGACTAGATGTTGAGTCCAAGACCATAATTTGTATAATATACCAACAATGGGAGATATTTCATTTCTAAGCATAGAGATTGATCTATAGTCAAACCTAAGAGTTTTGATTTTTTTGTAGGTTTTATGCAACACTTTTCCAATTTCAAAGGGTCGATGTTGCATTTAAGTTGAAAATGGTTATTCAACTTGCAACATCAAGTATGCTGGTGGAATGGAGAATGCATGATTCTTATGAATACACTAAGAAGTGGAGATAACGTATAAAGTATGAGAATTGAGTGTATATCAGGCAATTCACTACTTACAACATTGTGGATATGGCATACCACTACTCCCCTTTGCTCTGGCAAATACTGGAGGTTGCTCACCAAATGTCACAATGAGTACCTGGATGAGTCCTAACAAGTCTGAGGAATTCTGAAAAAATTCTCAACTATAGGCAATTGGTAGAAGACAGCAGTTAGAATGTACTCAAATATTTTAAGAATACTAAAATAATAATTCATGAAACTTCTTATCAAAAACTGAAATATTGAAATGTTTCATCATTATACTTACTGGAACCCAATCATGTAAGTATGGCAAATATATTTTGCCATTTTGATCTACAAACATTGACACTTTGATTGACATATCTGATGTAGGTTTAACATAACAAATTGGTGCATTTTTGGGATGTGTATCTATTAGCCATATACAAATTGGGATATTGTATACAGATCCTTTGTAACGAACAGGGATAGTACCAGACAAATTAACTAGTTCCATAGGAGTTCCATCATTGAAAGCTAGGGAAAAAAATGGAGAATGAAAATGCATTCAAGAGTATTTTCACTCACTGTATATATCTTGCTCAGGGTGTAGACCTCTATACTGGTTAACCACATTCAGTACATCTCTGAAGGCTCCATCAGGATTTTGATACTACAAAAAAAGTCAAGAATTGGTCATTTATTTTATGAATGGACAGGGGGTATTTACATTACATAGCCATTGTCGAAGTCTCTCGTTATCGACCATATCGATAGAATCGAAATACTGAAAACTGAACAACAAGAGGAAGTTAGGAAAGGATAAAAATTAAAGTGTGAATACTATATAATTTATCAATAGCAGATTTAACAGAACAATTTAATTGTTGCAAGTTCCAAGTTATGTCATTGTCACAATGTCATTGTCATAGCAGATAGCAGTACGTGTTTTGCAATAATGTTCAACTACGTATGTGCACAGTATATACCTCTATAGAGAAATATGGGTCTAGAATGGCACAATGAAAGAGTATATATATACTATGTAAACAATTATTCTGTGGCACAATCCTCATACTGCAATCACAGAACAGAGACCTACACTGCAATACGACAGACGACAGCATAAGGATATACAGCAGCGTCACTGTACCCCGCAGCCCATGCATTTTATTAAGTGCGATTTCGTTGACCTCGAACATCCCAGAACGGGGCAAGCGCGTTGTCCGTTCGTGTTGAGAGTGTCAAGACTAGGAAATTTCGATGGGTAGGTAGCATTTGAAGTGATAAATACATCATAACATAATGATATACATATATTTATAATAGAATATTCATACAGAAAATTCAATAAAAGACTCAAAAACTTGACAGGGTCATGAATATTCCCAAATGAAGAATGTTGTTTATCATAATAAAATTTTCATCATTGGAATCTCGTGAGCTATTGGAGCAGGGTTGGTCAAATTAGAGTGGAACTCCATTCGGTAAGTAATGAGGTGAATTCTTGTTCACACAAGGAATATAGTAAAATTCTCAGATTTCATACAGGGTGGACTACTTTCCAGATAGAGTGTCAAGTTTTTTCAATGTGGACATATTGGATATAAGTGCCATTGAAAGAAGCGAAAAAAAAAAAAAGAATCACACTCGCCATATTCATTATTGCAGATTACAGAAAAATTCAAGAATTCTATTCATTTTTATCTCAACTATCAGAAATGCGAAAATTACTCATTGTTATTACAATCAAGATTATTCACATAATGTGCTTCACATGATCACCGAGAAAACACGAAAAGCATATCTTAAATCAGCCACTTCACTTTATATCCAACATTTTGCGAATCCTACTTGAATAATATGTTATTGAGATTGAAAACTGTTGATATTTGAATATTTCTCTATTTATCATATCGTTACTTTATCTAATGAATATATATGGTGAGTTTCAAATGATTTTCAAATATTTGTTCTGCTCTTTCCAATAGCACTAAAATCCAATATAGCCGCCATACAACTAGATCCCAGTGTTAAGAGAGGTAAGAGAATAATATGTATGATACACAAAAGTTTTGTTTATCATGTATAAACACACCTCCTCCTTATGGTTCATAAGCCTTCAAAAACAATATAAATATGTGTCGTCTGAATCTGAATCGTTTTGGCACCTATTATCAGAACAACGGACTCATTTCGAAGCTTTCAAGTGAGCATTTCATTTTCAACTGAAACCTCAGCGAAATCTTACTGAATACGTGCCTGATCGTCCTCACTGCTAGAATGTTTGTTTCATAGATATATATCTATCTCTATATATCTCTATCTCTATCTCTATATCTATGGTTTGTTTCTATGGTGTCTCTGCATCCCCACCACATGGCTTCCGGCTGCGCGGGATGTTATGCGCGTACTTGAGAAATCGAGGAGTGTGACGCTGCTGTATAATCCTTATGCTGTGGCAATACCATAGAAAAGGGTTACAGCAATACAGACATCACCCCGCTTAGGCAATATATGCTAAAGACCAGGATATATGAAATTCCTTGAGCGATGGGAGTGATCTACTCGGACGAGCCGTTTCATATAATTACGATCGAACATCACAGGTGTTCGTTTGATCGTATAATTATATTTTTTTATAATTATAATTATATTTCAACCATTCAAGACTTGTAGATGTTCAAAGGAAGCAAATATTGCTCAAAGATGAAAAGTTCATTGAGAACAATTTACCTATTTGTTATAATTATTCAGGACAGCACTTGCAAAATCACATTTTTTCACTGGTCTTCGACAAACTTTTGAGAATAATTTGGATCTTTCAGTTCAACATGCTGCTTTTTTAATAACTTCCAGTGTAACCCCTCGACGACGTTGATGCGTGTCTTGTGGAATGTGCACTAAAGACTTTGGTGCCTAGGCCGGCTTCAGATAAGGATTTCGTTATCCATCTGCTTATAGTTGCCCTGGTTGCCCTTACATATTGCTCCCTGGAGGTTATGAACAGGTAGCTGATACACCTTCTCTAATTCTAATGTCCGTTGTACGCTCAACTTATAATAGATAAGCAAAGCTGCAGCTGGGCATATATCTCTTCAAAAAAAATGTTACTTCTATTCAGATACCTGATGTCTTAATGATATCAGGAATATAATTTTCTGCCCCTGTAACATCAAAAACAATTTTTTCGACTTTGATGAGATGTAAAGTTTGCAATCTCTGTCCAGAAAAGAGTGCTAATAATGTAACTAATTTTTCTGACAGTTCCAAGGGTGGTAAATCCAGATTTGAGCCTAATGTAGAAAAATTATCCAGTACTGTTTGACAATCTATTATGAGATTCACATATTCGCATATTCGTAATTTTGAGATATCTCACATGATACAAGTGTATGAATTCATTCGATATCAAATTTTCAGCACCGTACAGGGGATTGTTTGTGTAAAGCTGACCATTTCGTTATATGTACATTTTTCATAATTGCCTGTTTGTTGATAAACCTCTCACAGAAATATCAGGTGACATCCATAGAAGACGAAAAAATGTAATATAATGAGAGGGTGAATTGAATAGTTAAAAAAAAATCACCAGCATTGTCATGTAACTTTTTCATAATTTCCTGTTCGTTGATAATTCTCTCACAGAAATATCGAGTAACATCCATAGAAGACGAAAAAATGTCATAATGAATTTGTATCACCATATAGGGGAAAGATAGTGAATTTGATTTCGTATGTGTATCGGTTCAGAATCTTGTAGCGCGTTACTTTTTTTTCATAGTGGGTGGTAAGTGGGCGTGCTCTCACAAACTTGCCCTAACCTAACTTGAACCGCATAAATCGTTGCAAAAGAATAACTCACTTGAACCACAATAATTTTCGGATCTTTACCGCAATGTCAGAGATGAGACGTTCTCCCATCTCTGCAAAAGGCCTCCAACCTCCCCTCACAGCCTTACCCTAACCTCACGACCCGCGCATTTATCGTAGCAAGTGCACCATTTTCCGCATTCTGACAGGAATGAAGTACAATCATCATCATTGAGTAAGTCATAAATTCAGTGGATTTATAGATCAGTCAAATATGTTGAATCATTCGAATGTGTGTACATCAAAATAATATATACCGTTTTATGAACTGAATACCATTGACACCTATCAAATTAATTTTTTCACTATTTAATTCACCCTCTTCTCCCTACGGTGGTACAAATTGAGTATGACATTATTTTTTATTCTATGGATGTTACTCAATATTTCTGTGAAAGAATTATCAACGAACAGGAAATTATAAAAAAGATACAAAAGGTACAAATTCAGTATGACATTTTTTCGTCTTCTATTGATGTTACTCAATATTTCTGTGAGAGAAATCATCAACGAACAAGAAGTTATGAAAAAGATACATAATAATAATGGTGAATTTCTTTGAACTCGATTCCATCCAACAGAATCACCCAGCAGCTGAAATCATCATCATGGGGGATTTCAATGTCCACAACTCCACCTGGCTCAAATTCTCGAACAAAACAGATGACGCAGGACGTCTGGCCGAGGCTTTCACTATCACCTATGGTCTTGAGCAACTGATAAATGAACCCACTCGGATCCCTGATATCAGCAATCATTATGCCAATACGCTCGACCTGTTCCTCACTAACAATCCGGAACCGTATGAAGTGAAAGTCCGTGCACCACTAGGAAACTCAGACCACACACTCACTCTGCGAACCAGTCCAACAACCCCACGCACTATTTGGCATTAAAATTCAGCCGACTGGGATGGCCTTCGCATGTTTTTTTCTGAGTTTCCTTGGAGGAGAATGTGTTTTGAATCGGGAGATCCTACGCAATGTGCTGAAGAGATTTCAGAAATCATCATGCTGGGAATGGAAACTTACATACCACATAGCACCAAATCACGAACCACTGGTGAACCAATGTTCAATAGAACCTGTTCTAGGGTCGCCGCTCTGAAGCAAGCAGCATACCGTCGTTGGCGCAGAAACCCAAGCCCGCAAACTAGAGCTGAATATGTTGAAGCTAGGAATACATGCAATCGAACAATAGATGAGTCTAAAGATGCATACAACACGAAGATAAAGATCAAAGCTCATATAGTGTCCAAATGGTTCCCGTTCATTTTGGACCTTTGCCAAGGCAATCGGGAGAAATTTCACTTCTAGCTCATTTCCCCTCACAAAGGATGATTATACATTATAATAATAATAATAATAATAAACTTTATTCAATGAAAGTGTGACGTTATTTACAAGGAACAAGGCGAACAAAGTAGGGCAAACGATAAGTGCTACTGCACTTGTTTCGTTTATATACATAAAGACAATAGACATCGTGATCATTTGAGTAATGTGAATAATATAAAGTGTAATACTAATGAGATGAAATACACTATAAGTAACTACAGTACAATATAAATAAGAATAAAATAGTCGAGCTGAATTACTAAGTATATAAAACTAACACAAACAAACAAGAACAATCGATAAGTGATTAAACACTTGTTTCGATATAAATAAAACATATATATGTGATATGAATTGAAGACATCGAATGGTAAATGTTTGTTTAACACACAGAACAAACATATGCATATACACCCTCGCAAGAATGAAATGAAGTGAGGTTACTAATTCTTTTAGAGGAATTTTTGAGTTTCTCTCGTGAATAATTTCAGTTGTTTTTTAAAATAGAATAGGCATCAAATGAGAAACTAGTCATTCCGAGTGATTTTGTGATTTGTGGAATGATATAGTTATTTTTTTGTCTGGTGTTGTACGTATGTGTTGGTAAGTCTCCTGAGATTTTAAAAATATGGTACCGCATGGTCACATGGTAGTAATAAAGTTGTTTTATATTGAATACCTCTGTTTCTTCAAAAAGAAGGTCAGAAGGATATCTGGATGACTTTCCCAAAATAATTTTGAGGAATCTTCGTTGTAGAATTTCGAGTGGTTTGAAGTGCAATTTCAAGGCGCCGCCCCATGCAAGTATGCCATATCGTAGATGACTTTCGACGAGCGCAAGATACAAAGTTAATAATTGATGTGTTGGTAAAATTCTTTTCAAATATTTCAATTTATGGAGGATAAATTGTAATTTCTTGATGACGTATTTTATGTGTATGTCCCATTTCATGTGGCAGTCTATCATGACTCCCAGATATTTAACATTATTTTTAGCTGTTATTATTAGGTCAGTTGCTCCGTCAGATATTTGAATATCGGTGAAAAGGGGAAGATTTGTTTTATTGCAGTTAAAAGGTAAATAGTTCGTTTTCTGAAAATTATTTGTTAATAATCTGTTTTCAAGCCATTTCTTAATCAGAATAAAATCTGTTTGTACGATTCATTTCACTTCTTTCCATTAATCAGTTTTGTAAAAGATTGCGGTATCATCGGCAAATCCAACAATGTCTCCTTGACTCTTCACAGAAAATAAGTCATTCAAATAGATGTTGAAGAGTAGTGGTCCAAGGACCGTACCCTGAGGCACCCCGTATTCAACAGGTAAGGCTTCGCTAATAACATCTTTTATTTCAACAGTTTGACGTCTATTCGTGATGTAGCTTTTGAGTAAATCTAATGAAGTATCTCTGATACCTATATCCTCTAAAGACTGGAAGAGTAATTCATGGCTTACGGTGTCGAAGGCCTTTGATAGATCAATGAATACACACAGGCATGATTTGTTTTCATTTAAGGAGTTGTGAATTTTTTCTGTCAAAGAGAGGATGGCATCTTGTGTGGAAGTTTTTTGCTTGAATCCATACTGTCGTTCGGAAATTATATTATATTTTTTTATAAAATTTTGTAGTCTGATCTTCAAAACCTTTTCAAGAATTTTTGATAAGTGGGAAATGAGAGATATAGGCCTATAGTTATCCGCTAGTTTTTTGTCGCCCTTCTTATATATAACTTGGCTATAACACCTCATGAAAAAGCCAATACCTTCGCCAAAATGTTTGAAGACAATTCTACCTTGGATCCACGAGGCCAGGAACAGCCCAAAATCGCTACCATCGATAACCGTATGCCAGAAATTGTCTTCCGGCAACGCACAATCAGACACATTCTGCTTAGCCTCAACGACAAGAAGACTATGGGGCCTGACGGAATACCGCCTATTGTTCTCTAGAAATGTGCCCCAGAACTAACACCAGTTATTTGCAGGTTGTTCACCCTTTCGTACAAACTCGGCGTATTTCCTTCTAACTGGAAGAAAGCTAGGGTCCAACCGATTCCAAAGAAGGGCAAGAAAACCCTCCCTAACAACTATAGACCAATTGCACTATTACCTGTGACCTCTAAAGTAATGGAAAGAGCACTCAACATCGAGCTCATCCGATATCTAGAGAGCTCAAGAATCGTGAACGACCGGCAATATGGCTTTCGTCATCAGAGATCAACAGGAGATCTGCTTGCCTATGTGACCTCCAGCCCAGTTCATAGCTTTGCGGATGATAGTACACTTCATTCCGCCTTTTCCTCTAGAGCCCCTATATCATCCAACGAGGCCAGAGGTGCAAGGCGAAGACAGGTCGATGCTTTTAATGAGGATCTGAAAAGAATTCTGGAATGGGGATCTGAGAATCTAGTACAGTTCAATGCAACTAAAACTCAACCTTGTAATGTTCACCAAGAAGGCTGATCACACAATGCCCAATTTGATGATGTCGGGTACCACTGTTCCTATGAGGTCGTCAATATCCATGCTAGGTGTCACCACCAACAGTGCTCTCTCATCATCATCATCATCTGAGGTCCATTGCGAAAACTGCTTCACAAAAACTTGGTTTTCTATTCCGTTCGAAGAGATACTTCACATCCCAGCGACTGCTTATGATCTACAAAGCACAAATTCGACCTGTCCTGGAGTACTGTTCACATGTTTGGAGCTCAGCCCCCAAACATACGCTGAAGCTCTTAGATTCAATTCAGAAGAGAGCTAGTCGATGATACAACACTCACCAAATCATAGACCTCTTTAGATCATCGTAGAAAGGTCGGCGATCTCTGCCTTTTTTATAGGTACTTTCACGGTCGGTGCTCAACGGAAATATCATCTATCATGCCACCACGCGCGATTCCTAGTAGGCAAACCAGACGAACTCAAGCTGGTCACCCCTACACTGTCAGGCTCGAGACCTTTCGAACATCGCTATACCAAGCATCATTCATCAATAGAACGGCAAAGTTGTGTAATTCTTTGCTCAGTGAAGCCTCTCCTGATGCTTACAACCTCCAAACTTTCAAGAAAAATTCCAACACCTTCCTTCTCTCCCAAAATTCTACCGCTGGCTAACACGATGTTCCTTGAACATCATAGGTTTCTTTTTCGTGTTGTCCACAGATATGAAAAACTATTTAATTCACTCTCTCAGTATGACATTTCTTCGTCTTTCTTGAAATCACCTCCTTTGAGGTGAGAATCATTATATGAATTGTCAAGTCGTGTGTATTGTGTATGGGTACCTTTAGTGATATGGATACACCCAGCCACGCTTTTTCCTGAACCGTAGCTGGAACTTTCGTGGCTAACTTCACACAAACGCTACTTATGACTGATAGTATCATATATCCACATATCATATAAATCCATATATCATATTTATCCACAATGCATCATTGATCTACAAACAATGGTAGATTGAATAAGTTGTTCTATGATCATGATATGACTGGTGTGTGCATTCCTATTCAATACAATGTTGACTTTACCTGGATGATATCATAGAAATATAATATAAATTTATTTTATATTTCATGGATGATATAAGAGTCATTAGCACTGTATGTATGTAAAAATGTAGATATAAATGTAAAGAACCATATTATTCTATGTCATTAGTTTTCCTGAAGGGGACACTATTTTTCGACTAAATTTATGGTGGTAGAACTGAAAACAGTGCGAACTACATTTCTACCAAACTTGCAATTAGATAAAAGTGAAACAGATATTATTTGTGCATTCAGAAGAATATAATTGTTGTAAATTCAATGAAATCGTGATGAAATAATTCAAATGAGTGGAATCGAAAAATTTGTTAGAGACTATGGAACTTGGAATGCAAAATATTTGTGGGATAATTGCGCTATCTTCAAGAAAACTCGCTACTCATAAATCAGAGCGGATTGGTTGAAACAAAAGCGCATTCCTCTCCTGTGGCGCATCGCGCATCCAAAGTGGATATCTAGATCATGTTACATGTCGCCTACTTGATTGAACTTGATTAGGCCGAATTTCAACATCTTAAGGCTTCCTTATATCGAAACTAGATGGCGTCGCCTCTGCTGATCTCGATCTTGGAAACTCTGGAAAATACGATTTGAATTTGAAATTCAACACAAATGCAAGATTTGAACTATCAACAATCCATTACTGTCAGATATCCGTCAATATCTGTTGAAGCCACTGACCTATATACATTGACCTATATAAGAGAAATAGGTCAGTGGTTAAAGCGGATTTGACTTCAGGTTTGTGGCGACACTGATCCCTAAGGAAGTGCGTCACTCATCTCCGACGGTTCGGTTCCACAGTTCACTGGATGAGCACGGTTGGCACCACTGACTGCTTACACCTGCAGCGTCTACGAGAGCTGCGACATCTCTTCACTAGCTCTCACCTCTCAAGGCTCTCACTAGTCTCACTTTTTAGATAGACATCAACTAGCGCTCACGTTTCAATCTCTTCACATTCTTTATTGTTATCCTTATTCGTGTTATACATTAAATATACACTGTTGTGAACGTTCCTTTATATACACACAGTAGTTTGTGGAGACAACTTCCTCCATAGGTTTAACGATTGTATCGCCATCTCTACTCGATCGGTGTGGCCTTAGTAAGGTTGTTTGACAGGTCTACATGGTTTGGAAAGTTGGTTCACCATCCCATATCCATCTTTATCTGTACAACATTTGACAACATCGTTATCCGTGATCTGAACAAATCATAGAAATATAATAAATCTGAACCACAGAAGAGGGGTTACACCTCTTTGTCTGAGTTGAGATGGTTATAAGACTGGTGCACGCACTCTGTGGTTTTGCCGTGTTAATAACTTAAGAAAAATCTCTCGAATTCGCCTACTTGATTACTAATCGAGACGTTCAATCACCTCTCCTCCGCTAGAATCGCTAGTTGTCGCTTGAGCCTTGAGTGCCACAGAAGTTTGCTTGAGCCGTTGAAAATTAGTGCCAAATGGTGGTCTGGTCTGGTGGTCAGATATTTTCGTTGATATTTTTATTCGAAATGACTACAAATCCATACATTGCAAATGTTCCACATAAACTCACTTATGGTGCTTTAAACATGTGTAGATTAGAGTTTTGAGCCATTGAAATACCACACAAATGACAGAACCGATATGGGTCCATTTCAAAAGTACTGATATTAGAACTAACAGAAACGAGAAAATATGGGAACTGATTGAATACGAAATATAATGTTATTAGTTATTCATCTTTCAATTGTAATTTGATTTGCGCCAATTAATTTGAAAATCGATTGACAGATTTGTCAATATCACAAATGATACAAAACACGATACACATTGTGTATTTCTTATTTCATGATCGCAGATCGCAAAATAATTCTGACTCCATCACACTCGCCCTCTCTCAGATAATCATTGAAACATTGTCCTTGAACCCGCATTCATTTGTTTATCTCTAGAAAAATTTCTGAAACAAAAGCGCATCAGTAATCACACCATCTTATAACCACCTCAGTCTGAGTGCAGAGCAGGACTCACATATAGGCTAGTCCACAGACAACAAAGAAATAAATGTTTTCTCTATGGGCTAGAAGTCCTTCAGTAGCATGATACTATATAGTATCATGTTCAGTAGTACCAGTGTCCCAGTGTTTTCTTGTGAGTGGTTCTCAGATAAAGTCAAAGATTGTTCATAGTAATATCTGAGGATCTGGTATCATAGTTCAGGCAGTTCTCAGACTTGCAAGTTAGAAGAGTGAAGACTGTAGAGGCTCAGCTCAGATCTAAATCCATTGTTTATCATATTCATCACCTTAACCTCTACTAAAGTGAACAATGAAGTAGTGAAGAACTAGAAAACATAAGGTATTCCAAAGACTCACCAGCGTCTGTTGCTTTTCGATTTATTCGGTCATTTGCACTTTTAATGTTGAAAGTATAAAATGGACAGGAGAAAATCTAAATTGAATAATATAGGTGTTCAATTCAAAGCTATTATTGATGAAGCAACAGTTCTCCGAGAAAATATTGAACACATTATCAATGAAGTGTTTAGCTGTGTGGAGTATGTCAAGGAGACTTCAGGAGATACAGGACCTAAGACTACAGAGATTTTGAAACATGAATTAGAAATACTGACAAAGTTAGTAGATATCAACTCTGTGTTAGAAAATATATGGAATTTGAATCTCACAGACAAATGGAATATACCCTTGAAAAAATATATAACACGAAATAATGTTGAGTGCAATGTGGTTGGAATCAACAATCAGAATGCTGATCCTAAAATACTAGAATTGCAAAATACAGAGAAATTATCTGAGGACAATGTGGAAGAACAGTCTTGTCACCAAAATGGAATTCTTGATCAGATGCCCTATTCAACATGTGTTCCATACATGTCTAAAACTGTGCAAGATGATATGTCAATTTCACATATTCCATCTGATATTTTCCATTCTAGAGACGTTTCTCAAAATGATACACAAATTGAAACATCAAGTAATCCACATCCATTTGAAACTCAATCTGTGCCTGCCACTGAAGAAGTATCATTGTGTCAGTTTCCCCAAAATTCTATGAATGATAATATTCCTCAGTGTAATGAACAAATATCTAGACAACAGCTCAAGCTTTGGAATGAAAAGTATGGTTTCAACTCAATAGCTTTTTCTAATTTGGAAGATCATCACAAGAAATCGAATGGAACTAGAAGTGAAGCTTTCGTTAACACTTCAATGGATTCATCCAGTCTTCATTATATAAACTTAGATGCCCAACAAATACCAGAAAGACTTGAAAGGGATACAAATGAATTAGCCAGCCAAATAAATGAGTCCACAATATTGGCTTTGGCTTTAGACAGGGTGGACATTTCTAGTAAAGTTGATCAATATATCAGAAATGATATCAGAACTCCATGCAGTTTATCTGACTCATCTGAAATGAGCCCAGGTGTTTCTGAGGATATTTCAAATCCTCATGAAAGAAATAATTTACTTGTATTTTCATCTGCAGAAGCAAGCAACAGCATTGAAGAGTCTATTTCTGAAGATACAACATATGAAAAGGGTTTATCTTTGATTTCAAAACCAGTTACTAATAATGATTTGTGTCCTGAGAATTCTGTTCATGGAGAATCATCAGTGCTTTGTCACTCTGAAAACAAACCTGTAAAATCTACTGCTCTGAAGAAATTGAACAACTATCATGTTAGACATGAAAAAGAATGCACTGCTGATTCAGTAGAGTTTCCTCACATTCCTGATATTTCTTTAAAACCTACTAAATCAGAGAACATTCCCAGCTACATATTGAAAGATGAAAAACTTCATATTGAAGGATCAAAAGTGAAGAGGAAGAAGAACAACCAAACCAAACATGGAATTATCAGTTATGACTTGAAATCAAAGAAAATTCCAAAAGTAGGAGATACATGTATGTTTAGTCACATTGAATCTCCTTCAGAATTCTATTTGCATATTGTAGATGAGGAAACTGTAGTGATTGACAAACTCACTGAACAGATCAATGCTCACTACAAACATACAAACTCCCAATATAGTTCCAAACAAGAAGCTTCAAATAGTATTGGAAAATACTGTTGTGCATTCATTCCACAGTGCAATTATCCACAGTGGTATAGAGTTTCCATATTAGATTGGAAATTCAATGAGTCGGATGATGTTCTTGTACAGCTTGTAGATTTCGGCAATAAAGAAATAACTTCTTATCGAAATTTACGAAATCTTACCAAACAATTGAGTGAAGTGTCAATCTTGTCAGTTAAATGTCACTTCCCCTTGATGTATCCTCCTGGTTCTACATATGTGAACAGACTAAGTGAGTGGCCACAGAAGTCTACTGATGCTCTCTATGATTTAGGAGGAGTGTCTGAAGAGTGTGAACTAGTTTATGTTGGAGTGGAACCGAATAGTATTGCTGTAGATTTGCAAAAGTCTGTTGGAATCAATGATGACGTTACCCTTGGTCAAGTTATGTTGGATTTGGGCTATGCTATTCAACTCGTAGATCATTTAGATGAAGACGATATTAACTTGGAGGAGTTTTTGAAAGATATTAATGACCTAGAGACTGCTGAAAATGTCAATGAAGCTGTGATGGGGTATGATCCACGGGATGAAGCTAGAATATGCAGGTTCACTAACGCAGACGGGACCTGTTTCAAAGGAAAACATTGTAAGTTGGAACACACTTCTTTACCTCCAGACGGATTCACTACTGACACAGAATTTGTTTTTAGAGAAGCATTCAACCAACTCTGTCTGCCACTGCCAAAGGATACTGTCACTATTTTAATAACTGGATATATAGATCCATGCTCTTTTTATGCACATATAGTGAGAGATCCTCAGTGTGAATCAAACTATCAGATAGAAAAAGGTCTCTTTGAATTAGAAAAGGTGATGAATGCTGATAAAATGGTTAGAACCTATGAGCCTTTCAGAATTTCACCTGCTATTGGTGAAATGGTATTGGTTAAAGACTGGACCAAAAAATTTAGGAGAGCTGTTGTGAGGCATGTGGAGTATGCAAATAACGGAAGTCCATTGAAAGCCCAAGTGTTCATTTTAGATTTTGGAGAAACTTTGACTGTTGACATGATCAATGTAAAGAAAATAAAACCACAATTTCTAGTGCTACCATTTCAAACAATCGAATGTCATATCAGTGATTATAAAGCAAATACTAAGTGCAATCAGAAAGAGGCTAAAGAATTTTTTGATAGAAACTTATATTTTAAAAATTTTTTTGCCTATGTAATGTCATCATTTTTGCCATTGAAAATCCAAATGAAGTCCTTGAATGGTTTGAATATTGGTGAAGTATTAGAAAATATGAACTTTGCAGACAAGCGTCTTTGTGATGATAACCCTGTAGAAGATTGTTCATTAGATTTCTATTGATTATCAACTGACAATGTCTCCATCAGAAATTGATGATAAATTTGTAGTACACAGGGTTGCCCCTCAGTGGAATCTTGCACACTGGGTGTCCAAATAGTGCCGTGGTCTTTGATAACTGCTCATTAATATGAGATATCAAAATTCGGTTTTTGCTCTCTGATAGATTCCTCTTGTAGGTATATTTTAAAATTATATTGGTTGTATTCAATGACACTCAAAGACCATTAGAGGGAGAACAATTGAAGATAGAGCCTAACTGTGATATATTGTAATCAGCATGTAAAGGTCTCTTTGAAAATGTCATTGAATACAGGGTGTTCCATTTGAAAAAATGTAGATTTGGTGTAGCATTCTGTTTGTGAAGACTCTGTATGAGCCAAAATAATTCCAAAATATACCTACGAGGGAAATCTATCGGAAAGCAAAAACCGAATTTTTAAAATCTCATATTAATGAGTAGTTATCGAAGACTGCGGCACTATTTGGACACCCTGTTTATATAGGTTTTCTTACGGTAGATGTTCGTTAGGGGATTTTGTGGTTTGAAAAAACTTGGAATTCTGAATTTTTGGACTCCAGGGATATTCAGCATTCCCTTTCATTTAAAAATAGGTCATATCACTTCAGGTTTCACCGGATGCCGGCATCAACTTTTCTATTTTAAATGGAACACTTGGTATATCATTCCACATTTGAAATCTTGAGTACTACACCTATTTTTGACTATGTCTTAGATATCTTGATTCCTTTTGAAGACGGAAGCACAGGAATGATACTTTCGAAATTCACATTACCAGTTGATTCATCCCATATAGGGTATCCAAAATTTGATGACCAATCACATCATCTCCATAGTTGAAAAAGTTAGTTCTTTCAGATGTGACACCCTGTATTTATTGGATGGTCAGTTGCAGAATTTCATTCGGCATCGATACGCTATAACAAATATTTTCTATTTTGATGTGATTTTTGGCAGACACAGAAACATTGTCTCTAGAAACAAACTAGAAAGCCGTTGGAAATAGGTATAGGAAAAGTTATGCGGATCGATGCAGAATCACATTCTGCATCCGACCATCCAATAAATACAGGGTATCACATTTCGGTTTCCGCTAAAAACTACATCAAAATAGAATACATCAGAATAGAATTCTCGGGAATCCAAAAATGGGATAATATACCGGGTATTCCATTTAAAATACGAAAGTTGATGGTGACATCCGGTATATCCAGAAGTGGTATGACCTTGAAGCACAAAAAATCAAAAATCTAAGTTATTTCTAACCACGAAAACTACTAACGAACGACTACCATGAGAAACCATGTATATAATCTGTCATCTATGATAACATATTTTCGGAACTGAGGTGTTCTCCTTTGTAGAATACAATAGACATTTCATCATGATCTTTTTAACTTTTAATTTACTTGTGTAAACGTAAGGGTTGAATGAACTACTTATGCTCTTTTTATAATTCAAACTGCATCTGAGATGCTGACAGTTCATGCACTAGATATTTGAGAATGTGGCACAAGTGATATTATATTCTCAACTTGAAATCATGTTCCCTAATATTTGTCCATAATTCCATCCTTGATTGAAATATTCACCTAGTTGCGATACCTTACTAAAGCATTCAAGCCATTTTAAATTCCTCTAAATAATATGAAAATAATATTGTTATCATTTTCTTCACTTTTGTTTCTGAACTGTGTCATGCCAAGTTGATAGATGTCCATTATAATTATTATTCCAACATTCAAGAAAATGCATGTTTTGAGGGAGTTGAATGCTTCCCTAAGATTTTAATGTAATGAAAATTAGTTTAAAGTTGGCCAAAATTTTGATATGTTACTGTAACTGAAATTCAATAATGAGCTTGCAGCATGTACACAGCCCAGAGGAATTTGTAGATATTATGAACTTTTCTCATCATCAGTTCCATGTGACTATGGTATTTTGTGTTGGAACTTGTTTGTGTGTAGAAATGATTATTTATATTGAATACATATACTTATTTTGTAATAGTCTCCTTATTTCTTCTGTGGTAACAGACATACATAATATCCCACTCAGAAGTGTATTTATTCTTCAAATATGTTCACATAAAAAGATATGATTATTTTGATTCAATATGATGACGGCAGACATTGATGCAAATCAGATTTAGAATAAGATCAACACTATTACTTTTTTTTGTGTTTGTCTTTATATTTCTTCCTTCTGTGTTCTTCTTCACTGTCACTACTATTGTCTTCACTATCATCACTTGAAGATAATTTTCTCTTTTTCTTAGATTTCTTTGATTTCTTGTGTTTTTTCTTTTTCTTCATCTTGGATTGTTTTTCTTTCAATTCTTTCTCCCTCAACTCTGTCAGTGGTGTGAGGTAATCTTGTTCAGATTCGCTGCTGGTACTACTAACATCAAGAACTATTTCTTTGTTTGGATCTACTTTCAAAAAATTTCTACATTGATAAGTCAGATGACCAGCATACCCACATTTTTTACAAGCAGCTCGTGTACTACTTTCCTTGGCAGGAGGCAACAATCTGGAAGCATATTCATTCATTTTGGTGTTGGTGCCAGTCAGCCCAATATAGGTTAGGTACTAATTATCCTTCCTTTGTATTGTTTGCTGTTGAATGATTCATTGTCAATATTTGGTAAAAAATCGCAATGGCTTTGTATCAGAATTTCTAATGTATTCTTACCATTTGCGCAGAATTTGAATTTATGTTTCTTGTGAGTTTGTTGTTGGGAATATTTATTGCTAAACTGATGTAATATAACAATGGTTGAATGATTGTAGGTTCTATGTACACGGTTTATACAAACAAAACACCCATGGTGGAAATAAAGGAAGATCACCTATCAACAATCAACATCTGATTGAATGATGTGCTTGAGACTATGAACAAAGAGGAAACCCCTCTTCTGTTCTGTGCTATGAATACCAAAGAGAACCCCTCTTCTGTGTTCTGTGATGAATACTATGAACTATGATAGATCTGTGATTGAAACAAGATAGAAATAGGTACCACAGAATATTTTCCATCCAAAGAGTATATAACAAAGAGTATATATTCACTTCTATGGTATATAATATGTAGCATAGATTATAGAAGAAGGCATCTTTTATGTAGCCATGTATATACTGTGTTCTGTGATACGAGCTGACAACGGTCAATCACGGTTTATTTCTTTCTAAACCTACACCAAAGCGTATACAATTATTCTACGCCTATATATATATATGAATATACATACTCAGTCATTATTTGTCAGTACCTTACTACCTTCACCATAGAAGAATTGATTAGTATATATACTCTTTGCCTTCACCATTCTCATTTCATCATGTTCCTAACCTCTAACCTCTGATTATTTTTTTGACAGGAGCAAATATCTGGAGCAAAAACCGATTTCTCATAGATCGATTGTTAAAAGACTTGATGAAAAACAATAATTATATAAATCATTGAATAGTGCGAAATGAAACCAAAAGTCAGTACTGGGTATTTAACTCAGCCCGCAAAAGAGAAAGCTCGGCCTTCTGAATCCAGTGTTGAATCAGAATCAATGATGCCTCAAATAAATGATAGTGTTTATGAAAAAATTATGAGTTGTCCTTTAAAACGGAAACTAGTTCTCAGTCTCATCAGATCAGAGAAAGACAATATAGAGGAATACAAGAAAAATCTAGCTAAACAGAAATTAAATGAAAATTCAGGAAGCCCTCTTAGAAAAGTACAGAAGAAGTATCAGTGTGAGAGTCCTACAGCATTATTGCGAAGAAGGGTGCTTGAACAACAAAATCTGAACCTACACACACCCACTGGCAGTAATTCTGATTCTTGTACTGAGAATAGTGGAAGTAGAACAAGTTCTAGACAATCTATAGCAGCCAATTCTCCAGTTCCCTTCAACACATTATTAAAAGGTGTTGTAGCTTATGTAGAAATAAAAAGTGAGAATCAAGATCGGTCTACTGGAGTGAAAGCTTTAACAAATTCAATGGGTGCAACAGTTAGGGACACATTCACAAAGGATGTAACACATGTCATATTCAAGGTAAGTTTTCACAATTTCTTCATCTCTGTTGAATTTTTATCCCATCACCATATTCATAATAATAATCACTCATCAATCAAACTACTAAGATTACATGTGTTGATTTTTTTTATTATGTAGTGTTACACACTCTTAGGCTTAGCATGGGTATCTCAGTAACCATGAGATATTCAGGGTGAGTCAAATTAGAGTTATGTTGCACCATTTCATGCTCAGCTTCATGCTGCTTGAAGGATCAAAACATTTGGTATCTTTCTGTAGATATCTGGAAGAACTGATATTCTGCGAAATCAATAGAAAAAAATATCTTCATATCATTCAATAACATTCAAAAATAATGAGTGTATGATGGTGCTCCAAGAAGAAACTTTGTGACACTTATTTCAAGATATCTCTTCAAATAAACCAAGGAAAACATGAAAATGATTTTTCAGAACATTGTATATCTGTGGAAATATCCTGAATTACTGAACTGATGGCAAAATGTTGCTCTAATTTGATTCACTCAATTACTAATTTCATAATTTCTATTTCATAGGAATACTTTGTTCTCTGAAATGATTCCAAAATTTCTTACTGCCAAATTATTATTTATTTGGTAGGGTAGGAATATAATTTTACCACAGTGTCCTGGAATCCACATCAATCAAAGTTATTTTGTTGTGTTCTGATAGGACACTCAGTTCTTCTTGGCATTTCCATACCAGTCTTGATGTAACTTTCTGGTACATGAGAGTTTTTAGAGATGCCTGACTGTCTGTGCATATTCTTATCCGTGTGTTGTGCACTCATCTCATGTTATTTTCTCTTGCACATTGTAGGATTGCATATACATTTTCACTTGGAATACGGAAGTATTTGTGCCCAGTAAGTAACTTAGTTGGGAGTTCATCCCCTCTGTATATTACAGCACCAGTTCCTTCCTTGGTCTCTACAACAACAAATGTAAGGCTTCTGAGCTGTTTTTTGACTCGAAGCATGAACTACTTTTGCACAAAATGGAAGAATATGGAATACAAGGTCCTCCTCAAGGTCCGTATCAGACAAGAAATCACAGATATTTTATCTGATACCTTGCAACTGTCCAGCGGTGTCCCGCAGGGCAGCACATTGGAACCATAGTTTTTCTTAATTTCAATAAACGATCTGACTCTCAACTTCCAAAATGGAATACTCACACTGTATGCTGACGACAATTTCTCAGTGGTGAATTCTAACAATGAAAACTTTGCATCTAAATCAACAGATTGTATCACTGGAATGGAGAACTACTGTCATGAAAATGGCATCATAATGAATGTTGCAAGAACTGTATCACTGTTGTTTTCACCAATTAGCTCCAAGTCTGACCTATGCCTTCTTGTAAAATCAGGTTTATCAAATGTGTCCATCAAATAGAGTGAAACTATCAAATTCATAGGCTTACTTGTCGACTTTCCTGGAATGCTCATACTCAACAATAAATGAAAAAATTATCCACAATGAATTTCGCCATTTTTCAACTCAAGAAGGTCACCAGTAATATCCTATTATTATGTATCTGTATATTCTATAAGTTCTTAGGTGATAAATATTTCTATTCTTTGGTCCATAGAAAATGAACAATAAGCATTGTTTTAAATATAGTTGATTACTGTGTCCTTATTGGTACTCTCATATGTATTTTGAATGTATTTTGAATGAATTGTTATTTCTCTCATTGTTATTTTAGTATATCCTAAATGCTACCAAGTATTTTCAAAATTATGCCTGTATTTTGTTTTAGATCATTTCGAATAAGTGTTATTCTTGTTAGGAACTGACAATTTTCAATACTTGGCAATCCATGTCTATTCTATTCTATTGCTTGTATTTTGTAGCCTTAGGATTCCCATTCTTAATGATTTAATTTCATTTTTTTCATTTCATTCATTTGTGGGATAAACCCCATCACAGTATAAATAATATACTTCATAAGTAATAAAATTATAACATAAATGATGACATGATAACATGATTGATACGTCGATCGGAGGAAGGTCCAGTAGCGCTTCCATGGTTGCTGTTGGTGTTGTTTTCATAGCCCACGTTATACTGAGACAGGCAAGTTTTCGTACCTTGATCAATTCAGCCTTGGCTATCTTTTGGCTTATCTTGTAATGTAATGTAATGTAAATATGATGGTGACAGATGCGCTGCGACCTTATTAGATCTATTGTGCCCCATCTTCTTCTGCTGTCTCAAGGTGTTCTTGTTCACAGCAGCCCCTCAAGCCTCAATTCCTTCAGGAATTTGAGGATTTTGAGGGGATTCATTCGTGGTATTTCTCCCACTGTCAGCTGGTGTGATTCCAGTATATTCAATCTTTTGAGTTGGACAGCATAACACTCCATCAAGATGTGGTGGGGTGTTTCTGGATGTTCCCTGCAGAATCTGCAGGTACTGTCCTCCTCTAAGCCTAGCTTTCTTAGGTGTTCTTTGAGTCTGCAATGCCCCGTTAGAAATCCCGTGATTGCCTTTAGACTTATTTTGCTGAGGTTGATCAGTGTCTTCGATCTTGTTCGGTTAAAATTGCCGAGGAGATCTTTGGCCTGCCGCAGCCCTGGAAGTCTTTGCCAGTAGGTTGCTCTCATTTCTCCTTCAACTTTATTGAGTTCTTCTTGGAAGTGAGACTTTCCAAGTCCGCAGAATGGTTTTGGCCCGATCAGTGGCGTTGATGCACCTTTTTGTGCCAGGATGTATGCTTGTTCATTTCCCTCTACTCTGACGTGCCCCGGCACCAAGAGGAGTATCACCTTGTTGTTTCTGCCTAGATTATTGAGTTTGTCTAGGCATTCCCAAACCATCTTCGAGTTGATGCTGGATGAACTCAACGCTTTGATGGCTGCTTGGCTATCGGAGAGGATCGCAATTTCCTTGTTCCGGTATTTCCTATCGAGGTTGAACTGAGTGCACCTTTCTATGGCGTGAATTTCCGCTCGAAAAATGCTGGGAAACTGGCCCAAGGGTTCGGAGTATTTGGTGCGAGGCCCATAGACTCCTGCTCCAGTTCCCTCGGGAGTTTTAGACCCGTCCGTATACCATATTATGGTATTTCCCCCTAGTGCTTGAATGGATTCTATGCTCCATTCTTACTTGGTACTCAGTTCCGTTGGGAAGAATTTCTCAAAACTGAATTTCTTGATCATTTCGTCAGTTGGGAGGTCGGCAAGATGTGCACTTTCGGTAGGGGTTGAGTCCCTTACCCCGTGTGCTATCCCCTTGAGTCCGACTTTAGCCAGCCTTCCCACCTTCTCTAAGGTCTTCCTTGTTGTGGCCAGTTCGGTTCTACCGTGCCACACTACTGCTCCGTAGGTGATCGTAGGTCTTACTATCATGGTGTACATCCATCGCAGTACTGATGGGTTACAGCCCCACGTTTTTCCGCAATGTTGACTATCTTCTCTACGTGTCTGTTCCAGAGTAGTTTGGAATCTAGGTTGAGCCCTAGATACTTCACCTCTTGCTGCCATTAGGTGCTGAAGCTTTGTTCTTCTGGTGAAGGGTACCAATGTGGTTTTCGTTGAGTTAATTCTCAACCCCACCAAGAGGCACCATCTTCTGATGATCTCTAGCTCCCTTTCTATAAGATCGCAGAGGGTTCCTTCAAATTTTACCTTTGGCCAAGATGACTATGTCGTCAGCGTATCCTAGGCAAGTGACTCCGTTCCCGGTCAGTATTCCGAGTAGTTCGTCTACTACGGGTGATAGTACCCCTCCTTGTGGGCATCCCCTGTTTGTACTGATCCGAAAGCTGCTCTCGCCCACTATCGTTTCAGCGGTTCTTGTAGCCAGCATTTGGCACATCCATCTGGATGTGGATCTGTCCACCCCCTTGTTCATCAGGGCCCTTTTTATTTCTTCGTGAGAAGTGTTGCCGAATGCCCCCTCTATGTCTAAGAAGGCGCATATGGCCATTTCTTTGTGCTCAAATGATCTCTGGATGTTTTCAGTCAGCACGAAAAGGGCGGTTTCCGTTGATCTGCTCGCCATGTATGCATGCTGCCCGGGGTGCCCGGGGTTTGGCTTCACCATAGTATTTTAGTCAAATACTCTATTTTGGATCTTGGCCTCCATGTTTTTCCGTGGCTCGTCAGACTGCCATTGATGTAGCATCAGCATTCTTTACTTTTGCCAGTTGTTGGTTGCAGGTATTTCTGTCGTCAAAATTACCCCCAGATATTCAACTTCCCCTGACAGCTGGATGTAGATCCCTCAGAGTGTGTAATGCCTTCCTTACTAACTGTTATTTAAACAAACAGATTTTTCAATTTGGTAGTTTTGGTTTGTGAACCAATGTGGATAAACATTGTTTCTTATTTTTTCAGGATGGCTCTTTCACAACATATCAAAAAGCAAACCTAATGAATATTCACCTTGTTTCTGTACTATGGTTAGAAGCATGTCGAAGTAGTGGTATGAAGGTTTCTGAATCAAAGTTTCCAGCATTGGGTACAGATGCATATGATCACAATATATCTGAAATATGCTCGGTAAGTGTTTTGATGATGAAATTGGTTTAGTGATCATTTTAAACATTCAATGGACCAATGTGATTCTTGCTATTGTGTCAGTAATGTGGGTCATACTTGAATAATCCGCCATTGAAAAGGTGTCATTATGACACCCAAATTCATATCAAAATAGCTTCCATTATTTAGGCTAATTATATTTTCTTTTTTTTCTAGTATCATTAAACTCTAGCCAAATATCATATATATGGCATCATACTATTTTCAGTAAATTAATATACATTAATATCATTTGGTTAACATCATATTTGAAAATAATGGTTTTCCATTCCATGGAATGAAATCACAATTTGTGATACATATTTCATAACCACTTGAAAAACCTAACAGCGATCGATGTGTTGACACTGACACTCGTAGCCATTTTAAAGTTCTGATCATTTCATTAGTGTCGCCAATATTCCTTTTCATTATATTCAAGATTAATGATCATTGTCAGTGATTCTTGATGATTACTGATATATTTCTCATAACCAGTTGGGATACTTTTCTTATAGCAGTCAATGTGTTAACACTGACATTGGTGGCCTTTTCAATCATTGATCATTGAAATGAATCATTTCATTAGTGACGCGTGTCGCCAAATGCCTCGTTATTATATCCAACACTAATTTATCATTGTTAGTAAAACTTGATGAAAAGAGATTGCCAAAACTGTCTTACAAGTCAAGAAATCTGTAACGCTATGACAGCATTTTGCTGTACTAAAATTTTAGTCCCTCATATTCCTGATTTGACAAAATGATGATATTCAGCAACTGAATTCGAATTCCAGAAGATAATGAAATATTATTTTGAAACTGATATCAATACTGATATCATCTGAATACAAAAAACTAAACGAGGTAAACGAAAATATAGTTGGATTTTTTTATAGGAATTTTCTCATTTGTGAGTAATTTGTTTAATTGTTTTGAGTATATTTTCTCCAGTAGTAGAAGAAGTAGCCTTCCTATCGAATTGCACCACAGAATAAAGACACCTTTGCAGTGTCATACTAAAAAGTGAATTATCCGTCACTGTCAACATATCAATTTCCAAGTGACATTGTTCGAAATTTCACATTGTCTACACAAAATAAAAAGGTATTGATTGAATTGGGCTATTGCTGTTTTATTTAGATTTCAGGAAATATACTTAGACACCTAATTATTTTCGAATCACACATGACTTTTACATCAACGTGTTTATTTTGTAGTTTTGAACAATTAATTGATAGTTGACATCAGTAATAACTCAATAACAACGATAATCAAAATACTTCAATAATAGTTGTAATAATAGTGGAATCAAAATAATCATCAATTGACCTCCAAAGTTGTGCTTGAGTATTTCCATTCCAAGCGATCCATTTTCCAAGTATTTCCATTGAGATATTCCCATGATGATACAATAATACAAAAATAATTACCATTGGGATCTGAGCACTGTACTTTTCTTAATTATTGGCTGTTTTTGTTCTCTGAATCTCGAACTGATGATTTGGATCAGGCTTGAAGATAATCTGAATGTTTTTATACGAAGTATATATATTGACAATCCATCATTCATACAAAGGATATTTGGATTAAGTGATGTGAATATTTTCAGCAAATGCAGAAGGAATATGAAGAAATAATCAAAGAAGAATTTCAACGCAGCATATTGACTGGTACACCATTACCTTCAACGAAAACTTTAATTGATAGACGTAGAACAATCATGACCCCAAAGGTCTTAAGTACTTCCTATTCCCAAACAAAATGCTCTCAAGAATTCCTTTCCACTCAAGATGGGGAAGTTTCAGATATATTACGTCATCGTGGACGCAGAACTGGATGCTTCTCTGAAAGTATACAAGATACATCTGATAATGATTCGGACATGGTAGCTTTGATTGACGGAAAAATAGTGGACGTGAAACAAAGACATACTCAAATTGTTGATGATTCATTCCTGGATACTCAAATTGATAACGAATGTGGACCCTCCAAAATCGATAATTATATCCTGAAGAATACAATGGATTTGACAACATTAGCCTCAGAGTCAAATCCTGTTTTTTCAAGAGAAAATTCGTCTCTAAATACTTCCGATGATATTTACATATTGAAGACACCAAAAATCAAAAGTAGCAAAGCTAGAAAAATTGATACTACTGAAAAAGTTGATGACGATTTGGTTAGTACTCCAAGAGTAGCTTCTGAAAAATTGATTGATTCACCTAAAAAAAATAGAAGTTGCAAGAAGACAAACAAAGTACCTGATGTTCCCCCTAGTGATGAAATTTCTTCTATATCATATTCACCTAAAGTACAAATTTTGAGCAAGAATATTTCTGTTGCTTCTCCCAACATGGGGAAGGGTAATGCCCAAACTTCTTTGTCAACTTCCGAATTCTCTTTGGGTAAAACAAATTCTAATCTAGGAAAGTCATCAAGTACTAATATGTCATCCTTGCAATTATCAACCAAAAGTAGTAGAGCTGTAAAGAGTTATACCAATAAAAAAGTTGGGGACGAACTGGTTAATACCCCAAAAGTTGTATCTGAAAAACGTACCATTGATTCTGCTGAGAAAAAAACTAGAAGTAACAAGAAGACAAGAAAAATACCTGATATTGCATCTAGTGAAGAAATTTCTGCCATATATTCACCTAAAGTAAAAACTTTGAGCAAAAACATAACTGTTGCTTCTCCCAATATGGTGAAGGGTAACACCACTGCTTCTGTGTCAACTTCAGAACTCTCTGCAGATAAAACAATTTCCAATCTAGGGAGATCATCCACTACTAATATGTCTTCTTTGCAATTATCTACCAGTAACGTTGTTTCTGGAGAACATACCATTGATTCTGCTGAGAAAACTTCAAGTAACAAGAAGTCAAATAAAATACCTGATGTTGCATCTAGTGAAGAAATTTCTTCCTCATCATATTCACCTAGAGTAAGAATTCTCAGCAAAAACATTTCTGTTGCTTCTCCCAACATGGGGAAGGGTAATGCCACTGCTTCTATGTCAACTTTAGAACTTTCTGCATATACAACAAATCCCAGTGCAGGGAAATCATCAAGTACCAATATGTCGCCTTTGCAAATATCCATGAAAAGTTCTGAAAAATCAAATGCTGCAAATGTGTCATCCCAACAGGTTCCTGCTGAGTCAGATGACATAAAAGAGCAGCAGAGTTTGATGACAAGAACAGATAGAAGAATGAGTACAGCTGAAAATAAGAGTTTCAACTCTTGTAATTCATTCAGTCCTGTTAGTGAAGATACCATTAATAGTTTGTTAAATCTTCTTGACGACAAACTCGAACAAGATAATATTACAAGAAGAAAACGTCGTGTCACAAGAGGAGTGATTTCATCTTCAAGAGGTTGCGATCTCTCAAATTGTCTTGATACCAAAGAAAAACAGAGTATTGAAAGAAACATTTCCAATAGATGCCTCGATAGTGAAAAACGATATTCTTGCAGGAAAACATCTCATTGTTTGAATACAAGATCGCAGGAGATCAATGTTGAGACAGGAGCTTTGAAACCTAATCTATTGAAATCTGCAAGTTCTCCTGGCAAACTCGAACATGACAATATTACGAGAAGGAAACGTTGTGTTGCAAGAGAAGGAAGTTTATCTTCCAGGATTGTTCCAGCAAATTGTCTTGATACTGATGTACAACAAAGTTTTGAGGCAAACATATCCAATAGATGTTCTGACAGTAAAATACGTTATTCACGTAGGAAAACAATCCATTGTTTGAATACACGATCACATGATATCGATGCTGAGAAAGAACCTTCCGAACTTAATCCACTGAAATCTGTTAGTTCTCCTGACTCGAGTGAAAATGAGGGTAAAAAAAGTCGCAAAGCACGTAAATTGTATAATCCTGATAATTCGATAGCAGAAATGAGATTGTGCGATGAAAAAGAGAGAGAAAATCTGCGATTGAAGACGAAGAAAATAAAATCTGATGAGGGAGTGTTCATTCGCCCGAATATTATTCCAGTTAAACAAAATGTTTTGATGTCTCAAAAAGCTTTCAACTACATTCAGACTCATGATTTAAATGTCGACAAAGTTCTGAATAAAGAATCTGGTGAATCCAGTACCGAACCTCATGTTTCTGTTGGTGAAAAAAGGGTTAAGAAACTCAGAAAAAAAGAAATAGTGAATAAATTTGATGATGAACAAAGATTATTGGCTGAAGAAATGCTTGCAGAAAAGAATAGGCTCAAAACAGCAAGTCTTGAAGGAGAAACTCAAATTGGAAAACATTTGACAAATATTGTCGAAGGACCTCAACATAATGATGAGAGCAGAGTGAAGATATGTAATAATGATAATGAAGCAAAAAGAGAAATTTCGAAAGATGAGAATATGTTTGATGAAATCGGCGAAAAAAGAATTGATGTGAATACGCCAAGAATACCCAGGAAATGCAAAAATCAAATAAATACTTTCAAAGTGCCTAGAAGTATTGAAAGGTTGGGAAAGAAACTCGAGACTATTGAAACTACTCCAAGCGCTGATAGTACTTCTCAAGTCCTCAATCGGAGAACTTCTGTAAGATTGTCTCAACGAGTGCTCAACAAGGTTGACTCAAATAGTAGTTCTTCTTGTGAAGATGAAAAAAAATCTCCACATCCGAGAAATCGTAGGAGTTCGTTAGAATTTCAAGTGAAAACTCCTATGAAAAGGAAACATCTTAAGATTGACAAAGTGAAAAAACCTAGCATAGTTTGCACCAAAATGCATAAAGATGACATCCAGATATTTAGCCAGATAGTTCGAAAACTAGGAGTCTTTGTAATTGAAGATGAGGTGACCAGTAAAACTACACATTTGGTAGCAGGCGAACCAAAGCGAACGATAAATATGTTGAGAGCTATTGCCAATGGATGTTGGATCCTCAAGAAGGAATGGGTATATTGAACTTCTGTACTATCAGTTTTTGATCCAAATATAACTCATTATATTTCCAGCTCTTCAAATCATTGGAGGCTACAAAGTGGCTTCCAGAAGAAGATTTTGAGGAATCTGATTTCTCTCCAGTAGTGCAGGTATGAATATTTATGAAGAAGAAAATCAATGAATTGTACTATAACTTTCAAAATAGACAGGATTATTTACTCAATAACGCAAAGATTCATTCAGTGGGTTGTCCCCATCAAATTAAGTGTGCAATTAAAAAAAAATATTTCATATTGCATTTGATTCCAAACGTCAATTTCTAGCTCTAGTAGGTAATCGGATGGCTAACCCTTCTAACATATTCACTAAAAAAACATTCCTGAACATTGATACACGTGTTATAGAAGCTATAATAGAAACAACTGTTTTTGAGAGTGGTAGATGGGCATTCGATCAGCGAACTTATTCACGAAACAATTGAATTTTGATATTTTTTGTGACGCAGAAGTTTGCATAGAGACACTATCAACTGATAACGAAAATATAATGAAAATACTTGGAGATTCAACAACGTTCAGCTCGACATAATTAATGAAACGAGAGGTCTCTAGCAACAACACTTTCGAAAATATGAGTAATAAACGGGGATAATTATAGGATATTAAAGAAAGTAATTGACTTTATTAGATTTTTAGGATATTTTTCTTCTTATTACAATTCCGTGGTCCGACTTCTCTTTATTTGGATGCTGAGATCCTGTATCCTGTTGCTTTTAATCAAGTTGGCAACACCGGGAGATAATGCGCTGAATAGAGAATCGATATGTGTTTTGAAAAGTGGTATTGCTGTGGTATCTCACGGATTTTACTTTGGGAAATTCCATAAATTTTATCAAATTTTGCATCGCGCCTTCTCTGATGCCACATTGATGTACTCTCTTTGCATTAGGTAAATAATTTTGTAATATACTTCTTCAATATTTTCAAAGGATTTTATATCATAGCTCTTTAATTTCAGAATAACTGATTCTGAGCAGAAAAATCAATTTAGCAATATTCGAATGTGTGAAGTTAGATGAATATCTCTGGAGTTTTTCATAGACAATAATCTAACTGGTTTGTAGGTATTATCAATTTAATTTTGGTTTCTAATGCGATTGTTACATTTCTCAAATTTTCTGTTTCACTCGACATCCGGAAATCTTATATGAGAAATACATTTTTCCTAACCATATTCAAGTTCTAATTGTGAACTACTTTCGAAAACTAGATCAAGAAACCAGAAATGAAATAATAAAAAAAAAACAGCAGTTTTTAGGTTTATTCCTTTATTCCAGGTATTTCGTTTAGAACACAATAAATCAGTGTTTCAGTATAATTTGTTCAATTTTAAATTGGTTTCTGAAGAAGTCTTCACTAAACTGACGATTAAATTATAGAATATTCCATTGCTACTATCACTATCCATATTTTTTATATGGAAATATGTCGGGTTTAGTCAATTTCGTGTGTGGATATAATAGTGGATATAATATTTAGTATTATTATAATGTACTGATTTGTTGTTTCTCCTTTGACGTGGGTAGCTGTTCACTGGTTGTTTAATAATGACTCATTATATTTGTATCCTAATTCTTTTATATAGCTTCGAACTCCCGAAGTGAATAATCATAAATTTGAACTGAATTATGTACAATGGGTCTCTGATACAAACTATAGCTTGTCATAACATGATGTAATGAGTGGAAATTAAAGAAAAAACTATCGAGAATATCTAGAGAACCGTCAATGTTTTCATATAGAATTTTCATTTAGAATTTGAGCATCAGATCAAGCAAAACTAAGATAGTCTGTACAGTTGGAATTATTTCCATTTTGTAGAATTCGAGAAATTAGAGAACATGATGAAATACACATTAACTCATCAGTAGTTTTTTGAATGAGGAGACCCGCCACTTTTGCAGGAACTTGAATTTCATCGGAAAGCTTCTTAAATTATTCAGATAATGCAGGTTCTAACAAATTCTTGCTTCTCACCATTGGGATATAGTAAACCATGGGCCAAAGTTGAGGATATCGGAGCCTTTGGGAAAGTTGAAATAATTATTAATAATACTACTCTAATGAAACGTGTGTAACGTTGAAGTATGAGCCCTTAGACGAGTGATTTAGTGACACAAGTTTCATTAAAAAAAGTCTATAGTGACTAACGAAACGTTTTCATACATTGAAATTCAAGTAGATTAAAGTTATTCATGTACCAAGGGCGTTATAGGGATGATAAAGCCTATCACTAAAAACTGATTTCGTTCCTTTGATTGAGTTGACTTTTGATTTGGCCGATTGCAATCAGGCTTAACATCATAGAGTTGTCATAGCCTATGACATTGATATAGTTGTCGATATTCTGACGTACAGTTGTGAACGAATTTTTTTTATTCGGTAAAACTAAGATGACTGTTGATCTAAGTTGTTTGAATATGAGCGCATGAGTAAGTTGGAGAAAAGGAAAGAGAAAAAAATTGTGAAAATCAGATTAAATTGTCAGACAATGATAGAAATGCATATGATATAGGGTGGCCTTATAGCTCACAACGCCCTAGTGCCTGTAGAATTTATTCTCAGAAATTACAGTTTTTTCAAATCAACTGATTTCGTATTTCTCGAGGTTAAGGGAATCCCAATGGTGAGAAGCGAATTTGTTAGACCCTGGGTTCAGAAAACGAGTTTTTTTACAGAAAAGTCGCATGCAGAGGCAAGCTTTTGGTCCTACCTACTCATTGGATGTGTTCCGCGATTGCGGACCAATTTACGTTGCCAAAGATACCATTCCCAGGTGTTCAGACTTGCGAGAACTAGTGACGTGGTGCCAGGGAGAAGACGTACCGAATGCCAGAAGTGCCAGTATCGTGGTTGGCGAAACTGTGAAATATGACGGGGTAACTTGCGTTACGGTGAATTGGTTACTCGATTCGATAACATTCGGTCGAAAGATGCCCTTCAGAAAGTACATTTTGAAAACGAAAAGATGTAGTATTGTCGTGTAGTGAGGGAAACGTTCAGATGAGAAACACGTTGCTGGCGATGTTAACTATATTTCTCAATCTCAGCCATACTGAATTATAGCCTGGCAAATAGAAACGATGTATACAAAGGATATTCGCATTTAAGCGGCTGAGGAGCCAGGCAAAGTCGTTTGAGTAACTTTAATTTCGGTGGGGCGGATTTTAGAAACACTTGAATTTGTTCAATATAAAAAACAAATGGTGATAGATTCTCATGACAATGAAACTTTTTTCATTTGACCGTTTTTTTGCCATATATCATCCCTACTTCTTGATCACCCACACTGATTCGTATATTGAAATGTCATTTTTTATTTTCGATATATGGATTATCATCCACTAGCTATTAAGTTTTATTGTATATTTATATCGAATGTTTGTTTTTGACTGTAAATATATTTTTATATCGTGAAGAGTTTGATTTGATATGTGGAAAAAGTGTTCACAATATTATTCGTCAGTATCAGTCATATTTATCTGAGAACTTGAAGAAGAAACAAAACTAATATACTCATTGTATAGGGTTCAAGTGCAAATAAAGTAATGATGAAAAAAATTTTGGCCCATGAGGGGATCGAACCCGCGACCTTCGCGTTATTAGCACGACGCTCTAACCAACTGAGCTAATGGGCCAGTTGAAGAGAAACCGTTGGAATGACTTCATATCACTATTACCGATTCTTGTACCATGTACCGATCCTAATATTAGCAGTTGTACTACTATGTAGTACCACAACTAATAGTAGTATTACAATTTATACATAATATACATAATTTATACTTTTGTTACTTTCGTTCCTCCTAATTCTGTTATTTTCTGTACTTTCACAGTGATTTAGCTTTTCACCTAGATATGCTAGATAAGCTGATTTTTGATAGAGTTGTTGGAAACTTTGAGCCATAGTTGATGAAATTATTTTGTAATCTCACAAACTTCCTCCTGTTCATTGGTGTCAATTCAGGATACATTTGGTTGAATTTTCTGCAAGTTCTGGCAATGATTTGATCACATTGTCCGTGTATAATAAATAACTTCATAAGAACTTCGTTTGAATAATCGATATATTCGCGTTCATTCTGGGAGATTTTTTAAAACACTGTCAATAACAATTTCTGAATTACTCATTAATGTCACCGAACTGTCATGAGTTTGATATTTCCATGGCTATCTATATAGAATTAACTTTTTCATAAAATTATATTTTTCACGAAAAACACGGCTTTATTAAGAAAACTTGATGATTTAGGTATAGGGACATGCTATGTCATCTTGAAGCATTTTTATTCGTCTTTCAATTTATTGAGTAAAAAACAGTGGGTACCATTTGGAAAAATGAACTTTTGACCACTTGTATGAACAACGGATATAATAATAATTTCAGCACGCCCTGTATGATATGGAAGCGACTTTTCGGTGTAAATTGAATACATCAAGCCTGTCCAAACCACCACTAAAATATCAACTCTTCATGATTCGAGAGCCCTCTGGATTATGTTAGGGATAGGGATATGTTTTGGATCATATTTAACACAAATTATTTTTTATCTTGAAAACCGATAGAGATAGGTATGGGGATTTATGAACAGAAGAGTATTGTAATAAGAAGGCAATTCTAAAAAAATTTTTAATATACGGGATGTTCCATTCAAAAAAATGAATTTGCTAGGTCTTTTTGATAGAAACGGCAACGTCGCAATTTCGAAAATATTTTAGATCGATAGAACAGGTGATAAAATGTAAGAAATTTTCAGAGAAATCCTACGTTGCGTTCTCCATAAACGTCTAACGTACCATCGACCGTGAGTTACCCTGTATAGGACTGCCAAGTGAATAAACACTTGCTTGTTTGCTTCACAGCTTTGGATTTGAAAATAAAAAAAAAGTATGACCAATATATACACAGAAATTTATAAACTACAGCTGAGTGAATACAATCTGAGAGAACAATCCATATAAAAAGTAATAGCGCGTCCAAGAAAAAAAACATGTTGTAGAAGGAAGTAAGAAGAATGATCTCAAGTGATTTTATTGGATGTTCTGGTTTAATATTAATCAATGAATGGAAAAATGATCTACCACGTTGCTGAATCCAATTTTTCGGTGCATTATAAGAGACTTTCGATCGGTTGTTCATTGGGTTTCGGTATAATATATGAATATATATTTTATAATATTTATATAATATAAATTACTGTTACTATTTGCAAAAGTGAATATCAAAACTGACTTAATAACATTCATTTGTCCAACATTCAATAGTTTCAGTTCATCAAAAGATCGTCGGATGAATATGAGATTTAATAAAATACATTATTTTCAATACTCTCTTTTGGAGGGCTATTATGGTTTCTACCAAAGATTTCCGGACTCCTCCCCAACCTATTATATCATATCTTATTATGGACTCGAGAGGAAGTATGTGGAGACATTGATAATATTTGTATAGGGCCGAACGTATCTTTTTCTTCAGAAAAATATCCCACACCTTGAACACGAATCGAAATACTCCAATGCATTTCACGCTTTTGGCAGTCTCAACTTCTTCACGATCAAAGACCAAACTGAATGTTGGCAAATTTTTTTCGTATGTAGAAAATGTTATTTTTTTGTTTTATTCATGTTTACTGTTAATAGATTTGATTTGAACCATTCATTAATGTTTTTCAAGTCCTCTTCCGCCTTTTCCTTTATTTCAGTCCAAGAATCTGCATCGCAAACGATGAATGAACCGCGAATGAAATTATCTCCTCGGAATAAGTTTCTGAGGTGAGTAGGGTGTTCGAGTATATTGTGAACTGAATAGATCCAAGGATTCTGCCCTGAAGCACATCACAAGAAACTGTTATTTCACTACTCATTGTGTCCTTTATTTCAACCATTTGTTCACGGTTGCACAGGAAGATACTAAATAACGACAATATTGACAGTTATATTCATATTCACAGTTCTATGAAAATCGTCAGATTAATTTTGCCACATACATACAAATGTGTATGATTCGAATAATAACTAACTGCTTTCATTGGAAAAAGATCCTGTTTTTACTAAAATATGTAAGTACAGGGTTCTTGAATCTTTCGTCAATTATATTTGAAAATGAGTTTTATGGAGATTTCCACATCCAAATCCAAAATTATCCAACAGGTGAACGCACTGCGAGTTATTCCCAGATATCTGAAATAGTGCTTGAAGTCATACATTCCACATATATGTATATATATATATATATATATATACAGGGTGATTGATGAGCATATATATGGTATAGAGTATAGAGTATATATATATTCTTCACAACGAAATCAACAACATACCGTAATTACCGTTTATACCTACTTGGTATATTATTCTTTCATTGCATATCTGTAATTTTCACGATTTGTTACACCAATGACCTTCAGAAATGGAATTCAACTCAAGCGTTAACTTTTGCTAATGTAAAGTTCTATGCCAAATAGGTGTGACGTGTCAATCTGCCTCACTATTTTTGCTCATATCGAAAATCAAATAGGCTATATCTCTTCAGTCTTTCGAGATAACACATGATCGAAACCGGTATCGTTGGATTCCTGATGATGATCCCTAAGCGATTAATGAATGATTTTAGGTACCAGATAAAATGTCCCCAGAAGTTGACATCAATACCAGCAGTGGAACCAGAAAAGTGGAGAGACAGTTAATAATATGACGTGACGTATATACAGGGTCTCACTTAAATGATGTCATTGATTTCAGGTGGTGATTTCTTGTCATAATAAAGTTCATATAAAGGAGTGTCCTAACTTGCTCCGATTTCGAGTAAACTGTCCAAATTTTTTATGAAAAATCGGTGGTTTTTCATGAATTACTCAAATTTCTTTTCGCCGATTTTGATTGAATTTCGTGTGTGTTTCATTTGTAATACGATATTTCTTGTCAAGAAATTAGATTTTGAATTTTGTTTCCAGTGGTAACCTGATTTATATTTATTTACGATAATAAATATTGTACGCTAATGTTTTCGCTGAGTTTGGTATTATTTCAAATTAATGGCTCATCAGTGGCGTAGAAATGGGAGGTTACAAATGAAATACCTATATAGTTTCATCGAAATTGGCGTACAGACTTTTGACAAGTTTATATAAACTATTTTTCATGAAATATTACAAGGAATCAACCCCTGAAATTAATGTCATCATTTAAGTTACACCCTGTACATATGTCATTTTGTTTTTTTTTTATCTGTTGACAACACGAAAGGAAAACCTACGATGTTCGGCGAAAATCGTGCTAGCCAGCGGCGGAATTTTGGGAGAGAAGGAAAGGTGTTGGAATATCTTTGGAGGTTGTAAGAATCGGAAAAGACTTCACTAGGCAAATAATTGCCGTTCTATTGATGAATGGTGCTTGGTAAAGCAATGTTTGACAGGTCTTGAGCCTGACAGTGTAGGGGTGACCGAAATTTCAATAATTTATCTTTGAAACTGATGACGAAAATGTTCTTTTCTCATCCTGAATATTCCCATTTCCATGAGATTAAACCTTTCTTAGAGCCTTCCAACGATACCCCAATAAATATATTAATCTTATTTACTGAAATATATATGTGTATAGACATTCCGAACTGAAAGTCGTCGTTTGGAAGTATGTATATATTTTAAGAATCATAAGAAATAGCTCCTTCAAAAAATGATATTATATACAGGATGTTCTATTGAATTAAAGTAATTCTGATTCTCAAAAATATACAGGAAAATCCTATACTTGATCAATGTTAGCGATTTCTTCTAATCTGAATCACTTGTAGTAACCCCAAAATTCACTATTCAGTTATGTCTCCCAAATTGGTATTCATGTATTGATTGGTTGTTGAGTTGCATTTCATTGAAATACACCTAAAATTTGCTGTACCGAATTAAATGAGACTCCGATGCTTGGTAGGCTTTAAAATCCAATAACAATTAGTTGTCAATGAGTTTCTTCAGTCGAAAAAAATAAATTCATAAAATAAATCACTTTATTGAGAAAAGTGAGATAGCTGACTTGGCTACTTGTGAAGAATCTATTTGTCTATTTCTATGACAAGAATCTATGTTTCATTTTTGCCATGTAGTCATAACATCAATTCATAACTCAATTCTATTCAATAGTCTATTTAAATCAGTATATTTTCTCTTTTGCCTAGTAACAAAATGTTTTGTGTTTGACAATTGGAAGTTTGATTTCATTGACGTATTAACTGATGATCTTTGGATGATAATGAGCTCACCTACTAGCATCGTTTTTTATCTTGTTGTTTCAATGTTGGGAAAGAAGGGAGGTTTCGGAATTTTTCTTGAATGTTTGGAGGTTGTATGCATCAGGTAAGACTTCATCAGACAATGAATACCACAACCTTTTTGTTTCATTGATTAATGATGCTTGGTAGAGCCACCGAACATAGAAGTATCACAGTACTCGAGCCTGACAATATATATATATATTTCATGGACCTGGGATCGCTCGTGGTGACATAATAGACAAGATTTTCGTTGAGCACCGAACGTGAATATATCTCTTCTAGACTTTCTTTCCCTTCAGATATTCCTTAGATGGTTTCAGTGATCAGTGAATTCAGCAATGTACAATTCAAGAACCGGAAATTCGGACACGCTCTTGAGATTTTCAACCTTGCTTTGGTTATTGCGGAAATTCATTGCGTGGAGGAAGATCATGTGGTTAGCAACACTCTTCTCCACTGCACTTCTTGGATGATAGAGGAGCTGAAGGGCTTTTCTATTTCATTATTTCCATTATGGAGGCATGAGAATATTAGTGACATTAGTGAAGGACCTACCGTAGAACACAGTTGCTTCGTATTATTTTATCATCTATGTTTCAGATCTGCCTTTACAAATTGATGTTGGACACCCTTTTTAGGTTGATGCCACAGAGATAATGAAAACATGAACAATACATTTTTCGAGTTGTATGGGGTGGGATTGGGAGTTTTGGACATTTTCGCAGAATGGCTCGAGAACAGCTGTTTGTAAATTTTGTAGGAAATTGTATCTACTTTAATACTGTATGAAATAGTTATCTTCGAAAATGGCACAATTTTCGAGATATGAGCGAAAATCAGGAAAAAGTACCAACTTCAAGACGAACTTGAAGTTTGGATATTCAGCACCCCCAAAAACAAATGGAATCCTTGAGAAAAAAAGAGCAATTTTGTTACGAAAACGATAGATTTTAACACCGATTGATTGAACTATATCGATGATAGCGATATTGGAAAGGTATTTTTCTCGCAGATCTAAAGAAGAGTTCAATTTTATTTTCTTGGTTTGCAGTGAAAGCCATCTTGTTGCATTCCGAGATAGAATAGAATTCAATAGCCAATCAATAATCAAATACCAATTTGTGATATATGATTGAATAGAGAATTTGAGGCGAATAAGCTAGATACATTCACAGGGTGCTATTGGGAAAAAAGTAGGGGTACTTCTAATCTAGTAGGGTGCAATGCAACGAAAACTCAAGCTTGTATCTTTACCAGGAAAGCAGATCACACAGCGGTCAATGATGATGTCAGGTTTCACTGTTCCTATAACTTTGTTCTTGCTCCACATCAATGATTTGTTGAATGTGACCTCCAGCCCAGTTCATAGCTTTGCGGATGATAGTACACTTCATTCCGCCTTTTCCTCTAGAGCCCCTATATCATCTGACAAGAATTCTGAAATGGGGATCTGAGAATCTAGTACAGTTCAATGCAACTTAAACTCAAGCTTGTATGTTCACCAAGAAGGCTGATCACACAATGCCCAATTTGATGATGTCGGGTACCACTGTTCCTATGAGGTCGTCAATATCCATGCTAGGTGTCACCACCAACAGTGCTCTCTCATGGGACGATTATGTGAGTTCCATTGCGAAAACTGCCTCACAGAAACTTGGTTTTTCCATTCCGTGCGAAAAGATACTTCACATCCCAGCGACTGCTTATGATCTACAAAGCACAAATTCGACCTGTCCTGGAGTACTGTTCACATGTTTGGAGCTCAGCCCCCAAACATACGCTAAAGCTCTTAGACTCAATTCGGAAGATAGCTATCCGCCTAGTCGATGATACAACACTCACCAAATCGTTGACCTCTCTAGATCATCGTAGAAAGGTCGGCGATCTCTCCCTTTTTTATAGGTTCTTCCATGGTCGGTGCTCAACGGAAATATCATCTATTATGCCACCACTCGCGATTCCTAGTAGACAAACCAGACGAGCTCAAGCTGGTCACTCCTACACTGTCAGGCTCGAGACCTGTCGAACATCGCTATACCAAGCATCATTCATCAATAGAACGGCAAAGTTGTGGAATTCTTTGCCTAGTGAAGTCTTTCCTGATGCTCACAACCTCCAAACTTTCAAGAAAAATTCGAACACATTCCTTCTCTCCCAAAATTCTACCGCTGGCTAACACGATGTTCCTCGAACATTATAGGTTTCCCTTTCGTGTTGTCCACAGATAAAAAAAAATCTATTGGATTTCTGTTCGGTGCAAAAGAGGTGCTTCACATCCGAGCACCTGCTTACGATCTACAGAGCTCGAATTCGACCTGACCGGAGTTCTGTGACCTGACCTAGAGTTCTATTCACCTGTTTGGAGTTCTGCTTCCAAAAATACACTGAAGCTCTTGAATTCTATACTATAGTCGGCGATTCTACACTCACGAATTCATTGAACTCTCATTTCTCATCTCAACTCATAATTTCATCAATATTTTCTACTTTTTGTTTTGTTACACATTGTTTAATGTTCGTGATTTCAATTCAGAAGTGTTTTTATGGTCGACAGACTCCGATGTCGTTTTTTCTTTCGGAAAATACTGGGTCGCTGTGAGAATGGATGGTTTCTAAGATTTATTTTCCATTATTTTTTCAACTTTCAGAAATGAAAAAGTTACTATATTGATACTTTTTGACGTGTCACCTTGTACATCGACGAAAGAATTGCTTCGCCAGGTAGGCAGTCGGCGTCGTGGTGTTTCGGAAATGGACGCGCGTGTCTATAAAAGGACGCCCCCCACTACAGGTAACATGAGCTAAGCGTTCACGGATTTTCATCGGACCAGCTTAAATATAACTTCGCCAAAACTCGCGATTTGAATTTTGATCGAACTGTGTTGGCGAATACAAAGAAAAAACTTCATTATTGTTGTTTACTCTCATACTTCTATTCGTTTATACGTATAATATATACGTTTCAATGTACAGGGTGGCTTGAATTGATTTTCGCACAATTTGTTGCCTACCAAAGCGCCTTTTTGAACTTAGAAGTTGCCAGAAAGTTTCGCAGATATCCACTGATTTTTTTCAATTGATTTGGCGTGCTGTGGAGAAATTCATCAAAATAGATGACCCTTCATCATGATCACTTTTTCTTCGCTACAAAATTGTGTTATCAATTTGATATCCGATGTTTCACCTTCCAGAAACCGTCAATTTGGTTTTTGTTGATTTCGATATCCCAACCGCCATATTGTAATAATATTGTTGTAATATTTTTTTTATCTGTGGACAACAGAAAAGCAAGAAACAAGAAACCTATAATGTTCGGGAAACATCGTGTTAGCCAGCGGTGAAATTTTGGGAGGGAAGGGAGGTGTTGTAATTTTTTTTGAAAGTTTAGAGCTTGTAAGCATCAGGGAAGACTTCACTAGTCAATAATGTATCATTCAATTGTAACACAGAAAACATCATACGAAATATGTTGAGACTACATGTCAAACACACTTTTGTGCCCATAATTGAATATAAAATGACTTTCTGCAGCATACACAGGGTGCCCGTTTTTCGAGCTCCACCATACGAGATACGAGTTCGGTTGAATTTGGGCAAAGTTGTTGTGGCATTTTTCACAAGGAATCAGAATCGGAAGTCTGTCATCACATTCTTCATGGCGTTATCAATGCCAGAGTTACAACCGATTCTGTTTTTTTTATGATCGCTATATTTGATTTTTGCATTTTTGAAATTTTGTTGCATTGCAACTGCAATTTTTTCCTGATTACAACGATATTATGAAAGTGTTTTGAGAAAGGCTCTGTCGATTATATCATATGTAACACATCATTGTGATCAGGATATAGTGACTTTTAAAAAATGCACGTAATCCAATATGGCGCCCATAAGATAAACCAAAGTTGAGAGTGTAACTATGACATCAAGGACGCTTGGGATTTTCTCGTTTCTGAAAGCAGAAAAAGAAATTATTTCAATATATTGTAGTGAGGGCATATTCATGATCTACCTCAAGATGTCACTGCGCTCAGAATCATACCTTTAGATTTCTGAATTCTCTATTTGTCAGTGATATCTTATTTTGAAGAAAAATTCAAATTTTGAGGTGAGTTTGGTCAAAATAATCCATTAATTTACAGCATTTATTGTAAAAATAGAGCAAATAGATCACTTTTATTCATTTTGTATTACTTTTGAATTTGTAAAATTATTTGTTAATCACTAATTTCATAAAGTATGGGTAAGGTATGATTTTTCTTGCGGAAAAAATAAGTGGGCAATCAAAACTGATATTTATTCAAGTATGTAGTGATGAAGTTGAAATGGGTATTCGAAATGATCTGAACCTAGTTCACTGCGTCAAAAATAGTTCGTTTATTTAATTCCAAAGGAATGTCTAATAATAAATCCATGATGGAGCATGAGATTCTTGCTTTTGACAACATTTCCAGTACGTGATTTTCAAATTAAAGAGAAATAACAAATCCCAAATTTAACTTTCATTTGGTTGAATTGGTTCCTTGGTGAATTCTTCAAACGTGAATTAGAAATGAACTCGATTGTCCCGATGATTTTTTTTTATCTGTTGACAACACGAAAGGGAAACCTATAATGTTCGAGGAACATCGTGTTAGCCAGCTGTAGAATTTTGGGCAAGAATGGAGGTGTTGGAATTTTTCTTGAAAGTTTGGATGTTATGAGCATCAGGAAAGACTTCACTAGGCAAATAATTCCACAACTTTACCGTTCTGTTGTTGAATAATGCTTGGTATAGCGATGTTCGACAAGTCTCGAGCCTGACCGTGTAGGGGTGACCAGCCTAAGCTCGTCTGGTTTGTCTACTAGGAATCGCATGTGGTGGCACAATAGATGATATTTCCGTTCAGCACCGACAGTAGAAGTATCTATAAAGAAGGCAGAGATCGCCGACATTTTTACGATGGTCTAGAGAGGTCAATGATTTGTATCATCGACTAGGCGAATAGCTCTCTTCTAAATTGAATCCAAGAGCTTTAGCGTATGTTTCGGGGCTGAGCTCCAAACAAGTGAACATTACTCCAGGACAGGTCGAATTTGTGCTCTGTAAATCATAAGCAGCTGCTGGGATGTGAAGTACCTCTTCGCAGCGGAAAAGATAACCAAGTTTTTGTGAAGCAATTTTCGCAATGGACCTCACATGATCGTCCCATGAGAGAGCACTGTTGGTGGTGACACCCAGCATGGGTATTGACGACCTCATAGGAACAGTGGTACCAGACATCTTCAAATTGGGCATTGTGTGATCAGCCTTCTTGGTGAACATACAAGCTTGAGTTTTAGTTGCATTGAACTGTACTAGATTCTCAGATCCCCATTTCAGAATTCTCGTCAGATCCTCATTTAAAGCATCAACCTGTCTTCGCCTTGCACCTCTGGCCTCGTTGGATGGTATAGGGGCTCTAGAGGAAAAGGCGGAATGAAGTATACTATCATCCGCAAAGCTATGAACTGGGCTGGAGGTCACATTCAACAAATCATTGATGTGGAGCAAGAACAAAGTTGGTACCAAGACAGAGCCTTGAGGAATTCCTGATGTGAAAATGCACAAAATGCGATGAATCCCTCCAAACCACTCCATCTATCCTATATTGAAATCGAATATTATATAGGATGAAACGCAACGAAAATTCCATTTGAGACAAGTTCGTAAATGATCAAAATGAAGGAGTGTCTAAGAAACGTTATATGTAACACATCTGAAAATGTTAACAGGAATTGTAGACGTACGAAACTTGTCCACTTGCCCTGTAAATATGCACTTTACGGACCGACTGTTGTTAGTGTTGGAGATATGACCAATGTGCAGTAACCGATTTTTTCAGGATCGGTTCAAAGTGAACCGACATTGAATATTGATATTGACAGTTCTTCGATATTGACCTAGACATTTTTCCATTATCATTTCGTACCTGGGTCAAAAACGTGTTGATTTTTATTCGAGGATTTCGTTAATTATGTCTGCACTCTACATGGGTTCCCATAAGAAGATGCTGACATCGCAGATCCCACAGTTCAGATTTCATGAAACCGCTGTTTCCATGAAATCAGCAAGATCGTCTTCGACTCCGAGAGAAGCGAGTTCCAGTTCAGTTCATAACTCATATTCATACATTAAACATCATTTTATATTTTTCCTTCATCTTTACACATATACATGAAATAAAGTTTTTAAAAAGAGACTTCAAGCTATCAGAATTATTATTGGCGCAGTCGGTAGGATATCCGGGTTATCGCGTATCGAACGTGGTGATTTCGTATCAACGATTGACTGGATATCGAAAAACTGTTGGTTCGTGGAGTGGAGGTGTTTGAAGTGGACCGTCTAGAAAAGACCCATCTGAAGCCCCTCGTCAACGAAGCAACGAGATTTGGAACCTACATAGTCCATTTCTGCAGAGATAGAACTTCTGGAGGAGACAAAAATCGCAAATCCAGGACTCATCTCCATAGCTGTTAGGAAGGATATGCTTGAAGTAACTCTAATATTCTTGTAAGTGCAATCAATCGAATGTCCGTAGAAGATTTGTCGAACATTCTAGAAAATTTGAATTTGCGGGAACCTTTACCTGACTTTCAGATTATACGTAGAACTATTCATTTTCCTGAAAATTCAATAGCAAATTCATCCGAAAACGAAACTGCAAACCAACCCATAATGAGTCAATTCAAATCTGAATACTTAAATTGCATCCCTGAATTCAATGGAAATCCAAATGAATTAAATCGTTATATTTCTATTTGTGATCAAATCATTCAAAATTTCTATGATATTGCCAACCCAAATAGTTTTCATAACACTTATCTATTGAATTCTCTCATATCGAAGCTTACTGGTAACGCTAGATTAGTTGTAAATATTCAATTAGTAACCAATTGGAATGATCTGAAACAAACGCTGCAGAGAAACTTTGCAGATCAAAGAGATGAAGCTTGTCTCAACAGAGACTTAGTTATGATGAGACAAAGTCAGAATGAAAAACCACAGCAATTTTACGATCGATGCTTGAAAATTCTTAATCTTATTTGTAGTCACGTTGATATTCATGAAGCAAATCTCGAAGCAAAAGTTCTGAAACGTAATTTGTATAACGAATTAACACTGAAAACATTTTTATCAGGTCTTAGGGAACCTCTTGGAACTACGATTCGCTGTATGAGACCAAAATCTCTAAGTGAAGCCTTACAACTCGTAATCCAAGAAGATAATACTCACTACTTCCAAAATTTGAATCAAAATAGGCATTTTTCGAGAGAAAATGATGTTTCAGCAAGGCAACCGCCGCAACAAAGATACCCGAAAAATGTTTCGAATAATTTCAATAATTCAAATGATCGGTATAAGAACCATCAACCAACAACATCATTTCCTTCTCAGCCAATTCAGATACAACCTAGAGAAAATATTCGCCCACAAAGATTTTTCACAAACACTCAAGTATTTGGCAGAAATAATCAACAAAACGCGAATGTTTTTAGATCAAATCCAAGAAATACATTCGACAGGCCTACTCCGATGAGTACGAGCACTAGAAATACTTACAGGCCCACGCCAATGAGCGTTAATACTAGAAACACTGTCAGACCTATAAATAATTCTCAACAACATCAAAATCATTCGAATTCACGACAATTTGATCAATCAATGCAACCCAGAAGAACTTTTGTTTCAGAAGAATTATATAACGCAGAATTAGATGGAAATCCGGAGAATTTCCAAGAAGAATATGTTAATCCACAAAATGATTATTTAGCATATTACGAACAAGCATCCGATGATGAAAATGCTGCCGGTACGAGTAGAAATTTTCAGAAAATGTCTCACAACGACAATCCTTCTTAGAATCACATATCATTCCATTTAATACTACAAACGCAAGCGAACTCCCATATATCATATTACCCGAATACAATATAAAAGTTTTACTTGATTCTGGTTCTACGAAATCATTCATTGACCCAGAAATAGCTCATCAGTTTTTTCCTCAATTAATTAAAAATGATCCATTTGTTGTGTCCACAGTATTTCAAAAATCGGCACATAAATTCAGTGCATCTATTCCAGTTTCAAAAATATTCAATTTGGACGAAAATCAAAAATTGAAATTTTTCCTATTCAAATTTCACAATATCTTCAGAGGATTGATAGGTTTGGATAGTTTAAAATTATTACAAGCTACGATTGACTTCGATAAAGGATATTTAATCACGCCTCATTCAAAAATAAAACTACTCTTTCAGAAAACACAAACAAATCTGAATTTGATTAAAGTCAATCCTAGATCGGAACAAGTAATAAAAATTAGAACATCGATAAATAATGGCGAAATTATTATCCCACATCAAAAATACCACAACTGTGAGATACCAGAAAGTCTTTCGGTTGCAAAAAATGGATATGCTTTAACGACTATTTTAAATAACACTGTAAATATGATAACCTTAGATTTTTCTGAACCTATAATTGTTGAAAAATTCGACCGTAATCACATCCAAGAAGTAGAACTTCATAATTTTGACGAATTTCCCAATCGATACTTAGATCCAACAAAAATTAGAATAGATCACCTAAACCAGGAAGAACGAAACGAAATACTTAAACTTTGTAAAGAATTTGCAGATATTTTTTATAACGAAGGAGACGCTTTAACCTTCACTAATCGCATAAAACATCAAATAAAAACCGCAGATGAATTGCCAGTATATTCAAAATCGTATCGTTATCCGTTCATCCACAAGCAAGAGGTAGAAAATCAAATGAAGAAAATGCTTGACCAAAACATCATAAGACCTAGTAATTCACCGTGGTCGTCACCTATATGGGTCGTACCAAAAAAGGCTGATGCTTCAGGAAAGCAAAAGTGGAGAGTCGTGGTAGACTATCGTAAGCTCAACGAAAAAACCGTTGATGATAGATACCCGCTTCCAAACATAACAGACCTCCTCGACAAACTGGGAAAATGTCAGTATTTTACTACCCTCGATTTGGCCAGTGGTTTTCACCAGATCGAGATGGATGAAAAGGATGTAGCTAAAACGGCCTTCAACACAGAGAACGGCCATTTCGAATATCTGCGTATGCCTTTTGGTTTGAAAAATGCACCAGCCACATTTCAACGTATAATGGATAACATATTGCGTGGAATCCAAAACGAGAAATGTCTAGTGTACTTGGACGATATAATAGTTTTTTCAACATCATTACAAGAACATCTAGAAAGGCTGAGATCTGTTTTCCAACGGCTACGAGATTCGAACTTTAAGATACAACTCGATAAATCCGAATTTTTGCGAAAAGAAGTCGCATACCTGGGTCATGTTGTGACTCCAGAGGGTGTCAAACCGAACCCTGACAAAATTCGAGCAATCAAACAATTTCCAATACCAACTAATTCTAAACAAATAAAAGGTTTTTTAGGTTTACTCGGTTATTATCGTAGGTTTATAAACAATTTCGCTAAAATAACCAAACCGTTTACGAAGTGTCTTAAAAAAGGAGCCAAAATAGAACATAATCAGGAATTTGTAGACTGTTTCAATACTTGTAAAAATTTGTTGATAAATGAACCAATACTCCAGTATCCGGATTTTTCTAAACCTTTCGTGCTGACGACAGACGCAAGCAACTTTGCTTTGGGCGCTGTTCTGTCCCAAGGACCGATTGGTAGTGATCTACCTATCGCATACGCTTCTCGAACTTTAAACGAATCGGAACAAAATTATTCAACAATCGAGAAAGAATTACTTGCGATAGTCTGGGCCACTAAATATTTCCGTCCATATTTATTCGGTAGAAAATTTGATATTGTTACAGACCACAAACCTTTAGAATGGCTATTCTCACTTAAAGATCCTAATTCAAAATTAACAAGATGGCGCATAAAATTAGAGGAATACGACTATAATATAAAATACAAAAAAGGAAGACTGAATTCCAACGCTGATGCTCTTTCACGCATTGAAATTCACACAAAGACAGTTTCCGACGAAATCGAAGACTTGGTAAGAAATATTTCGAACCAACCAATGAACCCTGAAAATGAAAAAATAATTCAAGAGATTTTTGACTCACAAGATGCGAATAAACAACGCGATATAGACAACGTTTCCATGCAAGTACAATTAGATGAGACCATTCGAGACATAGACGAAGTAAATGACGAACAAGACGACAACACGATTCATTCCAATGCCGACCAACACCCTGTGGTAGGAATTCCGACTTCTGACTCACCGGTAAACTTCGGTCAGAATCAAATATTAATATCAACGGTATTGCACTCTCCCGCAAAACCGAAAATAACTATTTTATTTGAGAGGAAACAACGAATCAAAGTCCAAATTTCCGAAAACAATTTCGAAAATGACATTGTACAATTCATAAAAGATTATATCGCACCAAATGTACAATATCATCTGTATTTCGAAAACCCCAATATCTATGAAAAATTCTCAGTAGTACTGCAAACATATTTCAAATGGCCTTCTATTAAATTCAAAAAATGCAATAAATTACTAATTGACGTGACAGACAGAAACGACATTGAGGAATTGATAAAAAACTATCATGAAGGGAAGTCTAACCATCGTGGAATAGACGAAACCGTCCACCGAATTAAAGAAAGATACTATTGGCCCCACATCAAGGAATCTGTACAAACTTATATTAATGAATGTGAAATATGCCAACAAAGTAAATACGAGCGACATCCTATTCGAATGGAAATGAATATAACTCCAACAGCAACAAGACCCTTTGAAATAATACATTTAGATACCTTTACTCTCGAACAATCAAAATTCTTAACGATAGTAGATAGTTTTTCAAAATATGCACAGGCATACCATTTGAACTCACCCTGCGGAACCGAAATCACTGACAATTTAATTAAATTCTTTTCTCATCACGGTACCCCTAAACAAATAATAGTTGACAACGGCACTGAGTTTAAAAACACTGTAGTAACCGAACTGCTGAAATTACATAAGATCGACACCCACTTTTGTAGTCCAAATCACCCGCAATCCAATGGGATCGTCGAAAGATTTCATTCGACGATAATCGAACATATTCGACTGTTGAATACTAAAGGTTTCTCAAAAACTCCAATCCGAAAGAAAATAACTTATGCAATTATGGCCTATAATCATTCCTTACATTCCGCGACGAAATTCAAACCTATTGACATTGTGAATGGACACATCACAGACAACAACCCTTTCAATATGGAAATCGATCAAATATTGGTTAACGACTATATCAATGATCACAAAGAAAAATCGAAATTACTCTATTCCAAAATTAATTCAGACCTTATCGCACTCAAATCCAAGACCATACAAAAGCTTAATGTTAACCGAGACAAACCCGAGATATTTCAACCGGAACAAAAGACATTCGTGAAAAAACACACTAGACAAAAACAGGCAAATAAATTCAATAAATCCACTCAGCTGACAAATGTAAATAACGAATCGAAGACAGTTTCAACCCCATCACAAGAAAAAATTCACATGGACAATTTAAAACGACCACTGAAACAGACATACACCTTTAAAAAATAAATATTTCGTCTCTGTTATTTCAGAATCCCGGGGATCTTCGGCCTCCAGGAAAAAATTCAACTGCAAAAACTAGAGAATAACCCTGGTATCATTCCTGTTAAACTTGGTGTAGCAAAAGTTGAACAGTACACACATACTCTCATTCACTATTATGATATGAACTCGATTATTTCGGAATTAGGTAGATTAAGATCAAAATCTCACAATATCACGAGCCTCATACTTACCAATAAGGATTATTCATTTGACACATCAAATTATCTGAAAATCTTACAATTCACTGAAGAAAAGGTTGAAGCAAAATTGAGAAATATACTTCCACACCATAATATCCGTAAAAGAGGATTGATTGATGGCTTAGGCTCAATTTTCAAGTCCGTTACTGGAAACTTAGATGCCTATGATGGCCAACATTACGAACAAATGATTTCACAACTAGAATCAAATCAAAAACAGATAATATCAAATATGGGAAAACAATATTCTCTATCTCTGAATGTCATAGACAAATTCAATAAAACAGTCCAAAGAATCAATCATAATGAACAACTAATCACTTCAAAATTGAACCAAATTGTTTTGATAGTCGAAAGTCATACGTATAGAGAAAATTCAATGTTGATAAAAGATATTCTGAATCAAATTATAAACATGTATGAGATAATCAATTCAGTACTCCAGGATATTGAAAACTCTATCACCTTTTCAAAATTACAAGTTATGCACCCAAGCATCATCTCAACACAAGAATTGTTTGTCGAATTGAAGAAATTGAATTGTCATACAGAGCTCAAACAGTTACCATTCGCAATAACATTCAATAATACAGAATACTTTGAGAGACTGATAAAAATTGATAGTTATATATTGAACAACAAAATCACATATATTCTTCATATCCCAATAACGTTTCCTTTTGATTTCGAATTCTATCATCTTTATTCAGCCCCTGTATATTCTGATGGTCAGTTCAAGGCAATCATCCCTAGAAATAAATTTTTGATCAAAAATGAAATGTACTTCGCATTTCTGAGTAATACTTGTGAAGAAATCCTTCCTCGATGGTATATTTGCGACAAACAAGAACTACGAGAAATCGAAGATGGACCTTGTGAAATTCAGCTGCTTAACATAAAAAACACCTCCACGTGCCGCCAAACTCGAGTCCACCTGACCAGACCAATCCTGAGCCACCTCGATGCATCTAACCAATGGATCGGACTGTTTCCATCCGAATCAACTTCAAAACTTGAATGTCATGAACAAGAAGAAATACGGAAATTGATTGGGACGTTCCTAATCGAAATTCCTATGGGCTGCCGATTTATCATCGATCAATTCACCATAGCCAACGAACAACAGTATGCAAATCCGAATCAGCCAGTCCTGTTTCCCGACATAGACGTCACCGTCACGACGTCTCCAACAGCCAACGTCACCATCGAACTTGAGGACCTCAGACTAGACGAGCTGCAAGAAATCCGCACGCAAGTTATCGAAAATCAATCCGATTTTCAATTTGGGCATTCTCTCTACGTCCCCAGCGCTTGGACAGTTCTGATATATGGACTTATTGTTGCTGCCGCCTGCTACGTATTCTACAAGAAGTTCGCCAACAGGGTTGAAGCCACAGCATCCCCACAGATCGACCACCGTGATGTTCGTCTTCCTCTCTAACCCTCTGAAGCCAAATCTATGGGGGGAGGAATTATGTCTGCACTCTACATGGGTTCCCATAAGAAGATGCTGACATCGCAGATCCCACAGTTCAGATTTCATGAAACCGCTGTTTCCATGAAATCAGCAAGATCGTCTTCGACTCCGAGAGAAGCGAGTTCCAGTTCAGTTCATAACTCATATTCATACATTAAACATCATTTTATATTTTTCCTTCATCTTTACACATATACATGAAATAAAGTTTTTAAAAAGAGACTTCAAGCTATCAGAATTATTATTCGTTGAACAATGGTGATTTCTGATGATAGTACTGGAGGAGATACATCATGTTGCTGCTGGTTGACACCGAGGCATAGATTATGCTTATATTATGTCATTCCAGCTTGTCAGGTTTCAGTTTTATTATGATGTATGTACATATTTGTAGAAACTATATACGGAGTAGCTAGTTATATTACCTAATGAAAATCATTCGATAAACTCATTCTGGAAGAAAGATATACTGCGAAGCCGACGGAAAGGGAGGTATTGATTCATTATTTGAATCATCAGATACATTCATACATTCGACAACTAAGGAGATGAGTAACAATAACAACAAATGATGATTGTCTGTATGACGAACTAACGGAGGAATCATTGAGAAGAATGGAGAGTGGAACATATCACTCAGTCGAATATCTTGAATAGTTTTAGATCATTGTTTAATAATTTCTTCATTTATTTTTTGAACAATTTCAAGGATTCGATTTCTTTAAGATGTAGAGGTAACATATTGTATAACGTAGTTTTGTATAACTATATAACTAAGTCCCTGCGGTACTCCAATAGCTATTTCGAGTGACATACTGAGTTGGGTATCAATTTCAACTCTCTGTGATCAATAATGTAGATAAATACCTAGAAGTTTCAGTGCTCCGCCTCTCATACCATATGAAAGCAACTTATCACGTGAATCATGGTGTGACACCTGTGAAATGCTTCAGCCATAATTAGGAAGGAAGGTGATATTATTCGCAAGATAAATGACTGCTTTTTCAGTACTGGAGTTCTTGATGAAACCAAATTGTCTGTCTGTTATCATCTGTTCTCAGAAGAAATCGATGATTCTATTTTCCAGGCACTTTTGAAAGAGTTATTTATAGTGGAAATAAGCCTATAATCATTAATTGACCTGAGATACCTGCTTTATATATAGTGCTGATTATAGATTCCTCCCATTGATATGGTATAATTTTGGTGGTCAATGCGAGAATCAAATTATGAGTAAAGGGATCTGATATCTAGGAGTAAATATTCTTCATCAACTCTGCCGTTAATTCGTCAGGACCTGGTGAACAATTATTTTTCAAACTTGCAATCAGTTCAATTATTTCATTCTTTGTTTTTGGTTCCCAAAATGAAGAGGAGCAAACAGATTTGTCATTCATGAAGTTTTCTGGTCTGGTAAGCGTTGACTGAATACAAATATTGCTAACTTCAGTTTTTTTAGTTCTTTTACCTGCTATATGTAATAATTAGATGTGTTTACTAATGGTTTCTTTTTGTTTCGTTGAGTGTGTTCTTGTAATACTAATAATTTTTATTAACGAAATTGTTAAACACATTTTTGTAAGGTTTATATTGCACTTCTAGCTCATCGCTAGGTACATGTTTCATTTTTCTTTATGTATGTTGTCGCGTTTCAAAATAGATTGTATCGAACAACTCTCTTTCCAAGGCTTCAATTTGAGGTGATCGTTTTTTTATATTATTGTTTTGACAGTTTGTTGAAATATATCATATGCCGATTGTGTTTCATTGCCATTTTTGAGAGCAGTCCAACATTCTCTTGATATTGTAGTTATCAATTTGTTGTTCAAATGGAATGTAAATTCTATGAATCACATATGAACTGATGAAACGTTAATCAGAAATAAACGTTCTCGATAATCCCGATGAGTCCCTACTCGAAAATGCACAAAATGCATCGAACGAACGCCATCGAAAATAACCCCCGAGTTCTCCCAGCCCACTGAGTCACGAAGGCGCGCGTGGGCGCCGTCCCGACGCTTCGGGCGCACGCGCGCCCCGCGCCCGCTTTATCCCGCCAGGCAGCGTCGCGACGCTCATACGAACGAATCGGCCACCACTGAACGGCGGCAGACAGAGCACGCGGGTTTCCACGCTGAAATTTTCGACGGTCAGTGCATCCACGAACCCAGCCAGCCACCAGCATGTCTTCCTCTGTGGCGAGGACCTCCAAGTATTCCTACCGGTCCAGCGGCGGCGCCGGAGGATCGGCCGACGTCAACATCGAGTACAGCGCCGATCTGACGGCCCTTTCCAGGCTAGAGGTAAAAATATCGCGGCCGCCGGATCGGGTTACCCCGGTTCTCGATATCGTGTGCGCTCCGGGTGAAGTCGATGTGATCGTGTGCAGTGGGTTACGAAAGTGGTTCTGCTAGCAAATGCAGGAGGAAGTATGAGGACTTGGTATGCATGTTCCTTTTTGCCAGGAAGTTGAGGCCATCGGCAATGTGGATATAGTCGTTTCTCAAGAGGAACACACTCTGGGCAGGTTGCATCAAACAGACAATCGAAAATTTGATTTGTTTGTATTTATGGGCATGCGTGGCTCAGCTGATGAGTTACATGAGACGATTCTACGTTGAGATAACGAAAGGTTTCATGCAACCGAGCCTGATTCGAGTTATTTTGTACACGATTCAATTACCCTATTCCAAAAAGTGAGCTTGAAGAACGACGAATAATGGGGACTAACGTAGCCATCTTCGGAAGTAGATACGACGTTATCATGTTTATCATATTACTGTCTTTATCTCCATCAGTTGAAGTTCCAAGAACTTCCATGATATTGTTGATATATTATGCATTAAATGTATTGACATATTGTGCATAATAGTTTCCTTGCTAGGAAAATGAGGACCCTAGATAATCGTTTCACGAAAGGAACACACTTGCCAATTGCTAGTTGCCAATTTTTTTTATATCCATTGGAACAAATCGGAAGAGATGAGAGGAGGCTTCATGCAAGTCAATGTCTTCTCTTTGTATATTTGATTCATTCACTCTTCGTTCCAGAAAAAGTAATGCTATGGACTTTTGACATTTTTTTGTCGTTGTTGAATCTGAAAACATCATGATAGCCATCTTTAGAAGTAGATTCGATTCAGATTAGTAGATTATTAGATTAGAAGTAGAGTCGATTATGCTTATGTCATTATCTCCATTAGTCAATCAGTTGAAATCAGTTGAAATTGAGGCAGGCCACACTGGATACATTTGTTATGCAAGGGGAACACACATTTTGTGTATCATTACCAATTTCCTCCATTCCAAAACATATACTCCATTTACTATGACTCGTATGACTTGATGTTTTCTCAACACCGAAAGCCTTTCTTTTCGTAAGACCGACGAATAGTATCACTGTTGGACTTACGGTGCTATTTTCGTAGTGAACTTATGAATCATGTTACTGTCTTTATCAACATCAATTCGAGTTTCACGGACTTTCAAGATTCAAGTTTGTTGAGATTCTCCCGCTATCAATACAAACCATTCAAATATCATTGAATTGACATAGTCTTCACCTTCATGGCTCAGTGTCTTCTCATTATATATCGACAAATAATATCTCAGGTGGACCATCTTTGTAAACGTATGAAGTTTCGTCTTAGGTGATATGATCAATATTTTCCGAATAGTAGTGACGACATGGAAGAAACCTCCATTTTTTGGAGAAGTTATTGAGAACTCTCATTCGAAAAGTGTGAAATGATGGAATAATATGAAGTGGCGAAAATGAGCACATGATTGTGGTTCGAAGACATGTAGCATCACGCTATTTTCTTGTAAAAACGATATTTTATCCAAAAGATTATTTTACTTCAAGTTTTATACTCAAACTTCACGAAATACTGATCGCAGAAATCAAAATAATATACAATTTCAAGATTCGCCCCCCCCCTCCATGGAACCTATTTCGAATATGGCATCGTTAGCTCGGAAGGTGGATACATACCAGGAGTGTTCTTACCAACACAAACATGTCTATCGAGTTCCCAAGTCAAAGTACAATGCCTTTCATTGCTGGAGCATAACCTATCAATCATAATCATTTTCTTTGGGAATTATGTTAACAATTGGGATTGGAATCAGATGATTCATAAACTCAAAGCTATTCCGATTGAAGCCTTTTGAAAAGAAACCGATGCCAAATTTTCGATTGCGCAGCTGAACTGATATTCTTTTTCTGCTTGTCAAAAGTGATTTGGTACAATGTTTGAGTTCAGAGCAAATATTTATCGGTTCAAAAATAAAACATCATGAGGATTTGGTGAATGTTTCATATTATCTTGACATACACACACAAAGTTGAAATCTACTCTCGAACTGTATGACACACACACGAACACACACACACGTAGTAAAACACTGTGTACGATATTCGTACCGGTGTGAAATAGATGTTCATCTAGCAGAACCTCTTTGGATAAACTCAATAGGAATTGAAAATCAATTTTTTGATTACTAAACACTTTAAAATGTTATGGGGATTTTGCAATTTTACAAACGCATTAACTGGAAAATGAGTTTCTCTTCATTGGACTCTCATATCCGCGAGAATGATCATGCTTTGATGTACTTGAAACTCCTTTTTATCAACCCGGGAATGAATGGAACCTCAGTTCAATCTGGAAGAAGTTCTCTAAACGTTGGTGTTTTTCCAGGATAAAATCCGTCTGCTTCAAGATGACCTCGAAATCGAAAGAGAACTCAGATCAAGAGTGAGTACAGTTTATACACATTTTTGCTTTACAAGCAAAAGCTGATGCTATCTTTTTTCTGTGCACATAGAATGTACTCAGCTTATTTAATCAAAGCTCTTGCTCAATAATTGCTAATATAGTCTGCGTATTTCAGCAACATAGTCTGGTTGAATTTGATTTAATCTTGGTGATCAAGAAATTAATATAAGGAATCCACTATTTTTTGAAGATTATCGTTAAGTAGATACCTACTGATCATTGGAAAACCGCAAAAAACAAGAGGATATACATGTTTCGTAAATGACATGAACGTGGAATAGTATCAATGACTACTCAAGGATATTCATACCCACTGATCTGACTACATTCGGAACATATTTTGTACCGTAAAGACGCTTTTAGTCCAGTGATTCAACTGGGTTATAGAATATCTATTTTGAATTTGGCAAGGTGTAGATTGGTTCACAAAGTTCACGAGCTATTTTGAACGTACAATCATTTCAGTACTCACCCATGAAGTTTATATCCGTCAAGGAATTCCGAATATATTTCGAACCAAGTATTCCATTTGAACGATGAACAAGAATGAGTTTGACTTTCGGTAGCAAAGATGATTTTCATCAAGATGAATGCGGGAACAATTCATACTTTCAAAACGCTATCATAGTATGCATAGTAAACTATAACCAACATGGTAGGTATGTGAGGACCATTGAAAATTTGACTTGGAAAAGAAACAGAACGTTATGGTACCTATAACAACATTCCTCATAATACCTAGGCAGTATAAAGAAACACCTTCTTCATGTAACAGGTGAATCACCATGAATGTCCCTCCTCAGCTTGGATATTCCTCAGACAATTCTACAAATGAAAGTAATATCGAATTCTTACAAACTCTTGAGGGACAATAATCAGTAAGGCGAACTTTACTATGATAGTAGCATGAAATAAAATGCAAAGATCTACTCTTTATTCAATCAAATGAGCATGATATGCCATTTTGAATGCATTAATACTGATGGTGTCTCTTGCTTCATTGCTCATTCTGCTATACGTTTGCAATCAATCATTGGTGATCTAGAATAAAGTGATATATTTTACATTTTCAGATCGAAAGGGAGAAGGCTGATCTCAGTGTTCAGGTTATCCAGTTATCTGAACGTTTGGAAGAGGCAGAAGGTGGAGCTGAAAGCCAGGTGAAACGATCATTTCATTTCGCAAATACTGATCAATGCTAATCGTTTAATATATTTCCGATAGTTTGAAATCAACAAGAAACGTGATACTGAACTCATGAAACTCCGCAAACTGCTCGAAGATGTTCATTTAGAGTCCGAGGAGACTGCTGCTATCTTAAAAAGGAAACACCAAGAAATAGTTGTAGATTTTCAAGAACAAATCGATTCTATGGCCAAAGCGAAATCAAGGTGAGTGAGAAAATGAATACTGAGAAATTACAGTTCTATAGAACCGTTCTGAAGCTGGTGAGAATCTTTTGATGATCTTGAGCATGAATGAACTAAAAAACAGAACTTTTGATCATAGTATTAAAAGTTTCGCCTAGCAAACTCAGTTCTGTTTGCTATTTCTTCTAGATCTAGTAACTTGTTTCAGCGATATGGTAACTATCAATGATACCCTGTTCATACCTGATCTGGAGCATATTTTATTGATAGATTTATTGATCAACTGCCAAACACTATGTTACTGGGAATTATCTGTGAATTAAATGGGAACAAATTGACTGATGGTTATCGTAAACCTTATTGTTAGGCTGAATTTCTGTTTTGAATGTATTGGATTGTACAAGATCTTGATTTTTCTGTCTTCGTATAGCAGTTAGTTATACTGATATGCTATCGAAGGAGACGGTTGCTTAGTATATTGATGCTTGTTGCATAGCACGTGATAACAATTGATAGTGTTCATTTCGTTTCGTTGCATATACTCCTCTGTTTATACGATACATATTTCTGTGAGCTGCCATTATTATTCTTCCAAATGTAACTGGATTTTTATTGCATTGTTGAAATCTTTTGGTTTCCCATATGAAATAGATTATCGAAGTTCTCTCTGAATAAATCTCTCGTATTCAACATTTCGAAGCCGTCTGGAAATGAAGAAGACATATGCTTTCAAATCACAAAAATTACGTTGATATCCCAAAGAGAGACTTGAGTCACTTCGCATCTGAATGTAAATTTTCATCCTGTCAATTCAGATAATCGTCAATTATTTATTCATAATTGAAATATTTATTGATATGCCATTGATTTTCTTTACCTAGATATCTACTATAATTGGTTTTCTAAGAATGTATTTGTGTTTTTTCCGGATATTTTCGAGAACCAAATTCGAAATATTCACAATTTGAAAGAAATGTAATGGAAAGATATCGATTGCCGACTACAAATTCGGTTTCTGAATATCAACAAGTCTTTAGAAAACTTTGAGATGTTATGGTATTTGGGAGACTGAAGGCTTCCGAAAATTACAATAGAAATTCCAGGTCCGTATTCTAGAAACTCAAATTGATAATGGCAGCCCAGAACCGAAACGTGGAGTAATCAATTTGATAGTGTCATTTTGTGTACACTAAAAAGTCCATATGTCAACGTTGAACTATTATTTCTTTTGGTCTCAAAATAAAGTCAAACTCCGTTTGAACTTTGTTGTACCTCTAATGGTTTTCAATATCCTACCACTATAATCGAATTTACAATATCCATACTGATCCAATTATGACAAATTCGATGACAGTACTGACAAATGACAAACATCACAGTTCACAATCTGAACATGAAAAATGGTGGAAAATTTCATTCCCGCATACCGATGAGCTATTCAATACTCATTACTTTCGACATGCAAAAAAAAGAATAATGAAGAATAGAGTACGAGGACATCAAGAGATTTCAGGAGGTTTTTTTTTATCTGTGGACAACACGAAAGGGAAACCTATGAAGTTCGAGGAACATCGTGTTAGCCAGCGGTGGAATTTTGGGAGAGTAGGAAGGTGTTGGAATGTTTCTTGAATGTTTGGAGGTTGTAAGCATTAGGAAAGACTTCACTAGGCAAATAATTCCACAACTTCACCGTTCTGTTGTTGAATAATGCTTGGTATAGCGATGTTCGACAGGTCTCGAGCCTGACAGTGTAAGAGTGACCAGCTTGAGCTCGTCTGGTTTGTCTACTAGGAATCGCGCGTGGTGGCATAATAGATGATATCTCCGTTGAGCACCGACCGTGAAAGTACCTATAAAAAAGGCAAAGATCGCCGACCTTTCTACGATGATCTAGAGAGGTCAATGATTTGGTGAGTGTTGTATCATGGACTAGGCGGAGAGCTATCTTCTGAATTGAATCTAAGAGCTTTAGCGTATGTTTGGGGGCTGAGCTCCTAACATGTGAAAAGTACTCCAGGACAGGTCGAATTTGTGCTTTGTAGATCATAAGCAGCTGCTGGGATGTGAAGTATCTCTTCGCACGGAAAAGAAAACCGAGTTTTTGTGAAGCAGTTTTCGCAATGGACCTCACATGATCGTCTCATGAGAGAGCATGGTGTACCTAGGTGTACCTACCTATTTGAAGTATAATTTCACCGTAGTGGTAGGCCACCCTATCTCAGAAGGAATTTTTCAGTCTTGGCACCTATTCAGTTTGGAAAAATGTGAACGTTACCAGTCGCGTACAAAGAAAAATATCGGATTAGATAATGTTGCTGATACGTTTGATAATCGGATGAGATCGGCTGACTTCGTCTTGTTATAAATAGCGGGGCCATTTATCGTTTCCATATTTGTCTCGGCTAGCTCTACTGCTCTGTATATGTCATTCACTGGAAATTAATATGAATATGAAACTCATCACGGACACCTTCCGAATCGTAAGTGCCAGACGTCAGAAACAATATGGGAGAATAGAAATGAGTAAAAAACAACGAGTCAAGCGACACGAGTACGACGTGCTAGATTGGCTAAAAATAATCGTTTTCAAAACGTTCACACCTATCCCAAGAATTTGGGGCACATTTTTCGTAGCTTATTTCATGAACTAAAAATAACCGCGAAATGTTTATGGGACATTCAGGAAACCTGTGACTTCGTGAAATATATCTTTCGTTCCAAAGCGAAAATTACGATTTCTAGCTATATTAACGTGGACCCATAAATTGCGTCCAACTATGTTACACACTGGATTTGTCAAGGAAATTTCGAATAATGTGTTCTAGGATTATTTTCAGGACGTGATGAAACATATAGGGTGTTTCGTAAATCGGTCCAAAATATATTCGATCAGAAAAGAACTTGTAGAGTCATTTCCTGATCGAAGCTTCAATGTCGATATAAGCATATTCATATAACGGACATTGAAAGTTTATGCATTTCCTGAATCATTCCTAGTGGAAATGCTCATAATCATTTGAATAATATCGGAATTACTATTTAGACCAATTTTTGAATGCATTTTATCCGTATCCAAGAGGTAATATATATTTCTTCAAAATTCTGATCAGTTATTTTTATACCAAAAATGAGAGATATGAGCAATGCAGGATTCTTTTCTATACAGGCCTATGCAATAGTGGCGTCATCATCGATATCTCTGTTGAAAAAACCTACAAGTGGATTGTTTTCACGCAATATTGTGTAATTTTTCGATCCCCCACAAATATAATAATGCCCATTTCACGGGATGTTCTGTTTTTTTTCTGGGCAGATTTTCCAAATGGCAACCTATAGTTTCCATGAAATATTTAATTCTGCCAGTTCTCTTGGAGAAGAATATGTTTTGAATCAGATCATATACAATGTGCTGAAGAGGTTTCGGAGATTATTATGCTGAGAATGGAAATACACATACCCCATACCAACAAATCAACATGATTCAATAAAACCTACTCCCAGATTGTCGCTTGAGCTGCTTAGCTCAAGGTTGTTGGCACAGGCACATGAAACAAGCCCGGGAGATAGAACAGTTCATGCTACAAATTTTTACAATAAAATGATATACGCGTCTAAAGATGCATACAACACCAATATAAGATCAAAGCTGATTGAGTACATTGGCATATTGGCTAAAATATTTGCACGGTCGGTGATCATCGGAAATCTCGTCGATTATTCTAACACGAGCGATTCTAGGTGAAAAAACTAGATGAGCTCAGGCTGTCAACTCCTTGTATTGCCAAGCTCGAGACCTGTCGAAATTCACACTACAAAGGATAATTCATCAATAGAACGAAGATGTCGAATTATCTCTGATCTGATGTGTTTTCTATTGCTACGACCTGCGAACGTACAAAAAATTCTATGATGATCTGACATTATAGCTTTTCCTTTCTTGTTGTCAAGAGATGATAACATTATCCTTTAGACAGAATGTTTGTGAATAGATACTATATTCAACAGAGATTCCTCTTCGTCTACGATTATAACATTTTCTGAAGAATTTCTATTTTCCAGGGCCGAGAAAGAAAAGAGCAAATTCCAATCTGAAATTTACGAACTTCTCTCCCAAGTTGAGAGCGTCAGCAAAGAGCGTCTGATCGCCATCAAACAAGTAGAAAGATCCGAGGTGACCATCTCCGAGTTGAACGTCAGAATCGAAGAGTTGAACCGCACCATCGTCGACATCACCTCGCACAAGACCCGCCTTTCGCAAGAGAACATCGAGCTCACCAAAGAGGTCCAGGACATCAAGGTCTGTAGAAGATTGCTTGTTGAACTATTTTTATTTGCTGATTTCTCAATTTGCCCCATGATGACAATTCAACTCGACAGTATAACTACCAGATATCGATGATAATCTTACTTGATTCATTTAAATATTTTACATCTCAAGAAACAGTAGAGCCAATAGCAGATTCTCATCAGAATCGACTTGATGGCCATCACGCAGAGACACAGAATGCAAAGTGAAAGAAAAAATGACGAGTTCATATCTATATTCACTATTCATCACTCATCGATTCAAATAATAGTAGTATAATACTCTTAGTTTTTTTCCAACATCAGATATTGGATGAGAGTTCCAGATCCCCGAATTCCATCCTTCCTGATACCAATGTTGTCGCTACCCTTCAGTTTTTGTAAACTCTTTTTTATTATAAACATTAAACTTTTACGTCTACCTCAATCTTTGCGGTATCTCTTCCAGACGCTTTCATGAACTACTGCATCCATGAAGAATTTTTCGCAAAGTATCCTTCAAGCCTTAGCGGTTTCGGAAGAAGGAAGATAAATTCCATTTTCTGCTCATTCATTACCTATATCCTGATGTATTCTATCATACCAATAATCTACTTAACAATCAGTTCACTTCTGACATCATGTGGAAGATTGCTTGTTGTATTCTATTCCTTTAGTATTTTTTTTTCGAACCTAAACGTAAACCTTCTGAACTTGAACTTCTGATTCACTTGTGAAGTTCTCACATGATTGACCTTGTTACGATCGTTGTGTGGGTGATAAACTTTTGGTTATAATTGTCCCAATATCCTTTGGTTTGTGAAAGTACTGAACAAATACTGTACATACTCTGTTTTCTCAATGAGAATCTCATCATCTGCATCATCTAGGAAGTTTGATGAGCTATATTTAGGTATCAATTTTCAATAAATTATTCATATCTTCTACGTCTTTGTAGTTATATCTTATTGTAATCCATTATTTCGATTATTCGCTACCGAAATCGTCACCTCCTATCCAATAAGCAGAGTACTCTCTCCTCTATTCTATACTATTCCTCTAATTTAGCATCAATCAAACTATCTTTGCTAGTTAGTTCAAGTGGCTGCATGAAATTTACGTCAAATTTGGAATACAGAAGAATGACTACTTAACTTATTGCTGACCCGGTTTGCGTCGTTGAAAAATGGCTTTCATGTGCGAATTTCGTACCTCGGTACCTACTGAGAATTCAACTTTATAATATCATTAATAACCCTTTTATATCCCTTAGGTCAACCTCGAGAACGCCATCTACCTGAAGTCGCAGCTGGCAGGGCAACTGGAGGATGCGCGTCGCCGCGCCGAAGACGACGAGCGAAGACGGTCCATCCTCGAGGCCAACCTCCACCAGGTGGAGGTGGAGTTGGAGTCCATCCGCGTGCAGCTGGAGGAAGAGAGCGAGGCGCGTCTGGACCTGGAGCGCCAGCTGGTCAAGTCCCAGGGCGAGGTCCAGATCTGGAAGTCCAAGTTCGAGTCAGAGGCAGCAGCTCGTGCTGAAGAAGTGGAGGAGATCCGCCGCAAGTACAACATCAGGTGAGAGCGTCAATTGGTTAGGGATCATCTTAAGCTAGTGTTGCACCGGCGAAGAATTCGATAAAATTTGTTTGATTTTACGTCATAAGATAGTATCTAACGAGCTTTCTTTTGAAATGTTTGACATATCTGGAATTTTAAAATATTGATAGGAATACATCAGGAATACTTTCGTGAATCTATTCTTATCTATCAGGATTCAGGAGCAGGAGGAGCACATCGAGTCGCTCATGGTGAAGGTCAACAATCTAGAGAAGCAGAAGTCGCGCTTGCAGTCCGAAGTGGAAGTGCTCATCATCGACTTGGAGAAGGCCAACAATACCGCCAGAGAGCTGCAGAAGCGCGTCGAGCAGCTCGAGAGGATCAACATCGACTTGAAGACTCGTTTGGACGAGACCGTGCAGTTGTACGAACAGAGCCAGAGGGATCTGCGCACCAAGGTCAGCGAACTTCAACGTACCGTGCACGAGTTGGACAAGACCCGCGAACAAAAGGATCAACTCGCAAGGGAGAATAAAAAATTGGCTGGTGGGTACGATAATTTCTGCAGCTGATGTGGATTTGAAAAACGATTATTTGAACATTCGTTATCTTCATTAATGACGTTAAGAAATGCTTTTAATTTTCCGAAATATCATTGAACGCTGACGATCTGAGGATATTTTCAAAAATGGAGTCAATCGCAGACGGTTCAAATGTCCAATCTGACCTTTATCGATTTAATCAATATTGTGAAAGTAACAGATTGTTCCTCAAATTGAATGTTCGACAATATCAAACACGAAAAATCAGTATTCAATTAAATTCGATTACAATTTACTTGGGAAAAGTTTAGACAGGGTCAACCACATTGAGGATTTAGGAGTTCATCTTTGACAATAGGTTGAGTTTCAATTCACATTGCAAATATATCGTGAAGAAATACAGCAGGATGTTAGGATTTATTAGTAGGATTTGAAAAAGTTCCAACAAGCAAGAGGCTATCAAATCATTATATTTTGCTTGATTGCATAGTAGACTGAGTTTTATAAAATCAGACTTGAAAGAATTCAGAATAGATTCATGAGATTCTTGAACCTCAGAGTGAATGATGTTTCTTCATGTTCAAAATCCTCAAGAATTATTATGATGCTTCCGAACTACTGTCCTTAGTATCTATCCGCGTACCATTCAGAAACACAAGATATACACAACTTCTCAATGTGAGTTTCAAACACACCAACCTGGGTCAAAACCCCTCTATTCCTAGGATGAGCGATAGCTTCAATGAATACTGCTCCGAGATGGATATCTCCCGTATGTCTTTGTCTCATTTCAAAGCCAGAATCGAACAAATTTTCCTATGTAATCTATATCTGTAATGTAATTTGAGCATATCTACAATTCAAGTCTTCTTTTGTGAACTGTGAGATATGCAAATGTATCAGTGGATACTGTTTTGGGATAAAAATAAACGAGGCAGAGTGTTGACAACTCCAGGAATTAGAACACTGAAATAAAAGAAAACTTATCAGACACTAAAAAATTTCATATCAACTGACTTCTATCAATTGTCTAGCGAATATTTTGAACTTCCTTTTGAATACTATTTAATAGTCTTCATTCATCATAAGTCTTCATTTTCATCAATAGATTATCTATTGAGCAATTCTGATCCTATGTTGAAGATGATGGTACAATTAGATTGTTTGCTTTAAATTTGTCGTATATCAACACTGTCATAGTTGTCAGAGAAATCAAAGATGTTGAGATAATAGTGTTGAGTGTTACGTGATATTATTGAAATTTACTGGAAAAAAAAAGATTTTTGATAAATACCAGGAAAGTACATATAACTTATTACGTATGAACATACTTCCAACAATAATGATTTCATTATGATTTCATCCAAATAGTCTATTATCAAATATATTCATGTTAATTCATCGCACAAATTATGTGGGGAATGGAACATTGAAAGAATTTACGGATTATCAAGATTGGTAGATGACTGTTTGATCAGTTCTGACGAAAATAAACAGTTGATAGAAGAGCGGTTACATAATGCAACTTCTCAATCAATGATATCAAACCATATAGTTACCATCTCGCAACATAGGCTATTTGCCAGACATTTCTCAGATTGTTGCAATCTCTCAAGAAATTATTGAAATGATGTCAGGAGAATAAAATACACTCAGAAAATTCATCACCTCCTATGAATCCTCACCTATTGAGAATCTCGAGTTTTCTCATATCTTCTCCTCATCCAGTACGACACGGTCCTATTAAGAGTTGATGATATCAGAAAAATATGGTCGTAGACTCAATCATCATGAAGTAGACGATATTCACCTTGTTGGTTTCGAAGACTACCAGATTTTTCTCTACATAAAAAGGCAATAAACAAGTTGTAGCAATGTACTGAAGATCATCATTATCTCTACTCAGTGACTTCAAATGTGAATCATGAGCTACAGTATTCGCTGAATTTGTAGTTCACTCAATGTGAAGAATACTGAAGGACTTCTCGGCTTTTTCTTTCCTTGGAAATTGAAACAACATAATGAACAATTCTCATATTTGTGAAAACATCTAGGATACCTTGGTATCTTTGGATCTGAAAAAAAAATCACTAATACTAGAAAGATAATCAATATATTTTCCCAATGCAGATGATCTCTCTGACAGTAAAACCACCATTACTGAACTCACCCGCCGTCTTCATGAAATGGATTTGGAACTCCGCCGTTTGGAGAATGAACGTGAAGAACTCACAGCTGCCTATAGAGAAGCTGAAGCAGTGAGTGTATTTTTTCATACCAACAGTATGCACGTGCAAGCCCCATAAATAACCCCTCGTGATATTTCTGATGTTCACCAAGCTCAATATATCTTCCACTTTATACCTATTTTATAGGCTATCGAGTTCGATACTGAATTTTATGGACATTTCGAGACTTTCTCACCCTTATCCCACCACTATTGCACTCCGCATTGAGCAAATATAGACTTCTACAATGGATAATCTTCGTTTGGTTTTCAATATGAAGGAAGTTTCACTTCAGTTGTCGACTTTTGTAGGGTCGCAAAGCAGAAGAGCAACGTGCTCAACGTCTCTCAGCTGAGCTTGCCCAATTCCGTCATGAGGCAGAAAAACGTCTCCAGGAGAAAGATGAAGAAATTGAAGCAATTCGGTGAGTAATCTTTCATTTACTTATACAAATATTTCGAAGAGTGGAGAGTGCCGACTTCTCATTCAATCGACACAAGATAATTGACAAACGATAAAAATTTTCAATACAAAATGGTCCTTCGATATGGTGGACTCAAACCCTATTTTATGAGGTTCACTTACTTCTTCTGGACGAATAACTGCTTATATGGATGAATACCGCAATATATTTGTTGGTGTAACTAGTGCGAAAAGTGTGTATTTGTTGCAAAAAGCATGAGGTTCGTAGATTGAGACAAAGTCGAGACTTGTTCCATGCTGACTGCAACAAATAATTTTTACACGTATTGCACCCAATATTTTTCCTTCGAACAAATTGACTTGATGTTTTTCTTCGAGATATTCGGACTCGCGAATTATTTCTGAAAATTGTCACTGTCAGACGCTGGGGTCTATGGATGAATACGAATAAACGCAAGAAGCATAAACACATAAGTGAGTTACTTTTTGCACTAGTGCAGATAATAGAACTCTTAGCACTGTTTCCAATGAAAAACTACTAAATCTGGCACGATGGTAGAAGAAATATAATTCTTATTGAAAGAAAACAATATTGTTACGTTATAGTCCGGGTTCGGTTTCTACAAACACTCCGTATAACACTCAAAACGATTTATTCAACGAATTCTACAAAACACAATAACAATTCACTTCTAGACTAATTCGATCTCGCCTATTGCTCGATTCACGGTTCTAAATCGTACTGCCCTCCTGGCACATCATTGCCGTATTTATATCGAGATACACATGATTCCAGAACCCTCGCGAACTTCAGGTAGATTCCTAGTATTTCGCGATGATTCTGTCCCTTTTCGGTCGGCCGACAATTAGAGTGGGCGCGGGTCAACTCCTCCTAATGATGCTTCTCTAATCTCGTAACACTGCCCCCCTCTTCAAATTTGATCGTCCCGATCAAACTCAGTTCCTGCATCACCGTAATAGGGCTTCAGCCTCTCTAGGTGGACAACCTTCATCTTGGTCCGAGGGCTACGTTGTATCCTGTAGACCACATCGTTGATCCTTTTCACCACCTTGTATGGTCCTTCCCATGAAGCTGTCAGCTTGGGGGATATTCCTTTCTTCCTGCGTGGATTATACAGCCAAACGTGATCTCCCACTGAGAATACCTCTGCATTTGCTCTGAGATCATATCGAGCCTTCATTTTGTCGCTAGCCAATTTCAGTCTTCCTCGAGCAATCTCATGTATCTTTGTCAAACTATCCCGTAATTCGTCTGCATAATCTTGCACCTCTTTTTCTTGAATACTTGGTGACCCGAACACCAAGTCACAGGGTAACCGGAGTTCCCTTCCAAAGACTATGCTAGCTGGAGTTAGCTTCGTTGAATCATGGACAGCCGCTCTATATGCCATCAAGAATAGAGGCAGGTGCCTATCCCAGTCCCTCTGATGATCTTCCACTACTTTGGAAAGATGTTCCTCCATTGTCCGATTAAATCTTTCCACCATGCCATCTGACTGCGGATGAAGCGGAGTAGTTCTGGTTTTGTTGATTCCCATTAACTCGCAAACTTCCTTGAAGAGTTTCGACTCGAAATTCCTCCCTTGATCGGAATGAAGTTCCATTGGTACTCCGAATCTTGAAAACATGTTGTCTACCAATGCTCTGGCCACGGAGGAAGCTTCCTGGTTTGGCAGCGAATATGCTTCAACCCATTTACTGAAATAGTCCATTGCAACGAGAATGTATTTGTTGCCGTCATTGGTCGTCGGAAATGGACCAGCTACATCGATGGCAATCCGTTCGAAAGGGGCACCTACAATGTATTGCTTCATCTCTCCTCTTGATCTGGTCTTGGGGCCTTTAGTAGCTTCGCACACCGGACATTTTCTGCACCAGCTTTCTACGTCATTTCGACATTGTACCCAATAAAATCTCTGTCGAATCTTATCCAAGGTCTTATTTACTCCTAAGTGTCCACCAGAGGATCCGCCATGAACTTCTTCCAAGATTTCATTTATCCTATCCCTAGGCACAACCAGTTGGGAAATTGCTGATCTACCATCGGCTGACTCCCAAATTCGTTTCAGCAAACCATTCTCCACAACCAGGGAATCCCACTGTGCCCATATGGCCTTGAAGATAGGACCTCGGTCTGATATGTCCTGCCAGGTGGGTCTATCTGCTCCTGCTTCTTTCCAACGTAGAAAGTCTGCGATATCCAAGTCCTTCTCTTGGTCCTGTCTCATGTGTGCTGATGTCCATTTGTTATCTGCCGTGAGTCTGATTTGTCTGGCCTCGACGAGTCCTTCCCGGCGCTCAACTCTCACGCAATGTTTGCAGGAATTTGGGCATGGTCTTCTGGACAAGGCATCAGCGTTGCTGTGTAGACGTCCCGGTCGATGTTTATTTCTTGAGGACTCACTAGATGTTCTAGTCCTCGTTCCTTTCCTCGCAGGTGAATATTCACGCGGTGGCGTCCTCGCAGGTGAATTGGATCGTCCTGATACTCTAGCCCTGCAGTCTCTTATGAAATGTCCTGATCTTCCACAACGATAGCAGGTCCGATTTTGTCGGTTGCCTGTACCACCCTTCTTTGATTCGAGCTTTTCCAAAACTTTTTCGACTTTGTACCACTGTATCAGTCTGCTGGGTCGGTTCCTCAATTGACACCGCTCGAACTTTTGGTCTTGAGGTGTTAAAAGCTGCCTCTACCTCCAAAGATCTGACCAAGGCTTCACTGCTCTTCGTGAAATTCGTCAGTCGCAGAGTTCTTTGAATTTCAACGTCTCTTAGCCCATCGATGAACAGCTGCACTGCCAGTTGTTCCTTGAAGTCTTCTGGGGCACTTGGATAGGCTAGCTGGATCAGTCTTCGCACATCTGCTTCGAATTCCTGAAGACTCTCGCCAGCTTTCTGTACACGAGTCTTCATCTGTGCCCGGTATAGCTGTTCCCGATGTTGATCATCATACCTGCATTCCAGTGCGGCAACTAGATCTCCATATCGGTTTTGTTGTTCGAGAGGTATTGTCTGCAAGATCCCCAAAGCTGGCCCTCTTAATGCTACTATAAGTGCAGTAGCCTTCTCATCGTTGTTCCACCCATTAGCCGTAGCTGCAGCTTCGAACTGTCTATGATACATGGCCCATGATGACTGTCCATCAAAAGTCGGTGGTTTTACGGAAGCATTCGATGTGGCAACTCTGTCACGGCGATCTTGGACCCTGTATAGAGCTCTCTGGTTCTCGATCTCCTTCTTCATGTCGTTCACTTCATCCCGTACTATATCCACTTCTTTCCTCAACTGTCCTTCAACTGTCTTCGATTTGTTCTTCGGTTTTCCGTTGTACTTGTTCTAAATACCTCTGAAATTCGTTTCTTCTTTGTATTTCCATTTTTCCTTGTTCTTCTAGAATTCTCTGGAAGTCTTCCTGCCGACGCTTTTCTTCTTCCAATTTTTCTTCTTGACGACGCTTTTCTTCTTTTTGGCGGCTTTGCTCCAATTCCGCAAATTTATTCTCCATAAATTTCAAAATGTCCTCCATTGCGTCGTAAGATGTACTTCTCGTATTCACCATAAATAATCGTTCAATGAAAATCCCACTTCTGACACCACTGTTACGTTATAGTCCGGGTTCGGTTTCTACAAACACTCCGTATAACACTCAAAACGATTTATTCAACGAATTCTACAAAACACAATAACAATTCACTTCTAGACTAATTCGATCTCGCCTATTGCTCGATTCACGGTTCTAAATCGTACTGCCCTCCCGGCACATCATTGCCGTATTTATATCAAGATACACATGATTCCAGAACCCTCGCGAACTTCAGGTAGATTCCTAGTATTTCGCGATGATTCTGTCCCTTTTCGGTCGGCCGACAATTAGAGTGGGCGCGGGTCAACTCCTCCTAATGATGCTTCTCTAATCTCGTAACAATATTGTTAGTTAGATTTTTCGGAGAATTGAATTTTTGAAATTCTTCATAATACAATCATCATGAAAATTACATATCTCGATTCAAGTCTCCCAACTCAACTCTACTCATATATTATTGTGCGAGTTTTCTGTCAGTATTTCTCTACATGAACTTCCACAAATTCTCACAATGCAGCAGAAGATTAGGTTCCACGAAGATTATTGATCGGTATTGATGTATATAATACAGTATTGATTCTCTCGAAGTACCTGTTAGAGAGCAAAACAAAAATGCAGCGATCTCTTCACTTGAACTCATTTGCTATAAGCATCACAAAACTCTGTTTACTCATTTCATATTTTCTGATTGAATTGTTTCATAAAATATGTTTTATTGTCAACATTAGGTCCACAATGAGACAAAAAAGTATAATAGATGACAAATTTCCTCAGCGATTCGACGAAATTGAAGCAATAAATAAGATACTGATTAGTGAATCGATGATATTGAAAGTTACCGAGAACAACATATCATTCGAATTTTTTTCTGATAATTCTGTGAAATGATGCTGTGAAAAATCGGAAGAGTGAAAGAAACCAAACAAAGGTCATAACAAAGGTTATATAAGGTACAAGATTTTTCTGAGATGAGTCGAGTGCCGAAATGTCTATTGAACCTGATCATCTCTCTGAAATAATCCACATAGTCGCAACGAGTATATTTACGTCTTCAATGGATCAAAAACTGGCAACTCGAAAGATATTTACCCTTGAACAGCCAATAATCGATTGGTTTGGCATCTACATTTATTTATATAATCTATAAAAGACCCAATCAGCAGAAACTGAAAATTAGTTATCCCGATATTCGACTACCGACACATGGCTAGGCCAAGCTCTTCGAAGAAATGGCAACCTCAAACGGCGACCTACGCATATAACTATGGAATCGGAATGAATTTTTACCAGCCAATGGTAGACTTCATCGAAGACAAAGACAAAGGCAGGAAAGTCGGTTTCCCCCACCTACCTTGGAGCGATGAGTTAGGACTCGATCAGTTCGATCCTACGAGAATCAAGGCATACTCCCATGAGGACCTATCGAGAGTATCCAGGAAAACCGAAGCTAGTGCCAAAGAGAAATTGAGAGACTTCAAGTCTAGTGCAAGTTCGAGTTTCGTTCTGAATAAGTCAGTGTCGGCAGCATCCATAACGCAAAAAGTGAGAACAGAAACGAGAAAAAAGAAAACGCTGGTGAGAGAAATCAAAAAACTCAAAGACAAAATGTACGAGGACATTGAGAGTTACAATCCAGACAAGGACAAAGAAATCGAGAGGCAACTACTTGCCTCGCAGAGATATCTGAGAGGAAAGTCTGCAAAGCAGATTGAGGCTCAGCTATTGGCGGAAAGTGAGAAAGCCATTGCTGAGGCCGTTGAAAGTGATGTCAAAAAACTTCAAAGAAATCAAATCCGAAAAGTCCAAAACGTGCACAACTATCGCGGACACTTGGATCTGATGAATCGACGGATGCAAGTTCAACTCGAAGATAGTTTTGTACAACCTCTGGATAATTTAAGCGAGGAACTGAAAAATTTCGACAAGAGATCAACCTATTACTTCTATGATAAAAGGTACCATATATTGTTTTATGATTGGTCGTTTTCCAAGTTGTGACGTCTGTTGGAAAGGGCAAACAAAATTATGCAATAGACATATCGAGGTCTATAAATAAAAAGTCATTAAGATTAGGCCGTAGTAATAAAACGTATGCCAAACTTATTTATGTATACCGATGCGCAGACCGTCGAAGAGCAATGTATCGGAAATAAACTTGCTTCATATTACCCTGCTAGTCTTGTACACAGGATGAGAAGTATGAATATCAATGATGTATTTCGATGAATAACAGTGGGAAAATAACGAATATCGCTTGATATGATCGCATTACAGAATCCGATTCAGAGAAAATATTCCTTATTGATTGCATTTCATGATTCAATGAATAGAGAAGCGAAATGAAACGAGCTGACCTCAATCATTGCTCTCAAAACATACACATACTCTGCTAAATAACGAACAGGGTTCATCTGAGTTCTCTCTTGAAGTATGCCGCTTCGCAGGTTAGCCAGCGTGGTCCATAGGTCATTTGAAGTTGGTTTGTGGAAAGACTTTCTTTGACGACCAGGTGGCAACTCGATCTGCTTCCTTCAGGACTGATGTATTCAACATGTAAGGCTCGATGGGCTTTGTTGACTAAACTTTTCCATTCCATCTCATTCCTTTCGGAAAAAATCTGAAATCTGTAGTTCATCGTAAGAGAAATGCATCGTAAGAGCAATGCATCGGAAGAGTTCAGGGGTTTTTCGAAAACAAGGCTTGGCAGACTAAATGAACCGTATTCGTTATGCAGCTGTTATAACGTGACTATTATCGTCAGAAGTGGGATTGAAAATCATAGACGTCAGCGCGACGGGTTCCATCAAAATACCTTATATATTTCTGAAGTTATTCATCAAATTTTTTTCTTGCAGTAAGGCCACTAGCATTGAAATCGAACAGCTCAATGCCCGTGTCGTGGAAGCGGAGACCAGGTTAAAGACCGAGGTCACCCGCATCAAGAAGAAACTCCAGATTCAGATCACCGAGCTGGAGATGTCTTTGGACAGCGCCAACAAGATGAACATCGACCTACAGAAGACCGTCAAGAAGCAATCCTTCCAGCTGACCGAGATCCAAGCTCACTACGACGAAGTTCAACGCCAGTTGCAGGTCACTCTGGACCAATTGACCGTAGCGCAGAGAAGGATCCAGGCTCTTACTGGAGAAGCTGAGGAGATTAGGAGCAACTACGAATCTGTGAGTTGGTTTTTATTATTTTTTGATCTTGATGATATATCTGAACAATTATGATCGTTTATTGAATAGTTTTGGCCCACTCATATGTGTTTGGACCATTTCTGGTTCACTTTGAGCTATTTCATATCATTCAATTCAACGACGAGTAAACTGGATAAGGTGTTTGTCATTATTTATATCATCAAAAATATAACAGGAACGTGGAATGATTAGTTTGGTTGATTCAGAGGAAGGTTTCGGATCAGTCGTTTACCAATTGAGCATCGAAAAATACTAAACTGCAATTCATAGGTGAATATTCCAGATTCAGATATCTGTGAGAGAGAAAGTTATCAATTGTTTGAACTTTCGAATACAGTAAAATTCAACATTGCTCACGTTTTCCGATTTGAAGTTTTTGAAATATTACTTGCCTGCCTTTGTTTTGTTATCTTTCATGATGAAGGATCAATTTAGATAATTTTGTGTGTAATGAAGCATTTTCTATGGGTTATTTTGAACTTGACTTATAAAAATATGATTTGGCTTTCATGCAGTAATTCGGACAAATCACTGATCTGGATATCCCCCGTAAAATTAATTGTCAGGTTTATAGAAGTTGCACTATGTAATCAGTTATCTTCTGTTTTCCTGAAGTTCCTATTTATGTCGAGTAGGTATTGTATATAAAGTTATGATAGCTATCGTAACTCAGGGACCAGTACTCAAATTTCAATATGAACTGTAATATCCCTACTCTTTCAATCAATGCACGATCATCACTCATCATATCTATATTTGATTTCTCGCAGTTTTCTGTTTGATATTGACAATGAACAATATGAATGATGGTTCATCATCATGGTTCTCGTGGGATTCCGAGTATTGAATTCCGTCTATTATATTCCAGGCTCTCCGTGGAAAGAGACAAGCTGAACAAATGTACGAAGAAGCTGGAACTCGCATCAACGAACTAACTACCATCAACGTCAATCTGTCTTCCTCTAAGAGCAAAATCGAACAAGAATTGTCTGTCGTTATTTCGGACTACGAAGAAGTCACCAAGGAACTTCGCATTTCCGATGAACGTTACCAACGTGTGCAGGTGAGAAAATACTAGATTATTCGAGTAATTTGACATTGTTTCATACTGTTGAATATGCAGGATGCTTCAGTTATGGAACTTGAAATTCAAAATGTTCAAATTGGTCAACTGTTCACGAACTCATTTCATGCAATTCAATGCCTGTATTGGGCTCAAACTGAACTCAAACTGGACTGAACCTCTACACAAATCATTCAGTTTCTATATAAATGTTTCATTTTTCGAAATCTATGAATTTTTCTATAACAGTATTCCTTCCACTGAAAAGTGTGACTAGAAAATTTTTTCTACTTCCAATTGAGAGGTGAATAATTATCATAACATCTGTAAGATTCTCTATGAGGATATTCAAGTAATTATCAATATTCCGAATGGATTTTTCTTTTCCTATAAATATCCATAGCTAATTGCTCATTTCTTCTAGGCCGAACTCAGACACACCGTGGAAATCCTCCACGAAGAGCAAGAACGCGTGGTCAAGATCGAAGCCATCAAGAAGAGCCTGGAAATCGAAGTCAAGAACCTGTCGGTTCGTCTGGAAGAAGTCGAGGCCAACGCGATCGTCGGTGGTAAGCGCATCATCAGCAAATTGGAGTCCCGCATTCGCGACATGGAAGCCGAATTGGACGAAGAGAAGAGACGTCACGCCGAAACCATCAAGATTTTGCGCAAGAAGGAGCGCACCGTTAAGGAGGTCATGATTCAGTGCGAAGAGGACCAGAAGAACATCGCTCTCTTGCAAGAAGCTTTGGACAAATCCAACCAGAAGGTTGGTTTGTTCAAGAGGCAACTACAAGAAGTGGTGAGTATTTATTGAGGCAGCAATAATTGGAGTTTTATGAATATGAAGACTTTGAGGAGCGTGATATTTTGATTTTGAAAACAGTAAGAGATATAGATTGTAGATACTGTCTGTAAGTTCTTCGAGGAGGTGGTACATTTATTTTCCAGCTTTTCGTGGGATTTTCTCTCCTCGTTTCTGAAAAATAGAGTAGAAGTTATTAAAAATTATTTCAATATATTTGTAGTAAGGACAGATTTGTGATCTGCCCCAAAATGTCACTGCGCTTGAAATTAAACCTTTAGATACCTAAAAGAGAAATTCTCTATTGGTCAGTGACACCTTGTTTTTGAAAAAATTTGGAAATACAAATATATTTAATAATAATAAAACCTCTACTCATCTTGGTGGACGTTTCGGGAACGAATCTGCTCCCGCTCTCAACACAATTAAAATATTTTTCTCTTCGCAAAATTTTTCAATATGTTTTCGGTTTTGACACTGAAAAGTGACAATTTGGTAGACGGAAGAATTCTGGTTACAAGGTGTTTTCATTGATTGATATCGAATTTTCCATTTTCATATTCAATTTTCAGAAGTGGATGCCAAGTTCTATCTATATCAACTGAACAAGAAGAAATATTATTGTCTCCTTCTAGGAGAATGCAAGCAGATCCTTTGATTGAAAAATGAAGAACAATCATCAAAAAATTGTATTTACAGTATACCATGTGTTTGTGGAAAATATTATACCGGTGAAACCAGCAGGCCTCTATCAGTAAGGATGAAAGAGCATAAGAACAATATAAAGAAAAGATAAACTGACAAATCAGAATCAGCTGAACATATCCTTACTGAAAATGGACAACATATGGCCGATTGGGGTAATATTAAGATCATAGAAAAAGAAGACAACAACGAAAAACGGAAAATCAAAGAGTCTGCTTGCATTCTCCTGAACGGAGACAATAATATTGCTTCTTGTTCAGTTGATATAGATAAAACTTGGCATCCACTTCTGGAAATTGAATAAGTTGAGGTTTAATTTTTATTAAATATATTTGTATTTCCAAATTTTTCGAAAACAAGGTGTCACTGATCAATAGAGAATTTCTCTTTTAGGTATCTAAAGGTTTAATTTCAAGCGCAGTGACATTTTGGGTGCAGATCCCAAATCTGTCCTTACTACAAATATATTGAAATGACTTTCAATAATACTCTATTTTTTAGAAACGAGGAGAGAAAATCCCACGAAAAGCTGGAAAATGAATATAGATTGTGGATTGTATTTGGGTTGTATAGGATTCCGCAGCCTAATTCAGTCTAATTTTGAATTAGCGCAGTTCAGAGCCGGCGTAGAATTCAAAGAAAAAACTCTTGATTTGAATAAGTCTGAATTCGTGGAAGATAATCTAATTTCAGATAGAACAATTCAAGTACAGCTGAAAAATTCTGAATTTCAATGAGAATAAAACACACAACTCCAGCCGATCCACGATCTCTTAAAATTCTGACTCTTTGCTTTCACAGGAAGGAGTATCGAGTCAAAGCGTGACCCGCGTGCGCCGCTTCCAGAGAGAACTGGAAGCCGCCGAAGACCGTGCCGACACAGCCGAAAGCAACCTGACCATGATCCGCGCCAAGCACCGCACTTTCGTCACCACCAGCTCGGTACCCGGCAGCCAGGTCTACTTGGTGCAGGAATCGCGAACATCCGAAATGTAATCGCCCGGTAGCATCCACTAACCAACCGATTCGTGCGTCGCAACATTTGGTTTCGTCAGACGCCCGAGCGGCCAGATTGTTATCCATTTATTTCTTTGTGCACATAATTTATTGAAAAGAAAATATATATTATATGTATACCTACCATTATCTACAGAAAAATATACACATAACGAAACTTACACACGGTTTATATCAAAAACTCGGAATATCTGCAGCTATTCTATAATGCTAGCGACTATGGAAAATGTAGGTTTCAGAAAAGTTATTTCATCAGCTCCGTTCTTCTGTTGAAAATACCGATGACGATGTAATTTGTAAGTTTGAATGTACTGTGTAAGAATAAATTGCTTATAAATAAATATTATGTATATTTACATTATCACAATTGTTGTATCCTTCAGATATTCATTTCTATACCATCAACCTCTTGGAGACTATAATGACCATTAGGACCAATTCAATTATATCCAATCAAATGTGATGTATCTAAAGAAGAAGAGATTTTGGAGGCATTCGACTGGATAGACAAAAATGCTTATAAATAAATATTATGTATATTTACATTATCACAATTGGTTGTATCCTTCAGATATTCATTTCTATACCATCAACCTCTTGGAGACTATAATGAGCAGAGGAGAGGAAGAAAGCGAGCAGAAATATTTCGATAAGGAACAGAGAATTATGAACATCTATGATCGTGCACATTCTCAACAATATACAGTGCGGTTCTAAAGTTTCACCCCTTGTTGAATTGAAGCTTTAAAATTCTCTATTGCTTTGGAATTTTCACAACAATGATCACAAGAGCATTTCATTTCTCGTATCCACGAAATTCTTTCCTTGACAAAATTGAAAAATGTTAAATGGGAAAAAGAACTCAATTGAACAAATATAGAAAGCCATTTCTCTCACCATCAGTCAGAGTTCACAATCATAGAATTGGCTACCAGCGATATTGCAGTCAAGAGAAAGAAATACAAAGATGTCGAATGTTGCTCGGAACATTATCACTTACAGATAGCATTAATATGAAGACACTACGATGATGAAGAACTATCGATTTTCAATAATTAAATATGTTTCGTCCATGTGGTAGTAAAAATATTAGTAAATGTTAAATAAAACTATGTTCTATCAAAATGTTGTTGGATCAACTGCAATTTCGTTCAATTGATTTTTTGATGGAATGATCTTTGAATGAATGTTTTAATATATCGATCAATTCATTTTCTATCAAATCAAATTCCATCGGATTATTTCGGCCTATTCGTTTCGATCAGATTTCCGCAGGTAACTTTCCAACTCTAATCCATGAAGTGCAATGAGCATGGAAGATAGAAAGTGAGTTTAAACATTTCGATAAGAAATGATTGTGATTATCAACATGATCTTGTATTTATGAAAGGTGACGAATTTTCCAGTACACACTTGGGGGCTGAAATCTCATGCCACCAACTTTTCAATGGGACGGAATGAAAAAAAAAAAACAAATTACACTAAATCAGCCTAGAGGAGCTCTGTTTCGGTTCAAACGTATTTTTTTGATTTTGGCAGATGGCACTGAGGCACAACGGATTGAAATCTTCAAAATATCCAGTAGAGTCGTGTATAGTATTTCCATTCTGATTCGAATTTCTTCTCAAATAATTCCGAAAATCCGAAAACAATCTACTCATTACTGCGTGATGGAATTAAACTGCTCATTGAATTATTTCAAGGTTCATCCTACTCCAATATAATCTCGGTATGTACCTTGATATTCGTAAAATAAGTTTTTCGTTTTTAATTTTTGTGAACTTGGAGGGAGTGATAATATTAATTTTCATCATTACCACAATTTTATTACACACAGGGTATGGCAAGATGAGCTCACAAAATAATAATCATGGAAATGTGTGTGCTTGTATAAAAGATTATGCTCTATTGATTTTGAATATTTTCAACAATGTCGTTTCAAATAGAAAGTAGTTGCAACTTTAATATTCCAAATGGATCACCCTGTATGTGATATCATTTCAAATGATATATCTACCTGATATATCCTGTCCATGAGATAATGAATATTTGCCATCTAAGTCTGAAAATAAAAACAAAACTAATTAGACCACGAAAGATATTTATTTCGATTTCCATTTGTTTATCTACAGGGTTTCTCTGAAAACAAAGATTAAACATACCTAATCTCTCCCAAAAATAAAATAATGAAGGTGACCCACAGTGAACAATTACCTACCAGAATCATCACCATAACCAATTATTATTCGAAACTCTCGCCATAGCTATAAGTACTGTTTCGGTGATTTCTTAGCAATCACTTGCTCTCAAATATACCGACTCGCTTTTCAAAATCATACGTACCCATGAACGTATAAACAAAGATTATACGTCCATGTACGTACCTCATTCAGATAATTGTTGACCCCACAAAAAGAATGAGATAATAAATATGGTATTGACAACATAGTAGTACAATTTCAATTCATTGAACATTCGTGTACTGTGTGTGAAACCATGGTTCTGTCGCTGAGTCGATGGGTTGGCAAAGTGGCTTTAGTAACTGGTGCTAATGCAGGTATTGGTGCTGCTATCACACAACAGCTGTTGAAGAATGGAATAAAGGTATTTGAAGTTCTTATGAAATCACAGACACATCAATTAATAAGCGAATTATTTCGTACCAGAATAATAAAGAGAATATTATTGTTGTTGTTCTCAAATAACCGAAGTGGAAACCTTTTGTGAACATATCTTGTATCCCCGTGATGATACAGGGCTGATAATTTCGTGACTCCAATAATATTCGAAGGAAAGATTGAAGAATTGGTTTTTTGGCACCCTCCTTTGAGGGTTCGTATTTTTTTATTTCAAAAACCTTTTTTATTTCCTATAAGTAATCACTCCCAATCTTCTTCTTATTCATTCGATAGCATTCATATTCTTTCAGTCACTAAGGAATGTGGGAATAAAATAGAGTTTGATGAAGATACTAGATATCGTAGATTTTCATACTGATGTATGTGAATCACAGCAAACTTCATTACCAATTTCCTGACCACATATTTTCAAAACTCGGACGCGTTCTTTCCGAAAGCTGAGACTTGGAGATGCTGCTCTAATTATTTCTCGAGATATTTTCATTTCATCATCATATTTTCCTCAGGTTGTTGGTTTAGACAAGAAACTAGACTCGATGGACAATATTGCGAAACACTTAGGACCAAGTCAATTATATCCAATCAAATGTGATGTGTCTAAAGAAGGAGAGATTTTGGAGGCATTCGACTGGATAGACAAAAATGTAGGCCGAGTCTGTATTTTAGTTAATAATGCGGGTATAATAGCATCAGATACCAACCTAGTGGAAGGGAATACAAAACTATGGAAAGAAACATTCGACGTCAACGTTATGGCTGTCTGCATAGCCATGAGAGAGTCTGTTAAGAGGATGAGAAAAAATAATATCGATGGCCATATTATCAATATCAACAGCATAGGCGGACACAGAGTGCCGTATTTCACTTTCAGCAATGTTTACCCAGCCTCGAAACATGCGTTGACTGCACTAACTGAGACCATGTTGATGGAGTTGAATAATTTAGGATTGAAGATCAAAATAACGGTGAGTTGATACATAATATGTGAGCAATATATGTTGAGTATTTTCATAATTTAAATATACACATACATATAATTCACAATCGAACTACATATTTGGTAGATATTCGATATATTGAATCTCTGATATATTTTCAAAACAACTTCTCTTCTTCATTATCTATAATTAATCATACCGTTTCATGAATTATATTCCCGAGATCGTTTTATTCCTATTATATTTTTATATTACTTTGATGTCACTTTCACAACTGCTCAACTACTAAACTCGTTTTCGTCTTCAATTTATTCCCTCTATTCTAATTATCATCTCATTTTTTCTTATCTGTCTACTACTGAATATACGATCTCACTTCTTCTGAAATCTGAATTACATGGTATCACCATATTTTGGTTCAATTCAACATATACCCAATCAAAATTTTTCGAAAGCCATTAAGAATATTGAGAGGTCCCTTCTTAATATTAATTTTTGTGTTGTACGTGATATAGCCTGAATAAACGTATGCTTGTTTTTTTCAATAGTTTAAAAAAATATACTTATTTTAGCTCATACTATAAATTCAGTTCATTTTCAGAGTATAAGTCCAGGTTTGGTGAAGTCAGATATGACAGTAGAAATTCCACATCTTCCAGCTGTCGAATCTGAAGATGTGGCCGATGCTGTTATGTATGCATTATCGACTCCGTCCCACGTGCAGGTGAAACATTTTGGATATTCTCAAATAATTATTGAATCAAACTCGAAAACAGTGTAGATTCAATTTACGGATTCAGTGAAAATGCGAGACCAAAATTTTCTCAATTACACTGCTCCTTTTCAAAAATAATATACCAATAATTCCAGAAGTAAATTTCCTTCTCCTTGTATTCGATAGTTTTGTATTCTTGTCCAAGTCGAGTACAATGTCAGTTAAGTTGCTGAATGACTTGAACAAATATTTTATTATTTTTTCAGATAAACGAGCTGATTATAACACCAGTCAATGAGAAATATAATGAAGAGCCAACTGAATAGCCCATCTACTCGTCTTCATTGGTGAAGTCTCTATTGGCATTTGTATATTTTCAATATTCTTAATGTCGGTACAACTGACATTTTGGCTGTGACAGAACCATGATTTTTTCTTTTATCGATAATGAATTGTCACTCATTGACGATGAATTTGAGGAAATAAATAAAATTTGAAGACATATGTTCGCTTGATGGACATCTGTGTGATTATACAGGGTGTCCTTAAAAGGTCTTTACAAAAAGCTACCACATATTCTTCAGACCAAAACAATTCGATACAAGCAAACTTACCTCAGTAAAAAGTTGCTTAGTTTGGGCGCTAGACGGCTCTGAAGTTGAAATTTTCAAATCGATTTTGCTTCATAACTTTTGAACGGCTCATGAGATTTTTTTCAAATTTGGTACGTTGGCATAGACTCATCGGGCAATGAAACTCATATCATAATCATAATGAATATCATTCCATGGGCGTAGAACTTGATTTTTTCAGTAAATAAACATCTAAAACTCCTACGCCAATGGAAAAAAATTAGTTTCAATATGAAATCTAAATCATTCAACTCATTCACTACAAAAAAGGTACTCTTGACAAAAGTCGATTCCTCTCATGGTTTCGACAAAATTTTAATTTTAGTGATTAAGAGCATAATTAATAATAAAACGATTAACAGATATTTCATAAAAATTGTTCAAAATGTTCACCATTTTCACGTATACAAAGATTTATACGACGCAAAAAGTTGAGATGTACTTTTTGCATAGGTTATTTCTATTGAAAATAAGTAGCACTGGTTTTTTTTTCTGAAGACTATTATTATCTGCTGATAAACAGTGATATTCACATTCTTGGTTTCCATAGTTTCATCTGTGTTGATTTGTCGAGTTTTATTGACGTTGATTGTTGATATCGGACTTTTCTGATTTATCATGGCCGTACAATACACCAATGAAGAATACACCGATATGTTATTGGTATTCGGATATTGCCAAGGAAATGGTCGAGAGAGTGTGAGGGTGTATTCGGCAAGGTTTCCAAATCGTCGCGTACCAAGCCACCCAACCTTTGCTACAGTTGAGAGACGTCTTCGGGAGACCGGTCATTTTGCTCCTAGAACTGGTGATCATGGAAGACAGCGTTATGTAAGGATTCCCGAAGTCGAAGTAGAAATTTTAGACCGTATTGAAGAAAATCCAGAATTGAGTACTAGACGGATAAGTAATGAACTAGAAGTTTCTAGGAATGCCGTTCATGAAGTACTAAGAGAACAATTATTATACCCATACCACAAGACGCCAGTTCAAGATTTATTTATCCATGATTTACAATGTCGTCTGATGTTTTGTAGGTTCATTAATTTGCAAAGAGAAATGAATCTGAACTTTGGAAAGAATATTTTGTTACTGATGAAGCCTGTTTCACGAGAAGAGGAATAACTAATTTTCATAATGAACACGTTTATGCAATTGAAAATCCTCATTCCATTAAAATAAACCATTTTCAACACGAATTCAAAATCAACGTTTGGGCTGGAATAATAGGAAATTTTATAATTGGTCCTGTCATACTTCCACAAAGATTAACAGGAGACATGTATTTACAACATCTACGAAATACGTTGCCAAATTTGTTGGAAGATTTACCACTCCAACATCGGGTAGATATGTGGTTTATGCACGATGGAGCTCCACCACATTTTTCGGTGGATGTTAGGAATTTTTTAAACCAACAGTACCCAGACAGATGGATAGGTAGAGGTAATGATGCACCCGTGAATTGGCCACCACGTTCTCCAGACTTAACACCGATGGATTATTTTGTATGGGGTTATCTCAAGTCTACGGTTTACAAGACCCCTGTGAATACTGTAGAACAATTATGGCAACGTATCCAACAGGCGACGAATAATCTTACAGGCGATGAAGAAGTTATGCAAAGAGTACATTTCAACTTTTTGCGTCGTATAAATCTTTGTATACGTGAAAATGGTGAACATTTTGAACAATTTTTATGAAATATCTGTTAATCGTTTTATTATTAATTATGCTCTAAATCACTAAAATTAAAATTTTGTCGAAACCATGAGAGGAATCGACTTTTCTCAAGAGTACCTTTTTTGTAGTGAATGAGTTGAATAATTTAGATTTCATATTGGAACTAATTTTTTTCCATTGGCGTAGGAGTTTTAGATGTTTATTTACTGAAAAAATCAAGTTCTATGCCCATGGAATGATATTCATTATGATTATGATATGAGTTTCATTGCCCGATGAGTCTATGCCAACGTACCAAATTTGAAAAAAATCTCATGAGCCGTTCAAAAGTTATGAAGCAAAATCGATTTGAAAATTTCAACTTCAGAGCCGTCTAGCGCCCAAACTAAGCAACTTTTTACTGAGGTAAGTTTGCTTGTATCGAATTGTTTTGGTCTGAAGAATATGTGGTAGCTTTTTGTAAAGACCTTTTAAGGACACCCTGTATGTAGGTTATGTTGTTGCCGCAATTGATTTCGATTTTCTGGAAATGCTAATTTATCCCAAATGGATAATTCAGTTGATCATTTGACAAAGTTTTTGTGGTACGTCAGGAAAAAATTCACTAGGAGAAGAATTCCACATTCTATTGATGAATGATGCTTATGGTAGAGCGAAGCTTACCTACTCAGTTCTCAGAACAGAGCAAATGAAGATCAGCTATTCACACTATTTTTCTTGTTTCAGGACAATATAGTTATTCACAACATCAATAAATGCGTTTCTTCGATAGTAATTTATGAATTGAATTTTTTTTTTGATCAATATGAGCTTCATTGCCGGATGAAAGAGTAGGTATAGGTTAGGAAAACTACCCAATTTCGATGACTGTAATTACGCCAGTTAGATTTCATATAATAATAATAATAATAATAATAATAATAATAGGTCTTTATTTTCGAGAAGTACAGAATAGGTACACTAGAAAAACGCCGAAGATCAGATGGTGTCACTCATGGACATGCGTGAAACCTCTGTTCAATGTGATTATTATGAGAAAAATTGGTATTGCTAGTATTACTGTTTGAATATAATTTTGTTAACGCAACAAACTATCTCAGTTGCAGAAGTTATTTTTTCCTTCTGTCATTGTTACTTGTGAGTGTTATTAGTGACGTGTAGCAATTATTCTTGTTGATTATTTCAGTAGTTTTTCCATCAGCCGAACTGCTAGAAAATGCAAAAGTTTAGTTTGTGTTTATGAAATAAGCATTCTGGAAGCATGCGCAGTTTCAAGAAACTCAGAAAATAATTCAATTCAATCCACAGACAGCTGTTGTTATTAACCCTAGAATAGGAATTCGTTACTCCGAAAATGAACTTTGATTATTCAAACAGACAATACTAAAACATTTTTGTCGGTGGTATTTCGATTGATGAACAATAGGGAAAGAACAGCAATTTCTTGTAAGAAGAGAGTATATGTTATTTTTCCAACAACAAATACTTCTTGAAACCAGTTTTTCTCTGTGTACTTCGCATCTTTCACCGTTATATGTATGCTGTTGCATGGCAGTGATCATTGTAAATGGAATAATTGTAGTAATCAGTTTTTTGTTGTAATCTTTTGAACATGAAAATAAACACGTGCCATGCAAACAATCCCGAATCGAATCAACACCAATAAAATTTCGGACTCGGTTCGCATTCTTTTAATAGTGTTTTCGGTGATCACCGCGTTTGGTCGACCGCGCTCGACTCGACGCCACAGACGCTGAGCGTCGGACCTGAAATAACTGAAACACGCTGCCAGTGGCTAGAATAATACAGTGAGACATGCGACTTTGTATTTTCAGATGATATATTCCTATTCGATTACATATTTATTAAGCATTCAAAATGCCAGTGAATGAATCATAAGTCGGGATATTTTCTGATGAGGAATCAAGCTGAAATTCTCTCTCATGAATATTATAGTTCAGAATTGATAATCTATTTGGGAAAATAACTCAATATAGATTCTTCATAATATGTGATTCGAAACAGTGCGCGTAAAGTGGTTTCTTTCGAGAAATTGTGGATTGACGGTGGAAATCAGCAAGTTTACTACACATTATGAGTGGTTACAACAGGAACTACGTAAGTTTTGGATTCTCTATTCCGGATTTTGAATAACTGTCTGTACGAGAATAGATTTTATATGCCGTAAAGTTTTATGTCTATACAATGTTTTTGGAACAGAAAAATAAATTCAATACAGACCTTCATGTTTTTGAAGCAGCAAATATCTCACCCAAGATAAATAAAATAGTAATAGTAGTCGCCTGGCGAGGGTAGTCTTTTTTACCGTATAGTTCATATATTATTTATTTCACTTATAGTGAAATTTCCACATTTTGCACATTCCACAATCAGTTTAGATGAATGACATGATTTGATTTGTTGATTGTCATGTGTATTCTTGAATATGTCAGATCTTGACAGTCATGGTATCTTTTCCGACATAGATCGATCGATTTCTCGTTAAGTCTGTAAAAACGATAGGAATTACCTTAGTTTATGATTCATTGGCCTTTGGCGTCTGAGTTTGATGGTGAATTTTTTGATTCGATACTTCTCTCTGATGTGAATGCTTCGACTGTACTCATCCGATCTGAATTCTCTCTGTAAACTTCAAAGAAATAATCTTGTTTTCCAGAATAAGCGACTACACTCAGAATCAAAGTTTAAGATTGATCATAGAATCGTACATCATGAGAAATTCGAATTAGAGGTGTGGACGTGATGAAAAATAATCGGTGGTCTTATTGTTTGACATCAATGAATCACATTGTCAATTCGATGATAGAAGTGGATGAATCAAGTTACGACACGACGTTTAGTTTTCTAGTGATTTTCTCTCTCATCTGGTCTACGATAAATGAGATCTAGCTTTTGGCTAGGTGTATTTCCAGGACTATAGGATGACAATTGTCATTATTCACTAGTAGGAGCGTCAATTTCACTACAAATCTCAGGTAGAGAGAAAAGATTTCTCAGGTCAAAGATATTAAAATAGTGACTTTCTTTCGTACATATCTTCAACAAATTGATTTCATTGACGTGATTTGTGGGTTGAAAACTTTTTTGATCAATATATGCTTCATTGCCAAGTAATACGTGGAGGTAAAGTATGCTATTTCCAATATACTATATGCAAAAATAAATTATCGACATCGATTCTTTTTCTCTGATCTTATAGTTGTTCTTTCTATCATAATTATTTTATTATATCTTTTTTATCGTTATTAGACTTTTTATGACTCACAGTTTGGAATTCCTGTCCGATTCCTCGAACTTGATCTTGTGTTTTTTGGAGTGATGCAGGCTTCGTTTCTTTATTTTTCTGATTTTTACACCATTTGGTTCGTTTTTGCTGTTTATTGATGCTTTGATTCTGAATTATGATTATGAACTCTGCGCATTGTATAATCGCCTTTATTGCCGTACGTATATTTTTATATTCATTCACAATTTCATTTCGAATTAGTTTCTTCCTTCAGATGCCGTGTTTCTGTTTTCACACATGCGGAAAATAATGATGGGTTTCTGAGTTTCGGACTTTGGACGAGATTTCCTGCCGTTTCGCAGTGACAGATACATGAACTAATCGTTTTTACTCTACAGGAAATCGAAATCGAATTCTCCAATTCTGTCTTCTTCATCAGTATGTCCGAACATCCTTACAGATATGCAATTCTGAATCAGCTAAGTAGTGAAATAGCACATGAAAAATGAGGTTCATATCATGGCGGCCTCAGATAAATATTTAGGATAAGAGAACTCATAAAGGTCTCAATAGCATTGAGATTTTCTAAACTCAAACGTTGGATATTTGTCTTGTTAAACACGAGCGCATGCCAGGTGTCCAAATGTCACTTGAAATTAGCGCAATACTATATTTTGAGTACATCAAAGTGATGCTGAAGATATTTAAGGACCTTTCAATTTAAATTCCCAAGCCAGTTATTCGTTTGTGTTTATTTACTAGTCTACACAAAATAGAAGAAGTGATAAACATCCTGAGATACCCAACTCAATAATAAGTCCTTCACGATATATGTATGGAAGAAACCATGTGAGGAATAGAATATTGTACAACGACCACAGAATGGTACTCTCCCATGGGCATTACATGCGAATATATATACAGTGTGTCCACCTCAAGGACCACTCCTGTAACATCGTTATTATTCGATCAATTTTGAAAAACTTTTTTTGTACGGGTAGGTATGTGAAGTGATCCTCCTACAAGAGGGTGATTTTATTTTCACGGTGTAATCGTGGCCAACTACGACCACTTTCATGGACCTAAATTTCAAAATGTACCAGTAGGAATATTTTTCACAAGAAATAATGACAAGGCGTATCATAATGTGATACAAATTGTCATTGAACATCTGAAAAAGGCATTTGATGACAGTCATTGATATCAGAGGTGCATCCATAAATATTATAACCCCTATAATTTCCACAAGGATTTGGAGATTACGAACATCAGGATATTCCATCGTATGAAGTTTAGATAGATCGTTGAGATAATTTTATTCCCTCATTCCTCATGTCGTTACTATAATGTAACACATACGGAAATAAACATTGTATCCGATAATTTGGCAAATGCTCTAAAAATATACATGTACTCGAATGCCCCAGATACCTACATGTTCCTAATCCATGAAGTATGCAAACTGAGCTATTCGTAGATTAAAAAATACCGTCTTTCGTGAAAATTAAATTTGATAGTGGTATTCTCAAAATTCTATCACAAAGAATTGATGTTTCTGTCATCTCATTTTCAGTTAAATCAATCATGTCGAGCGATATTTTTCAAATATTTTCATCGTCATCCAAGAGGTTCCTTACGATATTAGTGCATGATGAGATGAGATGAACTTTGGTATAGGGCATATTGGTGTCCCAGAGCTCTTAGGCAAGCAGATATTTCATTCATTTGTAGAAATGAAAATTGAAAAAAATGAGTGTTCACCTGAGAAGTGCCTTGTGTTTTTTTTTTCAAATCCTGTCCTATTACATAAAGAATTATTTATTTTAATGTCAGTTCCGTGATCTCTCAGTAAAATGCTTACCTTGTTTCGTTTTCATTGGGCCACCCTGTATAAGGTGATGATTATCAAATACCGGGCGATGTCTGGTCACTGACGACAACGAGAGTGAAGACAATGAAATAAATTAGTTTCGAGTATGAGTGTTATCATATAATTACATATCTAACCAGGAAAGTTGACTTTTTATGTAGCGATGGAATCACAGAGTTACACGAGATTACGTTGCCAAAAGTGTTTCAATATTTTTCATGAATGTGAAAACAAATTCTGCCTGAACCAAAAGAACGACCTGTTTCATATGAGCTCCAATAATGATGTACAAGATAGATTAGGCACGATGACTCCGTTTTTGACGTATACTTCAAACAATAATGTGGTCACAAATTGAGCATCGAAATCGATTCGTTCAATATTGCAATTAGTGAAAAACATATGATCCAAGTTTAGATCACTTTTATCACCATAAGTGGTAACGAAAAAGCAGTTAAGTAGGAATTGATGAATGTTTATCCTAATTGAATTATAATTATTGTTTGTTTATAGCCGATGTCAACTGTTGTTAGAATAAACATTTCATCACCAGTTATGAGACATTCTATTTTACGCAACTGCTTACGAAAAATAAGACCTTTCAAAACTTCAGTCAGTTTGAAAAGTGTCATATTACATGTCAAGATTAGACAACTGAATACAAGGTTCAAAATGAATCGCAATCAAATAAATCTACAATATATAACATGTCATCATCAGCTCAGTATTTTGATGTAGAAGTCCAGATGAAAATTGAGGAAGCTAATGAAAGATCACTTAGTAGAAGGTGACTGTTCTGAAGAATGCTTCCGAAGTAGAAGCAATTTGGGTTGAATGAGGATATTTCTTGGTGAAAGACAATGATTACTCGATTCTCTAGATGCCACAGATTCAACTCATATCGAATACTATCAGTACTTTTTGATCCTTGAGGTATATCTCAAGAAATCAAAATAATTCATGCAGAGCAATGTGTGTTCCTGTTTGAAAAAATCCGGCGAAGGTAGAAGAAACCTCTAGAGTCATGTTCCACCATGATAATCATTTAAAATCGGTAAATCCTACTAGTAGAAGTGTTTCGAAAATAATTATTTCTTTCTTTCTCCCCTTCCTTTTACTCTCTTAGGCGTGGGATTTCGACTAATTGTCAGTTGTCGTTTACCCATTGTTTCCAAAATTTCCTATTTTCTGACAGTATCTTTATCGCAAAATAATTCAACCATTTAATTCTCTGCTGTTATCGAACATAATAGGGTGAAATTCTTGATGCAGTTTCAAGGACCAGAAAAAATAAACAATGATGTCATTCTGTGGAAAATGCGATGTTTTACAAGACAAGTTTATTTTTATACATGAACGATTTTCTTCCTACAAGCTAATTGACTCCGTCCCATCCGCCGCGTTTCTTATTTCGGGAACTAGGCACTCTATGAGAGTCTATAAAGCCGTCAACATAGTTTCACAATTCCCACTAATCGAACCCTCTTAGTTATTTTAGATGCCCTATTCTGACTGTCGGATTCTTTCGCATACGAGAGTGGAGCTTCAAATAGATCATCGGGATATCTCTAGGATTCCCTGATCCTATATGTACAGAGTTTTTCACGACGAGCTGATTCGATTTGTGAATCGAAAACTGTATTGTATTATTGCTCTTTATCGGATTCAACTGGACAAATCACGGCTCTCATCTCATCTTGGAATACATTCTTGATCTCAACGTAACTTGGTAACAATATTTAACGCATTCATTACAAACTTTGAAACACTAGAGACATTCCAATTGAATAACGTCTCTCTATCAATAAACTCCCGTCTTTATCGTTCATTCTCAACAAGTATTTTTCTGAAAATTTGAATGCGGGGGATTTCCAAGGAGCATGTTTCTGCCAACTATCAGTGTTTCACAATTCTTCTAGGAAGGTCGCGGCAATATAACATTGTAAGAGTTATATTCACAATCGATTGTTAGTAAATTGAGATCATGAAGAGCTTCGTCATGGCCAAAGTCAATTTGCTGACACTTGTAACTAATTTTTCGAATCCAGAACCAACTGATAGTTTGAAACTCTCTGATAGTCACAAAAATAAAATTGTGTTTTTACAATCACCGTTCAACTCAGCAATAGGAATATATAACACAAGTCTCCCTATTTTCCAGAACATAATCTTACTGATGAAATAATTGAGCTGTTTGAGAGAATTGAGTTACATAATTTCGAGATTGTGATATTTTACATTTTACGCCAATTCCTAAGTAGCTTGTTCAAATCTTTCGAAAAGTTCAGAGATTGGAAGAGTTGGCCCTTATTCAATCAAATTTCTGAAATTCTTTATTGAAATTTTCTCAATTTCCTTTGCTCAAGTATGGTTCATGATTGGAAGAAGTAGATAAAATTATATCCAATTTTATAGTTCTACAGGAGAATTAGAAAATTCATGGCTACTTCTATGCTCCAAGGATAATGTGGTTCAGATAATTATACATGGAGTAGAAAATATACAACTGTTACGTATAAAATATGTATGTGAATAAGTGAATAATAGTGAGCACTATATTTTGGTGAATCATAAGCAGTTTTAATTGCATATTTTTTTACTTCCTATGTGTGCTATTGAAACAAGGGTTTAAATGATGTTAATCTAAAATATATCATATTCTTTATACGTTTCATAATTGTATACTAGTGGAAACAACGGAAATGTGATAAAACACTTGAATATTATTGCATATAAAAAAATGATGATCCTCAAATTATAATAACATAATAAAAGTTGACCACAGAGTTCACTGTTCACTGGTTCATTGTAGTCAATTAATTGCCTTGTTGACGTTTGGGTGTCGTGAAAGATTTGTTTTTGTTCTGAAGAATCTGTGCAGATTCGAGTATATCATGAAAATGTAGGATTCAACGTATTTGGTGCCCAACTCTGGCCTCCATAAAGCATAGACATTTTGTGAAAAAAATAAACTGCGAAAAAAGAGGATTTCTCATAAACGATGTTAAATGACATGTTACTACACTATATATTTGAGTGGAAAATAAATATATCTCAAACCACTATGCTTCTATCACATCTATCAAATCATTCATCTCATTGCTAGGTGCTTATGAGAAGGGTGATTTTTTTTTTAAATAGTTTGTTGTCATTGCAGCATCTTGAAATGAAGGAATCTGATTGACTGAAATTATTAGATGTAAAATTTCCAATGAAACTCCATATTGTTCATTCATTATTGTTCATTATTGTCGCACTTGTCGTCTTGTATAATAGTATATTATTTATTGTCTATTTGTAACAAAGAAAATCGGTTGGAAACAGAAATTATTGTTGCCTGGAAATGTTTTCTACGGAATAGTCAAATCAGTAAGATCGACCCACGCAATGATATGTTGAGCTCAGTGGGCGAAACGAGATTTGGAATGACGCCATGATAGGATTGACTACAACACATGAATTCACATCGGAAGGCTCTTGAATGACTAGGCCTTATTCTGATTGACAATGTTTCACGAAGAATGAATACTTCATCTCGTTCACTACATAATCATTCGCAATATCTGTACACAAACCTAAATGAAATAATCTAGACATGCTGGAGAATATCTATTTCACGTAGAAACAATACTGATGGATATTGAGGGATTGAGCAAGAGGCCATGATAAGATTGACTACAACATATGAATTCTTGAATAGGAAGGAAAAATTAATCAATCTTCCGTCTGCTCCATCACAACGTCATCTTCACATAGAAATGATGCTTGCATATTGTCACAACACGTAAGAAAAACCTTCATGATGGAATGTTGGGGGGGGGGGGGGGGGGAATGAGGCATTGGAATTTTCGTAAAAGTTTGGTGGTCGCAAGCACTATCAAAAGTTCTATTGACCACATGTTCTATTGATAGATGATGCTTGGTAGAGCGATTGTGAGGGTAACCAGCCTGAGCTCGTCTGGTTTATCGCTGGTAGTGGGATAATGGATAGAACTATCGATGGAAAAATGCTTATCTAAGATGTTCTAGAGTGATCGATGAATTTGTGTATCGTATCACCGACCAGGCAAATAGCTCTCTTCTGAATCGAATGTAAAAGCTTCGTCTTATCTTTGGGAGCTGAACTCAAAACATGTGAACAGTAGTCCAGAACAGGTCGAATTTGCACTTTCTAGATTATAAGGAGCTGCAGAGGTGTAAAGTACCTCTTTGCACCCGGAACAGATGCAGCATGAACAGGTTTTTGTGAAGTAGTACTTGCTATGAACCTCGCATGATCCGAGAGCACTGTTGGTGTTGATGCCGAGCGTAAATATTGACGACTTCATAGAAACAGAGGTAGAGGTTGAGACCTTCCTGGTGAAGATACAACAAGAAAATCCTGCCAAATTTCCATTAGTACTATCGACCTGTCTCCGTCTTGCATCTCTGGCCTCATTATACGATACAGATGCTCTGGGGGAAAAGACAGTATGAATTCTACTATCATCCGCGAAGCTATGGACTGAGCAAGAGATCACTTTCAACCGAGGCCATGATAGGATTGACTAAAAGAACTCATTCCGATTGAAAATAAAAAAAATCTTTCATCTGTTGCACTACATCATCTGTACCTACATCTGTACTCCACTTCGTAATTCAAATGGAACTATGTTGCTGTGATCAGAAAATTTGAAAATAGATGTGAATTAGGAATTTTTAACGGAACTGAAACTCATGAGAATCGAAGATCTACCTAGATCGAATCTGGTGAATCTGAGAAAAATTGCTCATCCATTATTCAATCAAAGTATTCAACTACAATTCATTCGATGTCAATAGATGATTCATGGAATATCTAATTTTCAGTTCATGAATCGAACTGTGTCTTTGATTTTTGTGAGGCTTGATCGATCGAAGTCTACCTGCTTTTATGAAATATGTCACAAAATTAATTGGGAAAAGATTTATCGAAAAATCATCGATATGAATATTCCGAAAAATATCCCTTTTATAAACCATATTCTCCTATTGAAATATGCTACTTATTTCTGAGAAAGAAGATGTGTCGTCAAACATGTAGATGAAGGAAGATGCAGAAAGAATATTCATTTATACCGAACAATTTCATTCTCGAAAAGAGTGGTTTTGTGTAGTGGTGATTATGTACAAACAGATGAATTTCTCCATGTACTCTGAAGTTGAATAAGACTGAATAGTTGCTGATAAACTAACTCAACTTGAATACATTCTAGTTGATAGTTGCCAGGATTCACTTTTTCGTGCTCCTTCTAAAATTCTGAATAAATTTATTATCTTTTTACCCTATTGGGCTGGCACTGGTTATGCTTCTATCTATATCACGTGTGTATCGTCTCAGCCCATTCAGAATAATGCGAGACACCTTAAACTAATTTTGGACGGTGTTTTACTTTATTTCTATTAGAAGCTTCCGGTGCATTTTTCCGGCTCTTATTTTGGCTGCTGTGCGGTGATGGATGCCTATGTGTTTCATATTTAAAAAAGTAATTATTCTGTCTGAACGACTTGAATGCTTCAACTACCTACCTACCTACTATATCACTATCACTGGCTCTTGTATCAAGACATGGTGGGAACTTGTGAATGCTGTATCTTTTTCTGCCAATTTTGCTAATTTTTCTGAAGTCTCATTAACAACATGATACCCAAACAATTAACAACTATACGACTATATGATGCGGCTGAAGTCTCTCTGATGGTGTCCCAATCTTCCATGTGTTACTTTTTCTTCAATATCTCAACTCCTAGCATGTAATTCACCAGCATTCAATCAGAACGTCTGATAACATCCAATTGGTATCACCACCAACGAAACTCTTTCACTTTACAAGCATGCGAAGTCCTTTGCGAGAACTGCTGCATATGAACTGGGACCTCACTGCTCCGTGCAAAGAGATATTGCATACTCCAGCAGTTCCTCACTATCTACAGAGCGCAAATTCGACGTGTGTAGGAATACTGGTCAAATGTTTGGAGCTCAGATTCTTAACATATGCTGAAGCTCTCAAATTCTATCATAGAACGGTGGGCGATCTCTCCTTTTCTCAGTTAACTGAAGAAAAAATGATGAAATTAGCCTTCGTCAAGAAATCATTCACACCCACATGTGAGAAACCACAATTTCACATTGAGATTCTGAGTGGAAGGTGAATATGCTGACATGTAACTAGCTTAAGATATCGCATGAAAGGATACAAAAATTACTGAAAATCAATTTCTATGGCATGAAGATCCGAAAATTACATTTCAATAAAATATGGTTTCGATATTTATATCGTTACTTATGATGTCTTTAGGAATATGATGGTGTAAATATAATATAAAATCGCAGCCGGAATATCCGATAATTTCCGCTAAACTGACACTGGTTGGATGTGGGAGTTGTGATATATTTTCGTAACAGATTTGGGACCAGATTCGTGGATGCGAACTGATTGTTTTTCTCGGTTTCTTTGCCAGATACCTCAACACAAGGTCGCTAGGGCATCGTACATTAAACTGCGGCTGATGTTATGCATTTCATGAATACACGGGTAAAAGAACAGAGGGTATTTTTAGCGACTAAAGAGAGTAAAATACATTCGGGAATGTACAGCCGGCTTCGCAAAAATCTATTGAGCGATCAGCCATTGACTTCATAGGCGTCTGTACTTTTACATTCTTCTCTATCGAGCTATTCAATAGACATACGTCGAATCTCAAAATAGAAACATCAAAAGAATATATAGTTATCGACGTTCAGCTATTTTTCGCGATAAAATAATGTATCGAAACAGTTTACAACTCAACAGAAAATGATACTTGAACATGTTTACACACAGTATTTTGCTTCGGAAAAATTTCATCTGTCACTAGATCCAGTTATGAAGACTGACTGACAGAAAACGAGATTGTGATTATTTTTAGATTGTAGCATTTATTGTTTTGAATTGTTCCTGGAAGAGATTTTATTTCATCATTCAATATTGAATCTCATATTGGGTAACTGAACGTGGCAGTTAATATCTGTTTTCGCCGACCTCGTATATTGATGAGTATGATTAACGTTAATGAAATGGATCGTTAATGACCCCCTATTAACGATCAATTTCTCTATTGATGCGTGATTGTGGCATAAGCAAACAGCTTATGGGACATTTCGGTGATTTTCGTTGATCCAGTTTTCAACAAAAAAAGTGTATTAAAGTTGTATTTATAGTTGATGATTAATCATATTCATAATCATATTCATATTCATATCCATAATCATATTGATTCATGAGAGTAGATATCATGAGCTTATCGAAAATATGGCACAAATGTCATATTGACAGTTCATGGCTACATAGTTGACTCAAAAACATTTACTGCCACATTCAAAGACCCAATATTACGTTTTATTGTTTGCGTAGAAACAATGAAAATCAAAAATAATGAATTTCTGTTTATTCGAATAATTCAAAAACTACAAATAACAAATCAAATTTTCTTTCAGATAATTGATCAGCAATCGTATCGTATCCACCGACCTCGAATCTTTCTCAATAACTGGAGCTCGAAAAATCACAGTTAGTATTCTCTATACTGTGGAAAAACGGACAGTTCAGTTAGTTAGCTAGACAGTTTTCAGTTCAGTTTTTTTTATCACCGATGAATAATCCAAGCTGCTCCACACTACAACCTTGAACAATGTTAAAGTTGGTAAAAAATATAAGATTCTATGAATTATAACACATCATTCTGGTTATATGTCCTATATGATCTGACAAATATTTTAGAATCGTTGCATATGATTTTTTTTGGAATGTTCCAACATTGAATGGGCTTCCCCTCGAGGGATATTAGTTTTCATATACAAACTGTCGCATGATTTACTTCTGGACCTATTTGAGTGAAAATATTCGTTCATGGGAACCTACTCATATCTAATTCTTTTATATTTCATGTTCGTTCTATTATTGGTTATCTTTGAACACGTATCGTTTGAATAGTGATTACATAAAATATTCAAAATATAGGTATCAGCTTTCTGTACCACTGGTCTTTTCTGCTCGCTTTATTGTTAGCTATTGGCTCAATGAATGATTTCTCTCTCTTTTCATCTCTGAGTCTTATCATCATGGATTTTTGAATTATTGAAATTCAACCATTTTCTAGCACGAGAAGTAGTTATATTCGTGCTAGCATCTAGCGTGATTTACGATTGTGTCATCTTAAATACGCCTATTGAAAATTTCAGCAAATCACAATTAAACATTTCTGAAATATTGGTCATCGAAGTCTATGGCATACGACATCTATGGCAAAAAACTTCACATATACTTGCTTCCAATTCATATATAACAATATCGGACTGAATGAATAATTCACTTACTTCTAGGTTCCATGGAATAAGTCTGGTTCTAGTAGCTACTCATCTGGCAGCACGAAGAAAGAAGCAAGCGGTGGAATTCCTAAGGTAATAGTTCTCACAGGTTACTGATAAAAACTCGCATGTTATCGATGATATCATCATGACATTCAGATCATGTAGATTTAATGAATATTAAGTATGAAGACTGTCAAGCGTTTCATATATATTCAGAAATATTTTGGCAACTCTCAAATTATATTTTACAGAGTTTGTTGCAAACCCCGTTTGTTACCATAATGCATAAATCACTTCAGGCATCAATAGGATCAGATTATCTCAAATCGTTTGAGAATAGGTTGATGATTAGTTGAGGCTGCCATCGATCATCAATATGCCATATCGAATGTCACTTCCGAATCATCACATATGAATATATAATTCATTGCTTGATGATAACATCTTTCATTTCATGCTACTATATGTTATTATATAATGTATTTTATGTTACAATATTACTGAATTCCGAGGTACAGATCAAAATTTAAGATTCAATAATCTGAGTTGTAACTCGGAATCAGAGTATAACATTGTATAACATTGAGGTTTTCATGAGAGAAGAAAAGAAAAACACTTTCCAGCATCATTGTAATGAAAAATTTGTATATTAGAATTTTTTACATATCTCTTGGTCAAAAATAACGGGTTCAAGTGGGTTTTGAAACACGAAATGGGGTTGGAGTCACTCAATATATACTCAGAGAGTTTGATGAATCTACTCAATTGTTTTCAGTTGAATGTTCATAGGTCAGCTAGCGATAGTTTTATATTTGAGACTGAATGTATCAGTTCCAAATATACGATATAAAAAAACATATTTCAGAATTATTCCAGGTATTGAAATATTTTCCATGTTTTTCAGTATGACTCGAGTATCGGACGGAGTAGAATCAATAGCATCAATAAATCGGAAGATGATAAGCCTACAAGTTCAAGAGTAGCCGCTAGATATGGATCCTCATACTCTTCTGGGATACCACGAGAAACAGCATCGAGTATTTCAACATCTTCCACAGGTAGTAAGAAAGTTTTTTTTTCTGCCAAATTCAACATAATAGTTTGCTCTTGCTCTTCTATAGATTCCCTGTGGAGCCGACACTTTTTATACATTTCGTTTGATTTTGATTATATTCGCTCGGATAATAATTATCTCTAATTTGGCCATCAGAAAATATGATCATCAATCAACTTATTGCAAGCGGATGACTTCTTATGAACTTTTCATTTGTGATTTGATTATGTATGAATTATGCTTAAGAATACAATGACATAACGAAAGAGCAACGATTTCATGAATATTATATTAATCAACAATAACGAAAAAACAGAGATCATATTTTGAGTATTTACTTGAAATTTTCTCGATACTAGAGTTCTAACTCAAAAAAAGGAAATATATTCACATTCAATTCTCAAGAGTGTAATTTCTTGGAAGGAAACAGCTCTTCATCTCTACATGATTTTGAAACTTGTCTTATATCAATTCATAACCTTTTCATAGGTACAAATATTTTCATAATCTTTCGATTCATCCGGATATAATATTAGCTGTCAGAACTCAAATACAACCTACTCTATCTATCTACTCCAGCTTCCAAAGCAAACCAATTTTTGATATTTTTTCAAATGGAACCATTCCTCTGAAAGTTCAAGTAACTTAGCTATGTGGAAATAACTATGTGATTGACTGAGCTAAACAGTTCTGTATCTTTCTCCATATCGAGTCTGGACTGCGAACTCTGGAGAACTTTTCTCCATCTATCCATAAGCTTATAACTCCCAAGAATATTTTTCACAACATTCGAAAGTAATAATAACCAAAATGCACATCCTAAATTTTTGAATCCATCGTAGCAGACAAAATAATTAAGAATTATTGATTGGCCTTCAACAATGGATACAATCGTACAGGATATTCTATTTGAATACAACGACATAGTTGAACACTATGAAACTTACCGAATATTTCATGCATTATATTCATAACTGATTACGCTGCTAATTGAACGTTAAATGAACCATGTGTTTTCTCAATAAATAGTTCGGCACCAAACCCATTGTGAATCTGGAAACTGAATAAACAAATGAGAAATAGGACTCCCAAAATATGTTTTGCAAATTATAAACTACTGTTCCAGGCGAACCATCGAATTAATCAGCATGCTATGAGACCATATCGAAAAATATTGAAATAGCGACATTGAGTTCCATTTTATCAACTGTCCAATTTGGAGTTACAAGCATACAAAGTATCTAACTACTTATGATTGTTGCTCCTTTGTCGAGATGTGATGATGCCTTGCATTATTTGAATTTTGAATATTCAATCAATATCTGACTTACCAGAATCCAAAATCAGTTCGCTCATAGCCTTCGATCATAGAAGATTAACACTCAATGTCTTTCATCAATTCGTTGACATGTTTCATGTTTGGTTCTTTAGATGTGATCAGTCGATCAAAGTTGGTGGAAGTACAAAAATACATTACAGACAACAAAGTGGTATATTTATCATCTTATTCAATTTTCGTTATCCTAGCTCTTAGAAGACCATTGCATTTTAATTCTAATTGTCAAATGAGACACAGTTCTTACTGTGAAATTGACAGATCTTGGTTACGCTTCACCATAGTGCCACAGACAACTCAAATATCAATAAGACACAAGTTTATCTTTGACTGAAGGATTATATATGTATAATGATAGTATATCTTATTTTCAGGATATTCAGGAAGATCTGATTTGACTAGGGTGAAGCCACTACTGAATAAGAAAGATACTGCTCATCCTCCTGTGTCTTACAGACCACTTGCCAGAACTGGTGCTCGTTCACGGGATCCCAGCCCAATAGATAAGTCCGAGAAAAGCTCATCTTCGTCCACGAACTATGACCCCAATAAGCTGTACCCAAGACCTCACCAAAGATCAGTTAGCAGAGAAAGAACAGACTCTATAAGTTCATCCACCATCCCCAAATACTCAGGAAGAAGTTCCATATCCAAAGAAGATATTCCTAAATATACTGGCAGGACCTCTGTATCCAAAGATGATATACCGAGATATAGCGACAGGTCAAGAGATGAAGGGTCAAAATTTCTGAGACGTCCCTCTCTTTCGAAAGACGATCCAACCTCAAGATATAAGATAGGCGGACGAGCAACTTCTCGGGAAGATATATCAACAGGCTCTCAGAAATTTATAACCAGCCGGTTTCTACCTAAAAATACTATAGAGAAGAGTAATACAGCCTATGCGAGACCATCGACTGTTAGAACCCATGAGACCAGCAAAAGGAACAGAGAGCTTTTGAACACCTTACATGCTCAGGAAAATGATAGACTGAGTAGGCCAACTAGCAGGTGTTCTTCGGTAACGCCTGAAGATATCTCATCTAGACAACCGGTAAGTGCCCATGCACTAACAGAGAGGCTAAAGAATGAGATTGAAATGCAGACGATCACAGTTATAAGCAGAGGAACGTCGCCAACTCAAACATCTCAACCCAGTCTGTTGAGGAGTAGGAGAGTAGAAATAGCAAAAATCGTTGAAAAACAAATTAGTCGTCCAAAACGACCAATTCATTCGATGATTGATAAGGCGATTCAGTCTGACCGATTAGATGATCCTACAAAGACTTCACGGTTTTCTACAGCATCGAGATCTTCTTCTGCACCTTGGTCTTCATTCCTGGATTTGAAATTCTCTAGTCCAAATTCCAAACAGATTTCTGAAGCTAAACAAACTAGCATGTGTAGCACTAAGAATGATGATTCTCCAAAAAGTTTATCGCGAGCTAGTTCAACCAAGAGTTTAGTGCAATCAATGTCTTCCAAGACTGATAGGCACAAGGATGAAAAAAAATCCTCATCCCCTCCCAAATCGAAAATCATTCCTCCGAAACAATTAGAAAAGAAGCAGTTGCCTCCCCAGATTCCTAAAAGTGAAAGTCCTAGTAAATCCACATCGTTACATTCCTTCACCTCCACGAATAAAGATTTCAGAAAATCTGTACTGAATATGAATCCTGAGGGAAAAGCCAATAAAAAATTCGGTAGACGTAGTAATTCTGTCAGTTCAGCGGAATCAGATACTCCTGATCCTGATGCGACGGATGTATCAGAAAACCTGACGAGTTGCAAGTCGTTTCATGATTCGTGTACCTCTAAGCTACCTCAGAAATTACCTTCTGCCAAAACTCTCAGTAACAGGAGATCGCCAGGATCAGAAGCGAGTACCGCCACTACAAGTGGTAGTGAAGACGATTTGAGGACCAAAAAAAGTAAGAAAAAGTGCCACAGTGCTGGATCATCTAGGACGTCAGTTATATTATCATCAGCTGATGAACTTCCGACAGATAAATCTCCCAAGCCACCACAGAGTCCGCGACTGAGAGGTGATGGCCTCAAGGCAGAAACTGAAGCAAAATCTTTCCTCATGAGAGCATTAGCTCCAGTTACTAATTTTTTCAAAGTGAAACATGGGGATTCGATGGAGAAGGTAAATTGGATGGACAATTCTCCTGATGATACTGATAAGAGCAGGGCGTCTCCTAAATTCTCGAACTCTTCCGAAATCATCCCTACTAGAATTGTTATACACGGGACAGAGCCTGAAGATCAGGAAAGAAGTACAGGTGATAATCCTGGGTCTTTCAGGCAAGCGCAAGGATCAGAAACTACTAAGATTGTAGTCCACAGGTTAGAACCTAGGGAAATAGGTGACAACTCTCAAGGATCCGATAAAAAAGGTAGAATTCAGAATAATAGCCCATCTTTACAACAACAAAAGATGAGGCAGGTACCTTCAGGAGAAATACCTTGGTGGTTGGATGAAAATGCCGAAGTACCAGATGGTATTGACACTTACCCCAATTGGGTTCGTGAAGATGGAACTACTGCAGATGGTCGAATTATATATAAAATGAGGAAAAATGATTCAGGAGAAACATCATGGTGGTTGAGTAGCAGCGAAAAAACTAATGAAGAACCGAGCAGAAACGATTCCAACATAATGGATTCTGAGTATTTGGAGAAACACCGAATTAGGCATATAGATTCAGGTGAGCGAGACTGGTGGTTGAATAGTTCTGAAAACATTTCTGAAATGGTGCAAGCTAAGCCTGCCCAGGAAGTGAAACCAAAGTACGCAATTCGTCATCAAGATTCGGGCGAAGAAGCTTGGTGGTTGCAGCCAGACAACCCTGTGAAGAATGATGATGAAGGAAATGATTTCGATTACGACCAAGTACCACTAGGAGATCGAAGAAGTCCTGAAGGGCTAGAAATGCCAAAGCAAATTGAAGGTCGCCATAGTCCGTACGATAATGTACCGAATACCAAGAGTCAAACTAAGAGGCCTTCTCATTTGTTCATATCGAGGCACACTAACATAGATGATGTACTAGGTGGATCGACACAGATGTGGAGCCCCTTCTTGAATAAAACATATGGATACGAAAATGAAGATATTGAGGAAGGTGCGATGATTGATGCCTCTCAAGTGATCATACATGAAAATAGTCCTCATAGAACAAGCATTCAGAACAACAGGATGTGAGTAGTATAAATAATCTTTGTACATAAGAAAACTAGATGATGCCAAAATATATTTCTTGTCACGAATCATACTTCTCACAGATTGAAAACGTACAATATGATATATTTCGATGAAAATCATTATACTTTCATCCTTTCATTGGCATTTTTATTAACTATTTGATTGCACAGTTCATTGAATGACTCGGAACGTGATGTGAATGACAGAGATATGAATTGCTGAAACCAACTTTTTCTTGTGAATATGCTTTAATTAGCTTTTGCTAGGACGTCGGGCAGTTTTTTGGCAGAGGCTATTGAATGATGAAGAAGTTTCATACCAGCAAAATTTATTCAGTCTTCATTTATAATTCAATACATATATATATATATATATATATATATCAATGAGCCTACATTTCTACACTGAATTTTTTTGGTTTCGCATTATGTAGTTCTCTTCAACATAAATGATAGCATAGAGAGAATAGAGCTCTGGTAGTTACCCACTGAGATGTTCCCAATCTGTCAGATAATAAGAAACGGATGATCAGGCCTGTCGGGCCAGATTGATAACATCTCCATGCATCCAGCTCTATTTGATATTAGACATGGCACTTGGTAGCTGATCTTCAGAGCAAGCTTAAGGATTCTTTCTCCTTCATCAGTAGGAGTTCTTTACTGAAATGGCATCTTATTTTATAACTGAGGAAATAAATGAGGAATCGATATATCATATGAACGGAAAGAGGTGGTACTGGTGACTCTATTTGGTTAGGTTAAGGTTAGGTTTTTACCTGTAATCTGTTCTCAAAAATGAATAAATGAATAAATGAACATTTTCTTTTTAGGGAAACTGTAGGCATCACAACAGAGCCGTTGGGTACAACAGACAAGGTGAGTGTTTCGATGGATAAACTATTGTATATTGCGAAACTATAATCATTGAGTATAAAGCTAGTGTATTAAGGAGTACTATATAAGATGTGAAACATTATGTGGACATTGCTCATTAGAAGTTCGATTCTTTATCGAATTAATTACATGCAATCAATTATTCGAAATTACCTAGATAATCAACAATTCTTTCGGTAACTACTGATGAGAGTTTCGTTCGAACATGTTCATCAATGCAGCTGAAACTCTTGATGTGAAAGCTCTTCGTGAGTTATCGACAGTTTCATCATCTGGAAAGGAATATGTTCAGGTTTACTGGTCTTTGTCCTGAAGATCTCACTCTGAATCGAACTAAGTTGTTTTCACATATCAACATTCAGGGATCATTAATGGTACTATAGATGGATATAGCGAAGGAGAGCTCGAAAGTATTGATGATAATGCGTGGTTCCTGATAGATGGATAGTTCGGACATCGAGGACACTACGCGACTCGTTAATCTATGCTCTTCGAGATTTAACAGCTCTACAAGAATTCGATGCAGTTTTATGTAATATATCCTCATAACACCCATGAAATGTATGAATACCTTTATAGATTCTGAGAAGGAACTCTGCCATTGGCCTGATGGTAATCAAAGCGGAAATCGTTTCGAAAACCCATTATTACAAAATGACTGTCAAGCGATACCTATACTAAAGAAGAACCGAAGCCATAAAAACCATGGACGACGTTTGGCATACATTCAAAGCTCATCTGGTCGAATGAGTAATTCAATCTAGTTATAATTTATACTTTTATGAATCCTGTTTGGAATTTCTCCATGAAGTTATTTTCTTTGGATTCGTGGAACGACTTTCCTCTGTGGTACATCTTTTTCAGACACTCTTTCCAACCTATTGTCAGTCTAAAAGGTACATCTTCAGAACTTTCCATTGATATTGAATATAGGATGATACGACAAGAAAATTCTTTTGCACTGGAGAGACCTTTATAAATCTATGTAAGTAGCACTAAAAACGATCTAGAATTCGCACTCTCTCAGTTAAAGTTCGCAGCGTTATAGCTCCTTATATTAGAATGATATTTAGGATGTATTCAAATGAGAGCGTGCAAGCTGTGCAAGTCCTAGTAGTCCGGGGTATTCAACTCATTTTATCCTCAAACCCAAACATTGATAATCACTGGTTAGGACTTTTTGAAATGTATTCGAATATCTGACGGGATTATTCTTAAGAATAAGATTGTTCTATGGTAGTCGAGGTGTTGTGTGGGAATGGCTTCAGTGCTTTCTTCGCAAACGTAGTCAATTCGTATCCATTACCAATGAAAGTGACAATACATTTGGTAGAATGCAGTCAGATAGTGCTACTATAGATATGGGTGTGCCGCAATGATCCGTCCTGGGGCCAGTGTTATTCATATTATTTACGAATGATATCGAAAATCGTATTGATGATGCTAACTTCGTGATGTATGCTGATGACAAATCATTGATTGTCTCTGGCAGAAATGATGAATTATTGGAGTCAAAGTGTAACACAGTACTTGACAATATGAGTGAATGGTATTAGACGAATAAATTATATTTCAATATAGATAAAACTTATTTTATGAGGTTTCATAATTGGCAAAAGAACTGCCCAGACTTGAATCTAAAAATAAATGAAGTTGAACTCATCAGTAAAAAGTCTGTAAAATTTCTGGGAATTTCCATAGACAGTTGCCTAACGTGGAAGGAAAACTGCAGAAATATTATATCTAAATTACATTCATCATGCTACTTGTTCAGAGATTTACGTTATATTTCAACTGAGGCTCAGCTGCTCAGTTTGTATCATGCCCATGTTGGATCCAAGATCAGCTACGGTATATGTCTTTGGGGAATTTCAACTTTATCGGCCGATGTATTTATGGCGCAAAAACGAGTAATCAGGTCAATTGCTAACATATCTAGAAGAGACTCTTTCAAAGCTTATTTGAAAAAATTTAATATCCTAACTGTGGCTTCGCTATATGGGTCATTCTCAGAAAAATGGAATATTTCAGTATCGAAATTTTATAAAAGAAAACTGCTTATAGAATATTGTTAGAGCACATCATTAGGTTTCAGTATCCACACTTAATAAATTCCATATAGTAGTCACGTTGAAAAAAAATTATTTTCTCAAAAAACGGTAAAAACCTAATTCAGTAATCCACGGACATGATGTAGTGTGTCCACGGAAATGATACATATCTATTACATGAATAATATTCATTCGAATTATTTAATGAACAAAGATCTGAAAAATGAGAGACCTTAAGAGCCAAATATATTCAAGTAGTCCAAGAAAAACTCATATTCAAAGTTCAAAATAGGTTCACGAAAGAACTCAAGTCATTGGGAAAAATATATTCTTCTTTCTTCTCATTATATTCTGGATCACTCAAAATCATTTGGATATCTGGCTCGTCTACGACAGAAGTTTCCTTTTTTTCAGGAAAATTGAACGATTTATTCCCTATTTTCTTCATATAATTTATGGTGTATTCATTGTCATCATCAACAGATATTATACGAGCTACATAATGACGAGTGATCTTTTTTCCTGTCAATTTTACAATAACGAACATATTCTCCTTGAATATGCGTATTGAACTTCCTTTTATAGTTGAGAGAGGTATGTTGTCACTGTCATCAGATGAATAGACATCTTCATAATGTAAACGTCGAGGCAACCGTTGATTATGCGAAACTCCAGCAATAGGAGCATTGCTGGAACTATCTTCATTAGAAGCTTCCAATTTGAATTCTCCTATACCATAATGTTCACAGAAAGTGAGACAATTCAGACAACTCAGTCTTCTTAGGAATACATAAGATGGTTGATCACTATGCCAAACAATTTGGTGTGTGTTCATTGTCCCTTTGAACGTTGGAATATTTTTTGGTACATACTTATCAATTTCTGAGATTGATTGTTCAGTGATTACCAATACATTTATTCCCTTACAAGCTGCCTTCAGTTCCTGGACCAAAATTTCTAAGCAAGGTAAATCTTTGCCTCTGGCTACTAATCCATCAGCACTTCTTTTCAAACATCCGCCTATTCCATCTGGTGCTCCTTTTCCATGCCCAGCTTCACTGAAATGCCAAAATATATTGATGGCGCCTACTATTTTGGGTAGGTATGATGATGCTAGGTGAAACATTGTTTTGTTGCGATATTGGGTCGTTGGTCCATCACTGACGAAATGTATTGTCTTCATGTTAGGAACAACCTGCTTCATATCCTTCAATACAGGTATCAGATGGGCGCAAATGGCTGCTGGATCATGCCTTAGACAATTGGAAAATGTTCCATATGACACAGGTTTCATCATATCATTGGCATGATAAAAGACTGATGTGTGTAGGCTGATTTGTTTTTTTGAGGCTCCAAAGTGTGAGGCTTGAACTTCAGATGCATATTTAAGGACATAACTTTCCGAAAAGTCCATGTGTAACATAACTTCTGTGTCTGATAATTTTTTTCTGATATAGTCTAAAGCTTGGTATTGATGATTTATGTTGCATACGTGTTGCATGAATTTTTTCAAGGAAGTTTTCAGAATATTGACGACTTCTATTTTAGAACATGTGATAGATTCTTTCACAGTTTTGGAACATATTTTTTTCTTGCCTTTAATGAATACTTCCTCTTTCTTTATAGCCCAAGTTTCATAAGATATCACTCCGTCCTCGTCGAAATCATTGAAATGAGGAACCCGATCAATACATAAAGAACATGATCGCTCCAAACATTTCTCTTGAGGTGAATCTCCACAGCATAACGTCTTGATAACATCATTAATTGTGGATTCGTTTATGATTTTATGGCTCTTTAAGCTATGCACGATCAGAGAAATATTGGCATGTTGCTTGCATAAACACGTGTCTCTGTCTCTGTGACTGGGTTTCAAAATCCAAAAAGGTCGTAATTTACTGAATGTCGCGTAACTCATTTTTTTGTGTTCTGGATGAGAACCAACAAATTTTTTGTGCAGATTCATAAGGGTATCGTTGAGCAATCTTCTCTGCTTTTTATTTTTTTGTCTGGTTATAGTTTCTTTCTTTCCTGCTGTCAGTCTGCTATTTTCATCTCTCTCTAAGAATGCTGTAACTTTCTTCTGTGCAATTAGAATTCTTTGTTCAGTCAGTGGCTTACAATTAGATGTATTTACTTTCAGTCTCGTTAACCTTCCAATGCGTGTTATAAACTTATATTTATTTATAATATCGCCACTGAGCATAGATAGGAAATATCTCTTGTTTTTCATTTTCTTCTCTCGAGAAAAGTTTCTCCTTACTTGCTCACTTATAACTTCTGCAAACAGAAGTTGCCTCCTGACATTTGAAGACACAGATTGTTTTCTTATCATATGATCAACTTTCGATCTTGGGCTCGGAGCAGAAGCAACGTTTCCATGCTTTGCTCTGCTTGCTCGTTTTTTATATTTATTCACGGTTTTCTGAAGGGAAATCACTAACTTATTCAAATCTTCAATTTTATTTCTCATTCTGTCTCGATTTTTTCTAGCTAATTTTTTCCCACGTTCTCGAGGAGTACTGTTTCTATGTCCATTCGCTTCCACCGGAGGTTGTCGTATCGTTTGAGGACTGTCTGGTGGAGTTATAGATTCCAAAAAGTTATTTTCATACTCTCTTGATCTCTCAGCATTTCTTTTTTCATCTCTGTACCGCTTCGATCGCTCTCGCCATTTTTTTCTGATCCTTCTCTGTTCCCGTTCACTCAAATCTGTTACTGAGCGTCTACTCAGCTTTTTTCGTTCTCTGTCTTTCTTCTTTTCTTCTGCGTATTTAACTGGATCCTCTCGCAGCCTTTCTCTCGCTCGTCTCATGCTCAATTTTTTTATTTCTCTCCTCTTTTCTAACTCTCGATCTGTCTTTTTCTTTGCTTTGGCCATTGGGAATCCTGCATCAATTTAAAACAACTATGTTTTATAAATTTATAAGAGGATACCTGTCCACGGAATCATGTCCGTGACCAATTTGTCCACGGACTCACGTCCGTGGACTTCAATATTCCACGGACGTGATGTCCACGGACATGACGTATTTCATAGATATGGCGGACCATGAACGATATTTTTTAGGTTAAAAACCTCCCGCTTGGTTATTGAACTTCTTTTAACTATCCAGTCTCATTATCGGTCATATCATAAAAATATTAAGATTCTCTTACCTTTTTATAGAACCACGGAAGTGACACAAAGTACTTGACGAAACTACTATTTCAATCGTTTCATCAAAATTTCCCAAAAACTCGTTATACAATCGGCTCAAACGGGCATGGTCACAATTCTGTTGTTTCTGGCGCATTTATCACTCTAGCGGCGACATTGAAAACTATAAATCAGGCGACTTACACAATTTAACAAATTAGTCCATGGACGTGACGACTATTTGGGTGACGGCGATTTGTGAAGTGAAAAATCTTAGAAAATGTAACTCAATGCTTACTTCAACTCAGAAATTCAATTGAAATGAATGCATTAAATACATTCATACACAAAATGATGCAGGAATCTTCATGATATATTTTTACAATGACTTTGAATTTGGAGCAATGCGGTTGTGACTGTTCACGGACGTGACTCCTCACGGTCGGTGGATCTGAAAAAACTATCTATTTTTTTTTTAATAATTTTTTCATGCTGAGCTCATCAAGAAGACAATGTATTCTTGGTATTCATGAATAAAAAAGCATGAAATTAGTTTATGATGAATTGAAAATGATATGTGACCCACTTTCTGCCATTTCGTCAAGAATGACCCATATATTTTCGAAGTATGCATATATATATACTCTGACCGTACTAAATTTAAGCTCAATAGTATCATTCATAATCTCAATAAACGCCGCAAAAACGATTACCACATACCGACATGTAAGACAAACGTTTCTCATAAGTCGCCCAACAATATTGGCCTAAGAGTTTTCAAACACAAAAACCGTTTCAACGATATATTCATTCAAGAAACAGCTGAAAATGGTTTTACTCGACAAGTGTTATTGTCGTGTTGATGAACTTTTTGATACTTAGACATAGGTTTCATACTTTTTTGTTGTCCTATACAATTCATGTAATTGTCTAAGATGATAATAAATGTATCTTATCTTATCTTATCTTATCTTAAAGTTCCTGAGCGGGATGGCAGAAATATCGAGAACTATTTCTCTGAAAATCACAATCCTTATAATATCCTCACAGGTACTTATGAAGTTGAAAATATCTATCATCGAAATTGTAGAAGACAAGATTTCCTAGTAGTTTTGTAGATAACATTTAATTAACACTAATAGGACCACAACAAGGAAGTATCCGCGAATCACTCCGTTGTGAGTGACATGGCACTTGTCGCATCGAGACTCTGGCCAATCTGTTATATATTGAGAATGCAGCTGGATGTTTCTTTTACCTGAAATAGAAGGTGAACCCTTTGAATTTGATACTAGCACAGGTTTGTCAGTACACTTCGGGAGAAAAGGAACATCTCATCCTCTACCTTCATGCAGGCATAGGATGCGATAACGATGTACAGAACACTGCTGGAGCTATTCTGCCTATTTCTCTATCTAACTTCTCCAACCAAAACTCTAACGTACAACTTGATAACAGCATTTTATTCGTTATAGCGGAAAATCACTCAAATGTCAGTTGTTAGATGGTGACACAAATATCAGTATTACTGATAATTGCACAATCAGTGTTATAAAACTGTTGATTCAGAAGTAGTAATCTCGGTTACTTCTCAATTTCAGATCGAACTACATAATCACAATCTCCAAACGTCAACTATTTTTAAAAATGTCACCATCTTCTGGGGAGTTTCATAAGTATTTGGCCATTATAGCGGAAAATGGCGTTAGCGCTTTTGACGAAACAAATAACGATCAGTGACTGCACCAGTGTTTTGTACATCGTTGATGCGATATTACTAGTGTCATTCACAATATTGGCAATATCAAACTATAGTCAAGAGACTGCAGGAAGATAACTCAAATGTGTTTCACTAAAGATGTATACCTAATGCTCATACTCCGACAAGATGTTATCGTTTATCGTCATATAAATTTACCATACGAATATAGTACAATATTTCATCTCATACTGATAACGTCAATTAGTTGATCATATATGATCGATTTTCTACTGATGTTAGGAACGTGCGACAAGCAAGCGTTTATTTGTGTGATCACTTGTCACTGACGCCCTTATATCTTCTTCACTGTGTTTTTTCAATCTTTTGACAATACGAAAGGAAATCCTATACTGTTCGAGGAAAATCGTTTTCGCCAGCGGTATGTTGTGAGAGAAGTAAGATATTGTAATTTGTTTCGAAAGTTTGGATACCGCATGAGCATCGGGAAAGACTTCCCTAGTAAAGGATTCCATTAATGACGCTTGGTATAGAGGAGTTCGGCACATCTTGAGCCTGACAATGTAGAGACATTGACTATAGTGAATGGTAGACACATTGACTATAGTCAATGGAAGAGATGACCAGCCTGAGCTCGTCTAGTCTGTCTACTTGGAATCGCTTGTGGTGGTATAACAGACGAAATTTCTGTTGAGTACCGACTAATAGGTAGCTAATAATTCGCACGCAAGTTTTTGTGGAGCAGTTGTCGCAATAGACATCACAAAATCGTCCCATGAAATAGCGATGTTGATGCTGATACTGAGCATGGATATTGACGACTACATAGGAACACTATTGGACATTGTGTGATCTGCCTTCCTGGTGAAGATACAAACTTGAGATTTTATCACAGTGAACTCTACAAGATCTCCAGATCTCCATTGATGGAATATAGAGGCTCTAGAGGAGAAGGGGGTATGAAGTGTACTATCATTCGCAAAGCTCTGGACTGGGCAGATCGGTGATGTGGAGTTGTTGCCAAGACAAATCGTTGTGGCACATCAGCATTGATAGTCATTGTATCGAATGAGACTCCATCTATTACCACATGACGGAAGTTTCGCCAGGAGGCATTCCTAACTCTGAGTTAAATACTTTTGATGTATCCAACGCTACTGCCAGCGACTCCCCATGTCCCACGATTGACACCTGCCACTTATTTGTCACGTATGCAAGAAGATCTGTTGATCTTTGGTGACGAAAGTCATTCTCAAGCTCTCTTGATATCTGTCTATAGTTGTTTATTTGCCCTTTTGGAATCGGTTGGACTCTAGCTATCTTCCAGTGGGAAGGAAGTACGCCTGCCATAAACTGAATAACCTGCAGTAGGGAGATGGAATAAATACGAATTACGAAACTTAAAAACCTCTTGCGCAGAACGATTTTTTCTTAACGAATCGCAATATTTTTCACAGTCACCCGCCATACCGTGGTACCCGCCAGGATACCCACGACATGCAAGTAGGTCCCCGTGGGTCCTTTCTGTTGATATTAACCCTACTCGTCATCATCGGAGAATGTTCCAGAATTTCTGCTGTAGGATATAATTTCCGCTCAATTAAGGGAGTTGAATCGAATAAACTCCCACACTCAAACTCAAACAGCACCACAATCATTTTAGCTGGATATCCGTTGCTTGGATTGATAGAAAATTGTTCTATCGAAAAGTTTCAATCAAACATCCTGTATTTGGGTTTGCTTTTCATGTTATGTATCCAAGAAATAGTATGGATTTGTTCAGGAATCGTTTCACAGTATACAAACATATTTTATATGCCTTCTGGTGAGCTCAATTGAAGTGATACATATTTGAGATATTGATGAGATGTTCATGTAGATTCTGGGTTATTGTTTTCCTTCCTTTTTCTGAGCCAAGCTTCTTCGGGTGTACTCAGCTAATGCTTCGTTATTACAATTTTGCAGACATGCTTCTGTAGACTTCTATCCTATTTGTTTGCCAGCATAATTCATACTCCTGATCCCTCGAAATGATTTTTCTTGAAACAATGTCGGCTATTTTGTTATTGTTCCTCTCCGGTGTGTCCCAAACAAACAGGCCAATATTGTATGTTAAATCTATGCTGATATTGATTCTATTGGCTGAGTAGTGATATGAACAGATTCATTTTCCACTTCATTAGCTAGTTCCAGGACTATTTTCCCATCACTGATGGAGCACTTCCTGGATATCTCTATTGAATGTTATACCCTCTAGCTCAGTTTTACATGAATATAATAATTACTTTTTCACTGCGGCATCGCTATTTGCGGTTACTTTCCTGATTATATTCAATTAGGCACATTATAGAACAGAGATTATATAATCATTTGACGCAGAGATACAACTATACATTTGACTAGGGAATCCAGCTAGGCATCAACATAATTATCTTCTTATCTGCAAGGTATACAAATCGAAAATAAAAATAGTACAATGCCTCGCTAGTAGATTAAATTAGAAACAAGTTATTATAACGTTTCTTTACTATTCTAGAAGTCATTACCGTCACAGTTTGAGTTCTTGCATCTGCATATCGAGGAGTGTCATGCTATTAATTTCATTACATTTTGCTAGTGTGACTCCGCATACTATTTCATTGGACAATTCTTGAAATAGTATACTTCAATGAGAACGTTATTTCTGATATATGCATGCATGAGTATATGAATGATATTCGAATTTCAACTCGAAGGGCTGTAAAACAATTCCGAGGTCACAGGATTTAATTTTTCAACTAGGCATACAGTTTTTTCATACAGAGAATTTTTTCGCCGGAAACTAACGTTTTACTGGTTGAGACCAGAGAGTATCCACCAGGAATCGTTAAAACTTTCTGCCTTCCCTCTTTTTTTTCTCTTTTCACGTTACTCTATTTGAAATGATGCTTCAAAAATTAAAAAAGAGATTTTGTATTTGTTAACGTGGACGTCGAATAGCTTTGGTTATACAGTGTGGAACAGCCAAATGGAATAAATTCGATAACAAATAAATGAGAGCGTGTTGGGAAAAAACACTTGACACGTCGATTTGTATTTTCAGATGCGCATTTTTCTCAAAATGAAATAATTATATAGGGTGTGTCATGTGACAGTGGCCGATGCCAACTTTCTCATTTTAAATACAACCCCCTGTATATTATTAGTTTTTTGTATTATTCAGAAAACACTAGACATATTTCATATACAATGGCCCAAACCTATCTTCAACTGTTTCGGAAATATTAAGTGTTTTCAGATGTATTACAAAAATTAACATTGAAAAAAGAAAATCATTTTATTTCACAAATAATGTAAAAATAAACAAAAAAACATCAATTTCAATGTGAGAGATGTTCAAAATGTTCGCCGCAACATGCTAATCTGGTATAGAAATGTCTCCTATCGTTAGTCAACATCTCAGGCGTGACTAATCTAATCGCTAGCGTGATTCGTCTTTTTAAGTCATCCAAGTTGAGTGGTTCAGTTTGGTATACAATACTTTTGACATATCTCCACAAAAAGAAGTCTAATGGCGTCAGATCAGGAGATCGTGCTGGCCATTCTCTCGATCCGCGCCTCCCTATCCACTGATTTGGAAAATTTTGGTTCAGGTACTGCCGGACATTGAATTGGTAATGGGGCGGTGCTCCATCTTGCTGAAACCATTGTATATTGGCAGGAACTTGTGGTTTTGCTGGATCAGGATATAAGTTTGTCAAAGTTGGCACAACATTATTTTGGAGCAGTTCTAAATATTGGATGGACCTACGATATGATTTCCAACAATTCCTGTCCAAACATTATCTTTTTCAGGATATTGCGTATATTCCTCTCTTATCCAGTGGGGATTCTCATTCGAACAATAGCGGCAATTTTGACGATTACCATGACCGTTAAGTAATGTGCTCTCATCAGAAAACAAAACATCTTCTAATTGGATCATATTGTTATCTAACATTTCCATCATTTGTTCACAAAAATACGTTCTCCTGTCGAAATCGTCTTCCATTAGCTCCTGAGTCAGCATCATTTTATAGGGATGCATTTTGCTTTCCTTTAATAATCGAAAAATTGATGTGTGGCTAATGTTGAACAGTAAGGCTGCTTTTCGACCATAATTATGTGGGTTTTTTTGAAACTCAAGCATAACATCCAATTTCGTATCATCACTCACTGCACTGGCAGCTTTTTTTATTTGTCTCCATGACCAACCTCGCGAAACTGTTTTTCTATTTTGCTAATTGTTCCTTGGGATATAGGCGGCAAATTTGTAAATTTCTTGTGAAATGAACGAGAAACTTCCATTTGTGTCCGTGTGTTGTCTCCATAACCAAACATTTTTAGGATGGTTATTTTGTGCATTTCTGTTGAATGAACCATTTTCCTGATATTATTACGTACAGTTAACGAAATTCAAACGACAATAGCACTGACACTGATCACTATTGTCATGCAGACAGAAAACAAGTTGCTGAGGCTATGAGTTCTATACGAAAATATACAAAACTGTTTTTGTATTTTTTTTATTTCATATCAGTGAGAAGGAACGTATTAACGGATTTTGCTAATCTTCTCAATATTGAGAGCTAAATGGGAAATAAGTAGTGGGAGTAATATAGCGAATTTGTGAAATAAATTAATTTTCTTTTTTAATGTTAACTTTTGTAATACATCTGAAAACACTTAATATTTCCGAAACAGTTGGTAAGTATGGGACATTGTATATGAATTATGTCTAGAATTTTCGGAAGAATCCAAGGAACTAATAATATTCAGGGGGTTGTATTCAAAATAAGAAAGTTGGCATCGGCCACTGTCACATGACACACCCTATATAATTATTTTTTTTTTGAAAAAAATTCGCATCTAAAAATACAAATCGACGTGTCCAAGCGTTTTTTACCAACACGCTCTCATTTATTCGCTATCGAATTTATTCCATTTGGCTGTTCCACACTGTATGAATAGTATGAATGCATGGATACAGAAAATATTTCGGAAGCGACTACGAAGGCAACTTATTATGATTTAAGACGTATGTACAACGTATTTACTAGCTGTTGCCTAGAGAAGATAATGAATAAAATATGTTTTTCAATAGGTATATTTACTAACATCAATAACTATTTTGACAATGGCACAGCAAACTAGTCGAACCTCACGGTGTTGGGTAATATAAGATTTGACTCTACGCATTATATATTGATGAAAGCTTCTACTTCATTCAGTCTTCCACTTCCACTAGTCGAGATAGATGGGGTTGAATTCAGAAACCTTTCAGGTTCGATAGGTTATTTGAAATGCTGTTCCATAAGGTTACTAATCTAAATCACAATCTGGAATCCCTAGTTATGCAAGGCCTTCATGACGATCGAGAGCCACGTGATCACTTTCATCGGCATGTCTATTCTATTGCCTCTCTCTAGGAAACTAGTCTGAAATGTGTGGCTGATTATATTACATATTCCCAACAAACCTTTCATTCGATAACTCCATGTTTGTTCTAGTCAATTATGTAAGTTTCCAACCGCGTCAGTGTGTATTATGACAGGATGCACTGATTGCACTGGGGTATACTGACGGCAGCATGGGACAGCCTCCCGTCTAAAATTATTATTGAGTCAGCACTCGGAACTACCTGTAAGGTGAGACACCTTGTACGCCCGCGTGTTTCTTTTATTTTGAATCTCCGAGCCGGCCAGTTTTGTTTATCTCTGTGGCGCTGGTTGCAGAACACTTGCCGGCAAACACACCAAAGACCACAGAACAGTCTCGTCGCGGTTGCCTTGTAAATAGGACGTTGGACTTCGTCGGGATACTTGATCGCAGGTAGCCATGCACGATCGAATTTGTTAGAATTTTCGAAGGAAAATTGGCAAATGCGGCGTTGAAATACTTCCAGTGCTTTCGTGCTGTCGTTCGAGCGTTTCCAATTCACATTTGTTGACATCGTATGTTCGGGTTTGTTCAGTTTATTTTATTGTTGCTTTTATTACCGGTTTCGCTCAATTCGATTTCAACCGAGTCAAGTTCAACGAATTGTGTACAGTTGCTTTCGATGTGATATGGAAATTTCTTTCGTAAGATTCTGGGGCCGAGCAAGTTTTTATGTGGTCTGAGGTCTGGATTTATTCGAATTGTTCGCCACTCTGAATCAGCTGATTTCATCAGCTGCAGTGTTTTTGTTTATTGGTGCTAACATTAACCCTTTTGCTATCAGTCAAAATTACCATAGCAAAGATCCTAGATAGACATCAATTGAGAATCTAGAAAAGAACTAATAAATTTTCAACACTTACCTACCTATGTATTGAAAAAGGTCTACGCAAGTTCCTCTTTCGTCTTGGAACACCAAGTGGAACACTAACCAGGAGATACCAATTTGGAAAACATGTTTCCCACAAATCGCAAAATAACGAGGCTCTGTGCCATTTTTGTTTGTTTAAGGAAAAACTGAGTGGGAAGTTCTTGTAGGGCCACTTTCTCTACACCTTTGTATAGGTATCTATATACTTATACGTATGTTCCTCCAACTGTTGAAAAACTCTGAAATTGATAGTATGCAGGATTATAAATATTCCAATGAATATTTCTTGCCAAATTGACGGACCGTGAATTTACAAATTATCCATAACCTGAAATTCAAATCGGTTTTGAGATGAATTCCATTTCTAGAGATCCTTCCATCAGTACATATGGATTGACCTACGTTTCCAGATATGAGTAACATAATGTTGAAATTTCCATATACACTCGTCATAAGAATGTTGAAATTTCCATACTTATACACTTGTCATAAGGAACTGTGAATTTTAAAAATATTGGAATATGGATCAATTCATACAGATTCATCCACTAGTTAGGTGGTGAATTGAATATTAAACGAATAGAACGACATATAGAATATAGAACATACTCTCAGGTTGAACCACTTGAACAGTTATAAATTACTGTCATCTCTAGAAACCTCACCCTTGTAAAGGAATATTCCCTCTCACCAGTACTGGGCATATATCCTGTATAAACGAGAATACAAATGGGGAGATATTTGTCAATACGTTTTTACAGTCAGCCCATGTATTTATAAATTGTTTTGATGGTTTCCTATTCATTATGTAATTCAGCGAATCGATTGAGGATTCGACTGATTTACATTTGGAAATGGATACCTGATAATAACGAGCCTTATAGGCCATGGTCTAAAGTTTTTTTTTTTCATGTTAGGAAATGTATCGGGAAATGACAACCGTCGTGACAACCATTTCATATCTTAGGTGTAAATCAGCATTTTCGCAATGTGCAAAATCTATGAATAATTAATTGAACTTATATAGAAATGAAGCAGGTAGGTTCTATTTCGTGTATTTCTTTTATTTTTTTTACCTAAACGTTTTCGATTATGGGTGCTTTCTGAAAATAAATACCTACTCGAAGTCACAATCATCAAAAGGATATCACAAGATGAAACTTATTTGAATATTGAGTACTTACAAGAACAAAGTACCTACTCGAAACATGAATTGCAATTGAAATTCGTTGGATTCACAATTTAAAACGTGACAGTCCCATTATGTAGTTTTCTGCTATCAATAAATCCCTTTTAGAATTAACTTGCAAAAAGCTCTGATGTAACTCAAAAGTTGAAAGTGGTTTGCAAAATAATAAATTATACACGAAATAAATCCTACCTTCTTTTTGACTTCATATCAAAATTGTTCAGGTTGATGAGGGTTAATGTTAGGTTAGGATAGATTAGGTATGATAGAATAGGTAGAAGGGAGTTGAAATTTCTAAGAAGTTCTGAACGTTCATCACTATTACTGGTGATTGGGAACTCCCATGAGTGATGAGCAGTTCATAATATTGAGATGGTGCGTCCATTTAATATTCAACAAAATACTGTAATTTACAGCAAAGAGACGAGCAGTATTTATGTAAAGAATAACTTTCTTTCTGCAATATTGATAACGGAATCAATCAATGATAAGGAACCATAGAAAATTGCACTAATACCTCGACTAATACGGACTGTTCATTCGTACTTGGACACCAGTGTTTGACAGTGACAATTTCTAGAATTAATTTTCGGTTGAATGTTTCGAATCTGAATATTTGGAGAAACACATCACACCAACTCGATCGTGCAAAAAATTTAAAAATTCAGAAATTGCCCCTGTCAAACAATCCCATGGATGACTATGAATAAACTGTCGTTATCGGAGCGATGGTTCATGAGTACTGATCATAGATTAACTTTGTAATCGATAGTGCAAAAATGATTTACTTCGTGTAAAGAACTTCCTTTGTATAGAGACAATTTTAACGATAGTAGAGTTGTATTTTTCCAAACTAATACTACAAACGCCATTTTTGATCCTAAAGTCGCTGGAGTACAAAAAATCTCTTCGAGAATCCAAATGGAATTGATGAAAATGTCTCACTTCGGAGATTTTTCTCTCGGCAGGGACAAATGTCCTCGTGAATGTTATGTTCACATCATCCGTCATTGTTACTTAACGAGCAACAATATGAATATTCGATGATATGTATAAAAATAAATGATGATGGTACTTATGCGAAATTCGATAATTCACCCGCATCATTCCACATTTGAATGGATTGACCGTTAATGTTCAAGGCAAGGTTCAAGGTCTCAATACATACAGGCTGACCGCTATGCATTGTCTGATTTTTGAAAAAGTGGAGGTTCATTGAAATATCTACCAACTCAAGTACTACAAGGTGGGTAGCACCAAAAATCTTCAACTGTAACGACAATCAAATGGAAACTCATTTTTTCTGATTCGGACTTTGTGATTCCAGTGGTTCATAGCAAGTTGACTATAGCGCAAATTTGTACCCCTCCGACAACAAATGGATAATGGGTCATTGAACTTAGCAGTAAATGTCTCTGAATCGACACAACACGAAAGGGAAACCTATGATGTTCGAGGAACATCGTGTTAGCCACCGGTGGAAGTTTGGGAGAGTAGGAAGGTGTTGGAATTTTTCTTGAAAGTTTAGAGGTTGTAAGCATCAGGAAAGACTTCACTAGGCAAAGAATTCCATAACTTTGCCGTTCTATTGAGGAATGATGCTTGGTAAAGCGATGTTCATGAACTGTCAGTTGGACGTTTGTGCCATATCTTCAGATAGCTCAAGATATTCACTCTTTTAAATTAAACGAATAAAACTTAATAGGAATGATAATGAACCGAGTTTTGAACTGAACAACATACGTGCAAGCAATACTGATATTTCTTTTCATTCAGAAGAGTAAATACCATGAGCTTTTTGAAGATGTAGCACAGATATCACACATTTACTGCCTCGTTCAATGACCCAATAGAACATTTCAATGAAAATATCTATTCCTTCCGCGAAAATCTCTACCAGTAACGATTCAAAAAATATATCTTACCCTTTCAATAAAATTGAGAGTCAAAAATAAAATCATTATTGCCACCTTAGAGTACATGAGGATTCATTTCATTTTTATTTTAGAGTTATACGCACCTATTTGTTAAATACTGTCTGTAAGTTATTCGAAGGGGTGGTAAATTCATTTTTCAGTTTCTTGAGTGGGATTTTCTTTTCGCGTCTCTAAAAAATGAAGTAGTATTTCAATATATTCGTAGTAAAGACAGATTTGCGATCTGTTAACCAGAATTCCTTCGTCTGCCAAATTGTCACTTTTCAGTGTCAAAACAACTAATATTATTATATTTCATTTTTTAGAAATGAGAAGAGGAAATCCCACTTGAAATACTAAAAAATGAATATACTCACCTGTTGCTCTTTCCTACCCACCAATCTTCAACTTATTTCTATCCATTCATTGACCCATGATTATAACAATTGCCGGACACTTTCAATGTTCCAACATGCCTATGCCGGTTTCTTTAGATTTGTTCATTGTACGAATGTACAACTTCTCTTCATTGTTCACTGGTATTCTACGGATTTCATGGTCATCCATTCATCGCAGTAGGCCTGAACTTTTAGAAAATCACGTGATTGTAACATGGTGTCCAAGATATGAATATGTGTAACATGAGAATGTCTCAAACGGTGACAATTACGGTTTTGGTACATGAGAGTATGAACAATTCGAAATTGATTCTCGACTTGATTCTAGAGATATTTCGACAAAAATTTGATTTTTCGGTGTGTATCGAGGTGTGGAAATAAAAAATTAACATCTCTTCACAACAACTTCTCATAAGCTTCCTAATGGAAATGCCAGTTTTATTATCCAACGTTTCGTTCTCGTAACTCAAGTCTTAAATATTATTTCTGTTTAATGACACGTAGTTTTGACGTCTTCATGATCATACATCCACTGATGAATCACTTTTGATGATTATATCACTCGTTATATCGCGTTTAAATATGTTTTGGCCATCATCAGGGTTTCTTTATCGTAGAAATTAAATTTCTAATTGTAAACCATGGATGTTCATCATTATTGTCCATCACTTACATTTAGATGACTGTGTTCATTTTCTCACATTCTCCCAATCGAAATTTAAATTGAAAAGCGCATGCAATAGAAATTTGGGATAAATTTTTGTCTCGGGAATTAGACTTTTCAGTAGAGTTGAAGATTGTGCAGACATGAATAGATTCCATTCCGTTTGTGGAATTACTCCAGGAACTATGCCTCCTCCGAAATTTTTATTTTTTTTTAAATTTGAATTTTCACATTTCATCAGAATTCAAGAGTTTGATTAGGTCGAGGAGTCGGTATTCTGTTCCAGTTCTGATTTATGATCGAAGATGAAAATTGAGTAGTCTCTCTTTGCAGTTATGTGCCACGTGATTTCCGCTTATCTTTTTAACAATTCTTCTTCGTCCTCCACACGATCCCAATCTGCTATTGATGATGTGAGATATGCCTCATTTGTAGATTTCTTTTCTTTTTCCATCTTTTGAAATGAAATATCCTTGGGAATATCGAAATGTTAAAGATGAATACGAATATAGTCCAGTAAGTCACTACTTACCTAAATGAATTTATCGTATTCCCCGAAGTGTCTCTCCAATAATTGCAATACTAGATTAATCGGCCATGTCAGTAAGAATATCATATCAAAAACATTGTAGGTACATCTATTCGATGAAATTTGATCTCTTGTCACCTGTTCATGAAAAGGTAAAGGTTAGACTAGTTATCGAGAAGGCCCATTTATAGAGATGAATCAAGTGAAAATGGTGAAAAAAACACGAGATGATAAATATTGAACCCATCAGCACTTATCCCTAGTGAAAATGGAATGAGTGAATGTGATTGGAGCAGAAGTTCGGAAGGATTAGAAAGAAAATAGTCCGGAAGGATAACAGCTTCTTGTTTAGACAATGACGATCAATCAATCACAAATTCAAAAAGCACTTGGATACATCCAAAGAAGCAATAAAACATAGCCTACCATCATAAACATTACATCATTGTAAGGCAATTCATGATATTCACTATGTTCCGCATCATTGTTGGAGAAATAAATGCGATTCAATACGTTACTGGTCCACCTAACAATAAGCAAATAATCATTTTTTCAATCATTCAATCATTTTCAATAAATTATTATCGCTTGTAGATGAACACATTATTATATGCATGGTTCTTTATAATACCCGTGTGATACAAAATTTACCTAAATAATATTCTGACGAAATATTCAGCGATTCTTGAGAAAGATCATTACATTTTGAATGAAGATAACGAGCGTCTGATGGGTATTGTAGATTAATGTCAGGAGTGATTTCAAACCAACCAGCTGGAGTTCTATCAGTTGAAGAATAGGCATATCAAAGAAAAATAGTATCACGCTTTGTATATTGTCGATCTGGAGATTCATCTTCCTACCATTCTTCTTCATTCATATGTCTTGACCGGCGTAACTCATTGTCATGCCTATTATGATGATGTGTACAAGTTGACAACTATTCTCTGATTGGTTCAATACTGCCTCTGCATTCCTCAAGGAAGTTCGATATTTTTCGAATATCGAATATCGGTATAAAATAATGGTATATTACACACCGAGATGGGAAGAGATTCATTCCTGTCGTGAGATTAGCTATGATCTCGAGACAGGAATGAAACTTCCTACCGAGGTTTGTATAATATTTTATGTACAACCATCATATTTCAATTGAAATTAATACATTTCTGTTTCATTCTGAACATACCTAAAATATTACATTTAACGACAAACTACCAAGAACGCGGTATACTGCTACCGTGACTACGGGGTATACAATTGTCACAAATATAAATAAATGTCAGATAAAGTCAATCAATGTCAGATAAAGTCGAATATTAGATTCGCAGGAAATGAGGGAGGGAAGTGAGGTTGGGAAGTTGAGGTGTATAATGTGACACTAATGACAGCATTATACATATGGTTGTAAATAAATACTATTCCAGTCATAGTGGCATTCTATTACAATCACGCACCACAGACATATATTATATTATCGCATCCTCGATCGCATCTCATGTTTTCAATGGAGCAACTATAGGAAGATTGGTTATTTGACAATCGATAGATGTAGTAGTAGACATATAGATGTCAACATGAGTCTCTTTGGTGCGAATGAATTGTTCATTCGTATGATGAAGTTGTACAGAAAATGCTGGATCGACATAGCTTACGTGAAATCAGCAGATATTATTATTCTTATCGATTGAATGTTAGTTGGCAGATGGTGAGACAAGCATCAAGAGCTTGGTAGAATTAAAGATTCTCTTCATTTATCAACAATGAAACATCGATTGAGAAGTAGCTGTCTTTGTTTATTTCTCAATCAAAGATCAAACGACATAATTACATTTTCAAGACGACGAGGCAATTGTGCAGAAATCTGCAGAATTACCGTCATTCACAATCAGTGATTTCAACATATTCTGTAACTTCTCGTTATGATGAATGATCGTGTTCAGGCATCAGTCCGGTGAAATACCCGAGAAAATACCACAATGAACGATATTATATGACAGAATGAACCGTATAGACGTACTCAATGATGATAATAATATTAATAATAGAATGAATAATAATATAAAAATACTCATCGTATTTTACCTGTGCTGCCAACTAGGAATACAGAGATTCATTCATTGCGTTGTGCTCACAAAATGAGGTGTAAACGAATTCTTTACCTAGTGAAGTCTTTCCTGATGCTTACAACCTCCAAAATTTCGAGAAAAATTCCACCGCTGACTAACACGATGTCCCTCGAACATTATAGGTTTCCTTCTCGTGTTGTCCACAGATAAAAAAAATAGGCCATGCACATCCATGATGGCAGGCATTGACCCTGCGCTGATTTTGGAACCTAGGGATATCTGTTGTTGGTATTGGTATGCGTGTACGGCCAATTCACATTTTTTGATCCCAAACGTCACTTCCCACGCGAGGATACTAGCTAGAAGCTAGCATCGAGATACTATCAAAAGAATGGTTACAGAAATAATAATTAACTCACAGACAGTACGAAAATGATACTTCGAGATTCAATATATAGCAACGATCAGCAAGTGATTTGGGTGGGACTTCAGGCCTCTGAAGCATTGACACAAGGAAAGAATTATTTATTTGTTGAAGAAGTATTAAATAATATGAATAGAACGAACAAATTTCTAACGTGACGGGAATAAACAATAAACTGTAGACGACTATCAACAGCTGTTTTCTTTCAGTAGATTTTCCATTCCAACAACGTGTAGGTCAACATTGAAAAAATATGAGTTATGAATGAGGATGATCGAAGGATTTCGGAGAAAGTAATTTCATCATTGTTATTATGATATTATTATTATTATTATTATTATTATTATAATTATCATTATTATTATTATTATTATTATCATCATTATTATTATTATTCAAATTTCTATGCCAGGTGAATTTGGTCTCGATAGCGATTGCGTGGTGAGATTTCCCTTCATTATGATGCCTATATCCTCATATTGTTACTTATGATGCAGTTGGCAACACCGGTAGACGCTCAGTGAAGTGCATCATTTTGTTTGTTGAAAGAGAAAGTGCCTCGCCGCTCAGTTTGGGATTTCATTTGAAAAAATCCATGAATCTACTCTGATCGCTCTGAAATTTTACTGGCGCATTCCTCACATTCCCAGATAAATTATCCAGTATGCTTTACCATGACTATGAATAAGATAATATGAATCGCCTCTGGAATAATCCGTCATTTTTTCTCAAATTTGGAATACATGTGAAAAATTGCAACAGAAAAACAAGTTTTCTTCCTAAAAATTTTAGAAATTCGAACAAATAAACAAGTTTCTAGTGATTACCCATGGAAAAAAAATTATTTCTGACAGATGGTGAGAGCCACGTATGCCCATCTGAGTTGGCAATTTGAAGCAAAACTTGAGGCCCATGTTGATCTTCAATGTGATGCCCGCTTCCTGAAAAAAAATGTATATAATGTGATGAATCGAGAGTTCTGAATTCAGAATAGCAACATTTCCATTAGTTTTTGTATAGTTTTATCATTACTATCCTTTGACAAGTCTGAAACAAACCATTGGGAATTGCAAAATCGACAAAAAAGACCAAATAAAACGCTCTATATTTTTAACTCTAATGAAAGACTTTTTTCTCCTGTTTCCTATTCTTGACTAGAAGAATGTTTTCTTGTATACATGATGTACTTATCGTATTTTCCTTATCTGATTTTGCGTGGCATCTTATTGTGTCCGAAGCAATTTATAATTCATAAACAACAAACTATATATTAATATATATATATATATATATATTTGGAAACAAGAGAAAATATAATGGTGTTTCATGACATTTTTCAGTTTGGCGATTCGAATTTTTGTTTTGGACACGACAAAAAAAAACGTTGTTGAAATCGAATAACATCGAACTTCTTTTCACCTCGTATACTCGAAGATTAGTAGGGGTCGAAATATAGGGAGCCACCCCGTACATACTCCGTCGCGAACGATAGAATCGGATACAGCCGGTTATCCCTAGTGACGCGTACTGTTAGGTCTCGAAGACAGAGCTCCGATAGCACATTGCCCGGAAAATTCCAACGAATTCGCTCGCGCCATCCGAACAGGCCGCGGTTCCTCCGCCATGCTACGATCGCGACCGGAAGTTGCGAGAGCGATGCGCTGACACCGGCCGTCGAGGAGGCACCATGTCGCTGACGTGTCGCGTGCAATATCTCAACGACATCGACCCCTTTTCGTACACGACCAACTTCCCGGACCCGGCGCGGCCGCCGCTGCACACCTTCAGCGTCACTTTGCCGCTGATCAACCAGCTGGCCGCCATTCACCGGCTGCTCAAGTCGCCGCACAGGGTGAGTACTCAAGCTTTGATAATATCCTGCGGTCCTTTCTGCGCCAGGATTCTCGAACATGCTGCACTCGATGCCTTGAAGTTCCTCCTGTGGGCCTGTAATATATTCACACTCTGTATGTAGCATGGGCAGGGAACCAATAGAATAGCTACGCATTCGTACATCTTTTTCAGTAGTTCTTCATTATAGAAACATCAACCAGTACACCGTTCTTTATTATTACCCTTGTTAAATTCCGTGGAATATATTCTGCTGTGCAAATATATAACAGGGCCTTAAACAATCTGGCTTCTGCCGAGTTCTCTTCCGACCTTCCTCTCCGATGCTTTCCTCGCTCGTCTTCGAATATATAGGTTGATCGCTACCAAAACGATGCAACCACCTACCATGGACAGGGAGTGTATTTTTGACCTTCAGCTGCAGCACTTTTGATGGCATCTACGTTGATCCCTAGTGGGCCGATCATGAAGTTTTCCTTTGTTTGTTGGTTCCCCATGTCCAGAATGTGTAATTGTGTAGATTTTCCAGCAGTTCAACACCTCACTGATGATTTATAAGGATGTTGCTGAGGATGGGTTTTTATCCTGATACCAGGTTACTACTGGGGTGGTTGGAATGATGAGTGACAGTCGTTCAATAGTAAAATTCAATCACTTCATACTTTGGAGTACGTTTGGAGAACGTATCCTGAACCTTAAAAACCTAATATCATGAATACACTTTGCGTCTTGATAACAACAGTGTTATCAGTGCTCTTCCCTCGCTTGATGATCCTTATCCTTATCTATCTTACATACTCTAGGATTTATAAACTTGACGTTGAAGTTGCTGTTGAAGTTGCCGTTTGCCGTTCGAAGTTAAAATATATAAAATGGTAATTGTCATTTATGAATTCGTTTGGCGTTGAAGTTGGCAGTTGGGGAAAAATTGGTTGAAGTTCACGATTACCCGTGTTTCAACTTTTGCTGTTGACGTTCAGTTGCCGTTAAATCGTCAACCAATGAGATCGGTGATAGGAAGTCGCGTGGCATCTATATCATTATTCGTATGGTTACAAATGACAGAGGTTATGATGTTATTTTTGTTCTTATTCATCACAATGAACTGGACACCATAAATTTGGATCAGCTTCAAATGATATTTCTTCGTGTATTTGATGATGATTTCATTGTTGATTGTTGTCACCTCGATGTCACAATTGATTGTGCACACCCACAACGTCAAGTTTATTAATGAATCAGATGAACGTCAGACGAACTGCAACGGCAAACGGCAACGGCATTAGCAACTCCAATGTCGAGTTCAGTCCAGCTTCAAGCCAAGGCTCCAGCTACACCCATGGTTTATCAAGGTCCCATCGACATCCGTTCTCTAAATAAACAGTGACCAAAGGTTCGAAATCAGGAGATGGAATACCGACCATTTTATTTATCATGGAAGGTAAAATTTGACGTTCTTCATGACTGAGGGTCATGAGTCATGAGAGTCATGGTAGAGATATGGAATAACAGATAAACAAACAACAGAACGATGAGAAAACCATTTGAACCTTCATTTTTCATTCAACATTATACTCGGATATTATCCTAATATTACTCGAAGTGTGAGTACATGCTTCTATACATTCGTTATTGATACTATATTGTTGTATACTTCGATTTGCAAACTTACCCGAGAACTTATAGCTCACCTCCTGGACCTATATAAATATTATACAGGCCGTTACCACTTCAGTTTTTTGCTGAACCAGACGTTTAAAAGTCAACAAGGATGGTATCAAATGAGGCGAGTTGCATATGACATATTCATATAAAAATCATATAAACATATCAAATTTTATATCTTATAGAGCAGCAGATATACTATATATCTGCTCACTATGTCAAATTTAATGTCAAGTTAACTTTGTTCTTTACTTTTTCAAATTCAATCCATATCTACTGTCAAGTGTCAAAGCATGTTTGTCTCAGTCATCTTGTCTGATTCAATAATAAATTCAAGAAAAAAGGGTAATTTTACAAATATGTTCAAATGTATATCTGCTTATATCATTAGGTATTGTTCGTACCATATATGGTTTCATCGACTAATTTCATTGAGAACTTCTTGTGAATACACTTATTTCAAACCGAGTTTCAAACCAACAAAATAAATCGAAAATGAAACTGTTATCTACAATGAAAATTGAGGATCCATCAAACCAACGGACAATTCAGTGTTCATAATTAGGACGTTAAAAAGTTTTCATGTTTTGGTCTCACCTGAACAACATTTGCTTCATTGTCATCGAACTACTATAAATAATTGGAGGCATCAAACCCATCTACGCTGCGTATCGTTTGAAACTCGGTTTCAAAAAAGCAAGTAATGGTCACAAAAACAAGATTCAAGGAGTACAAGAATTGTGTCGACGATTATTTTTCTTCGAAATAGGATGCACATAAGGATTCGAAATTAACTACGCTACTAGGTATCATGGATAGCATTCTGGAGACCTATTAGCTCATATTATAAAGATTCCTATGGCAGTGAAATGCAATGAATGAGCTTATTGATCAAGTACATTTTTCGATTTGCCACTTCATGAACTATTTCACATATTGTTACCTTCAGAGTATTTGCATCCAATCCTAATTAGATCAACAACCGAGGAAGTAATTTTCAAACGATCAACTCGAAGGTTTTTACTCGGGTTTTTGAATATGACTAAATGTAGAGTGAATCTCCGTGGGTAGAGTAGAAAGAGCTTATAACGAGGATAATCTTATTACTGTTTGTAGAGAAGTGCTTACCGAGTCAAGTGTTTATATCACATCACTTAGATAACAATGAATTAATTGTGGTTTGGAGTAGAACACAAACGAAAACAGATATCATCGTTCGATGATTCATTATAGGTATTCCTCGAGGTATACTCAATCAGGAATCTGAATTTCAATATTATCGAAAAAACATGATATGCTGAGTTAATTGGGTACAAAAAATGTCCTACGTTGGGCGCCAATTCAATGTAACTCATTTTGAATTACTTTGAATCTGTTGGAGTCAAAGATTGAGTTCGAGTATAATGGAGTTCAATAATTATGATGTCGAAGTCGAACCAATTGTGTTGTGATGAAGGTCTGAGTGACTATTGGATCATTAAAAAGTCTTGAGTGTTGAAGAAGATGAAATTGAGATTTTCGAATTATTCCAACTTCGATACCTACCTGTCATAACGAATATGAATTTTTTAGTGATAACTCTCATAAGCCTGTGTTTGGAGAGAATTATAGTGGAATATTTCAATATCGAATATGTTACTCAGTAGAGATGAAAATTGACGAGATTCCGATGAAACGACACAGGTGGTCAAAACTTCAGAATTAGCCTCGTAATCAGCAATAGAAAAAATTGTCAGGATGGAATGATTATATAAAGAATACCTATGTAGATATGTAGACAAATGCCAGGATGAATCTAATTCAGTCGCAAAGCCAAAGACTACAGAACACCATATAATCTTGTTCACTCATATTCATTCTTCGAAGGTATTTGTTAGGGAATATCCCAAACCTGTTTGCACACCCTCTATTTATGGTTCAAGTGACCATCTGCCTCTCACCTGTTGTTTTCTTTCAGATAACTTTTGGGACCGAAAGATATTTGAGATGTCTAATATCGAATCTAGATTGGACGTATATTCCATATGTCTTTTTCATAGTATATCTTAATATAAGACGAATGAAAAATCCTAGGAAAAATCTAAATAATAGAGCCTTTTGGAGGAAATAAAGATTTAATCTCAGAAAAGAGAATAATAAATTGTGAATCATGTGGAACTATCACGTGCAAAATGAACATATATTAACTTTCCAGAATATAGAACCATTGCCATTTCCTACTATTCTGTTTTTTTCTCGGATGACTTAAATATCACCAGAACAGAGGCAAAAGGCGTCAAATTAATATGCCAGTAATTTCTGAATCATAAAATATTGAGTTTGCCAAAAATCACAGTTGCATTACCGCGTACATCTGAACAAATTATTCCTATTTCTCATGGTGGACACTAAGAAAATAATGCAGTTATTTATAGTTGCTTATGAAACCACTGCATGTAGGTAGAGCTGGAGTTGAAACTTGTATACAAAAGAATACACCTACATCGTGAATCATTAACATGAAAATAGGTTAATGAGTTTTCACCAGGAATAAACAGACCTTGATTCGAACTAGGAGATTATTACGAAGGAATTATTGTTTCATAACAATACCATGAAAAGTGAATTTGAAATGTGTCTTCGACAAATCGAAAATTACCATGGAGATCCCGATGAAATGAAATTTCATTTAACAATACAGCGTAGGCTGTATTAGGGCTTCCATAGTGGCTTCCATATTTCATTTATACTACTTAACTCATTATTTTTCCCATTTGAATAATCCTCTCAACGAATAAATAATATATACAGGGTTTATCACTTGAACGGTTCGTTAGAAGTTTTTAATGTTCCCATTCGGATAAAATATTTCAAATATGAACAATGGATGTGAAATTTTCCAATATACTAGTGCAAATACTATCTGTAAGATATTCGAGGAGGTAAAAATCTCTATTTGTCAGTGGCATCTCGTTTTTTTTTTTAAATTCGGACAGAGCACGAATCTGTCCTCACTATTTTATTATTTTATTTTTCAGAATCAAGGAGAGAAGATTCCACACAAAAACTTGAAAAATGAATACCAGTGCAAACTCAAAATTTTCCACAAGAATCGTAATAATTCGAAAATTGTTGAAAATTATTTTAGGGACACATCATACGTTTTCTTCTTCAAGTCAATACGTAGATATCAAATGTGATGAAATACAGGGTGTTCCACGCAAAATGAGGACCTTTGTGTCTACTCACCACCGGTTTAACCGAAAGTTCCTGTCAATATTTCATATCGGTTCAAACATGTTCGGAATTTTCAAAATTCCATTCATAATATGAAATATATATCATAATAAATATAAATATATATGTATATATTTTTAAATTTTCCTCAACAGCAACCGAAGCGTGAAGACAAATCTCGAGACAAATGAACTTTTTTGTTCTGAATGATATATTTATGGTATACTCATACTTTTAGTAGACAAAAAAAATGTTACAACTCATGGTGTTTTCCGAGTGTCTTCCAAACCATTGATTTTGTTTTTTTATTTTTCGAAATCGCAAATTGATGCGTTTTTTGTCAACCTATGTATATATATTGAGTTTTCAGTGTTCAAAATAATGAAAGTCAAATGGAGAGAACTGAATATCGCACCTTCCTGTAAGAAGTAGGAGCAGCTATTGATATAAGGTTCAAAAGTGGGCAAAACTCAAGTTCTGAGATATTCAGTATTTCGAGTGAAACCGATTTATCAATTAAAAATCCTTGTAAATCGAGAAATTGATTGAAAACGACAAATGATATTCACCAAATTACAACATAACCTGATGAATTATTGACGGAATCTCATCAGAACAACCAGTTTCTTCGATCTACTTTCCATGCGCTTGAAATTGAAAAGTGAACTAACTTAATTACGATTTTTTCATCTCGATATGAAACGAGCTGCAAGGTGGATGCGTCCTTCTCACACGATTTCGTATAATAAATACTGAAATTTTTCTTCCGGTCCTCCACTATTCTCACGCTTTCTCATTATTTCCAATATGTATCATTGATATTGAATATTTTTTAATATCGACTGCATCTTCGATGACAGACAATACTCATTTCAAGAAGGTACTCACTACGTACGATGAGATTATGAAAAGTGGTCGAAGTCATTGAATTTATCGATACCGATTTACATTTCAGCGAGTTATCTATTATATCTTGATAGCTTTAATGATATACTGTCATGGCACTGATGATGAGATGATTTTGGAGTTAGGAAATTGTAGTACCTATATAACAGTAACCTATATCAGGAAACAAACACATCAAAGTATTGTTGATGGTATCTGTTCATAATGATTGAGATTATCGTGATAATTAATTCATATAGCGTACCTCGGTCTTCAGTCACAGATGTACTGATCTGTGCTTCAGTCTTGAAACACGTGGAGCAGGTTTAAATATTTAGACGCGAAGATAAGAGCCATCAGCAGAAACCTCAGCATCATTAGAAGCTGGACTAACTCTACGAGGTCCTGATGAATTGGGACACCAATATTTACAACTGAAAGAAAAAATATGAAGTACTCACTTCCACAAAATACATCAACAAACGTATGATCAAAATTTTATAGTCGTCATAGTAGTTTCGAATCAGCTAAAATCAGCTGAAAAACTTCAGGTATCGTCTCGGGTTTTTCTGGAAGCTATTCAATTCCGAGTCCAGTCTGAGAAGATGAATTGTCGAATGAATCCTTTGGATACGAAGTGGACGATGAGATGATAAGAAAAGAAAACAATAACTCCTTGAATATCTTAATTCAGTTTCTATGCACTTATTCATTTCCATACCGAAGTGAACATATCGTTCAGTATGCATTATTGATAGGTATTATCATGGGAGAAAGATAGTATACGCTGTAACTTCCATCGTATTCCTCGAAATCCCCGAATATACAATATCATCTTCAGTTTTACTATCTCTAGAAGCTCGGATGAGGCAGCCATCGAATCTGAACCTTATCAGAAGCCAAAAATTAGAATCTTACAGTCTATACATACAGGTGGAACAGAAAAAAATGATAACTCACTATCTTCGAAAATTGTGTTGATATGTGCCAATTACAAATTCTACAGGAGACATCTCCAACTAATCAAAGATGATATATATAGACGAAAAAACAGATCTTGTTTGTGTATACAGAAAACTACCTACGATATTCGAGAAAGGTGACCGTTGAAACAAAGTACATCATTCATATAGATTTCTAGAGAATGGTTCGATGAACAATAGAAGAATACAATACGCAGAAGAGGTGCACCTTCCGGTATCCAAACATTATTTGAAATACTTCACGAATACTGACGAATTCCGACAGCTCATTCTATAATGACGAGTCACGAAAATCTCTACGGAAGCTTTACAGAAGCTGAGTTTTCTTATGCCAATTACTTCTACAGCAGTTTTCGAAGCTCTACTACTGTTCGAATATTTGGGGTTCGGCACCGAAATATTATCCAAATTTGCTGAAGTATAGTCGGTTCGAAGGAACCATCAGATTGTTCCTATTATTGTCCTTCAGTGCTCGAGGTTCATCTGTGAAAACGTAGATCTGGTCCAATCTCTTTGCGAACATTTTCCCGTGGAAAACTGTACCGATAGAAAAAAGAATGAAAGCGATTGAGTCATGTAACAGCACAGTGGAGTGCTCGCATGTAAAAAATTCAAAGCCAGTCCAGTCGCCTATCTCGTGTTGTAACTCAACCTGAATAATCACTGTGTTTTGTGTATGAATAAACAATGGTACAATATTAATTATAGGTTGTCGTGGGAGTGGGTCCGCTCTTGAATGGTGAAGTATGCAGTCTCGTTGAGCGCAATGACTTCTTCAATCCTATCGGTATTTTTGAACTCGCATAATCTGAATTGTCAATCTAAATGCAATAAATTCGCAGAGATCCTAACTGAATCATGACAATGAAAAATCGGTAAAAAGCCCGAGAGGAATTGCTTTATTCTTCGTGGGAGTGAATGGTTTCTAGTTTATGGGAAGCATTATGAATGTCTACCTAAGTTTTTTCTCTGTTAACTCAAGATAAGGCTCAGCCATATCTTTGAAGCATATCATGTGAAATTTTACGGACGATCAACATCGAATATCACTAATCAAGTTAAATGCAAAAAATCAATGTCTGTTCAAGGTTTTAGATTATAATGAGGGAGTCATTCAGTATACGACAGCTCAATAATTTTCAATCAACAATGAATCTAATCTATACTGAAATTTGTCACTTCCGCATGTTGATCGGCAGGTTTCCCATTTCTTCATTCCACATTGTATTGATTTGTTCATGGTCTTCATGAACATTATTTTGATCGAATGGATCTTTTGAGCTACGTTGCATGAAATCTTTGGGAAAATATTCGCATGTCCAAAAATATTGATCTCTAAAACTTTTTGAAATTATTTGATTTACCGCCATTTGTATACGTCTTATTGCTCTGTTTCCAGGAGTTCATTTGAAATTCATGTACCCTTGTCGAGAAGTTGTCAAATTCCGAAAAATTTGGGTAGCACAATCTCGGACTCACACATGAATCACATGAAAAAATATCACTCAATCTCTAGTCATGACTGAGTCAGGCAAGTAGGCCCTTCCGACCTTTTTTCACCCCCTCTACCCGACACCTTTGACGGAACCGAAGGAAAGCACGCCTCTCATCGTTTTGGCACCGGAATTATCGAACCTTAAGGTTGATTTCATGCAACTTCAACTGAACCAAAATTAATTTGAGACCTACATGAATTTTATACTGAGAAACAGGTGGTGTCCATGCAGAATTGATTAAAAAGGTCAACAAATCACTAGATATGAAAATATGCCCAGGCTTCTGTCGGTATGTCAGTATGTGAATGAATGATCAAGTGAATCAAAATATTTAGTCGAGAAACAAAAAAAAAACATTCGAAATTAACTAGTATGTAATGTAATATCGTTCATCATTCCAATTCCACGGATCCACATTACTGGAACTTTTTGATATTCTATGTGATTTTCGATATGAAGACTCATGTGTATTGTGAGCCGCTTGACTGAAGATAAGAATCTTGCGCCTTTATTCTGCTCGGCTTTTTTGTTATACACGAAGTGAATTATCATATCGTCAGTTGATATAATATACCGATTTCTATGCGATGCACCAAATAAGTCTCCATGCATATTTTTGTAACATCATGAGAACCTCTTTGTTTGTCACTTTTATGAATTCATCAAAATCATGATTTCTTAGCGCCAGTTATTCAATGGGATTTTAGATCGCTGTTTGAGGATTCAACTCGGTATTAAACTATACATCGAAGCATCATGCTTTTTTCAATTGGAAACTGATTGGATCACCTAATTCATTGTTTTCATAATATGTTGTTAACATTCTCTAGCATTCGGATCGAATTCTCTCAATCTCAGTTCTCGTTCGAAAAGTTTCGGATGTCCAAAATAGAAAATTCAAGTCTAATGTAACCAAACCTGGACATTCATTCTCAATCTGATTTCATTCGTTTTTTGTTTGAATGGACTCAGTACCATGAAACCTTAGTTTGTGTCAAAGGCATGGTAACTAAAAACAAAAATACATTGGAACTTGTAGAAAGAAACAGAATGAATATTACCGATTTGTTTGATGATTGGATGTCAATTCCATCCATATCACTAACGACTTTCCTTGACAGCCACGATCTTTTCAAACACTCCCCTTTTCTATTCTAATATTCTTCCTAACACTTTTCTTGGTGCAATATTGTGACCAAATAATAATACCTCTCAAAAATCTTCTTCGTCGGTTGTGTCTCCAATCATTTTTGTGGGAAGTAGAAGGTCAATATAACATAATATCCTTCATAAAAATTGACAATTCAGAAATAGAATCTGTAAGTTAGAAAATCGGCAAATTATCATCCGTTAACCCCCAAAAACCCGATATTATACTATATTTGTGAATTTTTCGGAGGAAAATGAAATCATGACACTAGAAACTATTTTCTGCTGGTAGTTCAAATACACACATCAGTTTTCGTATCGGAGTGTCAATAGCATTCGAATACGGAATACTCGCGAACATTTTTCGGGAAATAAATATATTTGCAAGATTACTCATCTACGTCAATAAAAGTCGATTCGGTGACAGCATGTGCTAGACGCCATTTAGTTCTGAGACCTCGTATTTTGAAAACTTGCGATTGGGAATTCAGTAGGTGCCTAAGAATAGTCACGTGAAATGGGCCATTCTGACTAAGTGGAGTCGTCTGAGCATATCGAAGCTTCTAACGAATATGCAGTAATAAGGACAATGACCCAAAACTTTTGGGCCACAATATATCGCTATTTCCGTGGATGTTGTACTATTTAAAAATTCGTTCGAACATTGCACCTGTCACTGTCATTCATGCTGATATTCAGTTATTGTTTTCATAATACACAGTAATCAATTTTCCGTATATCAGTAATTGTAATTGTATGTAATTGTATTTGTATTTGGTGATATTTGTATCACGGATTCAATCGAATACAATTTTCTGTGTATTATTTGCAATAGTACGAATAATTAGTTTCGGAAATCGTGTGTGCAACGTTCAAATGCAAATAACCGTTTGCAAAATTATCATTCACTGATAGTTTTACCTGATTTCAATGCTTATTAGGTCCTTCGATATGTTCCAGTTTTGCTGGCCACGTACAATCGTAAAAACTCTTTTGAAGCCATCTTTCGAGTGTCCTCGTAATATTCGAGCATCTATGGTGAGGAAATGAATTGGATCCAATCTGTGTTCATACACTTTAATCAGTACAAACTGTTCAGTGATCACGCTGATATTTCCAGAAAAAAAATTGTTGCAGGTTTTTTTTCCATCTGTTGACAACACGGAAGGCAACTTGTCATGTTCGAGGAACATCGTGTTAGCCAGCGGTGGAATTTTGGGAAATAATGGAGGTGTTGGAATTTTTCTTGAAAGTTTGGAGGTTGTAAGCATCAGGAAAGACTTCACGAGGCAAAGAATTCCACAATTTTGCCCTTCTATTGATGAATGATGCAGCCGTGGAAGTATCTATAAGGCAGATATTATCAATCTTAATACATTAGAATATGAGTATCGGCAGTGTGTTAATGCTGATTCATAATACATAACGATATCATGTGATAACCCAATTTATATATTTGTAAGAACAAAACGTACGAATAAATTGCCATGAAATGTAACAAATTCTATGAACTGAAGATTAATTCAATCAAAGATCACATCGAATCGATTCGATTACAAAAAGTTTCCTGAAATAAGTATTGAACAAAACTTCTCAGTGTTATAGGTAGGCATATCTAACGGTATTGCTTGGATGTTACTGAAGAATATGGATATCGGTGAGAGATAAAAGTGTGTATCGAATAGCGATAGGCTACCTATTAATCTTGTGGTCAACCAAAAATTGAATTGTGTCCATATAGATCTGGAAAGCGAATTAGACCACTTGATGTAGTGATATCTTCTCATGATGCGATTTTATGTTCTCTTCTCGTTGAGTCTTTCAATAAACCGAGCTGAATATATCTGTATTGTAATCCAGTTTCAATTCCATTTCTCCTTAACATGAAATGGTGATACGGATAATGAGCAAACTTTGCCATATTCACCAGCTCAAAATCTATTGTAAAATTCAATCTAGAATCGTCAAGGGAGCTTTTGTCTATTTTTCGATAATGATGTTGAATAGGGGCAATAGTCAAATCCATGAAAGCGTATAACGGACATGCCTTCATTTTGTTAATTTTGTGGTCGAAATGACCAAAGAAATATTGGTATGTCTGTTCTACGCTTTTGTCCATATCAATTGATTTGATCTTCAACAATAACTGCAACAACGAAGACAGTGCCTCATTTACATCATTGTCGTCCTCTTTTTATCTCCTCACAATCTCTTGAACCATGGTAACTCACTAACGTACTCACGTTTCTTTTTCGAATAAAACCTTGCTAATTCACTTCTCTTACTTTGCGTTCTTGTGTGGTCACTTTCCTGTTTTGTTAATGTCAATTTCAAATCAATATATTTCATCAGTGACTTTCCTCAGGCATGGTTGGTCCATTGAATCTATTCTTCCCAACGTATTCCCTCTGCGACTTCACTGATTTCTGTTTTGCTCTTGCATTCTTCATTATATAATACATACCGGTGGAATCGTTATGACATTGTATATTCTCAATTTGGTGTCTTGCATGAGTTCCTCCTTTCCTCAATAATTCATTTAATGCACTGTTGTTTTGGTTGTTTGATTTTCATGCCCTATTTGCTGAATCTGAATCTATGTTTACGTTATTCCTATAATAATGCTTCCTCCTCAGTCATTCGTATTCTTTATTCAGAGGTTTTTCCTCTTACACTTCGTATATTGCTATCAGTTCTTCGTCATTAGTCTATTCTGTTATCTCTATATATGAATAAATCTCAATATTCCAAGAAAATACCAGCAAATGTTTGAACCTAAAAACAACGACCGACAGGAATCATGCTATTTGGCTCTGCATACGTATGTCTAATTTGAGTATTTCTGTAGGGTGGAACGTCGTCGGTAAGAAGTCGTTAGAACAATCTATTAGTGGGAAATTTCCAATTGAGTGCCGACCTATTTCCTTTTTTCTTGTGAACCGATAGGCATCTCCATTATGATCGTAGATATTACATCATATCTTCAGCTGCCAAATCCTACCTGAATAATAATGCCCACACAGAAAGCATGCATGCTTTATGAATGGAATCGACAGAATGTGTAATGTTGCATAATTTATGCCATCGACTCTTTGTTGTTTTACCTTTCTTGAATGCAAATTGTCGTGACTGAGACTATGATTGGGTCAGAAACTAGATCGAATAATTCACCCAGACGATTTGCATAAAATATTTATGCATATGGTTGTTGGTGTGTTGAAAGGAAAACTATTCGCACAGGTTATCTTTGTAAGTCATTCATCAGTGAGTATACAGTAGGTTCCGAGATAGCTACTGATTATTTCTGTTTTTCTCTGCATCTTTTGAGGAAGTTGCATATGTTGGGAAGGTATTAGATAAGAATATTTCAGCCGATGAATTGGTCAGATATTTGAAATCAAATCACTTTAATCAGTCTCGACAGGTTCCTTGGTATGATATTCTATATTTCCTCATCTGATCTCTGCGGTTTCGTATTGTGTGTCTATAGAAAAGGTATATCCCAAAAACAAACTCCATAAAGATTTTTTTCTGTTGACTATACACGAAAATGTATATATTCTCTTATTACTTGCATTGACGTTATTTAGGTTCAATTAATTCCCACCAGTAGTTTTTGTAGCATGATAACCTATATTATGGCTCTCCCAAACAATCAATAATAGAAGGTTGAGTTGTTGAATTGAATTAGTCCATTGAGGGACTATTAACTTGTCAAGATACGTTCGCTGTAGCCTTGACGATCCTTCATCTCTGATAATGTTTCAGCGGTTGTTAACAGAACTCGAATACTAACAACAATTAGTGAGTAGATCTAGATGAAAAAAAAAATATTCTATCAGGTTTTTCTTCTTGTATTGGAAGATGTAATCATGCGATATAACTCCATCATTAAACTATAATAAAAAGTACGAAATTATGATGTTGATATGGGAATCCGATGCTGGGAAGATCAGCCACTGATTAATGATAGCAGAATCTGCTTTCGGAGTGTCAAGGAGTACTATCCGATGGCAAATGGAGTAGTGGACCGAAATCCTGATGTTGACTCAAATATTAATTTGTAGTTTGTACATCGTCCAAAATCGAGATGATTCTCAGTTGGGAAGAGAAGAGATTCCATAAATACCAGGAACAAGAATGAGTTCAATGTGCCTTTCTTTATCTCACTAAACATTCACCCGACTATATAGGGTTGAGTGTTCTCAATAATTTGCCTGAGACTAAAAATATTGATAACATGATATCATTCCATATATATCTGTGGAATACTACAGGCAAATACCTTACTCCAAACACATACTGAAAGAATTTTCCCCCAGTCCTCTGACAAAAGCAGTTCAAGAAAATAACCATTGTGAATATTTGCTGAACAGTCACACTTACGTAGGCTTTGTATGAATAGCACAATATATTGAGAAGAGTTTGTAAATACTCATTTCGGCAACTAAACTGAAACTGTGGTGTAATCACTGGGGTTCAGCACTTCAGGAAAACAACATTTGAAATTCAAGATATACCGGTGCAAGAGAAGATATTTTTTCCCTTTATGTAGAATTTTTTCCCAAAATCACCAACACTCGTACAGAATCTGCAATTGTCCAAGCCATCCGATTCAAATGATACATATCACTCACTGTAGGAGTGATCATTATCATTTATTTTAATAATTGAGCTACGGTTTAGCAATTTTTTTAACGTCGTCAGCTTTATCTTTTGAAAAATATCATTGTCCCACAAAAAAAACTCGTCAATTCTTCAGTATGGAACTCAAAATAGTTTCGGAACGACACTTTATCATTATATCAACATGATGTAAATATAGACTGGTGTTCCAACTCCCTACCCAGCCACTAGAAAAACTTCTTCTTGATTATAGCAAATTTCAATACCTCACTAAGGCTACCCAAAATCGACACAAAATAGCAACACCTCAGTGGATCTCGGAGGATTTCTTAGAATTTCTGTCATATGTTCGACATTTTCAGTAAAAGTAAATTTGACTCTACAGGATCGACGATTGTAAGGCTATCTATACTCTAGTAAGGTTGTTTGACAGGTCTACATATTCTCCAGGGAAACATCTGAAGATTTTTTTCACCTTGATCATTAACAACGCTCGATTTCACATGTAAGTCTTGCTATTTGAACATGATGAGAAGGAATTTGAAATAATTCAGTAAAAAATCGAACAAAATGGTCAAAGATACAATGTAGTTGGTTTATCATGCATAATTATCAGATTTGGTGAATTCTTTCACTATCGTCGATGAATTTGATAACGATATGAACCTTCATGAAGTCAAGGATTGTGAAATTTGGGTTATGAATGAAATCCTGTACCAAATCCAACATTTATTCAATTGTGCTGTACCACTTCAGTCGTGATTGAACTTCATTAGAAATTATGTACGAGAATTGATTGACTTTGAGTTTACAAGTTTATTCCCATTCCATAGATATGGGGTGGCACATTCAGCTATAACAAAATCTTTATCCTCTGTTGAATTGAAGATTTTTATTTGAGATAATATGTTTGAAATACCATGGAAGTGGCAAAAAAGACAAATTACTAGTTGGAGTACAAGTTCAATATCGCTCTGGGAAAAACTCTCGAATGTGTTCTTCTCTATTACCTATATGCAGATTAGGAATTGTTCTCTTCATCTAAGTCACCACTCGCAATGACTATAATTTATCCGTTACAGTTCTGTGCCTCCTGAAACAACCGACCATTTCCCACGCATTCAACTAAGGTCTTACAGTATCAAATTCAGTCCCGAGCTCAGTACGCTGCCTATTTCATTTTTTCACCACCCGAAGCTAGCCAAGTGCAGGAAGTGTATTGTGTGGAGGACTTTCTTGTTTTCTACATCGTTAAGATTTATCTCACCAGGATTCCCTGGTTCGATAAGCAATAATTGCTGGTTTAAGTAAAATTATAAATTAACCTTAACGAGCTGCGATTTAAAATAGTGTCTCAACAACGATCGTCAGATATGTACGAACTTTCAATCAATTCTTCTTCTGGAATGAAGAAGTTATTGTCAATTTTTGAAATAGCTGATCCGTAGTCTAAACTAATCTTTGTTGCTGCCGGAGCAGAATTTAATTTCAAACTATCACTGAAAAATACATTTTGGGATTTAGCGAACCGTTTCGTCGATAATATTTCAAACTGTTAGATGTACTGAATATTGCCATAACTTTTCCACCCTCTTATGAATGAAACCCTATCATAATAATTGAAAACACGCATTTTTTCTGTCCACGAAAATATAGCATCATTTCATTGATTAAGCCTCAATTGATGCAAAAATGATTATGATTTGATAATGGTCATAGTTTCTATAGTGTTTGTGTAGTTACATTATCAAGTACGCAGAAATGTGGGGATAGGGAGTTGAACTCAGACAACTCAGAATTGGACAAAATAATAAAAAGCAAATAACTGATGTTGTGAGATTCCAATTTCACTCATGTTTGTAACAATTTCCTAATTTTTCTTCTTCTTTCCAGTAGATTCTTTAGTAGCCACATTTAACAATTATCAAGTAACATTAATCAATTCAAAATTAACAATTATCAATTAAAAAGTAACAAGATAGAAGATGGCCAACTTTCAACTTTTTACTTCAATTGAACCACGTTGTCTTCTAGTTCGCAACTAGTACGCAGATGACGGCCAATTGGTTCTATGACTGGTAGAGAAACCTTGTGATTGGTCAGACCTTGCCTGAGACACGATGAATCTAACCTTACTTTTCATAGGTTAGATTTTTTTAATGTAGAAAATCATTTTATAAAACATATCTGGATGATGCTAAGCAGAATCGATCCCGTTTGTAATTTCCTGTGATTTACGTTACAGAAAATATGGAATTCGAAGGCTTGGTACTGACTTGTGCGTCTATACGTATTATACAGGGTGTCCCAACGAAAACTTTCCACACGGATTTACTGGGAAATGACAAATTATTTTCGGAAACGCTGAAACACGTCGATTTTGATTTCTAGGGGGACACATGTCAGTGATGAATTTAGTAACGCAACTTCATCCCCCTGACAGGGGCGGCTACCCCATTGCGAATCATCATAGGGAACTCGGGTCGAGTGATACATCATCTGAAAGCTCTCTTCATTCTCCATCCAAACGTTTATTATTTTTTCAAAATCAAATCACTGGTACTTGAGATTATTGTGGTAATAGGTTTAATTCAAATAATCAATATCGTACCTGTTCTCATCGAAATTCAATTTTCAATTGCTCGAAATGAGCCCCTCCTACCTCCATACAATGATAAAGTCTACTTTCGAAACTATTACGAACGTTTTCCAATACTTCTGGAGTTATGCTGCCGCACTCGTTTACAATTCGACCACGTAGATCCTCTAGTGACTCTGGCGGAGTGGCAAAAACTTTGCTTTTGAGATGCCCCCATAAAAAATAATCCAACGGGTTGAGGTCCGGTGATCTAGCTGGCCACTCTATTGGTCCTCGTCGCCCTATCCAATGATTGGTATATCGTTCATCCAGAAAGTTTCTAACCGCTACTGCATAGTGAGGTGGTGCTCCATCTTGTTGAAAATGGAGGTTGTCTGCCGAATAATCTCCATCGTTTTCGATAATATCCGTTATCATGGAATCGATGGCATTCTCAAGAAGATGTAAATACATTTGTTCATTCAAATAAATGAATAAATTGAATTTGAATGAGAACAGGTAAGATATTGGCTAATTACATTGAACCTGTCAACAACACTAATTTCAATTACCATTCATTCGATTTTGAAAAAATTATACACGTTTGGATAGAGAATAAAGAGAGCTTTCAGATGATGTATCACTCGACCCACGTTCCCTATGATGATTTGCAAGGGGGTAGCTGCCCCCGTCCGGGGGATGAAGTTGCTCGACTAAATCCATTACTAGCATGTGTCCCCCTAGAAATTAAAATCGACCTGTTTTAGCGTTTCCGAAAATGATTTCATTTCCCAGTAAATCCGGGTGGAAAGTTTTCGTTGGGACACCCTGTATATTTCTACTCGTTACTTTGATCTGCATAAACGGTAATGTTCTTGCTACTTGTTACATGCCAATTCTTGATTGATAAATGTTACTTGATATTGAATGTTTCTGCATAAATCCACACTAAGTGGATTTAATGTGATTTTCACTTCTACAGATCATTCACCATTAATGATGATGATATAAACAACCATATGAATAATTATGTGCTAATCGTAGAAGAATCATATCATTCATATTGTGAGCATCTCTGTGAGAGATGCTCACACGATATTTAGTAGAAACAGAAACAACGAAGATGCACTGAACCCGTTGGGAACACACATAACTAATAACCACCATTCGGTTATTCGAAAAACAGTGAGGGAGAGAGTGATTCGGTGAACAAATCAAATTTCTGACAAAAAAATACGCTTTTCCTACATTTTGTTGTTCAGCTCAGCGTAAAAGTTAAATGGGTAGATGCATTGTTGTATTTTCATTGTTGTCTGCTCGCCGACCCATGGATGAAGTTTTCTTCGAGGTCACAGGTCATGTTTCACTAAAACATGAACGCATATATCTTCATGGAAGCAGCAATGTTCTCTTTGCGAGTGCCACAATGTGGAGAATTATTATCAAAATCTAAATTAGGTATGTTAATCTATTGCTGATAATGGTTCGTGATATGACATTCGGAGGGAAACTATCTCTTATTTGGCTTTTGAATGTAATTTCAGTTTCCGGAAAGCCATCTGGTTTGAATTTATTGTGCTCAGCAAAGACATCTCCAACGTGTACCTAGTTAAAGTAAAAATAATACACCAAATCTTAAAATTAAACATTTGGTTTTTTTCGTTGACCTGAAAATAAATCAAATCAAATTCTCTTCTCATTCATCTCGAAATGGATGAGACAGAAAATCAGTAGGAGAATTGTCACTGTCATTCATAAATGTTATAATAATTAGATTAATGATTGTTTTACATCATTCGCAACTTGAATACCTCATAATGGTGTACTTTTCTGTCAGGTATATAGAGGAAGAGTATTATCAGCAATGCAGCCAAGGCCTTCAACATTTCAGAAAGAAGTACCAGAATCTATGGAACCAAAAATTCACCAACAAACTGAGACGCATCATACAACATGGAGAAACATACGAAAGCGAAGCAAAGACAAGCAATATTTTTTTGTTGATATCGAGTTCGGACTAGAAATTAGCACTAATTCCGAGTTGCAACAAAGTTGTCCGTTCTACGCTTTCGTAGAAACAGTTTCGAAAAATGTCCAAAAAACAAACTACAATGAAAACTCAGGTGAATTCCAGCATTTTACAGACTTTGCGAGAGATTGTTCACAAGATGTATCTCGAAAAAAACAACATGGATATCGTAATTCTGAAATGTTCAATAGTACACATGCGCCATTACTTGTTCTATTTCTAGGATTTCACTACTCGATGGTACTACTTACCATTGAATGAATTTACTATCATTAAATCGTTTATTGTTGGAATATCAATGTCTCTTTCTCGGTCCCTTGTGCCATTATTCTCATATGGTGTTGGGTTTCATCCTTGGTTTCATCCTTGGTTTCATCACAAGCTGACATTGAGAATACGAATCTCTTGCAAAACAAATTATCTGGAATATAGAGTAGATCTAACACACAGATTATTTTTCGTTCGTTCAAAACCACCTCAGCATCGATATCAACCAATGCACTTGATATATAATAATAATAATAATAATAATAATAATAATAATAATAATAATAATAGGTCTTCATTTTCGAGAAGTACAGAGTAGGTACACTAGAAAAACGCCGAAGATCAGATGGTGTCACGCATGGACATGCGTGAAACCTCTGTTATTATTCTTAAGCGCAAAAAAAAGTCCATGAACACCAATATTTAAAACAACAACAAACGGAATTTGCTGACTTGAATTACTGAAATATTATGCAGGTGCACATACGATCACTTCTTTATTACATGATGGATTCTTAACTTGGTTAATTATTATACATGAGCATATGTGATATGATGTCCTTCATTATTTCTTGCATTTTCTCTTCACCTTTCTGTTTTTTCATCTTCTTCTTTCACCCTCTCTCTATCTATCTTTCTTTATTGGTCAGCACACTTCCGTGGATCTTCATAGTAATTGAATATTATAGAATCATCCACATGGGTAATCAATTGATGAAACTACATTGATTTTCCATTTCGAATGTAAAAAAAACTGTGAATTAATAGAGTACCTATATTATGGAAAAAAGCATTACGTCTGTCAAGTAACGAGTCTTCAGAACACTGGCATAGAGTAGCACAGCGAGTCTTCTATACTTTTATTGAAATCAAAACAAAAGCATGGAACTCTAATGGTGGCTTTATAAAAACTTTTAACATTTATCATTTATCACTTTAAGATCTAAGACATTATAATGGCTTAGGTTATAAAAATATTTAACATATAAAAATCATTTAAGCTTTGTAAATACTGACATTTCTTTTTATTAATTGAATAATAAATTCCAAACGGCGAAAGCATTAAAAAACTGGTTAGAGTAATAATACCCATGACAAAAAATCCGCAAAAATCCTGAAAACACTGACAATATTCTCGTACAGTAAAAGATAACCTCAATACAGTTTTGAAGAACAGCGGGAAGCAGAGGTGTCACTTGTCGACATTTCCGAAAAACATCATAGGCGAACATGCGCACATCTTATTTTCACTTATGGCCATTTAACAATGATTTCTTAAGTTGGAAGTTCGGCATCTTCTTAAATGATAAATGTTAAATGGAAAGTCTTAAATGGTTTTATAATATGAACAATTGTATTTCGATGTTTCATCTGTCTTAAATGTAAAGTCTTGAATGTTAAGTGGTAAATCTTAGGTGATAAAGTTTTTTATAAAGCCACCATAAACTTCCAACTATTTCAAGCGACGCCAGAAAATTCGTATTTGACATTGACAGTGCGATCCAACCTGAGATGAGGTGAAAGGTTGTTATGTAACAGATGTTCAGAGATGAATAATTCGTCAATGAATAGTACCAATGAATTTTTGTCAATACCTCGTGAAGTACCAACAGATTTTCAATCAGATCATGGCAATGAATATTTGCGAGCGAAAGAGCATTACAGTAGTTATAGGAGTATGAAAATTCATTGATTCTATTTAATCTTCCGTGAAGGACAGGCTCCACAGAGGAGTGATTTGAAAAAAGTCAGAAAGTAGTATCGATCCGTATTGTCGGTGTGGACTTTCCCGAGGATATTCCTGATTCAACAGTTTGCTTAGATCTGCAAAAAAATATTGAACAACCGAAATTCAATTTGCAGAAATTCTCGAGAAATGTATTTACGTACTTAAGACGGGCGTTTCACTAAAATGGTGCCGTATGCCATATTTGAGGAATATCGAGAATTATATACTCCTTCTACTTCTTCGATCCGAGAGAGTCTATTGAGTTCTCACTTTCACCGGGGATGTCCTTCGGGAGACCGTTGATTTCGAGTTCTTGGTTCTTTATGCTTTCGCCTTTTTTACTATTCGCTTCGCCTTTGAAATACATGATGCTTTGTCAATCGACGTTTTGTTACCATATACGTGATGCTTCTTCTTAGGTAGTCCGGAAATGGAAATTAACTGTTTATTTATTCTCTCTAGTACACAACCAGAACGAAGATTGGAAAGGGTATTCATATTTCATTTCTGATAATGTGAAATATATATTGATATATATATATTAATATATTGTATAGTGAGCGGTAATGAAGCTTAAAAATTCTGTTATCTCATGCATCATTTTATGGCGTAGCAGCACTCACGTTAACAGAGTATTCATAGCTCAAAATCGTCTTATACAACTCATGTTCAGTTTGAAACGAACAGATTCATGTAGAGCTAAATTTAAGGAGTACAACATTCTAAAAACACATTGTATCTACCTACATTATTTGTAACTGTGTTGTAAACAATATACGTATACAATATAACAAGAATTACTGACTTACTGAGAATACGAAAATCACCTTCATCGTCAACTGTTTGCCTACCGAAATTAGTTCAATGATACTGTCAAACTTCTCACCAAAAGAGCCGGGATCTACTGGCTTCTTGTCATGTTTCTTTCGATTCGATCGAATTTCGAAATGTATGTATAAATGTTCTTAGTGATTTTTTCTTCTTTTCTTAGTGAATTTTTTCGATAGTTTGTGATGGTTTTGTTGATTTACTATAATTCTATTTCTTTATAGAAGCGAGCGTTTTTTACTCGTAGAGCGAAATCTAGGTTTGTACCAACTGAACTTCATTACATTTCCTATAATTGTGAAATGGTCTTTCTTATCCTTCGACACCACGAAAGGAGAACCCATGACGTTCGAGGAATATATAAGCAAGCGTGTAATGTTGGAAGAGAAAGAGGGTATTAGAATTTTCCTTAGAAGTTTGGAGGTCGTAAGCATTAGGAAAGACTCCACTATCAGCACCTATTAGAACCTGGCTTGTTATTTTTTTTATTGATACATATTGATGATTTTCAAATGCCTATAGAGTGCCTATTAGCCCTCATCAGAACCTGGCTTGTCATTTTTTTTATTGATACATATTGATGATAATCAGATGCGATTTAGATTGACAGAGTTGTCCTTATTGTTTGAATAGACGGAGAAATAACTGTTAGGTAGAGAAGAAGGATTTGTGTTTTTTTGTTCATGTCCTAACTTCATCTCAATCAGTACGAACTGCTTCGTTTTCAACCTGTATGATTATCATATGAGCGACCTGATATTTGTCCTGATTCTAATAGGAATAATTTGTTGACACAACTAGTCATACTATTTCTGTACCTTCAGACTGAATTATTTCCAAAGAACTCAAAGATACCAATAAAGACTTCGACAGAGAAGAGTCAACAAAGTATTTCGAAAAAACAGTTTTGCAACACATCACTGTCCTGGATTCGGCTGGTGTTCTTTTTTGCGATGTTTTTGATGCAATATCAGGCTCTACCTGAGTGTGGGTGGCGGAGATTCGTCCATCAATTTATAAATATTCCGCAATGATTTCTCGAATCGTGAACACATATTACACACTGAATAACATGAATTTCGACGTTTCTCTTTCCATAGTGGAAATCCTTGTCAATATGAAAATTTGGTATAAACGGAGTGACGGATGTTGATGATGATAACTCTCATATGAACACGACTAGAAATTGTTACGGTTTCATTTCATTTGAAGAAGGCCTAGCAGAACGAAAATTTCAAATCAATTTAATTCAATGGTATGGTATAGAATTGATGCACATAGGTATATATATATATTATCAGGATATTATAAACATCAATAATAGATCTTCAGTTTGAATTTCGGTTAGGGTCAGACTGAGCAAATTGGGCTGACAGTTTCTTCTCTTGCTCGGTACATAGATATAGTTCTCAACCTGAAAACACAAAACCCAATGGACCCATCCGCATTCTTGCGGATTCTTATCAGCAAACAATCTTATCCTGGGAAGTTATTGTAGTCGAAGGATGGTCCACTGACTACTCAATGGTACTCATGATAAGGATTGATTAAATCATTTCATTTTATCAACTCACCGAAGTTGCTACTTTTGGCCACCTGAAATCAAGGTATGTTGTGTTTCCAACCAATTCAATTCAATATGCTCAATTCTGCTCAATCCTTCATACCCTATGAGATATAGCCATTTTCTACCCTTGCAGGGCCAAATTTTGGGTATCTATACTCTTTCCACAAACTCAGCTGCCTCTAGCCTGCTTTGTGCTGCATGTAACTTGCTCACTTCGTCTTATAATCTCCTTTCTGCTCTATCGCTTGCTGCTTCATATGTCTTTGCTGCCTAATACCTAGCTCAGAAATAGGACAACAAATAGAACTAGGAGAACAGACTGAGAGAATCCAGCCCCTTGAGCACCTATATCACAAGTGAGAGTATCTATCTTTTCCTTTCATTTGTACACTTTGTTCTTGCCAACTTTATATGAGTGTTAGCCATAGCTAGATCTTTCCTAGCTCTATTGTATTCTTAATAGGACAGGTATTCCTGCATGTGAACTTCTGGTATCGATACCTGGAGGTAACCTAAGTATATTCGACAGTGTAATGAGGAGAGATTGTCTACAATATCTGCTATTGGCATTTCTTGAGGTCACCAGCATATAAATTCCAAAACTTGAAGTGAAGCACTCCTCCACATTCAATGAAGCAATTGTATCCTCCACTCCCTGAGTTTCATTGCTAATTGTTGGTGATTACCAAATCATCATTGTTGGTGTCTTGGTATCTACAGCGTTATGAAGTGTCACGAAGATTTGACAAGAGTCTAGCGGTAATACATGAAGAAGAACGACAATAGCAGGATAATTACAGTTTGAGTGGGTTTTTGAAGAGGGTTGTAATTTGTAGTTGAAAATTCGATAGGTGTTTACACCCCCATTTTGTTGACCCGCACTCGTTCCTCTGACTGGCGTTTCAGTATCAGAGGGAAATCAAATGAGAATGTGTAAATAAGTATAGCTACAAATCCGACATAAACTCGACATTGAAAATCGTTCATTCATTCGAAAGTCATAGAATCAAACAACTTGTATGAACACATTGAGCATGCGAGTTTTTAACGTTGCAGAAATCGAATTCTTTATCATTGGCAACCACTGTGAACACAATTATTGTGCAGCCCCCTAGGCGGTAATTGCTTGGCTCCAAGAAGCAAATGGTTCAGTGGCGTAAATATCATTTGGATCCATATGATCAGGCGTAGAACAAGATTTCAGATATAGAAGGCACTGTTATCCAAACTCCACTGACGTCCCAAGAACACCAGAGGAAATTAGTGAAATATTCAATTTTCTCGGTCTTACGAATATACTATTTTTCGTGTAATAATAAGCTCAGATTAGATGACTTTTGGATTATCGTTTTCATCGGCCTCATTCGAAAGTAATCTGCTACATGATTTATCATTCACGAATTTATCATATTCCACGAAGATATCAAATTTTGAAGGAAGAACTTAACAAATAAAACTTTCCGTCGCTATATTTTTTATATAACTATATTTTTTAATATTAATATATAAGAGGATTAGGAAACATACAGCACTCCTCTCTTCGAACTTCAGACTAGAATATGTTATCCTTTGTAACTGACGTTTCAATGTTCTATTCTGTGGCAATAAATTCTATAATAGGTACATATAACGGCTCTGTTCAGTTGAAGATGCACAGAGAAAGTTACGCAAATTAGGCATGTATGAGTTTGGAACAAAAAATTATCGAGTGGAAATTATGGGACAGCTCACAAATGCCTCCCAAATTGGCAAAGGGAGAGTCACCACTACATATTCAAAAGTTATTGGAGTTGAAGTTATTTCCGAGATTATTTCTGTTGGGAAACCAACAAATTTCCCCTTTATCGAATAAATAAACTGCATCTTTTACAACAAATACATCATCTAGTGTTTCATTTTCAAGTAGCGTTGAATATAGCATCAGAAATGGAAAAACGTAACTAACTCATTGATTATAGATGAGGTGTATCAATCACCTTGAGTAATAACCATAATTTCTACGTATAATCCCGTATAATCCCCTTATGTGTGGTCTTCCTCATCGATATTTCACCTCACGGACTTGACTGTAAAAAGTCCTCCTCTCCTCTACACCACTGAAATGGTCAAAGTAATAACGAGTAAGTTGGCATCCGTGTTCAAACACAAATAGTGCGATCATGCGGAATATTTATGGCATATATACCAAGGAGTAAATTGACATTCCCGTGATATATTCGCCTAATATTATTGTTCATTATCTCACATTGCGCTTCGGGAGGTTTCAGGAGAATCTCACAGAGTGCCTGGAAACCATTATCATTATTCTTCAGTTCACAATTTATATGTTCAATTGCAATTTCTACTTAATGACAAATATTTTTGAATCATTGACTGAAATCATATAAACAATGAACTATACACGTCTAAATTGTGTCTGGTGGCAAAGTGATATACTTCAGAATTTATAAAGAAAATACTCGAAGTTGAATCGAAAGCGATTGATGAAGAATCATGAAGAAAAACCAAGAAATTTAGAAATAAATATGAAATTACTTTAGTTCTTTTTACCTTATAGCAGATTCATAATCATATTCTACGATTCTAGATGATTGTCTAAACTTAATTCCATCAGGTCAAGTTCCGATATTCGTTTGTAGATAATTGGCTAGCTTACCGTCAAAATGAGTTGAATCCGATAATACATCAGTATTTGCGACAACTCTTGTCTGAGGAAAACTTTCGAATAGTCACCAATTTCTTGCCGATGTAACTAACCATAGCAACCAGCGGCGAGTTTTATCCAGGCATCTAAGTGACAGCTAGGCAGTGTTTACTGCGATGCGTAGGCATTATGATAAAGCCAATTACCGATTACGTTTCCTTGTTGACGTGGGATTGACAGTGCTCATTTGCCGTTCTCCCAACAGAACCGTCGTTTCTAAATTTCATCAAGACGATATGCACTTTATTACTTTTCAGATTCGAATTCCTCGAAGCATCTTATTACTTCTGGAATAAAGTGTCACGGCAGTGACACGATACAATTCTAGATTTGATTTAATATCGCCATGAATGGAAAACTCATATCGCGCAACGGTACGTTGAATAGCTGCGCAAATGAGGTGTTTTATTGCCCTTTGGAAAGTTATAAGAGTATATGAAATGATATAATTTTATATGGTCATTGTAGTTTTCAATGGACTGCTCTAGGTATGCCAGGATTATTAGAATGATGGTTTATTAAAGTTATTCAAATTTTGTGTCTAAATCATTATTACACCAACGATTAGTTCGTCTACATCGACAAACTCATCTGATCCGTTCAACATGCAGTTACCTCTTATGACGACCTGGACATCTACTGTACTGCAAAAATTCGAAAAGGGTGATTGGAAATATCTGAGCATTAGAACACTGGATGACTGATATTCGATATCCTATAAATAAAAAACCAGTTGGTAATGTCAATGGATGGTATTGAGGGTATTTTCTTGATGGTATACAGTGTATCGATCATCATTTTGTGTAAAGCTAAATACCTAAGAATGTTGTTTTCATATCATAGGGTTAGTTGAATTATAACTCGACGATAATTCAGAGGAAGTTGATAAAGCCCGTATAAATGAACTGTTTCTCCACATGAGAAATACTTTGGTGGTATCGTTTCCGGAATGCAATTATATTTATTGTGTTATATTCATTATGTCGAATGCCAATGATGCCAATGCCAATTGTGGCGAATTGTGACACATGTTGTAAGGACATATGATAGATTCGAGTATGTATTGAGTTTTTTAAGATGGAAATGGGTCTTCCATATTGAATCCTTGATTCATTTTTTTTCCTGTAGCAATCGAAACTATGTGTTACCTTGACAAATACAAAGAGTGCTTTTTCATTACCATCATTAAGAGTGATCCCACTTTGGGAATCATCAATAATTATCTGAGTCATTATCATAACTAATAACATATTAAATATTTTATACCATCGTCTTCTTGATTTAATTATAATAATTTCGAACTACATCATTATCGAATAATTATTGTTAGATAGTGTATCTGACATTCTGATATTTCATTGCATACGCAATATTTGAATCATAATATGATATAGTTAAAAATTGAACGCAAAACTTCTAATAATCACTAATCTCGATTGATGTCATGTCTTCTGGAGATAAAAATTTGTGTTCTGATCATTTTAGGATCAGAAAAAGTATGGTCGTATGATAATAATACCAGATTAGCTTGAATGAATTCACATTCAAGAATATTCAAATGGGCGAGGAAAACGTGACATTAAAAATGTCATTCAAGAATGAAGAATTTGATGTTACGTTGACTACTGTAATTACAGTTTCGGTTTGATTGGGAGCGCACCGTTTTGGTCCAATTGGAAGTTTTATTTTTGTTGTTCTTCAACATCATTGAGTTCATCTCTTTCAAGTGTTGAGAAAGAATTTATATTCATTGGATACTACGAATTCTTGTCTCCTGTCTATATTTCTGTAGGTGTTAAGAATTTGAATTCATTGAAATCTCATTTCAGCAGAAGTATTCAGTTTCAAAGTATGATATATGATAAGTATGGGATATATCGTTAATAGAGTTATTCAGAAATGTTCCATCATAAATGTCACAAACAATTAACAATAAACAACAAATTCCCATGACTGAATTTCTATGAAATTTCTTGAATTGATGAGAACTCATATGATTTTACAGAATTTACGTATATTCTCTAGAACTCTTACATGTCTAGCAAACTGAAATTCCCATCCTGCTAAACCTTTTTGTTGCACCATACCTACCAACTTCGTCATGGGATCAACAGTCTACAGAGTTTTAAAAGCAGCGATGACTGTGAAGAAAGATAATTTATAGAAAAATAATGATCATTTATTTTGTTCCAGTTGGATGACGCGGCTCTTCAGTTGTACAAAGATGGCGATTATGGTTCTTACCTTGACCTCGAGGCGTCTATCAGCGAGCAGCAAGAAGAGTTCGAGGATTTCCAATCAAAGTGAGTTTGTTGCATTTTGCCGCAGTACTACAAAGAAGTGTGCGAAAATAACACTTTCATTGAGTAATTCTACTCGACATGCGACATTTGTATTGCGCTACTGTAGAGTTGGTAACCAACCAACACGAGGTAGATATCGAAACAATTACCACACATTCATTCACTGAACACCTTGGACCTCCTGAAATACAGCGGCTGAATTTCAACATGAACAGAATCTTGAGCTAGGTTGCAATTTATCACAAAATGAGGGTGCACGGAACACACACGATTGAGTAACACAATAAGAGATACCGAAAAAATGACGGGAAACATCTGCACATTCTTGCTCATCTTCCTCATGTATAGGTACCTAAGGAAAATCATATATTGAAGTTCGCCATAATCATCTCTATAGAAGCACTGGAAATCTGAATGACAATAATCTCAATTGAATCAAACCACCTGTATTTCGGCGGTTGAAATACAGGTAGAATCTTCGGAAACTTTTGGAGTTGCAAGATACAGACCTTCATATACATGTATACATGTATGTGTTGATATGACGATATAACTCCACAACTGATCCCTGAATTCTCTCCCTTTTGTGAGTTCCGTTCATCGCGCTGAATAAAATTCCCCAGAGACTTGCCTTCCAACTCCTCCTGGAGTGGTCCTCACGTGATATTTTTCGAAACCTTCAACGGTGGACCTGAATGTGGGAGCAGAGCTTTTCGACCTTTTCGGTCGTGCTTTCTGACAGTTGTTGTCTGTCTGTGTAGTCGCACTATGGCGTTTCTTGGACGTATCTGGTTTCCCAGGGGTACCATTAATTGGCTATAGTTCTGACGTGTGAACTAACCCCTACAGCCACATGGGGTTTTTATAGTCATCCTTCATCCCCCATCCATCAAGAAGTGGATGACCGGAGGGATGATACACATGCCTTTTTTGCCGAAATCATACGATAACTCGCACTTTGGCCCTGCCTCATCATCAGCTGGTGATGTATACCTCTGTAAAGTTTCATTACGGGAATATTCAATGACGTTTTGAAAAAAATTTCGGTCTATTGGCCGATGGTAGGGACATGTGCAGTCTAGAAGGGTTCATAATTCGATTTCATTTTTCCCGAGCAACGCGGAATACTGTTAGCTAGTCCAAACTGATCTTTCAACTCATTTGAATTCTTTTTTTTTTTGGAATAGTGGAAGATGCAATCTGAAGTTAGGTTTCACAAAACATATTCTTCAATAATGTCACATACTCAATATAATTCTATGCAATGTTTCGAACCAAAATAATCAACATATTGCTCAAGTGAGTATTATTGTAGTGCTCGCACCATGTTGGTGATCTCACTGATCCGGTTCGCAACAATGTTTTGTACTGAAGCTGTTTACCTGACTAACTTGAGATGGTATTGTGTCTAATGATCGATGTTGATCATATTGTGTATCATAGTAGATGCTTCAGTAGTATGGTGCCAAAATTAAAATAAAAATAACGTGATTGAAACTGAACAAAAACTACAACGATCTGCTCGAGTTGAGACTTCCTCATACTCTAAGTTGAAAAAAGCATGATTCCGGCCTCTTGAAAATTCCAAAGATATATCATAGCAAGAGTGGTAATCATAGATCATCTTCTGAGCAAAATAAAAAAAAAACAATAAATATCTAGGCTCGAGCAATTCGGATGAGTTATTTTCTATGAAATCAATAATTTTATATAAAGCCAGACTAAGCTAAAAACTCCAGGACCTCAGGCATCCAGTATTAATTGATATGGACCATTGAAATATAAATATTCTGTACCTACTGTTATAGTACAAACGTTGGCTGCAGTTCCAAAAGCATAGCGCTTTTGCGGCAGGTGAAAATATGTTGAAAGGTGATAACTCTTTTCATTTTAAAGAGTGTATCAATCATGGGGCTATGAAAATGGCAGTACACATCGAATGTTTTTGGTTTCGTCTTTTTATCCTCGCGTTGAAAAAGCTACCAATTCCTCTATCTATCATGTTCCAACAATTACTTAGTGTTCTTTGTATTAGTCTCATTATTTTGACCTTCATTCTGAATCACGATCAATGATTTATATTGCATTGTTTATATTTATATTTACAATGCGGAGAGATGTTGATACATAATATATTCAACAAATTCAACCAGCCGTTTCAATGAAGAGTTTTCTCTTTGAACTTGAGGTAACTGTTTATTTTTTTCACTTCGGAGAAACAAAAAAGTTGTCAATTTTTTACAGCATTTCTTTTTTGGTTGTTTGATATTATAGAAACCCTGATATTGCGAAATGAAATGAAATAAATAGAGCTCTGGAATGAAGATGTGAAAACCATGGTTGGTTGGCTACATCATAATCATTAGAGAAATCGATCGTCTTCAGAGGTCATTTATACGTAATCAATTTTGATTGCTTCAATCAAGCAGCATTCTGATACAAAGTCGAAAGAAATCGATTATTCATTTGATTAATTCTCTGAGCGATTCTGGAATATCTTCGATATATCCTGAGAAAAATATTTCATGTTTCATTTCTGAATCACAATTCCAAACAATTGGCACCGGCGTCGATTAGATTGTACCTGAAGTTGCATGAAAGATCAACCAATCATCCTTGGAATCACCCACTCCTCTACCACTTTCCTGTAACGGCTAATGTATATTGAACCTGTGACTGAACCGAATGAAACTGCGATATTTGATTACCGTTGCGTTATGGCACACGAATTACACTTCGACGTAACGTTGGTTGCCTAGCGAAAGCACCCAACACGCGGAATGATGGACATGAAATTTTGGTGGAACAAGAAATATACCTACCTTCCTGAGATATTATACCAGATACAATTCTGAAAACGATCAATCATTAAGATAGATAGATAGATAGATAGATAGATAGATAGATAGATAGATAGATAGATAGAGAGATCGAAATCCCTACTGTTGATCTTCCGGAAAATCGATCTAGAACTCTAGGAATACGCTAGGTATATTACTTGTTGAATATTTACAATTGTATATAATTACATAAGTATTGAGTGCATCGTTACTTAAATCAATCAACATTGTGTAGAAACGTTATAAATGTTCAATTGGTGAATATCAGCAAAAGAGCAAGGCTTTTTCTTCATGTTCGCTCCCATCTTGGGCTCTTATCATGAAGTCAACCAGTCAACTGATGATTAAGATACAGATATTAATCTCATCAATGAAGTTTGTAGATTGTGCATCGACTTCCTTTTCGAAGCACGTTCCTCAATTCTTCTTTTGTGGTACCTATTTAGTAGAAAACTGCGAAGTATAGTACGATACAATAACGATAGAGCGTGATTAAGAAAATAAAATGATATACCTGTTATCTGGTATTATAGGTACTTCAAAATATACACTATGAGGATGAGACACAACATTCCTATTATAAGGACATACGTTTTCTTCGTCAGTTTTTTATTTTACTTTTCCCAAACTCCCATGAAACCTGTGGCTAAAAATCCTACAGTGATGTGTGTTTTTGGGAGTTTTTTGACAATTTATATATAGGGAATAATACTTTCAGTAGGTATAAGTTTGTCAGCACAAATAATTTTGGCAATTTGGAATGTTATCAACATGGATTTTTCGGAATATTTGCAATTATTGAACTTTATTATTGCAATTGATATTAATACAGCTTATAGCTATACGAGGATTATCATCAATCAATCAATTGGCACGAAGTTTAGTATCAATTTACAAAGTTCACACTTATGTACATGGCCGAATCCTTAATCTCAATTGAGTTCGACATTGCGAGGACGAAATGCACGTACGTTTAGAAAATCTTTTAATGTTTCATCTTCGTGAGTACCTAGATGATCACGAACACGAATTTGTTGAAGGAAATAATAGCTTTCCTATGAAATAATCCCAATCTGCATTTGAAGATGTAGTAGATTTTAGTCAGGGTAACCACGAAAACACTTGTGGACGATCATACGTACTTTATTAGTCGTATTTGCACAGATATTGCACTAATTTCAGGACTGATATTAGGAATGATAACTATCACCGGCCATATTCAATTTCTACTCTGTCTGTACTGTTCATGCGCGCATCATGAGACATTGCCTTACTATCATTCTGATTCTATGCATAACGGCACCTGTGTGTAGACAACACACAATACATTTGTGAAAAATTACTTCAAAGAAAAAAACCGATCATTGGGACAGATGGTTCTCAAATCTATCAATTTTCTCATTCGAATTGTTGAACATAGAGGTCTGTTACAGTCATTGGAAGACATTGTCAGTTAGCATAATCATTTACTAGAGTAATTGAGTATATTATAACGTTATAAAGTCGATGCTATGAAACTGCATTCAGATATCTGAATGACCTTATAACTTAGACATTGACAGAAAATTTGGTGTGAGCTAATTGTCTGTGATTATTTTAGCTTCAAATTGGATATATGAAAATGACTCTTCTATCTACAGATACTTTTATTAGTCATAGAAATGAATCATAGAGTATGGCAAATTGCCTATCTCCAACGAGTATAAAGCTTAGGTCCTGAAACATATCGTATTCTTATGAAAATACAAAAACACCTGTGTTATTATCGTGTGAGAGAATCGTATTTCTTCTTGACCAGCCAAGTAGGAAAATTTTCGACAATGTGCTTTGAGGACGACTATTTTCTCATAAAAATCACTCAATGTTCTGATGAGTGAAAAATTTGTCAACTATCAATAATTAACAGTTGAGTTAATTGAATCTTATATTACTAGTTTCAAATAAAGTTCTCTTTATTATAGTTGTCATATATCTCATTTTTATCACCCGCTATAGACGAGTCAAAAAATTTTATTTAGGTTGAGATTCTTACCATCGGTACTTTAGATTTTCTCAAATTCCGTCATGAATAATCTCATATCTCGAAATCATTTGCCAAATATCTTTCAATGGTACAGATATTTATAGTCACATCACACCTAGGATATTTCTGTTAGTTGCGATCAGTTTATTCGAAAACTTCGACCCGGCCTATAGTTGTGAAATTCGATGTAGTTTTTCCAAAATTCCATCTGCGATATGGGGTACCTTGTGAAAAGTGTTTATGTTGATGGATGGTGAGTGCCAAATTGTTGATGTCTGTTTCAATAACCATTTCAGTTTTAGTCATGAAAATTCAGTCGTATAGATAGTTTTTGATGCTTGAACATTGTCATTGTCATTAATTTCTTCAAGTGTGTTGAATGGAAATCGTCGTTTATAGACAATCATGTTTTCGGCTAATATTTAGGGTGATCATATCTTTCCAATGATACTGAATCAGAAAATATAATAAGGATAGGGTTGATATTCCTACATCCCATCCTGTTTTCTATTGGAATCTAATGCAAGATGAGACATCTAAAGACTCTAACGAGGCTAAATCTATACGAACTATGTAACTTCCTATGATTGAAAACATCATTAGCGAAAAATATTATGTATATGAATTCGTGAATGAATTAAATCGTAGTGGTAGGGTATCGAGGTACCAAAGGCATATTACACAATTCATCATCAGTATTCGTGGCCATACATATAAGGATATTTCACAGAACTCCAACATGCTACTAATTAGCACATCACGACCAGTATATTATTACAGCATTAGTGTGTTTCAAGAAGCCGTTATTGAATTGAAGTAGCTGAACCAATCGAGATTTCCTGATTCTTACGGAATTGTACGAATCCAACATTTTGCTATGGCTTGATTTGTTGATGTTCTTGAAAATCGACGAATGATATATCAATATCAATATCATAAAATGATTGATTGCATTCTATTTTGCTATTTGTTTTTTTGGTAATTCATTAGGATCATAGTCAATATGACTGAATATATCTGATAGACATTTGAATATGAAAGGAACTCCTGAACTCAGAATCAAGACTCTTTCAACTGGTCATATTGGAAGTATTGCAATAGGTGAAAGATATTTTTTGGAGATGTTTATTATCCGTCGAGTGAAGGTGAGACAGATTTGTTTCTACCCACTAGAGGGTCATCAGTCTCGCTTGGTTTACTGACAAATTGGAAACACTTCTTGTCTAGTTTAAAAAATTTTAGGAGCAAGTCTGCGTGTAACATGAGGTGTTGTATGTTCGAAGCTATCTAACGGCAAAAGATCTAGGTAGGTTTCTAAGAAACTACCGAAATCCTATCGAGATGATAAGAATTCACATTCAGCAAAAGTTGCTGCAAATGAAATTCTTATTTCCAATGACAATCGCCATGGTTTGTCTGTTAGCTTCCCAAATCCAAGCACCATATCGCTTTCAAAAATGCATCATAATATATACTTCGCATTCCATATGGCTGATGGACCTTCTACAACTCCGACCGACCTGAATTGGTTTGGGAATGTAGCATCTTTCTTGTTTTGACTCTGTAATGATATATAGTCCCCCGTTACAATCAGATTTTCAGAACTACTCCTGTAAAGAACATTTTTCAGAATTAGTCCTACAGAGAAGTTCTTTTCGGTCTGAAAACTGGATTCTCAAGACGAGTGTTGAAGAGTATCACTTCATGTGAACTCATTTCTCAAACTGACAGTTGCATTGATGCTCTCTTTTAGATTATTGCCATTCCTATAGAAAATTTCGGAATCTATCCATATTCGGAGAATTATTTATGGAAATATTCCACGAAAAATTATTGAATTCTCATTATCATCATAGTATTATTCCATCTTTCACTGTGCCCGATTGTATTGAATGGAACACTATCGTTAAACAATAAACTTATCAAATCAAGAGATTTTACAAAATTCTTTGGTCTATATATCCATGACAGATCATTGTGGAACGAACATTTTTTTTATCCGTTGACAACACGAAAGGAAACCTATAATGTTTGAGGTACATCGTGTTAGCCAGCGGTGGAATATTGGGAGAGGAGGAAGGTGTTGGAATTTATCTTGAAAGTTTGGAGGTTGTAAGCATGTTTTCTCTACTGAAAATTTCCAATTCTTGATATCTATCTCGGAAAATAGAAATATTTCATAATCAATACTACTTGAAGTACATAATAAGATAATGAAGTGTGAAGTTTTAATGCAATATTTTCAAGAGCCTCCTTTCAATTTAGACAAACTTGAAGATATCACAGTACAAATTTGAGATATGTTGTTCAATTCATTTTAAAGGTTTCCAAAATTCCAGATTTTTAGAGATCCTTCTTTCCACGTTTCTGAAAATAAAAATAGAAATTATAATAATCATTAAAATATATTCGTAGTAGACAGATTTATGATCTGCTCCAAAAAGTCATTGCGATTGAAATTCAAATTTCAGATACCTGAGAGAGGTATTTTCTATTCGTCAGTGACACCTTGTTTTCAAAAAGCTCGGAAGACAAATGTATCAAATTTTCTACTTATCTTGGTGGACGTTTCGGGAACGAATCTGCTCCCGTTTCCAACACAATTGGAATCGTTTCGCTTAGTCTTTCAACACTTTCGGTTTTGCCGTCATCTTGTTGGCCTGTTATATTTTGAATAAGATTGGGATATCGTATTGTTTTTCTTCAGATAATTAATTTGAAATATCGTGCACAATTTCATCAACTGATGTTCATTCATGTCACTTTCTATCAAAATAGGAAATTCGATTCATTGAATTCAGTAGGCTACTGGAAAGTAGATGAATACTACCGAATAACTAGAAAATCACGTTTCGACCTATTTACACTTATTGAATTTGTATTTATTTATTCCTATGGATGTCAAGAACGTGAGGTAAAAACATATCGCTTTCAATTATTCCAATATCGTGACAACAGTTTAATCAAAATTCATAAAAATATTGACGGAGTCTGTATAGGGAAAAAGCACTGATGATGAACTTTCCCTTGGTTCAACCTACATACATTTATTCATCTATATCATCCTTGAAGATCTTTGTGCAGAAACAGAGAATGCATTCCAAATTTCAGTTCGAAATACTGAATTTGGAATAGGAATTGGTACGGTTTCAGAAGAGAAGAGATTAGTTTAACTTACGTAGATACTTGTCAAACAGAATCATTTAGTTCTTATACGAAACTTTAATTGAAAATAATCGGTAGAAATCATCAATTTCATGTGTATTGGGAGGAGATTCTTGTGAAAATATGTACTTCTTAGTTCTGTCCCGAAAGTACTGAAATAAGAAAGAAACGTTAAGAATAATATATATGTTGTTCATTCTATCACCGCACCTAAGGAATGTTTTAAACAAACGTCTCCGAGTCGTGAACTTTTTTTGTAACTTCTTTATTCGATCAGCTGTCTCCCTCGAGTATTCTCTCATTTAATTCTTTCCCCAACTCATGTTTTCCTTTCAATTTACTGTAAGCATAACGGTTAGTCAAACAATTAATTTAGTAATAAAAGGGTAATGAGCTAAACAGTTTGGAATTCCACATATTGAGGATACAATGATTCTTGAGAAGCATCGAATAGAGATGATATAGTATTAGTGATGTAAAAATCAGACCCAGTTGACCAAACAGATAAAAGAAAATAGTCGCACAATGAACAAACTACCAGAGTATTCGGAGAATATGTCATCTCGGCTTAAGGGAGCAGAGTATGTCTTCGATAATCAAAATGAGGATTTTTACGTAATACTCTGAAAAGAGTGTTGAGTGTTCGAAAATATCTTTATTTCGTCCATTTCTGCTGATCTTCAAGGATGCTGTTACAGAAATATATCAAGCCTGTTTAGCTCCGTTATCGATGTTACTTATCTTTAGTTAGAATCACTATATAGAGACTATATATTTTCCAAAGCAAACACTAATGGCTTGTGTATCATTAACCTTATTTCATGTATAGTGGGCATTACTATCACTGGTCCTTATTGGAGGGTTATGTAATGATAGTCCATGGTGTTGAAGAAACATCAGCTTCTACGTCTTTGAATTGGGGTAGCCCAATTTTAAAAACCTGCTAGTTTCCTGGATTGAATCCTTGAGTCACTGAAGAAGAAACTATGCAATGAATTGAAAATGAGGCACAATCATTTGAAGCTGTAGTTAGAAATACTAAGCAGGTGAAATGCGGCCTTGTGTTAAGTCTTGACCCTCTATTATGAATGAATAATTTGTGTTCTTCCTATCTCCCTATCTCTGATCTACAGAATGACTTCACATGATTTGGGACTTTGATGTTGTGAAAACTATTAATAAATGTCCGGCATCCAAATATTGAAGGGGGTTGTTTTTTTTTTTCAAGAAGATTCATTTTCCTTTCCTATACCTAGTCATTTATCTTGGATAACTATATACTCGTATATCATATTTTACTGTATAAAAATAACCTCAACTGTCTATAATACAAATCATTACTCAATATACCTGCTGTTATGATGAAACGATGTCTCTAATTTGGCATCGATTGTTGAAAACATCCCACTAATGAATCGTCATTCTTCACATTATCACTATATACATATAGAAATGCTCTCGATGGTACTAAAATAACAAACATAATTTCTCGTGCAGTTAACGTACCAGTTCATTGGAAGTCAAGTACAATACCAAATCCTTGACCTTCTTCGATGCGAACTTGAGTTAATGACAATCAGCACGATACAGAAAAATATGACTATTATTCCTTCGTCTTGTGAATTGGGTTATTCTGAACAATACAATAGAAGAGAAAAAGTTATCCGGAATGATCACGACATATTCCGTATCGAATAAAAATGTGGTTTCTGGTGTGGTTAGATCTTTAGTAACGATTGGAATGAAGGCTCTCTCAGACACTCGAGATGAATTTGGAACCGGCCTTTTTGGGAATGAAATGTCACGAATAGAAAGAACGTAATCGATGATGATGATTTTGAGTATTTAGAGAATGCTTTCGTTTGGGAATGGTGCGCATCCTGATTCTCATGATGATGTGAATTGCATTAAACGCTTATGCTGTACTTAATCATGCAGTTCGCTTAGGTGAGAAGGATCCACTTTACTCAGGCTTAACATTATTCCATCCCGGAAAAGTTCTATACTGGAATAAAATAAGAGGCTATATATTTATTTTCATTGCATAGTCGACCAATGGGTTCATATATATGTAGATGTTTCCTCAAAGAACATCGGTGATAATGATAGTCTCTCATCTTCTTGATCTCAAATCAGAATTCAATTGGCCTCTGTCTATGATGATGGTGTTTTAGGCATCCTGTTCTTAGGATCGGCTATGCGAATGCTCAGTAATATTTTTTTTTCCAATCTAGCTCATACTATATATACAGACTAGATGACTGTCGTAGCAGATGGGAATCAAGTATCTCTAGTATTTCAAGTCGATTTCAATTTTATATTCATACTCATTAATAAATTATATCACTGCATAGAAGACTATGTTTTGAAATTGACGGTGAACGGTTTCCACAACTTGTTATGACGATGATGGCTCTAATGATGAGTTATGACAGAAACATAACCAATAAGATCAATTTGAATTTTCATGACATATATTTCATCTTGAAAGGAGGATTGAAGATATTCCGTAGTATATGAATCAATTTCCTCTGCACTCTCCTATGTCTAGTTTATGTTATATTATCAGATGAGTGATCAGTATGTTAACGAATTTATTGACGAAAACTATGACATGATAGAGAAAATACTGCAAGGGTCAAAAACCTCTTTACTAACGTCCACCAAGATAAGTAGAGGTTTCATTCTTATTAAATATATTCGTATTTCCAAATTTTTCAAAAACAAGGTGTCACTGACCAATAGAGAATTTCTCTTTTAGGTATCTAAAGGTTTAATTTCAAGCGCAGTGACATTTTGGGGCAGATCACAAAATCTGTCTTCACTACAAATAGATTGAAATAATTTTTAATAACTTCTACTCTATTTTTTAGAAACGAAGAGAGAACATCCCACAAAAAGCTGGGAAATAAATGTACCACCTCCTCGAAAAACTTACAGACAGTACCTCTTCACTAAGTTCATATCATTGATTTTTGGCACTACAACAACAAATAACACAAAAACAACAAGATTGAATTGCAGTCATGTTCCTCTTCTCTTCGCTTGTTTCTCCAGTATATTCGTCCTGAGGGATATAATTGCCATCCCAGTCAGAACCAAAAGTGCAAAAGGTAATATCGATGAAACTAGAATGAATGAAACTAGAATGAAAATAGAATTAATGAAAACAATAAATATTCTAGAACTGCTAGTTGACGTTCCGACATCCTGAATCCTGAAGAGGACAATTTCAGAATTCATTTCAGAATATAGAAATGAACTGAGAGACTTGGTAGTGAGCTGTGAACTCATGTTATTCAATGGTATCTATGATATTTTTTTTCTGTAACATTCATCTTCATTTTGAAAAATTCCAGAGATGGCACAGACACGACACAGCAGATATTCACAGCTCAGGCTCTCGTCTGCTGAGCGCGTTGAAACTTGTAGTTTTGCCTCTTCTAAGGTTCTCGGTCTTCGGTGACGGTAATCACCTCGCATGTGGGCCCCCGAAATGTGTCACAAACGCAGCTACGTCGGTCACTCTCTATTCGATTCGACTGTTGCCGATACCGCTGTCGGTGTTCGATCTCTTCGCGCTTATGTTTAGCATTCACTTCATCTCGATCGGTACTTGCGGCGCTCTCGACTCTGCGGGATTTTTGAAATGCGGATTTACGGTTTTTGACTTCGTTGGTGCGATGTGATGAGATTCGCGGATTCGGTCGAGTGGATTACTGTGTTTGTTTTGAGGACAAAGTTATCTCTGCGAAGAAACATCCAATGCTACTTTCTTTTGGACACAAGTCCATGATTTTTTTAAGAGGAAAATTGTAGTTGAATGAAAAGGGAAATATTGTAAGTCATCTCAACAACCTTCTTTGACATCCAATCTGAATAACGTTTTCTGAACTCATGTACTCGAATGATCCTACAAGAAAGATTCATAAGAAAACCAGTCGAAGTTTCGAACAACAAGCATAGATATAGGAATGTACACTATTATAACTAATTTCTGTGCAAGAGAAAGAAAATTATTTTCTGTTCTCATTTCGAAGAGAATTTTTGTATAGTGCTGTTGCTCTATACTGAACTTTTATAAGACCAAGACAAGTTTCTTGTGACAGATCAGAAGAATCATTAGGACTGTTACTGTTTCATTCCATCTTTTGAGCGAATTTCCTGCTATATCCTGAATGGAAATCAGAAATCTTCGAAGAACCAGCTACTATTTTTTGTCTGGTGGTATATCACTCATTTTGTGGATTATTTGAAAGTCAATGAATCGAGAATCAATTATACTTTATAATAGCTGATGGCTCCATATAAACCGAGTATGAACAAAATGAAAAAAAAACACAATCATAGAATAGATGATAAAATGGTCATGTAATATTCAATATAGCGTAATTTTAATTAATTTCTTGAGATTTCATATTGACAATATCAATTGCTAGAGAAGGTACTAATATTTCGACAGTCTTTAACGGTTTTATTTTCGTTAGCATAATAATTGTTGGAATTATTACTCTTAATGAATACACAGACTGATGGATACAGTGTGGATAGATTATGGCGGAAACAATTATTGAAATGAAAAGCATTACGAGTTGAAAGGGGAAAGATAATTGCGAGATAATAGTTCCTAAAACAATGCATTGAATTGAATTCATCATTATTTTTTCATTTCAATATTCAAATATAAGGCTAGATCTTCAATAAAGATTGGAATGACGTTTTTTCCAGACACTAGATTAATATTTCGAACTGGCCTTTACAATGAAATATCACGAATGGAGAGAATGTAATCCATAACGATTTTGACAATGCTCTCATTTGAGAATGGTGAGCATTCTGATTCTCATGATGATGTGAGTTGCATTTCGATAAAAATATGTTCAATTCCCATTCTCACATCAAAGTAACATATCATAGCCAATACATACAATATGCTCATGCTTTTTCTATTCATGCAGTTGGCTCAGTTGAGAAAGATTCACTTTACTCAGGCCAGCCAGCCTTCAATCAGCTGATATTTTTCTTATGTGGTGGAATATCATTCATTCTTTGCAATATCTGAAAGTCGAATATATACTCAATAAGTTATCTCAATTGATCTCTTTAGGTTTCATATAGACAATATCAATTGGTAGAGAAGATACTAATATTTCGGAGTCATATTTTTTTTTCTTCGCAGTTCTATTTTCGTCAGTATACCTAGTTGTCAAATTCAGAATGATGGGTTTCAAAATGTGCAAAACATATTATACAGTGTGAATAGATTATGAGGGAAACAATAATTGGAAGGATGAAAACCATAACGAGTTGAGGGATTATTCATTTTTCAGTTTTTTATGGGATTTTCTCTCCTCGTTTCTAAAAAATAGAGTAGAAGTTATTAAAAATTATTGCAATATATTTGTAGTAAGGACAGATTTAGGATCTGTCCCAAAATGCCACTGCGCTTGAAATTAAACCTTTAGATACCTAAAAGAGAAATTCTCTATTGGTCAGTGACACCTTGTTTTTGAAAAAAATTTGGAAATACAAATATATTCAATAATAATAAAACCTCTACTTATCTACCTAGAGAATTTCTCTTTTAGGTATCTAAAGGTTTAATTTCAAGCGCAGTGGCATTTTGGGACAGATCCTAAATCTGTCCTTACTACAAATATATTGCAATAATTTTTAATAACTTCTACTCTATTTTTTAGAAACGAGGAGAGAAAATCCCATAAAAAACTGAAAAATGATTGTACCACCTCCTCGAAGAACTTACAGACAGTATTTGAGAGATTATTGTTTCGAAAACAATCCATCGAATTGAAATCATCTTTTCATTTCATCATTATAATTTTCAGGAGCAAAATTTAAATACAAGTTTCCTACGGAAGGAAAAACTCTAATATTAATTTTTCTCAAATTGCGATAGTATTGTAGTGGTGTTGAAGTTTGCAAAAATATTTTTTGTTATTTCTAAATAATTTGTTGCCCGATTCTGCGAAAATTTTCAACGTTCCTTGCTATGATATGAAATTTGAATACAAGTTCCTTCGGAAGGAACAACTCTAATAGTATTTTTTTCAACTTGCAATTGTATTGTTTAAACACCTTGAAGTTGCAACTTCAAGGTGTTGATGTTCGCAAAAATGATTTTTGTTATATCTAAAGAATTTGTTGCCCGATTCTGCGGAAATTTTCAACGTTTCTTGCTAGGTTATTATGAGATGTAATTTGTGTTCAGTAGTATTGATCCACTTATTCTATTGGCGAGCCCACGCGACTAGTTCATCAATTCCGCAGAGAGTTCACATTAATTTCCATTATTATCCTGAGGATAATAAGTCTATGTTCCATGTGAACAGGGTGTCGGTGCCAACATAGGGAACTCGGTAGCTGTTAGAGTTATAGGTTAAATTTGGGAGGAGTTACCCAAGGATTCGGCTCGAAGAAGTGATTGAAACAATTTTTCGTTTTCGAGATGTTTGAAAAATTATTCTTATGTCAAACATTGATGTCATGACATATTAGTGATGCGCATTTCCGACGTTTTGGTTCTTGAGAGCTATTGTATAATCTAGAAACAATTTCAGGAAAAATCAAAATATATGGTATATTGTTGGGATTAAAAATACGTGACTTTGATCGAATTTTACGGACGCTGTATCTCTGACGGTTACCTGATTTGGGACACCCTATAATATCCACTTATGGAGTTTGGTTTGCTCCTACCGTCTCACTCTCTACACAAACGACTTTCTTTCTTTCCGTTAGCAAATTGCAACAGGCCCTATTGGAGGGATGATGAATTGAACAAATAGCAATCTGATGCGTGAGTCCAAAATTGAAGGAAACATGTTTAGGGTTTTTCAACTAATCATTTCTATTTATCGAAATCTTTCTCATCAAAAATGAGGAATTTAATCAATGCTCCTGAAATCAATTCGTATTCAATGGCAATCACCGTGTCATTCTGGGTATCCAGTCAATCACAATGAATGTAGTTAGACCCTGATGAAAACTGATTGTTTCGTAACAGTACTGTCGGGTGACATCATACTTCTGAGTGATTCTCTGTCGTTAATCTCACTGACATCCAGTGAAAATGTTCGGTGTAGTAGACGCATCTATACATTCCTTCCAGATGTGATAATTCAACTACTTGTAATCATTTTATTGATAGCATCGACATCTGAATAGAACATATGAATTTCTTCTGGAATTCCTATGATTTCTCTTTCGGCATTACATTTGAGTCTCGCCATGAATATGTATGAATATTTCTCATAAATTTGTCGCCAATAATTGAAATTGCAAAATTATGTCTGGCATAAATTCACCTTGAAACTCGTGAATATACATCTGCACATAGTAACATGATCCTGTATATCTAGTATTTGTACCGATTGAGGTTAATGATTTTTTATAGAGAGACTGGATGGATTTTACAGTTTTGGTATTATAAATAGGTATGAAAGTGTGGACACTTGACAAGGAATATAACCACCAAAAGTATATGCGTAGCAGGACCTGACAGTACATGTACTATATATATATCTAATACAGATATAGTATGATGGCAAATAACTGTTTTGAGTGCGGTGCCAACTGCTGTCTCTTTTAGGAGAAATCACATGATTGAATTCACATGATTCATGTCCTTTCTTGACAAAAACTGAAATCCTTCATGAACTTTGTGGTTGCGTTTGTTCGCAACTGCAGTTCTAGTGATTTCTTTTAAAGTATGAATATACTGTACAATCATTTTTCAGCTTTTTTTGGGTTTCTCTCTCCTCGTTTCTGAAAAATAAAGTAGAAGTTATAAAATTATTTCAATATATTTGTTGTAAGGACAAATTTTGTAATCTGCCCCAAAATGTCACTGGCGCTTGAACTTGAGATTGAACCTTTAGATACCTAAAAGAGAAATTCTCTATTTGTCAGTGACACCTTGTGTTTCAAAAATTTGGAAATATATTCAATGAAAATAAAACTTCTACTTATCTCGGTGGACGTTTCGGGAACGAATCTGCTCCCGTTCTCAACATAATTAGAACACTTTTTTTCGCAAGATTTTTTAATGTTGATTGGTTTTTTGACACTGAAAAGTGACAGTTCGGCAGACGGAGGAATTCTGGTTATGAGGTATTTTTTTATTAATTGATATTGAATTTTTCATATTCAGTTTTCAGAAGTGGGTGCCAAGTTCTATCCACATCAAATGAACAAGAAGCAATATTATTGTCTCCGTTCAGGAGAATGCAAGCAGACTCTTCTATTTTCCGTTTTTGGTTGCTTTTCTTATGATCTTAATATTACTCCAATCGGCCATATATTGTCCATTTTCAGTAAAAATATGTTCAGCTAATTTTGATTTGTCATTATATCTTCTCTTTATATTGTTCTCATGCTCTTTCATCAAGTGAGTACAATTCTTTGAAGATGGTTCTTCATTTTTCGGTTTTGTATAAGTTAAAATCGATCTCATTGTATTTTCTGTCTTGAACACTGTTTTCACTCGAAACTTGTCACCAAGACGTTTAATCAAATGAATGTACCATCCCCTCGAAAAACTTACAGACAGTGTACTGTACAAGTCTATAGTCCATACCGGACGGATTTGGTGCGATATGTGCATCATATCCACTCTTGTTGTACCGACTACTAAATTGTCGTCATCAGAGACAAATTTTATACCGATTGATACCGGCTATTGTAAAATCAACCGCACGTTAATTAATCTCAAATGTTCTCGCTATGTCAGTTATAATATCGCAAAAATAATGATGCAGACGTTCATTCTCGTATAGATTTGCATCGAAATGTATTAGTGCTTAATTGGTCGGAAATATATCACTATATTCAGTTTCGCATTCCTCTCCATATTCGAAAAGCTGTATTTATGCAACCATGGGAATTATGCAAATGATTTCCTTCCTAGTGGGTCAAAAATTTATCACTATACCTTCACCTATAGGTTTGACCTAGAATTGGCAATCGTCAAAGAGCAGTATAAGGAGAGGCGTAGGTATGTCGAATTGATGAAGCTATAAATCTTTATATTGGTTTATAGTGTTTATACTCTTAGCAATATTAACCACTTCCGTTCGATTCGAAGATACGAGTATTATTTCTCATACTTTTCCCGTCACGAGAATAAGGTTGGAAATCAACTCGAGATTACTGAAGAGAGTGAGGTGAATATAGTTACTAGAAATTTATACACAGGGTGTTCTTTCTAGAGGCGATTTTAGGTGCGATTTTAGGAAATGAACTCTCTTTGAACGTAGAGTGTGATGATTTTTTATCACATGTAATAAATCAGCACACTTCTAGAAAATGAATACAAATTAAATGAAGAACCGTTACGGATAATAGACACCAAAACCCGAATCCTCGTGGAACACAAACATTCCATCATCAGTTAGTCTTATTTATCCAATATATCCTTTAATGATACCATATAGGTAAAGTAATGATTTCGACCCGAATTGTGACAACTTCAGCCAACCGATAAGATAAGATCACCGATAAGATCGAAATTTCAAATGTCTACCTAAATACAAAACTATTTGAAAATTTCTTGAAATTGTCTATTCCACTCCGGTTATTCGTGTGAAGTTTGCTATGTACGAATCAAGAAAAATATTCTCTTACAGGTTCAACAACTTTTCAATTTTTACCTGAATGGCGACCATGTAAGATTGAGTCCCATTCATTTGTGAACTGATTTATTTTTCACGAAACTCAGAATTTTCCTAGAAATAATCAAAGAAGAAATGGATCTTCTAGCGATAGAATCCTCAATACATCAATTAATAACTCAAGTAAAGGAACTGTTCTCAATGGATTTATTTGACAGCGGCTACTGAATGTCACAAAAATAAGAACTGTTCACTAATCCTAATCGAATCCTCAGGAACTCATTCTAATCTTCAAAAATAATAAAGAATTGTCTCTATTCATTCACTAGTAGATACCATGATGACAAAACAAAATGAAAGATTAGGATGATAATAATACTGACTTGTTGACTTACCATTAACATGTGTATCTTGTTAGGGACTTCATACTGGGTCAATATTACAAATATCACCGTTCACTGCCTCCTCATGTTCGAACTGACGATATTTACATATCGATAATGAATACATGTAGGCAGATTCGATTCAAGATCTCACACTTCCAAATAGAGTAGTAACACGTTGAAACCAAGAATTGTCATAATGAAATTGACAAACACATGCAAATTGAAGTTGTACTGGTTCTCTCAGATTGAGACGTTCAAGCCCAAGTGAGGCGATGTTCATCGAGCGATCATGACATGAAAAATGCTGTAGATATATTCAGTCGAGATGGATATGGTATCACCTCAAATCAAAAAATGGCCTAATGGCTTATGTAATTGTACCGATTTCATTGTTCGATTTCATCACCGTGTCATGTATCTTCAGTAGAAAATACTAAAATTTTCACGTGAAGTAGGAATAGTATTGAATGAACCACTTGTCCTTCAAAAACACTAGTCTTATTTCCAAGACACTTAATTTTTTATTGGCTTCGTCTACATCATGAGATTTTTTCAAGAAGTACGATTGAATCGATTCAAAAAGTTAATGCAACCACCAGTAACTCATGATGAAGAAACTGTAATATTCTTCTACGTCACCTTTACTCAGGCCCACGCTGAATGGAAATATGATTGCTATTCATTCTCTCAAAATTCAAGATGGAAGTCAAGATGCAAGATGCAAATTAGTTGCATCATTCTCTACTATTCATTATATTCCGAAGTTGAAAGAAAATGTCAAGTAGTATGTCATTCAAAATATATATTATGTGTTGACCTGTACGTGAAATCAAAACGTCTACAACGATTCCGACAACGATGTGTTGTCCAATGGTTCAATGAGAAGACCTCACAAATAAACATCATGGAGTAATCAAAATATATCTATAGCTGTTCATTTATTTATTGATACAACATCACCTTCTCATACTTTTCATCTCCATGATTTTCCAGCTGTTTTGGTTCGTTACTATCGAGGAATTGAAACAACCATAAAATCAGCTCAATGTTGGAAAAAAATTTTGATGTGCCATGCCATTGTCGCACTGTATTGAGAGATACGACGTTTTCAGTCCATCCGCATCGAGTTAACAGTAAGATCATTCACTCAAATCTATTGTTTAGCGGAGTTTATTGATCCATAAGTTTTTGTTTGAATATTGAAAATAGGTGGATATTCCTGGTTGGTTCAGTCGGTTCAGCCCATCAAGTCAAGGAAGGATTTTGAAATTTTGTCCGAGATGGTGTTGTCCTGTTCAGCATATGGCTGTACTAATAGATTCAGGAAATATCAGAATATATCATTTCATAGGTGAGGTATCGAATAATTTCGAACAAATCTCAAAAAGAAACTAGTTCACGCATAGAGGAAGTCGGAGGAATCCAACCAATGAAAACAGCAAACGAGAGAGAGGCAACCAGCAGTGATCAGCTGACTGTTGACAAAATTACACCTTTCTTTGTTTGGAATTTCTCCAGGACGATTTTCGATTATGAATTCAGCTGGTACCGGAATATAAGATTCATATATTTTTAATTTTCGGCCATAGGTGTATCAGACTCAGTAGAGAATCTAATTTTCTCATGACCCGTGTAACGAACTGATGAAGACATAAATCTCGGGAGTAAATTTCAATGGTAGACCACACCAACCACCGTAATCAATTACCATAACGTCTGAAAAAAAACGGGCCGCATATCTTCCATTGAAAAACCTAACTGGCACATCTTATCTGCGCCGGAGAATATCGCATCTCGGTCTGGGAATGAACGGGTCCCCGTAATCACGAATTTATTATAACACCTGTTTGGCGTGTACAGGTATAGTATTTTCAGTGTGTATCTGACGGTGCCAGGAGGCATAGGTAACCCACTGACCGCATCCTACCGGTCGACGGCTTGCGCTCTTGGTGATGGACGATGGACAAAGAATCAAGAAGAGATGCTCTCCAGTTGTCAGTGGCGTTCTAGTACCAAGAATCGATATCTCGTTATCGAATGAGTCGATCGCCAATCCTTACGCAATCCAAACGATATCCGCTAGGGTACAACTTCGCCTCATAACACGGCACCTGCATTTCTGAAGCATCCCTAACCTCAGTTTCGTGAAGATCTGAGTGTTGGATATTCAACAAATATTTCCTAACTCAAAGACTGTATAAGACACTATTCGGCCACAGAATTGGAATGAAAGAGTAAATGTCTCTGTTTTCGAAATGACCTTGAAAATGCAAAAGTGGTCCTCTTGAATCATCAGCTGATGCAGGATTTGACAAATCTAATGCGCTACACTCGAGGAGGTACAATTACAGCATATTTTGTACTGTGGAAACATGGTTGACGATAAGAATTGCCTTATTTGATGAAGTAGATGTTCAAAATGTTCACCACTAACGTCTTGGCAACATCCTGATCTCAAACAGAACTGTCTATTATTCAATATATCTGGTGAGATCGACCTTCTGTGAGTCATTTGAATCAAAGGTTCAGTTTTGTACAAAATATCCCCATAATAAGAAATCTACTTCATTGACATTCCTTTTTAGTGTTTTACATTTCATAACGTTTAGTTTCTATTGTATTGTAGCGGATTTCGGTAACCACATGAATTCATTTCAATCTATCCTAATTATTGTAATAAACTTGGAAACGATAACATTTCTGGGGCTGGGATAACACAAGGAGGTTGAAGGTAGGGATTGCACTTCGAAGAATGACAATTTATAATTTGAATTTGACGTGTTTCGGTATTCTTTAAAAAATATATGAAATAATGAATTCATTCCATTTGGCTTTTACACACTGTATATTTCGCTCGGTGAAGGCTCCAGGAAGATTTAGGTGGTGTTGTTGTATAGGACGGAGAAAGTTATTGCAAAATATTCAGGACTGTTGAAGTTCTGCTGAATGATGGAAGCTACGATACCAGTGAAGCAATGAAATATATTCAAGAGAAGTAATTCATAGTATAAGAATTAGAGGTACAACTTATGGACTTCCAACAGGAGGGTTATTATTCAGTCTTACAGCTTTTTACTCAGCCATATAGTTTATCTTTTCTTATTTATGTCTACCCATTGAAGGTAAATGTACTTGGTATTTGAATCAATCACCATTACTGTGATATATTATGCGTAAGATTTCCTTTATGTTTTCTAGAAACTCTCACATTGCTGTCATACATCTCTTCCACTATCGAGTGCCAAATTTGAATTGGATTTCGTTGAATCCTCGGATTTTTTCAAAGTGTCGTTATCATTATCTAGATTAGGTTCCAGACCCCAACGATATCATCAAGTGTCCCTACCAAACGTCATGTTTTCAGTAAAAAAACTTGAGAGTCTTGAAATTCTTGTGACAAAGGAAACATTGGGTATATCCAGAAAACTCCATTTTCATTTCACTTCTAGATTTCAAATTGTTACAGTTTTCTGGCAATGCTTGGAATATTCAGGTGTTGTTCACGTTCTGCATAAATGGATAATTGACAGTTTGGTTTCATTTGAATTCATTTTAAGCTTTCGCAAAGAGAAGAATCACTGGGATTCTGTGGTCATAATATTTTATGCTCCCAATATAGTGCGTAACGATCATGATTCAATTCAAGGTCGAACGAATGAAGCCTGTATATAAAACTTTCACAAAATGTCGGTCTGTTTTTCTAATATGTTCTAGATCTACCTATTAGGCATTCCCAAACTTTGGATTCATATCGAACGAATCCTACTTCATGTTAGATTATGGCAGGACACATTGTATTTCTTATTGGTACCATCACCATATTGTACCATTTCGCAAGAATACCTTACCTTTCCCCATTTTTCATCGCAGCTCCCATATTATTCAACAACTAACGAAAATTGACCATGAGAAATTCGCGAGAAATTTTAGTTTGAACTCGGACTACATCATATTTCAGCGAGACGTTTGCTGACCAGTTTAAATATTTCAAGTCAATACTTCAAAACAGTTTTGATTTTTGATACATAGATTAATAATCTCTAGTATTCACGGAGGATCAGGTAAAAGTCTAGATATTGAATAGTTCTGAAATAAATATAATTACTGATGATGATGACATGAAAGTACCTATCAAAAGATCTTCAGCTGTGGTATCAAGCTCAATGTGAATTCACCTCAGACTATCGTATTCCATTTTTCCAATGTGTTCGAGGGCTGAAATGGAATATTTCTTCACAACGTTTCATTATTTGCCACCAATCTGTCTAATATTTAACATATAATCGCGAAGCATAACAGTTATTACAGATTTCCACCCTCGTTTAGGCTTCAATCTAAGTGACTGAATCGTGAATACCCACTATATTATCGAACAGTTTTTATTCCATGATGGAAATAATATCGTAGTAATTATAAGATACCTATTAATAAGCACTTGTGACAGGTATCGTTCAAAAAAATGTTCGAACATGATCACGTGCAAACTGCATATATTTCAGATCTTTCCTTTCACCATTTCATACATGGAACTTGAAGGTTCAAAACTGTGAGTTCTTTGGTCTTTCTCTGTTACGCCATTGGTACAGTTATTAGTGACTGGAATGGGAGTAAATTTATGCAATTATGTGCCCATCCTCGATTGGTAGAGAAGTAACAATTGTTATATCTGTTTCGGGTATATATTTATCACAATAGATGCGAAATATGACCGGCACTATCTTATTCAACTTGCACCTTTGATGATATGCGAACGATGAATCATCAAGTGCAGCACATGTACTACTTCGAATTGTTTTTCAATCCAGATTATAATGAATAGTTCATAGTCAATATAGGAATATCTTTGTGTGTATTCTGGGAACTTACACGCGTGGATAGATTCAGTCTTGTTTTCAATGAGTTCCACGTGTTTTGGGAAGATCCGTAAATCTGGAAAATATCGCACGTTGAGAACAATAGTGCGACAATTCAAAAAAAAGCTCTGAGAAGACCGACTTTGAGAAATTTCTGATTATAAAGGTATAGGGGATTTCATTCTGTGAAATTCTTTCCTAGTGAAATGCAATTTCAAGGTATCAGTAGCCTACTGGCGGGATTGTTTGCTCTCTGTGTGCAATGTGGTCATTTGTCCCAATTCTGTTGTCCTCATGAACTCATATTCAGAGAATGAAAAAAAGGCAATGTCCCGAGTTAGTGTTATGCTACCTGAAACGGAATTGAGCCTTTCGGTGACTGAACATCAATGTTCTGGTAGATTTTTTTCATTTTCGGTACGGACATTATTTCGATTCATTTGTCATCATGTATGCCATGCCATTCATGTAGCATTTCCACTTGGCACCTGTTAGACCTAGAAATGTCATGCTACTCCTATAGAATAGAGCTCGAGATTCTCTATTCGAATGTGGTTCATCAGAAAACATTCTTTTTGTAGTCAACACTATTTTTTTCAACATGCGATGTAATGACTTTTCGATCTGGTATTTTTCATTCATGCCTTCAATTCGGTGAAACTCTTGAGGAATATTCAATTCGTTATTCTCCAACACGGAGGTTTCCACATACACAGTTTTGATCACAAAATTCGTAAAAGTTACATTGGATAATACGGAAGCGTAGAAGGGCCACTTTTTGTTAATAATAATTCCTCTCCAAAATTCCGAGATTGATGTCGGGATTTTATGATTCATTTACGACAGGAAATGAAAGCAGCGAATATACATCCCATATTCCATTTTCAATAACGAATTGAATGATGTATTATTGAAAAATTTTATATTCTCAAGGCCCAAAATTCATTTCATAAAAATAATCATGACATTAATTGGTAGTTGGGCCACACACCTATTGCTTAAAAAAATTTTCAGCGAATTCCGAATATTGATAAATTTCTGAATTCCGATTTCAAACTCTGATAAATCATGAGTCACGACTCAGAATTTCACTGCAGGGACTTTATCTCAGAATTTTATTGAAATCCGATTTCAATCTCGGAATTTCATGAAATTCTGACTTCAATATTGTAATTTTATTAAATTCCGACTTCAATCTTGGAATTTCATTTGATTCCGACTTAAATCTCGGAATTCAATAATATTCGGAATTGAGTGAATTTTTTCACTACCAACTGAGGTCATGATTGTAGTTATGAAATGAATTTTGGGTCACGAAAGTATAACATTTTTCAACAATTCGAATATCGGATGTATTTTTGCTGCTTTCTTTTTGAGGAAAAAAGTTGAGGATGATCTCTCAGAGATATCGTAACGAACATTTCTTATGGCCATTCACAGAGATTCGAAAGTTGCTCAGAAAGTATTCTTTCTTCAGTTATTATACCATATAAAACAATGTCATATGAAAGGGCCTCATAAGCAGATCATAAAAAATTATTATATGTATGATCGTATCCAAAGAAGGACCATATTTGATAACGAAATAATCCCGAAATTATCAAATTATCTCCCTCTTCATCATACTCATGACTGCACAGCGGAATGTCCACAGAAACACTGTGTAAATTGCGAGAAATGACTTTGGATGAGAACAATTATATTACACTGAACCGATTTCGAAAGCGGATTTCGACGATCTTTTTATTTATGTACATCGACAATTTCATCCTATTCAAAACCGATTTGATGCATTTATAATGTGAATTTCTACAGCTACTTCACGACATCTGCTGGTATAACCTGTCGATAAAAACGGTTTTCAAATTGGTCATTATAGTAATGGTTTCAAAGTAATTTAGAGTAATCTTCATTTTATAATCCCAATAATTTTCTGACCACAATTATTCCACTTTCACTCGCAAATCTGATGACATTGGGAATGTATGTATATAATTGAATTTTTTCAATATCATTCCAAGAGCAACATTTCTCATATCTTTTTCAGTTGCCTGGATGTTTGTTCTCAGAAAAAAACTGATAATTGATCATTCGCCAGAATACTCACAATTGTTATTACTTTCAGATTCAATTTCTTTCATTTCTCATTGTCCCACTTATACAGGGTGGAATTATCTTTCCTAACAAATTTCCAGATTGCTCATCATAACATTCAGGTCATGCACGAATTTATATTCTTCCATTAGTTGCTAATGGAAGAATATAATTATGCAATATTCATTGCAAAATTTGCTGTGAATGATGCATGCGAAGTATGCTGAGTACCTGAAATTGGTCCAATGGAGCGCAACTGAGCTGATGATTTTATGTACTCTTGCAGGAAATTCTGATTCGTTGAATTATCCCGAGAATTATCCTCTACAAATTTCCTGGATATTTTGTTTTTATATAGCTGTTTTTCTAGAAGAAGGGGTTGGATTTCATCAATGCTTTCACATAATTCGAAATATCTCCGATATTCATCCATCCATTGCTCGAATCTTCAGCCTGTCTTTGTGACTCTTGTGATCGTTCATTGGAGAAGTATCTGAATTTGAATGTTTTTGATAGTTTATCAAAATTATCTGCCGAAGAACTGTATGTTGCGGTAAGCGTTCCTAACTCCTCAAAATGGTCGTTTCACTAACGAGGAATTGGAGTTTCGACTTGGATAATTGGAAGGGGTGGGGTAGATCTCAGTTTTGAGAGATTTAATTCAATAATATATGAGAGATAAGTTACCAGATTGACTTCCAATATACAGGGTCGCTGATATGTATGGAAACGGTCGATTATTTCCTAAAGTAAGATAGCTAGCGGAAAATGTTAGGATACAAAAGTTGTAGGGTTTTTCAAAATCCATTAACCTAATGAAAAATTAAGTATACAGGATGAGTCAAGAAGTCAGGACGAAACAAAGTTGCTTTTTCTCTAATGGGACACCCTGTATATTATTCCACATTTCAATTCTGCTCGGAATTCTGAACGAAATTGATAAAGCGCATCATTTCCTAAATTCAACCGATTTCGAGATATCGAATTTTGAAAATAACTTATAATAAATTATCCAAAAATGTTAGTCCATTAAGTTCATAGTCCATCAAGTTACCTTTGAAAGTTTCCAGCTCCATAACAACGTTGCGTCGTTCTTTTGTCTGACAGTGATGATCTTGACAACACATGTCAAAAATACATTTAGTGTAAATAAGTTTCGCGCAAAAATGGCACGTTTAACTTATACTGCGCGTATTGAAATTTTAATGATCATAGGATTCGGTGATAGAAGACGAAGTTGTGACCAAGTAGTGAACATTTTTAATGAATTGCATCCAAATCGGGAACCAATTTCTGAATCAACCGTTTCAAAAACATTGCAGCGTTTTCATGAAACTGGAGATGTCAAAGATCGACCAAAAAGTGGAAGACCAGTAAGCGTTACAAATGAAGAAAATGCTTTGAATGTCATGTTAGATATGGTGGAAAATCCAATAAATTCGGCACAACAGAGGGCTTTGAATCATAACATGAGTCGATATTCCATTCAAAAAATTTGCAAACTGCAAAAATTCCATCCATATAAAATTCATTTGGTACAAGAATTGAGTGAAGACGATTTTGATCATAGAATCGAGTTCTGTGAAGTTATTATGGATAAATTAAGCGAAAATGTCAACTTTGTCAACCACATATTGTTTTCTGACGAATCTACATTTTGTTTAAACGGGCACGTAAATCGACACAACTGTAGGTATTGGTCAGACTAAAATCCACATTGGATGGAGGAAGTTCACACTCAACGGCCACAAAAAGTAAATGTCTGGTGTGGCATTATTGGTGGACACGTCATAGGACCCTATTTTATAAACGGAAATTTGGACTCTGAACGATATTTATCACTTTTACAACAGCATATTATTCCAGAGCTTAGACGATTATTCCCGAATAATAACAATCCCAATTTGCCGGCAGAACAAATATGGTTTCAACAAGATGGGGCTCCTCCACATTTTGGACGTATGGTACGCGCATATCTAGATGAAACTTTTCCTAATAAATGGATTGGACGCAGGGGAGCAATTGAATGGCCAGCTAGGTCTCCCGATATGACCCCACTTGACTTTTTTCTATGGGGTCACATAAAAAATGTAGTCTACAAAAATAGGCCGCCAAATATCGAAGAGTTGCAAGAAAGAATAAGGCATGAAATTTCTACCATTCCTCCTCACATGATTTAAGATTCACTACAAAATTTTGTTCAGCGAGTTCATTACTGTCAGGAGGTAAATGGTAAACACTTTGAGCACCTTATTAAATAGAATTTCAAAGAAAAATTTGTTGTTTATTAAAACTTGTTTTCTCTTTTCCTCCTGTCTAAACTATTGTTTTCATAAAATTTTAAATATCCTGGACATTCATTAAAAAAATACATTTTATTGTTTTAATTGCATTTTAATCAACCCTGAACAATTATGCTTTTTTTATTTTCTGTAAAAAAAATTATAATTAAATTGTAATCATAATATCCACATACTCCACCTTTTGTGACTTTCATAATGAATATGCATCATTTCGTGCTTTTTCTTTAATGAATTTGAGAGTAGTAAAAAGTTATTTTCAAAATTCGATATCTCGAAATCGGTTGAATTTAGGAAATGATGCGCTTTATCAATTTTGTTCAGAATTTCGAGCAGAATTGAAATGTGGAATAATATACAGGGTGTCCCATTAGAGAAAAAGCAACTTTGTTTCGTCCTGACTTTTTGACTCATCCTGTATACCTAATTTTTCATTAGCTCAATGGATTTTGAAAAACCCTACAACTTTTGTATCTTAACATTTTTCGCTAGCTATCTTACTTTAGGAAATAATCGACCGTTTCCATACATATCAGCGATCCTGTATATATAGGTATATATCCAATTTAATTCTATAATTTCCAAAGAAGCATTACGAGCTTTGGAATATTCATTTTCCACGATGTGAGCGATACCCGAGATTGATTTTTGAACTGGAATTTCATGAAACCCTTCGAATATCAAAGAGCAATTGCCACATCTACCAATTTATTATATCATCATGAGGAATGAAACAGTAACATCCAACTTTCTTACGTTGATTGAGCTTGTGAATGAAGGAAATTACGAGGACAATTATTCATGTTGAAATGTCAATAGGTATGTGTTGAAATACGTTTGTGCGTTCGATTCTTCTGTAGTGTCTGAATGGTTTTGAAAATGTTGCTATAGTATGTTGCTGAGTATTTGCTACTACTGAAAATGTAGCCACCAAAAACAAAAATAATTTGAGTAACAAAATGTCACTGTAAGATTCAACTTTCGGATAATTCAAAGAGGAATTCCTTGATGTTAGTAGCTGTTGATCAAAACTTCTACATAATTTACGGACACTTTGTGGTTATGTTTGTCTCTCCTTGTCATAGTGTTCGTCCTATTAACGATGTACAGAACACTGGTGGAGCTATTCTGCCGATTTGCCTATCTAATTTCTTCAACCAGAACTCGTAACGTACAGCTAACTTGATAACAGCATTTTATTCAATATAGCGGAAAATTACTCATATGTTAGTTGTCGATACAAAAATTACAACAAAATCAGTATTATTAATATTTGCACCATCTGTGTTGTGAAAATGTTGATTCAGAAGTAGTAATTCAGGTAACCTCTCAATCTAAGATCGAACTACATAATTACAATCTCAAAACGTCAACTATTTGTACAGAAATCTGTAAAAATGTCACCATCTTCTGGGGAGTTTCATAACCATTAGGCCATTATAGAGGAAAATGCCGTTAGCGTTTTTGACGAAACAAAACACCATCAGTGACTGCACCAGTGTTTTGTACATCGTTGTCCTATCATATAATATACCAACACTGTCAAATCCATTCAGGCACTCTAGATTCTACTCGTTAGGCGTCCGATCATGTGCTAACGCTAAAAATGAGCAACAAAATGATCGCGAGAGAAAAAGCGCCCGAATCGGACTTCAGTGACTACGAACGCGAATCCTCGGGCATCCTCTCCCAATGGCTGAACTCCTTGGAGTCCCGGTCCTCTTTGTTCTGGCTGCACTACGTCGACGATCACGACACGCGGCTCGACGGGCACGAGAAGCGCGCGAATTCTCTGGAGTCGACCGGCAGCTTCAGCGACGCCGATTCCGACGCCGACACCGACGGCGAGGATCACGAAGATGTGTTCGCGATGTCGCCGTGCAGGAGCATCGCGCACCGGGATACGGATTTGCTGGCGGCTCTTTCCGAGAATTGTACTTTGGGGGCCGTGTGCTATTTTTGCAGGTAAAATTGGGGAACGCTATTCGGGTAATGGTGTCTTTTATTATTCGATGGAACAGACAGATCGAATGCATTTCGGCTGAGATAATTGTAGGTTTTCCAGCACTAGCCGTATGATCCTGCCAAAGAAGCTAGCAAAGCCACACACGAGTGTCAACTCCAGGATGGTCCCATAATTTGAGGTTCCTTTTAGGCTATTTTTTTTAACCCATTCCATCATGGAAAAATCTGTGGGTTTGCTAGCTCCGGCCTAACACAAAGGAGAGAAATTTTTTGGAAAACAATACTTCTCAAATCCGTTCAAAAATATCGCTGCAACAAATCAAAACAAGTTTTTCAAATAGGTAGCAAAGCCACAGGTTTTTTTTTCAGGGGACCAGCTGATAATTTCATAATAGGATATTTATCAAGCCAATATTCAGATCTACCACTTTGCCATATCAAATCGTGAAATAATATGAATTTGAGGAAATGACAATAGATTTTGCGAGTATCTCCCAACCCTTGCGTTTTTCACGGATTTCTACTTCGAAACTCGACCAGTCAAAAATTCCAAGATAGGATAGTCGTCGAAGTAATAACGTGGAGCAAAAAATTCTAATAGATCAGCCCAAAATCATTTCAACAATTCCACTCTTCGAATCACCAGAAATATAGTTTTTTCGACCCTAACAAATTCACAGATTTCTTCGTAAAACGTATGTATTGAAATCATAGAATGGTGTAATGCATTAGCCAAAAACAGCTTAATTTCGATTCAATTAATCGAATACTGATTTTTTTCTTCATTTTTCAAACTTGACACTGCTAAGTTCGACCGAAGAGAAAGACTCGAGAATAGGGTAAAAAGTTGAAATACAATTGCTTACTTCTTCAGTATGCCATCATGTACTCCTTTTCAAGACTTGAAGTAGTTTTTCTTCACCAAGGTAGCATAAACCCGAAGCCATCTATTATTATCAACCTAAATTCACATCACTGTCGCCTATAGCGGTATCCGTGGGGATAGTACTTGCGTATTGACACAGAACACAGAACATCAGAACAACAGCCAACTGCGGGGTCATTGACAGGTACGATGGAGGGTTTTGCGCCAATGTAGCGCTATAAACGAGCTTACTGACAGCGCGCGACTTTTTTTGTGAGAACAGAGTACTTCTTACATTTCGAACAGTAACAAATGAATATTTATGCTTTCACACTAGTGACAGTAAGTAGGTTTATATTTGGGTTTCTTAGAACCATAATGATTGAAATATATTGCTCAACCTTCAAGGTTTATATGTAGGTACATTCTGTAGGTCATGAAAAGGGCCAATGACAATGTTGAATTATTTTTTTCAAAATCGTACTCTTTCTTTTTCTTCTGCATATTACATAGATTGAATTCATGTATTTGTAAATTTGTGTATCTAATCTATCTCCTTACATAGTACTTCTAAATTCTTGACTGGATTTTGTTGGGTTTTTGATTTCTGAACTTTTTCTCCATTTGAACTTTGACTGTATATCTGACATTTTTGACAGCCTGTTATGTATAAAAACTGAATAGAAACAAGACACACACCATTTGAAATGCGTTTTTCAGTAGGGGTACCAGAGGTGCCGATAGTCTACACTGAGTGTTCCGAATTTCGAGCACACATCTTCGATCCAGATAGTTATGAGCCCCCAAAATCAATCGAAAATGATCGAACTGATGCTACACTTACTTGCGTTATTTTGATAAAAAAGTATTGTGGTTAGAAAAAAGTGCCAAAGGACTGGAACAAAACGTTTCTTTGGTATCATATGGATGGTATCATAATAGTACTCTGATGTCACTCGGATTATCGATATTATCAATATCGATAGTATCGATATTATCAAATTATAAAGAATGTTGAATATTACAGGGTGTTCCATTCGAAAATCAAAAAGTTGATGTCTTTTCCTGAAAATTCGGAAGTTGAAAAAAAAATCTGAATACATCAAGAAGTGCCCACTGATGAGCATATACGATGTTCAAAATATCAGAGATGTAGCTATGAAAACAAAGGAGAAATGGGCGGGTATGAAATAAAAATGCTTGTTGATGATGATGGGATTTTTATCTTCTCGAATTGTTCATGTTTCAATCTTGAACTACAATTTCAACCAACGAAATCGGTTTTCAGTTGTTGATTATAAGTATAGCTTCCAGCAATTTATAATCTGTCACGGCTATCGTTTCCGGAATAATTATTTCCAGGAACAATGAAGTAACGTTTGTTTATAAATAAAGTATAACAGCCGACACAGAAAACACTAGATGATGTTTATTATAACCACAATTCTCACGGTTTCCCATTTAAATATTATACCCATCGACTAGTCATGTTCGAGAGTGTATACCAAAAGGGGCATCATTAAGTGCCATTGTTACGAGAGTTTTTTACAGGAATCTGGAACGAGGCTATCTCGTATCGAAAAAATCCAAAATTTCTATGCGGTGGGCGCGGTCGTGTTGAAAGAATTGGTGCGGTCTCATTAGCTCTCGGTACTTACTTCTCCTCTAATCAATATGGTTTCTCTAGGACTTCAGGGCGTCTTTAGTCGAGTGGCCTGAGCTCTGCATTTGTATGTAAAACGATTGATTGCATTCATCCATGGGGAACAATCCGTAACACTAATAGATGTGCACCAGGTGGGGTTGATTGGAGTTCACTAAATAATAGGATGCTTCTATAGGAATATTCTCATTGTGATTAGTATCCTCCAGTAGTAAAATATATTTTTCCTGAGAGCTATCTTCATCATGTAGGTCACTGCAGCAATGGTATACCAGGTGTCCGTACGAAATCTTAAAATGGTAATAACTTGTGGCTTTGAACTGAGTAAGCCTCGGAGTGAACTCACCTTGAAAAAAATTGAGATTTGGCGTTTTATCTGACGATTATTTCAATATTATTCAGAGTCTGTACCCAGGCATAGCGGTGAATCGAAAAAAAACCTTTTTCTCCGATTCAACTCCTACGGGAACTCTATTTTATTCTCAACACAGTCTGATGCTGCGTTGAATCTGCAAGTGGTCGAAATAACTCCGCATAAATCCGTTTGGAGCCATCCATGTTTTTCCTTGCTCTCCTTTTTTCACAATCAGATCAATTTCATACTGAAAGCTACTAGCATTGTCTTTGTGTTCACGTCGGTACAGTTTCTTGTCATTATATTCATCAGCGAAAAATCCGACTAAATATCACTATTTATAAAAATAGATTCGTTACGTTTCGAAAGAGGGACGAACCAATAGGTACTATCTATTATTTTGTCATTCTGCTCTCAAAATGGAATTCGTGATTCTCTTCAGGGAAAAATTGATGAACAACGGAAAATTCATGATATAAAGTAAAGTCTTTATATCACAAAATAATCAACACCGTCAATGTTAATGATGTTTTTGTGAAGTCAATTTCCACACTGCTTCTGTGGTGTTTTTGACACCAGAATGGTGTGTATCTATATAGACACCGCGTGATCTAGATGGTGTTGACTGCTGGGTAGTGTTAAATTATTGTACAGTACCCTTGGCCTAATTTCTTGATAATTTCACACGAAGGCTCTTGACAGTTTAATATTTGATTTCGAAATCTATTACTCGGACAGGGATGAAAACACATAATTTCATCAGTCCATAAGGCACGTCTCTACAGCAACAAGCAATGTGCTTTTAGTTGCCGAATGCCTACCAATGAAATCATTACGATAATCACTGAAATACTGAATGAAAATTGTATGAGAAATATGGACTCTATAGAGCTATTTGTCATTCTCAGTATGTCGATACTGAATTATATCAGAATTTGATCAGCTTCAGTTCTAGCAGGCATTCTCATCAAAACGTGGTCATGTTGGTGAAACAAATTTTCTTCAATTATATCTTTTGATGTTTCTCCGATGTGAATCTGAACTTGCCTGTTTCTGTCAGCAGTTCTTCATTTGGGAGTATTTTCATAATTATATTTCAGAATGTACATTGTTAGAGTGGATATTCAATTCCTGTTTTATCGCGTTATTCCTAAAGTACCAGACAAGGTACCAGATATGTTGATATTCTCCTAACTCCTCTTTGTTTTGCAATCATTCGCTCGTGCAATTTTTCACAGAAGTATGGCCACACCTTGGGCGCCAGTGTAATGTTTTCCTGGTTCATATCGATATGTTCTACCAGAATGAAGAATTCTTTTCATTTTGAATACTGAAAGTTGCATAATTTCTTGATTGTTGAATATTGAAACTTTGAAATCGATATTCGAAATCTCAGTCACTTACCAAGGCAATATACGTATTGGAATCTAGTTGATTTCTGTGGAGGTTGTTCTCGAAAGATCAAGTGAGGATTACATTTGCCAGACTTTGAGTGTTCCTTGGAGTTCTTCTCGGAGTTTCCTTTTGAATTCTCATTGAATCATATTGCCATAGAGTAGTAGGAAACGATAGATTTCGGCCGTTGATTATTTGTTTTGAACGTGAAAAAATAGAATGATGGTTGGGTAAATTGAATTGATCACTGAATAGCAAGTTTTATTTACAATAATTGTTCGTTCTTGTGAATCCGTCGTAATTTCACAACGTAATGAACAGAAAATGAAATTATGGGAGTGGTTTATTCTTCAAATCGGAAAGGAACACCCATTTCATATATTTTACCAGGACTCATCATTATAAATCTAACAATACTGATGGTATAGATTATATGTTCCGAACGATTACAAAGATACATTGTTGTTTAGAATTACTTCTCTGTCAGAATCTGTAGTTTTCATCCAATATTGATGATAAACTTACACTATCTCCATAACTGCCACTCAGGAAATCAACTTTGTTAATGACCCACATGTAGGATATGATTAATAACATACACGTGACTCATGAGCGATCAGACTTGTGAGGTTCTTATGCACTCAAGCACATGATATGTGGAGCACCAATTCATTAACGCCGCTGATATTACCTGAATTCATATATCGTTGCTAACAATATTTCTTGGAGATCGAATACAATTTTTGACGTGTTCTGTTTTGTATTGAGATGTCAATTGCTCAACTAATACGAAATTTTTAGGAACAGAACCTCGAACAGAACAGGATTATTGTTGAATTTGATATTCATTAATGATATTCTGAATAATTGATACGAGAAAAATCGAATTTTAAATTTCAAAACAAAGATCAAAAATGTATAACTGTGCTTCTATTCTTAATATTCTCTCTATTTTCATCTACAAAGATGAGCTATCCGAAATTATTTCCCAGCTGTTGATATCTTTTCTCTTTGGTAGTGGTTTATTATTGGATGTTGTCAACTCTCACGACAAATCCTAATTCTATCATTATACATAGAGAATCTGGTGTCCATACGAGAAGATACTATATGACGATTCCAGATATCTGAAACGTTAGAATTGAAATCAAAATGGCTAAACTGGTCTTCGAGCGACATCAATTAAAATTGTCTAGAACTCTTCTCTCTTCATCATTCTTCTGTCCCTTGATTTTTTGAGACAGCAAAATATCCATCACTAATTTGGGTCTGTATAGCACTGCACTGGTAGGCATTCTGATTTCTTCGGGCATTTCATCCTCCTAGGCCAAATGACAATTAAGGAAACTTTCGTAATGATAAAATTATATACCTACCTTTTGGAAGAACATGAAATGAGTAGGTGGTAATACATTTTCCAGTTTTCCAAAATACGAAGATTTCGTGAAACCCGACACTTTCTCTCGTTTACATAATGACCAATATGGAATTCTACACGATAATAACATTATTCTTGACTTCAAATCGTGGGTGGAGTGAAGTCAACATTAACCGAAGTAGCCATAAACAAATAATAAAGAGAATGGCTCGAAATGCAAGTGTAGGTGCTCCTGTAGGTCATGAATATCGATGGTCAATATATTTCAGTTTTTCTATTTGTCAGCATCAATCCGGAGCAAGTATGTTCGATTTACTTATTATCTGAGTTGGATTTCAATTGCCACACTGAACAATATCGTTATTTAGAATTCTATACGATTTTATATCACTCAATTATTGCAAACCCGATGACTTGTTTAGATCTTTGATTTGTGATTGAATACGTAGAATAAGTAGTTAAGCATTCAAATTTCACCCATCCTCAGAGAGATGCCATGAAAAATCAATTATACAATATAATTCCGACCACACATTAGTATTCCTAACATTCCGTATAACTCTCACTTGGAGCATGATTTGGAATACATAAATAATATAATAACAACATTTTTTCGACTGACCTTTCACTTTTATTGTCCACTGAACGTGTCCTCTTTGTTTCAGCAAAAAGAACTCCATAGTCCTTCGAACCCAATTGTCCGTCCGGGTACACACCATTATAGGTAAGTTAACACCGTAGGATCCGATTAATATTACTATAATATGACGTAATTTCGAATATCTTTCCGTCTTAGTTTTAATAGTGCACCCTATCTTGCCATATGAATAGGTACTTCTAACAGGTGGTGCAAAATAATAACCCGATTTGCGAAAGCTATAACTTTTTTTGTAGATGAGGTTATGTTTGTGAATAATGTTGATGTAGTACTTATTCTTCCCCTGTCGAGTTGAGAAAATATCATCAGCCATGTTGATGCACATTTGGGCACGTTTTTGTAATTTCCCATCACGTTTCTCAACACAAAGGAGATACATTTGCCATTTCTCTTTCAATGATCTCTTTCAGGGATGACAAATTCTGTGGCTTGTTGACATAGAAGCGAGACTTCAAATGTACTCGTGCTTAATAATAATAATTCACTCTTAAATTTGACTGAATGAAACACTCACGTTATATATTTTATCATCTGTTATATCACATCCGTTTTCTTGAATATAGTATGAATATATTGGGAACTTCCCAGCAGAAAAACGTCATTGCAAGTTTGATATTTATCGAGTATTTGCTATAGTATCCAGCAATGGATTTGGCAAGCTCTGAAAATTCAATTGAGACCAATCATATTAGTATTGGCCCATTCATATCATATTTTTTGAGAATTTGCTGAGAACCAAGATGAAGCAAAGACTAAAGAATACCTATAAACTTTGGAGAAAGGAATCACATCATACTATCATGGAATCCTACACAAAAATGCCTAGCAAGCTTCCACATCAAAATAGACACTGAAGAATGGTAATCAGTTGGTCATGATTTGCGAAGTGTTCACACCACCTGAACCACCATGTTCTTCTTCAGTCTGGAAAATGAAACAAGCTGTAATATAATAATGAGCCAGCTCATAAATATCTGATTGTTATGAGTCTGATGACTCAGAGCTAAATACATCGAACAATCGCAACCAACAACAATGTATTATATGTTGGTAGCATCACCTGAGTTGCTCTGTTAGCTAAACATGTCATCAATCGAATAAACTTGAATTTGTGTAGCAGTACCTCGAAAAGCTAGTATGTTAGCAACAAATATCCTCAAAAACGCACCAAATTAATATTTGGTAAACTTACAGAATTTTTTTATTTCAGTTCACTTCAAAATTCAGTCAACAGACTGTAGATGGAATTACTTTCAACATGCATATCCAGCCTTTCGATACATTTTGACGTATTAGTCACTATACAGGGTTGGAAATTTAAAATTTCAATATCTTGTATAGGCAAATCAACACTAATTTTGACAATAATACATGAGAAAATTTGATCTCACTTATAGTACCTACACAATATTTGATAAGACTTCTCACGGTCATCTCATTTCTCGAGTGCATATCGATGGTAGCATCATAGAGTCATATTGTTGCCCAATTTGAATAACTAGCGAAAGTTCCTCTTAAGTCGTTATTAAAATAAAAGATCCAACCGGAAAATATTAGCATAGGTACGATCAAAACATCACGAGTCACAACAGTTGACAAGTGATGAGTGCACGCTCGTAGATAACTCATAATTATGATCACTAAAAGTCAATAGAAATCTTGAAGCAGTGCCTTCATGTGATTACCCTCGAGAAAGATTTCAAGCCTGTTGATCCATATCTGATTATGATGGTGATTTAAAATGAAATAATCGTTAATAACCTTCTTTATTCTTTATCAAGTAGACTTCAATCATGTCTTCTAGATTTCATAATAAAAACAAATCATACGGTAAACAGTTATTGGATATGTTTGATGGAAAAATGTGGAAAAGGCCCTCTTGTATCATTACTACCACCAATTTGTTCTTCCCAAATAATATTTCAGAAACCAAATTTTTAGAGACGCCTTAGCCAACATTATAGATTTGTACCACTGGTAGCTCTGTGTCCCAGCAATTTTGGTACACCCTTATATATATATATATATATATATATATATATGAAAGTGCCTAAATTGATTTTTTTGTTGATAATCACAAAAAAGGTTCGAATTTAGTGATTTATATATTTCATTCATTGATAATGATATATTTGGTTTGATATATTGATGATATCCATCCATTTCCATATATTCATATGTGGTATTTTACGAGACATAACGACACAATGCATATTTTCTGAACGATCAGAAAATGTCTTTCGGGAGGCTGTGGTTTGATAGTCCAGTCCATAGTACAACTGCATGCTGAGATTGGGTTCACATCTGATACTCTTGCACTGTTAGGTTAATTTATATTTCGTGAACTTCACCAAATATGATCGTTAAAAAAAGTAAAGAGGAGAAAGAGTTTATCTAGATCACAGTATACATGTCATCATATCTATCAAAACTCTCACAAATTGATCACCAGGGCTCCATGAAAAAAATAATAATACTCATTGTAGACATATAAAATGATAACTTTATGGTCATTGTTGAAATTTGTTTACTATCATATCATAATAATTATCCAGTTTATATTTGGTTATAAGTATCTCCAATTATTAATCTGGCATGTAATAAATTATTGAGTGACCAGAGGGCATCATAGGAAAAAATAACGACGCTTAGACGATGCGATAAAGTGTCCAATGAAATGACGAACAGTCGTCTAGGTAGTAAAAACAACATGTAAGCACTGTGTCGTGATGAGATGCACCAGATAAAAAGCAACAACAATACTTTTTCATGGATCTCGGTTGCCTTTTTGTGCCAAACCTATAATTTACTGGAATAACAAGCGTGCTCTTTAGATAGCGAATCAATACATATTTGCTTTTATGCAATGAAAATAGACAAATTCCCCACAGTTCATGAAACTCTCACTGATGGCTATCTTGTAGCTAGCCAGTGCCAAAGAATAATGATGGCGTCATGAAACTCAAATGTGTTCATCATTCGGATACGGATCAATACAATAGATATGGTGAAATTCAGGAACCATCTTCATCGTTAACCCAAATGAGGAAAAAGTAAAATTTCATCTATAACGGATGGTATTGCTGATGATCAGTAGATCAGATTAGATGCATCAGATCAGATGAATTCCTCTCCAACTTTCATTAGAACTATTTCCTTATAACACAATCATTACCTACTTGATGAAGATCCATAGTGATTGTAGAATCAATTTCCTAAGTTGATAATAATAGTCATAATGATAATAAAGTTTATTTATCGAATATATATATATATATATATATATACAGGGTGTTCCGGTGATCATGTTACAAACTTCTAGGGTAGATAAAACACACGAAAATGAGAAAAAAAGTTCATGTGAACATGGGTCTGAAAACGCTTCTTCAGGGAGCTGGGGCCCTTCGAAGATGAAATATTTTGTATACGTTCCCTTTTACTTTTTATACCTCCAATTGCGAAAAGGCAATAAATTTCTCTAATCTAATTCATTTTCATTGAAGAAGAAGATTCGACTAACTAATAATGCTCACTATCTGTACTGAACCTCATTTTCATATTTCAACGTAATAATTGGTTTAAGACCAATAATTTATTATTGATTGGATTTAGCCATTTTCGGAGGAAACGGTGACAGATAGCGATTTTTACAAGAGTACCTTTTTTATGTGAAAGGCATTGGAGAATCATAATCAGATATAAAAATGGTAAGAAATTGAAGCCTAAGAGGAGTAGGGTCAAATTTACCCAAATACCCCCCTGGTTTGTACGCCCCTGGTTAAAGGTGACAAAATCCGGAAGGCTCAAATTGATGAACCAACGAACTATATTCCATGTCCCAAAATTGGTTGCGATAGCTGCAGTAGTACCGAAGAAGCGTTTCCGGACCCATGTTCACATGAACTTTTTTTCTTATTTTTGTGTGTTTTATCTACCCTAGAAGTTTGTAACATGATCACCGGAACACCCTGTATAACAGACATTTGGCATAGTAGTATTTCAAATATACCTAATTCGAATTGGCGAATTATAGTCAATCTCGCACTCGATCTCGAAATATCGATATTTTCATTCATCTTCAAACCTCATAGGGTACTATATTTTGAAATTTTTGATTTCTGAAAGCGCGTCATGTCTATGGGAAAAACGAAGGTTTTGTGGTTTAAAACTCCACACACCATAAGCAGGTATATGAATTTCAGTAAAAATCAGGAAGACTCAATCGAAACATTGTTTTAGAAGAATGATTATATGCTTATATTTCTCTCCATGGATGTCAATTAGAATAATAAATCTGAGTAGTATGCTATTATAGAAAAGGTTTAACACGCAACTCGTACAAAATGACAAAGAGCTTCATTTTGTGCTTATTACATAATTACATATTGCTTATCACATAAATGACAACGTTAGGAACTTCAGGAAGAACTGTTATTATTTAAAAATTCGTGAAGAGACAGATTTTTTCCATGTTTTGAAACGTACGAAGAGGAATCCCTATTTCATATGTGATATATTTGTGATATATTTGAGATACCATCAAAATTGTAATAAAGAATATTCACTATATGTGTATAGTTCTCGATTTCATGACGTGTAAGATTTGAAAAATCATAGTTCGCTGTTTTTCACACAAATATCTATACTTTGAAACAATAAATGATTCACAACGTAACTTGCCTACCTATTCTAGAAATAATAGAAATCGGTATGTCGGTTGATACTTCTTGGAAATCAACAAACACTTCCCAATCCCTTGAGAGGCTTAATTCTAGTTCATGGAGATTCGTGGTATATCCGAATTCCATTGGTTTACACGAAATTTTCCCTTCCTAGGTCATCGTTTTTCCTGTTCATAGTTTGAAATTAGTTGGTTGTCATATATTATTTTTGATGAAACATGGGACTGTTTTATGTTGTTTGTTCTGAGAATGTAGGTATGGTATATTAAAACATATTCTTTCAAATACTTTGTTGTACTGTCAGGAAGTTTCAATAAATTAAAGTTGATGTTTGTATCTATGGAAATGACTTATTCTTTCATACAAGTTCCACCATTCTATTATGAAATGAAATGTCCAATTGAAGGTTTGATGATTTGTATGGGTAGGTAATTGATAAATAGAATTTACACACTCTACTATCATTCCTGGTTCGGACGAAAAAAAAATGATTCCAAGATTTGGATCCTACCTAAAATTAAAATAATACATGATTCTGAAATTCCATTAATTGTACTGCATATTGTATGAACTGATGAAGTGCAGTTCAGATCAATTTCCTTTGATTTCTTTCATTGTAGTTGCCTGAGAAGATCTATGATAATTGTAATTTTTCACGCTCGAATTGATATACCTCTGGAAACACCCCAATACCTTCTACAACTGGTGGAAGCAAGTCATAAAATTCTAATGAGTACATGTGCTCAGACAAATATATTTGAATTCGACCAAGAGTCGTTACTTATTATTTGAGCAGCACTGTACATATAGATAAAGTTCAGGCACATTTGAAAAATATAAATAAACAAGGGCATCACTGAAGCAATATCAGTATCGCTTGTGCGTGACATAGCCAGGTAATACTTACTAATTCTTAAATGAAGATGAAATCATGATAAATATATCTATATATATACACACATATATATATATATATATACACATATATATATATAAAATGAAATAAATTGGGTAGATATAATAATAATTTCAATAACAACTTGAAAGATATTCAGATTTAGTCAATAGTATTTTTCGTCTCACTCGTATTATCTCTCATTGCTGAATTTAATTGATTTGAAATGATTTCTATTTCATACACAAATTTCGACCAATCCTTCTTGTTTCTTGTCTGACGAATTTTCCCCTCCTTTCTCGAGATTTCTCCCAGAGCTCCATCCCATGTTTGTCTTGGTCTTCCTCGTTTTGTTCTTTTATGTATTTTTGTGACTCAAGTCATATAGGTATACAAGAATTCATAATTACCAACTTCCAATAAATTGATTATTTGTTACTTTCACATGGTAACTAGGGTAAAAAAATGATTCGCTCAGATACCTATCTTCCAACAATCACATCCATTCACACAAATGATATCGAAAATATTGATAGTGATTCTTTCTCATCCATATATATCTTGCTATATATTATTTACTATCACTTGATATCCCATTCAGAAATTTTCAAACCAAATTTTCATTCCAAAACAAGAAGCGTAATGAGTACTCTCCAGAAATGACTTGAAGGGATTAGGAATTCTGATATTCGATCTGACCTAACATTCCATTCCATCAGATTTGAAGCATCATTCTCAGTGTTCATATCTCTTCTCAGTGTTCCGTAAAAAGAGTATCAACTACAAAATATGTCGAATAATACTACATGATGATTGCCGTCTAAAATTTTTTTTATAGTCATAAAACCTTCACTCGTTCGTGAATAACTCTGTAAGAGCTAAAGTATATATTATTGTTATTTTTCTTTCAGAAAAACTCCTCACTTCTGAAGGCCGGGAATTGAGACGAGCCCTATTCTCCCTAAAGCAAATCTTCCAAGAAGACAAAGACCTGGTGCACGAATTCGTCCAGAACGACGGTCTATCATGTCTCATCAAAGTCGGCTCGGAGGCCGACCAAAACTACCAGAACTACATCTTGCGAGCGCTGGGACAAGTGATGCTGTATGTAGACGGCATGAACGGAGTCATGGACCACAATCAAACCATCCAGTGGCTGTACACCTTGATATCGTCCAAGTTCAGATTGGTGGTGAAAACCGCTCTGAAGCTGCTTCTGGTTTTCGTAGAGTACACCGATTCTAACTGCACCCTCCTCATCAAAGCCATTCACTCTGTAGACTACTCGCAAGGATCTTCACCCTACCATAACATCATGAAGCTGCTGAAAGACTTCGACTCCGCAGATACGGAGCTTCTCATATACGCTATGACTCTCATCAACAAAATACTCAACGGAGTACCTGATCAAGACACTTATTATGACCAGACTGACGCCTTGGAAGAGCAAGGCCTCGAAGCAGTGATCCAGAGGTATATGTCGAAGCCAGGCACCGATTTGGACCTGCTACAGCAGTTCCAAATTTACGAAGCAGTATTACAGTACGAAGATGGCGAGGAGATCTGTGGGACGCCTATCAGACACCTGGACGAAAGCACTAGGAAAACCATCAAAAATAGGAAGTCTTTGGCGGTTTCTTCTGAGCGAAGAAAGAGCCGAAGGCATTCCACCGGTAATAGTCCGATGTATCCGGGATTGAACAGAAATAACAACCTCATTCTGCAGCCAAACCGGGAAAATGATGACGAAGAGTCATCTAGCTCGCAATCTTCTGGCCTCAACAATTCTCAGTTGAATGGCAGCTATAAAGATAGTAATAAAGGTGAGTTGAAGTCCAACTAGTATGTTTTTTTGTGATGATGGTTTTCTTGTCCACAACTACCTGCGAACAAAGCCTTTTTTGAGCTTCGTTTTTATATTGCTTTTGCTTTGCTTAGCTATTGACGCTGGAGTCACTCCTGCTTTGAAAAGACGACGAGAGAGGGCAGAAAGACAACGGAGTTTCATGAAGGAACAAGAATCCGCTGCGTTCATCAGAGGATGTATGAAACACGAAGGGAACAATAATGAGAATGAAAATGGTAGGTTACTAACGAGATTAAGGCCTGCATCCCTGTTTTATAACTTCTTCGTATTTCTGTTTTTGAGAGCTAGAGTAGGACAAACATTTTCACATTTCATCTCGAGCCTGGTATCATCTTGTTAATAAATTTTTTTTACAGGGAACTATACAAATTCTTATCAACAGAGAATTCCAAATGGAAACTGCTTAGCTAAAAATTCAAGTAGAAAAGACCTGACACCTTTGTTGAATGCTGTGAACAAACTCGACTTAGAAGAAAAACAACCCTGGATATACTCTATGATGAAAGACCAAACGAAAGAGGGAGAATCAGAAAATACGAACGAAAACGAGAGAGATGTATTGCTCCAACTAAAAAGAGAGAACACAGTCAAAGATCTGACACAAAAGCTATCCAATCAGAACATCATTCATAGCCCAACCGAAGAAAACAAGATGAATAGAATTGGTGACATGTCTGGGCTCATTTCGAAGGCAAAGGAAGGTTTGGCAAAATCAAAGTCAAAAGCTGATATGTTGAAGAGTCCAACGAACGATAACATGCCAAAAATTGAAGTGAAAAAATCAGAGAACGAATTACGGTGGGAAGAGCTGGTAGCTAATATCAATAGATCTTTGAACTTGTGTGATATGGACTTCACCGATTTGGGTAGTGAAGATGAAGTTGATGTTTTAGCACCTGCAACAGTTACAAACGGTATACCACCGCCTCCCCCTCCCTTGAAAGGTATGAATAGTGCTCCCCCGCCTCCTCCTTTAGCTAGTAGAATCCCACCCCCAATTGTACCAAGTCCTCCGATATTTGGGGCGAGTCTTCAAAGGCTGAATAAGCCAGCTGAAACGAAGATTCCTATAAAGAAGAATAAGAAGACAGTGAAATTGTTCTGGAAAGAAGTTAGGGAAGATCCAATATGTCACGTGAAACTCAAAACAGGCGTTATTTGGGATGAATTATCACCTGTTATTGTAGACACCCAGAAACTGGAACATTTGTTTGAATCTAGAGCTAAAGATCTGATAACAAAGGTGAGTTTATTATTATACCTTCCTGCAGATATGTCTAATTGATTCACATTCAAGAATTTTTTTAAGAAATTCATTATCTTTTTGGTGGAGGTGACTTTTTCTGCTTCATTTCGTTTCTAAATATATATTTTTCTTTTTTCTTTGGTGATCCTCCCTTGGCATGTGCTGTCTTAAGGAGGTGAGTTCTCGAACATTTAGGTGGTGGAACTTAGTGTATGCACTTTGATACCATGTAGAATCTTTACAACTTCTTCTTCCACATATTTTTTCCTCCTGTTCACACTTTATTCCATTTTGAAACACTGAATATTCATCAAAACCTGTGGTTGTTGGCACCTATCGACTCTGGAATAGATTAGATTAGTTTATACATACACTGCATGGTAGAAATATAAACAGCATGGGTGTTCTTACCCAGTTCAACTGAATCTTGATCTCTCCTTCAGCATGTTGATATTTCATTTCCTCTCCTAGTAGAGTTTTGAACCATCAGAGCGAGGAAAAAAGATGAGATGCAGAGAGCTATCTACAAATAAATTACGTATTCATTATTCGAAGTCTTCCATACAAACACCTTGAACTGTATTAACTATTTGGTACTTGGTTCACTTGAGATCATTTATCGATATTATCAACATGGTAATTTCATCCAACTTCCTTGCTCTGACATATTCCAAGCCGATAATTACAAAGGTACCTAATAATCTTCATCTCTTCTCACAGAAACAACAAGAAATGAATAAAAACAAGGAGATCATCGTTTTGGACCCAAAGAGATCCAATGCGATAAACATAGGCATGACCAAGTTACCCCCTCCTAGATCAATAAAAACGGCGATACTGAAGATGGATGCGACCATCATGAATCGAGAAGGTATAGAAAAGCTCCTCACCATGTTACCAACAGAAGAAGAAAGAACGAAAATCCAGGAAGCTCAAGCAGCAAATCCTGACTTACCTCTTGGTAGTGCAGAACAGTTCCTCCTGACCCTAGCGTCAATATCTGAATTACCAGCCAGGCTGAAACTTTGGGCCTTCAAGCTGGATTTCGAAAATTCTGAAAGGGAAATTGCCGAACCGTTGATGGATCTCAAACAGGGCATCGAACTGTTGCGTGTGAATAGCACATTTAGAGCGATTCTCAGCACACTGTTGTCTATCGGAAATTTTTTGAATGGGAATGAAGTAAAAGGATTCCAAATCGAATATCTTGCCAAAGTACCTGAAGTGAAAGACACCGTACATAAGCATTCGCTATTGCACCATCTCTGTCACATTGTTATGGAAAAATTTCCTGATGCATCCGATTTGTATTCAGAGGTAAGTTACATTGATATTATCGCTTGGTATACACTAGAGGTTATATTATCAACAGGAGTGAGAAAAAAATTCCATATAAAATTCGATCTCTTGAGTAGAATTCTGTTCTGGAAGAGAATTTCATGATCTAGTGGAATCAGTAAGCATTATACTATGAGCATCTATATCCTTTAACTATATACTCGTAATTCTTAGACAATGTCTTGATGAAATTTTGGTATTAGCATAGTAGCAACTATTCACTTACTGATCTCAGCACGTAGGTGGTATCGATAAATTAATTAAATCTTCTGAAAATTAGGTATATCTCTCGAGGACGATTTGAAATCACTGAAGCTGGTAGAATTATCCACTTTTTATATGGGCTACTGTCACATTTTATTATGACAAAAAATTCCAACTGTAATTACTTTCCGGAGGGTACTTTATCAGGAAGGAATTTCCGAGGAAATCCATGTATTTACAAAGAAACATTGAGAAATGTTTTGTTGTTCGACTTATTTGTCACCTCAGAACTACAATGTCGTATGTATTTTTTTTATTTGCGATATATCATTGAGCTAAATGTATACCCATGTCGTGAATTCAGATAAAATTGTATCTAATAGTCTATGGCATAGGCAGAGCTTCCTGGAAACCAGAAACACCTAGATAGTTTTATATCGGTGAATATAATTTCAAACTGATTCATTTGTATGTGACAGTAATTTCAGAAATCTTCATACAACTTTGTATTTCTTGGCTTGATAAACAAATGGTAGCAGTTATAGAAACTGAACAAGGGCTAAAATCGAAATTATGTTTGATATAGCTGATAAAGCAGATGATAGATCACAACTAATAACAGAGATTGTCATCGATATTCAATACAGGTTTTTCTTCCAATTTTTGGGGTCGTTTTGAGATTCAGGGATGAAACAACATGATACCAAATGAAAAATTTTTTTGAGAACAGTTTCTGAGAAACACTTCCTCAAACATTAATATATACACCTCAACCATCCAACTCACGATTTCTATAGATTCTTTTTTCCTTGGCATATCTCCGAAACTATTCCGAACTTCTGAGCATCAATTTGTTGATTACAAATTACAACAAATGATATAACTATGACCCAATTCGACCAAATCTCTATATCCTACGCTTATCTCCATGCTCAACCATAAATTTGAAACAGCTTGTACAGTTTTCGCATAATGTCAATACCAAAACTCACATGTTTCCAAAATAATTCACACAAATATGTCCAATGGAGAAGAACACAAATGAATCATCATCAAGTGTCAAAGTGTCGTAATACGATTGGTTGTTTCGGATTTGGTGAACATTGACAGATATATTCCCTTTCAATGTTACTTTCAGAAAAATTGAGCAATCAATATAGCAGCTCAAAATATGAAATTTGTGTACTCAGGTCATTGTTAATCCACTGGGCATAGATCATTATGATGTCTAAGTGTTGATTTGTTGTTCATTGAATTCTTATCCGTAGATTGGAGCAATAACAAGAGCATCGAAAATCGACTTCGATGAATTAGCACTGAATATACAAAGACTGGAAGCAGATTGCAAAGCATCATGGGATCACCTGAAACTTATAGCAAAGCACGATGGTTCTACCATGATGAAAGTGAAGATGTCTGATTTTCTATCAGAATGTGCTGAAAGGATCATTCTTCTTGGAATAGTTCATCGCAGGATCATTAACAGGTGTGAACATTTTTTATTTCATTCAGATTGAGATCTCGAAAATTAGTATAATATAAAAATTCCTGAAAGATGCTGATAGGAAGTTACTCAGTTTTTGTTCATGATATGTTATCTCTAACAACTATATAATAACACACTATCTTCGATATTTCAGGTTCCATAAATTCCTCCTATGGTTGGGTATTCCACTACATCAGATATCCGAAACCAAACCAAATGAATTCTGCAGGGTTGTCTCAGAATTCTCTCTGGAGTATCGAACAACCAGAGAAAGGGTATTACAACAATTAGAGAAGAAAGCAAATCACAGGGAAAGGAACAAAACCAGAGGAAAAATGATAACAGATGTGAGTGTGAGAGTTTTCAACTAAACCTGTAGATTCGACATGCTTTCTGCTATCGTATCTCTCTGATTATTTTTGGTATTCATATCAGAATTAGGTGATAGGATTGGATACTTTTGGGAACTACAGGTAGCCCCTGAAATATCTGAACAAAATTGAGATGAGCTAGTTGCATTAAACTTCCCACTCAACAATAACTCATATAACTCAAACAGAAACCTTGAAGTAAGTAAGTTGAGTAAGGTTGAACATATTGGGACAATGATATTCAATCAAAAACTAAATAAACATGCAACATAAAATAAAAAATAAAGATAACGAACCAATATTCATAATGAGAAATAAAAATATCAACAACAACAAAACATCAAACATGTTGTACTACCTATAGATACCTAGATTGACTATGTTCCTCAAAAAAATCCCATTTTTCTAATGTAAATGTTCCCTTATCGCTTTGCAGTGAATATAATACGCAGATACATGTTTATCAGAAAGGAGTCTTTAGATAGATAGATAGATAGATAGATAGTTTATTTAACTATGTTATATACAAACGTATATTAATAGCAGGTCATTTGTGGTTTGTTGTAAAATCTACAGATTATGTAAGCAAGTTAAAAGAGAAAACACTGAACTATAGTAACATCTTAAAATACGTAAATAAATGAAGACTTTAAGAAGTTTCGGTAAGTACGTTCCCAAACACAACACATGGTTTTGATGTTTTTTCAAGGTATTCACTGACAGAATAAAAACTATTTTCTGAAAAAAAAGATTTCATTTGTTGTTTGAATTTTATCATATGCAACAGTTTGATATGATGCGGTAGAACATTATAGAGGCTAAAGTCCAAAGAATTATTTTGAGACACAGAAAGTCTATGCCTAGGAATCCTGATATTGTCAGCATTCCTGGTGCTATATTTATGTATGTCAGCTTGTATGGTGAGAGTGGATGATTTCTTGTGGATCTCAATTAGTGAATTGTATATATATATAATGACGGAAGAGTCATGATTTTGAATTTTGTAAATAAAGTTCTGCATGAATCTCTGTATCTCGCCTTTGCTAATATTCTGATCGCTTTTTTTTGTTGAATGAAAATGCCACCTGCAGCAGAGCAATTACCCCACAGAATAATGCCGTAGCCCATATGTGACTGAAAGAGTGAATAATACACTGTTATTAGTGTATCAAAATTGGCAATATGACTAAGCTGGCGTAGTAGAAACAATATACTTGACAGTTTCAGTTTTAATGTCTCTATATGAGCACTCCAATTGAGTTTATGATCTAGAATAATTCCAAGTATCTTCACACTTCGTTCTTCTTGTTCAATCTGACGAGTAGTAATGAATAATCTCTGCGACTTATCAATATTTAGTTTCAGATTATGAGATATGAACCATGCTTCAGCTTTTTCTTCAATTTCTTTAGACTGATTTACTAAAGTACTGAAATTCGGATTTGAATATATGAATGATGTGTCATCGGCAAACATGACACATTTACAAGCAGTCATATAGTTACTCAACTCATTTACATATATAATAAACAAAATTGGTCCCAAGACAGAACCCTGGGGTACACCATGATTTATTCCTTTGAAATCTGATGAACAATTATTTAAATATACAGCCTGACCTCTTGACCTCAAAAAAACGCTATTGCAAACGCTATGGTGAATTGATCAGTTATCCTCCTTCTTTGGCCTCTGCCTGGCAAATTGCATCCACTCCAAGATTATATGCTATAACTCAGAAACTAATCGAGAAAAATTTCATATTATGAGTAGTTATGTTGAGATAGTACTCACATTTTCTCGGCAAACAAAAACAAGTTCTTCTGTTCACATTTCCAAACAAACCGACAACACTATGCGTTCTTTAGTCTCCCGATCTCCAAAGAGAAAATGGTGAAACGTGATGATGCAATATTCTTATTGGTTGAATGTGTATGTGAATGTTGATATTAATGTTGATGTTAACACATGTGAGTTACGTTTTCAGGTAACTGAACAAAAACATTGAATAAATGACATAACAACTCTCTCTGAGACATATCTGGGGAACGTTAATTCAACATTGTATAGATTATTATTGTGGTGATATTATCGCAATAATGTGTTATTATGGATACTTCAAAATGACATTGATGCGATGTGAATTCAACAATATCACAAAAAATACCCTTGAAAAATATTTTTGTTACATATCATGTTTAGTGGGTTGCTACATTCAATCACTAGAGGGTGTTGAAATGAATAAGATTTTTTTTCTTATTTCATCATCTCATGATCAAAATAGTAATCTCTCGACTGACTGGAGGAAATGATGTTACCACAAGCAAACTCGACTCTTTACTAATTTAATTGCTACATGGCGTTCTGAAGAGTATCAGACAAAAATTTTAAATTGCATCAGATCTAATTTTGTCAACTACTTTGCGATTCAGAAGACATATTACGAATACCCGACAACAACAAGAAGTCTTGAATGAGAGAATGTAATGAAACATTGACACCCAAAATATCTAACAATACCCTGTAGGTAAATCGTTCATAATAATCATAATATGCAGAAATTGTGTAAATCATGTATATCCTTATATATCCTCCAATATGTATTTTTTTGTATTTTAGATTCAGCTTTTATATCTCATCCAATAAATTGACAATATTGATAATACCTTAATAACTAACTTTTCTAACTTCATGCCTGACTATTTATGTAATAATAACTAGGAATCACATGAATAATAATAGTGATAATAATAAGAATGAGTATATTCGCGCGTTTCGTTTCAACAAGATAACAAGTGTTATCACCACCAAGTACTTGGTGTGCAGTTAGGTGATACCTTGTGGCTTCGAACCCATAGGTCACATTCTAGTTACCCCATACAGAGTGGTGAAACTTCAGGAATATTTCGTTCATTAAAAATAAGACTGAAAGTCGATTTTCACTGATGAAATACACTGTATTTTTGTTATTTGTGCTACTGCCGGAGTGGGTTCCACTATTTTGATATCGAACCGTTCTTAAAATGAAGAGTTTCAAAAAATATCACTGTTGTATTTTTGTATTTTGTATCTATTGTTTTCAACATTGATTATCTCTCCTATGATACAATATCATATCTGATCATTCAATTCCACTTAAGTACATCAGTTGATCGAATTATAGAATATCACAATAAAGTATTCCTCAGAGAACAACATAACCTGAATTTCACGAGATATTGAGCATCTTTGTGATACAAAATATGAAAAAAATGCTTTCCAGAAAAAAAATTGGTTTTAATGAAAAAAAATATATTTCTGGTATATATATCAAAATCACACATAGTTAAAGAGAAATAGTTTTTTTTGGGAAAGTGATAGGGAGAACAAAATTGAAATAATATATACATGGTTCCATTTTGAGAAATTTGGATTTTTTTCAAGTGGAACAAATAACTGAATTCTTTCACCACCCTACAATATATCCACTCATGATTTGTTCGTCAGAATCGTCTTATCAACTCTCATCGTGAAAAACCTTGTATTACTCATTACCTAATGATTTAAAACGTAAACGAGAAAAAGCATTTCAAAATCACCTGCTGCTACAAACAAGCACATGTTTTTTTCCAACTGCTTTTAAATTTTTAGTGCTTGTATTTGTTTTCATTGTTATGTATATTTTCCATAGGGAACAATGTTTCTTGACATAATGAAGATAATCAATCGATCAACTACGTCGTTTGTGTTATTATCAAGGTTATGATGCAAAGTTTCATCGAGGATTATCCTGTTTAATCAGTTTAAATCTGAATGATTGGCTAGGACCATGTATTTCTATTAGTTGATAGAACAAAGCCTTCACATCTTGAGATTAAAATAATCACTAATATTTTCAGATGGGTAAATTCAATAAGACGAAAGAAGATAAAGCCGACGCCGAGTTACGGCAACTTCTGGGAAGTGATATTTCTGATGTTGAGAGCATGCAAGGTACTCTACCATGGAGGAGGACTAGAAGAGAGAGTAATCGGTCCTTCATTGGCACTGGGACTGGGAATCTGACTGACGGCGACGATGAGATCCTCGAGAGCCTCGTGAAAACTGCCACAAAAGGGTCCTCTAGAACTGCGCCCAGAGAAAGAAAGAGGACGAGACATGCCGATAGAAAATCTCGTGAGTTCCATAACGATGTTCGTTTACTTCGTTATTTCTTCAGTAAATATGGAAAGACGATATGGGTTACAATATAGATGAGATTTTCTTTCGCAGTTCAATCTTAGAGCCTATTTCCATTGATTATGAATCATGAATGTGATTTGAAACACCATGATTTTCATTTTTCAGCTTTTCATGGGATTTTCTCTCCTCGTTTCTGAAAAATAGAGTAGAAGTTATTAAAAATTATTTCAATATATTTGTAGTAAGGACAGATTTGGGATCTGCCCCAAAATGTCACTGCGCTTGAAATTAAACCTTTACATACCTAAAAGAGAAATTCTCTATTGGTCAGTGACACCTTGTTTCTGAAAAAAATTGGAAATTCAAATATATTTAATAAGAATAAAACCTCTACTTATCTTGGTGGACGTTTCGAGAACGAATCTGCTCCCGTTCTCAACACAATCAAAATATTTTTCTCTTCGCAAAATTTTTCAATGTTTTCGGTTTTGACACTGGAAAGTGACAAATTGTCACTTAATTGTGTTGAGAACGGGAGCAGATTCGTTCCCGAAACGTCCACCAAGATAAGTAGAGGTTTTATTCTTATTAAATATATTTGTATTTCCAAATTTTTTCAAAAACAAGGTGTCACTGACCAATAGAGAATTTCTCTTTTAGGTATCTAATGGTTTAATTTCAAGTGCAGTGACATTTTGGGGCAGATCCCAAATCTGTCCTTACCACAAATATATTGAAATAATTTTTAATAACTTCTACTCTATTTTTTAGAAACGAGGAGAGAAAATCCCATGAAAAGCTGAAAAATGAATGTACCACCTCCTCGAAGAACTTACAGACAGTACCACGATTTTGTCTCGGTGATATTCATGAATTAATGAGCCATAGGTTACTAGAATAGCGAAGGTCATCTACTAGATGACTTGTTTCTTTTGCTTGTGACAAGATAACATCTTTTCATTCTGTATCCAATCTTGGACAACTCTTTATCGATTCTGGGTTGTTTTTTTTTTCATTTCGTGAGCGTTTTCATCTTTTTCATTATTTGATATGTGAGTATTAACATCTTGAAAGTTCATGATGAATTTTGTTTTGAAGGTACACTATGGTTGAATTATAATATTGCGTTCAACTCTAATATTCTGAAACAATCACTTGTCTTCATACTTAGGTATGTGATCTTCTTTACTCATCGTATCCTTCATCAATTCGTCTCCATGTTTTCTTTTCGAATCTTCGACTTCTACTCCATGTAGGTCGAGAAATATTGTTCTTTCACTATGAGTTGATAAATTCCTACGTGATCATTGATGAATAATAGAATAGATGATGATCAATATCGTTGTTATTCTCTAGTTTTCCAGAATGAATTGATATTATTGTAAGTTGCATAGTCCTTTTTGAGAATTCGTATGTATATTTCTCAGAAAGAAGATATTGTGACGAATCAACACAAGAAATGTTAGGCAAAGAGAAAGCTTCGAAATCTCATATGAAGAAACGCGATTGCACATGACTGTATTGTTGATTATCCAGAGAGTGTTCAGAATATTTGAGTAAAATTCAACTTTCGGCTTTAACCCTGTGTAACATCACATTCATTAGGATTTTTTTCGAAATCAATATCAGATAATGATTAGGACGAAAACGCATAACTTGACAAACGATAAGCAAAATCGATTCGGAATTTGAAAAGTGCAAATTACTAGAATCATCAACATTACGCAAGTCTAGTTGATATAAAATCATTTCATGAGGAAAGTTCAATGATAAAGAAGAAACACGATATACTTGCATAATTAATCACGAGATCAATGTAGACGCAAAGTAAGCTCACGAGAAATTTGCCTCCTAATGGCTTCTGGCGCGACGTATTACCAATAGCCAAACGAAACGCTGACAATGAATTGTCGCCACTGCCTTGTAAAAATTCAGTGTGATATTATTGCCATCTAGTGGTTGATAATTGAAGGTAGAAGTCGACACCGTCACAAAATTCGAAAACTGCAATATCAATGAATTCACACCAATTCATACATTCATACCAACTTAGGATAATTTTCATTGGATATTGAAATTTTCATGGCATATTTGTATAACATTTTCGTGTTTCGAAGATACCAACTGAAAATACTTCATGGATACAACATCAAAATCTCCGAATAACGCAACCCCATGATCGAAGGTATAAAACTATCAGTATTATATTCCAGTTCATCGATATATTTTGAATTCAGCGTTTGAAAATAGTGTGGGGCTTGAAAATTTACATCCATAATATTTTTTTTTCACTTTTTTCTCCATATAAATTGTAAATTGTTATGGTTGTTGGATTCAGATGAATTATTAATGACAGATATATTTTGTTTGTAAATAGTGAAACGTTCTCGAACGAGGGAAAATAACCCATTCGGGAGCAGAGATTCTCCTTGAGACTTCCTTTATCTGGTATGTGCTCTTTTACCTCGAGTTTCATGATTCACTTTGTTACTGTTTTTGACATGTTGTGCAAACTGATATATTATAATGCTGCTTACAGTCTGCTTTTCAATGTAAGGGGTCTTCATATTCTTATGATTTTCGTTGATAACTGTGCTTTCTTATGATAATGCATGTTATGTATTATTATCTTGAATTAATATGCAGTGAGCATGTATGTATACGAAAAAAACGTTGTGACAGATCAATTTGAATCTTAGAACTTGCATATCCTCGTGACGTTATATTTATGACAGTTATGTCCTTGTCAAGATCTTTATATTTTCAAATAGGACAGACGGAAGAATATGGTCTAGATAATATTTCTATTTTCACACATAGCACATATCACTTTGCTATATACTATTGGCATACCCTGTTGTAGATGTACCTATACAAAGGTTGGATCATATGAAAACCTGCTGTCATTACTGGATTTTCCCAACAATTCCCCTATTCATATTGAGAGAATGAATGATTTATGATTTATCTTTGACTGCTTCATAATGAGTACGATTATGAAATGACAGGATATGCACGTTTGGTGTGATTAATTTTTGTGTGAACTGATACGACTACAATATTTTCAGGTTTCATTATTTCGTGTTCTGTGCCGAGTTTATTATTCTATTATTTATATCTGTTTGTTTTTATGTTATCATTGAAGTCTGATGTTTCTAACACTGATATTTTGTTTTTCCAATAGTTCGTAGAACACTGAAGAATGGATTATCTGAAGAGGAAAAGAAACATCTGTCGACTTTCATAAAAGGATATTGACCTACAAAATGCGCTGTGTCATACTGAACTTTCATTTGTTGACAAACCTTTGTGTCATCTTTAGGAGATGTAAAAATCTGTATACTTACTTTGTTATGTGATAATATCATGGCTGCTCACTCATCTGTTGTTGTTTTACTATTTATGCATATTATTTAAGGTTAGTTTTAAGAGTTAGTTTTTTTTTCTAAGGGGATGAGGATCAGCTGTTATATACAGTATCTTGGATGTGCCTTTTTCAAAATGGCGACTAGTCTCAATTTTACATTAATTATTGCGATTTTTCATCACATCTTATATCTAGTAGGTACTGTGAAGAATTTATGACTATTCGAAACCTGCCTATATTTTCTGACTTTTTATTTTAATTTCCATTATTGCTGTGTTTCATGTTACTTATTTAATTTAAGTAGGAATACTTGTTCGAACGAAATGAAAAATAAATTTCAATTTTGTTACATCAACTCATAGTTCGTTTCATTCCAAACAAAAAAGATTTATAATTGATTTATAATTTTCGTGAATATCGAGAAATGCATACGAAATGAATGAAATACTAATGATGGTGAGTCTTCCAATGAATTCTTGTAACCGAATGTTTCAGGTATGAACTCGCAAATCACAGTAGATATCGAGGTTGATGTATATCAACCTAGAATTTAAACGACTGTGTTTGAAAAAATTATTTCAATTGGGGCCTATCAAATTCGACAGTCTCCGGACATCAGACGCGATTCTATATCAACGTTGATTGAGAATCAGAGCCTACTGAGGTTGACGCTTCCATGAATATTTTTAGGCGCTCGACTTGAGAATACTGTTCGCCTCCTTATTTTTATTCTACAAAAAAAAAATACTTCTACAGAACTACTACAGAACTTACAGAATAACTAGTTTTCGAAATTTAACATCTCACAATTTACCCATTTCTTTATGAGACTGATGATGAACATATACAAGGTGTCCTATAATTAGCCTGTCAAACTTCACCTCCATTTCCTGCCATCAAAAATAGAGTGGAGCTACGTTGAGTATTATGCTCTCACTATTTCGTGGGCAAATTTTCCAACGATTTAGTTTCGGTCTATCAATATTTATATGTTCTCCCGAAAAAAGAATGACCCATTTCTGTATCGAACAAAGTTTTGAGGAGAACCGATTAAAAAATATTGTTGAATTCCACAAATTGTGCGTACCATTGCCAACGTTCATTAGATATATTCCCATAAGTCTGGTCACTCTTTTGAAACTAGTTTTATAGCTATAAGTTATTTTTCACTAAGAACACAGATTAACTGTCGTTTACCCGAACATACTTGTAAACGTATCTATCAAATATTACCAAAATCTTACTCATCTGTACTAGGGTTATGTAATAGGTATTAACAGTGGCGACTCATGGAAATTTAAGACGAGTCGGCACAGGCAGAGGGCAAAATGAAAGCGGGATTTTTCAAACTTTATCATCCAAGTGACAGAAAAATGTCCACCACGAGCCACTTGCTGGTCTTGAATTCTTGGCTATTTGAACCAAATTTCGAATGTCCTACTTTCAACTTTTACAGTAAAAAGATTCTCAGTGTCCTCTGATGAACATAGTAATTCATTGACAATAATTCAGGAAACACTGAAAAACATATTAATTCATTGGGAATAATACAGGAAACACCGAAAAATGTACAATTACCCGATAACCAAAAGAAGACTACTGCCACTGTGGAATAATGCAATTGCAGATTAAAAATGTAAATTGAATGCTGCGAGTCGACTCCGCCGGTACTTCATTTCCTTCATTGAAAATCCAAAACAGCAATCTGATTCGTTCATTTCTCCCATATCTTCTTCTTCTTCAATATGCGTGTAGAATATGAGAATATTTTTTACAATTCACTTACGATTGGAAACAAAGAGAGTTGATATCTCAATGTTTCACTGATATTGTGCATTTTTACTAGTTTTTTCATTCATTTCAAACTAATTCACAACGAACATATGAACTTCAAAATTCACATTGTTGGCGAGGCAAATTGACGGATATTCAATATTGATTCGTTCAATCTTCAATATTTTTAATATTCCTCAATGGAAACTTCGTGAATAGGCGTCCTTGAAGTTACGTTCGTGATTCGCTGCATTCCCGTATTCTGTGTATAATAAAGGCTTTCATCACATACTCCAAGAGCACGAAATATCAAAAGCGTCCATACTGATCTGATATGGAACAGATGTGGCGAGCCGTCACGGCTATCAGTCCGACCCTGACGAGACGCCACTGTGTATTTATGCATATACTATAGGAGTATTTATAACGTAAGTTTATTCAGCCATATTCGAACCTTTGCGTCAGGTTATTAGGGTAAGATACTTACAATAAAGGCATTAGGTATTTACAATAATCACAAAATGAGGAAGAAGGCATGATTATTTATTTTGTATGGATGGAATGAGGAGAAACCTAACTGAAGTCGTAAGGGTACATTAGAATGTATAGGCAAGCCGATAATACATTTATTTCGAAAAGTCGATACTTGACATCATTCATTTTGATATATCATTCAATTGTGATGACTAGATCTTCAAAATACATTACTATTTATACTTTTATTCAAGAAATCATTTATCATCCTAATGAAAACAAATAGACAATAATTAAGATTAACAAGTGAACATAAAGAAAAACTCAGCCCAATTGAGGCACAGACGAATTTTGGTGATATCGGCTAGTCGTCTACTCATTTTTCAAGATAATAATTAGTTTTTCAATGTTACCCTTTTATGCTCAAGTATTCAGAGTACGGTTCAGCGTGTTTGAATCCAGAACATCAACGGAGAAAAGTGAAGTGAAAATGTCATTTTTTTAATTATTTCGTTCTGACAAGAGTTCCCTGAAACGTCAAATGATATATTACTAAAGCTTCGTTCAAATATTCAACAATCGAATTGTATGAATTGAAAAATATCGTGAAAAATTCGTGGGTTACTGGACTTTGAAACACTTCTGAGCTGCGCCCTCTTCCGCTAAAAGTCGATTGTGTTTGGAAGACCTTGATATATATATATATATCCATTTATATGTTAATATACTATTTTTATGCATCGCCACTATGATATCAATGATATATATTTGATATAAAAAATGATTTGCTTACAATTTTTTGACGGTGATGATGGCTGAGTATTTGCCATTTACTTCTTATCTAAATCTACCTAACTTTGGATCCCTGAGAATGAAGCTCGAATCGAATATGTTTTGTCGATATTCATGAAAGTTTGTGAATTTCACGAAGGAAGTCGTTTGAGAGAACATAACATCGAGAATGATTCATAATTCATGAAACAGGAAGACACACAAACATTGGAATATATTTTCATTCTATCATCTTATTCCCGCGCATCAATTTTTGAAACAGAAACAGATGATTTTTTCGAAACTTTGCTGAACTAGTGAACTAGGTGAGAAATATTTGCCAATAAAAATTTTTTCACTTTTGTGCTGAAGACAGGAGCAGCAGATTCGTTCCCGAAACGTCCACAAAGATTAGTAACAGGTGGAGCAAAAATAAACAACCGATTTCCTATGGCTGTACCTTTTTTTGTGAATGAAAATTGATTCCTCATGTCTCTCGAGATTCTCGTGCTAAAACAACTGACCCATCATTGCTCAAAATATAGACACAATTATTTTGCGTTCTCGAGGAATATAACGTGAAATGAGGTTTTTTTTTTTCAAAATCTTGAGAAACAACCACTGACTACCATCGAGGAATTCCTTTTTTAGGCATCCTTAAGGTTGATTTCGAACGCAGCCATTGATCTGACAATGAATTGATCCTTATATTTTATATTTTCATTTTTAGACAGGATGAGAGAAAATCCCATATAGGCTGAGAGAAACGGATCATAACTACCTGATGAATGTTTAAATCCGTAAGGATACTAATCCGATATGACTTGATTCCTAAATCCCGGATTAAAAAGATCCCAATAGGGTCATCGCCTATAAAAGGGCAATGCTGGTTTTGACACGTATTCAGTAGCATACCGTTTTTCAAACCGAATATAGTGATAGTAATCATACCAGTTACAAAACGAGAACGAGATGTCACCAACAATTGAAAATCAACTGGAGTTCAACAACCACAACATGGGGATGTTTGGGGCAAGTCGTCCAAATTTGTCAGAGGACCAAATTCGAGTTAGCGCAGGGAAGCAGACGAAGGAAGCTGAAAAGCTTCCAGATTCAATAAGATTCCAGCAAGAGCCAAAGAAGCTGATGTCTAGTTCCGAATTCGAAGCCAGCGATGAACCTGTAGATATTAAGGAATACACAATGGCACTGTTGAGGGAATCCGAGCCGAATATGTCTTATCAAGAGATGCAAGCTACTGCAGCCGACCTGATAAACCAGGCTGAAAAAATTTGTCAATCGAGAAATAATCAGCCAAATACCAAAGAAGCTGCAGGTGAAATAACAACAGGCAGAAATGGAATGAAGAGGAAGAGGCCAAACAACGACAGATTCACCATGTCTGGAACTCCTGTACCGAACAGAAAAAAGTTCAAAAACCACAACAACAACTATTCACATCAGAATAACTACCAGCAGTTCAACTACAACCAGATGGATAATTACAACCAGAATACCCATCACCATAATAACTTCCACCCGAATAACTATCACCGGAACAACTTCCACCAGAATAACTATCAGCAGAATAACTTCCACCAGAATAACTATCAGCGGAATAACTTCCACCGGAATAACTATCAGCGGAATAACATCCACCGGAATAACTACCAGTAGAATAGAGAATGGCCATTTTTCGAATTGTTCTTATGGTTTCTATTTGTGTATTAATACATAAATCAATATGTAGTGGGAATATGTATAATATAATGAACGAAATATATTTAGAACTGGGTAAACAGTCCGTTTTTTTTTTCACCTCTCTCATCATTGGGATCTTGTTGAGATACATAATTGGCAATATACAGTGAGTATAAAGGCGAATGGTTTGCAATTTGAGCACTCAATTCAATAGTTTGTAGGATTATTCGATCCTGTTGTCATTATCAAAAATGAGATCTCTTTCATTCCTCAAACATATACGGTTATGTAACTTAACAAATAATTATGATATTCATACACAGGAAAAGGCGTTCTTTTTGGAGGTATTATCAACATGGGGTATTGCTATTCAAGATAATGACTACAAAATATAATAAACTGACGTCTCTGATGACTATATCGAGATAAAAAATCATTCCAACCTTCACGTGCTCACTAGAAACTTAGAACTTGCATATCCTCCTGACGTTATATTTATGACAGTTATGTACTTGTCAAGATCTTTATATTTTCAAATAGGACAGACGGAAGAATATGGTCTAGATAATATTTCTATTTTCACACATAGCACATATCACTTTGCAATATACTATTGGCATACCCTGTTGTAGATGTACCAATACAAAGGTTGGATCATAAGAAAACCTGCTGTCATTACTGGATTTTCCCAACAATTCCCCTATTCATATTGAAAGAATGAATGATTTATGATTCATCTTTGACTGCTTCATAATGAGTACGATTGTGAAATGACAGGATATGCACGTTTGGTGTGATTAATTTTTGTGTGAACTGATACGACTACAATATTTTCAGGTTTCATTATTTCGTGTTCTGTGCCGAGTTTATTTTTTATTTTCATTTATTTGAATTTTGAAATAGGAATCCTAATACACAGGTTTAAAATATAAATATAACAATTTACTTAACTAAGATCATACAAACAGTTGAAATTAATTGAGTACATGAATAATATGAATATACACAGACATATACACGAAGGCAAGTATATATACATTAACAAACACGACAATATCTAAAAATGAAATAAAATTAAATCGAATCACGTTCTTCATGAATATATTTCAGCAATTCTATCCTGAATTTTTGAAATAATGAGATGGATAAATTGGACAAAGCCTTTATGAAATATGGTGCTCATTGAACTTCTGTAGTTTTTTCGACTTATATGAAGATTGTTGCTGTTTCGAGTTATATAATTATGAATTTCTTTATTGAAGGTAATTGTAGTTTGCAGATATGTTGGGGTCATTGAATTCAGCATTTTATAAATAAAAATCATAGAACAGTAGTACAATCTTTGAGATACTGAAAGCCAATGTAGAGTGGATAACATTGTGTAAATTGGAGTAGACCTACTACATTTCAAAATTATTCTCATTCCTCGGTTCTGCAATCATTGCAATTGCTGTATTTTATTTAAGTTGAATGAGAATATAATGGAAGCACAGTATTCAAAGTGTGGTTGAACTAGGGTTTTATAGACTGTGATTTTTGTATCGGTGGACAAGTTATTGGCAATTCTAGTGAAGAAATATAGTTTTTTTGATATTTTCTTTTTTATATATTCAAAATGATCATCAAATGTTAAGCAATTATCTAATTGAAAACCTAGATATTTAATTGATGTAACTATTTCAATACGTTCATTTTCTAATGTTAGATTAATGTTTTCTCTATTTATTTTGTTATATTTGAATTTACTAGTAATGATCATAGCTTTAGTTTTTGTTACGTTCAGTTTCATTTTATTGGTTTTTAGATATGGTTCAACATCCTGTAGTACTCCATTCATTTTTTCTATAACCTGATCTAAGTCAGTTCCACTGCAGGCCAGTAGAGTATCATCTGCGAATAGGTTTATGAATTCACAGTCAATGAACAAATTAATATCATTTAAATATAATATAAATAAGAGGGGACCAAGAACACTCCCTTGGGGTACTCCTGTATTGTTTACTTGGTATGACGAAAAATATTCATTGATACGTACTCTTTGTTTTCTGTTTGATAAGTAGTCGTTGAACCATTCATAAACCATCCCTTCTATTCCATACCTCCTAAGTTTCTGTAGCAAGATACTTCTGTCAATAGTTTCAAAGGCCCGTTTCATATCCAAGAATACAGCTACAACATATTTATTTTGGTCTATATCATTAGTGAACTTATTGATCGATAACTGTAATGCTGTTTCGCATGAATGTTTCTTTGTAAACCCTGATTGGTTATCAAATAAAATGTGAGTTTTTTCAATGAATTCTATTAACTGGTTGTATACTGATAATTCTAGGGCTTTCTCTATAGGTGGTAGGGTATTTATTGGCCTAAATTCGCTAGCCTTAATGGTGTTTGTTACTTTTTGTATTGGGATAACTGTACTTGTTTTAAGTGCTTCCGGTATTTGGCCTTTTTGGAGCGAAGTATTTATTAAATTAAGAATTGCATGACCTGCCGTCTCAAATACATGTTTTAAGATTTTAGAGTTTAATATTTCATGGATACTACATTTATTGTCTTGCGATGTAATTATTTCCTTCAATTCACTCAATGTAACCAATCTGAATTCAGTAAGAGGTAGGTGTAAGTTATTATTTATATTAAACCAATGCTCATTATGATCAATACTCTGGATAATATGTTGTATACTGTCTATGAAATATATGTTGAAATTTTCGGCTATACTAAACTCGTCTCTTATTACAGAAACTTCTCCTTCATTTACAAATTGTATATGATTAGGAAATGCTTCTTGGTTATTACTAACAAGAGTTTTCAATGTTTTCCACATCAACTGGGAATTATTTTTGTACCTGTCTATTTTATTGAAATAATATTGAGTTTTTTTATCTTTCAAAGAGTTTACCACATCATTTCTAAGATTTTTGAAGTCGTTCCATCTATGTTATTTTAAATTTTCATTACCAACTGTTTTCACAAACAGTTTGTAAGCTTTATCACGTTCTTTTATTTTGATTGAAATTTCATTATCGAACCAGGGAATATTATTTTTGAAGTTGCATGTTTGTATTGGCGAGACACTATTGATAATATTTGAACATTCTCCCAAAATTTCTTCATAAAGTAGATTGACATCAGTAGAGTTGAGAGACCAATTGCATGAGATGAGTTCATTCTTAATGATATTTAAATTGTCTTCACAAAGATTTCTGTATTTTTTTATAAAACCAGCTTGATTTATTCGACATGATAAGAAATTAACAGATATGATTGAATGATCGGTAATCTTTGGAGTTGAATGCACTTTTGATACTATAGAATCTTCATTTGTCAAAACCCAGTCAATTAATGATTGTGAATCTATTGTTTTTCTAGTAGGTTCCGTTATTGTTTGTTTTATACCATAGGTTATTAAAAGATTTTTGGCTTTTTTAACAAAGAAACTATTATCATCAAAATTCAAGTTGAAGTCACCCACTAGAATGAATCGATTATTAGATAAGATAAGCTTATCACAAAGATCTTCAAAATCTTCCAAGAATTTTGCATCAGAACTGGAAGGCGAATGATACAAACACCCAATTAACCATGTAGAAGGCTTGAAGTTAACTTTTACAATTTTACACCAATAATTCCGGTCAAGCGAGAACTTTTTGTAAATAGAAAATTCCAAATTTTGATTTAAATAGATGATATTATTCTATTATTTATATCTGTTTGTTTTTATGTTATCATTGAAGTCTGATATTTTGTTTTTCCAATAGTTCGTAAAACACTAAAGAATGGATTATCTGAAGAGGAAAAGAAACATCTGTCGACTTTCATAAAAGGATATTGACCTACAAAATGCGCTGTGTTCGAAATTCTACATTTTAAAATTTACCCATTTGTGTATAAGGCTGATTATGAAGATATACAGGGTGTCCCATAATTAGCCTGTCGAACTTCAACTCCATTTCCTGTTATCAAAAATAGAGTGGATCTACGTTAAGTATTATGTTCTCACTATTTCGTGGGCGAACTTTCCGACGATTGAATTTCGGACTATCAATATTCATATGTTCACCTGAAAAGAGAATTTCTGTATCTAACAAAGTTTTGATGAGAACCGATTAAAAAATATTGTTTAATTCCACAAATTGTACGTACCATTGCCAACATTCATTAGATATATTCCAATAAGTCTGGTCACTCTTTTGAAACTAGTTTTATAGCTATAAGTTATTTTTCACTGAGAACACAGATTAACTGTTGTTCACCCGAACATACTTGTAAACGTATCTATCAAATATTACCAAAATCTTACTCATCTGTACTAGGGTTATGTAATAGGTATTAACAGTGGCGGCTCATGGAAATTTAAGACGAGTCGGCACAGGCAGAGGGCAAAATGAGAGCGGGATTTTCCAAACTTTATCATCCAAGTGGCAGAAAAATGTCCACCACGAGCCACTTGCTGGTCTTGAATTCTTGACTATTTGAACCAATTTTCGAATGTCCTACTTTCAACTTTTACAGTAAACAGATTCTCTGTGTCCTCTGATGTACATAATAATTCATTGACAATAATACAGGAAACACTGAAAAACATATTAATTCATTGGGAATAATACAGGAAACACCGAAAAATGTACAATTACCCGATAACCAAAAGAAGAATACTGTCACTGTGGAATAATGCAATTGCAGATAAAAAATGTAAATTGAATGCTGCAAGTCGACTCCGCTGGTACTTCATTTCCTTCATTGAGAATCCAAAACAGCAATCTGATTCGTTCATTTCTCCCATATCTTCTTCTTCTTCAATATGCGTGAAGAATATGAGAATATTTTTTACAATTCATTTACGATTGGAAACAAAGAGAGTTGATCTCTCAATGTTACACTGATATTGTGCATTTTCACTGGTCTTCTTATTCATTTCAAACTAATTCACAACGAACATATAAACTTCAAAATTCACATTGTTGGCGAGGCAAATTGACGGATATTCAATATTGATTCGTTCAATCTTCAATATTTTTAATATTCCTCAATGGAAGCTTCGTGAATAGGCGTCCTTGAAGTTACGTTCGTGATTCGCTGCATTCCCGTATTCTGTGTATAATAAAGGCTTTCATCACATACTCCAAGAGCACGAAATATCAAAAGCGTCCATACTGATCTGATATAGAACAGATGTGGCGAGCCGTCACGGCTATCAGTCCGACCCTGACGAGATGCCACTGTGTATTTATGCATATACTATAGGAGTATTTATTACGTAAGTTTATTTAGCCATATTCGAACCTTTTTGCGTCAGGTTATTAGGGTAAGATACTCACAATAAAGGCATTAGGTATTTACAATAATCACAAAATGAGGAAGAAGGCATGATTATTTATTTTGTATGGATGGAATGAGGAAAAACCCAACTGAAGTCGTGAGGGTACATTAGAATGTATAGGTTAAACCGATAATACATTTATTTCGAAAAGTCGATACTTGACATCAGAGGAAGTCTTGTTGGAAATTCATTGTGATATATCATTCAATTGTGATGAATAGATCTTCAAAATATATTACTATTCATACTAATATTCAAGAAATCATTTATCATCCTAATAAAAACAATTAGACAATAATGGAAGATTAACAAGTGAACATAAACAAAAACTCAGCACAATTGAGGCACAGATGAATTTTGGTGATATCGGCTAGTCGTCTACTCATTTTTCAAGATAATAATCAGTTTTTGAATGTTACCCTTTTTTGCTCAAGTATTCAAAGTACGGTTCAGCGTGTTTGAATCCGGTTACCACGGCAACGTCAACCGACCTTGCCATCACCCAATGTATACCATTGGAACATCATCGGAGAAAAGTGAAGTGTAAATTTTAAATTTTCAATTATCTTGTTCTAACAAGAGTTCCCTAAAACGTCAAATAATATATCACTAAATCTTAATTCAAATATTCAACAATCAAATTGCATGAATTGAAAAATATCGTGAAGTATTCGTGGGTAACTGGACGAAACACTTCTGAGCTGCGCCCTCTTCCGCTAAAAATTGATTGTGTTGGAAGACCTTGATATATATATATATATATATATATCCTTTTATTTGTTAATGTACTATTCTTATGCATCGCCACTATGATATCAATGATATATATTTGATATTTTTCAACGGTAAACATGGCTGAGTATTTGCCATTTACTTCTATCAAAATCTACCCAACTTTGGATCCCTGAGAATGCAGCTCGAGTCGAATATGTTTTGTCTATATTCATATGAGTTTGTCAATTTCACGAAGTGATCGTAGAGAAGGAAGTTGTTCGAGGGAACATAACATCGAGAATGATTCATAATTTATAAAACAGGAAGACACACAAACATTGGAATATATTTTTATCCTATTTTATTCCCGCGCATCGATTTTTGAAACAGAATCAGATGATTTTTTCGAAACTTTGCCGAACTAGTGAACTAGGTGAGAAATATTTGCCAATAAAAATTTTTTCACTTTTGTGCTGAAGACAGGAGCAGCAGATTCGTTCCCGAAACGTCCACAAAGATTAGTAACAGGTGGAGCAAAAATAAACAACCGATTTCCTATGGCTGTACCTTTTTTTGTGAATGAAAATTGATTCCTCATGTCTCTCGAAATTCTCGTGCTAAAACAACTGACCCATTATTACTCAAAATATAGACACAATTATTTTGCGTTCTCGAGGAATATAACGTGAAATGAGGTTTTTTTTTCAAAATCTTGAGAAACAACCACTGACTACCATCGAGGAATTCCTTTTTTAGGCATCCTTAAGGTTGATTTCGAACGCAGCCATTGATCTGACAATGAATTGATCATTATATTTTATATTTTCATTTTTAGACAGGATGAGAGAAAATCCCATATAAGAGAAATGGATCATAACTACCTGATGAACGTTTAAATCCGTAAGGATACTAATCCGATATGACTTGATTCCTAAATCCCGGATTAAAAAGATCCCAATAGGGTCATCGCCTATAAAAGGGCAATGCTGGTTTTGACACGTATTCAGTAGCATACCGTTTTTCAAACCGAATATAGTGATAGTAATCATACCAGTTACAAAACGAGAACGAGATGTCACCAACAATTGAAAATCAACTGGAGTTCAACAACCACAACATGGGGATGTTTGGGGCAAGTCGTCCAAATTTGTCAGAGGACCAAATTCGAGTTAGCGCAGGGAAGCAGACGAAGGAAGCTGAAAAGCTTCCAGATTCAATAAGATTCCAGCAAGAGCCAAAGAAGCTGATGTCTAGTTCCGAATTCGAAGCCAGCGATGAACCTGTAGATATTAAGGAATACACAATGGCACTGTTGAGGGAATCCGAGCCGAATATGTCTTATCAAGAGATGCAAGCTACTGCAGCCGACCTGATAAACCAGGCTGAAAAAATTTGTCAATCGAGAAATAATCAGCCAAATACCAAAGAAGCTGCAGGTGAAATAACAACAGGCAGAAATGGAATGAAGAGGAAGAGGCCAAACAACGACAGATTCACCATGTCTGGAACTCCTGTACCGAACAGAAAAAAGTTCAAAAACCACAACAACAACTATTCACATCAGAATAACTACCAGCAGTTCAACTACAACCAGATGGATAATTACAACCAGAATACCCATCACCATAATAACTTCCACCCGAATAACTATCACCGGAACAACTTCCACCAGAATAACTATCAGCAGAATAACTTCCACCAGAATAACTATCAGCGGAATAACTTCCACCGGAATAACTATCAGCGGAATAACTTCCACCGGAATAACTACCAGTAGAATAGAGAATGGCCATTTTTCGAATTGTTCTTATGGTTTCTATTTGTGTATTAATACATAAATCAATATGTAGTGGGAATATGTATAATATAATGAACGAAATATATTTAGAACTGGGTAAACAGTCCGTTTTTTTTTTCACCTCTCTCATCATTGGGATCTTGTTGAGATACATAATTGGCAATATACAGTGAGTATAAAGGCGAATGGTTTGCAATTTGAGCACTCAATTCAATAGTTTGTAGGATTATTCGATCCTGTTGTCATTATCAAAAATGAGATCTCTTTCATTCCTCAAACATATACGGTTATGTAACTTAACAAATAATTATGATATTCATACACAGGAAAAGGCGTTCTTTTTGGAGGTATTATCAACATGGGGTATTGCTATTCAAGATAATGACTACAAAATATAATAAACTGACGTCTCTGATGACTATATCGAGATAAAAAATCATTCCAACCTTCACGTGCTCACTAGAAACTTAGAACTTGCATATCCTCCTGACGTTATATTTATGACAGTTATGTACTTGTCAAGATCTTTATATTTTCAAATAGGACAGACGGAAGAATATGGTCTAGATAATATTTCTATTTTCACACATAGCACATATCACTTTGCAATATACTATTGGCATACCCTGTTGTAGATGTACCAATACAAAGGTTGGATCATAAGAAAACCTGCTGTCATTACTGGATTTTCCCAACAATTCCCCTATTCATATTGAAAGAATGAATGATTTATGATTCATCTTTGACTGCTTCATAATGAGTACGATTGTGAAATGACAGGATATGCACGTTTGGTGTGATTAATTTTTGTGTGAACTGATACGACTACAATATTTTCAGGTTTCATTATTTCGTGTTCTGTGCCGAGTTTATTTTTTATTTTCATTTATTTGAATTTTGAAATAGGAATCCTAATACACAGGTTTAAAATATAAATATAACAATTTACTTAACTAAGATCATACAAACAGTTGAAATTAATTGAGTACATGAATAATATGAATATACACAGACATATACACGAAGGCAAGTATATATACATTAACAAACACGACAATATCTAAAAATGAAATAAAATTAAATCGAATCACGTTCTTCATGAATATATTTCAGCAATTCTATCCTGAATTTTTGAAATAATGAGATGGATAAATTGGACAAAGCCTTTATGAAATATGGTGCTCATTGAACTTCTGTAGTTTTTTCGACTTATATGAAGATTGTTGCTGTTTCGAGTTATATAATTATGAATTTCTTTATTGAAGGTAATTGTAGTTTGCAGATATGTTGGGGTCATTGAATTCAGCATTTTATAAATAAAAATCATAGAACAGTAGTACAATCTTTGAGATACTGAAAGCCAATGTAGAGTGGATAACATTGTGTAAATTGGAGTAGACCTACTACATTTCAAAATTATTCTCATTCCTCGGTTCTGCAATCATTGCAATTGCTGTATTTTATTTAAGTTGAATGAGAATATAATGGAAGCACAGTATTCAAAGTGTGGTTGAACTAGGGTTTTATAGACTGTGATTTTTGTATCGGTGGACAAGTTATTGGCAATTCTAGTGAAGAAATATAGTTTTTTTGATATTTTCTTTTTTATATATTCAAAATGATCATCAAATGTTAAGCAATTATCTAATTGAAAACCTAGATATTTAATTGATGTAACTATTTCAATACGTTCATTTTCTAATGTTAGATTAATGTTTTCTCTATTTATTTTGTTATATTTGAATTTACTAGTAATGATCATAGCTTTAGTTTTTGTTACGTTCAGTTTCATTTTATTGGTTTTTAGATATGGTTCAACATCCTGTAGTACTCCATTCATTTTTTCTATAACCTGATCTAAGTCAGTTCCACTGCAGGCCAGTAGAGTATCATCTGCGAATAGGTTTATGAATTCACAGTCAATGAACAAATTAATATCATTTAAATATAATATAAATAAGAGGGGACCAAGAACACTCCCTTGGGGTACTCCTGTATTGTTTACTTGGTATGACGAAAAATATTCATTGATACGTACTCTTTGTTTTCTGTTTGATAAGTAGTCGTTGAACCATTCATAAACCATCCCTTCTATTCCATACCTCCTAAGTTTCTGTAGCAAGATACTTCTGTCAATAGTTTCAAAGGCCCGTTTCATATCCAAGAATACAGCTACAACATATTTATTTTGGTCTATATCATTAGTGAACTTATTGATCGATAACTGTAATGCTGTTTCGCATGAATGTTTCTTTGTAAACCCTGATTGGTTATCAAATAAAATGTGAGTTTTTTCAATGAATTCTATTAACTGGTTGTATACTGATAATTCTAGGGCTTTCTCTATAGGTGGTAGGGTATTTATTGGCCTAAATTCGCTAGCCTTAATGGTGTTTGTTACTTTTTGTATTGGGATAACTGTACTTGTTTTAAGTGCTTCCGGTATTTGGCCTTTTTGGAGCGAAGTATTTATTAAATTAAGAATTGCATGACCTGCCGTCTCAAATACATGTTTTAAGATTTTAGAGTTTAATATTTCATGGATACTACATTTATTGTCTTGCGATGTAATTATTTCCTTCAATTCACTCAATGTAACCAATCTGAATTCAGTAAGAGGTAGGTGTAAGTTATTATTTATATTAAACCAATGCTCATTATGATCGATACTCTGGATAATATGTTGTATACTGTCTATGAAATATATGTTGAAATTTTCGGCTATACTAAACTCGTCTCTTATTACAGAAACTTCTCCTTCATTTACAAATTGTATATGATTAGGAAATGCTTCTTGGTTATTACTAACAAGAGTTTTCAATGTTTTCCACATCAACTGGGAATTATTTTTGTACCTGTCTATTTTATTGAAATAATATTGAGTTTTTTTATCTTTCAAAGAGTTTACCACATCATTTCTAAGATTTTTGAAGTCGTTCCATCTATGTTATTTTAAATTTTCATTACCAACTGTTTTCACAAACAGTTTGTAAGCTTTATCACGTTCTTTTATTTTGATTGAAATTTCATTATCGAACCAGGGAATATTATTTTTGAAGTTGCATGTTTGTATTGGCGAGACACTATTGATAATATTTGAACATTCTCCCAAAATTTCTTCATAAAGTAGATTGACATCAGTAGAGTTGAGAGACCAATTGCATGAGATGAGTTCATTCTTAATGATATTTAAATTGTCTTCACAAAGATTTCTGTATTTTTTTATAAAACCAGCTTGATTTATTCGACATGATAAGAAATTAACAGATATGATTGAATGATCGGTAATCTTTGGAGTTGAATGCACTTTTGATACTATAGAATCTTCATTTGTCAAAACCCAGTCAATTAATGATTGTGAATCTATTGTTTTTCTAGTAGGTTCCGTTATTGTTTGTTTTATACCATAGGTTATTAAAAGATTTTTGGCTTTTTTAACAAAGAAACTATTATCATCAAAATTCAAGTTGAAGTCACCCACTAGAATGAATCGATTATTAGATAAGATAAGCTTATCACAAAGATCTTCAAAATCTTCCAAGAATTTTGCATCAGAACTGGAAGGCGAATGATACAAACACCCAATTAACCATGTAGAAGGCTTGAAGTTAACTTTTACAATTTTACACCAATAATTCCGGTCAAGCGAGAACTTTTTGTAAATAGAAAATTCCAAATTTTGATTTAAATAGATGATATTATTCTATTATTTATATCTGTTTGTTTTTATGTTATCATTGAAGTCTGATATTTTGTTTTTCCAATAGTTCGTAAAACACTAAAGAATGGATTATCTGAAGAGGAAAAGAAACATCTGTCGACTTTCATAAAAGGATATTGACCTACAAAATGCGCTGTGTTCGAAATTCTACATTTTAAAATTTACCCATTTGTGTATAAGGCTGATTATGAAGATATACAGGGTGTCCCATAATTAGCCTGTCGAACTTCAACTCCATTTCCTGTTATCAAAAATAGAGTGGATCTACGTTAAGTATTATGTTCTCACTATTTCGTGGGCGAACTTTCCGACGATTGAATTTCGGACTATCAATATTCATATGTTCACCTGAAAAGAGAATTTCTGTATCTAACAAAGTTTTGATGAGAACCGATTAAAAAATATTGTTTAATTCCACAAATTGTACGTACCATTGCCAACATTCATTAGATATATTCCAATAAGTCTGGTCACTCTTTTGAAACTAGTTTTATAGCTATAAGTTATTTTTCACTGAGAACACAGATTAACTGTTGTTCACCCGAACATACTTGTAAACGTATCTATCAAATATTACCAAAATCTTACTCATCTGTACTAGGGTTATGTAATAGGTATTAACAGTGGCGGCTCATGGAAATTTAGGACGAGTCGGCACAGGCAGAGGGCAAAATGAGAGCGGGATTTTCCAAACTTTATCATCCAAGTGGCAGAAAAATGTCCACCACGAGCCACTTGCTGGTCTTGAATTCTTGACTATTTGAACCAATTTTCGAATGTCCTACTTTCAACTTTTACAGTAAACAGATTCTCTGTGTCCTCTGATGTACATAATAATTCATTGACAATAATACAGGAAACACTGAAAAACATATTAATTCATTGGGAATAATACAGGAAACACCGAAAAATGTACAATTACCCGATAACCAAAAGAAGAATACTGTCACTGTGGAATAATGCAATTGCAGATAAAAAATGTAAATTGAATGCTGCAAGTCGACTCCGCTGGTACTTCATTTCCTTCATTGAGAATCCAAAACAGCAATCTGATTCGTTCATTTCTCCCATATCTTCTTCTTCTTCAATATGCGTGAAGAATATGAGAATATTTTTTACAATTCATTTACGATTGGAAACAAAGAGAGTTGATCTCTCAATGTTACACTGATATTGTGCATTTTCACTGGTCTTCTTATTCATTTCAAACTAATTCACAACGAACATATAAACTTCAAAATTCACATTGTTGGCGAGGCAAATTGACGGATATTCAATATTGATTCGTTCAATCTTCAATATTTTTAATATTCCTCAATGGAAGCTTCGTGAATAGGCGTCCTTGAAGTTACGTTCGTGATTCGCTGCATTCCCGTATTCTGTGTATAATAAAGGCTTTCATCACATACTCCAAGAGCACGAAATATCAAAAGCGTCCATACTGATCTGATATAGAACAGATGTGGCGAGCCGTCACGGCTATCAGTCCGACCCTGACGAGATGCCACTGTGTATTTATGCATATACTATAGGAGTATTTATTACGTAAGTTTATTTAGCCATATTCGAACCTTTTTGCGTCAGGTTATTAGGGTAAGATACTCACAATAAAGGCATTAGGTATTTACAATAATCACAAAATGAGGAAGAAGGCATGATTATTTATTTTGTATGGATGGAATGAGGAAAAACCCAACTGAAGTCGTGAGGGTACATTAGAATGTATAGGTTAAACCGATAATACATTTATTTCGAAAAGTCGATACTTGACATCAGAGGAAGTCTTGTTGGAAATTCATTGTGATATATCATTCAATTGTGATGAATAGATCTTCAAAATATATTACTATTCATACTAATATTCAAGAAATCATTTATCATCCTAATAAAAACAATTAGACAATAATGGAAGATTAACAAGTGAACATAAACAAAAACTCAGCACAATTGAGGCACAGATGAATTTTGGTGATATCGGCTAGTCGTCTACTCATTTTTCAAGATAATAATCAGTTTTTGAATGTTACCCTTTTTTGCTCAAGTATTCAAAGTACGGTTCAGCGTGTTTGAATCCGGTTACCACGGCAACGTCAACCGACCTTGCCATCACCCAATGTATACCATTGGAACATCATCGGAGAAAAGTGAAGTGTAAATTTTAAATTTTCAATTATCTTGTTCTAACAAGAGTTCCCTAAAACGTCAAATAATATATCACTAAATCTTAATTCAAATATTCAACAATCAAATTGCATGAATTGAAAAATATCGTGAAGTATTCGTGGGTAACTGGACGAAACACTTCTGAGCTGCGCCCTCTTCCGCTAAAAATTGATTGTGTTGGAAGACCTTGATCAAATCTATCAAAATCTACCCAACTTTGGATCCCTGAGAATGCAGCTCGAGTCGAATATGTTTTGTCTATATTCATATGAGTTTGTCAATTTCACGAAGTGATCGTAGAGAAGGAAGTTGTTCGAGGGAACATAACATCGAGAATGATTCATAATTTATAAAACAGGAAGACACACAAACATTGGAATATATTTTTATCCTATTTTATTCCCGCGCATCGATTTTTGAAACAGAATCAGATGATTTTTTCGAAACTTTGCCGAACTAGTGAACTAGGTGAGAAATATTTGCCAATAAAAATTTTTTCACTTTTGTGCTGAAGACAGGAGCAGCAGATTCGTTCCCGAAACGTCCACAAAGATTAGTAACAGGTGGAGCAAAAATAAACAACCGATTTCCTATGGCTGTACCTTTTTTTGTGAATGAAAATTGATTCCTCATGTCTCTCGAAATTCTCGTGCTAAAACAACTGACCCATTATTACTCAAAATATAGACACAATTATTTTGCGTTCTCGAGGAATATAACGTGAAATGAGGTTTTTTTTTCAAAATCTTGAGAAACAACCACTGACTACCATCGAGGAATTCCTTTTTTAGGCATCCTTAAGGTTGATTTCGAACGCAGCCATTGATCTGACAATGAATTGATCATTATATTTTATATTTTCATTTTTAGACAGGATGAGAGAAAATCCCATATAAGAGAAATGGATCATAACTACCTGATGAACGTTTAAATCCGTAAGGATACTAATCCGATATGACTTGATTCCTAAATCCCGGATTAAAAAGATCCCAATAGGGTCATCGCCTATAAAAGGGCAATGCTGGTTTTGACACGTATTCAGTAGCATACCGTTTTTCAAACCGAATATAGTGATAGTAATCATACCAGTTACAAAACGAGAACGAGATGTCACCAACAATTGAAAATCAACTGGAGTTCAACAACCACAACATGGGGATGTTTGGGGCAAGTCGTCCAAATTTGTCAGAGGACCAAATTCGAGTTAGCGCAGGGAAGCAGACGAAGGAAGCTGAAAAGCTTCCAGATTCAATAAGATTCCAGCAAGAGCCAAAGAAGCTGATGTCTAGTTCCGAATTCGAAGCCAGCGATGAACCTGTAGATATTAAGGAATACACAATGGCACTGTTGAGGGAATCCGAGCCGAATATGTCTTATCAAGAGATGCAAGCTACTGCAGCCGACCTGATAAACCAGGCTGAAAAAATTTGTCAATCGAGAAATAATCAGCCAAATACCAAAGAAGCTGCAGGTGAAATAACAACAGGCAGAAATGGAATGAAGAGGAAGAGGCCAAACAACGACAGATTCACCATGTCTGGAACTCCTGTACCGAACAGAAAAAAGTTCAAAAACCACAACAACAACTATTCACATCAGAATAACTACCAGCAGTTCAACTACAACCAGATGGATAATTACAACCAGAATACCCATCACCATAATAACTTCCACCCGAATAACTATCACCGGAACAACTTCCACCAGAATAACTATCAGCAGAATAACTTCCACCAGAATAACTATCAGCGGAATAACTTCCACCGGAATAACTATCAGCGGAATAACTTCCACCGGAATAACTACCAGTAGAATAGAGAATGGCCATTTTTCGAATTGTTCTTATGGTTTCTATTTGTGTATTAATACATAAATCAATATGTAGTGGGAATATGTATAATATAATGAACGAAATATATTTAGAACTGGGTAAACAGTCCGTTTTTTTTTTTCACCTCTCTCATCATTGGGATCTTGTTGAGATACATAATTGGCAATATACAGTGAGTATAAAGGCGAATGGTTTGCAATTTGAGCACTCAATTCAATAGTTTGTAGGATTATTCGATCCTGTTGTCATTATCAAAAATGAGATCTCTTTCATTCCTCAAACATATACGGTTATGTAACTTAACAAATAATTATGATATTCATACACAGGAAAAGGCGTTCTTTTTGGAGGTATTATCAACATGGGGTATTGCTATTCAAGATAATGACTACAAAATATAATAAACTGACGTCTCTGATGACTATATCGAGATAAAAAATCATTCCAACCTTCACGTGCTCACTAGAAACTTAGAACTTGCATATCCTCCTGACGTTATATTTATGACAGTTATGTACTTGTCAAGATCTTTATATTTTCAAATAGGACAGACGGAAGAATATGGTCTAGATAATATTTCTATTTTCACACATAGCACATATCACTTTGCAATATACTATTGGCATACCCTGTTGTAGATGTACCAATACAAAGGTTGGATCATAAGAAAACCTGCTGTCATTACTGGATTTTCCCAACAATTCCCCTATTCATATTGAAAGAATGAATGATTTATGATTCATCTTTGACTGCTTCATAATGAGTACGATTGTGAAATGACAGGATATGCACGTTTGGTGTGATTAATTTTTGTGTGAACTGATACGACTACAATATTTTCAGGTTTCATTATTTCGTGTTCTGTGCCGAGTTTATTTTTTATTTTCATTTATTTGAATTTTGAAATAGGAATCCTAATACACAGGTTTAAAATATAAATATAACAATTTACTTAACTAAGATCATACAAACAGTTGAAATTAATTGAGTACATGAATAATATGAATATACACAGACATATACACGAAGGCAAGTATATATACATTAACAAACACGACAATATCTAAAAATGAAATAAAATTAAATCGAATCACGTTCTTCATGAATATATTTCAGCAATTCTATCCTGAATTTTTGAAATAATGAGATGGATAAATTGGACAAAGCCTTTATGAAATATGGTGCTCATTGAACTTCTGTAGTTTTTTCGACTTATATGAAGATTGTTGCTGTTTCGAGTTATATAATTATGAATTTCTTTATTGAAGGTAATTGTAGTTTGCAGATATGTTGGGGTCATTGAATTCAGCATTTTATAAATAAAAATCATAGAACAGTAGTACAATCTTTGAGATACTGAAAGCCAATGTAGAGTGGATAACATTGTGTAAATTGGAGTAGACCTACTACATTTCAAAATTATTCTCATTCCTCGGTTCTGCAATCATTGCAATTGCTGTATTTTATTTAAGTTGAATGAGAATATAATGGAAGCACAGTATTCAAAGTGTGGTTGAACTAGGGTTTTATAGACTGTGATTTTTGTATCGGTGGACAAGTTATTGGCAATTCTAGTGAAGAAATATAGTTTTTTTGATATTTTCTTTTTTATATATTCAAAATGATCATCAAATGTTAAGCAATTATCTAATTGAAAACCTAGATATTTAATTGATGTAACTATTTCAATACGTTCATTTTCTAATGTTAGATTAATGTTTTCTCTATTTATTTTGTTATATTTGAATTTACTAGTAATGATCATAGCTTTAGTTTTTGTTACGTTCAGTTTCATTTTATTGGTTTTTAGATATGGTTCAACATCCTGTAGTACTCCATTCATTTTTTCTATAACCTGATCTAAGTCAGTTCCACTGCAGGCCAGTAGAGTATCATCTGCGAATAGGTTTATGAATTCACAGTCAATGAACAAATTAATATCATTTAAATATAATATAAATAAGAGGGGACCAAGAACACTCCCTTGGGGTACTCCTGTATTGTTTACTTGGTATGACGAAAAATATTCATTGATACGTACTCTTTGTTTTCTGTTTGATAAGTAGTCGTTGAACCATTCATAAACCATCCCTTCTATTCCATACCTCCTAAGTTTCTGTAGCAAGATACTTCTGTCAATAGTTTCAAAGGCCCGTTTCATATCCAAGAATACAGCTACAACATATTTATTTTGGTCTATATCATTAGTGAACTTATTGATCGATAACTGTAATGCTGTTTCGCATGAATGTTTCTTTGTAAACCCTGATTGGTTATCAAATAAAATGTGAGTTTTTTCAATGAATTCTATTAACTGGTTGTATACTGATAATTCTAGGGCTTTCTCTATAGGTGGTAGGGTATTTATTGGCCTAAATTCGCTAGCCTTAATGGTGTTTGTTACTTTTTGTATTGGGATAACTGTACTTGTTTTAAGTGCTTCCGGTATTTGGCCTTTTTGGAGCGAAGTATTTATTAAATTAAGAATTGCATGACCTGCCGTCTCAAATACATGTTTTAAGATTTTAGAGTTTAATATTTCATGGATACTACATTTATTGTCTTGCGATGTAATTATTTCCTTCAATTCACTCAATGTAACCAATCTGAATTCAGTAAGAGGTAGGTGTAAGTTATTATTTATATTAAACCAATGCTCATTATGATCGATACTCTGGATAATATGTTGTATACTGTCTATGAAATATATGTTGAAATTTTCGGCTATACTAAACTCGTCTCTTATTACAGAAACTTCTCCTTCATTTACAAATTGTATATGATTAGGAAATGCTTCTTGGTTATTACTAACAAGAGTTTTCAATGTTTTCCACATCAACTGGGAATTATTTTTGTACCTGTCTATTTTATTGAAATAATATTGAGTTTTTTTATCTTTCAAAGAGTTTACCACATCATTTCTAAGATTTTTGAAGTCGTTCCATCTATGTTATTTTAAATTTTCATTACCAACTGTTTTCACAAACAGTTTGTAAGCTTTATCACGTTCTTTTATTTTGATTGAAATTTCATTATCGAACCAGGGAATATTATTTTTGAAGTTGCATGTTTGTATTGGCGAGACACTATTGATAATATTTGAACATTCTCCCAAAATTTCTTCATAAAGTAGATTGACATCAGTAGAGTTGAGAGACCAATTGCATGAGATGAGTTCATTCTTAATGATATTTAAATTGTCTTCACAAAGATTTCTGTATTTTTTTATAAAACCAGCTTGATTTATTCGACATGATAAGAAATTAACAGATATGATTGAATGATCGGTAATCTTTGGAGTTGAATGCACTTTTGATACTATAGAATCTTCATTTGTCAAAACCCAGTCAATTAATGATTGTGAATCTATTGTTTTTCTAGTAGGTTCCGTTATTGTTTGTTTTATACCATAGGTTATTAAAAGATTTTTGGCTTTTTTAACAAAGAAACTATTATCATCAAAATTCAAGTTGAAGTCACCCACTAGAATGAATCGATTATTAGATAAGATAAGCTTATCACAAAGATCTTCAAAATCTTCCAAGAATTTTGCATCAGAACTGGAAGGCGAATGATACAAACACCCAATTAACCATGTAGAAGGCTTGAAGTTAACTTTTACAATTTTACACCAATAATTCCGGTCAAGCGAGAACTTTTTGTAAATAGAAAATTCCAAATTTTGATTTAAATAGATGATATTATTCTATTATTTATATCTGTTTGTTTTTATGTTATCATTGAAGTCTGATATTTTGTTTTTCCAATAGTTCGTAAAACACTAAAGAATGGATTATCTGAAGAGGAAAAGAAACATCTGTCGACTTTCATAAAAGGATATTGACCTACAAAATGCGCTGTGTTCGAAATTCTACATTTTAAAATTTACCCATTTGTGTATAAGGCTGATTATGAAGATATACAGGGTGTCCCATAATTAGCCTGTCGAACTTCAACTCCATTTCCTGTTATCAAAAATAGAGTGGATCTACGTTAAGTATTATGTTCTCACTATTTCGTGGGCGAACTTTCCGACGATTGAATTTCGGACTATCAATATTCATATGTTCACCTGAAAAGAGAATTTCTGTATCTAACAAAGTTTTGATGAGAACCGATTAAAAAATATTGTTTAATTCCACAAATTGTACGTACCATTGCCAACATTCATTAGATATATTCCAATAAGTCTGGTCACTCTTTTGAAACTAGTTTTATAGCTATAAGTTATTTTTCACTGAGAACACAGATTAACTGTTGTTCACCCGAACATACTTGTAAACGTATCTATCAAATATTACCAAAATCTTACTCATCTGTACTAGGGTTATGTAATAGGTATTAACAGTGGCGGCTCATGGAAATTTAGGACGAGTCGGCACAGGCAGAGGGCAAAATGAGAGCGGGATTTTCCAAACTTTATCATCCAAGTGGCAGAAAAATGTCCACCACGAGCCACTTGCTGGTCTTGAATTCTTGACTATTTGAACCAATTTTCGAATGTCCTACTTTCAACTTTTACAGTAAACAGATTCTCTGTGTCCTCTGATGTACATAATAATTCATTGACAATAATACAGGAAACACTGAAAAACATATTAATTCATTGGGAATAATACAGGAAACACCGAAAAATGTACAATTACCCGATAACCAAAAGAAGAATACTGTCACTGTGGAATAATGCAATTGCAGATAAAAAATGTAAATTGAATGCTGCAAGTCGACTCCGCTGGTACTTCATTTCCTTCATTGAGAATCCAAAACAGCAATCTGATTCGTTCATTTCTCCCATATCTTCTTCTTCTTCAATATGCGTGAAGAATATGAGAATATTTTTTACAATTCATTTACGATTGGAAACAAAGAGAGTTGATCTCTCAATGTTACACTGATATTGTGCATTTTCACTGGTCTTCTTATTCATTTCAAACTAATTCACAACGAACATATAAACTTCAAAATTCACATTGTTGGCGAGGCAAATTGACGGATATTCAATATTGATTCGTTCAATCTTCAATATTTTTAATATTCCTCAATGGAAGCTTCGTGAATAGGCGTCCTTGAAGTTACGTTCGTGATTCGCTGCATTCCCGTATTCTGTGTATAATAAAGGCTTTCATCACATACTCCAAGAGCACGAAATATCAAAAGCGTCCATACTGATCTGATATAGAACAGATGTGGCGAGCCGTCACGGCTATCAGTCCGACCCTGACGAGATGCCACTGTGTATTTATGCATATACTATAGGAGTATTTATTACGTAAGTTTATTTAGCCATATTCGAACCTTTTTGCGTCAGGTTATTAGGGTAAGATACTCACAATAAAGGCATTAGGTATTTACAATAATCACAAAATGAGGAAGAAGGCATGATTATTTATTTTGTATGGATGGAATGAGGAAAAACCCAACTGAAGTCGTGAGGGTACATTAGAATGTATAGGTTAAACCGATAATACATTTATTTCGAAAAGTCGATACTTGACATCAGAGGAAGTCTTGTTGGAAATTCATTGTGATATATCATTCAATTGTGATGAATAGATCTTCAAAATATATTACTATTCATACTAATATTCAAGAAATCATTTATCATCCTAATAAAAACAATTAGACAATAATGGAAGATTAACAAGTGAACATAAACAAAAACTCAGCACAATTGAGGCACAGATGAATTTTGGTGATATCGGCTAGTCGTCTACTCATTTTTCAAGATAATAATCAGTTTTTGAATGTTACCCTTTTTTGCTCAAGTATTCAAAGTACGGTTCAGCGTGTTTGAATCCGGTTACCACGGCAACGTCAACCGACCTTGCCATCACCCAATGTATACCATTGGAACATCATCGGAGAAAAGTGAAGTGTAAATTTTAAATTTTCAATTATCTTGTTCTAACAAGAGTTCCCTAAAACGTCAAATAATATATCACTAAATCTTAATTCAAATATTCAACAATCAAATTGCATGAATTGAAAAATATCGTGAAGTATTCGTGGGTAACTGGACGAAACACTTCTGAGCTGCGCCCTCTTCCGCTAAAAATTGATTGTGTTGGAAGACCTTGATATATATATATATATATATCCTTTTATTTGTTAATGTACTATTCTTATGCATCGCCACTATGATATCAATGATATATATTTGATATTTTTCAACGGTAAACATGGCTGAGTATTTGCCATTTACTTCTATCAAAATCTACCCAACTTTGGATCCCTGAGAATGCAGCTCGAGTCGAATATGTTTTGTCTATATTCATATGAGTTTGTCAATTTCACGAAGTGATCGTAGAGAAGGAAGTTGTTCGAGGGAACATAACATCGAGAATGATTCATAATTTATAAAACAGGAAGACACACAAACATTGGAATATATTTTTATCCTATTTTATTCCCGCGCATCGATTTTTGAAACAGAATCAGATGATTTTTTCGAAACTTTGCCGAACTAGTGAACTAGGTGAGAAATATTTGCCAATAAAAATTTTTTCACTTTTGTGCTGAAGACAGGAGCAGCAGATTCGTTCCCGAAACGTCCACAAAGATTAGTAACAGGTGGAGCAAAAATAAACAACCGATTTCCTATGGCTGTACCTTTTTTTGTGAATGAAAATTGATTCCTCATGTCTCTCGAAATTCTCGTGCTAAAACAACTGACCCATTATTACTCAAAATATAGACACAATTATTTTGCGTTCTCGAGGAATATAACGTGAAATGAGGTTTTTTTTTCAAAATCTTGAGAAACAACCACTGACTACCATCGAGGAATTCCTTTTTTAGGCATCCTTAAGGTTGATTTCGAACGCAGCCATTGATCTGACAATGAATTGATCATTATATTTTATATTTTCATTTTTAGACAGGATGAGAGAAAATCCCATATAAGAGAAATGGATCATAACTACCTGATGAACGTTTAAATCCGTAAGGATACTAATCCGATATGACTTGATTCCTAAATCCCGGATTAAAAAGATCCCAATAGGGTCATCGCCTATAAAAGGGCAATGCTGGTTTTGACACGTATTCAGTAGCATACCGTTTTTCAAACCGAATATAGTGATAGTAATCATACCAGTTACAAAACGAGAACGAGATGTCACCAACAATTGAAAATCAACTGGAGTTCAACAACCACAACATGGGGATGTTTGGGGCAAGTCGTCCAAATTTGTCAGAGGACCAAATTCGAGTTAGCGCAGGGAAGCAGACGAAGGAAGCTGAAAAGCTTCCAGATTCAATAAGATTCCAGCAAGAGCCAAAGAAGCTGATGTCTAGTTCCGAATTCGAAGCCAGCGATGAACCTGTAGATATTAAGGAATACACAATGGCACTGTTGAGGGAATCCGAGCCGAATATGTCTTATCAAGAGATGCAAGCTACTGCAGCCGACCTGATAAACCAGGCTGAAAAAATTTGTCAATCGAGAAATAATCAGCCAAATACCAAAGAAGCTGCAGGTGAAATAACAACAGGCAGAAATGGAATGAAGAGGAAGAGGCCAAACAACGACAGATTCACCATGTCTGGAACTCCTGTACCGAACAGAAAAAAGTTCAAAAACCACAACAACAACTATTCACATCAGAATAACTACCAGCAGTTCAACTACAACCAGATGGATAATTACAACCAGAATACCCATCACCATAATAACTTCCACCCGAATAACTATCACCGGAACAACTTCCACCAGAATAACTATCAGCAGAATAACTTCCACCAGAATAACTATCAGCGGAATAACTTCCACCGGAATAACTATCAGCGGAATAACTTCCACCGGAATAACTACCAGTAGAATAGAGAATGGCCATTTTTCGAATTGTTCTTATGGTTTCTATTTGTGTATTAATACATAAATCAATATGTAGTGGGAATATGTATAATATAATGAACGAAATATATTTAGAACTGGGTAAACAGTCCGTTTTTTTTTTCACCTCTCTCATCATTGGGATCTTGTTGAGATACATAATTGGCAATATACAGTGAGTATAAAGGCGAATGGTTTGCAATTTGAGCACTCAATTCAATAGTTTGTAGGATTATTCGATCCTGTTGTCATTATCAAAAATGAGATCTCTTTCATTCCTCAAACATATACGGTTATGTAACTTAACAAATAATTATGATATTCATACACAGGAAAAGGCGTTCTTTTTGGAGGTATTATCAACATGGGGTATTGCTATTCAAGATAATGACTACAAAATATAATAAACTGACGTCTCTGATGACTATATCGAGATAAAAAATCATTCCAACCTTCACGTGCTCACTAGAAACTTAGAACTTGCATATCCTCCTGACGTTATATTTATGACAGTTATGTACTTGTCAAGATCTTTATATTTTCAAATAGGACAGACGGAAGAATATGGTCTAGATAATATTTCTATTTTCACACATAGCACATATCACTTTGCAATATACTATTGGCATACCCTGTTGTAGATGTACCAATACAAAGGTTGGATCATAAGAAAACCTGCTGTCATTACTGGATTTTCCCAACAATTCCCCTATTCATATTGAAAGAATGAATGATTTATGATTCATCTTTGACTGCTTCATAATGAGTACGATTGTGAAATGACAGGATATGCACGTTTGGTGTGATTAATTTTTGTGTGAACTGATACGACTACAATATTTTCAGGTTTCATTATTTCGTGTTCTGTGCCGAGTTTATTTTTTATTTTCATTTATTTGAATTTTGAAATAGGAATCCTAATACACAGGTTTAAAATATAAATATAACAATTTACTTAACTAAGATCATACAAACAGTTGAAATTAATTGAGTACATGAATAATATGAATATACACAGACATATACACGAAGGCAAGTATATATACATTAACAAACACGACAATATCTAAAAATGAAATAAAATTAAATCGAATCACGTTCTTCATGAATATATTTCAGCAATTCTATCCTGAATTTTTGAAATAATGAGATGGATAAATTGGACAAAGCCTTTATGAAATATGGTGCTCATTGAACTTCTGTAGTTTTTTCGACTTATATGAAGATTGTTGCTGTTTCGAGTTATATAATTATGAATTTCTTTATTGAAGGTAATTGTAGTTTGCAGATATGTTGGGGTCATTGAATTCAGCATTTTATAAATAAAAATCATAGAACAGTAGTACAATCTTTGAGATACTGAAAGCCAATGTAGAGTGGATAACATTGTGTAAATTGGAGTAGACCTACTACATTTCAAAATTATTCTCATTCCTTGGTTCTGCAATCATTGCAATTGCTGTATTTTATTTAAGTTGAATGAGAATATAATGGAAGCACAGTATTCAAAGTGTGGTTGAACTAGGGTTTTATAGACTGTGATTTTTGTATCGGTGGACAAGTTATTGGCAATTCTAGTGAAGAAATATAGTTTTTTTGATATTTTCTTTTTTATATATTCAAAATGATCATCAAATGTTAAGCAATTATCTAATTGAAAACCTAGATATTTAATTGATGTAACTATTTCAATACGTTCATTTTCTAATGTTAGATTAATGTTTTCTCTATTTATTTTGTTATATTTGAATTTACTAGTAATGATCATAGCTTTAGTTTTTGTTACGTTCAGTTTCATTTTATTGGTTTTTAGATATGGTTCAACATCCTGTAGTACTCCATTCATTTTTTCTATAACCTGATCTAAGTCAGTTCCACTGCAGGCCAGTAGAGTATCATCTGCGAATAGGTTTATGAATTCACAGTCAATGAACAAATTAATATCATTTAAATATAATATAAATAAGAGGGGACCAAGAACACTCCCTTGGGGTACTCCTGTATTGTTTACTTGGTATGACGAAAAATATTCATTGATACGTACTCTTTGTTTTCTGTTTGATAAGTAGTCGTTGAACCATTCATAAACCATCCCTTCTATTCCATACCTCCTAAGTTTCTGTAGCAAGATACTTCTGTCAATAGTTTCAAAGGCCCGTTTCATATCCAAGAATACAGCTACAACATATTTATTTTGGTCTATATCATTAGTGAACTTATTGATCGATAACTGTAATGCTGTTTCGCATGAATGTTTCTTTGTAAACCCTGATTGGTTATCAAATAAAATGTGAGTTTTTTCAATGAATTCTATTAACTGGTTGTATACTGATAATTCTAGGGCTTTCTCTATAGGTGGTAGGGTATTTATTGGCCTAAATTCGCTAGCCTTAATGGTGTTTGTTACTTTTTGTATTGGGATAACTGTACTTGTTTTAAGTGCTTCCGGTATTTGGCCTTTTTGGAGCGAAGTATTTATTAAATTAAGAATTGCATGACCTGCCGTCTCAAATACATGTTTTAAGATTTTAGAGTTTAATATTTCATGGATACTACATTTATTGTCTTGCGATGTAATTATTTCCTTCAATTCACTCAATGTAACCAATCTGAATTCAGTAAGAGGTAGGTGTAAGTTATTATTTATATTAAACCAATGCTCATTATGATCAATACTCTGGATAATATGTTGTATACTGTCTATGAAATATATGTTGAAATTTTCGGCTATACTAAACTCGTCTCTTATTACAGAAACTTCTCCTTCATTTACAAATTGTATATGATTAGGAAATGCTTCTTGGTTATTACTAACAAGAGTTTTCAATGTTTTCCACATCAACTGGGAATTATTTTTGTACCTGTCTATTTTATTGAAATAATATTGAGTTTTTTTATCTTTCAAAGAGTTTACCACATCATTTCTAAGATTTTTGAAGTCGTTCCATCTATGTTATTTTAAATTTTCATTACCAACTGTTTTCACAAACAGTTTGTAAGCTTTATCACGTTCTTTTATTTTGATTGAAATTTCATTATCGAACCAGGGAATATTATTTTTGAAGTTGCATGTTTGTATTGGCGAGACACTATTGATAATATTTGAACATTCTCCCAAAATTTCTTCATAAAGTAGATTGACATCAGTAGAGTTGAGAGACCAATTGCATGAGATGAGTTCATTCTTAATGATATTTAAATTGTCTTCACAAAGATTTCTGTATTTTTTTATAAAACCAGCTTGATTTATTCGACATGATAAGAAATTAACAGATATGATTGAATGATCGGTAATCTTTGGAGTTGAATGCACTTTTGATACTATAGAATCTTCATTTGTCAAAACCCAGTCAATTAATGATTGTGAATCTATTGTTTTTCTAGTAGGTTCCGTTATTGTTTGTTTTATACCATAGGTTATTAAAAGATTTTTGGCTTTTTTAACAAAGAAACTATTATCATCAAAATTCAAGTTGAAGTCACCCACTAGAATGAATCGATTATTAGATAAGATAAGCTTATCACAAAGATCTTCAAAATCTTCCAAGAATTTTGCATCAGAACTGGAAGGCGAATGATACAAACACCCAATTAACCATGTGGAAGGCTTGAAGTTAACTTTTACAATTTTACACCAATAATTCCGGTCAAGCGAGAACTTTTTGTAAATAGAAAATTCCAAATTTTGATTTAAATAGATGATATTATTCTATTATTTATATCTGTTTGTTTTTATGTTATCATTGAAGTCTGATATTTTGTTTTTCCAATAGTTCGTAAAACACTAAAGAATGGATTATCTGAAGAGGAAAAGAAACATCTGTCGACTTTCATAAAAGGATATTGACCTACAAAATGCGCTGTGTTCGAAATTCTACATTTTAAAATTTACCCATTTGTGTATAAGGCTGATTATGAAGATATACAGGGTGTCCCATAATTAGCCTGTCGAACTTCAACTCCATTTCCTGTTATCAAAAATAGAGTGGATCTACGTTAAGTATTATGTTCTCACTATTTCGTGGGCGAACTTTCCGACGATTGAATTTCGGACTATCAATATTCATATGTTCACCTGAAAAGAGAATTTCTGTATCTAACAAAGTTTTGATGAGAACCGATTAAAAAATATTGTTTAATTCCACAAATTGTACGTACCATTGCCAACATTCATTAGATATATTCCAATAAGTCTGGTCACTCTTTTGAAACTAGTTTTATAGCTATAAGTTATTTTTCACTGAGAACACAGATTAACTGTTGTTCACCCGAACATACTTGTAAACGTATCTATCAAATATTACCAAAATCTTACTCATCTGTACTAGGGTTATGTAATAGGTATTAACAGTGGCGGCTCATGGAAATTTAGGACGAGTCGGCACAGGCAGAGGGCAAAATGAGAGCGGGATTTTCCAAACTTTATCATCCAAGTGGCAGAAAAATGTCCACCACGAGCCACTTGCTGGTCTTGAATTCTTGACTATTTGAACCAATTTTCGAATGTCCTACTTTCAACTTTTACAGTAAACAGATTCTCTGTGTCCTCTGATGTACATAATAATTCATTGACAATAATACAGGAAACACTGAAAAACATATTAATTCATTGGGAATAATACAGGAAACACCGAAAAATGTACAATTACCCGATAACCAAAAGAAGAATACTGTCACTGTGGAATAATGCAATTGCAGATAAAAAATGTAAATTGAATGCTGCAAGTCGACTCCGCTGGTACTTCATTTCCTTCATTGAGAATCCAAAACAGCAATCTGATTCGTTCATTTCTCCCATATCTTCTTCTTCTTCAATATGCGTGAAGAATATGAGAATATTTTTTACAATTCATTTACGATTGGAAACAAAGAGAGTTGATCTCTCAATGTTACACTGATATTGTGCATTTTCACTGGTCTTCTTATTCATTTCAAACTAATTCACAACGAACATATAAACTTCAAAATTCACATTGTTGGCGAGGCAAATTGACGGATATTCAATATTGATTCGTTCAATCTTCAATATTTTTAATATTCCTCAATGGAAGCTTCGTGAATAGGCGTCCTTGAAGTTACGTTCGTGATTCGCTGCATTCCCGTATTCTGTGTATAATAAAGGCTTTCATCACATACTCCAAGAGCACGAAATATCAAAAGCGTCCATACTGATCTGATATAGAACAGATGTGGCGAGCCGTCACGGCTATCAGTCCGACCCTGACGAGATGCCACTGTGTATTTATGCATATACTATAGGAGTATTTATTACGTAAGTTTATTTAGCCATATTCGAACCTTTTTGCGTCAGGTTATTAGGGTAAGATACTCACAATAAAGGCATTAGGTATTTACAATAATCACAAAATGAGGAAGAAGGCATGATTATTTATTTTGTATGGATGGAATGAGGAAAAACCCAACTGAAGTCGTGAGGGTACATTAGAATGTATAGGTTAAACCGATAATACATTTATTTCGAAAAGTCGATACTTGACATCAGAGGAAGTCTTGTTGGAAATTCATTGTGATATATCATTCAATTGTGATGAATAGATCTTCAAAATATATTACTATTCATACTAATATTCAAGAAATCATTTATCATCCTAATAAAAACAATTAGACAATAATGGAAGATTAACAAGTGAACATAAACAAAAACTCAGCACAATTGAGGCACAGATGAATTTTGGTGATATCGGCTAGTCGTCTACTCATTTTTCAAGATAATAATCAGTTTTTGAATGTTACCCTTTTTTGCTCAAGTATTCAAAGTACGGTTCAGCGTGTTTGAATCCGGTTACCACGGCAACGTCAACCGACCTTGCCATCACCCAATGTATACCATTGGAACATCATCGGAGAAAAGTGAAGTGTAAATTTTAAATTTTCAATTATCTTGTTCTAACAAGAGTTCCCTAAAACGTCAAATAATATATCACTAAATCTTAATTCAAATATTCAACAATCAAATTGCATGAATTGAAAAATATCGTGAAGTATTCGTGGGTAACTGGACGAAACACTTCTGAGCTGCGCCCTCTTCCGCTAAAAATTGATTGTGTTGGAAGACCTTGATCAAATCTATCAAAATCTACCCAACTTTGGATCCCTGAGAATGCAGCTCGAGTCGAATATGTTTTGTCTATATTCATATGAGTTTGTCAATTTCACGAAGTGATCGTAGAGAAGGAAGTTGTTCGAGGGAACATAACATCGAGAATGATTCATAATTTATAAAACAGGAAGACACACAAACATTGGAATATATTTTTATCCTATTTTATTCCCGCGCATCGATTTTTGAAACAGAATCAGATGATTTTTTCGAAACTTTGCTGAACTAGTGAACTAGGTGAGAAATATTTGCCAATAAAAATTTTTTCACTTTTGTGCTGAAGACAGGAGCAGCAGATTCGTTCCCGAAACGTCCACAAAGATTAGTAACAGGTGGAGCAAAAATAAACAACCGATTTCCTATGGCTGTACCTTTTTTTGTGAATGAAAATTGATTCCTCATGTCTCTCGAAATTCTCGTGCTAAAACAACTGACCCATTATTACTCAAAATATAGACACAATTATTTTGCGTTCTCGAGGAATATAACGTGAAATGAGGTTTTTTTTTCAAAATCTTGAGAAACAACCACTGACTACCATCGAGGAATTCCTTTTTTAGGCATCCTTAAGGTTGATTTCGAACGCAGCCATTGATCTGACAATGAATTGATCATTATATTTTATATTTTCATTTTTAGACAGGATGAGAGAAAATCCCATATAAGAGAAATGGATCATAACTACCTGATGAACGTTTAAATCCGTAAGGATACTAATCCGATATGACTTGATTCCTAAATCCCGGATTAAAAAGATCCCAATAGGGTCATCGCCTATAAAAGGGCAATGCTGGTTTTGACACGTATTCAGTAGCATACCGTTTTTCAAACCGAATAGAGTGATAGTAATCATACCAGTTACAAAACGAGAACGAGATGTCACCAACAATTGAAAATCATCTGGAGTTCAACAACCACAACATGGGGATGTTTGGGGCAAGTCGTCCAAATTTGTCAGAGGACCAAATTCGAGTTAGCGCAGGGAAGCAGACGAAGGAAGCTGAACAGCTTCCGGATTCAATAAGATTTCAGCAAGAGCCGAAGAAGCTGATGTCTAGTTCCGAATTCGAAGCCAGCGATGAACCTGTAGATATCAAGGAATACACAATGGCGCTGTTGAGGGAATCCGAGCCGAATATGTCTCATCAAGAGATGCAAGCTACTGCAGCCAACCTGATTAACCAGGCTGAAAAAATTTGTCAATCGAGAAATAATCAGCCAAATACCAAAGAAGCTGCAGGTAAAATAACAACAGGCAGAAATGGAATGAAGAGAAAGAGGCCAAACAACGACAGATTCACCATGTCTGGAACTCCTGTACCGAACAGAAAAAAGTTCAAAAACCACAACAACAACTATTCACATCAGAATAACTACCAGCAGTTCAACTACAACCAGATGGATAATTACAACCAGAATACCCATCACCATAATAACTTCCACCCGAATAACTATCACCGGAACAACTTCCACCAGAATAACTATCAGCAGAATAACTTCCACCAGAATAACTATCAGCAGAATAACTTCCACCAGAATAACTATCACCGGAATAACTACCAGTAGAATAGAGAATGGCCATTTTTCGAATGGATCTTATGGTTTCTATTTGTGTATACATACATAAATCAATATGTAGTGGGAATATGTATAATCATAGACTTATTATCCTGAGGAGACGGAACATCTCATTCATAAAACTGCGTTTGTTTTGAAGCAATGATTGAAAATGAACTGCACGTGTATGAGAAAGACTACTGATCGAACCTCTTTGTCTTCACCAACTTGTTGGCAACGCTGTTATGTTTATGTGTCTTGTTCCCTGATTTCAGCCAGTGGCGTACCGTTCTAATGGTTCCATAACTTGGAAATATATTTATAAGATATATATAATATATAAGACAAACAAATCCCGTTTGATTGTGAACAAGCTATGAATGTACTCTCAATGAAAACATGTAATTACTCTCTGTATATGTCAATCAACATTCTGAAAAATGATACATCATTGGAAATATATAACCAGATTCTTGTCATTACCTGTAATTCCTGATAGTATGTTCAACTGAAATAAGTGCAATATCATATGCATTCAGACAGTTGTATAAAATTGAATTTCCTTATAATTTGTACACAATAAATTTTTCTGTTTTGATAAAAACAAGAAACACAGCTTTCACACTTTCAATATTCATATAATACAACAAATTTATTCGGATAATGATGACACATTTCGATTCATTACTGGAAAAAGGGTGTTGGATTTGCATCTGGCCTCAATAAGTATTTGGTACCACTTTTCTTTGTTATGACATCACTTGTATCGAAATGATCAGAATATACATAAAGATATTTGCTCAGACGATTCTCCTGCCAGCCAAGAAGAGATGCACAAATTTTTCTTTTTTTACTATCAGCGGGAAACCTGAAGTAATACAGAAATAGGTATACTAAGTTGCTTAGAATTTTTGATGCAATGAACAAGAAAGTCTATGCCATGAAAACATGAATAACCTAAATCATTAACAAACATGAATAAACAGTACCTAAACATCATATATTCACGCCACTGGAATAACAAACAAATTTGGAGGTTAGGTACTCCAACTTACTTGTGATATGAAACATCAGGGCTGGAATTGTTGAGTTTTTTGCACACTTGGCAGTGACGAACCATATTGTCCGAAAATTCACTCTGAATTCCACAATATTTATTCAAAGTCACTAAAAACAACACTTCAAAACACAAGATCACTCGTATACAACACCGCAACGAGAAATGGGCAGATCGTAGTTTCGTAGTAAAAATCATTCATACAATAGGCGTGGCCTGGACGCGCCGATGTCGCTTTGTGTGTAACAAATCCTATGATGCTACAATGTAATAGTTCACAAAATGAATATTCGGTAATTCCAACGTGTACATTTCAGGTTTTCATGATAAATGAAATAGCGTTCAGGAAAATGTTCCATTGAGACTGTATTACTTGCAATACAATGAAAAAATGATATGAACGTGTCAATAATTATTGCGAATCTCGTTCTCAAACTGGAAATATGGCAACGACACTTTCCAATCGGTCACACTAGTATCCTACAGTGGACCAGATATTGGCAATGTCTGATCTTCTTTGAATGTAAATGGTTCCGTCTCCTCAGGATAATAAGTCTATGTGTATAATATAATGAACGAAATATATTTAGAACTGGGTAAACAGTCCGTTTTTTTTTCACCTCTCTCATCATTGGGATCTTGTTGAGATACATAATTGGCAATATACAGTGAGTATAAAGGCGAATGGTTTGCAATTTGAGCACTCAATTCAATAGTTTGTAGGATTATTCGATCCTGTTGTCATTATCAAACATATACGGTTATGTAACGTAACAAATAATTATGATATTCATACACAGGAAAATGCCTTCTTTTTGGAGGTATTATCAAAATTATTATCAAAATAGGGTATTGCTATCCAAGATAATGACTACAAAATATAATAAACTGACGTCTCTGATGACCATATTGAGCTTCTAACAAATTTATTCCAACCTTCAAGTGCTCACTAGAAAAGTGTCTGGATTAACCAACTTCAAGTCACTCATAACTTATTTTTTAATTCATTTAAAGGAAAGATAAGGATCTGGAATCAGTCTGAGTATATAATATATGATAAGTACTGTGGCAACTCAGCCACCGGAAGGGTTGGAATCCCCAGATGGTTTTTCCATCCTTCCGAGAGTAATATTGCTTCCATTTTATGTCGAAATATATCGTATATGATATATTTACTACAACCAAGAATAAGCAACTGAACACCGCGATATCTCTCGACGAACTGGCTTGGTAGCTACTTGAACCCTGTTGGTAAGCTCTCCGAAGGTTGGAAAAACCATCTGGGAATTCCAACCCTTCCGGTGGCTTAGTCGCCACATTACCCCCCTATGGGGATTGTTAACACCACGAATTGAAACAATAATCCACACTCGTATACGATATATTTCGAAATTTCAGTGAAATGCCTAAAAGAAACGGTGACGCAGGATGTATTTCCTGCACTGGAAATTTTTCAACCAACCAACATGGAGAAGCCTGGGTAGTGTTCAATGTGCTTCCAATGGGCACGCGAAGACTGTGCTGGTAGTGAGAAAGCAAAAGCTTATAGGGTATCTTATTTTGGATAGTGTATCTAATTTTGGGAATCCTTTTTTCATTTGAAAAAATGCTTTATTTTCCTTTCATCCATTTATTATGATCTTTGGGGTTGAAATAATTATTTTGTGAAAGTATCCTGTTTTTATTGAGGTAATAGCATATTTTACCCACACAAGAATTATTATAACATGCTTTTGTCACACAAAATAAGAGAAGCTATACAAAATTAAGCCATCTCCTCTAAGATTTGATGCATCAGCCAGGGGTATTTTCCTTGTTTTCCAAAATATTTGTTCTTGAAGGACATAAGGACAGATTTTCAGAAGGATTTATGACTACTCATAAATAATTTTAATACCTCGATGGCGTCACCTCAATTGTTCTGTTGGTATGTATAGGGTTTCCTAAAACTAATCATCCGTAATCCGTAATCAGGATGATCTATTCAGATGTTCGGGAAAATTACTTGATCTCAAAAACAAGATATCGAGGTCGGCCAATCCGAAATTCATATATTCTGAAGAGGTCAGTTTCTTCGAAGTCATAAAGAATACCCCTTGTCGCAATTGAATGAAGGACTTTGAAGTTCATGTGAAAATCGAAAATAATTCAGGAACGGATGCCCATGTTATACAGGGTGAGTCAAAATTGTGTACCGAGCTTTCTGGGGGTGATAGACCATTGAAAAATAAGTGTAGTTTGATGATTAAACTCATGGCCCAAAATGCATATTAAGGGAGATATATCCTTCCAAAGTTGATGAAATTAAAATAATTTCTGCGCATAACTTCTGAACGATGAAAGCCATCCGATTGAAATTTTGTGAATGAATGTATGTTGTATATATCGGTGAATCATCTTTTCTTTTTGGGCTCTATGAAAAATGTGTTCCTTCAAAAAAATAATGCTTTCCTTTGACTCCTTCTGAATCTTCATCATGTTTTCTTCAGGAGATGGACGTGAAAATTGACGTTTAATTTTTCTATGTTCTTGAATGACTCATGTTTCTTGTGAGTACTTTCAAGCAGAGAATGCCCTCAATGTGTAAACATTCGTGAAAGATCTCGCATGTAATACTTAAAAACTTTTTATTACAAATATTTCGTATAACAAATATACAAACTATATCAAAGTAAAAAATAACAACTGTGTGCACATGGATGACTCATTCAGTTCATATCTCATATAATAATTATAAACATATAAATAAATTATATACAGATTGATATGGAACTTGAATGGGTGAACTGTATAGAGATATAAAACGATGGAACATTTGCTTGAACACAGGTTTCAAGTTTGGCAATCCGATATGGAAATATGAAGAATTGAAAGCGCTAAAAAAAGTTTAATTAACTATTGATTAGTAACCCTTATAATTCGTCGTGTTTAGGACCGGAGAATTCAGTATGTGAAATAAATCCATTTTTGTCCTTGTCCTCATGTTGGAAGATTTCTTCAACAAGTTTGTCATGATCCTCCATCATTTTCTTGACTTCATCACTTGGAGTACCTCCTTCGGCTTCGACCATCTGTTTCTTCAAGTAATCACTAACCTGCAATGAATTATTTTTAGAAAAGATCGATGATAGTTCAGCAGAATTGAATTATAAGATTACTCGGTGAAATGATACAGTAGATTTATCCATCTTCCCCATGATATTGCAAAAGAGTAGGCTTTGAATATGTTAGGGTAATGGATTGAACGAATCGTATAGTAGGAAATCTTGTTTCAAATGAATCCTATGTCGGAACAGAAATCTATTCAAGGCAGTGATGAAAACATGATACATATACACACCATCTACAAATTACATTTCCCTAAATTACAAATGCTTTGTTGTTCCACTTTTTGAATTCAATTATTATTTTGAACATTACAACTCGAATAGTATACTATATCATCATGAAATAAGATTCCAAATCGGTCAAAACTGTGTAACCATATAATTTCGGTTTCATCTTGGAACGCGTACAAGTCATCTCAGTGACATCCTCGGTGACATCTGTGGCATTTTTCAAATGTTTAGAAGAATTGTGAGAATTGTTACCTGCCATTATATTCACCTCCTGAGAAAAAAACAACATCCATTCCATGGGTTTTCAGAGTGTGAGGTGAAATTGATAATCAACGGTTTGTTCGATTTCTGATTCATATTCATTATTGTGAGATATAAGGAGAACATTGTATGGTATAAAAAAATATGAGTATTATTTTTGATTAATGATACAAACATCGATTACGTTTGAGAAATATTTATATCGAGTGACCATGAGAGAGCATGATGTTTACTACCTGAAGATATTAATTATTGATGTTTTGTCCTTGGAATACATATTATTGCATGATTACTACTATGACTGATCTAATCCAATGTAATTTGATTCCAAGAATATAATATAAGCTTCTTAGGATGATCTCCTGATTCATATTTTCTCTGAATAGAAAAAAGATGGTTAGAATTTCGTTTCGTTCCCTTGAATATTCGGGTGGTTAATAGAAAGAGGAAATTAGGAAAACCCAAGCCGAGAATCTAAAAAAAAGTTTGTGGATTTTGAGAATATATTTGGTAAAAGTGAGCTCAATTGCATTTCGCGCACATTCATTTAGATCAGTCATTCTATCATCTGAGATAAATTGACTTTGCAGGCTCAGACATAACCACAAATTCATTCGAATGTGTTAGCGAGGACCTAGTTTGAGGAATAAAATCAATTTTATGTGTGCGAAGTTCATCAGGTCATCTCGTTATGAATAACTATACCGACCCGATGAATATAACCAGATGAACATAATCTTACTGACTGAAGTTCGTTTGATCGACATGTAGGTACTTATTCTTTAGACATGAGGCACCGTAAGAAAATGCATTATGAGAATTTTGCACGCAACATGAGTATGTCGGTTTCATGAAACTAAAATTTGTACATATCATTTTTTCACAGTCCCTTTCGACTATTTCGGAATCGATAAGATTTTATAGAGCAATGAAAATAAACAGTAGTTAATAATGATTGTATATAAACAGCGAAAAATGAAGTGGTTTCAATTATTCGTTTTCATGAATATGCCTGCAAAGTGTTTTGATTGCATCATATTATATGAATTATTGAATTTCGAATGTATTACATTTTCTTCCAACAATATTTTGATGCACTAGAATAAATCAACGGTTATCCACATTGTATGTTGTTCCTAGTGTAACCTTTGTCTCAAATTCAGATTTATGCATTTCACTTTGATTTTCACTTATCCAATATGCTTACTGAGTAAAATCCAAGAAATATACAAGTTGCAAGATCGATTTTTTTGGTAAGGTACTATTCTGATTAAGGTAAGGTAATAATATCTCAGACTTTGATAATTAATGATGTTTTGACTCGTGTTTTGGTGTTCTTTTTCGACATACAATTTTTGAACAAGTTCTCGCAAAGCCTATGAAATGGTTGATTGAAAATTGAGAAATATGAAATACGAATTGAGAATGAAGGAAAAAATCAATAATCTAATTATTTGACGATAACTCACAGTGAAGTTCAGTGATCGAATAAAAAAAAATTCTTTTCGAATAAATTTCTTCAATTTCTTTAGTCCAGAATGAATGAAGAAGAAATCTTGTCGTATTTTTAGGACTGTAGCTACTTTCATCTTGATGTGAACCTTCGTGTGAACCACTAGAATATGATTCTCATGCTCTGTTTATTGACATTTTTCATGACATTCACTTATGCCAATTGTTACCCTTTGTGTTTTTTGTCTTTAAGTCAATTGAAGGTGTTCGGCTGCCCTATCAACACAGCTGATATGTGCTAGTCTTTTTCCAGTCTTCACCTGGAGTTCAACGCGTTTTTTGGCCGTTGCCCCTTCAACATAGTTGCCGTTTTGGAATAATAGTAGGTTCTCTTGAGGCTACGGGATTCTAGGTATCAAACTGTCATAATATTATATATAGTATCATTTTTCGCCTGAACTTCTCGAATAATTTAATTTGCAAGACGTCCACACGGGATCAAATGAGAACTCGATTCAAGTTTCAACTTTCATCATTTTCGATGGCATTAGACTTTGGGCGATTTTGATTTGTCGTGAGAAAGAAATTCGCTCCAAACATCAATTTGAAGTAAATATTTTCAAAAGAGAATCTTGAAACGAAGAAAGTGACCATGATTGTTTCTTGAGGAGGAATCGGTAGTATTACACAGTTGATTCGCTCATGGAAAAAGGGCAGAGGTGCAGAAATTTATTTCTCTTGAAGAAAATGTGACAGTTTTCCAGGGAGAAGTATATGGAACAATGATTGAAATTACGTGCAATTGAAGCTGTTGAACTAGCAGATACGTAGTTTATAGAATCCAAACTTCGTAGTGGTCTTGCTGATGTAACAGTAAGAACTCTCATAATTGAGAGCTCTGAAACAGAATATCAACTGAGATGAGAACGAATGGAGTCATGCAGGGAAATACGTTCCTCAAGAGAGAACTGCGTCATGATCCAAGAACAATTCTCAGAATGAAAACTAATGACTTACATTTGATAACAGGCATCACGACAAGCCACTTGCCTCAACAGATACTTAGCTTTGAGAGAAAGAAGTGAAAACCCATGTTGCGTAGGAGACCTCGCAACATTCCGTGTGTGATTTTACTATATATTTCATGTACACAACTTTGGCAACATCTTGTTAGAAGAAGAGAAACTAGTCGAGTTGGGAGAAGGCTCTCTGGTCTTTGCTACAGAGAAGGAACCTTCACACAACATATTCAATCAACAAAAACAATGTCTCTACTGGTTTCATTCCTTCAACATCCGAATATGGACATCGCCACAGACTTATCCTTATCATTTCACCAATGAGTTATCTCACAAACCAGCTCCCACCAAACCGTGATATCTTCCATCCATATTTACAAATCCGCTTACTTCTTCTCGGCTTAGCTGATTGTCCTTGTTGGAGTCGATCTCTTTGAACACGTTGGTGGTGGACGGCTGAGCATCCCCGACGTTGATCAGCTCCACCTCGAAGATCAAGGTGGCCTTGCCGGGGATGACGTTTCCAGCGCCGGTGTCTCCGTAACCGAGACTGGGCGGGATGGTGAGCTTCCGCTTCTCGCCAACGCACATATCAACTAAGCCTTGATCCCATCCCTTGATGACCTGCCCCACGCCCAGCTGGAAGGAGAACGGCTGTTCCCGGTCGAAACTGAAAAAAAAAGAGAGTAGGTGAATTTGTTTCATAGCAACTTGAATTCGTTATCATCTCAAAGTAATTCGGAATATCTCACAGTTATTTGCCATGGTCGTGAGGTGAGATATTCAGACATTTATTATGGATATTGACGACTTAGTGGTACACGACATCATTATAGTAATCAGTGTGTGAAATAAGCTCGAGTTTCTGAACTCTACTAGATCTTCAAATCTCCATTTAGAAATTCTTGTTACATCATCATTTGAAGTGAAGTAAAGGATGATATAGAGGCTGTAGAAGAGAATTGTCATCTGCAAAGTTTTTCTTCTTTCTTATTTGTTGACAACACCAAAGGAAAACCGATAGTGTTTGAGGAATAATAAGCTAGCTGGTATTTTGGGAGAGAAGGAAGGTGTTGGAATTTTGGGGTTTGTAAGCATCGGAAAATATTTCAATGATGCTTGTTATAGCTATATTCTACATATCTCGAGTCTGACAGTGTAAGGGTGAACAGCCTGAGCTCGTCTGGTTTGTCTACTAGGAATCGCTCGTGGTGGCATACTAGATTATATTTCCGTTGAGCACCGACTGGCAGGAGGTCACCAACAGATAAATTGGATCAGATTTGATGTGGATCAAAAACAAAGTTGGTATCATGTTAGATCCTTGTGGAACACTAACAGTGATAGACATAATATCGGACCATCCAGATCCACCAAGACAGAGAGTTGATCTATTTGCGAAGAAACCCAATAATGAACGACATAGTGGTTGGATATTCGAAACTTTATGAAAAGTAAAGAGACCGTGAACCTGAATCAGATGTAATATCAGATAGTGAAAAAGTTGTGAATCAACTGATATTCCCAACACATTAACTTGATGACAGAAGATCCATATTGAATTTTCACAGAGTTATTATAATTCCAATATATATAGCTACAGGTGAAAAAATATAAATGAAACAAACAAAAACCAATGAACACTTTGCTAGTGAATTATATTATCACCATGGAACATGTGATCTCTGGATTGTGATTTTCGGATTCTAAGTTTCAATGATATTATTCACTGCCTTGCCTACTTTATATCATAACATTCGAGGTACACCATATTTTATATCAGGTAGTCATTCACAAATTTTACTCAAATTATGGCTTTTCAACAGAAACTGCATCGATACCGACTTTATAATTGGAATTTCATTATAATCCAAAATGTTCTGCATACATGGGAAACAAAAGCCACTGGATTGCAATTAATTTATTTTCGATTATACCTTCTCCCTATAACATATATTGTCGAACCGTGTTTCTATTCATCTGAAATCAGAATATTTATTGTGCTGTAATCATGCATTGAAATATTGAGTATGAATGCATATGAGGTTCCCAATGTCGAAATAATAATATATTACTTATATTTCACTTGATTTGGCAAGCATGAATTTTCAATGGTTAATAAATACAATAAATAGGGTACCTATGATGAAGGTATTCATTATGCAACCTTTCTCAAATCAGCTGTGACATAGTGAGTCTAGTAGGGAAGAGCAAAATTTTCAAAAAAAATTTGTCCACAAGAAAATAATTCGCAACGAATACAAAAGCAATGAATGATTCAACTCTCAACACCAATCTCAATTCATATCCTTTCGTGTTCTCGATGATGCAAACACTTTCCCACATTATAAAACAAAATCCTCAATGATAAGAAAAATGTTACACTGAGTTGAAAACTTCTTGTAGCTCATTTCCATATTGTCAAATTCATAAGAACCTCCCAAGGGAGTGACCTACTATATCCCGATATATCTACTACCTACCAGTGAATTTATCTGAAAGAAATTTCAATAAGCAAACTTAATAATAGTTTGACCAATATTATACAAAATTAGCCGAAGTCAAATTATTAGTCAACTTCCCTTCTGGCATCATTCACTATATTACCTAGAAGACAAAAACATGGAACATCCCCTTTGCTTCATTATTTTCCAATTTCTATGAAACTTTCATTCAACGGAAACCACTACCTGGAATGCTGAATAAAATACTCCATTCGACGGGGTCCCTCGGAAATTATAATCTTGTCGTCTTTCCTCTGGGAGTTTCCGACAACGAACTTCGCGAAGTAAAGAAGTACAGAAACATGAAAGATAAAATTAACTGGAAAGAAAAAACGTTCAATATTTAATAATGTGGAGTCTTGCGTAACGATTATGTGGGGAATAGTGAGCCCGGTAAACTTCAAATTGTTAGGACCAGACTAAAGAACTGAAATATTCATGAAGTCACTCGTGCATACTTTACTTGTTCAAAACGTTACTTGTGTCAAGAACACAACAATGCGTTTAAAGTTTTCTGCTTCCTACTGTAAATGACGTGTGTTAGGCGATTATTCTAATTAGAAAAGAAACTTTTCCATTTCTTAGCATGTTCAGAGTCGTACTAGCCATAGAAGAGAAATAACCAAGTGAAGAAAGTTAAGAGCAAAATAAGTGTGATAAAATACGATTGCTGGTATGGAAAACAATTCGTTCCAAATCCATTTCCATTTTTTTCAAGAATTGATGATTACCGAGATGATTACTCATCATAATTATATTGGCATTATCTGTAGAGTTCGAATCGAATTCGACGAACGTTGACACTTCTTTTACACACTTTTCAGCACCTGTTTGAGGTCAGGCCTATTCATCACTGTAAATAGTACAGAAAGCACAGTTGAGAGAATGAATATTCGAGCATATGCATCTAAAAAGTCAGCAATCAGTAATTATTTGGTAGACCAACCAAATGTAGAGAATGCCATTCTTACAGAAGTGACTTAGCTTGTCTATGGAATTTAACCTTATGAACTCGGTCGTTTTGCACATACGACGACTCAAAATTCATATCATTTTCGATGTCCTCTCACATCCATGTGTATCGGAGTTTGCTATAAACTCAATATTTTCATCCGCATAACGCATAACACAATTCAAAAAAGTATGAACATCTTAGGGTACCAAATTGATTACGTAAGATACCTATACCTTATATGAAAATTGTTCCCTTCATATTCATATCAATGTAGCATATTGTTTCGTAATTTCCACTTGTTACTGTACTCTGTTGAATGTAATAAGAACATTGACTAATAAAGACATTAATACTGTACGAATTATTGAATCTTAGATCTCAAAAAGGTACCTCAATGACAAAAGAGCAAATCAAAAAATATTTCCGTTATTTTGATTTATGGAGTGATTATGGAGAAAAATAAATGGAGAAAAATAAATATCACATCTCATTCTTAAGGCTATAACTACTTGTGTGTTGCATTCTGATGAATGTCAAAATAGATTTTAGTTCATCATAAATCATAAATCATAATGAGGGTATTGATCGGTCCTTTCGAGATAAATGGTATTTTCTTTGAAGTGAATTATTTGAAATGATTAGATTGTATGCTATAATAAAATGTAATCCCATGTTACTCCGGCACTGAAAATGCCAGCCAATGCAGGTAGGAAGGTGTATACTGTGCTGGTAGAGTTGAATGAGCCAATATCGCGTGTCAGAAGAGATGGGACCTCTATGTTAAAAATAGAAGTTAAAACTTTCTTTTCCTTGATTTGCATTGTCCCCAATGCATTTCGATAAGCACTGAAGCACTGCAGGATTGAAGCACTGATACATTTCTTGGTTATGTGACCAACTATCCAGATGGCCGTGATAATCTGGTGACTATAATTAGTGAAAATACGAGATCAGAGAAATAACAAGATCCGTCGTTATGTAACTACCTCGATCAGTTAACATTGGATCGTCGGGCTTGGTATAGTCACTATTGTCCTCATTTAACGTTATTCACCAAATATCTAGCCTCTAGTAGCTAATAACCATAAAAAATTACAACTTGAACTTATAAACATATATTTTCATTGCGTAGCCTGTGAGAAAATCGTATGTTTACTTCGACAGTGATCTCGGAACATGGAATTCCACTTTCTGCAAATTACTTTCAGACAAAAGGTTACTTGTTGAGTCAGGTTTGAATCAGACGATGTGATATCACTATCTCGAAGTGTTTCAGTATTCAAAATAGATCAATGGTTCAATCCACATACACGATAAGGTTTTCGGTTGTTACACTCGACCAAAACCAACATGGGAGCCTCATAGAAAATTGATATGTTCTAAAATGATTACATGCTGCGATATATGCAATATTGTCATTCTGTAGGTCTTGCATGGAAATATCCAAATATCTGTTTGTCTCCAAATTAGTTAAGAAATCATTGGAAGTTTGCACGGAATTCAGGGATTCTGATTACGCAACTTTCCCTCCATATGAATTTTGCAGTATGCCCCAAGGTTTCTGAGATCCCCACGAATGTAATCGAATTTGTAACAGCCTGTATAGTGGTGGAAAATAATGAATATACACCGTTTGGTAAAAGAGAATATCATTACCACGGGAAGCCTCTGAATATAAAAACTATCTGAGTTAAAATTTCATACTGCTTTTGGGCATCATCACCAGTGGCGGATCTACGATTTCTGGGGCCCTACGCTCAATAATTCTTTGTGCTATTTTTCTCTATTTTGCTATTATCGATACCCACTAAGATCTATTGTTCAATAAAGTTAATTCAATATTTGATTTTTTTATCGATGACGTATTCAAGTTCGATTACTATATTTTTATAAAAAAAAAATCAATTTTGAAAAATCACGGCGACGTGACGCCATCTTGGTGAGAAATTTTAAACGGCTCGTAGGGTCGAGCGACAGCTCTTTGAACAGAGAGAAAACGCCTATGATATTTTCTTCACAAATGTTCAAAATGAAAACGCTCAAAAAATGGCGGTGTGACGCCACTTTGGTAAGAAATTTCGATTGGCACATAGATCCATGCGACAGCTCTTTCAATAGCATTTCTAATGTAGAAAACAACTCTAAGTTTCGAATTTTTTCTGTCGTGAATTGAAATGATGGCTCCTTTTTCTAAATTCTGAAAATTCATCATACTCGCGAACGACTTTCGAACCTTCACAGATGAAATATTCTCATTCAAAACTGTTGAAATGGATGTGTTCAGCAGAAATACATCGATCTTCAATAAATATGCCAGGTTGGTGAAAAAATCAAAGTGCGCGATTTTCGAAAGAATTTTTCATGTAGAAAACGCCTGTAAGATTTAATTTTTTTTACTCCATTGAATCAAAATGGCGACAGTTTTCTTGAGAAATTCTGACATCAATTTACTTTTGAACCGTCAAACATATGAAGTATTCAAATTCGAAATTCCTTTAATTTTATTTCAACAAACAAAATCTTTCCATAGGAGCAAAAATGATGATGGAATGCGGAGCCCCTATAATGCTCAGGGCCCTGAGCATACAAAGCGTACCGGTAAATCCGCCACTGATCAATATATGAAGATATTCTTTTCGAATCTTGTACGTCGACTGAATCGTAATATTCTCACCATTCCACGAATTTATGTTCACCGTAAACTTACAAAATAGAGCAATGAAAATGCTTTGAATTTATTATGAGGATCGACATCTCTACAAAAGAGACTGACGGATGCACAAGTTTATTCTTTATAACAATTCTGAGCGCCCAGGGCTTGCAATGCAATAAAAGTTCATGTTTTCTCTCCCAATTCCAATTCAATATTCGAGTCAATCACCGACAAAATGATGCTTGTAATGATATTTTTGATAGAGGTATTGATATTCATATAATGTTTCCATTGGAAGCAATGCATAAACAATGAGTTGCAGTCACAATGTTAGTATATCACAGGATTTGATGATTGCATTGTTTTTGAGTTCTGTCCGCAGTAATATGCGTTCGAAATTGAATTCGTGTTGGCAATCTTTATGATGGGTCATGAATCGATTTTCCCGATCCAATTTCAGTGAATAAATTACACTGTTTTATATTTATGACAGCAAGAACACTAATTGCATGTAGGTATTGGTTAAAGAAGTGAGATGTCGAAACTACCTTTATTATCAACGAGAGGCTGTTTTCAGAGGCAGTCAAATGAATACTTTGAATATCAATATAACCATTGAATATGATTGAAGAAGATACCTACTTGTAATAACTTACAGGGTGTCCCAAAACATACCGATAAAGTTCGATGGTAATAGGGGACATCGAAAGAAACATTTTTTGTTCAGTAAACATATGTTCACAAATGTACCCATGAATGATTGGATAGAACTCAGTCGTGTCAAATGCCTATCGAAATATCTTCGACATATAATACAATCGACAATTAACTAACAGTGGCATCTTTTGATACTCATCTTTGGGTATCACATCTGATATATGCCATCATAGTATTTCTGTTGATACCATAAACTCAATGCAATACAATATTTGGAAATATCGAAATTCATAGGCATAAACGATACGCCACCTACCGGACATTGAGGTAACCGGGGCCGTCAACATCAGTGAGTTTGAATTATTCCTCGAGATTGGAAACATCGTAATATAGTAGTTTTGTGTTATTTTACAAAGAGATTTTCGAGAATGAACCATTATTGTTGTGTTGCCCAAAGTTCAGCTTGGGTGAATCAAGCTTTGAAAAGATTCGAAGAGCAGGTGAACGAAATGTTTTTGTAGAATGTTTTGCAGCTTGCACGCTGCACTGAAGTAAACAACAACAAATGGCGCATGGTTAGCTCTCAACCAGAAAGTTCTTTCAACTCTCACCATTAGCAGCGATGTGATCTTAACAATTTACAGTGGCTTTTGAAGCCATTGTAGGTGACCCCAATTATTTCATAAGACTTGCCAAGGGTCGCTAATATTCCTTGGTGTTATGTTTATTGAAAGTAGATTTCTTCTTCCCTTAGTTAGAGTTCACGAGTTCATTGGAATAATAAGAAAGAACAACATTATTTTCGTAATTAGACTGCTGCAATTTGTTTTGGTCTGGTCTTTCAGGGCCCGAATTACATCCACTTCATTGTTATGGGTGTTTTTATTGTAATTATATTCAGCATTTCATGATATACTATTTAGCTATCACTTCTATAGTTATTTGTTCAAACGACTCATGATATCTCACATATGGACCTTCCCTTGAAAATGGTTCGTTGATGCCTGATTTCATGCATTCTTCTTCGAGTTGTTTCCAAAGCCATTCATGAACGGAGAAAAATTAATCCCTTTGAAATATCACTAGGTCTGTGAACTGCGAATGAAAATGACACTGTTGTGTATGAATATAATTGAAAAATATGATGAATCTTGTTTTACGGCGAACCGCTGATATGAATATGAATTTAAAATGATCATGAAGTTGACAAATGACATAATAAAAACGTATTGAACATTATAGGTATTGACGTCCCAATCTTCAAAGTGAGATCAACAATTTTTTATGAACAATATCCATGCCCCCTCTCTGAATTTGCAATGAATTATGGATAAATGGCTGTTTGTATGATATCGCTAATGGATTCATCTGAAATTCACATTTCGTTTTCCATACGAACTAATAACCAATATATAAATGAGCCTACTGTGCCAAAGAGATGAAAGGTTCAATCAACATCGATTATTTTAGGAAATGCGGAATGAATTGCAAATTTCAGCAACATCTGATTACTACGCTGTTCACTGAATATGCAACAGTCTATCTCAATAGGTTTACACATGAATGATTGCATAGCTGGAATTACATTTCTGATATATTCTGATATATATATATATATATATATATATATATATAAACTAAATCTGGAATTTGTTATGATACATGTGTTCCAGAAAAATTACAGAATCGTGAACGACCGGCAATATGGCTTTCGTCACCAAAGGTCAACAGGAGACCTGCTTGCCTATGTGACACATAAGTGGCAGGTGTCAATCGAGACAAATGGGGAGTCTCTGCTGTAGCCTTGGATATCTCCAAAGCATTTGACCGAGTTTGGCACCAAGGCCTCCTAGCGAAACTTCCGTCATATGGTTTGCCGCCCCAACTGTGTCTTTTACTATCGAGTTTTCTTGCAGATAGATCACTCTACGTGGTGGTAGACGGGGTCTAGTCTGATACAATGACGATCAATGCTGGTGTTCCACAAGGCTCTGTCTTGGCACCAACTTTGTTCTTGCTCCACATCAATGATTTGTTGAATGTGACCTCCAGCCCAGTTCATAGTTTTGCGGATGATAGTACACTACATTCCGCCTTTTCCTCTAGAGCCCCTATATCATCCAACGAGGCCAGAGGTGCCAGACGAAGACAGGTCGATGCTTTAAATGAGGATCTGATAAGAATTCTGACATGGGGACCTGAGAATCTAGTACAGTTCAATGCAACTAAAACTCAAGCTTGTATGTTCACCAAGAAGGCAAATCACACAATGCCCAATTTGATGATGTCGGGTACCACTGTACATGGGACGATCATGTGAGGTCCATTGCGAAAACTTCTTCACAAAAACTTGGTTTTCTATTCTGTGCGAAGAGATACTTCACATCCCAGCAACTGCTTATGATCTACAAAGCACAAATTCGACCTGTCCTGGAGTATTGTTCACATGTTTGGAGCTCAGCCCCCAAACATACGCTAAAGCTCTTAGATTCAATCCAGAAGAGAGCTATTCGCCTGGTCGATGATACAACACTTACCAAATCATTGACCTCTCTAGATCATCGTAGAAAGGTCGGCGATCTCTGCCTTTTTTGAAGGTACTTCCATGGTCGGTGCTCAACGGAAATATCATCTATTATGCCACCACGCGCGATTCCTAGTAGACAAACTAGACGAGCTCAGGCTGGTCACCCCTACACTGTCAGGCTCGAGACCTGTCGAACATCGCTATACCAAGCATAATTCATCAATAGAACGGCAAAGTTGTGGAATTCTTTGCCTAGTGAAGTCTTTCCTGATGCTTACAACCTCCAAACTTTCAAGAAAAATTCCCACATCTTCCTCCTCTCCCAAAATTCCACCGCTGGCTAACACGATGTTCCTAGAACATTATAGGTTTCCCTTTCATGTTGTCCACAAATAAAAAAAAAGAAGAATTTAAATTTATTTTTCTATTCCACAACGTGTTCATCTGATTATTACATTTTTATCTCATCTCGTCAAACTACGTTTCGCCTTTGAATATTTTCATATCATACAGCGGGTTCTAGAGTTGACTATTTATTAGATAACTGTAGAAATAATCTCATGAATCACTCTGGTGATTCAGAATCATCCATCATCGATGATATATGTCTATCACTGAGATACAGGATTTTTTCTTATTTTGGCTGAATATTTGTGGAAGTCGTGAAGAAAGTGAAGCCTTCTACACGCGTAATATTATATAACCGTGGTTGAACATTCTGCACAAAGCCGTACGCTTTCATGACAATTTTCTTACTGCTAACGTTATGCTCATCAATGCATCAATTATTTCATCAGTGCTGTTGAGCATCTCCAATATTTCTGTGATCATAATTATCAATATTCCATCAATATTTGAACTTCTTGCACTTGCTTGGAGCACTTTCCACTCTGTTTGTCTACTTACTCCAAGGATGAATAGAGTCTATAAAAATGTGAATGGCCAAAGCAAGAATGCCCTAATGGACCCCATCAATTTTCTACCAGTCGTTTCCGATTTGCTGATGATCATTGAGTTTAGGTATTCCACAACATTCACAGACTACACTGCAGTTTGCATGAAATACTATCATTCACAGAGAATTTACGCGGTTTATTCCTTATGCATATATGTCACGTCGTGTTTCTAGTTATGTGAGATACTATTTATTTTACAACTCCCTAGTGGATACTCTTTGATGCTGTTGTTCTCTATACATTCTCGCAAACTCTCCATTTCCTTGCGAATTGACATTGGAAGAAAAATTCATTCATACCAAGTATGTGGAACTGAGGAAGACAACACTTCCGAATTCGAATATTCAAAGCGGACATTCCTTCTACGTTCTTTCATCTCCACTGAGGCACATTTTTCCTCGAATGAAACTATTAACTGTACGACAGGGTTCCCCCCAGTGTTGAAGATCAAGAGAAAGAAACTCATTGGAGGGAGTGACATGCATAAAAAACAGTCTAAGATAGATTGTATCTGGATAGGGTTAAGAGGGTTGAGGGTAAGTGAAATATCGGTGAAGGGTGATCTACATATTTCCCGTAGGCCGCACGGCAAAAATACAACAACTGCTCACAGATAATCTCAGGTGTTCAAGCATTTAGTTATTTTTGCTACGATTTCTGTATTCGACTATTGCATTGAAGGAATGGAAGAAAGAAAGTATTCAGTAGGTACATCAAAAAATGGAATGATAATGAAAAGAATAGAAAAACTGATTCGTTCTATGATTCAAATCAGTATGTCATTAATCAATAGTATGTCATTATATTGATTAAGTTCAGTGAACCATTATCACAATACTTTCATATTCAGATTATTCCATAACACAAGATTGATGCCTTGAGAGCATCGTGATCTACAACTGCCCTGAGTGCTTTCAGAGCATAACTAGCCTTACTGAGTCGACCACAGAGCGGTGTTAATGGTCAAACCATCCCATATGTTTATCAATGGTAATGATAAGCAGTTTCGTAGAGGGGGCATATGAAATAGAACTATTACTCGAATTTATATTTTGTGGAAAAATCTGTGAGTTTCTGCTGTGTCTAAAGAGAATGCAGCTAGTTTTAGTGTTGTTTAATAGTTGTTTCATGAAACCACCTGAAGTCTTGGGAAGTAACATCTAATGTTATTCGATTCAAACACTTGTCAGCAATCAGACCATGGACTAGAGGACCAAACAATTGTGAATTGTGTAGCCTCTTTAGTTCTGGAAACAAGGAAAATTGTCGATTTCTCGTTTTGTCTTTATTTTTTATTCTTCGTTCGGTTTTATCTCGATTTATTTTAATCTGCAAGAAGGTAACGTCTCGGAGTTTATTTGTATCGTGTTTTGAACTCGGGTTCGAATTCATTTGAAATAGTACAAAAGGAAAATTCCAGTTGTGATATCAATGAGTTCGTAACGTGATTATTGAGGATAACAGCTGGAAGCTTCTAATTTTTCTCTTATGAAAATAATACCGCAGATTCCGTTAATCGCTGCCAACGGCACTCTCGTCTTCATTAGAATTATTCGCTCAGAGGAAATTCTGTGAATAACAATTATTTTCGAAATCGGGGGATCCGAATGCGAGATCCGAGCATTAATTGAATTGTAACTCAGTCCATTCAGCGCTAACAAACCCTAATGGTTTTCCGATAATGATGGATGGGGGCTGTCCGGTTTGAAGAATTGAAATTGATATTTATAATCAGACCCAGATCATGTTCTGCCACAGAACATGCTCGATACCCGAAATGCTATGAGGTGATCTTGGTTTTGCGACGACTAATTGGTCTCGTGATCTGTGAACTGAGAACGCATATATAGCTCGTTTCCGAGAGAAAGGGTAGGATACCATTACTGGCTTCAATTTACCGCCACCTATATATCTCAGCAAGCAGATTAAGTCTTCGGATAGTTCCTGTACCAAATCATGGATGGTACTGAATGAGAAAATGATTCAAATGAGTCTCAGATTGAAGGTAAATAATAACACATTGACTATTGATTTCAATTAAGAAATATTTTTTTTCTATTTTGTTAGATGACAATTGACTGTACAGACTTGATGCTTGTGCTGAAATAATCGGAACCATTCTGCCTATTGGCAGATAAGGCTTATTGCTGTGAAGTTAAGTGAATAATTCATTTCTGGAAATACGAAATAATTATCAAAAGAAGTGATATCACAATCTTCCGTGCAAAAACAAATATGGCTATTCATTGGAACGACCTATTTCTTACGATTACACGGATCAATCGATCTTGATTTGCTGTCGTCTATCCTGGTATAACGGTTAACGAAACATATATGTTTTTGTCTTGATAAATACGAATGATTTTTTTTATAGCCGAACATCTGAAAAATTCTTTTACCTGCTTTTGTTGAATCAATCAAAACCATACTGCCTGCTCGTGCAACATCATTCCCTATGATGTTGAAAACTATTTGAGGTTAATTAATCTCGAATTGCAGTCATATATTTCGTTATAGCAGTCCATGAAAGATATGTGTTCTTTGAACGATGGCTATGAGTTCAATTAATTTTGTAGACAACAGAAATAATTTCGAATACATTTTCAGAATCTGTTGGCATTCTCCTTTGCCAATCTCTAAAGGATCTGTGAGCTTGCATATATATTCTTTGGCATAATTCTGGGATTGAGCTAACACCAGCATGATTTGCGGCAGCATCAATTCCAGGAGAAGTTAGTTCTAGTTTGAGACATTTTTCTACAATGTAATCAAATATTTCAGTATCTGTTGTAATTTGTTATTTCATGGAATTTTATGATAGAAATAGGAAATTGAATTGAAGACATTCAATGTATGTACTACCTCACTGTGTCATGTCAAACGCCCTTTTGCTACGACTTGAAGAATCGGGATATCGTATTCATTCCTGTATTTGTGGTGAATCGCACATCTACTTGGCTTTCAGTGTGGCAAAATCTACTTCCCGATTGGCTATTCTCAAAGGATTCATGGCTCGTTCCGGCCTTTGATTTTTCAATTAAGCTACTAAAAGCTATGGAATGAGTACGAGTTCTACGCTCTGGGCTTCATAGCATGTGATGAGTTCAATTAGCAAATTGAATCAAACGAGTTGACATTTTCTGAGTACACCGTACTCGTGTATTCACATTATGCATTTCATTCTTCATGGTGGATTTATGCACAACGCTTCATCGTTGATCTTTATCTTTCATTAACTTTTATTTGATTTGAACGTTTATTACCCTATATGCACACACTGTAATGACTCAAAACTCTACTTTGTCATGTGATACCCAATAAACACAGATACGTCAAAGAAACGTTGATTATTTCAAGTAACGCCACTATAAATCTATGTTGAAAAAACGGCAAAATGTCGTTATGCAATACGTTTAATTCTGGTTTCATTGTAACATTACCCCTCCACGTTGATTCAAAGTTATTTACACGTTGCAAACATCCTTACTGTAATGTAAATTCTACTGAAATACAACGTTATGGTTCGGTTTCAACGTAACTCTACTCTTTCACGGTTTCTCAGCGTTTTTTATATGTTTTCATTCCACTTCGATATAACGATGTAATTTGGTTCCGAAGTAACGTTGTTGAGATACGAATTCTAAACGTTGATGTTGGTAATATGATATCACTGGAATTCACCGTAGAGTTTCAGTATTCAGGAAACGGTGATATTCAAGAACGTTGCCGAGATACGAATCCTAAACGTTGATGTTGACACTGTGATACTACTGAAATTCAACGTGGAATTTCAGTATTTAGGTAACATTGATATTTTTCAGAACGTTAGTGAGATACTAATTCTAAACGTTGATGTTTGTATAATAATCCCTGGAATTCAACGTAGAATTTTAGTATTAAGTAACGTTGATTATCTTAGTCGTTACAGAGATACGAATTCTAAACGTTTATATTGGTACTGTAATATCACTCAAATGCAACGTAGAATTCCAGTTTTTGGTTAACGTTTATAATTTCTGTAGAATCAACGATTATTATCAGTATCTTTCCATTTCCATTAGTATCGTTCTATCAACGTTTCGAAAATGGAAATACAGTACGTTTAATATACGTTACCAGTTCCAATATTTGTTCCGGGTGATCCACTTCCATTTGTGACACCTCTTTGTATTGTAAATTTGAAAATAACCGAGATCATGAGAATAAGTGCTGATGGAACCTGAATAATTATTTGGGTTACACTGAGACATCTTGATTTCGCGTAGAGTTGTACCTAGTATGGATTTCTGGATGAGAAAGACCGGCACAAAAATAATGTTCCATAACATTTATTGAAAAATAATAATAATATAAAAACATAAAGATAAAATGAATCTTGTATAAAAATAAAAAACGAACTGAGATTCTATAAATATAAAAACAACAGACTTGATGGTCACTTGATGGTAAACATGAAGGTAACTTGAAGTTAATTACTATGCTTATTAGATGAATATATATATACAGGGTTGGGTTGAAGTATGGAACCAAGTAAATATCTTTTGAACTGGACGAATGATATTAATGAAAATTTTCAGGTTTGATTCAAATGGGACAGATACTCCCTTGGTTCGATATATATATATATATATATATATATATATATATATGAATTATATTTTTTTCTGCTTAGATTTGATAGCATCATTCATGCGTTTCTTAGCAAACTTCAACCAGTCTTTGGTTGCCATCTGGCTGTCAGTTGCAGCTCCAAACTCCCTCTTGACAGCAACTGCAAAAATGATTCGATATAATTATTAGGAAATATCGCAAATGAGGAATAACCATACCATAAATTAGTTTTATCACATTTGTGTTTTTGAAAGCCTTCTTATCTTTACCTCTCTAGTTGAAGAGATAAGCTAGCTCATTGGTTAGAATGAATCTCAAAATTCTCCTAGTCTGATCTTCCGGAGGATTGCCACCAATTGACTTCAATCTTGTCATCTGAAATTTCAGTTGATTAAATATATATATATATCAATTTTGATGAAATGTTGTGAAGATGATTTTGTGTTATTTCAGGATTACAGGATATAGTACATACAGGGTGTCCTTCCGGGAACTGCATCGATCAATATATGGAGAACTATATGACTAGGGCGGCGAATTTGAAAATTTGTTAGCATACTACTGTTGATGGGGGCAATCGGGCTGGAAAATTTACAAGATTTCCGGTCATACCGGAAGTTGACATCAACTTCCTTGTATTATTCACACCCTATATTTCATTTCATATTTAGATTCAACGAAGAATTCTAGGAAAATTTCATGTATGATGTCCTATACCTAAGTCTGGCCGTTAACGAAATATTTTGAATATTATGCAGAAAATGACGTTTGTAGGTGCAAACATAATTATTAATTTCTACTATTTGATATCTTTTCGGTTGAGGTTGGTGTCCTTGTAGAAGGAGATCTACTTCAGTGTACTTTGTCAAAATTCCGAAAATAAATACAGGGTGATCAGAAACTACTAGAAGTCATTTTTTTTTTAATGGAAACGCCCTATTTTTATGATTCCATATCGTTCAGCATTCGAAATGAGAGCAACTTTGTGTAAGACTGACTTCAAAAAATCTTGAGTTTTCGAAATAATGAGAAGAAACATCTCTCTGTTCCAGAAAATCGCGTATTCTTGAGTTTATTTTTTCTCAGTTGTCCATGGCACCCGCGCTTGTGTTAGAAACAATCATGTGAGGGGATATCGAAAAGCAAATGTTTCACATGTTCTTCATATTAGCCTATTACATTCACCATAATATAATGAATAGATTCAAGTGAACTTTTTGATAATTCAAACGAGCCGGCATGATTATTTACATCAATGACATTTCGTGACACTCGATTATTTCTAACCAAAGCACGAGTGCCATGGCCAACTGAGAATAAATAAACTCAAAAATGGAAAAGAAAAATGTTTTCGCCCAATATTTCGAGAACTACAAGCTTTTGGAATAGACAATCTCATACAAAGTCACCCTCATTTTCGATGCTGAATGATATGGAGTTATAAAAATAGGGGGTTTCAATTTGAAAAAGAAAGACTTTCAACGATTATTCCAAAGTAATTTCCAATGATAGTTTCTGATCACCCTGTTTTTATTTATAATCAAAATATCAACAGAGTACACTGGAGCTGATCTTCGTCTACAAAGAAACCAACCTCAATAAAACAATTGGAGATATTGAATAGGAGAAATTGATAGTTATGTTCAGGCCTGCAAACGTCATTTTTGACATGGAATTCAAAATTTTCGAGAACTGCTGGACGTAGATGTAGGACATTATATATACATGAAATTATATTTGGAATTATAATTGAAATTAGTTTGAATAAGTTGATATCAACTTCCGGTACAACCATGAAGTGTAACTCTGAATTTTAAAATTCGCCCTATTTTTTTCCATCTATTCAGCGATGCAGTTCCCTTATGGACACCCTGAGTAGTTATTTTGAAGCAATACTAACCATGAATTTTTCATGCTCGGGCTGTTTAATAAGATCTTCGAACTTCTAATCCAAACCTACTCATATGAATCAGCCTGTATTTTTTTACCAATCATTTCAACGTTTCATCTATCCATTTTCAACGTGTTTGATTATACATATACCATCCATCTACGTTTCATCAACGTATTAGAAGTGGATAGTGAACGATTATTCTCTTTCTCAGACATTGTGTAACAGAAAATGGTGACTATGATGAGTATACATATAATAATCAATCTAGGTATATATAGATTTGTGCGAGCTGGAATACCGTATGAGAGTTTCTGGAACATAAGATGAAACAGTCAAATGAGTAAGTTGAATGAGTAAAAATGCCTAACACACTGTAGAATTGAACAAGGTAGAGAGGTACTTACCAATACTATTCTATGAGTACCTATTATGTTGAATGTCCCAGATGAATCAGACACATGCACAAGATAACCTCTTGAAAAAAGAAGAAGTGCCTAGCAAGTAGCAACTAGCAACATACATCAAGCAGACTGATATCGTTAATGGCGGTGCAATGCAGTGGCCGGGTTAACCGTAACCCCCCTCCTTCTCACCGTGTACCGTGCTGCGTTGCCAAGCAGAATTGAATTCGCCGGGAATATTCATGGAGTTGAAAGTTTCTCAATGAGTGCAAAAAATATTGTTTTCGGAGTTATAATCATAGGCCTCATATCTTCAACGACAAATATTCTCAATCAACGGGAGATAAAAGTAGACATATAGGACATTCTGAAATCATTGTATTCGAGGCACGAAATACACTTGGCAATCAGGTTCAAAATCAGGTTGCGAAAACGTTTCGTAACTACCTAGGTACTACGAATTCAATATATTACACTGTTATATTTACATCGACAGGCTCCAGGAACGTATTACTTCTATTATTTCCAGAAATTATCTACTTTTATTCAACGTAGGTATATCTATAAAGACCTATAAAGTAAAAAGATCAAATCTGGATGTTTGATTATGAAGTACCTAGGTACCTGTGGATTGTTTCCATCCAGTATAAAACTTACCTAATTGTTGGAAGAAAGCTCAAAATACACGTCTCCAGACTAATAATAATCGAGTATCAACTTTTGAAATCCACTATGAGAAAACGTTGAAGTGGAGTGGTCTGTCGAACAGATTCTGAACTTTGCTGTGAACCGGTTGAATACCTAGGTAGGTATATATTGGAGACATGCAGCCAAATGAAAAATCCACGGAAGATTATATATTGGTTAGACTCTTTTCAATATCCAGTTTTGATTAAAACATTTCCTATGGTTAAACTCTTTCACTGGGTGGTCAAAGGTACAGGTTGATAAACAGTGTCATAGTCAACGTTTATGTCATGTTATTTATTCCTCCTTGAATATACGCTGATAAAGTACCTACAATGAGGACATGTCACATACTCGTAGCTACAGAAACGGATCGAACACGTTATTTCCGAACGTTGAAAAGTAAGGTTACTGAAACGTAGAATCCTTGAGTATTCAAATAATAGTGTATATAATCAAAGGTGGAATATAGGTTGCTCAAATATTTTGGTTGATAAACAGTGTCACTTGCATAATGGTAGCTACAGAGACGAGTTGAATCATATACATTCATGAAGAGTGTCTGATATGTAGTTGTCATTCAATAATTCATTCAACGGCGTTGACATGTAATATCATAATGTTCAATAAAAGTTGGAAAAAAACAGTTATTGAAACGTAGAATTTTGGTTACTAAAAAATCCGAGCTGATGAACAGTGTTATTATCAAAGTTTATGTAAGGTTTTAAAATCGTAGCTACAGAGACAAGTGTAATCATATACGTTGATGAAGGTCAAGTGCATGATGTAGTTGTTATAGAATAGTTCTTTCAACGGATTGAACATTTCATGACATTTAATGAACGTTGAAAAACATTATAAAAACATAGAGTATGTGTTCATCACAGATTCGGGTTGGTGATTATGGTCATATTCAACGTTAATATTATGTTTTCCATTTCCTATTGAATATACGTTGAGAAAAACACTATACGAACACGTTGAATAAATCATGTAATTGATATTGAATAATTCAATGAACGTATCGAACACGTGAATTCATAACGTTCAATAAACGTTGAAAAAAAGCAGTTATTGAAACGAAGAATGAAGATTGCTCAAAGATTCGGATTGTTGAAGATTGTCATATTCGAAGTTTATGTAACGTTGTTGAATCCTGATTGAATATACGTTGCGAAAGCACGACGAGGACACGTTTTAAAATCGTAGCTACAGAAACGAGTAGAATCATATACGTTCATGAAGGTCAACTGCATGATGTAGTTGTTACATGATAATTCATTCAACGAATCGGATACGTTATTTCATAACGTTGGGTGAACTTTGAGAAAAGAAAGTTATTGAAACGTAGAATATAGGTAGCTCATATATTAGGAAGATGATTAATGTCATATTCAACGTTGATGTGATGTTTTTCAATCCCAACTGAATATACGTTGAGATAGCACGATAAGGACACGTTTCAAAGTCGTGGCTACAGCGACGAGTTGAATCATACACGTTAATTATAGGTAGAATCAACGTTTGGTTGAATTATGGTTCGGAAAGTGACGTTGCAAAATTCAACGAGTAACGTTACATCAACGGCTGCCACTATATATAAACGTATATTACACGTGTGTGTGTTTATTGGGTACTAGTCGCTTACGTACTTAGCCCGATATACTCAAATATAGGTAACAAGGTTTTTATTGTCTTACATTATTGCTTTTACAGGTGTTTAATTATTGTTTCAATATGAGTTTCAATCCTATCAAAAAAAGTGGCAAGGTTAGGAAAATTCTAGGTACAATTGATAAAAAGAAGAGGACAGTGACAGATTCACGCATGCGCACATCGCATTTGACTTTAATTCTTCGCTAAAAGATCGAAGTTAGTTGAAAGTGGAATATTTATTTCGACCTCGAATATAATGCAGATATTTGAGGGCGAGAATCATCTTATGAGAATACTGGAGTAGAGCATGCAGATAGTGAAATTCCCGATATTTGGTTTCGCACAAAACCAACGCCATATCCTTGTAACTTCCGAAAAATCCTACAAAAACTATGAACATCGATAACTGGTGATTGTTCATGAGTTGTGGTGGAAAAAAAACATTCACCCATTCCAAGGGTGACCAGTACAGACGTTCGTATCTAGCGATGAGAAAATATTTTCCAGTCTCCTTATGACAATGAGAATGACAGAGTTTTTTTTTACAGCAGGTGGTACAGGCGAAGAGTTACTTCTCACACCTTATCAGAAGCTCCTTATGATCTACAAAGGGCGAAGAATTTGAAATCTCCTGGAGTACTGTTCACAGCTCCCAAAAATACTGATAAATACCCTGACGACTTCATTGATCACTCTAGAACATTGTAGAAAGGCGGGCGAACTCTCCCTCCCTCATAGATATCTCCAAGCACACATGATTCATCAATAGAACGGCAAAGTTGTGGAATCATCTGCCAAGGGAAGTCTTTCCTGATGCTTACGACCTCCAAACTTTCAAGAAAGAAATCCAATACCCTCTATCAACATTTCACCACTGGCTCACACGATGTTCCAAGAAAATTAGAAAGGTTTTTTTGTGGTGTCGAAGAGAAAAACCTAACGATGTTCATTTCCTCATTTTCTCGATACAGAAATAGCCCAAATGTCGTAATAACAAGCTCTGTATATACTATCGATAATTCTTAGCGGTTCGTAGTCACGAAGATGAGGGTATATTGGCGAACTTTCTCATTTAACGGTGAAAGTTTCAACTATATAACTGGATTCATCTTTCATATCATGTGCATGGAGGATTCGGAATTCAAATAATCTTCTCATACGCATATTATACTCCTCATCATTGTATTATAAATTTATGTGTGTCTCGTCGAAGTTTGGGAAGCAAAATTATCGTCTTAAAAGCTATAGCATAGATATTTTGATTTTATTAGTCTTCCGAACAATCTTCTATTCTACCCAATATTCACATATTGAGGGAAACTTCGGCATATTTGAGAAAGCCACTATCAAATTTCGCTCATTATATGGATCACAATGAATGGAAATAAATAAAAAATAAGAAAACAAAGAAGTGTAGGTTATGGCACCTATATACGATTGACAATTGACAGGTACTGTGTTCACATTACCTCTTTTGATGTTTTTATATTCTCACATTGTGTTGTATACTCTTTTGAATGATACCTACTTGAGAAAGTAAATATGCATCTGGATGGTATACATACACATAAATACATATTATTGTGCTTCTTGAAGCATGAAGTTATACGAATATTTCAGATTTCGAATGGAAATTCAGAATGGATTTTCAGGATAACAAGCGTGCCTTTTCATACCGTGAAGTAACGACAAATCATCCGAGAGCAGAAATTTCATGGAGTATAAAATTATATGACGTACGACTGGTTGAACAGCAAATAATCTGGAGTGAATACGTCGGTAAATATAGCCAACAAATATCGAGCTGCAGAAATGGGAAAATATCAACTTTTCGTCCATTCCCACATTGTATTTTACGGTTGGATATATATCGGGAGTGAAAACATTTTGATAGATTGGGAAAGTTTCATTGAATCTCTGTTCACTTACAGGAAAAAATTGTGTCAGTTCCTCTTTTGATTTTTAGGTGTATGGCGCTATACACTTGGAAATACAGTGAATGTGCTAGATTTAGAATGGAAACTACTCAAATACTTCTCTCCAATTATATATGCATATGGCTTCCGTAGATAATTCGGGAATGTCAAAAAAAGGCAATTTGAAATATTCACCATCATATATGAGGGGTTTTGCAACGTTCCCGTTTGTTGGATATTCAAAAACCTTGCTTTTACAACACCGTTTCGGAAATAATGTTATGTACGATGACTAATACATTGCTTCCATTATGAATTCAGCGATTACTATAAATAACTGAAGGTATCGACTTAATCTTCTCATCGAAGTAATGTTTTCACCTCGAACAAAATCTAACCACATTCAACTCATCATAGCTTTCGTGGTTTCGTGGTTGTTTTCTATGGAATAATTTTCCGTTAACACTCTTGTAGATTGTGAATCAGCTATGACTTGATATTATTGTTTTCTTTGGTTTGATTTTGAGTCGTTGGAAGTATCAAGGAAATATACAGATTGAAAATGGAAAAATAGCCTCTATATTTATTCAAAGCATTTCCGATTCAAAATGGTGTGTGCCCACAGTTCGTGAATTATTGTACCGCTGAAAAGACTATGCGAAATATCAGAATTCAATCCATCACGATGGGCAGATACATGAATTGTGGAAGGAAAATAATGTTTCGAGAATTCTTCGATTCGAAAATTTCAATAAGATCACTGCTCAAACTAATGTAATTAGGAGACATATTGTAAATCGCGAAGGAATGAAAGACAGAAAGGAAAAGGAAGTTTTATTCCTGAACTAGTTCCTGAAATTGGAAGAGAAGTAATCAGATGCCAGATTCGAATTGGATGACTCCATTCGTATCATGAAAATAACGATGACTACAAACTTATGCATGGATCTACAATGTTTCTACTCAAATTCACTCTTTCTCAGTCTTATTTGAATAATTATCAATCCATAAATTTGGGGAGATTTCGATTCATCATCGTTTAATAGCTATTTTTGCACCGAGTGCGTTAAAGAGATGATAACGTCTGGGGGTGCGACACCCAATCATGATTTTGTTTGTGGGGATCGCTTTTTTCACACCGGAAGTCTAAACTGCCCTGTTGTGATGATGATATATTTTTCTCTTATAACGATATCAATGCTTCCGAAACTCATTTAGCGAAAATTCGTAGTTAACATTTTGAAGTTTTTTCTAAATCTCCTCTATGAAGCATACATATCAGTTTCTGAACGATACAGGATGAGAATTCACCAGAGAATCACTCTAATGGAACATAAAGCTCTTCTGCAAAGAATATCTCATATCTCATAATAAACATAAAATTTGTTCGAGGCCGGAATTTGTTGCATTGATATTCTCACTCATTCGTGCAAGTGCTCCGCGCTATATGTGTGTTTTTGTGAGTGTTTTGATGTTAATGGTGTTGCTCTACGATACAAATCTACAATTCTAAATTCACAGTTGTAAAATATTATGTATCCCGTACTCTAATAGCAGATTAAAATTGAAATTTATAGTTGGATATCTTGTCTTCTATTGATTTTATATTATCATTCTCATGTTCCAATTATTGAGTTGGGATTAAAAACGAGATTTCAATACCCTGAATCGAAAAGTTTTCCGAACATTTCTTCTTAAATGCTCACGACCTGAAAACAGTGTCACTTGTACTGTTGTTTCATAAAACCACACAATCTTTTCTTTCACTTCATTATTTGTTGCCACAGCTGTTTAGATACTTCCCACAATTTGGTGATATAGTGGGAAAGGAAGTGAATTTCCAGGTCTGTATAACTTCATTGGAACTCAAAACGGTTTTGGTGAACGTTCTAGATGAAACCGCATAAAATATCTGATATATAATAAACAATGTTTGTTGAACCATTAAATATAAACAGAAATTTCAAACACTCTTATTCTGCAATGCATGCTGATTTTTATGATAAACACTATTCAGTAACAAACTGGTTGGTTATACAGTGACAGCGCAAAATGATGATTTTCAATTTGAAATCATTGAACCGTCCAATTTATATGTTCCAAATTCTAGTCACCATGTCTTGATTCCAGATCTCATTTAGAATGTTTTATTCCGTAGTTACTTGCAATTCGCAATAACAGTAACGAGTGTGTTTGATTTGATCTGATTCTTTAGTTATCCTCAACTTCAGTTTCACCAAGTTTCTCAAGAATAAAGAACTGCCTATTGATGAAAGACTTTTCTGATTTCACAACCAAACAAAAAATCCTTATGAACATAGTATTCCTGGGACACACACAAATAGCACACAAATCTCTCATATTGCCTCACTATCATCGACCATATTAGGACACCCGGTTCATGAATGATTTCGGCTCAATAAGAATAGGTATTCGAAGTCGTAAAAGCCACTATAGGGACCAAAGTTGATTAAACTTGGATGTGTATACTAGGCACAGTATCTCTCGAGTTTCTTTTGATGAATGGAACGACGACATTCACAAAATTACAGAAAATACAACTCCTGACGGAAATGAAGAACTCGAAAGTTATCAGCCAGAATTCGACCTCTCGTTTGCCGAGTTTATGCTCTACCGGCAATGCCTGGAGTGAAACCATGTGGATTTTTATTTCCATCCATGAATTTCCTACCCTCGAAAGGTACTGAAATAACCTTACAAGGGCGAGCTCCGCACTTCACGTTTATTAGTCTACAAGGTGAATTATAAATCGAGAAATGGCAGTCGATTCATGATATACGAATTTGAGAATGCTAAAGGTTTGCTTGAATTCGTTCTTTTTGATACATCAACTTGATGAATCTATATTCTTGAGGGGTCCATGTTTTATTTGACAATCAACAGTTCGATGAAGTGAATTTATTTAGATGAAACGATTTTTCGGATACACTGACGACGAAGCTACTTTGGACTGATGAATCATAAAATTATCAGATTGTATGGGCTGCTTCATGAGGAAACAGAAATGCGATCGAAAGTTTGAAATAGGGTCATGGTCTTTCGAAAGTTTTCGTTCCAGAATTATATATCTTATCGATCATCTACCGATCCTTCACATATAAGTTCTTCGAAATAGTACAAAAAATGAATGAATTCATTATAAGTATTTGTAACTTGTATGACATGGATTATTCAAATCTCCTATGATAATATTACACTGTAGAAAAAGCCTCTGTGTGACTTCAAGTGACATATTTGATAGAAGTGAAATTTTTGATCGAACACGCCGTATCAAGATTGAGTGTATTTACAATTTTTCCCTTGCATGACAATATTTAAAACTTATACAGTTATCTCCACTCAGATAGAGATGGAATCGAAGTAAAAAACTGTTTCTTGGTAATTTCTGCTATTTCCGTTGATAGAATATGCAAATGATAGCGAAATATCACACTCACTTCCGGGTGTTTCTGCCAAATATTCGATATAACGAAAAAGAAGAGGGATGTACTGTCATCCACGCCAAAGTATACAAAATACTGGCACAATCACAGCAAGGAACTTCATAAATCTGCATGTTTTCAGAGTTGTATCCGTACCTGACATGACTTTCGAATCAAGGTACAAGTATCTGGTACACGTATATGATATGGTTGTTTGATTCAATAATCAATAAACTAATATCGATTATGAAATTGAGAGTGAGGAAAATTCCATTGAAACCGACTCATCATTGATCATGTCTAATCAAAAATGAGTTGAATTTTTTTATTCTGATGCAACCCTTTGATCGACAACATATAAGTCAAAGTAAAAAGTCTTTTTTTTTCGTAGTGTTGATCGAGAATAGCATATAACAAATCTTCTCTACATAGAAATACAATTTTCACATATGACAACAAGAAGAATTTATTCTTTCAAATCCTGAATGCAAAGGTAGGAATAATCAGGATCCATCATCAGCTGTAGTCGAAAACATTCTGATATGATCAGTGTCAAAATTTAGAAACGTAAATGTTATATGCACTTTTATACTTGATTGCCTTGGAGTCTTATTCTATCTCACTAGGACGATAACGATCTGACTTATTTTGAATTGATGCAAAATTCACTGAAATGTATAATAATTTGATTAATTTCATTCAGAATTACTCAACATAGTGTTATTGATGATGTAACATTCGAGAACATGGCTTAACTGAGTCTTCATATTCCTTCTAGCGGTTTTCTCGAAGGGTTTTCCACACCTATCCTCCACTACATTTTCCAGATGGAGGCGTGGAAATTGGCAGTTTATATAATTAGTCACGGAAGATTACTCGAGGAAATACTGCAATATTCTTTGTAAATCTTAAGCCTGCATATTATGCCTTTGTAGACATCATTTATTATGTAAATACTGGTATTTACTGGATTCTGGAATAGTTTTTCATTTTCATCCAGGCTAGAGGGAGGAGATAAATGCAAGCAGGTTCAAACAATTATTGCATGAAGGATTTTCTCTAACGAAAATATGGGGAACGTTATGTTGCAAATCGATTGAGGAGAACTTGGAACAATATCATTCCGGTATCAACTCGGGTATTCATCAGGACAACTGTGTAGAAATTGGTGAATATTCATCAGGAAAAGTAATCTGTTCTTGTTGTTTTATGGAGGTTTCGAAAGGAAAGTGAAAAATTCGGTAAAACTGTCATTCGTGACTATTATCTCTGAGATATATAGGATCCTATATGACACCACTACAGGGTCAGAATCGTGAGTTGTCGAAGTTCGAAGACCATTCTATCAAGCATGATTGATCAATAAAAATGGAAAGTTGTGGATCTCTGCCCAGTGAGTTTCTTCTGATTCTCACGACCTCCAAACTTTCGAGATGAATTCCAATATTTCATACCTACATTAGGGTTTTTCCTTTCCGATTGGCAAAAGATGAAAAGAAGTTATTATAATATCGTTCAAGTATAATAACACTCGTATTACTCACGAGCGAAGAGATTGGCCAAAATAGTATATTATCAATACCAAATAATGATAATAATAATAATAATGATAGTAATGATAATAGTAATAATAATTTCAATAATTTTATCATCCTGCAAGACATTGTGTAGGATTAGTCATAGAGAACCTTAAAATTGAAACTTAGACAAGTACACACTTCAAATTCATTAAAATTGTAAAAAGATATAAAATAAATGAAGGAAGAAATATATTATCATTGAATCATTTCCTAGACGGAGTAATAATTATTTTCCAGAAGGAAAGATTTGAACGCAATTTCAAAGCTGTGGGTGTTAATAGAGTTTTTCAGTTCAAGAGGGAGCAAATCGAACAATCAGAGCCATATTATATTGGTAGAATTATATGTCAGTAAATTTTTACAAAATGGTACATGAAATTTTGTCAAACTTATGATACATAAGTTTCATGGCTTACCGATTTCTTGGTCAGAGAGAATGAGTGTGATTGGAACTTCAACATGACTAGAATTCTAAGATAAGTAGAGGTTTTATTATTATTAAATATATTTGTATTTCCAAAAATTTTTTCAAAAACAAGGTGTCACTGACCAATAGAGAATTTCTCTTTTAGGTATCTAAAGGTTTAATTTCAAGCGCAGTGACATTTTGGGACAGATCCTAAATCTGTCCTTACTACAAATATATTGCAATAATTTTTAATAACTTCTACTCTATTGTACCACCTCCTCGAAGAACTTACAGACAGTATTTAGAATTTTAAGGTTCGCAAGAAGTATGAGAAGTATGAGAAGTATGAGAGATCAGTCAGGTACTCATCGAAAATCGAAAATTTCCAATATGGAAAAACAGAAAATGTCAGTACATAATCAGAAAATAGTATGATGACATATATATGAAGTTTCACTGACATTATGGTAATACCATTGTCAAGAGAATGGCTGCTTATCAAAAATGAAGCCTTTTCGATACATATCAATGTGTCATATCGATTTCGTTAGAGAAACAGAAAAATACTTCAATAAACGGTAATCATATATATCCAATCATTCAATCACCTCGAATTCCTCAATTTCCTACACTTGATAGACAATACTGAAATAAATACATAATGTTTCTCCATAGTGACTGTGATGAAATTGCATAATTCATCTATAACATCGCCTTCTCATCGAGAAACCATAAGCTATGGAAAATCATACGTCTATACCATTTTATTTGAAACACGATACGGTTCTGGAACAGAAGACACGTCTGGAGAATACATTAAGATAACGGTGATGTGACGCAATAAACATTACAACGGTGTACCTGTTTGAAATTGTAATATTGTGATAATGTATCACATGCAGTGGGAAAACAGGACTACAGCTGAACATGCATAAAAGAGAATTGTATCTTCAAGCTCATTTAGATTATGATTGCATAAATCCGCAGGGTTAGCTTTTCCATTTGCAGATTTTTTGTCACTGAGATTATCTCCAATTGTGCAATAGAAGTGATGTATTCATATTTTGGTCAGATCAATATTAAAACCAGTTTCATTCTATTACATAATTTTCTAAATCCGACAGTACAACAGTGAAGAATAAGATTTTTCGTATCATTTTTTGTTTCGACCTTCCAAACTTTCACTGTTAGAATCGCACCACAGACTGAAATTTTTATTGGTTGAGAAGAGTGGTGCAGTTCTTCATAGTGTACTCCGAACCTTTCCTTCCTTGAATATACTTATGAATCACCTGAAAATTTTGTTTTTTCAAACGAAAATGCCGTAAGAGTCCTGAAGTCCTATTATGCGATGAGCAAAATATACATAAATATTCACTTCCTTCGACCACCGACTTCGGTGCTTCGACTCTGCATTGATGTGTTTCATTGAAATACACGAAATTGATCATCAATGACCGTTATCGAATCTGAATTCATCTGATAATGAACGTTTATCTTCGGGTAGGCAACAAAAACATACATAAATTCGAATCATGAAAAAGTTGATGACAACGGAACATTTTCGTTGACATCACCAGATGTGGCAGAAACTGCTAGCGTGGATCTTTGAGTTTATTGCCTGAAAAAGCAGGATAGCGTAAGAGAAAAGTTAATCAGAATTTATTTGAAATATGGCGCTATTCGAAATCGCTATTTATTGGCTCATTTCACAAATCGATAATTTCTTTATTTTTTCACGACTGAAGTCGACGGAATTGAATAGCCTCAAGCAATCTGTAATAACATAACACTATTTAATTGAATGACTATTTCAAAATCATTGTACTCACTATTAGTGTTGATTTGAGCATCTTTTTTCTCTACATCAGTGGATATGAAGTATCAACTACTCAGGACAAATATTTCAGAATGATAGTCAAAATATGGAAATATATGATTAACACTGGATATTTTATTGAAACGAAGTTCTACATATCAAGGCTGGCGGAACTGGTTTACCTAATTTTTATCCAAATCATCTACTACTACTTCACTCTCCTCGAAGTTTTCACGATCATCAGCCGAGGATGAAATATTGATAGTAATTATAAATTCTTTTTACCAAAATAGATATTTTATGGGAATAATAAATTAATTTTTGATGATTATAAAAAGAGCTTATGAATATCTGTACCTTATGATAATTCGTATTTGATGGTGACTGTATGAAATGAGTGACTGGAAGAGAATTCAAGTAGTTCACTCGAGAGGTAGGAATATGAAATATCGCTTATATATTAGCAAAGAAGGTTTTCCATCATCGAAATAGTCACTCATCAGGTTTCCGTATAAAGTCCTTCTTTGTCCAATCACCTACGAGCAGATTGAAGGAATTTGAACCATAAAAATGATTGAAACAAGCCACGGCCATCTTCATTTCCGTCCTTTCAGCCGTATAGGTTCTTCGATACGCGTCCGATAGAAGCACAACAAAAAACTGACTGATGCCATCTCTGCTATCTCTAGACGAACGTTACTTTTTATTCGGCTGCTGACGAAACACAAAGGGCTGAAGGACGAAGCTTGGCGATACAAGTTTTTTTTTGGTATCGTAAAGAGCTGTACAATGGCTAGAATCCAGGACGCGGAACAATTCGTGTGAGATAAACATGAGGCATGGCTCACTCGCAACGTGATGGAGTATTCTGGATCCGATTTGTCATCGGAGACTAGTCGGGAACCTCAATAATTCAGGTTTATAAAGTGATACAAGGAGTACATATAGTGGCTGTGACCTCAAGAGGGTAATCGAATATTCATATAAAAATAAACCATTGTATATCGACTGCTGTCTGCAATCCGAATTCAATGTTTGCGTTACCAGCAGAAGATCTTCTATTTCACTCTTGAAGAAAATGAGATAGAGATTGTGCTTCTCGAGTTGCTTCCATTTCCAAGTTCAAACACATCATTGAATAGTTACTATTTTTGTGTTACAGAGAAAGATAAAAGTGGGTTGTTCATACACATTTGATTCACCATTCAAGGAATAAAGACCTTTCATGAAAATAATTCTTGTTATGTGTACAATTCTGATACGTCTTCAGTCCATGGTTTCTCATTTACCATTTTTATTACCCTCTTGTGTGATCATGTCAAAATTTTCTAACAAAGACGCAATAACTTCGGTTGACTCTTTGACTACTGAAACTATTCAGATTTTAGATTTGGACAATTTGGGACAGCAAACTTTGTTTTCAGTCAGTGCTCGAGATATCAGGTAATAGCAGATACTGAACTCAATACAATAACTCATTCCATAGGATATAAGGATCAACTCATCAGATTCTGCGCACACCACTTAAGGGTGTAATTTTGCCAAATACGTTGGAATTTACTCACTTTTCGCACAGATCAATATTTTTCATGACTGTCATCTCACCTGAAACAAAAATAAAACATTACAATCCATACATTCGAATCTCATTGAATTTATATTCATCCAATGATATTTTCAATTCCAGACGGAACTATTCGTAACAACATCAAATGAAGTAATATAGAAAAGAGTCATTCCACATCCATACCATTCGACTGCCTTTTCACTTTAGTGCTTAATTAAAACCGAGATTAAAACTGTAACCGAAGCAATAACTGTAGTAAATATAACAAGTCGAGACTGAAAAATGGAAGAGTGAAAAGCAAATGCAGAAAACGAATGCTAATGGGAAATTTCTCTCTTCCGGAATCGAGCTAAAACGATCCCTCCAGAATATGAAAGAGCTGGATTGAAAATGCTTGCGCTCAAAGGTCGAAAACCCTTCCTTGAAAAATTTCATGCCATTCAACTGAAGGTTTCGAGCGAGGTTTCGAGTGATATACTCTGAGGGAATATCCCCACGATGTTCCAAGATTGATTCTCGTATTCAACTCCAGGGTGCTCTGAAGTATCAGGGTTATTATCGATGTCCCATCATTTCCGTAGAAAAATTAAAAAATTCAACCGGCCGAGTTTGAAAGATGCACAAATTAGGACGTCTGATATTTGATGTGCTGATTTTATTCTCATTTTCTTATGTGACTGATTCGGATTGGAATGATCGTCAATTATTGACGGAAATTATCGTCACACTCAGGAAATAAAAGGTCTATTCAATATGAATTTGGTCTCTTCGATGAAAAATATCAATTCTTCTAGTTATTCTGGAAATTCCTACAGGTATATAAAAAAGCATGAAATATAGCCATGTTGGTTGACGCAATTCCTGGAGGGCGATTGGATTTTGGGTTTATTCATGCTCTGTAGGTTTATCTATGCTCTGTACAATGTATATCATGAAGTTGTTCATTGAACTGGCCCAAAATGCAATAGTGATTTAGTTTCAACTTGTATAAACTGTAGACCCCCTCTCCTCCACTTGCACACGCCCTTCAAGGGCTTCTGAGGGTTGCTGAGGAGATGAGGAACAATAAAAAAAACTAGAGTATAGTATCTAACTTATTCGAAATATTCACTTATTTTAACAGACGCAAACAGATATATCTGTGATTTCAATTCAACGTATGAGCTTGAGTCTGTGGCGAGTTTCTTCGTGAAATTTTTTCGAGTGTTCTAAAAATGAGTGGCGACCATTCCGAACAACGTTGTGCTTCAGACATATCCTGCATCTGATCGCAGGAACTGAATTCATGAGGTGAATTGTGTAATGAACTAGTGAAACTTGGGAAACGACAGGTTAACCTGACTGTGAAAAGCTTCCAGTAATAATTCTAGTCTGTAGCGTATTCGAGTTGGTTCTAGAAATGATATATCAATTTCGAGCAACATTATGCTATCAAGTTTTGCTTCAGACTTGGGCACATTCCAATGGAAAATGTTGCAAAACGTCAGCAGATGCAGCGTTTTGTCATGGACCCAGGCTTTTTAAGCGGTTCAAGACATTTTCAGTAGGAAGAGGGTCGATTGAAGACGAACCACGTAGCGGTAGGCGTTTATGAGCAAGAAAAGCCATATAAATAGTTTGTGCTTCAAGGCCAAATCATCCAGAATGCCTCTGGTATTCGAGGTATTCATTGACTAGAAGTTCTGCAAGGAAATGCCTTATCACACACACCAGTCGCACAAAAATATCATTCTTGTAGATCAGGCTCGTCATGCCTGATCTGAGATCAAGTGACTTTCAGGTGACATTCAAACGGCTGTAATGAAAAATTCAAAAAATATACAGACCTCGCGTAGGTATCACTAAAGAGAGTTTCCTATGGTTACATCGCACCAATGTAATTTACAATGCCCTCGGGAAATAGAGACAATCCGTCATGATGTTCTTTCATCGTGGTAAAATGCATGACGGGCTCAACAATGCCATTTTCCGATGCGAAATGCAGATATAGTGATTTGATAACCGATGGGTAGAATATTGTGCGCTGGCGATATATATATAGGTACCTACATTAATTGCACATCATGTGGAAATGAGCGAGATCATCAAGCGTTGTTCACAGCAAAGTTCCAGTTGGTTCAACAGAGAATCCGGTATACTGGGGGCAACCAATTTCTATCTTTATCCTTGTAAAAATTTCTCTGACATATGGAAGTCCTATGGAACTTTCGACTATAATTTTATTCGTTTACAAATATAGTGGTTTCATTGAATATCACTATGAAATATTGGAGTACTCAAGTATTCAACGCTGAAAACTCATAGCCATGGACAAGCAGAACTTTTCATGTTGCCTGAGATGTCGACATTTGAAAAGTTTGTAAACTCCGGAAGTTTCATAATTATATACATACCCATTCCTAAAGACGAATAATTCAACATATCGATCTAGTACAAAGAAAGGAGCGTATCGAAGAAAAACAAATGAAAGGCGATATCCAGGAAACACAGACTTTGCTTGCATTGCGGAAATATAGGTATTGGCTCAGAGCAGCACTGTTATTTGTAGAATTAATTAATTACCTATACACAAGAGAATCACGAGAAACTACTAACGAGAAAGTTTCAATGAGTAGGCATCCCCGAGAGTGTAACCCTATTAAATTTGTGGAGTTTTTGGCACAAAGCAACGACACACGAGAAAAAAAGTTCAACAAGAGAAATATTCGTTCCTCATGAATACAGAATTGTATTCATACAATCGATAGCAAATGAGTTGAAATAATTCTGCTGGACGAGAAAGAGGGAAAAAAGCAGGGGGAGGCTTAAAAAAAATGTTCAGAAGTGAATAATGATTAGAAATAACCGAGAACTGACAACCTCAGCAAAGTAGAAGTCAGGCCTGGAAACAAGAGTTATTTCCCACCACCATCACACCGTTACTATTTGATCATTTTGAGGGCTGATCGGATATTAACGAGTTTCTCGATGTCAGGGAAGGGATTTGTGTAGGTATTTTCATTTGATAATACACCCAAAACGCGCACACATCTAGTTCAATGATTCTCCTGTGAGAAGGAAGTCCATTCTTCTCCCACTCCAAAGTTGTCTCCTTCAGAATCGTTTTCTTGTACAGCTACAATGAGATGGAGTTTCAGTGTTCGTAGAAGTGCTAGAAGTTGTCCTTTCAGGGAGACTCAAAAATTGCAGAAATATCCGACTGAATATCAATTTTTTGTACTGTTGTTACTGACTGAATTGAATCTAAGCAAAAATGTATTGTTGAATAAACAAAAGTGGTGCACTTCAGTTTTGAATAAGAAACTGAACATGACCTGCTAGTAGTGTCAGCATTGACAAACAAATGGTAATGCTATTCTACCGTCCATATCAGTTCTGAATAAGACCAGCTGCTTCTCTTTGTTAGTATTGACGAAAAAAGGGACTTCCTTTTCTCTATCAGTTGGTAATTTTGCAAGGGATATTATATAAACTGATGATACTGAACGAGATTTTCGTTCGATTGCATCATATCCTAAATTTTGTCCGATGATGAACATGTATTTGTGTATGTCATATTGATAAAAATGGAATAGTCCTCTATTCTGAACAACCGCTTCTGGCGAATAATCAATGATGCAAAAAAAAACAGACTGTTTGTTGGAATATTCGGAAGAATAGAGATGTATCAACCATCCGACATCGAATCCACGTTCAGTGAACAATACCGAGATACGAGCTTTCTGAATATTCATATCCTCATAATCTGCGACACACGGGGGGGTTCATTAGACTATCTCATCATTTTGTAATTAAAACATGATCTGATTATCGATCCACGTTCGGCAATGATGTGAATTGTTCTGTCGATGGATAAAACATGACTGCAGGGAAGCCACCACGCTTTGTGTTTACCCACCACTGAACTGTTGGGGAAGCTAAAGCGTGAACTAAAATTGTCAGTTTGATGATATATTGGAGACTCATCATTTATTCATTTATTTATTTATTCATTCAACGGGGATGCACCCCCAAAATTCGTAAAATACAATACTTATGTGATATTTACAGAAAAAGTACTAAATCTAGAACTACTATACTTACACAAATAACAATTTTCATTCAAAACACAAAGTTTGACATAATTACTCAAAATTGATATATGTAAAAATGGAAATATGTTTTATGATAATCCCACAAAGCACCACTCATTTGTCCAGATGGGATATTGTTGACCAATGATTTCTCAAAGTTATTGAAGGATGGGTTGAAAAAATCCACATTTGTATTATGTGCATTCCTCATTACACGTGTCAACGGACTGTTTTGCTCATAATTCCTTCGATGGAATTGTACGTGAAATGCAGAAATTGATCTTGTTCCGAAATGCTTCACTTTCAGACCAATATTGTGTAGGAGATCAGGGCAGGAAATTTCACCAGAAAGCAACATGTACAAAAAACAAAAGTCCGCTCGTATTCTCCTATTTTCAAGTGTTTCAATATTTAGCTGGGAGCATAAATTTTCGTAGTCCACATGGTAGTTCACTATGGGAATATTTAGTTTATATGCCGAATATCTTAAAAATTTATGCTGTATGGTTTCAAGCATATTTATATAAATGTTATAACGAGGATTCCAAATAATCGATGCATATTCCATATTTGAACGAACAATTGCACAATAAATGATTTTTGATGACATTAAAGACAAATCTTTTGCTGTTCTCTGGGCATATCCTATAATAGTTTACGTGATTTCATTGATATATTTATTATGTGCTGTGAGAAAGTGAGTTTACTGTCCATTAGAATACCAAGATTCTTTATGTCATCCACCCTTGTTAACTCCATTCCATTAAGGGAATATGGAAAGCTGAAGTCATTGTGGGATTTTTCAAGTAAATAGAGAAACACTTGTTTAGGTTGAGGTCCATATCATTCAGGTTACACCATCGTACAGTTTTGTTAAGATCATTTTGGAGCATAAGGCAGTCTTACAGATACGAACGAATTACCCATCACGGTTTCTGAATTGCCTCAGTGATAATACTAGCAAAGTTGAATGGATTGTAGCATCAATCGTGAACTTTTGTACCATATGTTCATAAATTCGAGGATGTTTATGTTATTGATTGTTTCACTGATTGTAATCAGATTATTTTCTTAGCAAGTTCCTATCTTCAGGATCTGATAGGAAAATCATAATCTCAGGAAGAAAAGTATGAAATCCAACCAAACGAATTTGGATGTTTCTATAGGTGTTCATTCGTGGTAAAACATGACTAGTAAAGTTGCCAACGTTTTGTAGTTACCTGGACTGTTGAGGAAGCTGAAACGTCCGATATCGATCTACATTGTTTCAGTGATAACATATTAGCAAATTAGAATAGATTTTTCACAAACTTTTTCAACATATGTTCATAGATTCAAGGATGTTTTTTTATCAATTTTCTCACTGTTTATGATTAGATTATCTTCTTGGTAGGTTCCTATTTTCAGGGTCTGATAGGAAAATCATCATCTTGAGAAGAAAAGTATGAAATCCAACCCAACGAATCCAGAAGTTTCTCTAGATTCGAGGTGAATCATGATCTAATTAGAATCAATCCATGTTTGGCAATTATGAGAATTGTTCAGTGAAACATGACTTGAGTCAAGTCTTCAACGCTTTGTAGTTACCTGGACTGTTGGGAAAGCTAAAGCGTGATTCGAAAATTAACAGTTTGATGAGAGGCTGGAGACTCATCAGATACAAACGAGTTATCGTTTCAGTGATTAAATACCAGCGAATTGGAAAAGATTCTTCAAAAACATTTTTAACATTTGTTCATAGATTCAAGGATGTTTTTGTTATCAATTTTCTCACTGTTTGTATTGAGACTAATTTCTTGGCAGGTTCCTATTTTCAGGCTCTGATAGAAAAATCATCATCTTAAGAAGAAAAGTGTGAAATCCAACCAAACGAATTTGGAAGTTTCTCTAGGTGTTCATCCGTGGTAAAACATATTCGGCATTTATGTGAATCAATTAGTCGATGGATAGAACATGACTAGTAAAGTTGCCAACGTTTTGCAGTTACCTTCCACTGAACTGTTAGGAAAGCTAAGCATGAACGATAATCAACAGTTTGATGAGAGACTGGAGACTCATCATTTGCAAAAAAATGAGTGATATCGGTTTTGACATGGTTCCACTAATAACAATGAAGTGGAATTGATTCTGATTGATTTTTTCATGGTTCGTTATCAGGATATTTTCTAGTTGATTTATTATTTGCAGTGAATAACACAGGCTCTTATAGAAACATCATCATCTCAGGAAGAAAAAGTACGATATCCAACCCAATGGATTTGAGAGTTTCCCAATTAGGATGAACATTATCCAATCATGATCTATAAACATGAATGTAGTGAAGCCATTATTGCTTTGTGGTTACCTACTACTGAACGGCTGTGGGGAAGCTAAAACGTGAACGAAAATTAACATTTTGATGAGAGACTAGAGACCCAAAAATCATTGATATTATAATACGTCGCAATGATATCATACTGCGAGAAAGCAGCTTCAGTTATGAACCATTTTTTTCCCAATAAGGTAGTGCAACACCATGAAAAAGGAGATCGCTGTCCACTGTATTCGGAATGAGTTAATTTCTGATCCATGAAAAACAATATCTTATTCGTGTATCATTATTGTCCATGGTTCGAAGACGGCAGTTGATTGACAGCCATGTCTTCAATTACATCGTATTCACACATCACAGTTGTGATGCGAATTAATGTGAATTGTGAACTAGATTGGAAGGTCTTCTCCCATTACTTGATCTCAAAGTTGAATTCGATTGCCTTTCAATTTAGAAATTTGAGGCATGTACTCAATATTGATCAATTGATACAGCTCTACTATGCACAAGTTGAGAGTAGGCTACGATACGGGGTGATATTTTGGAGTTTATCTACCCTAGCAGAAGATATCTTCATGGCACAAAAACGAATTTCACGATCAATTGACGGGGCTTCCACAGATTGATTCATGCAAAGATATATTCAAGAAACTGAAGATATTAACATTACCATGTCTAGTCATATCAGAGTTGAGTATGCTAGTATTCGACGATAATGATGAAATATATGTGAGGAACAAACAAAATCATAGTTTCAATACAAGACAAAAGAATGATTCTTCCTTTTTCAATTCCATTTGGAAAATTCAGAATAACTCACCAATCTCCCATTCATATGGCTTCTAGAATATACAATGCTCTTTCTTCAAATGTGGAAAACTGATTGACAAAACAATCATTCGAACATAATTTGAAATCCTTTCTGACAGGTTTTTTTATAAACTGTACGAATGTACGCAACTGACTTTTTCCATATGGGTTGTGACTGCCTCAAGGAAATAAATGATTATCAACATTTTTATTATTTTCAATGAGTCATGATGAATATATATATATATACCATCACATATACTAGAACTGAGGAAGAATATATTCATGAGGCTTCATTTTCATGAGAATGTGGATGTTGAAAAAAAGTTACTCATATGAGACATGATAAAATACATTCAAACTAGGTAACATTTGAAGTTCGATTTCAATTATTGCGTTAAATTAGTTGACATTCATCAGTATGGAATTCCTGTATATTTTAACGATGTCTATCAAGCAGAAACATTTCACATACTTCCTTTACAAGGGGATTCGGTGTATTGTGGTTGGCAAGTTGATATTGAAAATGGTTCTAGTATAATTACATAGCAACAAGAGGACACTTTTTTATATCCTATGAAAATGTTATTCAAATTCGATATGCTATATCGAGTGCGATATACAATCTGCAAAATTCAATCATTAGAATTTTAGAGTCATTCGATTTGGTAATTATAACCTTTCGTATAGTTGAAGAGATATATTGAGAGATATTGATCGCTTGTAATCTACGATCCATATATCTCATCCCAGAGACGTGATCGATTCGAGCACTTCACATGATAGTTTTATCTTATCTCCGATTGTTTGCTCTCGTTCGAACTCGACGTTTTTCGTTATTTCCAATTTCTTGGATTAGGCCAGTCTGGATATTTGATTTTCGCCCGACAAAGCAAACACATCTCAAATTGGTTGTTAGTTGTGAGTTCAATAGCTCCGGATGTTTACTGCGAAGGTTGCCTATCTGCAAATCGAAAAACGTGATATTTCTTGAGTCGATTTCTTCTCTACGTACCAACCTACCTCAATATTTGGATAGTAGGAAAATGTTGAAAACGAGAGGTCGATCCTTCCATTATTTCTACACCTCACAATATCGATATCAAGACAAATATTAAACTTCGCGATAATTAGGGCCAGAATTATTATAAATAACATGTGTGATCACATTACTGTGAAAATCATGATGTGGGTATTCAAGGCATCTGAATCGTAGATCTGATAATGTTCAGCCTGATGAGAACTCGTAATAATCGGGAATATGTGACAGCATGCTGGAAACCCAAACATGATTTCATTCGTGAGGATCTCTTCGTTGAACCAATATAATTGAAATCTATTTCACAGGGATCTCTACGCAAATTCTATGAGATTTCGATAGATTCCTATTCCAAAGAAAGCAATTAGATGGCCCAAACAGGAAATCATCCAGTTATATAACTACAGTTTCGTGATATGGAAGGAAAGGATGGAAATTTGAAAACTCAGAGATGAAATAATTCATGATGTATTATAAAGAATAATAGAGGAGAGGAAATCACTTGTTCAAGGAATCGTCAAACGCAGCGGAAAAAAACACCAACTAAGAGAGTCCGAGACAGAATAAAATGTAAAATATAAACAAAATAAAGTAATCAAGATTAGGAAGTATCTGCAGGTATCTGTATCAACTGTTTCTGTGAGGTGACAGTTTAGTACTGCTAGTACTAATGAACTTTCTATATTGAGACGTTATCATTATTTTTTCGGAGGCTATCGATTTATGCACTGCAAAATATCCGTTACTTGACATTTTCTGTATTTTGAATCGAGTTTGATATCCAAAGATGAAATGTTGATGATGAGCTGAACAGTTGAGCAGAAATCGAATGTTGGCTAATCAATATTGTACACTCTGTCTAAATAGCATAATTTAGTTTCATCAACGTTTCGCAATTGGCAGATAGTTGATCTTCGTGAATCCTTCTGAATGTCTCAACGAATATGAAGGCTAACCGTTATCCATTATCATCAACATTCAATTTACCTCAATCCATCTGTTACTAATCCACACCACACTCATCTGTCTTTTCCCTGGCAGAACGAATTCAATCTCAGCTATTCTTCGATGAAGGTGTTGGAAAGGCAAATCACTTTCCGCACTAATTCATAAGAAGTAACAACCTACTGTTTTAGGTAGGTTATGGTAAGCTAAACTTTTTTCTTTTATATATACCGAAATCATATCTGAGTACCGACAGTGCAATTATTCTACGTGTGAAAAATTATAAAAGTCAAACTGTGCCCTTGTCTCACTGTCGAACAATTTGAGCAAACTAGCGATTTGTGATGACATCAATGACGTTACGTCAATCGAAAGCAATAATTTAGGACATGTTCTAGAATTTTTCGGGTTTTATCAAAATTATTGGTCGATCATATTGTATTTCATTTACATATATTACACTTTGATTTCACGGCAGCAATCTTCGAAAATTGAAATTTAAATTTATTTCAAGATCATCAATCGCCTCATTTCTGCAAATATACATTCACATTCGATTGTATTCTGGTCGTCAACATATGGCTTAGTATTATTCAAGATGAGGTAAAAACATCTCTTATCTATCCTTATATAGATTGTTTCGATCGAGGTTCCGATAGTAATTCGGATATTCCAATCTAGTCTCATTTACAACAAAACGGTTACTATGACTCCTCTGCCTATTTCGATCAAATTCCCTTTTTCTTCATTATTCTTCGTACAACGAGTTTAGCGCTACATGTTGTACAATGAATTTGATCTTTTTTACCTCGATATATTTGAAACTAATGAAAGCTCTTTCAGTCAGTAAACATAACCTATATTTCTGACCAAATTTCTTCAAATCTTTTCGACGTTTCAATTTGTTTGAGGCAAATAGACAGGAGTGACGTCACATCAGACACATTTGATCAAATTGTTTGACCGTGATACACGAGCTTTCATGTCGATAGTTTGTTCATTGTAACGATGTAATTAGAACGAAGTTCAACCTGGATTCAGAAAGGAAACAACTTTCCATGCAATGACTCTTCGGGAAGGTTGGGTTTCTGTAACTCTTATCACACCATAATCATTGCATTAAATGAGTTCGTAATAGGAGTCACCCCGATACCCAATTGACTGGAATCATGAATTGCTATTTTCATTCTTAACCTGAATTTTATCACTGTTTTTCCATTTTAATGTCCATTAACTTGTCAGTCCTTTATTATTCTCAGTCATTTCCATCTGTTATGATGTTTATGTGTTTAAATTTCCATTCTCAATTCTATTTTCATGTTATATTTTTTTTAAGGATGATTGCAATACATTCTGATAACATGAGGAAACCATAAACCATAAGTGAAATCACAGCGCAAACCCAATAACCATATTTTGGTTTGGTAAGAATTTGTATTAGAGAACTCCAAGTCACGTTATGTGAAGTGATACTTATGTAGGGAAATTTGTCTCTGACAGGAACGCTTTGCTCAAGGAAGACACCACCAAAAATAACGATATATCATCATGAAAGGAAAATCTAGCTGTTTGTTCAGAACGCGAACGAGTGTATATTTTCCCTTTGCATCCCGGATATAATGACCCAACGTAATCCACATTTGTGAATTCCCCTATTTTCCCAAGAAATATTTCAATATGTCAGGTCCTACTTTGCATCTCATTCTTTCTGGATTTGTGGACGCCACAAGAATACACTAGTGTTATATTTCTCTACTGTTATGTTTATTGCGCGAGAACTTTCAGAACCGCATGTTCCGGAATATGAACAATTTAGTAAATTCACAATCCTCGTTCCAACGTGCGGTGGCGCCTTCTCACAGTTCAACTATAGTTGATTAACTTTAGTGGATCATGTGAAATAGGTCACGTTTTTGGTAAACACATCAAACGCATTTCAGGCGTGAAAAATGGATCGAATAGTGATATTTATATTTGTCCGTGCAGGTATGGAAGAAATTACTGTCCACTCATTCAAGAATTAAGGGAAACCTTGTCATTTGGATGGGGTTGACAGTATAAAAAACTTCTATATTAGATGTGAAATTAGATGAAAATGGGGATATTCGGGGCCGCAATGCATCTTTATTTTTATATAATCAATTGGCATCGAAAAGAAAAGAAACTCTTCCAAAGAATTCGTATCGCAATTTTGTCCAATGCCATAAACGTTTGTGGTCAACCTAATGATATTCCTATAAGAGACTGATATGTGATGTAAGTTTTCAGAAACTATCCCACGTTATTTTAAATAAGTGCCGAACAAATCCTTCTGTACACAAGAACTAGCAAACAACGTTTTCAATGGCACTTGTTGAGGTAACAGTATCCTCTTGTACATCGCTTCAATTTAGATGCGTATAAGGTGTTTCAAACAAGTCAATAAATCGCAACGGAAGAATAATTTCGGAAGTCATTGAAAGATAATCGAAAATCCTTCAAATGAGTTATTTTTCCTCATATTCACCTGACTACAATTTTTCCACTTCACTAAGAAGCACTGGCTCATTTATCTGATCACTATGCCCAACAAATTTTATTATATTTAGGTTGAATATACAGATTTATGAACAGAAACACGTTCTTTCATATTTTTTCTACACAAACTTGTATATTTTCTAATTCCTTCACAATCTATGGCTTGAAAAGCTGTCATCCAATGAACTGAATGGTTTTGAATTCATATACGTTCTCTTTTTCAATGAGAATGATTTGTTTCATTTTGTCAAATCAGTCATTGTCGATCTGAAATCGACAGCAAAAAAACACTGAACATGAGTGATTCTCTGGTAGAAAGAATATACTGTACAACATGAGTGGATTGTCCATATCGCCATCAAATGATCGAAGCGATCAAACTAAAATTTCGTATTCGTGCGATATATGGACATCATATCCATTCTTGTTGTACAAACTATTTTGTCAGCTTGTTCGTGATTATCTTGAATAAATGTTTGATTATGGACCTGTCTGCTGAAATAATTAATGTATCTGGTATAGTCTGAACAAAATCGAATATTGCATGAATCGGCAGCACGTTTCTATTGGATATAATTAATCAATTTCATCATTGGGGTTGAATTTGGAAAGGGTAGTCTGGTTGAAGTCGTGTTTTATTTCGAGATGGAATTTCGCCGTTCATCTCGCCGTTGAAAAAAAGGCGTAAGGCTTCGATATCGTTTATTTATTGGAATCGATACCTCCTGGATATCAATATTCACACGAGCTGCGGAATAATATTTCAGGGAGTGAATGAGGGTTGATATAAATGATCACCCATCAGTAGTTCAGAAAATTTGCCAGAGTTATTTACATCGTAACATTGATTTTCCATGCTGAAATTCTACATACCAAATCTGGATTCCATTTGATTTCTATTGACAGTCGTTATTCATTGACCTATTTTCTTTCAGGTAAACTACATTCACGAACGATATTAGGTCACAACTCATTCATCATTTCTCTCTTTCGATGAATGACTGAATATATACAGGGTAGAAGAATGTTAATAAGAGTACCTCATTCAGGAAAGATCAATGATTATTTATTATTTCAATATATTTGTAGTAAGGACAGATTGTCACTGCACTCGACATTAAACCTTTAGATACCTAAGAGAGAAATTCTCTATTTGTCAGTGACACCTTGTTTTTGAAAAATTTGGAAATACAAATATATTTAATGGGAATAAAACTTATAATAAACTACTTATCTCAACACTTTTCTTCGCAATTTTTTTTTTTGTGCTGTTGGGTTTGACACTGAGAAGTGACGATTTGGCAGACGGTGGAATTCTGGTTACAACGTGTTTATTAATTGATTTTTTTTGGGGGCAGATCACAAAATCTGTCCTTACTACAAATATATTGAAATAATTCTCAATTACTACTTTATTTTTTAGAAACGAGGAGAGAATATCCCACAAAAAGCTGAAAAATTAATGTACCACCTTCTCGAAGAAATTACAGACAGTATTATGGTAAAACTATAGTTATAATAAAGGTCTAAAAAATGGTATAGTTGTGGCAACTTTCGAAAAACATCTAATAATTGAAAAATTACTGTGTCACTGATTTAGCTGAAATAATCAGTTAATCTAGCATGACATTTTACTTGTTTAAAATGTATTACTTCATGTATACCTTCATCAGAATCGATAGACATTTCTGTAAATGAGCATTTGATGGAAGAACAATCCCTACCATCCATTCCCATCTTTTCGACAACGTCGAATTCAGTAGACATTTAAGTTTGTGGAGAGCTGACAAGAAAAATTAATGGTATAGCCATGCATGCACTTTCTGCCTCTGGCCGACAAAAGATATGAATGACTTCTGTAAACGAGTCCGATATATTCAGCGGCAGCTGAAGTGAACAATTTTCACCTCTCTGTAAAAAACTCGGTGGGAAATGAATGATGGTCTTCTGTTTCGGAGTCTCTAAGCAGAAATGAATTATTATCTTGTGAATTTATTCCGACTAGATGAACAGAATGTTATTTGAATTCTACTGATGTGATCACAAGAAGGTGAACACATAAGTTGAAAATAATGATAATATGACATGAAAATATCATTCATTGACAGACGGAAAAAAAGTGTTTATAAAAAAGTATCAATAAGGTAATGAATGATTCTACTCAAAGTGACTAAACACTCGTTTCGAGAGCAATAAGAACACAACTAACTAAAGGTAGATATAACAAAATATAACAAATATAACATATTATACAAATAAAATATCTTCGTTCATTCGACATAATAAAATATCAAACATATATAGAAATTACTGAAAAACTGAATCAAAAAATTGAGTACCTACATATCAAGAATTCGGTTCAATTATTCTATTGCACATCGCTCTTGAGGTTTCGTGAATGAATTCTTCAACTCTAATCTCGAACATATTGAAGTTCATAACTTTTTTCATATTTTCAGGAATCAAATTGAACGCTTTTGGTGCTATATATGAAAATGATTGTTGTCAAACTGTTTTGCTCATATGAGGGATCATGTGATGGTGTCTTTGTCATTATTTTTCAGTTTCTTGTATTTCAATACGACATTCAGATAATATAGTTTCCTCGAGTCCAATAGTCTGCATTCCTGATATGAAAGATCTGAATAGTTGAGAGATACCTCATCGTAGCGTTGCTTTCAATCATGTTCTGATCATATGTTCTTCCATTGAAGATGGTGATGTTCGTTCGCTTATTCGTTCTGTTCAAAGAAAGCATTACATTAGGCATGTATACAATTTTTCTCGTTGATGTATTGTTCATGTAATTAATTAAGCACGGACTCGATCAGGATCTGAGCTATTTTCAAAATTAGAGAGGTCTATGTAATATACATCACCTTTTATGTATTCAATAATCATATGAAGAGTTAACACTCTGATGAGAGCTTGGTTCCCATTATAAAGTTAATTTAATACTAGGAATCGTGAGAGCAGAAGTAATCCGACGAGTGTTTATCTTATTTTCATTTCCGCTACGATTTTCACTGACTGACTGACTGAATATAATCTCATCATATATGTCAGAAGGAAAGAAGGAATAATTTCTGAAACATGATAGGATATTTCACGGGTAAGAGTTGTGCTGGCCAGGGCCAGTTGACTGAGAAATCAAGCAAATCAAATTGAAAATCAAGTTGAATGAAAAAACCAATTCCAACTTGAACACACAAAGGAATTCCAGGAAAATCAATATAATTCTGATATTTTGATGAATTTCAAATGTATCGAGAAACATTTGTATGGAAAACCCTTGGATTCGTCACAATGTTTTCTCTTTACTCTGTATCAATATCCCACTCCATAATGAGACAATAATTTCACGAATGATACAAATACTATGGAATCAATAGTTATAGATACAGGAACTTTATGAAGAGTGATATATCACTAATGAAATGTTTAAATAGAAATGGATGTCCCGAATAAAAAATGACTCGATCTATTTCGTGAAATTTCCTGAGAATCAGCTATTATTGAACTATAATAGAAATCATGAGGAGAGTGTTTCAGGATTCTTACGTTTAATTCCTATGTAATTCTGATACAACTGGTGATTTTTCATCGGATATTCAACCATAACTACAAAACACATTGTGAAAGGTGAACAGTTGGTTGGAACCGTTAATTTAACAGTTAGTGAAGAGCTAATAATGAGCAAGGTTAAGGCGAATTCGATGGTTTACTTTTGAACGACATGATCAATGTTTGACTGAATCCGAGTGAGTTTCTCTTTGAACACGAAGCGAACTTTAGGTATAAGATTATTTTCTTGTTTCAGGTCGTAGAAATAGTTGTCATATCCACTATCCGATTTTTTTTTGCACATTTTGTACATGGGGCATTTGTACAATTTATTCCTAATTTTTCATATTTTCCTATGTGATCAGGTAATTGATTCACCTGATGATGTTGGTCCCCACTAGCCTAGACTACTTTGACCTGAAATAATTCTTTTCATGACATTAGTCAGGCGTCATCGAGGTCATACATCAACGAATTGCTTGCTCATGACTGATGCATAATGACTTTTTTGTTGGTGTTCATTAACCTTTCTTACCTGCAAATGATATTTTCAGCAGGTGAATGTCCGTCAAAGTAAAATGTTTTTCGGTAATCTCTCTATATCTTATTCGATACATTTTATGGAAGAAATGGACTGTCGGTTCAATCCGAGTTTCACCCTTTTTGGATGAAGTGATATCAGATCAATATAAGACATTTTCACCCAATGAGAAGGATGCGAAGAATAAACTATACGAAAATGGAGGCTTCTCAGATTGTTCGGAACTTGGTAGAAATTTGCATTCAAATCCAAAACACTAATGTGCAGAAGATTGTGAGCCACATCTCTAATTGTTCTTTCAGACTAATTGTAGATTCGGAAAAATTTTATTTTCTTATCAGAAATTGGGTTCCCTTGATCATCGACAGATGTCACTAGAATAACTCTTCAGTTTGGTAGAATCATAATGAATCATCCAGTTCAGTCAACCATTATTGTATATAATATGACGCAATTACATTTTGACACCTTTGTTAGCGAACATTACTTTGCATTGAATCGTTCATCGTATTCAAGAATAATTGAATGTTGATTTTTTTGTAAATTCCTTCATTTTTTGGTGACCTGGCAGAAATTGCATTCCGTTTGGTACCTACCATAAATGTCTGAAGTCTCTGTCCAATTTATTGGGCTTCAGGTTGGGTGTCCCATTTTCTCTGAGGGAACCGAGGAAGCAACTGACGCTTGAGTAATTCATGAGCCCGTAAGAGTATTTCCCAAGGTCTGAATACTCTTTGACACGTTCAACTAGAAGCCGAAGATCCAGTCTATTTTTTAGATAGAATTTTCAACGCTCTAATGTGAATCACATAATCATTCATAGCACTGTTATGTTATGGGTAGGTAGTCATCTTACTCGGTCTTTCCGAGATTTCGTCTAACTCTTCAATACCTTTTTTTCCATCGAATGAGCTGTGGTGGTTCGGTTCGTGCCTCATTTATTTATTTACTTGCGGCAGAATTCAATTTCTTTCAGACTATCGGGTCTCGAAATATAGTGTCAAGGCCATCCTATGGCCTTTCCGTTGCATATTGTTGCTGAAATGAGAAAGCAGAAGCCTACTTTCTACTTTCTACATAGTAGCCATTTTTTATATCGTACTGTTTGGCTATACTGGGTGGGCACAAGGCATCAAATAATCTAGAACAGTCTAGTATCGAATTTTGGCCAAATAAAAAACCAGCTCGGTATAATTAAGTAGGTAGATATCAGAGGTATTAATTATTATTGTTGTTGTTTGCTCTCTGGTACATCTTTTTGGTACTTGCATGAATAACATCTGTTAGTTCTAATTTGGTGACGATTTCAAATTTAGGATTCAAATTTCCTGAGGAATCATTGTACCTGCTACAATACAAAGCAGTTTATTCTCATTTCAAAAGGCTACCGTGATGAGATGAGTACACCAACTCATTGGATTTTAGATTTTGGATATAGGTATAGGCACTACATTGGAGGAGACCGCCGGGAAATTACCTAGAAGACAAAAATTTAGGAAGTTTATTACCATTTATATGAACATTCTTGATAGGTCTCTCGAATTGTCATGTATAGTGAGTTTAGTCACCAAAATATCGAATGTGGGTAATGCACCTGCAACAAACTGTCGATTCTTAGGTCGAGTTGTTCGAATTATTTTTGTTTTATTTTCAAATACTTCCAGTTCTTGAGTCAACTCATTCGATAGTGAATAGTGTGCAAGATACATTAGTAATTTCCAGAAAAAACTCACCTTGAATCGAATTTGGTGCCATCAGTCAATGTACCGGTATAGTGCATTGTCAACATATCCCCAGTCTTCGACTTGACCTCGCAAGAATCTGGCTTGTACAGCACTTCAACTTTCAAGTCATCGGCACTTCGCGCGGATGCTACGAATAGCGCGAGAAAACAGATGCCGGCGAACATTTTCTGAACGTACCAGATACGCGTCCTAACTTCACAGCCGAACTGAATGAATGAAACCCAAGAAGAGATGCCACGACTCGTGGCCCACGAGACTTGCCACGCTACAAGCGCGAACGTCACGATATTGTCATCTCTGTCTTCCGCGCGCATTCGGATGTCTGTCACTGTCGTGCCAACGAGGACCGCTTGAAAATTCGAAAGCCACAGGTCTGCTCCCGATTGGCCGGCAGCGCACGTGACGTTGTGTTTGTTTGGTGAACCGCAGGTTCTCGTATCGTCTCGGTTCTCATGCATATGGTTCGTAATAGAGATGTGTTTTATCCCTAGAGATGTATGATGATCGATTCGATGTATCGAATTGTATCAGGTGCTCTACCTATATTTACAATCGCAAAATCAAGTACCTAGTTCAAATCTTTGGAATGCAGTCGATCATTTTTTGGATTGTTGCTTCACACGTGTGAAAGGCAATCAGTTGTTTTTGTTCCACTCGTCATTCACCCCATTGAAGAGAACTTGATTTTGATGATTTTGAACGATAGATACGTCTAAAGAGGCTTATATCACCACGATCAGATCGAGTGGCAAAATTTCAAAGAAATTTCACTTCTACATCCTTTCTTTTCCTCATAAACAGAAAGCCAAAATATTTTCAGCATAATCCAATTTGGTTCGGCAAAGCCAAGAGCTTTCTACTATCGCTTCCATCGATGACCGTATGTCTGGAATTGTCTTCCTTCCGTCAAGCCACAATCATTAAGGATATGGAGTCAGACGGAATCACGCCTCTTCTTCTCAAGAAATATGCTATAGAACTAACAGCAGTTCATCGTAGGTTGTTCGCCGTCTCGTTCTTACTTCCAAATGACCGATTTCATCCAGAGGCGAAGCCAAGGAATCGTTTCTCCATAGTTAGAAATTGAAATCGAGAAAAACAATCAGAGATCTACGATAACCAAGCTCGACCCAGGAAGAATCTTGATGTATCGCATGTAATGAAGGAATAATAATCATCCTGTGAAATGTATAATCAGACTGGCGAATGAAGCAGACATTTCACAGCTCAACAGTACGAATGAGTTAATCGAATTAGTTGAAAGACAAGCATCGATCTTTTTGTATAAATCGATTATGTGATTCGCAGCTCTATTTCAAATACGTTTGATACGTGGTATCACAGATTAGCCCAACTTGGGCTAATCTGTGGTGGTATGCATTCGCGTAGACAAACGATTTTTTCCGAGAGTAGTTCTACGCAGAGGAGGAAAGAGAAATTTTCTCTCTAAATGCCGCTCAATTCTTTCCTACTTTATTACCGATAAAGTTACTACTATAAGGATATAATGATAACGGAAAAAAAAGGTAGAAAATTGGAAAGGTGGAATTTCGTAGGTAACTATGATTATTATTAAAATATTTGTTGCCTAAGATGACTAGCGATATGTCTGGAATTGTCTTAACGTTAACGCAAAATAATGTTAAGGGGCCAGAAGGAATTCCGATACTGAAATCAAAAAATTTGCCTCAGAAGTAACACCACTTCTTTCGAGGTTGTTCAACGTTCAACTGGAAGATGGCCTAGAGTCCAACTGATTCCTATAAGAGGCCAGAAAACCTTCCCTAACAATCATTGACCGATTGCACTACTAGTAGTCTCTGAAGCAATGGAAAAAGCAATCAACATCGAACTCATGCGATATATGGAGTGCTGAAAAATCGTGAACGACCGGCAATATGGATTTCGTCATCAGCAAGAGACCTGCTCGGTTATGTGGGCTCATGTGACAGACATTAATCTAGAAACATGAGGCGAGTGTCAGTCTATATAGCAATGAATATTTCCAAATCATCTCATGGAGTTTATTGGCATCATCTCGGGAAGGAGTCTCATCTGATACAATGATCATCAATGCTGGTGTTCCGCAATGATATGCTTGGAGTTCTTCTCCCAAACATAAGCTGATGCTCTTATATTCTATACAGAAGAAATCTTTACGCCTAGTCGGTGATACTAAAATCACGACTCCATCGTCCTTCCTAGAAAATAGTAGATAGATCATCAGAGCTCGGGCTGATCACCCCAACATTGTCAGACACGAAACCTCGAATTTCGCTCTTACAAGAATCATACATCGGTATTACGGTAGAGTTTTCGAATTTCATCTCGAATGACCTCTAAACTTTCGAGACAAGCTGCGATATCTAGGTCCTCTCCCAACATTTCACCGCCAGCTCCCAGGATCTGAAATCATCATAGGAGGATGAAGAAAAATGAATATTGGACCGTTTCGTGCGGGAATAACTTTCGAATTTGATCTGTAGAGTAAATATATCTACTTATATCTATTACCAATTTTTAAGCGGACGAGATATCCTCATCGTAGGGAAATATTCTCTGACAATTGATACATTACCTATACTATCAAGGAATGATCAGTCAAATTGGTGGTACGCAATACACTAACGTGTTTTGAATTCTTGAACTTTCGGAATGGCATTGCCTTTATTGGCTCCAAACATCTCGGAAAATGGAATGAATGAATCTAAATCAGCACAGTGAAATAATTATTCATGGAAAATCTAGCATCTCATCCGAATACTCAAAATGTTACTAGTTTGGCTAGAACAAAAACTGTATCTAGTTTTTCCCGGAACGTCTTACAAAATCATTTCAACCGCAGGGCACCTATTTATCATTTATTGTAGATGGTATATTGAGGTAGATAATGGTGATGATATATGATGTAATCGGTGATAAACTTTCGCACTTTGTACCCATAATCGTAATTTTGTTTTTATGCAATGAATGGATCACAAGACATGAGATAGTCGAATGAACGAAACATAAAATACAGAATATCATATATTGGGTATTATATAAATTGGAACCGTATATCTCTTCCACTAAAATAACTAAGATTCATATAAATAGACGGTCTTCACTTCTTTGAAATATGTCAGAGACAACTGAAATTCTTCTAGTTTGTGGAACTACATATTTGGTATCAATTAGGCAACTCTTTCCTAATTCAATCAACTTATCGAATGTTTGGAACCCTTGAATAGGTTATTTTTGGTAAAGAATTCCTAGGTACTCGTTTTTTCCTTTATTACTGGTGGTTGTGAAAATTAAAATTTTCAGCCGAAGATGATGACATTGTTGGCCAGTGAAAAAATATGGAAGTGAACCTGATCATACATCCTCCATCGTTGAAATCATATTGTCTGCAGTGCTGAATAGCAATATGAATTGAGTTAAATGATATGATAATGCTGTCTGTATTCGTTCTTTCTAGATTTTTATGATTTTCTCTTCTCCTTCCTGAAAATGGAAATAGAAATTATAGAATCATAGGAAGAGAGTTACATTTTATAGAAAGAAATATAGAATTATATCGTATAATATTATTGCAAAAAGGGTTTTTGTAGTAAGGACAGATATATGATCTGCACCAAAATTTCACTGCACTTGAAATTTAACCTTCAGACACCCAGAAGAGAAGTTTTTTATTCGTCAGTGACACTTCGTTTTCGAAAAAATTGAAAACAGAAATATATTTCCAATGAAATCGAAACTTCTATTCATCTTAGTGAACGTTTCGAGAACGAACTAGCTCCAGTTTTCAAATAAATTTCATATATTCATTTTTTCGTGATGTTTTCGATGTTTTGACGTTTTCGACACTGAAAAGAGATATGTTGTCAGACAGAGGAGGTCTCGTTACCAGGTTTTTCTTCATAAATTCATACGTAATTAACCATTTTCATATTCAATTCCAAGAAGTGGATGCCAAGTTCTCTTATATCAACTGAACAAGAAGCAATATTATTATTTCCGCTCACAAGAATGCAAGCAGAAACTTCGACTTTTCATTCTTCCTATGATCTTAATATTACTCCAATCGGCCATATGTTGTCCATATGTCCATATATGGTCCAGCTCATTTATATTCGTCAGAATATTTTTTCATTTTCTTATATTCTTTTATCTTTACTGACACAGGTCTGCTAGTTGAACCTGTTTTTTCCACAAATACATGGTAAACTGTGAATACAATTTTTTTGCTTTATTTTCTTGGAGCAGATCATAAATATGTACCCTAACTAAGTATGATAATATTTGGATTCTCTAATTTTCTTCTAGACAAATTTCTTAGACCTCTATGAGATACCTATACATCCGATTGATTCTCTGTCCTTCGAATTATAGAGAGTGGACCTAAGAGATACATTCCCATTTTTTTTTTCAAGACAATAATTTTCAAGCAATAAGTGACTTTGAAACTGGAGAATTTATATGTTTAGAGAAACGGTTTCGTCTCAGAGCTTTTGAACACATTTTTAACATCGATTCATGACACTCAAACATTGCATTGAGAGTTTTCGCTCTTAAAAATGTTTCAATCATGTATTCTATTGCTGCTCTGGAATGAAAAACGATAATTTCTCATCAAGTCATTATATAGTTATATTTATATCGGTCCTCTCAACGATTTTGAATTTTGCCACTTTCACTGTATTCTTTCACCATTTTTTCTTCGAATAACAATGACGTATTTTTCTACGAATCGATCTCTCTCACCTTATGATTGTACCTATGAATTATAATGAATGTGTTTCATGACTATTCCCTCATATTGAAATTATACGCTATTTTCACTGACCGCTTAAAGAGTCATCTTCGAGTTAGCTCTCTCATTATAATGTATGATAATTGGTGTTTCAATATGATAAAATAATTCAGTTACACCATCAATCATGAATCATGTAAAATAATCATCAGACAACTGAACCAATATAATTTGTGAAACTTTCAACAATTAGTTTGACTAATGGAAGATTCTTTGGTGTAGACTCAACAGTTCAGATAACCAAAAGATGTAGGACATGTTGAAATTATTGTTTTTGGATTCCAATCATTGCTGTCGTTGGTATTTCGTATAGGTTGCTGTCTTAATAATTTCATGCATACGGCACATACTGTTTCCTCTACAGTATGTGAAATGTATGCTTCGAAGGTTGGTTGTCGTTTACTCATGATATCTTCCTTATTCAATCCATAAAGTCGAAAGGAGATTAGTACTGTATAAAGTGATTTTCTCTCTCATACCTTCGACCAATCCTATTGAAGAGGTGAATCCATCCGTAATTTTTCTAGACAATACGAATTGATGATGCCTCCGTCACTCGTCGAGTGTCTTTTTATGGATTCTCCGCAAAAACAGAAGAATCTACCACAACCATTGCACCATTGAGTTCTGAATCTAGAGTTGTTGTTGTTGTCGATTTTATTTGAAACGGATTCTCGTTCGATACGTTCAGTTGTTGTATGGCTATTGAATTCTTCAAATCTCTTTCTTCGAATGGAAAATATTCTATGAATGAAAGAAAAATGAAACGTGACCTTATTGATTGAATGAAAAATCATTGAATGCAATTTTTTTTGTGAAATCGAATGTACATCGAGTTTCTTAGAGATTATTGAATTTTGAATAACTTGTACTTCCGTTTTATGAAACAAACAATTGTAATAATCATCGAATTTCATTCATTTCAGTGCAGCCTTGTTGATTGATACCCTCAGCTTTTTTCGTGACAAAATCCTCACCATTCTTTCAGAAGATTTTTTTTTTTTTATCTGTGGACAACACGAAAGGGAAACCTATGATGTTCGAGGAACATCGTGTTAGCCAGCGGTGGAATTTCGGGAAAGAAGGAAGGTGTTGGAATTTTTCTTGAATGTTTGGAGGTTGTAAGCATCAGGAAAGACTTCACTAGGCAAAGAATTCCACAACTTTGCCGTTCTATTGATGAATGATGCTTGGTATAGCGATGTTCAACAGGTCTCGAGCCTGACAGTGTAGGGGTGACCAGCTTGAGCTCGTCTGGTTTGTCTACTAGGAATCGCGCGTGGTGGCATAATAGATGATATTTCCGTTGAGCACCGACCGTGAAAGTACCTATAAAAAAGGCAGAGATCGCCGACCTTTCTACGATGATCGAGAGAGGTCAATGATTTGGTGAGTGTTGTGTCATCGACTAGGCGAATAGCTCTCTTCTGAATTGAATCTAAGAGCTCAAGCGTATGTTTGGGGGCTGAGCTCCAAACATGTGAGCAGTACTCCAGGACAGGTCGAATTTGTGCTTTGTAGATCATAAGCAGTTGCTGGGATGTGAAGTATCTCTTCGCACGGAAAAGAAAACCGAGTTTTTGTGAAGCAGTCTTCGCAATGGACCTCACATGATCGTCCCATGAGAGAGCACTGTTGGTGGTGACACCCAGCAAGGATATTGACGACCTCATAGGAACAGTGGTACCCGACATCATCAAATTGGGCATTGTGTGATCAGCCTTCTTGGTGAACATACAAGCTTGAGTTTTAGTTGCATTGAACTGTACTAGATTCTCAGATCCCCATTTCAAAGAAAGCATACATTCTCATTTTTCAGCTGTTTGTGGGATTTTCTCTCCTCGTTTCTAGAAAATACAGTAGAAGTTATTAAAAATTATTTCAATATATTTGTAGTAAGGACAGATTTGGGATCTGCCCCAAAATATCACTGGGCTTGAAATTAAACCTTCAGATACCTAAAAGAGAAATTCTCTATTGGTCAGTGCCACCTTGTTTTTGAAAAGTTGGAAATACAAATATATTTAATGAGAATAAAACCTGTACTTAAATTTTTTGACACTGAAAAGTGAAAACGTCAAAACCGAAAACATATTGAAAAATTTTGCGAAGAGAAAAATATTTCAATTGTGTTGAGAACTTGAGTGTTGAAAACGGGAGAGATTGGTTCCCGAAACGTCCACCAAGGTAAGTAGAGGTTTCATTCTTATTAAATATATTTGTATTTCCAAATTTTTCAAAAACCAGGTGTCACTGACCAATAGAAAATTTCTCTTTTAGGTATCTAAAAGTTAAATTTCAAGCGCAATGACATTTCAGGGCAGATCCCAAATCTGTTCTCACTACGAATATATTGCAATAATTTTTAATAACTTCTACTCTATTTTTCAGAAACGAGGAGAGAAAATCCCACGAAAAGCTAGAAAATGAATGTACCACCTCATCGAAGAACTTACTGACAGTATCATTCTCGATCTCAAACCAATGAAGTGAGTCATTATTTCTCTATCATTTTAATCTTTCATCAGACCTAGTACTTTCTTGTTTTTGAGAGGAATACCAAATGCATATCTCCAGGATATTCAGATGTATCAAATTTATGTGGATCGTTTTTGATGTCCATATGAATATCATCAATAATAATAGAATGATAATATCAACCTGTCTGTATCAGTGTATTGGGGTATATGTGGGGTTGAAGATCTGCATTATACCATCATGTGACCCGGAACCATCAACTTACTTTCCCTCTATATTTCCGTTGTTGATTTGATTGTATATTTCGAAATTCGAATCGATTGCGATCCGGCGATATCGTGAACACCGATTAGGGAATGAAGTACCCGAATGACATAATCAACTATATACTAACTCGTAGCTCCTTTGATTTGGAAACCATTTGTTCTATACACCCTATGGAATCTCGCTGGAAAATCGTTTTGGATATTTGTTTTTAACTCAACAGTAAGGCTATGAAATAACCAGATTACAGGAAAACGGAGCAATAACAACATCTTGTTACATATTGAAGGAAAGAAAAAACTAAACAATAACGCCTGAAGAGAAAGTATAAGTTGACTTTCCTTAGAAATTTCAATTTCATTCATATTAGAGGTACATCTATCACAAACCAAAGCAAACTGCTTCAAACGTTTGTAAAGGAAAATAAATTAGGTCAAAAATAGTTTGAGCTGAAATAAATAATTTTATTTTCATTATTCATAAAGATTCCATTCCTCCCTTCCATTCACTAACATCCCTGATTTCAATTTACATTTCGACATAACATCAAAATCTAATAATAAATGTGGGGATATGTATTCATTAGTGCGAACTTTATTGGAGTAACACATCTACACATTCACTATTTCCTATCTGCATTCTGATGCCAGAATACAGAAAAGAGCTTAATCAGTGCGGTTCTCAAATTTGACTTACCATAAATTCCCGCTATGCTGATTCTGTATTTCATGAATTAAAACTATCCCATGTCGCAATGTTACACTGCTGAACACAATATCGATTGTTCTGTCCTTGGAACAGGTGAGTAAATATTGACTGATGGTCGAAGACGGGATATCTCGATGAATAATGTATATACATGTTTTGCCCCACTTCCATGCATTATTTATCATATGTATATCCAATTATATGATAGGCAATATTAGTAGCTGAATAGGCCAGTGAGGAAACAATAGGGACTCTTCAATCACACTCGAGATGAATTCATCAAGATATTCAATTCAAGAAAATAAACTGAAATTGAATTATTCCATGAAATTGCTCAAGAAAATTCGTGTATTCTCTTGAATCTCATATGCAGATGATATGTATGTGTTATAATAGCACCATCTGTGTTTTTTTAACACTGAATATACAACAGAAAATATAGGAATATTCATGCTATACATACAGATATTATGACGTATGAGACAGGTATGAAACAGATCAGTATAACAATCGCCTTATCGCAAAATCACCAAAGAGGAACTGGTGATAACAACAGACGAAAATATCTCAATGGGAAGCACTACAACAAAATTGGTCATCGAATGCGATATGAGAAAAGAGGCTTCAATTTTGTCAACACTTTAACATGCGATGCAATAAAAGGTATATGGAATACACAAGATGGAACTATTCATGAAATGGTCATTTTTTTCAATGAATTCATCAATCAATATTTTTTTTGTATTACTCAATCTTGTTTTACCTATGAGTCGCAACTTTATCACGGATTCTGACCTATTGTGAATGATGGAAAGTGCTGTCAGTGTGTTAGTATTCATAAATTGGCTTCATACAGTTTTTGAATCTGTATGATGAAACTGTAACGCCTGTCATTATCACCATTTTATTAACAGTCTCCTGTAACAGTCCTGCCAACTTTGTCAATGCCAAACAATGAACAAATCATTGCGAGTGGAAATCCTTTAAACTCCTATTTTCTTCTTTGTCTGCCGCTTTCTTCCTTTGCCATTTCTTTTTTTTCCTTTCCGTTCGTGTACCATTTCTTCTCTCCTGGAACTTCCTTCCTCATCCTCATACGGAGTGTGATCTTTATCTCAGTTACTGTTTTTTTTCTGATAGGAGTGTCGGATTGGCTATTTCTTTCAAATTTTGTTTCATTTCTAGTCTCCACTTCATATATGATGTTAGTTCCATACATTATTTCCCCTATCTTTTTTTGTGATAATCGATACTCTATATCTCTAGCATTATATATCTGGTGTGTATTCCAGAACTCAGCATACTGTTCACATGTTTGGAGCTCAGCCCCCAAACAAACGCTAAACTTAGATTCAATTCAGAAGAGAGCTATTCGCCTATTCGATGATACAACACTCACCAAATCATTGACCTCTCTAGATCATCGTAGAAAGGTCGACGATCTCTGTCTCTTTTATAGATACCACGGTCGGTGCTCAACGGAAATATCATCTATTATGCCACCACGCGCTATTCCTTGTAGACAAACCATACGAGCTCAGGCTGGTAACTCCTACACTGTCAGGCTCGAGACCTGTCGAACATCGCTATACCAAGCATTATTCATCAATAGAACGGCAAAGTTGTGGAATTATTTGCCTAGTGAAGTCTTTCCTGATGCTTACAAACTCCAAACTTTCAAGAAAAATTCCAACACCTTCCTTCTCTCCCAAAATTTCACCGATGGCTGACACGATGTTCTTCGAACATTATAGGTTTCCCTTTCGTGTTGTCCACAGATAAAAAAAAATTCACTTTCGAGTACATATGAACCAGACATTTTTTGTTATTTTGATTAGTTAGTTTGAATCAATATGGAATGAATATGGAAATAAAAAAAATCATATTATGTGAAAAGCATCAATTTACGAAAGATTTTGCAGTTGATCCCAATGATATTTCACAGCAAACAACATCAGATTCAAATTCTCATCATTCGATTAAAGACAAGAATCCATTTATGTCGATTCCTTCACAGATTCATCTAGTTCATACAAATAAACTAACCGATGTCACCTAAAATAGAATCGACCTCAAAATGGTCAGCATTGTATATTCTAACATTGAATGAATTGGAGAACACCAACGAGTCATAGATGTATGATCATATACGGAAACCCCAGCCTACAATGTAGTTATGCTTTCGTTGTTTAGTTAGTTGACTCACTTGAAGCGTTTCAAAGAAATTGAAAGTTGGTGCTAGTTGGGCTGGTACCTGCGTGGAAATTTGTGATCAGTGATGGGATACTTTCCTTATTCAATGGTGTTATGCAAGTGAACTTGAATTGAACACGCATCATGCAACATTGACTTTCTACTTTCCTTGGCAGCTACATCTCTGCCTCGAAGCATTGAAGTATGTAATTATCTGACATTATTAAATCATTCTGAATCAATGATCTCCCATGATAACCACTCCAATTATTTCGATCAATAATGCAATAATCTCAATCTTAGTATTCAATTAACGTTAAATAATCTTTGTTATTGCCACTATAGTTCATATATATATTTTGTGTTTTTTCCTACATAATTCATATCTATTTTACCGCATTGTACTGACATGGAAAATTATACAGGATGGGTTTCTTGACAACTCACCCTGTGTTATTTTTGGCGTCAAGCTCTTACGCATGAAAATAATTTGGAAATACTCAAATTTCAAACCCTGGTCTGGTCGATTCCCATAAGATTTTCGAAATATTATATATGTTAATATATGTGGACTGTGCTACTAGAATTTGAAACATTCCTCGCGAGTCGCCCTGTATATGTGCAGATACAGCGTCGGTGGGATCATGACAATAGACAATGTGGTGCTTGGCATGGACCATGCCTTTGTATTTGAGAAATCAGAATACTTTCAGAGATATTCGTAAAAATTCGTATAATATTGCAATTTCGCAAAATCTCTTCGATTGATTGATTGATTTTTTCTTATGAAATAATTTCTTTTCCGTCATTACTACTTTTAGACTCACAAAATGACGCTGAAATATATTATGAACAAGAATAATAACTGGAAACATGATAAAATATCAGATCTCGGAAAAATAACCTCTCAAGGAGAATGCATCTAACCATATCTATTTCTCACATGATTTCTGTCAAACGTTTGTCTACATTCTATCAAAAAATTATTACAGTACTTCAAATATTATTTTCGAATCGAATACAGCTTTCATCCCGTGAAGAATCAGAGAGAACAGTAATAATTATCTTGAAATAAAACTCAAAATAATTATGAAACACTAGTTCGTTTTTTCTCGAGATAAGGGGAAAAGCTGATGATTTGAATATTGATTACTTTCTGGTTATCTATTGTTCATTTCTGAAAAGCAACCTAACAAAAATACTATTTTGATAAAAATTGTCACGTGATCATGGCGGTTTGACAAGTTCAGGAAAATTACTTATTTCGGCGAGAAGTTTCAAAATATCGAAGAAATCATTCCTTGATCAGAATTATACATATGCTCACTTACAAAAATACAAATATTTAAACAATCATTCGAAAATATTGAAAATAGCTGATGTACCAAGTCATTCCGATCTGTTCACAAAAGTTCTACTGAGGACCAGAGCTGTAGTGGAACATTTGTTTTCACTTAAATGAAAAGCCGATTTGTTCTCAGCAGACCACTAAATTGGAAAAAAAAAGTTTTTTCATTGGTTTTATCTTAGTTGTATCACGATTTCACAACTATTGTGATGCTTTTCCACTCGACAAATATATTATTTTTTGATTACGTTCAAGTTCTACTGATAATCATGAATGAACGTTTCACTTCGCACGTAGAATCGTAGGTCGAGCCTTTTTTTGATTCTGCTCATGATCAAATGTTATATCAGACATTTTCCCAATGAGCGATTAAAATGCATTTCGCTTTCTCAGTTGAACAGTATGCTTCGTAAGAAACTTGTTTGGAATTCTTTTTGAAAGTTTGGAGGTCGCAAGAATCAGGAATTACATTAGGCAAGTCTATTTTGTATTGACTATGGAAATATCTATGAAAACAATTAAATATCGTTCATTTTTCTAAGAGGTTCTAGGGATGTAGAAGGCGGTAGAGGAATTTGTGGGTATAGAATCTCTTTTAGACTGTTAGACTCCTCTGAAAAGAATCTAAGAGCTTCAGATGTTTGAGAGCTCAACTCTAAATATGTCAACTTCACTTCTGGACAAGTCGTCTAATGAGGCTTTGTAGATCATGAGGAGCTGGTGGGGTTAAAAGTAGTAGTGGTAGGAAAAAGTTGGAGGATTCTTTTCAGGGAACAAAAGCCTCACAAGCTACATAAGCCGTCGCAATTACTCCTATGACATGACATGAACTTGTTCCGAAGACATCATGTGAATTTAAAATATGAGCCTCCCAAAATATGAGCCTACCAAAATTCAACCGATGGATGCACCAAATTTGTGGCGTTTCAATATTGTTGTGATAACGCTCTTTAAATGATGCAATATTGAGCAATGTCTCTAAATTAGGACTGTATGATTTAGGCAGCCTCCCATAAATATGACAAAAAACGGCCAAATTCATTACCTCATTTGTTTCAACCCATTATCATATCAAGATTGAAGTTGTGGAGATGTAGAATATTTTTGATCTCCGGATGTGCACTATCAACAAAGTAATCCATCTCACCGATATGAATAATTTCCATCAATTCACCAATGATCACTTGACATGTAATATACGTCATCCATTTTAAGGATATCGATGCACAATCGATCAACTATTTATGGTACTGACTATGATGTATTATTACTCTTTCTTGTTCTAGAGTTATGACTGCCTGAGGAAATAGTTGTACTCAGTTATAGTTATTTTTATTTGTTCATTCATAAAAATAATAATGATTTATTCACCACTTGAAAGACTTCATACAATCTTAATGATTAATTTCCGAATGTTATGATGTCACAATTCAGATAAATGAAATCAAAATCATGTCGCAATATCATAACATAAACATAAGTAAGTACGTTAATATGTTATTTCCGTCTCTTCTGCCAGCCTTTGGGTATCAAATATAAACTAGAGAAGTTGTTGATGTGTTTGGACATGTGACAACTATGCAGTTTCATCATCCCTTCCGATTGACTGATGTTACTACTACTTTGGGATATTCTTATGATATTTCTTTTTTGATTTTCCTTGGAAAGGTACAGGACTCATCAACCCCTCTATCATTGATCAAATGGGCCATCTGAAGTCACTAGTTCACACTACCTATAATAATAGAAATCGAATATTTGCCCATTTTGGAACATATCCGTGTTATCAGACCGCGAGTCAAGAATATTCTAGATGATGTGGACTTCCGGTGAACATAACATCAATTTCAAACTTTCATTCCGTGTAAAATTTCACCGGACATTATTGATGAGAAGAAAATTATTTGGTGAATACGGAACAATTTATACTGGTAGAAAAACTTGGTATGTTGTGATTACTCCCTGGGGAGTGAACCTTAATTGCAGAACGTAAAGCTTGCTAATCCGGATTAATGTTACATACTAACTTGCTTGCGGCATCTGAAAAAAACGGTTCATATGAGAAAATGTGGAGTAGTATTTCCTAATTTTCATCAGATTTATGGCATCGACCCTAGTTCATGCAAAATTAAATAGCGACAGTATTTGCAGTTTGAAAGTCCAGACGCGCCCCATCGAAGTGGAATATCGAGAACGAATGTAAAGCAGTAGCGTGTCAACATTTATGTAATGGGTAAATTGCAGTATACGGTATGGCAAAATGGAAAAACCTGGTGAGGTTATATCAGAGCCGACAAGAGAACAATCATGTGAATGCGTCAAACATTCGTGATTCACGTGCACATCAGGTCACTTAATTCGAAATTTGGAAAGGAGGCGGACCATATGTGGTCACGTGGTGGTTGATATGGTTTAAAAATTACTCTTGAGCTTGAAATTCATCATGGAGATCAACATGGGGACACCGACCCTAGCACTCTACTAGAGTTTTTTCGAATGAAAAACCATATATCTTATTTCTACGAAAGCTTGAAGAAGCCACTGTTTCACGCCCATTTTTTTTTCATTTCAGACTTCATTCATCAATTCAGAACCTTTCCGTTGAATTCAAATTTCATTCTTTGGATCGAGACTTTTCCTTCGAATTCAGGATTTTTTTTATGGAATTCAGATTCCATTCTTTGGGATCAGGAATTCTTCCAAAGAAGGCTGTTTCACTTTGCCCCCTATTATACGCCTCTTGATATTCTTTTAAATCGACATTTTGTTTGATTGCCTTGTTCAATCCAGAGAAAAAAGTCACTCGTGTGAAGTTTGGTCTGAGGCTTCGGTTACGAGATAATTGAATTCGAAAAAAAGACCACTCGAGGGCGAAAATTGGAAAATCAGCTAATCGAATCAGGACTTCACCAAGAATAACTGGGCATGCATTGATTCATTCTCTTCAAAATGATCTTGTGTTTATTTCGAATCCGTTTACAGAAAACTATAGGGATATATCATCAGATTTTGTTAAGTTATTGATTGAAATTCTGAAATTATTATTAAAAATAGGGTGTTCCGCATGAAATAATCAACTATCAGTCTTTTTTGAAGCAAACGAAATAACCACACTGTATTGGAGTAACTGAGATTAGGAGTGTTCGAAACCCCCCAGTATTATCGAACCAAATTTCGATACCATAGTATTTATCAATTCGTGGATATCAGCAGATTCAAAGGTCATGATTTTTGAAGGAGGAAAATTAATTCCCAATTCGAAAACGGTCTCAGATTTGAAATATCAATGTTGCCACTGCTTTATAATACACTCGGCAACAACGCATTATCACAAATATTTGAGTTCGATTATGGTCTACAACCAGATTTTCGAAGTGATCCGTCGTATGGTTCATTGGAAACGTCCAATGTGCCATCCACTATGAATCTGCCTGTATATATGATAATCTGAAAGGGCCCTGCTCAAACTTCCAATCCACTCTTGTTGCACAGGTATCTCGAAATTTCGTAAAATAATCTCAACATTTCGATCAGAAACGATATCAAAATTTGGATTGAGAAATAATTCAGAATTTCGAGATTTTCGTAAGAAGATGATAAACCTCTAATCAGTTCGTTCGACGTTCGAAAGCATTGAATATTTTTGAATTTTTCCATCATTTTTCACATTGTCCGTTTTTCATATTATTTCATCCGGTGAATCATGTTTCAGAGATAGTTGTTCGCGAGAGAGATGGATAGTATTGTAGATTCTTGTACTTTCAAATTCATTATATACATAGTTTCTCTGATTTTTCTGCACTATTGACTCAACGTTTAGAAATATTTTTTTTCATGAGAATATATTGGTTTCCATTCCCCCCGCCCCCTCGAACCGATTTTTAGAACCGCCGCCACACAGAAGATTTGAACAAGTCATTTCATCCTTCATCTCAGACAGTGAAAAGGAAGGAAAAATTCAACATTCATCTTGTATAATGATATGAAAAACAATACAATAGAAAATTATGGATTATGCAGACTTCGAAACACTCAAACCAACATAGCTTTGAGCGAATCTATATTATCCCGATCATCTCATCGAAACTTCTATAGCCTGTTTTTATGAGATGCATAAATCCAAGCTAGCAAACTTTACCAATTTCATGAAATTGATGCCTCCGAAACGCTTCATCGAACTCATTATCAATTTGCAATCTCCCGGTTGAAGATGATTATTGAATACGGAACTCGTTCGTTCAGTGCTTGAAAATGAACAGAACAAAAAAAGAACTCCGACCCCAAACTTTACGGAGCAGAAACAAATCAAATGTTTCTCCATCGGGGAGTTCACTGAAAGTGCGTTAGGAAATTTTAAAGTTTGGCGTTTTAGCTAGAGCTTTAATTTTCGAGTAGTTCGCATAAAAGTAATATATCGAATAGAGAAAAATGATAAGCGAGGAGGATCTAGCAATATACAGGGTATTTTCTCACACAAATAAAGAACAAAAAGTCACGAAATACGTTTGTTTTCATTGAAAGTAGGACATCTCTTGACGTATCTTGAGAATTCCTAAATGGAACTTGTTGAACCTCATTGGATGGGAATTCAGCTCTTAACGTGAAATGAAAGACCAAAATTCGAATACTTATCATATACCTAGATTTTGTCGCAAACAGGACGTGGTGGCCTTCTCAAAAATTTCTTCTCGAGATGTGATTGTAGTTACAGTTGGTCACTTACGTTAGAGTGTTCAGATTGTGGATATCGGAGTTAGATACATACATTTTTTTTCTGGAAAATATGGAATGTCCAATTCACTATCGATTTTTCTCGCAGATAGATCACTTTTTGTGGCACTATACGGTAGATAAGGTCTCATCTGATACAATGACTATCAATGCTGGTGTTCCACAAGGCTCTTTCTTGGCACCAACTTCGATTTGGCTCTACATCAACCAATTGTTGGATGTGACCTCTTGCTTCATACCACCTTACCCTCTAGAGCCCATATATCACCCCCTTGAGGCCAGAGATGTAAGACTGAGACAAGTCGATACTAAAAATGATGATCTTGTCAAGCTTGTATTTTGACCAAGAAAGCAGATCATACAATGACTATGATGATTTTAGAAACCACACTGTTTCTATGAGTGACGTTTTTCCACGATATTCTTGAGTGATTCTGAAGATGAATCAAATAACTCAAATAGGTCGATGAGTATTTGCCGATCCTAACATTTTACATATAGATCCATTCTGTGCTTAGTTGATAGTTCAATATGAAACTTTGAATACCTCATTATTTTTTTCGTTCATATCCCATTCTCATCTTCTATGAGCAAACGTATCCAAACCGAGAACGTCCAAAAGAGTTATATAGGTATATATTCTCCAGTATGCAATACTAATTCACGATCACGACGACTCAAAAACTTATTTTGAACGCTCTCAAACATTTTTACATTACGGAATTGCATTCCATTATTGATCTCACAGTAGTTTCAAGGAAACCTATGTTCGACCTCTATTGAGCATGTAATAGAAAACCATCTTTTGTTCTGTTTTTTTTCACGAAAATTAGAATATCTAAGCACTGCGTGCCCTTAGGGCTCTGACTGAGTATTCTGGGTTTCTAGGTTTAATCTTCATCTACCTACCCACACACACAATGGCTCCCTGTTGTGTGATAAAACAAATCTGTTTCCAATTATCTTGTGCACATATTTCATTGGTTAGTCAACATGAAACTAAAAGGTTGTCAACAAAAGAGAATAGATCGCAAATTACGTGAACAAACCCATTACGGATTTGAAAATCAGCATATCGGGTTGATATACAGTTTCATAAATACTGATAAAAGATAATATTCGGAAAATAAACTCGATATTGTTTTCAGTTTGAAATTGTTACTGAAGTGTGCGATATAAAATGGAAGGTGGGCACGTAGATTTGCAGTTTTCGAGTGAAAGGTGAGGTTTTTTAATATTTCAACTCGAAAAAACTTCTTTATTTTCATTACAACATACGATAGGTCCGAATGTTATTGTACTTCTAGGCATTAAAACACTGGGAATAGATTATCTAAGAGTTCTTTGCATGATTTTCTTGAAGAAGGATTCAGAGGACCAGCCATGCCCAATGTTTGAATCAAGGATGAACTAATAAAGTTCCGAAAGGGGAGTTTATTCGAACTTTAGATTTTTCAATAATGTGAAGCTCAAATGGGAGCATATCATAAAACAACGTCATTGACAATCTATGTTAACCAGTCGAATTTTTAGATATGACTGATATGATAAGATTAGGGCAAGGTCGAACTCGCTATATATTAGTAAATAATTCATTTTCATAAATTCATTCGATACGAGTTAGAAAGATAGCTTCGTTCCTGAATCAATTTGTAGTCACTCATTTACATAATTCCAGTAGTATACACGTGAAATTTATTGCAGAAATTTGAATGGTCAAATCCACATCAACTGATAGATAAATTTCAAACACTGATGAAATCAACCTCAGGATTTATTTTCTTTGCGAGAAAAAAAATGACTTGCTGAATATGTATATGATCTTTTCAGTAATATATCTACTACTTTAAAGATGTTCTACAATATAACTTGTATCCATGAACTTCAGAGATAGAACCATGCACAACAACAACGAAGACAAACAACAATAACAACTAACACAATTCCACACATTTCCGATAAATGAAAAAATTTTACTTGTTGGTGATAAGTGAAAACAATGTTCGAAACTAACGAAACCAAAGAATGAACAACCATCGAGAAATTGTACCTACAATATAACAATGTGTGTTTGGAAAATTTTATACAGGGGAAATATGCAGCAAGCATCTCTATCAATAAGGACGAAAGACCATTAGATCAATACATAGAAAAGATATATCGACAAGTCAAAATGAGCTGTACATACATGTACATAAAATGTACAACATTGGATTGGAATGATATTGGAATTATAGAGGAAGAAGATAGTGACAATCGAGGAGAAATTGAAGAGTCTGCTTGCGTTCTTATGGACGAAGATAATAATATTGCTTCCTGTTCAGTTGATATAGATAAAACTTGGTATTCACTCCTCGAATATAAATGAGTATGGGTATATTTAAGATCAATCAAGGGAGAAACAACAGAAACTAAAGAAAACTACATTTTCTGTCTGTTAATTTATCACTTGAAAGATAAGAGCAAGACAAAAAACATTTCAAAGAGTACATTTTCTAGTGGAAAAAGAAATGACAAAAAAATCATTATATCACAAATCAATCGAGCGAATATCAAATGGGAAACTGAAATATAATTGATATGAAACCAACATACCCATCATAAAGTGTTGCAAAGTGATGGCATATCAGCATTAACACTGAAATATATCCAAGAATACTTCCAGATTACTCATTCCATATCTACTTCATCTACCTGATCGAGTTGGGTAGAATATGACAAAGATGTCTTCAATTCACTGAATAACAAACGAAATTCTTATGCTTGTATTGGCCTTTGGAGCCAGTTGGGATTTCACAATTGACAGGAAACTAAGGACGATCGATGTGGAATTGATTGATCCGGAAAGTACTTTTTTAAAGGACTAGTTAGTAAAATTTCATTCTATAAGACTAATCAGGAAAATCTACAAGTGAAACAGATGAAACACATAACAGCTATTGTTTCTTGGTTCAGGTTCATGCAATGAGAACGAATTTTGAAGAACAGGATTTCCATAAAAACTTCCTACGTAACACAATCGTTTCTCACAGATCGTGTATCAATACTCAATGATGAAAAGATTTCCCGTACCATATATTTTCAACATGTAGTACCAATATGAGAGCAAATCTTCATATCTTTCTATATTTTTTGATGTATAGAACTTCACAAGTCAAAGGAAACTCCTTTCTAGATAAGAAACAACTCTTGTACTCATTCACTCTGTTAGCTTTGTTCAATTACAAATATGATCGTTTAATTTACAACTACAAATATTGAATTTTTTATTATATGCACAAGGAGGGCATATCTTCGCATAATCATCTTCCTTCAAATAATCTACCAGTTTCTTGGTGCAATACAGCAGGACAATTATGAGAGCACATGAGCTACTCACTATCACAATCGAATAATACGAACATTTCTTCCTAGCTTCCATTTCTCGGTAAAATCCAACCCAAGATAACAGTCGCTGATTGAAAGTAGGCTTCCTGACTGCACGCACAACACCATCTTTGTCGAAATATCTGCTCGCCACGCAATCGTAGACCTCCAAAGTATTCAGCCAGAGGTTGCAAATACCATTATTGATCGGTATGATCAGATTGTTGATGATATCCATGATGAATTCGCTCTCGTCTTCTAATTGTGACTTGCCGAACAAGGAATCAGCTCTTCCACTACATTTCTCGCATACCATGGGGTATATATAGGTACTGCATAACTGAATGTATAAAAGGAGTATAATTAAAAAATTTAAATAAACCGACATATCAGGATGACGTTAACAAATCCATTATGTCATGTCATGAATGAGATGTCATTTTCCATTTCACCTTCACCTACTCTAAGTCACTCCTACATAAGACGGAAATGTACTTAGTGAATTGATATTGGTATATATTGACATGAAAATACCAATTATACCAAGTCCTCAACAACCCATTTTATCAGAATTATCATATGGGTTTCTACATAGATCTGGTGTAATCCAGGAATGTTTATTTCTGAACGGTGAGTAAAGAATTCGTTTTGTTGCAGTTTTCCTCACAACTCTCCAGAAACAATGAGCTGTATAACTACTGATTATGGTATTCCACCAGGTTATAACCCAGAAGAACAGCCACCTGTGAGAATGAGGAATCCAACAAAGTAAGTCATGACGAAATCCACCCATCCATTTTCATTTTTGACGACGTCTCTAATAGGTGAGGAAAACTTGAATCTGTTCTTTGAGCTGCATATGGAACCTATGGAATTTCGAACTGAAACCACCTTTATTTTGATGTTTCCACACAAAATTATCATGTGAATATTCTTTCAGAAGATTAATTCTTATGCTTCATGTTCGAACTCAAATTACAGCACTATCTAAAAAGCCGAATTAACTTGTGAAGTAATCGCCCGAATTATTTGGCACACCCCAATATCCTCAGGGACCAAAAAGTATGAATTTTGTCAACGCAGCCAAACTACCTGGAGAGAAAAATCTAACGTGTTCGAAATTGATACCAAAATATGCAATGCTGGTATTTTATATTGTAAACACATAAAAAATTCAATAGTCCCTTTCAGATGACTGATGACTTTGTGAGACGACTGATAAATATAAATAATCAACAGATAACTAACTGTACCTGTTACAATCGCAATATCCCAATCAGAAATTTCACAGGAACTCTTTCGTGAACTCTTTCGTGAACACAACCACGGATGTTAGGGACATATGCAGGCTGATGGAGAAGATATCATAGAGAGTATTTTCTTGAATATTTTCCACCCAATTGAAATATTTTCGACAATGCGGTCTTGCCGCGTCAATAAGAAAGCAGTAGCAACTTGCTGATCCTTACAACTCCCAAACTTCCAAGGAAAAATCCAAAATTGTATCGCCAGCTCCGGCTCCATTGCGGACATGTTCATATAAATGAAAATGCTTGTTTTGATGACCCTTATCATCCCTTGATGTTTGTCGGTATATTTTTCATATAACATATTCTCATATTCTATTGACTTTAAATCTGTTTCGTGACTCATTACATTAAATTTTCCCTCCTAAGATTAAATAATTTTATCAAACCATCAATTTTTTTGCAGTGCAGACAGAAGCGAAACTCAAAGAAAACGTAGGTCGAAGAACAGATTATCGAATAGAAGGAGTACTGGGTTTGTGAATCCAGAAATGGTGGATGAAGCTATGAAGATGGGAGTCAGTGGTTGCAGTGATAGTGACGCCAAGCAATAGTCGAGAGAAACATTGTGATTTATTTATTGTTTTGTGCCATCAAGAGTTAACTAAGACTTTAGAATAATGTGAACATGAAAACTATCGTCAACAATTGTCATTCAGGATTCCGAATGCACGATGTAAATGAGAATGCACATCGTATTTCAATTCGATTGTATTCTAGAAAGTTGAATGACAACAGAACGACTTGGAGTATTGTAAAGAAGAAAGTGTTAGGTGATAATAATATCAGTCCATTATTTCCAAAATACTGGCCTTTTCATTTCCTATTAGGTAACTGAGTGAATTGTGATTGGGGCGATCGTTATAGTAGACAATGCAACACTTCATGTGACCTTGACTTATACTTCACTTATTTTTTGGTATCATAATGTACCATTTAATCATTCTGGAAACTCCTATTTTCATTACGAATACCAATTCGGTCGCTAACTTCAACGGCATCAATAATTCAGTCAGAGGATTACATTGTTTGCTCTCCGGATAATTCCAACAAATCACTAATATATTCTGAATCATAATTCCCTTCAGGTATGTTAATGGGAAATGAAATATTCATAACTATTTTTGATCATTAGAACTCACATTCATGAGGTAATTATAATGGATAGGAGTAACCTTTACTGGATGAGAAGATTTACGTTGTGAATAACCTAATTCAGAACGCTCCCAGTGAAGTTATCAAATGAGTGGAGATTTGAAAAAAACTCACATCTTTACATAAATATTATTTCAAATCTACTTAAACAGTATTAGGAAGAACTATGGAAACCCCTGAATATTTCCGATATGACACACATGTGATTTCAATTAAATTCAGTAGCTTGGGGTTGTTTTACCTGGCGAATTCAAAAATCATACTGACGATCTTGCCAGATCTTTCCATGCTTCTGTGCTTGACAAAACTGTGTTTGATACATTGCAAACCAGCATTTCGTGAAAAAAGTATGTTAACCCGTGAAAATCTCCGGGTAGTGCCTTGGAATTGTTCATCAAGATTGCAGATTCAGAAATCGAATCGGTGATGTTGCCAGATCTTCCCATTGATCTTTGCGTACCACCACTTTCTTTTTTTTCCAATGGATCACCTCATTTATTTTCACTTCATTCGATTGTTGGTGCTTCAATGAGAATACCAATTTCAATTCCAGATATCTTTGGAAAGTAACATAGTTGTGGTTCGCACCGAAAATGGAAAGATCTGACACCATCGTTGATACCATTTTTGAGTTCGCCAGATTGAACAGTCCACAAGTTCTGAATTTCATTGTTATCGCATGTGTCGAATCGTAGATAATCAGCAGTTTTCATGCTATTTTCCAAAAATGCTTGTTTGCCAGATCTCTAGAAATAGATGAAAAACAATCGAATGCAGTTGAAATAAATAGGGAGTACCACCATAATAAAGACAAATTTGTGCAATGCACAGAAAAAACGTGAGAATCTGGCAACATTTTGATTTGATTTTCTAATTTGCCAGGTCGAACAACGTCTGGTCACAGAATATTATTTGAATTGCACATTGCGTGTCAGAGATACTCAGGGTTGCCCACATTTTTTAGTCACCCTATATAAGGTGGAGCAATTTATCAATATTCTGCAGCGGTAGATCATTTCAACAACGATCATCATTCAGTGAAATCTGTAAATAATATAGCCAATTGTCTCAAAATAATCTGTACTCACCTACTCCTAGTCAAATACAGTATTTTTTATTGAAAAATTTGAGAGTGAATGACAATAATAATAGTAATAGTGAATAGTTTACCTTCATTCAATGTAGAACTTAACATTCATAAGTACCTATTTGTATTATATACTGAGAGGGTTGCGCTATAGCTATCGCCACAAATTTGTACAGGAGAAATTAGATAATTTGCAATAATAAAAAATATGTAATTGAAAAATAATCATACGACACTTTCGATAAGGCTTCTATACTTACCAACAATTTGGTAGCAATGTGCATCCCTCAATATCCTGACAGTATAATGAATCTAACAATGCTTTATAATTAACATGATGATGATGATCTTCAACTCCAAATTTTCAGGATCATTTTCTTTTTTTCTTCATCCGATTATACGGGTGTAACGAGGATATGGTACACCTGTCTTTTTCCATCAGTTATGGAGGTAAATGATTATCATTTGAAATGACTGATATAGTTGATGAACGTCATATTTTGACATGTATGTATTGTATATTGTTGCAACTTAGAATTCTGCATAACTTTCTGAATCCAATTGAACCCCATGAGTGACATTTCCAACGTCGATATCTATTTTGATTCAATCTTTAATTTTTCTACTAAGGGTTGCGATGCAATGTGATGCTAGAAAAATTCAATTCTTGTTAAAAACACAAAATTTCATGATTTATCACCAAATTAAGTTCATCAAGATGGTTTTTGGGACAGAACACTACTTTTTCTCATGGAACGATCTTGGTACCATAGTACCCTTTGTTGCTTCTCATAATGAGGAGTTGATCCATGATTTGCGATATTGAAATTTGCGTCATCGCACGCTCAGATGTGCAATTGAATCATTCGATTGATTAATTCAATTATTCAATTGAATTAATCAATTTGTTTGGAATTTCTCCTATATGGTATCATTGAATTCATTGAATTATGCAGAATTCGATAAACAAGGTGTTCCTTGTATATCATTTCAATTCATTCATTTGTCAAGATCTGCATTTCATCAACTATATAGGTGATTTCAAATGTCAATCATCCTCTCTGATCCTAAGGGAAAAACCGGTATTTTATTTTCACTCGTTTATAATACAAAGTGTTGGAGTACATGTTTCTTTCCAGAATGGATCTACGAACGCACAAAGAAAACTGAGTAATCGCCTCCACATCAACTTCCAGTAACAAAGCAACGCTTCTGGTGTAGAAAATTTCATAGAATGTATGCACACGAGTCGATACAATGAATGAATAAAATGAAGGGAGATTAGAACTTCACTAGTGCTTCTTTTTTCATTCGAGAAATTACAGTAGGGCTCTGTTCAATATGTCGAGTCATCATCTATGATTTATTATGGAGGAAGATTCAAAAATAAATGGAATAGATGAAATCTCGAGTTCAGCAATCAATCAAGATAATTATGTTTACTTGTAGGTATGAAAAAAGCCATCAAATGACGTGTAGTAGACAATGGTATGAAATATAGAAATACATTACATAAAAGACAAAATAGAGCTGAACAAAACAGCGTATGGACATGGATTATCGAACATCACGAAAACGAAGTATATAGTGGACATTATGAATTGAAATTATTTCCTCTTTTTCTTCATCTCTTATGTTGTCATATTGATTATCATGAAGTCATGAAGGAGAAGTCATGAACAATAGTGAACTGGAAAGCCTAATGAAATTCTGAAGAAAAAAGAAACTCTAGAGATCTGAACCAAAAAATGAACTTCAATCTATTAATAGCTTCAAATTGAAAAAAATCAAGTCACAATTTTGGAACTTCGTTGAAAATTGGTTTGAAAATTTCCAAACTAACATTAAAATAAATTCAGATGTTCATTCCAAAGATCGCAAATTTTCTATCTATGATATCTGTGGCCAGAAAATCCTATTCCTTTCATTATTCTATGGTGCATGCAAATGTTATCAATAATAAATTCAATGAGAAACAATTTGTTCAAATTCTTCACTTTCACTGAACTCTTTACTCTCTATGATGAATTCGAAGAAGAACAATAATATGAATACTCAAATACTGAAAGTCGTCTATTGGTATCTTCCAGAATATTGATATATATATATATTTTGAGTTATCCCAATGTCTAGATATTTGTCTGGATTAAACATCTTCAAGATTGATGGTGTAGAAGATTCAATCTCATTATCAGGATATAACGAATTCTCAGGATAATTATAGATAAAAGAATCATAAAGTGCAATTGACAAGTCAGTGAATAGGTCTGATGGGAATGAATAGTTTCATTCACATCATGGAAACACTCAATTCGATATCTAGAAGTCATTAAAAGTACACATGATAGGCATGTCGATTAAAAAATAAATAATAAATATGTACCCATTATGTTCATTTTTCATGAAATTCCACTTCTCCCATTAGTACAGTACAATTTGTCATGTGATTTTGATCGAAATGATGGTCAATATACTGAAAACTATAGTTCTGCTATAAACTACCTATTACTACCACTAACCTATAGTCATAGTAGTACTTTTTAGTGTTGCGAAAAGAGACTACATAACTCAAACAATATTAGAAAGTTCAAGAACAACAGTTTGCTTGAAGTCTCTTTTCTTTCTCTCTCTATTTTGTCTTTCATTTGCGATATTGATGAAATTCTCGATCCCTTGATAAGGATTCATTCAAAATGACTGAATATTGAAAACAAGCAAATCACGATCGAAGCGCTGTGGTGAGCATCAACTATAAACCGGTATATCATTTTCCTGAACTTTTCGTTCTCAACATGAATGAATCCTCAGACTATATTGGAATAGTTTGTAACTTTTACGATAAATATTTGAGTTTTCGACGTATTCCGCTTCATTACACTGTACTACTATCAATTGAGAGCCATTCGACCATGTGATGCCGCTCCTTTTATTAACCAGTCCTCTACAAATTAGGTTTCTTTTCAGTCCTTTGTGGAGAGGAAGTTCGCACTCAAAATCCTAATGGGAATGGATTTCGTAACATAGTTCATGTGTGTGCCTAATATACTATAGAATGAACTTGCACATGAACAGGCGAGTTGACTTTGATGTGTGAGTGACTCTCATCGTTCTAGTGTTATGTTGAAAGATATCATTTACTGAAATGAAGGAACTAAATGCTGGGAATCTTTTCATGAAGTGAGTAGATCTGGTTTATTATCTGGTCTTTCCATAAACAAAGGCTGAATATGTGACGAATCTAGTGAATCTTGAGGACTGTCCAACATTCCATGGAGATATGTATGAATATTCCAGTGATTTTCTTTCGAACCTAATTAGTCTCGGTCTTATTCATACTTCCATTAGTGATTCGTAGAAATATACTATGCCTGACGCATCCTTGAGCAGTCTCAACAAGTGTTGTGACTAATTCTCATGATTGAATTATTTTCTTGAATTCAATACCGTGGCACAGTCCTGATGGGCTCTCACGAAGACTATTTCAGAATTCATGAGTTCCTGAATTAATGTACTGAATGAAGTAATTCATGCATCGGGCATGATATTATAACTCCCAACATTGTTCTTCTCTTGACGTAGTTGGGAACAAGAAATTTTTGACTTTGTGGTGAAAGTATCTTCATGATAAGTTCCAAGTTGATAACTACAACGATACCAATACATAAGAAAATTGCAATCTCAACACTACAAATACTCATGCAGAAAAAATCAACAACCCAATCAGGAATCGTTCGAAGAGCTGATAATAATATCCCGAATAATTATTTATAACGAGAAATCTTCCGAAAATTCCGAAAGTCAAATATTCGTTGTTCCTTTACTGAATCTCTATCAATTGGCTTCATCTTGCTGATCATATTCTTCATTTTGAGGAACTTATATGCGTTCTGATCATAATTTTTCTTCTAAGAGTAATCAGTCAAAAGCTGGAAAAAATTATCGTTTCTATCGTTGATATATCTTCGATGACTGACTAAAAATGCCCCTAAAAATAGCGCTGCTATTTATTTTCTGATTTTGAATGACAAAAAGCGGATGAATTAACTACTCAAATTCTACAAGGCAACATATGTTCTATCAATCGTTCCTGATCAAGATTTTTATTTTCTCAATCCAATGATGTATGATTGATTTCGACTTCCGTGCAAAATTATTTCTCTGCAAAGAGATAATGGACCTTCAGATATGAATAATAATATCAACTCATCGACATGAATCGAGCATACGCTTTCATGGAAGAGAAGATCCAGATCGTCTGTAATTTGCTTTATTAGAGATAACTTTCTCTGTCCATTTTTGCCAATGGTTTTGACGTTGACGAACACTGCTATTCTCCCTTCTTGGAGCAATCAATCATATCCTAAATATTGTCATCGTCCGTTATATCTTCAAAAATTGTGCTGAGGAGTGAAAAGTCAACATTACATTCAAGACAGGAATCTGTAGGTTAGACAGTTTTGAACCCCCGAAGATCCAAGATCAATTAGAATCATTGTTGAACTGGGCTCATGTCACAAACCAACAATGAAGAACTGGAACAAAATTGGTGATATCTCTGATTGAACAACCCGCCCTACCACTGATCTCGACACATGCCGTATTCTATCTGAGTTTACTATTCAGGAATTCTCCCGGAGTCACGGATAAGTCCGGGCACGGATGGAATAGCACTTTGAATAATTCAGCTGGTGCGAGTACCCACCCCTCCTCTCTCAATGCTGAGGTCAATACTTCTCGTGAACATGTTTCGTCGGCTGAAATCTTCGACAAATTGGCGTTCTTGAAACGCGACACTGGACACGTCAATTTGGCCTTCATCGATTCAGAGGGGTGAGTTAGTTCATGGATATGTAGGAGAGCTTTTCGAAAAACGACATTTGGAAACTTAATGGTTCAATTGAAATGATATTGATGAACTCATAAGCAACCCTCATAGGATTATTTTGATTGTTGAAACAAATTTATGCTACGTGGCATCCAATTCAGTGAAATTCACCTCATATAAAATCATCACTGATATTGATTATTGAAATTTCGGATCCATCCACTAAGCTCTGGCCATGTTGTTTCTAGAATAAAACAGAATAATAAAAGAAATAACTACCTGTCGATCGCAATATGCACGAAAATAGGGCGCTCAACTGAAAACTATTTTATTTTTCCTGTTTAAATTCCACAGTTTCCCACACATGGAAATCGGCACACAAGAGTTTGTTGGGAAGCAGAGGACGTGCTAATTTCTGCTAATTTGTAGAGGGCGCCACCCCCCACTACGCTTTCTGTGAACTGAAATCTGTTGAAACTTGAACTGCAAACTAAATTTTTTTCTTTACATGTTCTGATCAGTAGGTTATTCTAAGTATAGTGAACGTAAACTGCTTTAATGTTGTTCATCCCATAAGTTTTTCACAATATTATAGTTAATAATGAATACGAGCAGCATATGCTGTATTTTCTCAATGTTTCATCTATATAAATGAATACAAACAAAACAAATTAGCGATGTTCTAAAACTGAAATCACCACGAGTGCTTTGAAATCCCAAAACAACATACCATTCGAGCACGAATGAAATGATACTATGGAATATTCGTCCTGAAATCGAAAAGTAAGGTGAGGTGTTTGTGAGTAAAGGTTTATTTTACCATGTTATGTGATGATTATGAGCAGGTCTCTCACCATACCTCAATAACTCAGTTTTTCATTTAGGGTTTCGAATAGGTTTTAAAATTTAATTTCGAGGTATGAAACTTTTATGAAGATACACTTATGTCTAATCCATGATATGACACGTTGAAATAACTACGCTAACTATTATTTCAACCAATAGACATCCAATCCTGCTTTATCAAATCAGCAGCTTTTTCCCCGATCATATAAGAAGGGGCTGCGGTATGCGCAGTTGGTGGCAACGGAATAACGCTCGTATCAGCTACTCTCAGATTTTTAATGCCGTGGACCCTCAGAGTGTGATCCACCACTGCTTCCGGATCGTTTTTCGGTCCCATTTTGCAAGCGGCCACTTGGTGGTGAAGACTACCTATCAGTTGTCGCAAGCTACATTCCCAATATTCGTCCGAGTTGAAAATGTGCCTTTCACAACCTGGAAAGCATGTTTTGCATCAATTATTTCGGCTTATCTATTCGTGCCTCTATTTATTACCAGATGTTCATGGATGTTCTTCTTTTCACCAAGAAGTAGTGACCAATTTGAGATATCGAATGAATTGAGTGAGATAGTGGGAGAAATTGAGCGGAATGGGAATTTATGATGATATATGGGATGTTCTATTGAAAAATGTGACTTCATAGGTCAGATGTGACCTCAACCTGTTTATATAACGAAATTTTGGAATGGGAAACTCGATTGCATCTATAACTTTTGAATCAATCTTTTTATCCCATCTCTGAATACAACGGAGGTATCAAACTCCTGAATTCAAGTCGTGGATCTATACCGTACATAATCTGGTGGCTCAGAAAAGTCTTCAACAATTCTTGAATTGGAAATGGAAGATTTCATTCATATAATGGAGTTAGTTACAGATGATTATCTGATTCTGTGACTAATCTAGTGTCGAATCGAATATCATTGAAAATTATAGGAATTGAATAGTTTGTCTGCATTGTTGGGACTCCAATACTACGCTTACCTGGAATTGGTGTCGATACTATTCTCGAACCATATTTCTGCAGTGCTGGGCTATCATTGATCCGCTGAATTTCCCTGATAGCTGCAATGAATGTTTTGATATCTTGATTATTTGCATCAGTGAAATAATTTGCGTGAAAAATTGGCCATTTGAATGGGTTTTTGGACTTGAGCTTCATGTACCCGTATGATTTGGGGTGCACCAACATAGGAAAAACCTGAAAGAAAGAAAATAGAATAACAGATGCATAGATATACGATGGGTCCATGAATCATCAATGGGACTCCAGAAACTTTATATTTTCATTTATTCTGGGTGCCTCTTTGGGAGATTTTTGTTGAGTGGATTGGTTGTAGTGGTAACTCATGGAAACTTCCATGTATGCTCTCGAGACATACGTAGAAATCGCAATGTCGAGAACATTGCAGCAAATGATCAGAAGAAACCAACCATTGCAAGATCTTTCTTGATGTCTTGTGATTCACAGTTACACCCAGTAGATATTATGTGCAGAAACATGATATGTGATAACGTGCCTGAGCGTGAGGAACATTGAAACAAATGAATCAGAATTTAGCGGTTGGTTGTGAATTTGTGACAAATCTGCAGTTAGCTAACATCCACACATCATGTATACAAAATGAAAACAATATGAATGAGATTCAATGTCATCACCTTTTCACCTTTGATGAAATTGTGATGATGTTTTTAGCTCCTCACTCTTTGGTATGGCATGCTCGGATGCGCGCACTTTTTTCCTCGCGGGCGTTATGATTCTGATCAATTTCTATTCTGTGTCTGAGCAACAAAGACAACTTTTCGGAGCCTATCATTTTCATTCTTCCAATACCTTCTAAGATTTTAAGACCGCTTCCAAAATAAAAAGTATCTATGATATCTTGAAGTTGTCTTTGCTTCAATATTCAATGAAATTTAAATAACGTATGTCATTCATTCACGTGTGGTATCCATCCATTGAATATTTCTATTTCCTACGACACTACTCCGATGATAAGATAATTTTCTTGCTACTTTATCTTCGTGAGTGATAGCCTTCGTTGAATAATATACGAATTTACGAAATTTCAACATTTCCATGCTTGTATGTTTTTAAATGCTCATTGTATATCAAAGAAAACTACCCCAAATCCAAAACAAATTCACACTACCACAAATATCCCACTAGAAATGGTAATCTTCTATACATCCCGAAACATAACAAAACGGAATTTGCCTGAATCGATAAGAAGGCTGGATACAAATGTGTTCAAACGCAGAGTGAAGTCATTATTAAATTCCAGAGGTTATTATAGCCATTAGGAGTTCATGTCTGATTATAACTTCGATAAATTCGTTCGATGAAGAAGTTTAATGTTCTATATTTTTTATGTGTTTGTAACCTCAATGTATATTTGTATCAGTCAAGTTATAATTCACGTTCCTTGTATATGCTCTGTACTACACGACCTTTCCTATATATTTTTTTGTAATCATTATTATTGGTAAGTGAACAACTAAAAAGTGATTGATGCAATAACGATAGTCGTGGAGAAATAATTAGTACTCACGTGAAAGACATATTTATTTTCCAATGGCTTCCACATCACATCATATGTTTCTTTTGGTATATTGAACATCCTCCTGAAAACGTCCCCTTTATCAGTATTCAAGCTCCCACCGAGGAAGATGAGTTCCATATCCGGGTAGGACGGCATAGGGTCTGTCGAAATATTCGTTCTGAGGTAGGCCAAAGCTTCCACACCCCCTTCAAATGAAGATTCTTTCAGCACGGAACATTCAGAAAGTGGTATAGATCACCTACCGATGCTCGTTAGTGGCCCCCTACCATGTGAAATTAATTCTTTAAGATTGGGTATAACATTGTCTATGATTTTGTCTAGTTCAAAAACAATGCTGTTGTTTAACTGGAAAAATACTCCTGGGAATGTAGCGTGATCATATATTTTCTGTCCGACTGGCAAGTTCGCTTTCACTGCAATATCTAGAAGAGCAAATAAATGATTTCAAAGACCGGCCAACACCAAGTTCAATTTTAATTTGATACATGGTATTTTCTTCTCTACAATAATTTTTTTTCTGTTTGAAAACCCTCATCCTCAATATTCAAATATTCGAGACATTGATAGAATGGAATGTCGGATATTATAAGAAAGTAGTTCTCGCATTTCTCATGATTTTCAACTCATCAGATGATTAGGGATGAGACAAACTAGATACATAATCACGACAGAGATGGATTCGGACTGATCTGAATCATTTTCAAAATTCAAGTCATGGTAGTAACTTGCAAACAATCTCTGGAAGCCAGAATGATACTTATCGAAGTGAAACTTTCATTACATCTATCGCATGACGCGTTACAGTTGGCGAAAGAGTAGGGGTGAAGCGAAAGGCGGTCGGAAGAACAACCGAGGCCAATATGGCGGAGCTCATGGCTCGCAGTCAACCATGTAACATCTATATTCTCACTCATTCGTGCAAGTGCTCCGCTGTATTCTATTCGCGTGTTCTGATCGATGTATTGATGTGAATGTTGTTGTATGGCAACACAAATCTACATTTGCAATTGGAGAATGTTATCAAATAAGTATTATATTCCTTACTCGAAGGCGCTGATTGGAATTGAAATTTATAGTTGGATATCTTGTCTACTATTGATTCCACATTATCGTTTCCAATTCCCGAAGAGGTTCCTGTCGATACGCAACTTTCATTTCTTTAACATTGATTCATGCCATCATACTGATTTCTGTTAATACATGAATTTCACTGTTCAATACCACATTCAAAAATCTCGGAATTCATTGCCTTACATACAATTAGTGATGAATCATCAATTATTATCTGGACTACTTCTTTCAATGATAATGTGCGCTTGTTACCGCAGACATTTTGGAATTTCGATCATTTCATTAGTATTGCCGAGTTTCTTCAATATTCCTGTTGAGTAATTACTTTAATTTATAGCAATATATAACCCGATTCGCAATATTTCCTTCTGTTATTCGTAGTGTATGACTGTTCAAACTTCTGATATCCATATAAGCAGGATCGGATACATTATGAAAAAAAAAATAGGAATTCATCATGATTATACCGAATAATTCCACCAATGATATGTTATTCTGATTCATTACGGAAGCCTTAATATTTGAGCAAATCAGTAACATCAGTAATTGTTTTTTAGATCTAATGAGATGGTTAATTTGTAGTGAATTGATTGCTAAGAAATAATGAACATTTCTGTTGACGGTTGCATTTGAATAATTGTTTTCTTGACGACTCATTCTGGATCACACCAAGATTAAAGTTGTGGAAATAACGTTGAGTTAACTCTACTCCACTTTATGATATTATGGACTTCAACCATAGTGTATTGGTACCTACCTAGTTTTTCTAGATCCTCTTTTGGTCCTACACCTGAAAGCATCAATAATTGTGGAGAATTCAAACCCCCAGCACTCAAAATAACTTCTTTTTTGGCTAACGCATAGTGATAGACTCTGTCTTTGGCAAATTTCACTCCATAGGCCGCTTTAGTATCGGGGTTTATGAGAATTTCGACAGCCCTGGCATTTGTGAGTATCTTCAAGTTCGGTCTATGCATGACGGGTCTCAGAAATGCATTCTCTGCATTACATCTCCTTCCATTTTTCAAATGCGCTTGCACATAGGAAACCTATTTAATCAAAAAAATCATCATCAACCAATCATCTGATACAAATAATCGAAGATTTATCGGTATCTTCAATGACACCATGAAAAATTTCTTGTACTAAGAGCCATTTCGAATATCCACTCCATCGAAGAATATTCAGATTTGGAAATTTTTGCCCTAATTTGAGTCGATACCTTGAATATACATACATATAATACCATCACCAAAAGACCATCATCTCAGACTGCAAGAACTCAAAAAAGGGTTATTGAAGTCAGAGGTTATGAATTCGAATCAGAATAATGAGAGAATTCAGAAATTTTGTGAAATACAGGGGTATTATTGAAAAGAAAAAAGATGACGAAACCGAGTTCCCGGAAGCTCCATGAATTATTCCAGTTGAATCTTCAATATGCTTCCATTATCGTCTCTACAGATTTGCAGAATCATGCTATTTCTACTAGTTATCTATGTATAGATCGCGTTAACTCATGAAGATATACCCTGTATATTATGAACTTGATTGATTATCTCTCCCATCTGGTTGCAATTTATCGTCTCACGACCTTTATTATCAGTATGTTATTGGTATACCGCTCTTCTAAATGTCAAACTTCTTGAGCTCAGCACAGTCTCAAATCGATTGGGTTATGGAAATAAACATGATGACCAACTTTATTTTCAATTGGCACTATAATTTCTGGCTAGCGATCGAGATTCCGATATTCAAGGACGTTTCGTACTAGTACCGCAACTCTTCTCTTGTGATCTGTAATTATTTGTTCTGCCTGATTTCATCACCAAGTCATAATTTAATACGCGTAGCATGCCAATAGAATAATCAAGGAAATCAGAGGATTCTCGAAGCTCACATGATCTTGTCTGGTGTCTATTTAGTGTTCTCACCCCCAGCTGCTGTTTTCCATTGTAATCCACATAGGGATATCCGGCTTCTTGAGCAGCTTCAACGAACGCATCCACAGACTTAGTTCGGAATGGCACGTCCGATACTGTCAGATATCCGCCAGTTCCGTGAAAACCGGGATCTTGCCTTCCGAATTTGGCGTCTTCCGATTTCATGAAGTACGGCAAGACGTCGTCGTAGGCCCATCCTGGATTTCCTGCATCCGCCCACCGATCGTAGTCCAGCTTGTTGCCACGCACGTGTATCATGTAGTTGATGATCGTGCTGCCACCTAGGGCTTTGCCGTGCGGCCAGATTGCTCTGTGGTCCATGCATCCTATAAGTCGTTAAAGTTATTATTCGGCTCAAATAATCAAATAGAAAATGAATAGATACCCAATATGCCCTGTGAATATGCCATGTCAATGATGTTTTTGTCGACTGAATGCATAATCAAGGTATGAAAAGTGTCATTGTGGGGAATGAAAGGCCGATTGGCTATAATGCCTTCCCAACATATTCCGAAGTGTGGAGATGAATTTTAACAAATTTTCCTGCACTCTATCTTGGATCTTGAAAAATTGAGATTTGCACCTTTTTCCACTGTGACTTCCCGAAGTCCTATTACAAAAAAGTCGGTGAGATCGGTGCTTCCATCATCTTTTCCTATGATCTTAATATCAGCCCATTAGGTTGTCCTTCTCCAGTGAGGATATATTCACCTAATTTTCGTTTGTCGGTAGTCTTTTTTATATTGTTGTTATATTCTTTCATCGTCACTGAGAGAGGCCTACTAGTTTCACCTGTATAGTATTGTTCACAAACACATGGTATACAGTAAATACAGTTACAATTCGATGGAAATGGTAAATTCAATATCAATCAATGATGAAACACCATGACAAGAATTCCTTTGTCTGACACCTTGTCACTTTCCAGTGTCAAAAACGACAGAACATTGAAAATATCAGGAAGAAACATAATATAAATAATGTTATATAAATAATGTTGAAAACGGCAGATTCGTTCCCAGAACGTCTACTGAGATGAGTAGAAGTCTTAAACAACATTTTTTTGATGAAAGAAGGTGTCACTGACAAATAGAGAATTTCCCCCATTATAGGTATCTGAAGGTTGAATCTCAAGCGCAGTGACATTTTTGGACAGATCACAAATCTGTTCTCACTAGAAATAAATTTAAATAATATAAATCCTATTTTCATCTTCAGTAACGAGGAGAAAATCTAGAAAAAAATAGAACATCTCCTCGATACATCTACAGACAGTATCTGCATGTATGAGTTCTCAAACGATTTCTGATAGATTGGCCCCAAAATGCTTTTCCAACTGACTGGCTCTTTCTAAACTATGCGAATTCATGATTATAACTAGCCATTTGAATGAGCAAATATTCGAAAAATTAAAATCCGTTTCAACTACGACAACACTGGTTCGCATTATCAAAAATATTAGGTAATGATGACAAAAATACCAACCCCTGCAAAATCCATCCTGCTGCTCTGCCTTGTACCCCCAATTCCAATTAGTGAAACCAACCCACGCGGCAAGTATAGGAATATCTGATAGGATAATGGCCTGTTCTCCTGCTTCTAACAGTAGAACATTCCATTCCGGCACCTCCGATAATCGGTTTGCGATTACAGCTCCAGTGGGACCAGATCCAATCACAATGAAGTCGAAACTCTCATTTCTTTGTGCGCGATAATTGCCTGCAACATTGACAGAATAATATAGATATGATATTCCTGCGGAAATATTTGGAGTGCGAATATGCCAAGGCAGACATTAGGATTACTTTGGAAGAACATGACAAAAATCTGTCACAAACTCTTGAGCTAATGAGTAATTTCGCGAACTTTGATGGGTTGTTGATGACTGATTCTTTTGAAATTTCTCAGATTTTTCGTCGACAAGGTACTTTATGTTATAAATTTCAGATGTCTCCACCTGCAGCTGCCTATCTGGAGGATATCTGACTTTTTGTATAACACGAAAGATATATATATGGTACCTGATGAAAAATTCACGTCTCAAATACCTTTTTGAGACGTTATTATGGACAAATATAGATCTCCTTGAATAATAAATGTGTTTGGATCTCATGAAGCATTCTTTTTTAAGAAAATGTGTGTTATCTATGCCCTCGCATCTAGATACGTCAGTTTACTTTCTGACTTAACATACACTTGTATTTCGTTCTGATTTATGACTGATATACATACATGTTTGAATGATATATGTATGATATATATCTTGTATATATGTATGTTTAGTGATGGTGGTGGTGATTGATTCGAATGAAAGATCAGTTGTTTGGTTGCTCTACCATTTTTTTTAATTTGCCAATGGACGACAAGATTTGATTTCGATTCGAAATGCCTTCATCATTAAATCTATATAATCGATTAATATTCATTAGCAACAGAGTTATGATACGATGCGTTAGGCAACCTACTTTTTTCCATCAACAAAAAAAGAGAAAGATCGTATCTGGGGAAATTGAATCGAACTGAACCAAGTTGAGAAAAAGTTTTCTTATAATGGCCTTGATAAACACGTGAATTAATAAAGGTATGCATCAGATTCCTTCTAGCAATTGTGCATAGCTGGGATCTATCCTCGACTAGCTTACTAACAGTTCTTTTCTTTAGAATATCTTCACATAAATTCATAGACGATTCAGTTATTCTTGTGTGTACAGGGTGATCGTTTTGAATTCCACTCACAATTATCTGGTCAATTTTGACTCGAATTGAAAAAATAAAAGTTACGGACGAAAAATCTACTCCAGAGAAAGAAAATCACCCTCTATTTCATCATGTCAATTGTTTGTATGAACAGAAGTATCCGTGATATAATGATACATTTTTTTCGATATTATTTTCGGTTTATCAAAAAATGTCATATACTTACCGATATATGTATTTTTTCAGTGATTGCGTATATTTTTCTGGAGGTAGCCGATTTTTCGTGATTAATTCAACAATATCTCATTTTTCGAATTCACAACTCTTCATTGTTTGGCTTCCTCGAAAAAATTGTTGTAACACTAATTCAATAGTACGGTTTTTCTAAGAATTGAATTCTACAGAATTTTTCACGTTGGCTTGATTCTTCTCTTTATCAATCCGATCCAAAGTGGCTGATATAATCGAGAGTATGGTATTTGAAACAATCACCCTGTACCAAGGCTTGTTATATTTGAGAGGTGAAGGACACCGTTTGCAGGTGTTCATGACCTGTGGATACACGATGAAAGCCGAGAGGCATGTTTAACGTTTTTTATATTTCTCACATTTCCATTCGGGAAGAAAAATGTATATAATAATATAATGTATAAAAATGAATAATATATAAAAGGTCTGTGAAAGTATCTATAAGTTGATCAGACTCTGATTTATATTTGCTAAGAATACATTTCAGCTGCTATAGCTACCCGACAATTCGGTTCATATTGGAATTCATATAGACCTACTTCACGTCGTTTTCACCGGAAAAAAATCAATCTGTGAGAAAGTTTCAATATTGAAGAGGCGACCAGAAAGTGCTACGTGGATGCCAGAAAAATCAGAGGAACCTCAGAGATGATCCACAGTACTTTACTACCCTAGAATATAAAAACAAATTCTGACTCTTATGCCAATGGGATGTGAGTGACACTTCCATGACATTGAGAGATCTCGAAAGATATCACACACATAGCCAGTAGTAAGAAAACTGTTTCTCAAAAGTATATGTATACATTGTTATTCTTTGATCTGATCTTGAAAAATGATCATAGTTTTGACATTAGTTACAATTGGTTCGAATGACCTCTTCATGTATGTCACCTATTATGGATTAGCTGACAGAATATATACAGTGTGTTCACCTTGAGGACTTATCCTTATACTATCGTTATTATTCGATCGATTTCTGACAACTTTTTCTTGTTGGGTGGGTATTTGAAATGCTTATCCAATAAGAGGGTGATTTCATTTTTGTAATGTAATCGTGGCCGAGTTCGACCACTTGTATGGACCAAAATTTCAAAATGAACTATCAGGAATTTTTTTCAGGAAAAATAATGACGGATTTCCAATCAGAATTACATGGAACATATCTGTGCAGATTTTCATTATCATAAACGAGAAGATGAATTTCAACTGGAATGTTGTGAAAAATCTAATGATAGTTTATCGATCACCTTTGATAGATCTCTAAGTATTTTCCTAATTCGAAAACTGACACTATCATCGAGAAGTTCCTCTTTGAGGCATCTAAATTGAATTTCAAAAGCATTGACATTTTGTGGAAGAAGATCATTGATATATGTCCTTCCTCCCAAGATTCGAGACAGGTTACGTTAAATCTTATGCGTTCCCGTTTAAAAAATGTGTCCCACTATACAGGCTGAATGGTGAAAAATAGCGGCCAAAATTATTTATTTGATATCAACAAACATGTGGCACAAGGTGGCACTTAAAATTTTTAATCAACTTCAATCTAACAACAGTGACTTTTAATTCGAAACGCATCACATTTTTTGTAATTTTTCTATTGATGAAGATTTTCATTATGAATCCAGTGATGTATTAGGAAACAAATATATCTTTCAATTGATTGTTATATTGGATAGTTGAATCACAGGAAAAAATTGGAAACGATTCAAAAAACTATGTATATTATCATTTGAAAAAATTGACGTGGGAGTTGAAATTAAAAAAAATCCGATGCTACGTAATTGAAGAGTCATTGAATCTGCTCTCCTATTTTCAACATGGCTGAAAGCTGATGCGCCATGAAATATCATCCTCATTTTATGAATGAAAATTCTCACCTTCATACACATAATCACCCATCGATGCTTTAGTGCATCCGGCACTCACGATTAATCCAATACCGAGGGTACAAAATAGTCTGTAAGTTCCGTTAATCATCTTCAATTCCAAAAGCACGTGATCCACTGTTGCAAGAAAACATCAAAATTCGTTCATGATCTGTGGAACCATAGAGAATATGTGAGACATTACGAGAACTTCTTCAAGACGGATACTATAACCTACCTACTGGAATGGATATACCGATAAACAAGACTACAAGAGATGCCAATGGTAGTGTGAAGAGGCCACTCATTCAACTGGTTTTTATACGAAACGTGCAATATTATTCGTACTCTTGTCGAACAGGGCAATCACTGATTGTTTATATTTATTGATGTCTCAATTATATGTTGTTCAGTTTCATTTCCTTCCTTGCTGTCAAATACTGGCATTATAATGTTACCAAGTTTTCATTCTGACCAATATCTTGGTCATAACGTAGGCTAGAGTAGATGGCAAAAAAACTTCCAGTGAGATGAGAATTTGTTTATGATATTATTTCTCAACGCTGTTTGTTATATATGCTATATCTTCGCAGTCAGGACCCTATCCTAACCTAATCTCACCTAAGAATACTTATCTAGATAGGTCCATCGATGTAACCAGTTCTGACTATTATAATTCATCGACCTCTCTAGAACATCGTAGAAAAGTGGGCTCTCTCACTTTCCATAGATATTTACATGGACAGTGTACAACGGCAGTTTGTTGAACTTCCCCAAATTGCACTTGACGTTTCGAGGACGTCCATTCCATGTCCATTACTAGTCCGAGTCGGACGTTTTGAGGACGTCCATATCCATCCAAGGGAGTTTTCATTTCAATCAAGTGTCAATAAGTGTACTTATTCCAGATTACTCTGTCTTATTTTCTATTCATTGTTCTACTGAGAATACTTTCTTGCTCTTTAGCTATCAATTCAGATTGAATCAATTCCCTTGCTCATATATTTGAAATCAACCGCATCTTTATATATACGATTTGACAGGCAATTCGATTGGAAATCAAATACAAGCAGAAAAAGGGAAAAAAGATGACGTTCTTTGTTTTCGTTGTTGATCTAATCGATGTTTTTCCCAGTGATATACATGATAGTTTGTGATGATCGAAGATTGATGCTAATGATGATTTCATGTTTTTTTGAGAAGGTTGATACAAACTTATCCTGAATCGATTCCATCACCTCTGCTCTCAAAACAAAATCGAGACTTTTGATTTCTGAATTACTTGAGTGTGTTTACCGATCCAGCAAGGTAGAGGCCCATATTTCAAATGCAAGTATTTTAATAGACATAGATTGCTCACCCTGTCATATCATTTGACCATTATCGCTTCCAGCATGTCTATAACCTGAAAAATCATCACATATACGTCTTTGAAGAATTGATTGATTGCAATCGACTTTCACTCGAGGAGTTGAATATTTTTTCAATTAATTATTACAGCCAATCAGAAAGTTTGGAATTATTCGGCATGTCGATTATCCTCCAGTGAGAAGGAATATCCACGTTAGCTATGACATACATTGAAGAACACAACACATTTGCACAACTGTGGTACTAAAAAATTACACAAATACACTTGCATAATTCGTATCTGCAAAAACGTTTCCCAAATTATCTCCCCTACAACTCTACCTCTTTGCAAAATTAACCTCAAAATTGACCCTCATCGTATTTCCTTCTTGACTGGTCTTATTTAACCTAAACATGGAAACATTCGATGGAGCGGAAAAAATTACATGAAAAAGGTACTCTTATCCAAACACAAAAAATTTAACCGTTTCCGAGATATTTGAGTTTTTGTAGTGACATTATTTCAGCATATTAATTCATCGCGAGATTCATCGGTGACGATATTTTTGCAGGCCATGAACAATTCTGTCCTTAATTTCGACGTTCATGTCATCAACATTGTTATAATCAATTTCCCCGTGTGGTTTTTCTGCTTAGTTATATCATTACTGCGATTAATTATCATCCCTACAACTCTACCTCTTCGCAAAATCCTCTCCTCAAAATTGACCCTCTTATGAAGCACTGGTTCATCCTCAGAAAAGAGCTCAATATGCAATTTGAATTTTTAGAAAAATATACGAACACTTTCGTCAAAAAAATCGTTTCATCGTATTTCCATCTTGACTGCTCTTATTTGAACTATCTCATGGAGCTAAAATTCTGTGGGATCTTCAAAATGACACCAAAAACTGCGAAATTTTCAATCGGACCCCACACATACCGTTACTCAATTTTTGACATGCAAAATATTTTCAATATAAAAAAGATTTCACTGATTTCATCAAATTTATAATGCGACATATTTTATTAAGAGATAACAGAAGGAGAGCTTCGACATGCTGAGAACCAATGAAAATAAGTACTCATCTATGGAGAAGAGTAATAATATCAATCTTGTCGTGAAATGAATTAGTTGAATATTTCAATGAAAGAAATCTCTTCAATCAATCGGAATTTAATAGGCATGATGTTCATCAACTGTTATATCCATACTGGTGGGAACTGGTTAATCTGGTGAATCAATCTTTTTCTGATCTCTTTCTTAATTTGGACGCAGAGAAAAATCGCTCGATCGTCAGGCGTCAGGATATCTATTACAGATAATCCCATACACAACATGCTCTTGCTGTGATGATTTGATATCTACAAATATACATTGAACAATCGATTACCCATGGATGTGGCACTCTTGTAGCATTTTTATTCCGAATGAATAGTACCGACTATATATCTAATCGCATCTAGTTTCAATGAGACAAGAGCACTAATAATTATTCAATATTCTGAATTCAGGATGAACTCACTTCTAGGAACTGGAGACATTTCTGTATCTTGGAACAATTTCAATTCTATGATAAGCTCTTGAATGGAACTGATTAAACTATTTCTTCTTATAATTGAATTCAGTGTCAAGTCACAACAGTATGATATCCAATCATGTTATTGTGGAGCATTTAGGTAATATTTAATGAAGAATATATTCAGCACCCCCACCTCGAAGATGTGTATCTCCTGTAAGAGCTATTTCGTGACATAACTCTATTTGTCAATGCAGGATTGTTTTTCATTCGTCCGTCCGACAACTTGAATTTTAGAGACGCACAGACTTTGTCGTTCTCATGATCAATAACTGCGTTCTTCACATCATGTTTTTTGATCAAGTCTGTTGCCGTCAATAGTTTTTGTTTCACGATGAAAGCTACTCCGTTATATGCTTCGATCATTGAACAGACTAGATAAGTAATCCACAGCCCTGGCAATACAGTTTGTTTGGAAGCAACATCTATAGTATCTATCTTTGTCTAAGCAAGGATAGCAGGAGCTGATTCTCCCAGCACCAGTGCCGTGTTGTCAGAGGGGTCGAATTTATCATTAATTCATGATGGAACCAAATTGAAAATCCGTAACAATTTCAGTAGTACTTTTCAGCATTTTTTGGTGGGAAAATGAACAATGACGAGACACTGTCGCAACTGACCTATGGGTATAATCAATATAATCTAATCAAATCAATTTAAATTCATTTTTATCCGTTCCATTTGGGAAAATGCTTCAAAATCTCGAATGATACGACAATGGTAACTCACCTATGAAATGACGTGTTTTGATCGCCGGTTCAAATTGTCTTTAACACACCTCACAACGTCTCACCATTATATCAAATCACCAAAACAGGAAATAAACTGAGTTTCTGATGAATTCAGAGTACACAAAGTTGAATACAAGTTGATTAATATCGATAAATCAAAACGTAAATAATGTTAGACACCAAACAAAGCAATAATCGCCGTCGACTGTCAATATCAAATTGCAGTGTTGCAACGTTGAGCAAAAAGTATTCACGATACCCATGCTGGTCCTCGAACCCTCAAGAAAGTAAAATTGCTGAGTCTTAGAATAATGTAGCAATCTTCTATTAATCAGTACTGATTCATAATCGTCATGACCCAAATTTATTACTATATTTATGCATTGAGCTACATGAATTCAGAAAGGACTTTAAATATTATGGACTATTCATCACTTTTTGATGATTGGATATGACAACACTGGCGACGATTGGGTACTAATATTATGATAATTCTGGGAAATCATGTGAGCATCAGAATATTTGTTTTGTGATCCTTCTAGTGGGTTTGTTGTTCGGAGGTTATATGCGTGACGCGAAACCGAGAGGTCATTCCAAGATATTTTTCATGACGCATTCGTCTGTTCAGACTGGAGAGGCTGTTCTCTTGCTATTAGAGTAATTTACTATGTTAATTCGAGAAATTTCATAAGGATAACGATTCGGAGTTACTTCGATGAATGTCCAGAAAATAATTGAGTACCTACCTGTTGTCGAAAATTGACTTTATTTTTTCGAAAAGCAATGTTAACAACATAATGCGTCTCGGTTCTGTGACTCCTTTTCATATTAGGTATATTTCCTGGCTCTACAATATGTTACCGAATATGCACCTAATCAAATTCAAATCTACTTTGATAGAATACCCACTGAATAATGGAATCCCAACATAGTTACTTCACTCAAGAAATAAACATTACATTAGGAATTATCGTTCTGTATTCTTTGAATATTTTGTATGAATATTCAAAGAATATTTGGTCCTCGAGTGTATGATACATTATATATAAATATATAGAAAAATATAGAATGACTAAGAATATTCGTCGGTATATAGTAGAAACATAGGGAATAGTATTAGGTAAAATTTGTTTAAATTTTGTTTTCACAAAAATGAAAATAATGCTAACGAATATTATGATAGAATTCGATGATAATGTGCTCTATAAAAATTGATTTCTGGGCCAGTCTTGATCGAAACTAAATCTGAATCGGTGTTGATCGAATTCGGGCAGCGTATTTGCTGTCACAAAAATTTCTAGCTACGGTTTCTGAAAATTAACGCACTTCTTAGATGAACAAGTGAAAAAGCGTTACTTTCCATCACTAGCCGATCATTTTCATAAACGTGTTTTCTCGAAAACTACTGCATTGAATTCCAAAAAAAGAGAAAGCGTTGGTAAAAGATTTCGATTACCTTGAAAATGATGTATCACTTGACCCCTCATCCCATTTGAGATTCAAGGGTATGAGCCCACCTCTTCGAGGGGTTTGAAGTGAAGAAGTCGAAAACATGCTCAAAATTTTTCTATCTCGAAATAAAAATCGACCGGCTCGAGCGTTTGTTCTTCTGTGAACGATAACTATGTCAAAACTATGTCATTGGGCCACCCAGTATGTTGAATACTGATGTACTGTACTGTTGATAACTGATCGATATATTATTATTATTATATTATGAATTCTTTATCAATTGTTATCCGTAACGAGATAGGTGTTCTTATTTTGTGGTACATCACTTGAAAAAAATAATTAAGGTAGACAATAATTGGGGGTTGTATGGAAGAGCAACTTTGTTGAATACCGCCTCCCATATGAACTTCCCATTCATAATAGTTTGATTTCTGTCGTTTTAGAAAAGTCCATGTTCTCAAAAATGAGACTACGCATTCTCAAGTATGCATTGGAAAACACTAGATTTGTAGTGAAATATTGTCCACATTTCACATTATAACTGGCCTTGAGGAATTCTGCATTTGGTGTCAGTTAACCAACCTAGTAGTATGGAAAATCGTAATTGGCTCGTATTAGAAGATCAACATTCCTTTAGAAGTCATAGATTTTCGAATATACAGGGTGGGGTGTCCAATAATTCATGCAACATCATTGAGGTTGGGAAATTCTAATTTTGGGATTGAGTATAACCAACAGGACAAGATACCCGAAAATATGTGAATTCTTTCAAATTTCCAATCTAACTAGGAGTACTAAATATCAACTTTGAATTCACTCTCGAACTAACTATTCGAAAAGGACTCCTATTTTGTAGTTAAATAGCATAGTACAATTTTTGGTACTCGAGAAATCATCTAAGTTATCAACAGTTATGGATAACTCTTATATACAGAATGTTCTTTCAAATTGATACACCACACGTCTCTGTTTGCAAAGAGTTTTACCGACTATTTCAACATATTGGACCATAATTTGATATTATGGCCATTATATATATGATGGAACACTAAAATAACCACATATAATAAAAGTAATAATGATGATGTTTATTCAATGAAAAATAGTAAAATAACAAAGATAGTATATAGTCAATTTTCAATAAACATGTGTTCTCTCCGAAGGCGAAACTTCTATGGAGCGTGTAATGTATATACGAATGATGAATAGAAATAATAATAATAATTAGTGTGCGTGTATGATTACCAGTACAGTAAAAACATAATATGAAATTTTATTGTTAGTATGGATTGATTGTTCGAAAAGTAAAGTTGAAAATATTTAGATTTATATATATAATAAAGCTGAATCGTCAGAATGTATAGATGAATATATGTATATATACACATACACATATTGTGGCAATTGAATAAATTGAATATATAAAGGTTATGATTTTCATCTTAGTTCCACCGTACTGAGTATAATTTCCCGTGATTGGGATTTTATGAACTTCTTCAGTTTTCTTTGAAAATAGGTGGGGACATGATATTTTTTTTAATTTCAGGTAAGAAGTTGTGAATTTTGGGCCAAGATATGTGTAGCTTTTTTGACCTATAGTTTTAGTCATATGAAGGGAGGTAAATATGTGTTATGTTTCACGTTCATCAGATGCTTATTTAGAATATTATCAAGTTCCATGATTCGTTTTATATTAGTCTAACCCTCGTTCATGGCAGGGTCGAAACTACCTACGAATTCCCACATGCCGCACACCCCCTCGCAACCAGTTGTCCGATGATTATTTCTAAAATTTTCCTTTGTGTTATCACCAATTTGTTGAGTATGATTTTTCCATCTCCACCCCAGGACAATTTTCCATAGGTGATATGGGATTCTGCTAGTGAGTAATGAATGGTTTTCAATTGGTTCACAGTCAGTATATCTCGGAGAATCCTAAACTCAAACATTAGATGTTGATTTTTTTTTATAAAGAAATAAATTTGTTTTTCCCATTTTAGATTGGAGTCAATGATTACTCCAAGGTATTTGATTTCAGTATATAATTTTGTACTGAGTGTACCTGCTGTGATGCTTAGATTGATGGATGAAAGCTAGTGGTTCTGATATCAATTCACAGAGCTCTTTCGATGTTCCTGATTTTATACCATCCATTCCAGGCGCTTTATTATTTTTGGGAGATGTAATGACTAGAATTAAACGATCTGTGGCCCTTATATACATGGAATTTACTCTACATCTTCTATCAGGATCCTTGTAATGCGGGTTTCCAGCTATTTGGCTTGCCGATGTTTTGCCCACGGACATGTAGTGTTCGTTGAAAATGTCAGCGATACGCTTGATATCATTCTTTTCTTGTCCATTATTCATTATGGTTTTTATCGGAGATTTTTTTTGTATTGTGATTATATTCCTTCGACTGTATTCCAGGGATAATTTTTATTTGTATTTTCATTCTCAATTTTCCTTCTATAATAATCACGTGATTATATTATCCCTTTTGTTGATCGATTTGACGATACCAACATTTTCTTTTTTTGTATTTCACTTTGATTTCTCTAGTGGATCCCTGAATGTCATTATTCATTATGTCAACGAATTCATTCGTAGCAGATTCGACATCTGGTGATTGGGAAACTGAAATCCAACTAACATCTTTCAATCTGTTTTTCAAATCACGTTAGTCTAATTCATGAAAAAAGTTATTATCGTCATTTTGGTGTATCTTTGTTTGTTGTGAATTGGGAATTATTATTCATTCTAAAAATTCCATCTGAACAGGAGAGTGAAGACTGGTTTCCTATTCAAAACCATTTACCTCTCTCGTTTTGGGTTTTTCGCTGCAACACAAAAACAGATGAAGCGTTCTATGTACAAAGCAGTTCCATACAGTGATTAAATAATTAATTATCAAACATGAATATCATTTAAATGACGCATATACTCATTACATTTATGTTGTACAACTCATTATTACTTGAATAGAAACACTCATTATCTACAATAGATTCGGTGAATTGGTTAGGAAGGGTTCATTGGAATCAGTAACAGTTCTTGACAGGCTGAATTCAGGACCGAAATATGAGTGAAGCACAGGTTGAGTGTAAGAATAGCTATCCAGCTCTTATTGTTGCGTAATATTCGATATGAATGAAGACGAAGTATTATCATGAACATTTTTATTTCTATCATTATTATGATATGTCGTGCTTCCAGCCAGATTAGAGATGAAAACATTAATACCTCCTCAGGTAGCTTTCCAGTACCTTCATTAGCGAAATTTTTCATATCAATTTCATGATATAACCTGTTGCAAAAGTACAGCCTGTGCAAGCTAGAATGACAACTCTGATTTCAACCAGTTCATAGAACTGAAAAAAACATGGTAACTAGTTGAGATTTCCGATCGATCGAAACCAACTTGATGAAAAACAGACACAAACAAATATCAATTCGTGAACTCTTTATGATGCATCTGGTCAACGAATAAGAAATATACCAAAGAAAAATACTCACACCAGAGTCCTAAGTGAAACGTCCGCAAGCAGCAGTCCTCTCATGGAACTATATATAATGCAAGATTCCCTTGGACCTTGGTAAGTGGCTACTACTCGATAAATTACGATGTTCATTCACTGACAATGTTTTGTAATTATAATGAAGATATTTTGTATTTATCGAATCAATTGTACTTGAGAAAGCTCTTCGACATTAATTATGATGATAGTGATAACGAATTTGATTTAAAAAATGCTCTTTCGTGAAAAACAGGGTGGAGACCGTAACTGAAATAAATTCGTCAGCAGAGAGGTGGATGATTTTCTAAAGAAATTTGATATGGCGATAAGGAGCGAACTCAACGCGAAGTTGTTCGCCTGTTTCGAGAAGATCATCCAAACTTGCCACCAATGGATGAAGGTACAATTAGTTAAATATAGGCACAATATCGAGAGATGGGTCATGTCAGGAAAGTACCGAGATAGAGGCAGGCTGTTATTGATGACGAATCGTTGAATTTGTTGCTTGCTCTAGAAGAAAATCTAGTTACTCCAGCCCGCCAACTGGCCCGTGATAGTTATCTCAATCACGAAACAGTTGAAAATACTCAAATTTGAGAAAACTCCCTTATGAAATGCAAGCTGTTCAAGAGCTACTTGAAGATGATCCAGGTCGACGACTAGAATTTTGCGATTCATTGATGACCAGTATTGAACAGAACCATTTATCATTGGAATGGATGCTTTCCTCAGACGAGGAAACGGGCACGTGAAACGCCGAAACTATCGTTATTATATGATCAAAGATAGAGATGGAGCACCATTTTTCTTTGATGACACTAATAATGGAACAAGATAGTTGCGATTTCTCCAGAATGAACTGATGACAGTTCTATATTATTTATTTCGAAATTCCTCGGATGCTAACTTGACCAACGAAAGGCTATGGTTTCAACAAGATGGGGCCCCGCCACACTACTCTGCTATTGTTCGTCATTATCTGAACAGAATTTTTCCCGGTATATGGATTGGAAGGCAAGGTACCATTGAGTGGACAGCAAAGTCTCCAGATCTAACAACGCTTGTTTTTCTCTTTGTGGGGACATCTCAAAAATAAGGTTCACATTCAAAAACTGAACAAAGAAGCAGACCTGCAGGAAAATCAGTGAAATAACACCGGAAATGTTGCATAATCTAAGGCAGTTGAGGTAGTCATTCGAAGGAACAAAATATTAATTCATCTATTCTATCGTATTTTCCATCGTATTCCACTTGTAGCATATTTCAGCAGCGTGTGCAGGATCTTGGTTCGGCAACAAAACGGAAAAGGAAATCAGAAACAAAAAAAAAAGGTATTCAAATCATTCGATCCATTTACTACTTTATTTCCAGACTAGATCTGTCTACTTGATACGATCAATCTGTGGTCATGATTTTATTCATATATTTTCACTCTCATTTTTTCTCTCTCATCTTTTCGATTTCTCATTTTGATTTCTACGCTCAAACTATTCCTATGCGAATGTTCCTTTATATTAGTTAGAAACTGATGCCACATCTCACAATACATGAGGTGAATTTCGATGTTCGAGGAACATCGTGTAAACCAGCGGTGGAATTTTGGGACAGAAGGAAGGTGTTGAAATTTTTCTTGAAAACTTCACTAGGCCGTTCTATTGATGAATGGTCATAGACATCATAGACAATTGGTCAAATGACTAGTGATAATCATGAATTCGCATAGTTCAGGAAGAGCCAGTCAGTTGAACGAGATTATTTGGAAAAGTATTATGGGGCCAATCTGTCAGAAATCGTTTAAGAACTAATACATGCAGATACTGTTTTTTTTTTCATCTGTGGACAACACGAAAGGAAAACCTATAATGTACGAGGAACATCGTGTTAGCCAGCGGTGGAATTTTGGGAGAGAAGGAAGGTGTTGGAATTTTTCTTGGAAGTTTGGAGGTTGTAAGCATCAGGAAAGACTTCACTAGGCAAGGAATTCCACAACTTTTCCGTTCTATTGATGAATGATGCTTGGTATAGCGATGTTCGACAGGTATCGAGCCTGACAGTGTAGGGGTGACCAGCCTGAGCTCGTCTGGTTTGTCCACTAGGAATCGCACGTGGTGCGTATCTATAAAAAAGGCAGAGATCGCCGACCTTTCTACTATGTTCTAGAGAGGTCGATGATTTGGTGAGGGTTGTATTATCGACTAGGCGAATAGCTCTCTTCTGAATTGAATCTAAAGCTCTAGCGTATGTTTGAGGGCTGAGCTCCAAACATGTGACCAGTACTCCAGGAAAAGTCGAATTTGTGCTTTGTAGATCATAAGAATGTGAAGTACCTCTTCGCACGAAATGGAAAACCAAGTTTTTGTGAAGCAGTTTCCGCAATGGACCTCCCATGATCGTCCCATGAGCGATGTCGGTGGTGACACCCAGCATGGATATTGACGACCTCATCAACATCATCGAAGTGGGCATTGTGTGATCTGCCTTTTTGTAAACATAAAAGCTTGAGTTATTGTCGCATTGAACTGTACTAGATTCTCAGATCTCCATTTCAGAATTCTTGTCAGATCCTCATTTAGAGCATCGACCTGTCTTCGGCTTGCACCTCTGGCCTCATTGGATGATATAGGGGCTCTAGAGGAAAAGGCGGAATGAAGTGTACTATCATCCGCAAAGCTATGAACTGGGCTGTCCCATTCAACAAATCATTGATGTGGAGCAAGAACAAAGTTGGTGCCAAGACAGAGCCTTGTGGAACACCAGCAGTGATCGTCATTGTATCCGACGAGACCCCGTCTACCACCACGTAGAGTGATCTATCTGCAAGAAAACTCGATAGTAAAAGACACAGTTGGGGCGGCAAACCATATGACGGAAGTTTCACTAGGAGGCCTTGGTGCCAAACTTGGTCAAATGCTTTGGAGATATCCAAGGCTACAGCCAGAGACTCCCCATGTCTCTCGATTGACACCTGCCACTTACGTGTCACATAGGCAAGCAGTTCTCCAGTTGACCTCTGGGGACGAGAGCCATATTGCCGGTCGTTCACGATTCTTGAGCTCTCTGGATATCGGTTGAGCTCGATGTTGATCGCTTTTTCCATTACTCAAGAGATCACAGATAGTAGTGCAATCGGTCTATAGTTGGTAGGAAGGGTTTTCTTGCCCTTCTTTAGAATCGGTCCGAACCTAGCTTTCTTCCAGTTGAATCTAGTTCATTTATCCATATTCCAATCAATCCATGCCCTCGTTTGAGAGTATTCTCTTGCTAAAATATAAGACTGCTTTCTGATTCAAATTTATATTCTTCGAAAACCACTAAGAAAATGGATTTCCACAGAATTTTGTGTCAGAAATATGTTACATCATCTAATTCTCCCAATTCATTATTAGTGGAAATAGATCTGGAACTCTAGGTTTTTTCAAAAACAACTTGTCATTTAATTTCGTATAAAGACCTGTCTACTGAATCCTTATTCAATTCGTGGTCCTGATTTCATTCCTTTGTTTTAACCTCACCATGAAGTTGTGATTTCAGATTCATTAGGTTCTAGTTTTTTCGTTTTGATTCCTCAACTAGTTCTATACAAAATAAATGTTCTTCTCTGCTACACAAATTCCCTTCCTTCGATACCATATATCTGGTGGAGGGATCGAATTCCTTCCACGAAGATCAGTTTTCGCCAATTCTAGTTCAAGGATTTAATTCAGAGGTATAAGACTGTTATGAAGATAACCTTATGTCTAGTTCATTTATAATAACTGGGATATCACTATTGTTCCAATCGAAAGACATCCAATCTTGTTTTATCAAATCAGCAGTTTTTTCCCCGATCATATAAGAAGGGGCTGCGGTATGCGCAGTTGGTGGCGACGGAATAACGCTCGTATCAGCTACTCTCAGATTTTTAATGCCGTGGACCCTCAGAGTGTGATCCACCACTGCTTCCGGATCGTTTTTCGGTCCCATCTTGCAAGCGGCCACTTGGTGGTGAAGACTACCTATCAGTTGTCGCAAGCTACATTCCCAATATTCGTCCGAGTTGAAAATGTGCTTTTCACAACCTGGAAAGCATGTTTTGCATCAATTATTTTGGTTTATCTATTCATGGCTATGACCGATTTGAGTGCATGGATGTTCTATTTTTCACCAAGAAGTAGTGACCAATTTGAGATATCGAATGAATTGAGTGAAATATTAAGTGAAATTGAGCGGAATGGGAATTGAAGATAATATATGTTCCATTGAAAAATGTGACTTCATAGGTCAGATGTGACCTCAACCTGTTTAAATAACGAAATTTTGGAATGGGAAACTCGATTGCATCTATAACTTTTGAATCAATTTTGTTATCCTATCTCTGAAGACAACGGAGGTATCGAAATCCTGAATTTGAGTCGTGGATCTATACCGTACATAATCTGGTGGCTCAGGAAAGTCAAACAATTCTTGAATTGGATATGGAAGGTTTAATTCATATAATGGAGTTAGTTACAGATGATTATCTGATTCTGAAACTGATCTAGTGTCGAATATCATTGAAAATTATAGGAATCGAATAGTTTGTATTGTTGGGACTCCAGTACTACGCTTACCCGGAATTGGTGTCGTTACAATTCTTGAACCATATTTCTGCAGTGCTGGGCTATCATTGATCCTCTGAACTTCCCTGATAGCTGCAATGAATGTTTTGATATCTTGATTATTTGAATCAGTGAAATAATTTGCGTAAAATTTTGGCCATTTGAATGGGTTTTTGGACTTGAGCTTCATGTACCCAGATGATTTGGGGTGTACCAACATAGGAAATACCTAAGAACAAAAAATGAATGAGATATCCATGGACATATACTGTGTCCATAATGTAACCTCCGCCTATCTTCCATTGATTGATGGAATTCAATAAAATGGATCTTCAGAAAGTCGCCTGTGCGCCATTTTGAAAGATTTTTCACACATGGAATACCTCATTTGAAATGTCTTTCAATTCTTCATGCGATATCAGAATTTCGAAAGACAATATTCATCCAAAACCATCAAAAAGTGGACCTTCTTTTTCTATATACCGTTGAAATATTCAAAGTACAAACTTGCAGAACAATCAAAAAGTAGACCCTCATTTTCTATACACCGTTGAAATGTATATAGTACATTCCTCGTATAGTGATAGACAAAGACTACTTTCCGACTTTCTTCACGACTTCCATGAATATTTGGCCAAAATGGAAGGAATATGTTTTCTAGTCATGAGTGGTCATGAGTCATGAGTAGTCATTTACAGTTACTTCATCTTGAATACCCTGTAGATCATAATTACAAAAGTAGCTCATAAATTATCGATACTTCGTTTTCTGAAAGATTCCGATGGGAAATCATTCTAGATATACGATAACTACCATTATGATTTGATGATACCAAGAGTAGAGTTTCTAGGTGAAGAATCTTTTGAAATATTCCACCATAGTGCATTCCTGTTACCATAGTGAAATCAACCTGTCTCCGTTAGAACAAAGTAGGTGCCAAGACAGATCCTTGTGGCACACCAACATTGATGGTCTTTGTAACAGATGACACCTCATCTGTCACCACTTAGGGTGTTACATCTGCAAGGGAACTCGATATTGAAAGACAGGTGGGGCAGCAAACCATATGACAGAAGTTTCGCTAGGGAGGTCCTTGGTGCCAAACTCGGTCAAATTCTTCCGAGATATCCGATGCTACAGACAGGAATGTTTCTTGATTGACACCTGCCACTTATGTGTCATGTAGGCGAGCAGATCTTATATTGATATTTGATGACGAAAGCCTTATTGCCAGTCGTTCATGATTCTTGAGATCTTTGGATATCGGATGACTTCGATGCTGATTGGTTTTTTCCATACTTCAGCGGTCACAGGTAGTAGTGCAATCGGTCGGTAGTTGTGAGCTAGGGTTTTCTTGGAATCGATTGTATTCCAGTAAGAAGGAAATACACCATGATTGTATGAAACGGTGAACAACCCGTGAAGAACTGGTGTTAGTTCTGGGACCAATTTCTCAAGAACAACAGGTGGTATTCCCTCAGGTCCCACAGCCTTCTTGGCATTGAGGCCAAGCAGAATGAACCTAATTATGCGTTGTCGGAAGACAATTTCCGGCATATGGTTATTGATGGTAACGATATTGGAAAGGTCTTGACCTCGTGGATGTGGAATATTTTGTGAATATCATTGCTAATTTCTCCGGATTGTCTCGGTATGAATTCAATCGATAGATTTGTAATGATAATAATTGGGATGGAATGACCGTTAGTGATGAGGAGTGGAATTCTGGCGAGCGGTAGAAGTAGGAAGAACTGACGATCCATCGGTTATAACTGAAATACGTATATTCATGTATTCATGTGGAAGTTTATATGTAATATCAGAGCATTTTTTCCTAGAAAAACCTCATCGAAGATGTTAAAACAAATACTTCTGAAGAATTGGCATTGATGAAAGAAATTCATAGCGTTGGAATATGTAAATATGGATATACAGGTTGTTACAGAACAATGGGGCCAAACTTCTAGCAGTTATCCAGTGCAACAGTAGAAAACATTTGAGTAGTTAAATTTGGCATACGGAGCAACAAGCTGCAATACAGGAGCAGCAGCGCTGTTCTATCAAGAACATTATCCCGAACGACAGCATCCGGGATACAAAAAGTTTATTGCTATTCATCGGCGGCTCTACGAGACAGCCATGTTTGAAACCAACATGCATGATAATGAAGAGGTCCTTCAGCGAGTTGCAGACGAACCATCAAGTAGCACACGTCACATTGCTAAGGATATGAATACGAGTAACGCTTCCGTCTGGCGGGTGCTGCACGACCAACAACTCTATCCTCACCACATTCAGAAAGTTCGAGGATTCACTGCAGCCGATTATCATCATGGAGTTCAATTTTGTCAATGGCTTCTTCATCAAATCGCTTCACAACCAAATTTTTCGAGCTATGTTCTATGGACCGATGAAGCCCCTTTCACAAGAGACGGTATTTTTGTTGAGGAATAGCCATGTTTGGGACGAAGGAAACCGTATCCAATTTTTCCTAGAGAACATCAGCAAAATTGGTCTGTCAACGTATGAGCAGGCATTGTTGATGAATATTTGATTGGGCCATACCTTCTACCGGAACGGTTAACAGGACCTATTTACTGGCGTTCCAGAACTTCTTGAAAATGTTCCAATAACGGTCGACAGCAAATGTTGTTTCAGCATGATGGAGCGCCGGCTCACTTTGCTGTACAAGTACGTGAGGATTTGGCTCAGCGGTTTGGGCACCGTTGGATTGCCAGAGGTCGGGCAGTTTCTTGGCCTCCTAGGTCACCCGATTTAACGTCACTAGATCGTTTCCTGTGGGGACATGTAGAGTCTTTGGTCTACGAAACTCCAGTAGAAACAGAGCAAGACTTGATTGGACGAATTACAGCAGCATTTGAAATCATTCAAAGCTAGAATCAAATTTTTAGTCAAGTCCGCCGAAGTTATATGCGACGTTTACATCGGTGTATTCAGGTTGGAGGATGACATTTTGAACAATTGTTCTGATGATATCATGTACAAAAAGCAAGAATTGAATGCAGCAAATCCTATTCAGGCAATCCATCGTCTTTTTAACGCATTTTAGAGCCATAGTGCCGTAGTGACACTCTTCAGGACATAGGACCCACTACTCAAATGTTTTCTATGTTTTCTGCTGTTGCCCTGAATAACCCCTAGAATTTTGGAAAGCAATATTTTCTCCGATCCAATAACTGTGATTTCTCTCCACTAAGGGAGAGGCTCACAAATGCAGTTGTTCAATCGATACAAATACAATCTAAACAACCTAACAAACAATAAGATTATCCAAAGTCGTGAAGAAATAAGCATCACTTACTTGAAAAACATATTTATTCTCGAACGGCTTCCATATCACATTATATGTTTCTAATGGTACATTGAACATTCTCCTGGAAACGTCCCCTTTATCAGTATTTAAGCTTCCACCGAGGAAAATGAGTTCCATATCCGGGTATGACGGCATAGGGTCCGTCGAAATATTCGTTCTGAGGTAGGCCAAAGCTTCCGCACCTCCTGAAAATGAAGATTCCTTCAGCGCCGAACATTCAGAAAGTGGTATAGATCACCTACCGATGCTTGTTAGTGGCCCCCTTCCATGTGAAATGAATTCTTCAAGATTGGGTATGACATTGTCTATAATTTTTTCTAGTTCAAAAATAATGCTGTCGTTCAACTGGAAAAATAATCCTGCGAATGTGACGTGATCATATATTTTCTGTCCGACTGGCAAGTTCGCTTTCACTGGAATATCTAAAAAAGTAATGTAATTTCGGCGACCTGGCTCAATACAAGTATGATTATTTCATGATATATGTTATGTTCTTCCCTCCAAATATTCATAATGTGAATGGATGGGATGTCCATACAGCTGATTTTTTTTTGTACTCTTCGTAGATTTTTTCCTAGTGTAGTTTTTTCATATATGTTATTGTGGAGTGGCAGCTGTCGATTTATGGACCAGTTGATCTCAGCCTTCCGTCCAATTCTTGAGATGATGAAAGAACTTATTATCATCAATTTTTTCAGTTTTAATACCTGTTCATCCCCAAAATTTGAATTTTCGATACATTGATAGAATGGAATATCGTATATTATAAGAATGTGATTCTCTTCTCCATTATGTTCAACTCATGAGACGATCATAATATATAATAATAAATTCATGTTATGTCTGCAACTGACAAATAATCATATGGTTTCCAGAATGATAGTTTTTACTAGTTCGGTGTATCCGTTTCAAAAATGGTGTTATTATAACTCTTATTCGAGTGTTAAATAGCATGCATATCCGAATAGATTGTCTATTTATGAGCGACTTCATTTACTCGACATTTGTAATTCTATAGCCTGAGCTCTACTTCTGATTCATGCCATTATACTATTTTCTGAAATGCAACTTATGTGAGTTCGAAAAATGTTTTCCCCATGAATTATGTGAGATTATGGACTGACCAGAGAGTTTACCTACCCAGTTTTTCAAGATCCTCTTTTGGTCCAATACCTGAGAGCATCAATAATTGTGGAGAATTCAAACCCCCAGCACTCAAAATAACTTCTTTTGTGGCCAACGCATAGTGATAGACTCTGTTTTTGGCGAATTTCACTCCATAGGCCTCTTTAGTATCCGGGTTTATAAGAATTTCGACAGCCCTGGCATTTGTGAGTATCTTCAAGTTCGGTCTATGCATGACGGGTCTCAGAAATGCGTTCTCTGCATTACATCTCCTTCCATTTTTCAAATGTGCTTGCACATAGGAAACCTATATAATCACAGAAATCATTGTCACACTGATGATATGATACAAATATTCATTAATACGCTAATAGAAACGATGGAAAAAAACTTGCAGTAAGAGATATTTAGAATATCCACCCCATGAATGATTATATCCATATTTGAGAATTGATTCTGTATTGAGTCGCCACCCTGGACCATTTGAATCTGTAGAAGCTTTCTCTAGAGTCGGTATTCTTCGTCACTCTTTTAATATTTCTCGTGATTCTGCATAGTGTGAATAGTAGTGAGGAAATGCTCATCAGAATTATCAGTGCTGTAGGATTGGACGCATTTGACTGTGTTTTGCACCAAGGCCTTCTAAAGAAGCTTGTGGCATTCCAATCTTATGTGGTGGTAGATGGAATTCCATGTCAATTACAAAGCTAGTGTTCCGAAGGAATCTGTTCTGGACCGAAGGGTGCAAATCAACTCCATCACCGATACACAAACGTATATTCGAATCACATCTTCCAGGTATTTCACCAAAAGTGTGCTCAGTTTAGTTTTCAGCTTAGCTCATTAGTTTCATTGGGAACGTCAAAATTGATATCAGCTCGTAATATAACGCTGAGAAGGAAATTCCAAGCTGTCACCAAATATTGTGAATTTGTTACTTTTGGTGAAATAGAAAGGAACTCAGAGAATCTTGATGATCTACACGTTCTACCTGAACTCTTCAAATTTGTAGCTCGAAATACAATTGATTGGCGTTTTGTGAAACGATGCTGTTGTCACCTATGAAAGGTAGATGTAGGATGAATATCCATTCGCAGCTGACCGGTAATGCCTATTCATTCGTCCTTGGAATAACCAGGAAAACATACAAATAGTATGAATATGGAAGAGAGATAGTGTCGCATGAATGGCCAGAGAATAATGAACATACAATGAGGTTCAAAAATTACCATTGGTCGACTCATCCAAGTTCGACATTGCAAATTGCTGATCGCTCAGCGTAAATGACATTTTTTTCGCAAAGGCTCAACTACATTACCATTTGCCAAGGAAGTCTGAGGACAAAAGTAAGAATAGGTCGTTGAATATGGCCAGTATAGGATGACATGGTATAACCCATAGACATCCACAAATGATTATACACGATATTGCAGTGCAGTTCATTTTTTGCATTCCATCGTTAGTAGGACCCAACGCTCCAGAAATCAATTCTCCTTCGGGGTCTGCGATGCAAACATCATTATCGATATCGTACTGTGATGCCACTTTTCGAATTATCAGAATATATAAGTGTTCTGAGCACATAGAATACAACCGATTAGCAGATTATCAAGACAATGAACTACATATCAATTGGCAAGATTGAGGACGTTTCATTGACCTCAACGGCCGTAACTCTCATCTGAGATTATTATTTCATTACCAAGATCGAAGCTCTTTTTGAATTTTGCACGTTCTTCTCTGTTGTCTGTCTAGTGTTCTCACCCCCAGCTGCTGTTTCCCATTGTAATCCACATAGGGCAATCCGGCTTCTTGAGCAGCTTCAACGAACGCATCCACAGACTTAGTTCGGAATGGCACGTCCGATACTGACAGATATCCGCCGGTTCCGTGAAAACCGGGATCCTGCCATCCGAATTTGGCGTCTTCCGATTTTATGAAGTACGGCAAGACGTCGTCGTAGGCCCATCCTGGATTTCCTGCATCCGCCCACCGATCGTAGTCCAGCTTGTTGCCACGCACGTGTATCATGAAATTGATGATCGTGCTGCCACCTAGGGCTTTGCCGTGTGGCCAGATGGCTCTGTGGTCCATGCATCCTAATGTGGAATTACAAAATTGATGAAAACGATAAGGAAAAAAACCCTTGATCAACACTCATCATCGGATGGTTATTTACGAGAATTTTACATGTTAAAATACATGAGTATCCAGAACATTCACGTTTTGCGTGAGATATAACTGACTGAATGAAGGCCAAATACATTCTTGTAATATATTGGTGACGAGTACAATTCATAGAAAGTCGGTAGGAACCTTCTCAGTTGTTTGGTGATATGAGTGATGTGCTGCTTCCAGTTTATGTTCTTGTCAAGTATCATTTCTAAAGAATTTCGTGTGATCCCTCTGTTCTGTAGTTTTGCAATCACATTTTTCTCGAAAGCAGCTGATTTCGTGGAATCCGGCAGATTGAGAAAAATGGCTTTTGCCTCTACTGATGCAAATATTGAATTTGGTTTTTCCAATATTGTATCACAACTGGACCAGTCTCTTGATAGTTTTCAGTAATGTGATATATCTTGGATCTGTGTCATCAGCGAGTGCAAATATTTTTCCCTCGAGTGGCATATCACAGAGGCCGTTTATATATACCAAAACGGTATAGGCTTCAGGACGGAACACTGTGGTACTCCTGAAAAGGTATTCATCATTGTGATCCTTGTATTTTCAATTCTCATAAATTGAGTTCTTCCGGTCAATTAACTCTCAAACCATTCGAAAGAAACTCCACTTTTTCCTGCATTGCGTAATTTTTTCTCAAGTATGTCATGTGATATGATATCAAAGGCTCTTATGATTTGGGAGATATGCTCTTACTGATCGAGAGGTTGAATAATCCGAATAATATACCTTTCATTTGGATTGCTACTTCAAAATCATATTCGTATCATCAATGAAGAATCTATTAATTTCGTTACATATATCTGATGTGTTCTATCAGTATTTTTCAATGATCTTGTTCACTCACTTCAATATCTGCAATTTCGTTGTTGAATTTTCTACAATTTATAAATTTCTTCTATTATTTTCTATGGTATAGGATAATAGGAATTTTCCCTCACTCTCGATAATATATCTAGATGATTACGGTAGTTCTTGTATTCAATTATCAACTTATTGTTGAGTAGATTAATCTCCACCTCATCATACAACTTTACCCTCTTTCTTATGTTCGCTGTCAACCCGGCTTTGTAATCCATGGTTTGATTCTAATTTTCCTGCTGCATACTGTTATCTTTTCTTTCTCGTTTATATGCATTCGGAGAATGTTCGAATGAAGTTTCCAAAGCTTTCATTCACATTCTCAGATTCCTAGCAGTTTTCCAAAGAGTTTTTCAAGGAGGCGGTCGCCTGCAGATTGTGAATTGAAAGGTTTATCCATTTTTTTTTTCATAGAGTACAGATTGTATTTCCATTTTTTTATCAATCGCTTCTTCTACGTCGTAATTCAACGTCCCATAAGCCGAAGCTTGAGCGGGTTGAGAGGAGCGGAAGGAGTTTTTATAGTGGACTTCCGCCAACCACTCCTGGGGGACCGTGTATCGACACTACCAGATCGATGTCATGATTGAAATCGCTGAACCATTTAATTCCAATGAAAAATTAACAGTCGCGGCCGGGTTCGAACTCACTACCATTCCAGCAGTTCGATGATGGTTCAAACACTTCGACCATTGTGCTACGGCTCCCTATTAAAGTGCATTGTATAAAAAATAAGTCCTTTCACCATTCCTCATAACGTTCGAATGTTCAAATTCATGACTCATTTCAAATAATATCATTAATGAACTGAGCGGTTCATTCTGAACTATGCGAATTCAAAGTTAACAAAAACTCCACACATGTCATATTGAAACAATTGCTCATTAGTTCATCAGGTGGAGGATTCTGGTTGGTCCTCAATATTCCTTATCGAATGGATGAGCTGAAACTTCATTAATTGTACAAAAAAAAGATTATCGAACCAGTAAAAAATAAGTTCTTCCTACAAGGACACTGAGTCGCTATAAGTGAAATTATGTGACATGAATACCAACCCCTACAAAATCCAACTTGCTGCTCTGCCTTGTACCCCCAATTCCAATTGGTGAAACCAACCCACCCTGCCAGCACAGGAATGTCTGATAGGATAGTGGCCTCTTCTCCTGCTTCTAACAGTAGAACATTCCATTCCGGCACCTCCGATAATCGGTTTGCGATTACAGCTCCAGTGGGACCAGATCCAATCACAATGAAGTCGAAGCTCTCATTTCTTTGTGCGTGATAATTTCCTGCAATATTGAAAAATTATTGCAGGTTCACTAATTTCACGGAAATATCTGAAATATCAAGGCAGGCATCTGTTCTACTTTGGACAATGACAAAAACCTGTCCCAATCTCTTGAGCTGATTTTGATCTTCAGCGAATCTAACCAATCACTGAATTTTTCCGATTTTTCATTGACAAGGTATTTTATCTCATAAATTTCAGATGATTTCACTCTCACCTACCTGAATGGAAGCTATCTGACACGTTCTACAAAACGAAAGATCTTCTATAATTCCAACCCAATGAAAAATGAACATCTCAAATACATTTTTGAGAATTAATTCTGGACGACAAATGTAGGTCTTTTTATGTGAATATGTATCTCAAATAGCATAATATTTTCAAACTGGCAAAGTGAATGATAACAGCAATACGAAAGATTCGTCTATTAGCAAATGTTTGATTTTGCAGCCAACTTTAGCTGCAGCCCTTTTTTATTGAACTTTCTGTTCTCATGATATTGTGGACCATATGAGAGAGAGTTTTCTCATTCACTTATTTTATTATTCGTTTTTATCTAGTATTGTGATTGTTATCACGTTTTTTTCATCACGTTTTCATGTTGTTATCTATTTGTCAATGAATTATGTTCAGCTCGAAAAAAAACGTAATGCTGGAATCAGTTTGAAATAGGGCAGATCGTTGTCATATAGAATCTGCATTCACTCTAATCATTTATTTCGAGTAATCATTCATTTTACATTTATATCAAAAATTGATGGAGGGAAATTTCTTCTGATTGATTCTTGAGTTTGTTTTGTATGTGCATCGCAGATATTTGACTGAGTGAGAATGAAATGAAAGATGAACGTGAGTCGAAGAATTTTCCAACATTGCCACTGAGATCAATCAATTTGGGATGTAAAATCATCAGAATTCTAACAATCAGAATTTCAATAATTAGCGTCAATATAACCTCCACGCTCTTTGCCAGTACCAGGAGGCGAACTAATGAAGAACTGAAACAGAGATTGACAGCTGACTAGTCCGCGTAGTTCACTTGATGGAATACTCTCACGGACTAGGTCAATCGTGAATTACACAAGACTAGCATAAACTAGACTAGCATAATATGCTTAGTCCTGCTTTCGGTGATGATATACGAATGACTGATATCTCATTCAACTTGCTCATGCAAATCATAGTCCCAATCAGATATCCCATCATCCTGAAATAATTTTTCATTGATCCACTTGGGATCGAGAGAACTATTCGTTCACATACACACATTGTTTGTATTTCATTCATTTTTTTCTTCTGATCCGACTAGTATACTAAAGCTCCTCTTCTGATATATTTGTGGATGTTCATGCTTTTGATTGATTAGCCTGAAAGTAGGATTGTTTGGTTGATCGACCAATTTTCTCTACTTTGCCAAATGATGATAAATTTGAATACGATTCGGAATGCCTTCATTACTAAATCTTTATAATCGATTAATATTCATCACCTAATGATAATCAACTGATAATGAATGAATATTGTTTAGAGCTACTGAGTTTCAATGGGATTCTTTAGGCAACCTACTTTCAACGAAATAAGAACAAGATATCTGGCGAAATCAAATCGAATTGAACCAATTTGAAGAAAGGTTTCCTTATAATGGCCTTGGAAAACAGGGGAACGTATCCTACCAGAAATTTTGCATAGCTGTGATCTTATCTTCATCGAGGTTATCCACATATTTCTCTTTCAATAGATGATTTAGTTTCTCATGTGTGTATAGGGTGATCGTTTCAAATTCCACACTCGCAATTATCTAGGTTATTTTGGCTCGAATTGAAAATAAGGTAGATCGAACTAAAATAACAGTTACAGTATTTGATCATGTCGATTATCTTCTATGAACAGAAATGGCCGTGATTTAGTGATAACATTTTCTGAATATCATTCAACCCAATAATACCTTATTTGACACATTCAGAAAGAATCATTGTTGGGCGATTTCGTAAATAAAAATTGCATCAATATATATAAATTGAATATAGTACGATGGTTTTTCATTACACCCCGTAAAATAATTTCGAACGATCACCCTGTACCAAGGCTTATAAGTCTCTATTATATCAAGTTCAGAGAGAAACGACCATAAGAAAGGGATGCATCGATCAGAAATCGGCTGGACGAAACATTGCCAAACATTTTCTGTAATTCTCATTCGAATCGAAATAGGATTATATCCTTATGCTGTGTTAATAGTGCGATATTATTCACTCAAATCTATTGTTGAGCGAAGTTCATTGATACGTGAGTGTATTGAAACAAAGACACTCAGTTTCACTTGTTCTTTGGATATTAGAAATTGGTAAATGATCCCAGTTGGTTCAGCCGGTTTAGTCTAGGAAGGATTTTGAAACTTTGTTCGAAGATGTTGCTGTCTTGTTGAGTATATAGCCATCCAATGCAAGATATTGAATAATATTGAGCAAATTCCAAGAAGACCCAAGTTCGCGCCTTGAGAAAGGCGAAGGGATCCAACCAATAAAAACAGCAAACGAGAGGTAGGCAACCAGCAATGATCAGCTGACTGTTGGCAAAATTGTCCTTTCTTCGTTACTCATCCAGACGAATCGATAGCTCTTTCTTTTCTCATGTTGAAGAGTCGATAGGACAAGGGTGCATTTAGTAGAGAATATATAATATCATATCTTTGGGCGAAGGACATCGTTTGTTATCACATTTCAGAAAAAGTAAAAATTATTCATCAGCTGGTCAGACTCTGATTAATTTTTGCTAAGAATGCCCTTCAGCTACAATAGTAGTTATCCGTCAATGCGGTTCCTAATCAAATTCATAAACTCTCATTTACGTCGGAAAATAATAATTTTCAAAAAATTTCAATATTGAAGAGGCGACCTGAAAGTTCTCTGTCAGTACCAGTGAAATAAGACGAACGATGTGATTCTGTATGTTCAGAGTTTATAGACAGGTGGACCACAAAGATGGTCCATAGTACTTTCCTACATCAGGATATAAAGCAAATTCTGACTATGCCAATAAGATGTGAGTGATACTTCCATATCATTGACCGGTCTCAAAAGATATCACTTAAATAGCTAGCAGTAAGAAAACTGTCTAAGAAAGTAATTTTGCGGAATGATAATTTTGTCAATGATTAGATCCAGTTTGATCTGTAGGTTAGTTGAAACAATATAATATCCTCCTCTGCAGGTCTGGGTAGCAATGTATTCCCAATCCAATGTTCGATGATTTAGGATCGTAAGAAATACTATCGTTTGCCGATGAAACAGATCTAATTCACTGATAATTTGCTTTCAAAACTTCATCTCCTATACTCATCACTGATGAGTAGTTTCGAACATGTCAAGATAATTGAACTTATTCCTCACATATTTGAGAATGATATCGTGAATTTTTCATGATATTTCGGGCAAAAAATATTTCTCACTATATATATACTAGAAAACACCCAAGAAAATAGCGCAAATATTCATAAAATTCGACTGTAACAACAACGACTGTCAATTTTTTTTGATCATAACATTTTTTGTATACTTGTACCTCTTGTTTTCCAATACGAGCAAATCAAGCAAGGGAGGTACTTTGTGCATTCTCTTCTAGTCTGACTATACTTACTCTATGATATTCTCATTTTATGGATGAAAATTCTCACCTTCATACACATAATCACCGATCGATGCTTTGGTAAATCCTGCACTCACGATTATCCCAATACCGAGGGTATAAAATAGTCTATAATTTCCCATTATCATCTTCAATTTCAAAAGCACTTGCACCTCACCAACCCAATCTCCGTGAGCTGTGAAACTATATAGAATCTGTGAGACATTGAATAACTCCTTCAACAGTCGAGACAGAAACTATGACTCACCTACTGGAATGACTGAAACACAACAAGTTAAAACAAAATTTAAAAATTTGTCTTCACTCTCCTAGTGCAGGAGCTTGAGAGAGGATTTTTCTTTGTGATTTTATTTCAATACTCTGCACGGGTATACTCATGTTTCTCTCTTCTCTTCAACTGATCTCAATGTATAGTTTTTATGAGTGATGTCTGTATTAGTTTTACTTTACATGACCAAATTTCATAATATAGTTTTATTTGATATGTCCAAATTTTCATGTGTATTTTTTTTTATTATTATCTGTATTAGTTCATAACAATTGAATGAAGGAATTATATACAAGACTACAAGAGATGCCAGTGGTAGTAAGAAGATGCATCTCATTCAACTGGCTCTTATATGAAGCGTGCATTATTATTCGTACTCTTGTCAAACACAGAGGATGTCGATTGATCGATTTATTGATTTGATAATATCAAATATTATTATAATATCATCCTAACTCATCAGCTGATACATCATCTGGAATGAAAGAAGAAATGAATGAAAATATATCATAATAATTGGAATTTTATCGTTTCCGCCATAATGATCTCCATGATTTCACAATCGAGAATGATTGCTTTGCATTTTTGAGTATACTTCGAAATACACTAGATTGGTATTGAACTATCGTAAACATCATAGTTGGCCTTGATGAATCCTACATTTGGTGTCAGTTGACCGTTTCATCAATACCTATGGTGATCATGAAAAGTTGTGACAGGCTTGTTTTGAGAGATGAATGCAGTCGTGCATTTTCAAATATATAGGGTGAGGTGTCCCAGAATTTATGCAACTGTGTTGGATATTAAATTATCAGTATCATAACACGATATCCAAAAACCTGTGTGAATTAGCTAGTCGAAAAGGCCTCCTCATATTTCCGATTCATATAGCATAATATAATTTTTGAAACTGAGAGAAATTACCTAATCAACAGATTGGTTGAACAGTTCCTCGTGGATAACCCTCGTAGTAAAGTGAATGATATGCAGGATTTGTTATATACTCTATGAGAGGTATTGAATACAATAAATTCGGTAAATTGTGCATTACAATCAAGTGTGTATTACAAAAGAGGTTCAGGATTTTGGGAGGCTGAATTCAGGACTAGAACAGGATTTGAGCACAGGTCGAGAGTAAGAATAGCTTTCGATCTGAGCTTCGGCTGGTGACCTTAGTTACATTTATTCCTCTCATTATTAGGTAATATGCCATTGAGAGAATGAAGACGAAATATTATTATCATCTTCATTACATTTTCACTAATACAATTAAATGTGGTGCTCCTAGCCAGAATGAAAATAAAAACATTCATACCTCTCCAGGTACCATCCCAGTACCTTCATAACCAAAATTGAATAATAATTCAACAATAAGATCTAACTAGATAAAAGATGAAATAAGAATTATCTGCTGCAAAAGTACTGCCTGTGCACGCTAGAACAAAAATAATAATTCCAACCAGTTCATAGAACTGAAACAAGTGATAACTTATAATATTCATGGTCAAATCAATGATGATGATGATGACAGACAAAGAAATAAAAATTCGTGAACTCTTTATGAAGCATTTGATCAACAAACATTGATAGATGTTATACCGAAAGAAAATACTTACATAAGAGTCCCAAGTGGAACGTTTTCCTTTTGCCACAATCAACTGTCCCCGAGCATGGAGATTCTCTTAGACCTCTTTGTACGTGGCTACTGTTCAGTATTTCATGATGCTAATTCATTGACAATGTGTCATCACTGATATTTTGTATTTATCGTATTGATTGTATCTGATAGTGCTCTCTTCCATCAATTATGATACTAATGATACTAGGTATAATGGATTTCATTTGTAATTGTGATAATTGCTCTTTCATGAAATTTCATCTATTACACAAGCAATTTCGTTCATATGTCCGTTAATGAGCCGTTTGGGCTGTAGAGCGAAAAAACTGTTTGATACTTATTTCACTGCGCAATAACTTAATCACTGTCCATCACTTAGTGATTATGATTTATTAACAAATAAATTATGATTCACAATAATTGTTCACAATGTTTCATTTTTCCATTAATTAATGCAAACCGAGTGAAAAGTTCTTCATTTGCGTATGATTTGAACATTTTCAGCATATGTTTATACTGAGAAAAATGCTTGTTTTGATGTCCCCTATGACCCCATGAAGTTTGTCAGTATATTCTCCTGACACATGTGTATATATTCATGTATCATATTGGTATTCCTTCAGCAATGAATCTCTTAATGTTCATTAAAAAGAAGACATGTGAAACAACATGTTGAGACTCACGAGAAATACAGTCGATCAAATAACATAATTGACATTCCACCTTGCAGAGTTTTCGAAAAATATCAGTTTCTTGGAGTTGTAATCATGTTGCAGTCTTGGAGGTGGAATTCTAGCATATTATCATAGTACGTACGAAGGTGATGGTATTTCTCTAAGAGGAAACATTTTTTCAAAACGTCAAATAATCACTCAGCAATATAATTTATTATATCAATCAGATTCCTCATCCTTATCATAACTGTGTTCAACTCCAATCATTCTTTATGATATCTGATGCTTTTTCTCCGACCATATAAGCTACTGCAACAGTGTGAGCAGACATCGATACCGGTATCACACTAGTATCTACTACACGTAGATTATTTATGCCATGCACCTTCAGGCTAGAATCAACCACAGATGTAGTATCGTTCATTGGTCCCATTTTGCAAGTTGAGGTTTGATGATAGAATGTTCCAATGAGGCTTCTCAAAGCACATTCCCAGTATTCGTCTGTGTCAAATTCCATTCTGTCACAGCCTGTGAACAAATTAGTCATTCAAATGCGTCCATTGGATTTCAAATCAATTAACATCAGTGAATTGGATATATTCCTTGCTACCATCAGGATGAATTTAGTGGAAATAAAGAGGAAATCTCATGAGATAGGCTCATAGAATAATTTATTATCAGAATTGTTGCAAGATATGTTAGGATATCATCTATAGATCTACTAATGTGTTACAGTGTTGGTGTACCTCGTAAATTTTCTATGATCCTACTAAAGCGAGTAGTTCCTTATGTTTAACCAACATTGTCAATCGGAATCAGTTCTCTTGGTCGAGGTTTTTTCTTTTTTAATGATATCAAAATACAAATATCACCTGGTAATGGTGTCTTTACAATTGTGGCGCCATATTTCTGCATGGCGGGAGTCTGATTGATTCTTTGAAATTCCCTTATTCCCGCTATGAAAGTGGCTACGTCATGATTTTCAGGATCAGACAAGAAATTCGCAAAGAATTTTGGTGGGTCCATAGGATTACTTGATCTGAGTTCGATGCGTCCTAAGGATTTCGGATGCAACAAAGTTGGGAGTACCTGGAACATAGTCTGGTTAAGATATGGACTGAGTTTTTAAATATAAAAATATTGTACATAAACACTAGACAGTGCCTACTTGGTATGCATTCTTGGACTGCAGAGGTTCAAAAAACTCGTCATATAAATTTGAATCGATATTGAGAATTCTTCTATTGATTATTCCATAGTCAGAGGCCATGGATACACCAATCATCAAAAGTTCCATATCGGGGTAAGAATGGTCAGGATCAGTCGAGACATTTGTTTTCATATAAGTGATAGCTTCAACTGTACCTGAAACAGTTATTCGAAATCTAAAACATTGAATGTATAACTTAACAATCAATGTACTATCAAACAATATATGATACTTTTGTGAATTGAATATTCGTGGATATTCAGAGCCAAAAAAGCTTGTAATGATCATTCTTTGAGAGCACAGTGAGAGGAAAATTGAAAGAGAGAAGATGTGAAGAAACACATTCAATTCCAAAATTGTGAATTGTTGGGGTATCGGGCCAAGATGGACTCAAGAATTTTCTCCACACCAAGTGGAGTGGAGAAAATGAAGATTTGGTAATTATTGCCTGTGTTCATATCGGAAGATATAGAGTTTGTTCGACTGCCAAGTCGAATTTACTTGAATATAGAATATTGAGGTGCGAAAGAATAATAATATAATTACTTTCAAAATGTTGTTGATCCCATTCCAATTTAGTATTCTAATGTCGATGCCAAATTGCAAAACATTCACGATTTTTGCATTTTGCATTAATTTACGACTGTTTGTGTTTTTTGTATTACATACCAATTGATGTGAGAACACCTTTGCCATTCAAGTATTCCAGGTAAGTGGATGGGTTGATGATTCTTCGAGCAAGGTTGATCGGTATGCTATCATTCAACTGGAACACGATTCCCGGAAATGTGCCATGATCGTACATATTCATACCAACTGGCAAGTCTCGTTCAACAGTGATACCTATCAATCAAACAAGCATATATTTCCAAACGTTACCAAATATATTTGCAATCATCTGACTGATGGCGATTCATCAACGATTGTTGGAGATTGTTGGATATTGATCACTGTATTTTCGCTCAGGTCAGGATCGAAAAATTGAAATAATCTCCAGAGCAATGGAAAATAGTCTCCCTCAGCTTCGAATTTTCATATTCAGTAGCTCTCTGATATCACCTTGAAGTGAAAAATTTAGGTGCGGATTCCCAGTGAGGTTCTTCACGTCAAATTGTGGAATCATGAATTCCATCCATATAAATAGAGCAAGCTCAGAATATGAAGCATGCTCCTTCTTCTGCTCCATATTGAGAGTCGTCAGAAATATATCGAAATATAATGGAACACAACTTAATGAAATTTCATCTAACAAAATTGATCGAAAATTCAATATTCAAGAAGACTGATTTATGTGAATACTTACATATAATGATCGTAGTACAAAGAATAGTATGAGCATCAGGAACGGTGAAATTTACTAAATTCAGCATTAATGAAGCATTCGCTGTGCATTGTCTTTAATCAGTATACCATCCTCACCGCTCATGACACTCCATATTCGATATTTTTCATCTCAGCAATATGATATGTGGAACTTTCATTTTCGAGTTTATTTATATGGGGTGATTACCAAATTGTTCCAAATGTTCTCTAGGCCCTATTCCAGATAACATCAAAAGCTGAGGAGAATTCAGAGACCCAGCTGAGGAAATGACTTCCTTTTCAGAGAAAGCTGTATAAGTTCTCCCACGATGAATATATTCCACTCCATGAGCGGATTTGGTTTCCGAATCGATGAGAATTCTGGTTACTCGAGAACCTGTTTGAATTTTCATGTTCTTGCGATTCCGGATGGGTCTCAAATATGAATTCTCTGCATTCGATCTCCGACCATTCTTCGTGGTACTCTGAATGTAGGACACCTGAAAGACCCACGAAACTGAATATCCGTAGAATTTATTTATAGATCAGGATAAGAATTTGCCAATGTGAAATGTATTTTTTTCATGAATATACCTATCTATGTTCACACAGGGTAATATACCTGTGAATCTATAGATTCATTCAGTGAGTTGTCCCCACCAAATGAAGTTCAAACTGAGTGAAGTTGGAATAAAAAATACAAATGAAATGGAATGAGTATATATATATACCTTATATATATATACCTTATATTCATCAGGCAACACTGCCGATACGTGATCTAAGTATGAATATGTGCGTGTATGGCCAATTCATATCGAATTCCATTCCACCGTCACTTTCCACCTTTTTGTTAGGCATAGAATTTCAAATGAATTTTTGTTTCCGAAACGTCCACTACATCAAGATGAGTAAAGATTCTGATATTTGTTATAAATATATTCTTCTACCAATCATTTGTTCAAAAACAAGGAGTCACTGACAAATTTATGTCTGAGAATTTCTCCTTTAGGTATCTGAAATTTGAATTCCAAGCGCAGATCATATATCTGTCCTTACTACAAATATTTTGGGATAACTATTATAGTTTCTATTTTTATCTCCCATTTTTCAGGAACGGGGAGAGAAAGTGTCACAAAAACTGAGAAAAAATTGATATGCCACCTCCTCGAATAACTTACAGACAGTATTGTTTGTCTTAGCTAGGTACTCGAATCAATTGGCCATGTTTGCTTCATCAACTTGTTCTCTCTTTAGTTATAATTCGGCTATCATAAACGGGAAATCTAATTATATTATTTCGTTTCGCATAAATGGATGAAGAACTCTATTGAGAACAATTTTGAAGTTGCTCAAAGATCTGGATGAGATAATCGGAGGCTCAATCGACGTTTGCTAGAACTTCAGAAATCACAATTCCAAAAAAGAAAGGAAAAAACACGAATTGTCCCAATATTTATCATTCACGATATCCTTGACTCACTTAAAAATTTTCTACGGTGATTGAACCTCCAAGCGAAAACCATTTGGTAATCATTCAACTGGAATGTTCAGGTCTTTCATCGAATGAATCTATGAGCCAAGGCTCATTATGAGAGAGCTCTAACAAGGCCTGTTCAACAATCCGTGCCAACAACGGCCAATACATTTTGTACCGGTCGAAAAATCTTCTTAGTTTTTACAGCCATGATCCTGAGCAAGTTTTCTTTTTCTGCGAGTGGTTTCACCAACGATATTGTAGGTGTATAATTCTCTTAGTTGCCTTATTTTATTCAAATTCCTTCAACTCGATGATTAACATGTAGAAACTATCGCGGATTGTCATTGTTAGTGATCTCACCCCTAGTTGATTCCTTCCATTGTAATCGACATAAGGATGTCCAGCTTCTTGTGAAGCTCGGACGTACGCATCGACAAGTTCAGATCGGAAAGGAACATCACTAACTGCCAAAGGCCCATCGTCGTTGTGGTATCCATCATCTTCGGATTTCAAGTGAGATGCCTCTGATTTCAAGAAGTAGGGTAGAACATCATCGTAAGCCCATCCAGGATTGCCCATTGCAGCCCATCTGTCGAAGTCCAGCTTGTTTCCTCGGGTATAAATCATGTAGTTTATGATTGAGCTTCCTCCCAAGGCATTACCATGGGGATATTCTAGTCTCCTATCTTCACAAACTGCAGAGAAATAGTTTTTGAGGGATTGGAGATGAATCGAACAGATCATTCAGTTCCATGCAATACTCACTTCTACAAAATCCACTTTGATTTTCAGCTTTGTAGCCCCAATTATATTCAGAAAATTCCAAACCTCCGCACAACAGAGGTATATCTGTTATCCAACTTGGTTCTTCACCAGCTTCTAGTAAAAGTATATTCCATTCTGGATTTTCACTGAGTCTGTTAGCAACAACAGAACCTGAGGGTCCGGATCCAACGACGATAAAGTCGTACTTGGCATCATTTTCTGAAAATACACATTATCCATGTGGGTATGTATCAGGAAAAATACTTCGAAAAAACTATGGGAGGTGAGGTAATCTGCAATGAGATGAATGGTTGAGCATAAATTGAATGACGGCCTTCTGAACCCAGATTCGATGTAACCAGTAGGTTCTATTCAAATTCAGTGTGGTATATCATGATCTTGAAACAGTTTTCAAGAGAATCCAAGGAATCATTAAGGAAAAGAGGATTCCTAGATTTGCAATCATTATTATCATGGCAGTCTGATTTTCTGAGGAAAAATTCTTTGTGATTCTGTTCATTATGTATGCTTCGTCCACAAATAAAAATTAATATGTTATAGTTTCCTTGTATCGGTCTGATAGCGAAGTAGCAAATAGGTCATAATTACATCGTTTATGATAAGTAGGTATAGTTAGTACCTATGTTTTAGAGCTATCACAGCTATCAATCACATAACGCATAATTTCAAAAACGCATTTATTCAACTAATTGGTTATTGACGTATATATAAAAGCCTGCTATACTGATCTATACTGATGGAAAACGCCAATATTATTATGAAAATATTTTCAATGTACCTTGGATTATAGTTTCATTCACTTTGATGTTATGAATTGTTAGTTGTCCCTCTTTTCTAGATTATTGACGAAAAACTAATTACAACATCACAACCTCATACTTCAGTGTGCTTTTCAACCACAATTACCTATTGAACCAGAGGGGTATTCAGGAAATATTCTGGTTCCAAGTCTCGTCAAATTGATTATGAAACTCAGTACTTCACCAATGAAGACATAAGGTAGTCCTAGAGATCCAGAAGCTTGAAGGAGTAAAAGAACTGGTAGAAGAATCAGTTTCTGAAAAAATACATAGTTGTTCAGATGTCCAGTTGATGTCTACAATATCCAATAGTTGCATATAATATCTAAATGTTAGAACATGAAGCGCTAATCTCAGTTTGTAACAGAATTTGAAGAAAAAATGAATGTTGGCAGTGAGTCAGAACGTCGAATGGACGATGGAGTTTAACGAAATTGGTTCAATATAGTCTACATCTACAACTTCTCAAAACTGAATCAATTGACGGATGGAGGGCTTTGTTCAGATTATAACACATTATTCCTCAGTGGACGACGAGGATTGACAAGCTGAGACCAATCACAAAGATTCAGCTAACCAGATATACTGTCAGTTTTAAATGTTACAATTCAATAACTTCAAGAGCGATGTTGAAATACATCCATCAATAGAGGTCCTGACAATGTTAACTTGTAACAAACGTATGCAATCTGTTAAGTGAACGCTTCAGACGTATGATGCTAATATTTATCTACTTCACAAATATGTTGGATGGTGCAGAGCGAAGATCGCGAAGTTGTGAACGGTGGAACGTGCAGGTTCGAATCCTCTTGTGGTCAATTCTTTTTAATGATGTCTTCTTCAGTGCTGCGAATCGTATATCTTATTTTGGCATTTTTAGATTCATGGTTGAGTTATCTCTAATGTTCAATTCGTTCCATATCATATGGAGCACCAAGAATTGGATTTAGATATCTGTAGGTAGTCACTTCGGTGACTAAGAATCATTCCTCATCAATGATATTCGAGATATACAATATGATTTTATTAAAATTTTGTGGAAGTCGGAGAGAAAGAGATCGGAGAGAATCAGAGGACTCGCCTATATCCACCTCATACATCCTTTTAATATCTTTGACGAAGGAATACTATTGTATCATTGCCAGAGCTATAAAGACAGGTATTTGAATTCCGAAAACAATCATCATTACGAACAATCCTGAATGGAACCATCGGTCCGCAAAGACGTATCTAACCGTTCAGGACAAGATAATGAAATGGTCATAGATATTTATTTTGAAGAGTAGTTGAAAACGAAATGTGAACGATCATACATGACTCAAAATAATTAGCAATAGAGGAATCGCATCCTCAAAATTCAAATTGTTGATAACTACATACTCCAGCGGTTGCACTGAGAAGAGAAGAAAACAAAATCCCACCTGAAAAATATAGAAATTGAGTTCCCATGCATTTTGACTGAAGGCTCTAATGAATCACACTGGTGTCAGAATGTAAGCATTGTTGAGTCAAATATGAAATCGGTGAAATAGGCATCAAGTTGACGATTGGATGACGATCAATGTGCCGTTTAGAATAGGAATACATAATATTCCTTGTCCAAGAAGAGAAATACGCCCGAGAGAATCAATCATAAAGTTTTTTGGATAGTTTCTTTTAATGCTACATTATTAATGTGTGTGGTTATTCTTCACCGTTTCTCTCATTCTTCATTTCCGTTTATATTTCTGTGATTATCAACTTCTCTCAGCAACAGATTTTTGGCTTTCACTGTCAGTGTCATTTTCTATTAGTCTGTTGTTTCCCTCACTTCAATCTTTGGAACACCTTAGAAAAAGGTTGATACGAAACATATGACGGTTAACTTCGAAACTTCACAGTCACAGATCTCACTGATGATGTATCGAAATCGAGATTATTATCACGAATCATCTATCGGCGGAGCACTAATTTCGCTAGAAAGTAAATTTGTTGAACACCAGTGAATTCAGAAGGCAGAATCTATCAGGAATAATTCAAAGAAATACATGTTACCAATGGAAGAAAATGACAGCCTCTGCCGAAACATTGTTGGAGTCATGATTTGAAACTTAAATAGTATGGCATGGGGCGTTTTTCGTCAGTCTCGTCAGTCGTTTTTCGGCTGTATATCCGCCTACTTAATTTCTCACTACTTGGTGAGAATTTGGTGTCTGACACTTTATATTCATGTATCATGAAGGAACCAATCCAATGATGAATTCATGATGGAAAATTCTGCTGGCACATTATTTTTTATGAGAGGCTAGACAGAAATATTTGCGAATGAAAAATGAAAACAACCAGATAATTTTCTGTCCATTGCGATAACAACGAAAATATAAATAGACAAAGTAATCTTACCTGCATTGTTATTTAAACACATATAACATAGAAATGAAACAAGTGAGTATATCCGTCAATACCCTACGAATACACATTATGTTATCAACATTTATTCTTGGTAACTCAGTGGTGTATCTTGTGGGGAATCAACATACATACCGGGTGAGAGAAGTTATGAAGAACAACCTCCACAGAATTGTTATTCTTGTAGGTAGAGAAAGATAATAAAAATTAATTTGCATGAGGATTTTTTTCTCATTCTGGCATAATCCTTCGGCTAGTTTGGCAAATTTTATCTTCGTTGACGATAGCCATCATTATGTGCTTGTTGACTTATATACCAATATGCTCTCTTTGTGCATAATATAAATTACAAAAATAACTTGCTTTGTTACCAGAATTCATCATTATGTCTCCTTCCAAAGTTATTCAGTTTTTGGAATATCGGCAGTTTTCATTTGATGATAGTTAGATATTTGATATATCCTGACTTCATATGATTTCATTTTCTTGTTTCTCTCCTGCTTGATTCATACCATTTATAACTTTTATGAAGATATTGCCATTCCGCAGTAGGTAGTCGATATCTCAAAGTTCGACCAGAATCGATGTAACCCCTTGAAGATTTTTCATTCGAGGAAGCTATTTGAAATATGAAATTTCAAATCATTTCAGCCGGAGGCCAATTTTCCGTTCTAAATGTGCGATAAGAATCGACAGAAAAGAACCGTTATTGAGTGCGAATACCAGTGCCTTGGAAACTGAATTGAGTACAGATCATGTTTTGTATATGGACAGATAACAGACTAGCACTCTCACAATGTGCATTCGAATATTCTAGTTTCCATATTTTGGTGGATAAGAAATACTAATTTCCTCGCGTAATACAGCGAAAGTGTCATAAATGTAGAGCCAATACATTTTTTCCGCCTGAGAGAAAAGACCTATTTTGTAGACAAAACCTTAAAAGTATCACTTTTTCTATCTAGGGAGCAAAATGACATGATATTTCGTGACGAGAAGAATGTATCTAATGACTCTGATCCAGGGCAAAGACAAGCTGAGATATTCCTAACATACCATATTAGTTAGAACTATATCAGATTTATTGACATTGTTTCTTTCTATCTGGAAGAGGATGGAACCACATAGTATGGCCTCAGTGAGTATCGATGCTACTATCAAGCATGTGTGAAGATGAACACGAAGTGAGAATCGACATGAGAATGAACCCATGTGACCAATTTCATGAAGAATTCTGAATCTTTGAAACGGGTACTCGAAATCAATCAAGACTGCAAGTAGTTAGTAATATCACTACAGATGGTATCTCAATCGCTACCAGTTATCAAGTGTATCGGAATCAAAGTTGATCAACTTAGTTAACATATTCACATCTGTTGAGTTCTTTACCCATATAACTACAGAAGAATGACTCAACATTTCACAAGTAATCCTGAACTCATTGAAATATATTCTTCAAGAATTCAGAATCATGTCATTGAAAAGAGAATTACAAGCATCATACAACTGTATGTATGAGATTTTCTCAGGAAGTATCCTTACTTTCCACCTGAACTTAGAAGAGAATTGATTCGCATCTTGTGGAACGTTTTTTTGACATCCAGCTCATTCACAGGACCAGTTTAGGAGAAATTCTGTTGAACGTTGCTCATGCCTCACAAATGTCTCACACGTCTCCTAGCTACAATTCTCATCCTGACCAGAAGTGAATTGAAGAAGAACTTCCGGAAGTCAGCCCAACATGAGTTGGATAGATTGAAACACTCTGTGGTGATTGAAATGCAATTTTGAGAAACGTTTTGAATCCAGAGAAAGTGAGATTGAGTATCTTCAAAAATACGTGACTTGAATTCAAACATGACCAATTCTTGTTGATACTTGGTTCTCTCCAGATATGAACTCAGGTGATTATGTATGGAGAATTTTGAATTAATGGTAGTTGGTTATCAAGACAATATACTCAAAATGAATACTTGACGCAGCACGATCTACAGATATGAAATCAGCTTATCATGTATTGAGAAGGTCAAATTGAAACAAAATGGAAAAGCTCAACCATATATTCTAATGATTATCACTAGTATATTTCGTGCTAATCACAATATGCAGAATGGCGATTTCTGAACCTCAGTTCATACTGAGTCATTTGTAAAAGTTATGGTATCCCATTATTGCGGAGAACTCTTCATTATCAATCCCTCATAATTTTCAATCCATGTCATCAATAATTTATATAGTTATCGTAATGTGATGTTTTCAAAGAGTAACATTCAGAACTCAATAAATCTAGTCTCATCATGTTTGGTACCCGTCTGAATATAATTTGGTAATTTCTCCTTTTCCTGTAGTAGATATTTGAAATTGAGTTTCTTTTTCAGAACGTCGTTCTGTACTTCACCTCATTTGAAAAAAAAATAATTTTCTTTATCCCTCCTCAAAAGGCTTGGTATCATTTTATGAAGTTTATAAATGCCAATAAGAGCACAATCATGTCGATATGCTCTCCATGACATTATTGGTAGACAAATCCTTCAACAGGAGTAGTTCTCAGGCACATATGTCCTATCTCGCATGTTTCCAGTCATCTTTGATCATATCGGCAGCTTTTTCTCCGATCATATACGCGGCAGCCACTGTGTGTGCTGTGACAGGATGAGGTATGATGCTGGTGTCAGCCACTCGAAGACCAGCTATTCCATATACCCTAAGTCTTGCGTCCACCACAGCTCCAGGATCAGATTCCGGTCCCATCCTGCAGGTGGCTACTTGGTGGTAGAGGCTTCCAATTAATGTCCTCAGGGCACATTCCCAGTATTCATCGGTATCGAATATCACATTCTCACATCCTGTAACGAGAAATCGTATATAATGTGAGAATCATCTGATTATAAGGTATTTAGAATGAGGTTATATGAAATTGTCAAACTACCATTTACGAAAGAGAAGAATAGTGTATAATGCACACGATATTTTCTAGCAATCACCATGCTTTACCAGGAATCATATGACAGATATGAGATTGAAATATAAATCAACTGGCGAATAGTATTCATGAAATATATTAATAGTACCTATATAAAAGTTAGACAGGCATGAGTGGCAATTGTAAATAAATTATCTCACATGTTTGGATGGCTTTCTCGAAGACTTCTTGAAACCACTTCGGTTTACTTAGATCTCTAGCTAACTACAGCTTTTACACATTGGTTATGATCTTTATACAATTAAATGTGTGAAATACCGAAAGAATTAGATGGATTTTCACTGATTCGACTCAAACAATGTTGTGAACTGTCCCTGAACGTATTTTTTTTTCTCATATTTATACCAATTTTTCCATTGAAATGAACTTGAAAACTTCCTTCCTCGGTAATCATCTTCGCTGCTCATATGAAAAGTGCTAAATATACATGATGCGAGATTCGTGGTAATGTCAAAAATAACTTAATGTAACCACTTCTAATAGCGAGTCTCGTTTTCTAATTGTTTTTTTTTTTGATGCAGGTTGATTCTTCATGCACTGGAAAAATCATGAACTGATCTGAAAATACTCTATTGGCTTGGTATTCTTAAGCTTCGGATATTCACTGATTTCTATTGGTTTCCTATATTCCATAAGAATTCCGCCTTCTTTGCATTTGAGTGACACCCTTCCAGTTTCGATCTTCAGTTCCTATGTATCTCCATATCTTCTATTATATTTCCATTATATCAGAATAAAAATTTTTTTGTTAAATTCCCGATTTTCATATGATATAAATATGTATCTTCTGAACCAATACTCAGTCCACCTAATTGAAGTGAGTCTTTTATCATCACAGTAGGTGTATACATTTTCTCATTTTCTTATAATTCCACTGTTCACAATCATGGACTATAAAATGCTCTAGAAATTTGGCATCATTACAAAAACCCCAATGGTTGAATGGAAGATCACGAATAATGGTGCGCCTCTGAAACTTTATGTTCATTTTAATATAACATATTTGGAACCATCGTAATTATGCAAATATAAGATAATATAAAAGATAATGTACACCAACTTTCATTGAGGAAAATGGCATAGATATGGTGAATCGTTCAACCAGAAAAGTCGGTCATGAAAAACGTACTCGAATCATTACAATCGACAAAGAGATTGGAAATGGATCTGAAAATTCTTATAGAAAATATCTGGAAATAAAAAATTAAATCTCGGAGAGATTCTTAATATTGCAAATATGGATTTCTTCCTGAAAATTCAACAGACTAGTGAAATGTCTATTCAGAATAAGTGAGCTAGTCGCCTAGTCGGAGATACTACACACACGAATTCATTGACATCTCTAGAATATCATAGAAAGGTCGGTGATTTCTCCGTTTTTTTAAAGATATTTCCATGGTTGGTACTCGACAGAAATCTTGTCTATTATGTGACCACGACCGATTCCAGGTAGACAAATTAGATGAGCTGGTTGAGACTTGTTGAAATTTGCTCTTCCGAACATCATATTCAATCCAATCATTCAAAACGTGTACAGCAAATCAATTCGCTATGCTCTCAACAAAACTTCATGAATTTTTCAACGTTCTCTTCATTATTATTCATTCATTATCCATTTATTGATATCCGAACGAACCTATCGGTTCCATTACATGAATAATTTCCCTCATCATGAAATTAAACTAATCAGATACCATTTCTGAACGAAATCTGTTTGAATAAGTGATCAAATCCTGAGACCCGATCTGACGGCGGATGATTTCTGTCCCACCTATTTTGTATAGTTTTTCTTGATTATCACTGATTCTTACTATATTGGCAACAGTCTAAGACATCACATCAAATTCTCAATAGTTTTTATGGCATAATATTGATTTTCATCAGTAAAAACTAGAAAACTAGAAAATATATTTTCCATACAAATAATCTGACAGGTCAGAACTTGAAATATTTACATGCATACTTCATGAAGGCTTCTTCGATGAATGTTCGGATGCATAGCCAAGGTAATTAGAACAGAAAAATTATCAATAGAGCGTAATTCTGAATAGTCGTTTGAAATGATTCAACGATTTAGTGAAAATAAATTTGCGTTTTCGTTATATTTCGTGTGATAGTATAGATCTGGCAAATCATAAAAGTTTTGCTGTTGATTTCAATCTAAGTTATTCAGAAATTAATCTAGCCGTACACCACTCGGCCTATACATTTGAATCGACAAATAGTTTCAAGCAAAATCATGTTCATAATATTTCGACAGTTTGATCGAATGAATTATAATACATGGTTATATTTGATGTCAATTATAACTCATGAGAAAAACTTAAAATACTCATGATATGATGATTAATCAATCACTCTTTTGTTCGACGTGAATATTCGGACAAAATAAACTGAATAATAATTTTGAATACATATAGTAAAATGATAGGTTCATATTCAGCTTTATCTATTATAATTTCACGGAAAACACTGTGTGAATGTTCAACCACTGAGCAAACAATGACTACCTGTAATTCGGATTATCTTGACATCAGCGTAGGTGATCCGCAAGGGTCAGTAGTGGGCCCAATATTGTTCCTAATATATGTGAATGACATTGTTAAAGCGAACCCATCTGTAAATTTCACGTTGTATGCGGATGATACATCCATACTTATCTTGGAAAAATCTAACTATTCCTTAGAAAAAAGATCTAATGAAGTTCTTTCTAGTCTGTATGACTGGTTCTGCATGAATTCACTTCATTTGAATTGAAACAAGTGCCAACCATTCATGTAAACATCAATAATAATGGAAAATGTATCATGTGTAAGGTTTCTTGGCCTATACATTGATGAATGTCTTGAGTGGAGGAAACACTGTGAGTCAATAATTTCTAAACTCAACTCTGTTATCTATCTATTCAAAAACATGAGATCAGTTTTGACGGAAGAACAATTGATGATGCTATATTATGCACAGGCCGAATCTCGACTGAGATACGGAATATGCTTCTGGGGGTCATCCACTTGTTTTAATGATGATGTCGCAGAAAAAATTAATCCGTTGTATCGCTGGTGTCTCTGGTACTATAGTTGACGGAGTTTCTTTAAATCTTATGAAATTTTAACTCTACCATCTTTGTATATATTTGAAGTATGTGTCTTTATATTTTGTAACATGAACTCTTTTTAAACTAATAGACAAATTCACTCTATCAACACAAGACAGCAAATGACCTACATGTGCCATTTTCAAAAAACTAATCTTCTATATAGATCACCCACTGTGACTGGGCAAAGGTTATACAATAAACTCCCAACCGACATTAAGTCATGTGTAACACTGAAAGCATTCAAGCAATGTCTTAGGAAACACCTGATAAAGTGCGGATTTCACTCCTTGGATGAGTTTTAAAGTCTTAGTTTTAGTTCTAATCTTAACTTAGTTTTAGTTATCCTGTCTGACAAATTCTATACATGTTCTTGCATGTCACTAAGAAAATGAAGTATTATTATTATCATTATTATTATTGATATAGATTTGTAAGTTAGAGGGACTTCAGCAGTTTTTTTTGATAACGAGATGTTGATCTTGTAGGGTATTTCATGAGTTTACATTGTATAATAAGTTTTGTGATCAATAAGATATTATTCGAGGAATGACAGATATATTTCGAGGAATCACTTCACCGGATCATTCAGTTGAATTTACCTGGTATCGGAGTATCGACCAGGGTGCTCCCAAATTTCTGCATTGCTGGACTTCGGTTGATTTTTTGGATTTCCCTAATTGCTGCTGTGAAGGTTTTCACATCTCCGTTCTCCGGATCCGATAAATAGTTCGCAAAAAATTTCGGTGGGTCGAATGGATTCTTCGATTTCAGTTCGATGTAACCTTTTGATTTTGGATGAACCAACATTGGGAAAACCTAAAAAATATACACGATATAACGAACAGTTCACGTACATGTTTACAAGAAATAATGAAAGGTAGAGTTTCCTTCCTTGCTAGAATTTTGTGGGAACTTATATTCATCTCTGCCCTGTTGCTGACTACATGAGTCTGAAAATATCATAATAGTATTGCCAAGTGGATATCGATTCATCGAGACATCATTGGTAGAGATACAATGGCATATCCAGACTTTTATGGTCTCAATCATTATTAACGAAGACTTCGAAGGATATTATTGATGACTGACGTCTTTCAGCAATATCATTCACGATGTTCCTGGAACATTATAGGTTCGCCTTTCGTGTTGTCAACAGATAGAAAAAAAAATATTAATTTCATAAAAATATGATGGCTTGAATAAATATAATGTCCTCATAATGAACTGGAGAACATCAGTGGGAACTGTGAAACTGATATTCATACCTGGTAAACTGCTTTGCCTTCCAGAGGTCTCCATATCTTGTCGTAGATTACGGGTGGTATATTGAAAATTTTTCGGTATATCACTCCGAAATCCGTGTTGATCGATCCTCCTACCATAAAAAGTTCCATATCAGGAAACGACGTATCAGGGTCTGTACTAACGTTGGTCCTGATGTACGTTATGGCTTCCACGCCCCCTATGAGGAAAATTATTGATGTTATTGGATGATACAGAAATTAGTTTTATATAACATGTATTTTGATGAATACTTGCAGATTTTGTGAATAAATAACCTCAACCTCCCGCATGAATCAAAATTATATCCCAGGGAAGAAATATCTTTTTCGTACAAGACTGACAGATATGCTTTTTGCATGTCAACTTTCAGTTCAATCCTTCACCTCAGTCATCTTATCTCTTCTCAGTAAAAAACAATATTATACGCTAAGGAAATACCAATGATTATTTGAAATAGACACCACAAGTTTTTTGTCGAAATCTGGTTATATAAGGTAAATAGCTCCCAATAGCGTTTCAACCGTTTGAATTGATTTTGTTTACAAGCAGTCTATGAAAATTCGTTAGGATTTGAAATATGTACATGCTTATCTTGCTGTGAATAGTTTTGCTGGCTTCTTCGATGCATTGGTCGGATGCGTGAACAAAATAATTGAAACGCAAACATTATCAACTGAGCGTCATTCTGAAAAGTCGTTTGAATTGAATCAACGATTTAGTGAAAATGAATTCACGTTTCAGTAATATTTCGTGTGATAGTATGGATGGTAATTCATTAAAGTCCACCAACTTACATCGTGAAATCTCATGCTTGAATTTTTTGAACGAAAATTGATGAATTGGCTATGATATTGAAAGACTTGAGGTTCAATATGAGGAAGAAAGACGGAACAGAATTTAAAGACGATGATGTGAAGACAACGTGGAATATCGTAGGAGAAAAAACTGCAAGAAATATACCACGTTCAGTATAATGTAAGTTTCTATCTATTCAAAGACATAACTTTCAAAACACAACAACAGCAAAATCCAATGATTGAGAGGAAAGTTCTCCTGCGTTAAGTGTTGGAGAACATCTGAGAATAGTTGAGTTCCCACAATTCATTGTACTCAATTTATTGTATATTCCAATATTTTCCAAGAGAAATCACGCTCATAATGTTCCGACAGTCAAATCGATTGAATACATAGGTCTTGGTATATCCATAGCCCAATCCATGATGTAAATAAAGACTGGTGTCTCAACTCCCTATACCCAGCCACTAGAAAAAGTTGTAGACCTTCGCCTACTTGATTTTGTCGGATTTCAATACCTTACTAAGGCTTCCCAAGATCGAAACTAGGTGGCGTCACCTATGCCGATCTTGAAGGTTATCTTGGAAATGCTGGAAACACGATGTGGATTTGAAATTCAACATAAATGTAAAAACTGAACTGTTAGCTATACATCACTGTCAGGTATCCGTCATTATCAGTAAAAGCGGATTTGACTTCACCGGATCGACGATCGTATCGCCATCTATACTCAAGTGGTGCGGCCTTAGTGAGGTCGTTTGACAGGTCTACATGTTTTGGAAAGAAACAATTGAAGAGTTATTTCACCATCCTATATCCACCTTGGCCCAATCCAATCGATAGTGGACATGAAATTTACCTGCCTGGATTCATTTAATAGTTCATCAGTCCAATCAATATATTTATGAGTTCGAATGTTGAACCCACACATTTCATCTTACTGTGAAAGCGATAATCGAACTTCTCAGTCTCCTCGAAACCTTATACAAGAGAGAATTGACGACTCTGTTCTGAATCCTGTATCCTGTCAGAGTTGATACGTTTATTACTTCCTTTGTTTTGTGATTAAAGACGCGATTGGCAGCTCTTCCACCATCCCTCCGAAGACAATTTCATTAACTTGTTTGATGTTTCCACCGTGAAGATTCGCTTTTTCTGATGTAGAAAGTATTTCCACTTTCATGTCACGACTCTGAAGATTTCCTCGAATTTTATATTTGAAGATTCATTCCTATATAAATGCTTTCCACCACGAATAAGTTTATTATTTATTGTTCTTACTCTTACCATAAATATCAACTTGGTGACAGTTCATTAACTCGGCCAACCAAATATTAGTGCTTTCAAAATGGACCTCTGTGTTTCATTCATGAAATAATAATGATGGCATCACAAGTTAATTTCCCCAGGTGGATACAAAATCTCGATTTCTTCTCTTGAATAATCGGAGAGAACATGTACAAAGTATAAATTTGAAAGACAATATGATAATAGTCTTTTTTAGTAATAAAACCAATGGTACGAAAATTGACAAACCCTCTAGGAATCAGTCGCTTTTGAGAAGGTTTTTTGGAGACTCAACTCACCGATTGTAGTGAGAGGCCCTCGTCCTTGTCTGAAATCTGTATATGACATGGGGTTGAGGATACTTTTCACCTGATCGATCGATATGCTCTCGTTCAAGCGGAAGAATATTCCTGGAAAAGTAGGATGGTCATACATCGTCACTCCCACAGGAAGATTCTGAATTACTGGTATTCCTGAAAAAATTATTATCCAATTATTTTATTGCCCAATAAGAATTGTATGTCCAATTATTACAATTGGGGGGAAGAAGTGATTAATTCTCTTTTCGGGATTGATGGATTCAGACTGGAATCATTTGTGCTGGTTGTTGAATTCCATACCTATTCCATTCCATACTTTTCATACCGTGTTCCGTTCTTACCACGTTGCAGGTATGTAAATTAAATTGTCTTCATTCTGAATCTTGATATGAACCGCATTTGTAAAGATATGTATGAAATCTCAATTATGAGATAACAATGCCAACAGAAGAGAGTGGAGAGAATATCTGAGTTAACTATGACATATTCAATCATAGCCCTGCGATGTAAATTTGAACGAAGAGGCGAATGATTTTTTTTTTCAGAAATCGGAATGGACCTTGAATGATTGCACTGGAAAGGCCATTCATCGGGATATTCAGGAAACTAAATGATCGACGTCAATTAATCTTTTCTCAGTAGGACTAATAATGATATTTGTCACTTCCACGAGAAATTCCATAATCTAAATAGTCGAACTACCCGTGTATATTAGATTATTTCAACCATGATAATTGATGGGAGTGATTTCCGATCGTGAATTCGTATCCAACATGATCTAAATGAATGCAATATTTCTAGTCACCATATATCAAAGCGTTGTTTTGATTAGCTTCATGTAGATAAAAGAGCATACATTCGATGGTCTTCATTTTACAATGTTTTTTTTCTGCTTTTTCGACCTGCTTCATCATAGAAGGCCGCATAGATCTGAAAATCGAATAATTTTTCATGCAATACTGTATTTCATCAAAATGATGCTTCTTGACTGAAGGACAGATTAGTTAAACATTAACACAATAAGTACATTTCTGTATTTATCCTCATATACATTATTGTATATTCTTTTAGATACGGTTATTGGTTTCACAAATGATCAATACTGAGAATTAAGTGGATGAGTTTTTGGTGAAATGAAATTTGTACTGAATGCATCAATCATAGATGAAGATATTTATTAATTTATTTATTTAATGTACAAGGTCATCCAACAGATGAACCATGAAGAGGTTCGTCCTATAGGAGGATAACACAAAATTATATAATCTTGTAAACATATAACAAGTTGTAAACTATTCTAACTTATAGCCTAGTGCAATGGAGTTACATACTTCAATCGTTCAGGGAGCGATAAAACTGAAGTAGAAATGTTTTTAATTTTCTTTTGAAGGTTGTAATGTTTAGCTGAAAAATATCAATATCTGAATGACATATAATATTATAAGCATTCATGCATCGGGTAATTGGTGAATTACTATAATAATTGGTTGAGTAAGAGGGTGGATAAAAAGTGAGTCTATTTCGAACAATCCTCGGATTACAATTCAATTTGAAATCACTGGTACATATATCAGAGTCTACAAGATTATTGAAGATTTTATAAGAAAACAATATATCGACAAAATCTGTTCTCAAAAAAAGGCGTTCTAGATTATAAAAATCAAGATTGATATCGTAGTCTATATAGTGACGAAAACGATGATATCTATAGTTGAGATTATTAATAAGTTTTTTTTGAACATTTTCTATTCTTTTAACATATTTTTCACATATGGGATTCCATACTGAGGAGCAATATTCCAGTATCGGCCTCACTAGTGTTTTATACATTATAATGATAGAATTATGATTACGGAACTCTTTGGAGTTCCTGAGGATGAAACCCAAAGTTCGGAGTGCCTTATTGACTATTTGCTCAATATGAAATTCAAATTGCTCAATATGAAATTCCTTCGTGTTTTCTGTGTGAAAATATCAGTTGATACATAATCAGTGCGATTTCTGCAAGTGCAATATCAAATTGTTAATGAAACTAGAAACTCTCTTAGCAAACTATCCGTTCAGAAACATACTTGCAAGTTTTAAAATTATCGTTTGTTCTCTCTTACTATTTCTTCAATCAAAGTTGGGATGATAAAACTAGCAGATCAAACAGTGCGCCAAGCAGTTATGAGAATTCACAGAGAAATATTTTCAATAGTGATGCTCCCTTTTTCCCTCTGTATTTTATTTCAATTCCAGCCAAAACCTGCAAAAAGAGTATCCTGTTTTATTGTTAATCTTTTCGTTGTCTTGTTATCCATTAGCATCTGCGACTGCGAAAAGCACGATACATATTCGTTATGTTGTATTGTATTCCATCTCAATTTTTTTGGATAAACATTATTATCATTTCCAATCAGAATATAAGTGGCGGACATTCAGAAGTCTGTGAATATAACAGTAGGAAGCTGCAATTTTGTGTCTTCGGGGATGATTGAAGAAGGATGATATAACATGGTCAGTTAGAGTGGGTTCTTTGTATGACTTTATATGGTCTTGAACACTCTCGATCATTATGTTCTCCTCACCTAGATACTGCAGGTGCTCCTCGGGTCCGATCCCTGACAACATCAGAAGCTGAGGTGAATTCAGCGAACCACTAGACAATATGACCTCCTTGGTTGCGAGGGCAAAATGAGTTTTACCTCTCCTCACATACTCAACGCCGTACGCTCGATTCGTCTTCGGATCAATGAGTATCTTCACAACTCTTGATCCCGTTTGGATCTGCACGTTCTTGCGCTTCCGTATGGGTCTGAGGAATGCTTTCTCGGAGCTGCATCTTGTGCCCTTCCTGAGGGTTGCCTGAACGTAGGAAACCTAGGAGAATACTCGATTACAGTCATCATGCATAGTTGGCAGTGAAAGTGGAGTGAATTTGTATACAGTTTTGGAGAGATTCAATTTTTTTGCGTAATATTTTGATTTTTTCTATCGATTTTTGAAGTCGAGTAAAATGAACCTTAGCGACCCTTGATAATAACAAGAACACTCTTCGAATGTTCAAACCAACCACAATGATCTCCTGTGGAAGAGCATGGGGGTGCAAGTGTGATATTTTCCATCAAAAAATCACTTTCCTCTCTGCTCAAGATATTCTCGATATAGCTGTATGTAACCTGTACAACTTCCGATGTAGCTCTCGTATTTGTGGATCGATACGAGGGTTTACTCGTGATAATAGAAGCTCATTTTACTAGATTCCAATACATCATATGAACCAGATTGGATTACTTTGAACGAAACAGTTTGAGATCGATGAATCCGGGGGTGCAAATTCGAGAAGTAATTTCGACCCTTGTAATGGTACTATAATTGAGTTACCATTTGAGTTTTGACCAGATGATTCTGAAGATACTATCCTGTGAAAATAAGTTGAATCGGTGCACCCAAATTCTATATTTCGATGTTTCATCATAGAAAGAAGAATCGTTTGCCTTATCCGATTGCGAACAAAATCGATTAGCACTTTATATGCATTCTATAATTAATTGTTTGAGTTTCTCTTTGGAATAATCACAGGGTGGTATCCCTACTGGTTTTCCATTTATTCGTACGGAATAGAATGAAAATCCTTTCTTACGCCAAAGATATTTTGTCAATTTCTCATACTTTCAATACAACTAAACACATTTCCTTGTGATCATGAGAGGAAAAATTCAATAAAATACGGAGCATCCATTTATTTTCTGATCATTCTCTCAAGAATGCAGAATACTGTGGAATTCTCTGCCTAGTGAAGTCTTTCCTGATGCTTACAACCTTCACACTTTCAAGAAAAATTCGAATACCTTCCTTCTCTCCCAAAATTCTACCGCTGGCTAACGCGATGTTTCTCGAACAATATAGGTTTCCCTTTCGTGTTGTCCACAGATAAAAAAAAACTCTCACTAATAATATTCAGTAGCGGTGAACAGCTGAAAAATTTGTGATATGATGAAGCATTAATTCCAATGCACGATTCAAAATGGAATATTTCGAGTTCCTGGGGAAGGATTTTCGAAGGATGAGGGAAAATCACATAGATCGTATTGATTTCTATCGAATTAAAACTGACCGATTTCTTCTATCAACCGATTTTTCTATAGTTTTTTCATGAAATGTTCTCTTCTCGTTTCTTCTCTAGTCGTTCATTTTCTATTAATTTTCTACGAAAAAAAAATAGTTATTCACCTAACAAGTGCGGAAAGAAGTACTTTTCCGCAAGAGTTAGGTACAATGTTTTTCCTACGAGTGTTTTTGTCCATCTTATTTATGATGAAGAAAGGTATTTATTAAACAAGATTTTATAATAATGCTACAAAATGATACATAAGACAGAATAGTTACATAGATCATTTAGTTAGTCCTAAATATCGCTATTTTCAACAATATGAAAATGTGTGGCGAAGTTCCTATTTTTTGTTTTTTTCTTCAAATCGGATGAGAGTACCCACTGTTCAATTATCGTTATATTTGTTTATTCAATGACGACATGAGTGTTTTTGATAGAATCTGTTATGAAAAAAATAATTCGCTCCTACTACAAAATTTCATGTACCTACTCGTGGGAAATGTATGTCATTTCATGCTCATTGTACAATATACTAATCTTGAAATAAAATATTGTGTTTCAAAGAGAAAAACTTGCGTGAAAGTAAAAATCGTGCGGAGAAGTCGAAATTGTGCGGAAAAGTAAAAATTGTGCGGAAAAGTAAAAATTGTGCGGAAAACTTGAAATCGTGCGGAGAAGTAGAACTTTCAAAACAAAAAATCGTGCAGTTCGTTGTAATTGACATATACTTCAATATTCTGCCAATTTTAGTGATTCACAAGAGACCAACGAGACGAAACTTTCATAAAGTCTCGTCTCGTCTCGTCTCGCGTATCGTACGAGAGTCTCGCAAATGTATCGCAATTTCGTCATGAATAATCTTGTTCCAGTCTAGTACGGGATATTTCTCTTCACCTACTTTTCAGGTATAATGTAGAAGTAGGAAGAGAAAATTACAACAAAAATAACATTATTTATTGAAAAGTAAGTACCTAATAGGTACATACCATGGCAGTCGGAATGGATTGCAAAGCATAAAAGGCGATAGGCGATGCAACTTCGGCGTCGGCGACCCGTCAAAACAAAGTTATTCTTTATCTTAGACTATTTAGCACTGAAAGACTTATTTATAGATTTTCAGGTGGTCATTCGATTCGCGATCTGTCGTTATTGCATTATTGCCTTTATGATCCGCCGCCGTGAGAGAAAGAATAGTTCGTTTTCGTTACACGCATCACGCCGTTTTACAACAATCATGGATTGTGTTTTCGAAGTATTCATGAATGGAATGTTCTGTCTATCTGTGCTAAATAGTCTAAATTCTTCCTAAATATGTTGTATTATGGATGAAATTCTCAAGTCTGCAGTCGGCAAGCAAAAATATTTACCTGCGAGACTCTCGCACGAGACTCGACAAGTCTCGCACGATAATCGAGACGAGACCACTAAAAGTCTCGTCTCGCCTTGTCCGAGTCTCGTCTCGAGTCTTGTCTCGAAAACGAGACGAGACCATGCGAGACTCTCGAAAACGAGACTCTCGCGGGCACTAACTGTTGAATCTTGTGAGAGCTCCTCATTCTTTTCTTCCTAAATACTCACTCCGAGTTGTTCTGCTCCATTATAGTCCGTATACCGATGCCCAGCTTCTTGTGCCGCTTGCACATAGGCATGTGCAGCTCGTGTTCTATAAGGCACATCTGTTATCGTCAAATAACCACCTTTCCGGTGATAATTGCTGTCGCTTCTAGAGAGCTGGGCATCTTCGGATTTCAGGAAATACGGAAAGACATCATCATAGGACCATCCGGGATTACCTTTGGCTGACCACCTGTCATAGTCCAACCTGTTGCCTCGGACGTATATCATGTAGTTGATGATGGAGCTCCCGCCCAGAGCATTGCCATGAGGCCATTCCATTCTTCCTTCGGAACAACCTGTAGAACGAAGACGCGTAGATGCATTATTTTTCACAAAGGACGATATCGAAATCGAATCTGTTTTTTTTTGTGTATCCGACCAGATGGAAATGAGAAAAGCTACGGTGAAGGTAGGATCCACCTTCAATTTCAACTGAAAATCTTGTGAATCCTGATGCATCCTGGAAGAAAGCTAGGGTCCAACCGATTCCAAAGAAGGGCAAGAAAACCCTCCCTGACAACTATAGACCGATTGCACTACTATCTGTGATATCTAAAGTAATGGAAAAAGCAATCAACATCGAGCTCATCCGATATCTAGAGAGCTCAAGAATCGTGAACGACCTGCAATATGGTTTTGGCCACAGGAGATCTGCTCGCCTATGTAACACATGTGTGGCAGGTGTCAATCGTGAAACATGGGGAATCACTGGCTATAGCATTGGATATCTCCGAAGCATTTGACCGAGTTCGGAACCGTCATATGGTTTGCCGCCCCAACTGTGTCTTTTACTATCGAGTTTCCTTGCAGATAGATCACTCTTCTTGGTGGTAGACGGGATCTCGTCTGATAAAATGACGATCAATGCTGGTGTTCCACAAGGCTCTGTCTTGGCACCAACTTTGTTCTCGCTCCAATTATTTGTTGAATGTGACCTCCAGCCCGAATCATTGCTTTGCGCATTCTGAAACGGAGATCTGAAAATCTAGTACAGTTCTATGCAACCAAAACTCAAGCTTGTATGTTCACCAAGAAGGTAGATCACACAATGCCCAATTTGATGATGTCGGGTACTACTGTTCCTATGAGGTCGTCAATATCCATGCTGGGTGTCACCACCAACAGCGCTCTCTCATGGGACGATCATGTGAGGTCCATTGCGAAAACTGCCTCACAAAAACTTGGTTTTCTATTCCGTGCACCACAAAGTTCAAATTCGACCTGTCCTGGAGTACTGTTCACATGTTTGGAACTCAGCCTGCAAACATACGCTAAAGCTCTTAGATTCAATTCAGAAGAGAGCTATTCGCCTAGTCTATGAAACAACACTCACCAAATCAATAACCTCCCTAGATCATCGTTGAAAGGTCGGCGACAAACCAGAAGAGCTCAGGCTGGCCACCCCTACACTGCCAGGCTCGAGACCTGTCGACCATATACCAACCATCATTCATCGATAGAAGAATTCATGGAATTCTTCGCCTAGTGAAGTCATTCCTGATGCTCACAACCTCCAAACTTTGAAGAAGAATTCCAACACCTTCCCTCTCTCCCAAAATTCCAACTCTGGCTAACACGATGTTCCTCGAACATTATAGGTTTCCCTTTCGTGTTGTCCACAGATAAAAAAATACGAAGGTCGTCGTGTTGACTTGTGTCGAGGGGAGTGACATTTCGGGACTCAATTCAATCTACTTGTACATCTTAAGTTGGCAGGTAGATAGGGATAGTTCAGAAGAGAGATTGGAATACACAGAAAGAGGCATTTATTTTGTGCGTTCGTTCATGTAATTCTTTGAGTAATTGTTGTTGTATCCATTATAACGTGAAAATTGTATTGAATTGGTATTTTACACTTTCACCTTTATACAAAATGAAACTCTCGAAAATTTGTCAACCTAATTTATGAGTCACAAGTTCTGGTATGTTACAACGTTCCAAAAGTTTCGAAAAAGACATATAGTGTTCTTCAAAAAGTTCTTCATGATCCAATATAAAACACTACTTTGGAGTTCAGATCTGCTCTGAAAAAAAAAAAAAACGAAGAAGGGCCTACTCTAGAGGTTACAGATTTTTGAAAACAGATCCTTCATAGGACTCCTCTCTAGCAGACAACTTGATTTTGATTTCTCTCCTGGACCAATATTGGGTTTACATGCCAAGATGAGGTATTTAGCAGAACACGGCAATATTGATTCCTATAGCTGCCCAAATAAACGAACAAACAAACTCAACTTGTATTCCTTGGAAGTGTACAGGGAACTCCAGTATTTCTACACCAGCCTTGATGAGGTCTGAGATATTCAATATGTAGTAACTGACCTCCTATCTAGAGAGATCTCCTGTCAGCCAAAAGAGCTTTGGCAATCAGCTAGTAATCACTTGATTACTTCAATGCCCCACGGATACTTTACCTCTGCAGAATCCAATCTGTGGTTCTGATTTGAATCCCCAGTTGTATTCCGAGAATTCTAAAGCTCCACATAAGAATGGAATATCCGTTACAATGCTTGGTTCCTCTCCAGATTCAAGAAGCAACACGTTCCATTCGGGCACTTCTGTCAGCCTATTTGCTAGCACAGATCCCGTAGGCCCTGCACCAACAATGATAAAATCGTGTGTTGAATTTCCATCTGAAACATGAAGTAAATTCGTCAACTTGGAATCATGTGTATATGCGATGGGAAAATAGTGGATTTGTCTGGAATCAGGTACTACTTCTTGTTCAATATATGAAGAAGTTTAATGTAACTTCATGATTTGACTTGTTATTTTGCCACGGGGTGATAGCATAATAGTAAAATGAACAAAAACTTCAGACATGCTAAGTTCCAATGAACGAATATAGTTCACGAGTTCGAGCGAGCGTAGAGATCCAGTAACTGATAGCTATATGAGTTTAGTATAATTGCTTTTCTGACGAGGTTCATTTGTAACAGTTTCACACCTTTTATATCAATATTTTTCAGCAAATGATCCTCGATATAAATAAAGCATTACAAAGTCAAGAATTCAAAAAAATTGGTAGGAGGTACCTGTGTAGGATTTCGGCATCCTATCAACAGTTCAATTTTCGTGATTCTAATTGAGTTACACAGCATTCATGAAAAATGAGTCTTGCTACTGTAAAAAAAAATTAATTTTTTTCTGGATATATTTCAAATTTCGCTCGAGTTGCGACTTCGTGTTTACTTCCTTGAAATCAAAAGGAAATACGAGAAGGTTAATAACATATTTTTTTCTCTGAGAATGACAAAAACATAAAGAACTGATGAAAGTTCTATGACAGCTCATTTTTTATAGGTACAATAATATGCTATTAATTATACATATTTCAGTGATTTTCATACAATATCATTCATTGTCGCTGGCAAAATCTCTCAAGGCATCTGTTATATATTCATCATATTCCATGTTGAAAAGTACTGCACAAATTCGCATGTTTTGTCTTTCTGAAATGTCAAAATGACACAAACGAAGCAAATCAAACATATACGAAGGAATCAAACTGAATTTAATCAACAATAACATCACTATTCATGAAGTGACAGTTCAATAAACGATACGGATAATGATACGGCTTTCATGGAATATGATTCTTCATGAACCTCCTCTTGAAATACCTAATAATAAGTCACCCTGCACTGAGATCAATCAGATTTATCCTCTCTAATTCATTCACTTGCGAGAGGTCCATTGTTCACAGTTCTCTACCCTGTAACCTAGACGTACAAGTCGTATTAGCGCGTCACCAATGTCACTATAGCAAAAACAAAGTCGCTATGAAACAATAAGTATAACAGAAATCAGTACCTAATAGCTCTGAAATCATATATGAAGTTCAAGTTCTTCCTGTGAAAATTATAATAAATCAATTCACTAGGAGAACTCTCTATCCGAACTCCTCCATGAAGTTTACAAAAATATAATGAAATTGACTGAACCGCATAGTAGTGATCATCTTCATTTCTGGTATGCATTGTTCGATTTCCATCTTCAACAACTGCATTTCTGATGTCTAATTCATCTAATTCATCTACCATCTTGATGAATGTCTGATACACAAATCGTGCATCATAAAACTGTTTTTGATCAACAGAGGGTATAGATGTGATGGCCATTCTGCACGATGGCATCGTTAATTAATCACTCCAGTAATATCAACAACTCTGAATCATTATGTTAGTGAAGTCGAACGTCTAGACATTTGAACCCCATTCAAATGTTTTGTTCACCAAAATGGTGGAGAACATTAAAATCAGCATTTTTCAGTAAGATGCATGTTTGTTATCAAGAACCTGACACAGTTCCGAAATTCATACACAAGATTGAAAAACATAAAGATAACAAGTAACAACCTGCCCAATATATTTCGTAGGAGTTAGATATCTTGTGTTCATTATACCAATTATATTTCATCAATATAATTTGGTATATGCTCTTATTTGCTATAGTCTTGGATTACAAATAATATAACCGTTCGATACTACAATATTTATGACAATCATCATTTCCTGACCTTATCCATGTTTATCTGCTAATTCCTATGTTATATGATTGGAAACCAACACATCATATATTCAAATAGCGATTCCTATTGTGATATTTTTTCCGTAATAGGATCAATTCCATATAGAATGTATTACATCACCTATATTGAGAAGTAAGCGATGACAACAAAGTAATTAGTGGGACGGTCGTGATATGATTAATATAAATGTAGATTATTCCACTTCTCGTCGTCTTATACTTCGAACAAGCGAGCTTTCACCAAGAAAATGTACTTGTTATAGTAATTTATTATGCAAGTTGAAATGATCAAATAAATGCGAGTCTTGTGTATCCGTGATAATACGCTGACTCAAGTCATTCTATCTACGGAATTCAATCGATGATTTCAAGAATTCAACTCAGCTTTCAGAAGATAAAAATCAAAGATCTTGAAGTCAAGGTTGAAGAAGATGGTATGAAGGAAAAATAATATTGAAACGACTGTCACCCAATATAAACATATAGTCTATGAGAGAGTGGGATAATTTTCGTTCCCGAAATCGAACAGGGAATTCGATAACATTTTCATTCATAGGACTGAATTTTGCAGAATTCAAGAATGATTCGAATTGTTTAGGAAGCTCATGCTAATCGATTATATAATGATTTTAATTGTAAATGATTGTATGATAGCTCAAATTCCAATCCGGTAAAGCCCTCGTCTGACTACAAAACTTTTGGAATTTTCATTGTGACATTGAACAGCGCATAAATAAATCCAACGGCTAATAGTCATTTCAAGTTTTCTCAACTCAAAGTATCATAAGTTCGAATGAAAAGTCAAACAAGTAGGTAAGTGAAGACATTTTTATATACGTTTTTTTCAGATTTATTACTGTAGAATCTGTTCACAACAGAAGTAAAATCAAGTGACCTAGACATGATTCGTTGCAAGATGTACGGAATAATAGTGAAATCACTGATAACTTTTTGTTTTTCGCCAGAAGTTTCACAGCATTTCCGCAATAATGGCATTAAACTTCGCAAGATTTGCAGATTTCTCTCAGTACAAAAATTATGTGTTTCAATATTGTAACTACAACTGATTGTACAATACAAATAAAAATATCATCTTATATAGTGTTTTGCCATCGCCATCTGAACAATAACTTGTGAGAGAATTTCCGCTGTGATTGATAAAATGCTGAGCCCATCATAGGGTTTTGGCAGAATAAATTAGATGTCAATCGGACAGAGTAGTTTCACCATATTCTCTACATCGTGATACATAATCAAGGCCTTCTAGGCTCCAAAGTAGAAGATAATCTTCTTGTTACTAGGAGAGTCCGATGCAATTATCATATGAGGGAACATGGATATAACATATCTGTAACATTCAAAAGCAGAAAACATTACTCAGCTCGCAAATTATTCTTATCATTTCTATGACTTCGTCACTCATTATCCTGATTTCATTTGAGAACCTCAGTTTTTTCGGTCTAGCATATAATCAACCGATCCTTTCTCATTCTTCGACTTCTCTAATAGCAAAAAAGTACCATTTCACATATCAGTCTTTTTTTTTTATCTGTGAACAACAGTCTTGCCGTCATCAGTTTTGAATATTCATTTGCCCTGTCTTCATGTTTATTTTTGTCAAACTGATATCGGGAATAAATCAAGATCAACAATCTGTCTTACTGAAGGTGTCATATTTCTATGAAATATGTAAACAAAATGATCTTGAAATTAATTTTCTGGGGGAATTTGTTGTTTTTCGTCTATGGCACCCCTAGATAGATGTATTTAATATCACTATTGAATGCAAGAGGAGAACTGTTACGAAAAAAGAATTTTTCATACTCACCAATATGTTTGGGCTGTGGATACAATGGATTGATAACAGGCACTATCCTTAGTGCGTTCAAAGCATAACGGACAATATCTCCTATTATTCCATAATTTCCGTTTGTAGTTGGCACGAGGAGCAGCAAAGAGCAGCCCAAAAATATCAATCGGAGTTCCTGAAAGGAAATGATCGATCATTCAGAATGCAGACTCAAAATAGAATACTGTCTGTAAGTTTCTCGAGGAGGTGGTACATTCATTTTCCAGCTTTTTCTGGGATTTTCTCTCCTCGTTTCTAATAAATAATAATAATAAGAATTTATTGAGAATTATTTCAATATATTTGTAGTCAGGAAAGATTTTGTGATCTGCCTCAAAGTGTCATTGCGTTTGAAATTAAACCTTTAGATACCTAAAAGAGAAATTCTCTATTTGTCAGTGACACTTTGTTTTTGAAAAATATGGAAATACAAATATATTCAATAAGAATAAAACCTCCTCTTATTTTGGTGGACGTTTTGTATTTTTTTTTTTCTCTTTGCAAAATCTTCTCAATATTTTGGAAGTGTCAAAACCGACAGCATATTGTGGAATTTGGGTTTCTGTATGACTTCTTTTCTCCAATAAGAATGTATCATATATCGAAATTGACTTAGGAATTTCAAATAGCACTTCTCTTGAATATTTTCTTTTTTTCGATTCAACGGAAGATTATTATTAATATCACATCATTCTGATACAGAAATTGTAGATTTGATTCTTCTGGACCAATTGATGTGAAAAATGATAAACAACTGCCGAGAATTGTAAAAATATACTCACTCATCTCGTGCTGTATCATTGACCATGTAACGTTGTATGATGTATTTCTTCGCTTTGATTTACGAAATGACGATATCCTGATCAGCTAGTCTATGCTAATTAGCTTGATCGAATGAACTTGTTGAAGGTTTCGAAAGAAGTTTATTTATGCAGGTATGTATACTTGTGAAATGAGGTAACTTATATCATGAGTATGCTCTCAATGATATCTGATACTCTGGTCGCTAGCAAAATTCAATTCTGAGTTTTTGCTCACGTTTTTGTTGTCTAATTTTACAATTCACGTGCCATAAAAACTTTAACATATCGAAACATCAGACGACGTCGAAACGATATCAATATTTCCAGTAAATAAAGAAGATATACCGTGTGTAAAGAACGGAATAAATTCATCAATTCGGTTACTGTACATATTTATAAAAAATCCCAAAACACGTCAAACGTCAAAATGCGATCTCTACCTTCAACTGCTTCCGAATGACAGGTACAACCGCCTTATAAATGGGAAGTATAGGCTTGTGAATCACCGTTTTCAAGTTCATTGATAGAATCGAATGAAAAATGTGTCAGTATTATAATTTCAGTTCGAAATTTGCTTCTTTCTTCAATTCTGAAGGGGGGTTAAATAAACTGGAATGCATGAAATAACAGTTTCAGAAATATTTTGATATGGAGATAAATCCCGAGCCCAACAGGAAGTTACTTGCCTATTTTCGTTGCATTACATCTAAGTTTTTGATTGTTTTCAGAGAATTTCGGTGACAACATGATTTTATTTTATTTTGTCTTGATTGCTGCGATGAATTCGAAAACATTTTTGAATAGAGAATGAGGACACCTTTCAAACGATATATCACACAAAGAGCTGAAAAGTGTTGATTTGTAATTCAAATTTGACTTGTTTCATGAGTTTATCTAACCATTTATAGTAATCGAAATAATGAATTTATTCCGTTCGGCTTTTACACACTTTATATTTTAATAATATCCTGTTGGAATGTGTTTCTGGAACATGAGCCGTGAATGGAAAGGGGATTTATTGAAACATTCTATAAATACTTGAAAGGACTGAAATCTATGGAGACAATTGGCAAAAAATGTTTGACTCAACTCAATTCCATGCATATACATGCAGTGGGGTCATGAAGTGGAAACGCTTGTCTTGTTATACTCGTAATGAGTGATTCTCAGTTCTCATTGCAAGATGAATAATTGAATAATCGAAAGGTATGAGTGAGCGTGAAAATTATAAAAAATCGATCTATCCGTGCCAAGCAACTGCGTTTGAAATTCATCTTCTGATAACCCAAAAGTGAAATCACCCAATTACAATCAGTGACACCTTGTTTTTCAAAATTGTCAAAATAGACGAATATATACAGGGTGTTGATGAGGTATGTATAGTGAAATCAACAGCTGCTTTTAGTAGCTTCAAGACGAAAAGTTCACATGAACATGTATCCTAACTTGCTTTGTATTGTATTTGTTTGTATTTGTATTGTGTTGAAATTCTTTCAGAACTAAGTTTTCCGTAGAAGTCTTAAACATCCTTCACCATATTTTGTTGTGATTTGGCATTATCATTCTCGTTGAGGAGCTGATTTAGTTCAAACTTGATTGAATATATATCGAGTCTATAAGTGGCGTCCCGAACGACACTTTAACGAATATTTTTGACATGAAGATGCAAGCCACTGACTTATTCGAAATCCATTTTCTTTTCCAAATTGGGCATCTGCAAATTCAATTTTTTTGAGAATTCATCCGTATATTACTCAGCTCTCGAGAAAAAAATACGATGAGATGAGAAACATGCATGGGAAAAATACGGAAGGGCTGAACGGACATAATTGCCATAATAATCATGATTGGCAGTTGAAACTAACAATAACCATATGCCAGTTCAAACTGGCGATCAAAAAAAAATTAATAATGTCCACACAACACTCTCGTAGAAGAGAAGAGGAAAGAAAAGAAGAAATCAAAGATTCCCTTGGAAAACAATTGTAGCATTTGGTTGTTGTTTGTTTTCATGTTTCATGAGAGTCAAAAGAATCGTCTGATGAATTAATAACACCTACTCAAGTGACACCCTCAAAAAATAATAACAAAACTACTTCTATTTTGACCACAAAATCACCGTTCTGGAGTTTTTGTTCTTTGCTGATTGACACTTTCATGATACTCAGATCATAAATTTCGAGTTCTATATATATCAATTGAACAGGTCGCAATGGTATTGTCTCCGTTCAGAAGGATGAAATTTAATTTTTTTTTCGTAGGTACCTATTTATCCAGATTTCCTGATATTATTCCAATCCGTCATATCATTTTGTTCCATATTTAGTTCAGTTCAGCAAATTTTTTCGATTTTTATTTATATTATTATTATGTTCTACCAAAAATATATCGAAATGATAATTATATTTCCTATTTTCATTTTAAGATACAAGGAGAGATATTAATAATATCTCATAATTACAGTAATTATAAAATGTATGAATTGAAGATACAACACTTCGACTCACAATTCAATTATGTATTTCCCACTTATGTGAAGGAACATGTGGATAATATAGAATAGTTCGAATGGAAATTCGAAAGATCAGCATGAAATTCGATTCGAATCTTGTTTTCTCACACAAGGACAAAACTCTTTATAAATTCAAATTATCAAATTGAAAGGTGAAATTTCAAAATTAGTAGGTGTCTGATGGTAACAATAAATTCAAGACAAATCCATTGAATTAAAATGAAAATTGTAAAGAGTCAAAATATCAGAAAAATATCTTGAGAATCTCACCATGACGTTACGATACAATCACTCACAAAATTTGGGCACGTTCGAGTTCACTTTCGATATATACTACTCAGAGTATGCCACTGTTACATCAATAACTTTTCCTTGGGTGCACTCCTCGCGTGCTTATATAAAACGCGTACGATATTGTAACACCTGTCTCCAGTATTCGAATGTATATATACTCCCCAACCTGAATTGACTGGACATCATTATGATACCTGATGACGGTTTACTCTTACAGGATGAGGGACGTAATATTGATTCTTCTCACTTTTGGATACACAAAAAATCATTATGGAGGGTTTGTTAATTTGCATTCATTTTACACTATACTGATACTATTATGGTAATCAATCCAGTGGAACTGCAGATTCCTTTGGTGAAAAAAATAGTGCGTTTTGGCTACATTTGATTTAGTTCATGAGTTGATAATAATCGTGATACAGTCTCCAAGAGAAAATTTTTGTATCGATTTTTGTAGTTAATATCTAGTAGTACTCTTTTGTGAACCAATGTTTTCGCATTAAATTTGTGATTATGGGTTCATTGGGTCAATGAATTGGAATTCGTTGATGATTCCGATATGTCGTTTGATTTTCTTGCGCCCTTGTGTATTTACATTCTTACTGAATTTTTCACTCATTTTCGTCCAGGTCTCATTGACATTGTCTTTCTCAGTTTCGAAGATTTTTGGTGTTTGAATGAAGTATATTTTTTTCTCCACGTTAAAAATTCTCGAAAATTCTGAAAACAGTCTCAGAGGTTTTCGTTTCTAATAAGTTACATAGAAATGCAATAATTTCATTCAATATTGCTCGAAGGCAGAAATAAAAAATTGCAACTATTTTACAAAGTTGCATTCAAGAGTAGTGGACAAAGTATAGTATTCTATTTCCATACTACGGCTGTTATTTACTTGCATGATTCAGGATATTCGCCCTCGGCTGATGTCGTTAACTTCATTCGCGTAAATAATAACACCCATAATATGCTCGATGTATGATAAACAATTTCAAACTGAACTTCGAATGACTGTATCTCTCTTGAGAAGCGGTTAGAAAGAAGAAATACCACACCCATTTCGACTTATTTTTCGATAGACTTATTTTCTTTTGGGTTGTTAATTATTGCTATCATAACCTAAAGCACTCTTTATATCATATTACATATTCTCAACAAACTTGTCATACTTTTTTTCTGAACATCATATAGGTTACCAATTATCGTCCTCACTATATGTGCTTCTGATTCCGTTCTATTATTCCTAAAATAAACGAAGGTGATATATTGTAACAATAACTGGAGAGAAATTCAAAGCACAACTTGTGCAACATACAAATTTGATCGATTTGTGGATCCCATGAGCTGTGTAATGTCAAACCTAATAAGCGAGATGTTTGAGAAGGTTATTAGTAAAAATGACGAAGTTTTCTGCTGTTCCACATTGGAGTGTCGGTTTCTGTATATTCCAGTACTAACGATGAGGCTGTGTTTTCAGTTCTTCATCAGAATAATTTTAATAATCAGTGTCAATAAAACAGTGGTCCTTATATCGATCCTTGAGGTGTATCTTGTTTTATCATCTTGGTTTCAGGTTGACCAGTGACAGAATGTAAATAATATCATTCAGTTTAGTATTATGGATAGATACATTTTTCGAATGATAATTTCCTTAATAATGACCAAGATAAATGCTTTGACATTATTTCCTTATGTGCAACTGACTAATGAAAATAGACGATGATTGAGCAAGCTCATCATTCGATAGTTTGTGAATCGTTTAGCGAATGAGTTCAGAATATGATTTATTTTTGTGTGGGGATAACCCTACGTAAACAGGTATCGCTGATGAGGTGAATTAGAAGTATACGTGACTATTGTTGAGAGAGCACGGTCTCCAGTTAATGATTCGAATTGTAGATATTCATATGGAGGGAGTGATACTGCAATTAACTAATCAGCATGAGATAATTTCCGATCACCGTAGGTCACAAATCTATGGCAGCGTGTTAGGGCGATCATCAAAAAAATATTAAGTAGGAATTCCAAAAGATCATCTTGAAATTTCAACAAACTTGAAATTTCGAGATATATTGAAATTTCAAATCTTCATTTTGAACATCCAACAATCTTAGTTTGAATTTGCACTTGATATTTTTCTAGACCATTTGAAACTTCCCATACAAATATTCGATAAAATTGAGAAAAAATAGTTAGAGGACTCTTCATGAGTTAATGAATGAAATAATAAGAGATTGAGAATGAATTGAAAATAATCCAACATATTCTACCAAGAGAGAAAGATAACTCAAAATCTATTTGATAATCATCAAAAGAATAATTTGAAAGAAATGAGAAGATGTGAATGAGGAAATTGCTCCTGACTAATAATTATAGAAAATGAACTTATAACTGCTGAACTATTATTTATTGTCTACCACAGTACAACTCTTATTACTACCCAGTCAAAAGGAAGTTCGAAGATTCTAATTATGCTTATGAGTGGTCTAGTAACGGAAGGTAGCTTGCATCAACAAAAAAATCAGGTGATAGCTTGACTAAGGCCAAAGTGACTGAATTCAACTCTTATGTAATCAAACATATCAAATACATTGAGAATTCACCAGACGGAAAATTCACGCACTAAAACACGAGGCAAACAGTAAGAAATAAGTTGTTTTACCAAACAATATGGAAGCTTGATCTCTTGCGTCCTCATTTGAGGTTGGACATAATTCTGGGCGAGAGATTCAAGTATACGAATATTCCTATCCCTTAGCAGTCTTCTCTTTTGACTAGTTTTCACACTTCACAAAATGAAGACATGTGGGCCTCCCTAGGAATCGTAAATATGCCACTTGGGATGGTTCACAAAATTCTTCTTGAAAGTAATTCGAAATATTACCCTTAGGTAGTGAAACAACTAGACCTTGGAATGTTTATGATACTTGAACTTCGTTATAAGATAACTCAAATATCCAATATTGCAAAAACCATTATGAAAACATTTCCTCGATAAATGAATCGTCAAAGGAATGTACAAAAATGAACAAAACTGTTTTTGTATTTTTTTTATTTCATATCAGTAAAAAGGAACGCATTAATGGTTTTTGCTCATCTTCCCAATATTAAGAGCTGAATGAGAAATAGGTATTGAGTATAATGTAGCGAATTCGTGAAATAAAATAATTTCCTTTTTTTAATGTTAATTTCCGGAACAGTTGAAGATAGGTATGGGACACTGTATTTAAAATGAACATATTCTGAAGTATAATCCTTTTTTTTTGAGATTCACTAGAGGGATCCAAAAGATGCTTTATGACTTGGTTTCCTCATTCAGGTCCAATCAAGTGCCTGGTAAAGATTACAAAAGTTATTATTGAATGATTCGACAAATTTTCGAAATCTTGTCGGCAAGCAATAGACACTAGAGTCCGAAAGGCTCAAATATCTATTGCCGAATGTCGAAAACAGGTCTGGAGAATTATTTTCCAATTTATGGAACTCTCGTGTGATATTCGATAGATCATTTTCTGATGTTACAGTGATCAGAAACACTTTTCCAATTCCATTTAAGAGTATTGATGATTGACGTCAGGTCAAAAAAATACATTTTCCTACGACCACCCAAGAAAACAGTGCTTTCAACATTAGTTTTGTTCTCAAGAAACTACTCCATTACACTATGGCAACAGGAAAATCGAAAGTAAATTGGAAAAATTGAAAAAAACGCACGCACGCAATGAGTGATAAATGTAGAATTGATGAAAAATTGAAAAAACGCACGCACGCAATGAGTGATAAATGTAGAATTGATATTACCTGAACATTTTACTACTGGTATCATCACAAATGGTACTTTTCATATATTCAGATTGGTTCCGCTCCCAATCTCTCAAAAAATTAATCCACCACAGCATGCATAATAAAAATTGTTGATATATTCAGATTGCTGAAAACGATCGCATACCTTCAGAAGAAAGAATCTGTCTCTTTGATTATCCAGGATAATTGTTATTTTCGCATCGCAGTGCGTTAAACACACCTCAATTGTTCCAATGGTTCCAATGGTTCCTTGGAAAAACTTTTTTTATGACATCTTTTAGACATTCAAATGTTTTCGCCTGGTATAGGTATATAATCCGAGAGTGAATATATCCTGCATCTGAAATCTATTCAGAACTTGCGTATGGATTTCTAAAATGATATACCTAGTGATAAGGAATACTACCCGAATTGAAGAAACGGCTCAGCGGAGAAATTATTGCAATAAAATATTCATCATATATTTGCCGCTCCGATTTCCTTATCAGTATACTCTGGATGTGCAATATGATTAATATGTGAATACACTCTAACAGAAATCAGACGAGGGAAAGTTATCAAGAATCTCAGTAATTAGATGTTCAAAACCTATCAATACCAAATCAATAAACTAACGTTCCATATTATGTTCAATATATTGACTATATTATTACGTGTGACCGTACTGGATCCACAAAAATCAGAAAAGCCTCAGTTGCGTTGTAAACCGCCGGTAGTTTTAATTTTTCTTCAAAAAGGAAAATGATCTCAAATGAATGAGAACCACATCCATGACTTTTTGATAACAATGAAAACAATTCATGCTGAGAGTAACAAATAACGATGGATTATTTCATCACTTGTAGTCGTAATATAGATCTTGATGGAGAGAAATTAGTAGTAGCTGATGCATACCTGCGTACATAAAAAAGTGTTGTTGCAACAAGTTAAGCAAACTAGACACTTCGGGTCATACTTATTGATCATTATGCTGCAGGCAACTGCATCAAAAGATGGAAGACTCGACATTATCATTTTGTGTCAACTGGATTGATTCTGGATTGTTGTTTGTTTTGAGATCAACTGTTTAGATTCGGTTTGTATCACTGTTGGATTTTTATACGTTTAGATAGATTTCCATAGATAGATAGGTTCATTTCTTTGAGCTCTAGTTTCAGTATTATTGGCTAGGAAGAGAAATTAGAGATGATCAATTTCATCAGAAATCAACAGCTCAAAATCATGCTCAAAACTGTTGAGAAGTTTTTTAGTCTCAGCTTCAATTCGTGGTATCCACAGATTCCATAGCTTTATTGTGGACCAAACATTTTCAGTAATCAAAAGCAATTATTCTCTTCGTGATCTATTCTCTAACCTTGTCAACTATGAGCTGTTCTTTCAGTATTTGGATAATTGAAAACTCGACAATTTTTTCGGCGTTGGCCTAATAGGTAATCCGCTCGTATTTCACGAAACCATTTTCTCCAACTGATTCGGAGTGACAAATCTCTACGGACAGTTCATAATATATATCCCATTTTCGATAAATTCAGGACGAATTCATTTGGGAACCATTCTTTCCACCTGCTTCGAGCCCAATCTCGTACTGGAAGTTTCATCAACGATAAATATCCCTTCGGATGCCTTCACTATGTAAATATATATCTGTACAAATGTTTCATGCAGAAATGTGACTGGAGACTTTTCAGAATAAAAAAACACAATTGTGAGAAAATGAAAACCAAATAACGTTCAATGAATGTATAATAATAGTGAATATACGGTAGTAGAATATTATTCTTCTTCAGCAGAATATCACAATTACCTGGCTAGAATCAGAAAAACATCCTGTATCTGAGTCACACAAGAAGAGGTGGATTTTGCAACACCAAAGGACTACTAAGTATCGCAGGTACACTCAAATCCAAACACCCTTTTTCATGTGATAGAAATCGGAAGAAAAAATATCTCAACTTATTGAACTAACAAGTGCAGCTTCGAAATGTCATTGAACAAAAAGAATGAAATTCATCGTTTATACAGGATTCGAGCCTGAGTTGTTAATACATACTCAAGTGCCGATAAGGTAATTGGGATATTAACTTACTTGTGGAATCGATCACACTGATGATGGCCTAGTAGTCAAAAGCGCCATCGACTTGAAATTTCAAGTGTTTTCACATCGAATACAACTATTTTCATCTGTTCTAAATCTGGACCTTCGTCATTTGTCTCAGCACTTGGATTCTAGAAAATCAAGGTTTGTGATTGGTCGTAAACAACTACTGTTGTTACGATACACACGGAGTCTGATGAATAATAACCTTCAGTCTTCAACAGATGATAACTATAACGTAATAGATGCAGTATTCCATAGTTGTAGAAAAATAGGTATTCTGCTGTTTTTACAGTCACTAAGATCGCCTAATTGATTGACTATTGACTAATTGATTGACTAATTGATTGACTATTACGTCGATGTATTCGAATTGCCTATTGATATTCAGTATGAATAATGCGAGCATGCACACACTTCATGTCAGTTTGGCCATGTTATAAATGGGCAATGGCTCAATTTAGATATCTTGAGTCAGAATATAACCAGGAATCAATTTGTAACATTTTCTAACATTCGATTTGAACAACCCGAAAAAAAAACCAATTCATATACATCATAACGGATATCAGTGTAAATTAAGGCATCTGCAGTTGTATTGTGGTCGTAGACTAGCATTTGGGTGGTTTGACCATACCACGTGAAACAGTTGAAAAAAGTTATCTACTTCATAGTAGGTGAGCAGGCATAAGAGACATAAGAGATAATTATACAGGGTGGCCCATCGAAAACGTACCGCAAGGCATTACAGGCTGGGAATAATGAGGAGAAGCTCCATCTTGTTGGAAAATCAGTTCCTGTTCATCGTATGCGGGATCGTTCTGAATGATATTTTTTAGAGCTGGGTTGAAGGAATTCACTGAACCATTGAGGTAGAAGGAACATTCGTCCGAAAAATTACCATTGTGTTACGCTCGGTCACTCATAATTTCGCAAAATTGCAAGCGATGATCGAAGTCGTCTTCATTCAGTTCGTGCACTGAGCGTATTTTGTAAGGTTGAATTTGTATGTTTTCAATACCAGTTGGACACTGGTACGAGATACACCCGTTGCAATGTCCAATTGTCTTGTACTTAGAGTACTATCAACAGCAACTTGCCCCAATACTGCTATCTCTGTAGGTTCATTAGTACTGGATTTTCAAGCTCTCTCTTTTTGTTATGAACTGAACCTGTTTCGCGAAATTTGTTCACTAATTCGCGAACAATTTTTCCAGAGGCATGTTTGTCAGGATGTCAGGTTGGTTAAACAACTCCGCGACCCGATTTCCACATTCATTGTTTTTGAAAACGAACTCAACAATTTCCACTCTGTCTGTCTGCAATTGAATAAACCATAATAATAAATTTCAAAGTCAACAATTCGTGAACACTTCAACCACGACATGTATCCAGCAACTACTTGACCTAATTGAAACGTGAAGAAATGAATCCTATTCATTTTTTACACTTTAAAATGAGCCTAAAAAAACCTGTGCATTGGCAAAAACAGCGACTCGGCAAAAATAGCGAATTCATTTGAAGAAACTTATTGCGATTAAGTACAATTGAACCGATCTTTGTATTCTTCGTCCCACATGATGGTTGGAGTTTTAACGCTCCATATTTGCTGAAAGGGTAGATCGACTTGAAAAATCTAAGCAGCACTGTATAGGGAATGACTTCTGAAAAAGGTATCGCTTGACCCCCCTTCCCATTTGAAAAAATGTTGGGGTGACACCCCTACTTAAGGGGTTGGAGGTTTCACTATGCTTGTTACGTCACAATGTGTCCCCTGACAAACAAACTTGACCTGTTCGGATTTTATCGAGAAGTTCTTTCCCAGCCTGTGATGCCTTGCGGTACGTTTTCGATGGGCCACCCTGTATATAGAATATAATGTTGGTCTATAAGTAGACTCGAATATTGGAAAACTTTGAATTTACCATTGCTTGCTTTGATTTTTCACAAAGAAACCTGGCCTCGTATTGTAGGAAACAAGAACTCTCATGCTTCAATCATGTTTCCCATTTACAAAAAGACACACACAAAGAGTTATCTTTCACTCAAACCGGAGGTTACAGATTCTTCCAATAAAATTATTCGTTCAACCTCTCTTTCTGAATTGGAGTTGATAAGATCGATAAGATTGACTCACTACATTACATACCCTTGCTGATATAACAAGTTTTCGAATATAGTGCTGTCAGTAAGATCAGAAACTCTTCAAACTTTCAAAGTCAAAACTTGTGAGTGGTGTTATGAAGATCGAGATCACGATTCAAGTTCACGGTGGAATCGAAACCACTTCGATAGTGGAGCTGAACTGTTGTCACAAATCAGGATCAGCATCAAAAATATGAGCCAATTTGCCAGTCAACAAGTGAATATCGACACTCTTGCGAATCAAGAGCCACTAAACGAGCAATAATTGGATGCTTTTCATTTCAGCTGGATCTTCGAATATAATCCGTGACATGACTGATGAAGATAAGCATTATTCTCGAAATATGGTCCAGGGCATATATTTCAGATGAATTCAATTGCACTTCCATTCATCAAAAAGCCAATAACTTTCCTTGGTTCGAATATTCCATATTGTATACTCAATACAATATGAATGGGTGTACAATACAATATCCAATAGCAAGTTCAGCATACGTGACTCCAGAACACACTGCTTCGTTCAAACTACCACAGGAAAGCAGTGTATTCGATGAAGAGCTGTTTGCTAGTTTGCTATACTCGAAACAATTGAATATGCCAAGAATCAAAAGTACCATAGCACACCAACAAGCAAATCAATTAGCGAGAGAATCAACCAACAATGGGGAACTGTCCACCCACGTGTTAAAAGACAGACATCTTTCCAAAGAAGGTTTATTGTGAACGTTTGGCAGGAGTGGTTGAGAATCAGGTAACTGGACCGCATTACCTGCTCGATAACTTCTATGTCGATAACTATTTGGAATTCCTAGGAAATGACCTGACTAGAAAATCGCCGCCCTATGCGTGAATTGGGCACGATGGTCTTATTGCATGGCCGCCACGTTTCACAGGCCTAACTCCGTTGGACTTTTACGTTTGCGGACATGCCAAAGAGCTGGTATATGCCACAAAGGTCCCAACTAGGGAGGCTCAACGCATAGAAATGGCTTTCAATACCGTTAAGCTAGAAATACAACTGTCGAAATACTAAACAGATGGCGGGCCTACATTCACAGCAATGGCCAACATTTTGAGCAGGATTTGGAAAAATTATAAAATAAATTATAAAATGCAATTTCCATTCTTTTATTTCAAGTAAAACCCACGAAAATATGGAGATACGAGACAGATTTCACCTTATAATAGTGAGATAACAGGTTAAAGAAGTTTGTTAAGTATCATTTGAGCAAAAATATTTATTTTTCAGTCATAATTCTGAATATCCACCTCATGTGACACATTTGTAGCGAAATCACAAAATTCTGGCATGTGGCACATCATTTCACGAGGAAGAGGATAGACCAGAGAATTTTTCATGTAGCTGAAGGATCCTGGTCGCTTTCGGTTTTTTTTTCCTGTAGCCATGTGAAGTCATAGCTTCGATTAGAAACTTTTCGAGTAAATTAAAAAGATGTTAGATGACAAATGTCACTAGTTTTGTATTTGAAAGAACCTACTCGAAAGGATAGCAGATGACCCTTCAGCCGACCATTTCAATTTTCACACGATAGACCAAACACCCTGTATAACCGTGTTTCTATATGAATGTGTTCCTATTCTTCAGATTCTTGGACAGAGGAATGATTTCAACGATGATGTTCATAGAAAGTTATCTGCCTTGGCTCTAAAACTTCGAAGATGAATGCCCAGGATGATAGAAGTTATCGATAAATATGATGGGATTATGATTTGGAGATCTGTTTTCGAACATAATATTCTGGAGATGAATAGATGATTTTGTCTTGGAGGATAATCTGGAAATGTGATTGGAAATTCTGAATCAAATTGTGTTTTCTATGTCATGCCATCGATGGTTATGATTGTTGTATTTAATTCAAAATGACAAAATTTCTATTTCTAATGATAGTCTCCTTTTATGATATCTGCAGCTCTTTCCCCAATCATATAAGCTACAGCAACGGTATGTCCAGAGATAGTGATTGGTATCACACTGGTATCTGCTACTCTCAGATGTTTAATACCATGCACCTTCAGTTTGGCATCCACAACGGCGTGAGTGTCATTTTCTGGACCCATTCTGCATGTTGCAGTTTGGTGGTATTCACTTCCTATGATGGTTCTCAGACAGCATTCCCAGTATTGGTCTGAATTGAACAGAAGATTCTCGCAACCTGAAATCAATAGACCTGATATGACAGGAACTGAAACTGCATCAGAAAAGTACATAGATATTATTGAGAAATTATGATATATGATTGAATTTTTCAGACAAAATAGAATACATGAACAATATTTGAGGATCTTCACCGAATATGAAATTTGAAGGCAATCGAGAAATTTCACTTCCAGCTCATTTCCTCCCCTCATCAAGTATTCTATTGTCTATCATCAACGCATAATTAGGTAGAATACTAGGAAGTCCGTGTGGCCCGGCGAAGATCTGCCAATTAAATCTCGAAACATGTGCCCCAGAACTAACACCAATTATTCGTAGGCTGTTCACCTTTCCATACAAACGTACCGTGTATTCTCACTAGGAGATAGCTAGAGTCCAATCGATTCCAAAAATAGCAAGAAAACCCTTCCTTAAAACTATAGACCGATTTCACAACCATCTGTAACGGTGATGCAATAAAAAAAGCTTTCAATATCAAGCTCATTCGATATCTGAAGCATTCAAATATCATGAACGACAGATGACTTTTGGTGATAGAGGTCAACAGGAGACCTGCTCGCTTGTATTTTCACCAGGCAAGTAGATTATTCAATCTCCAATACGTCAGATACCACTGTTCCTAGGCAGTCGTCAATATCCATGCTTGTTATCACCACCAACAACGCTCTCTTATGGGACATTCAAGTCCAGGTCCATTGCGAGAAATGCTTTCTGTTCCTTGCGAAGGGATACTTCACACTCCAGCAGTTATCATAATCATGATTGAAGCGCAAAGTCGACCTGTCCTAGACACGACTTCATTGACGTCTCTAGAACACCGTAGAAAGGTGTTCAACAGAAATCTCGTCTATTATTCCACCAAGAGCTGTTCCAGGTAGACACCCCTATACTGTTAGATTCGATACCTGTCAAGAAAATTCCGAATTCTTTCCTCCTCTCCCAGTATTCCATGGAAGAAAATAATGTTCAATAAAATAGCGATTACAGGACAAAAATCTCACCAGGTACTGGAGTGGAGACGAGCTTTGCCCCATATTTCTGCAATGCAGGTTTCTCATTGATCCTTTGAGCTTCTCTTATAGCAGCAATGAGCGTCTTCACATCATGATTCTCAGGATCGGAGAAGTAATTTGCATAGAACTTCGGTGCATCAAGAGGATTTTTCGATCTCAACTCAATATGACCGACTGATTTCGGATGAAGCAGTAGCGGAAAAATCTGTAATGAAACTCTGGGGTTAAGGAATCTCGTCATGTTCATGGAATTTGGATATCATGTTCACCTGATAATTTGGCCTGAACTCCAGAGGCACGAATATTTTGTTGAATGTTGCAGGGGGAATATTGAACTTTTTTCGGTAGAACAGACCGAAATCGGTACTAAGCGACCCTCCAGCTATGAACAGTTCCGCATCTGGATACGAGGGATCAGGATCCGTTGAAACATTAGTTCTAATATAGGTGATAGCTTCAACTCCTCCTGTAATAATAATTCACTAATTGGTGGGATGGATCTTATTCTGAACCGACAAAAATTTCTGAATCAGATACCACGTGAGGATTGGGATCTCAGTGAAAATATCCTATGTATGAAATTAAAAAAAGATATACCTACTATATTTTTAATTGTGTTTGAGAAAGCGTCAATTGAATTCCAGAAAAGTTACTCATATTTTAGAAAGTATGAATTTTATTTCAGAATAGTGAGTAGAATTTCGGAAAGCATCAATTGTATCACAGAATAGTAATTTGAATTTTAGGAAGCATCACTTTTCTCTCAGAATCATTATTTTGATTTCAGAAACCATTATTCGAATTCCAGAATAGTCATTCGTAATTCAGATATTATCCCGTAAAGTTCAGAAATGATCATTCGGATTTCAGAGAACGTTAATATGATTTTTGAAAGCATCATTTGTGGTTTATAAATTAATGTCTATGGAAATGATATTCCACTTCTGATTATACAGTATTTTGTTATTGTTATTGTTATTGTTATCGTCGACTAGATACATAATGAGTGATAAAACCACAATTGATATAGAGTATCCACAAACTGATATTGATTATTTCTGTAATGCAAATGACACCTTCAAAAGTAAATTCGATATTTTCTGATCGTAATCTGAACTACAATGATTAACTATTATTCCATATATATCATTCCAAAATGCAGTTGATGCTTTATGAAATCGAGCTGACTTTTCAAAAATTGAACTTTCTGAGATTAAAGTGACTATTCTGTGATGTAATTGACGCTCCCTTAAATTCAACTCACTCTTCAAGATACATCTGGAAAATGTGTAATAACACCATCATCCGTTACTACTACTAGATAATTCTACTTTCACAATAGTACTACGCGTTCTCTTACGTACCCTCACTCATACCATTAGAACAAACATTCAGCCCAATTCAAATCTGTCTGTTTATAAACGGAAAAAATGGAATCATCATTGAAATGAGGTATGCATATTCACCAATTATAGTTAGGAATCCTTTTCCTCTAAAAAGGAAATCTGGGTATGTGAGTGGATTGATTAGGCTTGAGATTTGATGTAAGGCAATAGATTCGTTGAGCGTAAATACCAGTGCTGGATAGGAAGCGTGGTCATATAACTGTCTTCCCACTGGTAGGTTCTTCAGTACAGGAATTCCTGGAAATGAAACATTGAGGATATATCATGCACTTTACAGAACTTGCGGGACTATTAAATTCCATATAGTTGAATAAACAAGGTGATTTACACAAGAAGAAAAGAATAATACCAACACTGAACAAAAAAAAATGTAGAGAAAAAATGTAAAAATGTTACTCAGGAAATGTTAGTGCAATAGGAAACAGCAGCAATTTAGATTTTCTGAGAACGACTATGAGTCCCAAAAATGAAGAATTTAGTGAATTAGGCTTTTGTGGTAACTAATCAGCCTTATTGTTAGGAAACCATACAGTTTCGTTGGCCCTGATTGAGCCATAATTTTCATAACTCACAGCGATCATTAGAAACATTGCTTGCTAGGTAGTGCTAAATATATAATAATATGTTCCTTCTGTCGTTGATTGTTGTCTTGTGATAATTATTGTTGTTGACTATTCCATTATTCGAGTAGTCCAGTAGGTACAAAACACAAAAGGTGTTCGCAGTTATGAAATGAGCAGTTTCTTGTATCGAAAAGAAAACCTATAATGTTCGAGTAACATCGTGTTAGCCACCGGTGGAATTTTGGGAGAGAAGGAAGGTGTTGGAATTTTCCTTGAAAGTTTGGAGGCAGGAACGACTTCACAAGGCAAAGAATTCCATAACTTTGCCGTTCTATTGAGGAATGATGCTTGGTATAGCGATGTTCGACAGGTCTCGAGCCTGACAATGTAGAAGTGCTCAGCCTGAGCTCTTCTGATTTGTCTACCAGGAATCGATAGGGGTGGCATAATAGACGAGAACAGAATAGAGTGGGTAATTGGAAAATATACTGCACTATTTTGGATACATCAGTAGCACTAAGATTGAACATGACATGAGGCTTCAACATGACAGATAATCACATCAACAAGTCATTCTCCCGTTCTTTTTTGTTGTGGAAAATTCGTTGTGTTATATTTTTGAAGAGAACTCGATATTTCATGCGAGGAAACTCATTCAGGATCCAACAAAAAGTGCAATTACCTAGACTATTCAAATGGTCTCTCGGTCCTATACCAGACAGCATCAGTACTTGCGGAGAATTGAGAACTCCTGCAGACAGTATGACTTCTTTCCTAGCGGAAGCTTCGTATGTTTTTCCTTTCGAAATATACTCAACTCCACGTGCTGTTGCAGTTGAATCAATGAGTATGCGTGAAACCTTGCAACCCGACTGGACTCTCAAATTTTTGCGATGCCTGATCGGTCGTACGTACGCTTTTTCTGCGAAAGTCCTTCGACCACCTTTTGTGGTCGACTGAATATAGGACACCTGAAAATGATTCTCGATGTTACGTTTTTCATGGTGGAGTGGATTGAAATTTTCTGGGAAGAGTAAGCGGTGAAGGACTATACTCTTCAGGAAATGTTTGGGAGCCAAACCCAAATCAAGAGATGGTCAAATTTGAGTTTCTCTGTTTCAGCACTCCAATAGTCTCATTATTGTACGATTTTTGGGTGTTTTCGTTTTGTATTTTCCAAAGGTTATTATGCCTATATCTAATGAATTTATTATATATATTAATGAATGATTTTTTTCGATTGAAGTACTATTGAAAAAATAGGAATACAACTCGATACAAGGAGCATTACTTGTGTCAAATTTCTGTCGATAATCATTGAATTATATTATGAAATTATGTGTTCATTTTTAGATTAGAAAATAGTACTCAACATTCGTTACAGAAGGCAATTCAATCACTATCACTCGTCCGTTCGGAAATTTGCTGGTACGCAGCTCATTTCCGAATTTCAGACTCGTGCTAGAATATTTTGCCTCCTGTAACTTACGTTTCAATATAGTATTTAGATCTGATGTGAGTTGAAATACAAGTTATCATGAATATTCACTTCCGAGCTGCATATTCCAGATACTTATTCACTTTTGACACCAGAATATTGGAGTCAATTAGGTTTCATGAGGAAAGGTGACGCGCAAATCTTTAAGCATCTTGGCAAGCAACGCACGAAGCTATTCCAACTTTTGATCATACTGAAAACGTGAAATGACAAACAATTGTTTCATTCCGCATATTTCCGCATCATCATTAGGTACCATTGTTAGGATGATTGAGTTGAGAGTCTGCTCAAAACCTCATCGATTTCAACAAGCTATGGTCTCAAAGAAGCATCTGTAATGATGTTTGATCTAGTAAATAAACACTATTATCGCCCACGTCTCTTGAAAATAGTGTTGTGAGATTATAACAGCGTTCGCAATTCATGTAATATGGTACCGTTCCTTGATATTAGTATATTCCTGAAGATGTCAGCGATTAGATCCGAATCTCTTTATTGAATTACGATATTCTGATCGAATTGAAGTAGTCATCCATTGATTCTTGTTGACTTATACAATAACTGACTTATATTCAGGTATCATGCTTGCTACATATTATTCAATAGATTCCATATTCATTCGAAAGCAAAATACCCTGTTTTGAGAATAGTATTCGGTCTCTAATATTATACTAACTCCCAGTTGCTTTGCTCCATTGTAGTCCACGTAGGGGTGTCCAGCTTCTTCTGCAGCTTTTATATAAACTCCTGAAACTTCTGATCGATATGGCACATCACTGACACCCAAGTAACCCCCTTCGTGATGATAACGGGCATCTTTTAAAGCTATGTGAGCGTCCTCAGACTTCAAAAAGTAGGGAAGAACCTGAAAATGAAGGAAACATAGGAATTGGGGATGCTGTCATTGCAGATATGCAATCACTCCAATGTGGATAGTGTAAAAACAACTGGTTTCTTTCGGGGGTGATTCTTGACGCACTTTATACAATTCCACCAGTTTTATAAATGGTTCCAGCGATGATTTATATTATTTTGCCTATTACTCACTAATCCAAAATATTCCTCAACTGGCTCGGAGGAATAGTGAAAACGAATACAGACAAACTAGATCAGCTCAGGCTGGTCACTCCTACATTGCCAGGCTCGAGATTCTGCCGAACTTTACTCTACTCAGCATCATTCATCAAAAGAACGGCAAAGTTATGGAATAATCTGCTTAGTGGTATCTTTTCTATTGCTCACGACCTCCAAACTTTCTAGAAAGAATCCAATAACTTCCCTCTCTCCCATCATTCCACCGCTGGCTAACACCTCGCACATAATAGGATTTCCTTTCGTGTTGTTGAAAGATAAAAAAGAATATGAGAAATAGTCAAAATGTTCAATGCTATTTTGACTAGTAATACAGGGTTACCACTTCTCCATTTCTTACTATTGCTATCTCTTAGAGCTGAAGAGATAGAAAAACCTTTACATGGAGAAAAGTTGCCTTTCAATGAGTACATTATGATCCCTGAAACAGATCATTCCTATTGTCTCCTGTTTTGGAGATATCTCAGAAGAACTATAATCTGCTAAAAATTATTGATCTTCAGAACTCAGTTATGATTCATAATTTCTTTTGGAAATTTGTATCTATTCGATGGTTTCGATACACGAGGAATCTGATGGCGATAATAGATTTTCTCATCAGATTTTCAAGCTTTAGGAGATAGCAGTAGTAGTAACACAATATCCTTCAATATACTAATTCATGCCATTTCGAATGCCATGTACTCATTTCAATTCCAGAGTGTAAATCAATCAATAAAATCAATATATCCTGAATTTTGTGGAGAAGTATTTTCTCATCTTTCCTATCTTTTCCCATCAAGATAAGTCGTAGTAGATATATTCGTTGTCCATCATGTATAGATTCCTTTCCACAAGCCTGATACATTGGGGCATTCTATTTTTTGGAAAAAAAAACAACTGTTTTGCTGCTCACACATCATTCCTCAATAAGAGACAATGATAAATCATACTCTGAAAACACCGATGAACTTTCATTCCACTTCCACTTTTGTTGGCTGCCCAACCTCTCTCATGAGTTTGTTATACCAATAGGCGTTTGCATTTTTTTTCCAGATTCAGGACAAGACATTGGAGAATATTTGAGTGAATACACTACATTTTGTAAATAATCATTATCATTTCTCAATTGGAAAGTTTTGGGTGATGGATAAAAAATTCGCATTAGATAATCAAGATCACTAAACATGAAGTTCATCCTATGAGGTGGAAAAAAGTTGACATTGGAATAATCGAATATATAGATAAAAAATAATGAAAAATTGGAATTGGAAGAATTGGAACTATAATGGAATCTTGTTGCCAAAGATCTGATATTATATGTTTTCTATCAGATGCACCCTTGCCTCATCGATTTATGAGGAACGTTATTGAATCAAAAATGAAAAAATAAACAGCTATCGATTCGTCTGAATGAACATTTGATAGGTGCAATTTTGGCAACAGTCAGCTTATCACTGCTGGTTGCTGCTGTTTTCATTGGTTGGATTCCTCCGCTTTTCTCTGGGTGTGAACTAGGGTCTATTTGAAATTTGTTCAACATCATTCAATAACTCACTTCTGATCTTTTTCAAATTCATTAGTAGCGCCATAGGCTGAACAAGGCAACACCATTTCCATTTGAAATCCTCCCTTGACTTGATGGGCTGAACAAACTAGGATCATTTACCAATTTTCAATATCCAAACGAGTAAAACTGAGTCTCTTTGTCCCAACACACATAGATCATCTAACTCCGCTAAACAATAGATTTGAGTGAATAATCTTACACTATTAACTCAATTCGAATGAAAATAACTGAGAATGTCGTATTTCTTAATGCAATGGTACGGCACATGAAAATGTTTCGACAACGCCAATAGTCAGCTGGATTTTCGTCTCTTATAATGATAATATAAAATATTATATCATTGCTTGTGGCACATCCATAAACAGAACAACTACCAAGTGTTCATTATTGTACTGATGATTCACCATATCTCCTACTCAAGACATTTCATGATTATTCTCACCTCATCATAACTCCATCCGGGATTGCCCATGGCAGCCCATCTGTCATAATCCAGTTTGTTTCCTCTCGTGTACATCATGTAGTTTATCGTAGAGCTACCACCCATAACTTTACCGTGAGGATATTCCATTCTGCCATCAATGCACCCTTTGTAGAAATTTGAAAGAATTCGTCCATAATAATCCGATAAATTCAAACGATGAAACCAGCTTGTTTGTTATGCATAACTTCAACTCACTGTAGATCTGAATGATTATTATTGAATATTCTCAATATCAAATTTAATTAATGACTGAGAACCACTTATGGATGCCTCGAGAACATCTCCAACAATGCAATGATGACAATGTTTCTCAAGGTAGGGGAGAAATGTACGACAAAAAAAGGTTTGGGGTTCATTATATAGACGGATGAGTGTCAAGAAGCCTGGAAGTGAAAGAAACGATAAGTATCATATTCTGCATCAAGAAAGAAATAACGGACCAACAGTATAGTACTTCAGGTCCAATTAATATCTTCGTTGAGTCATTCCTTCTGAAATGTGAAGTTGGGATATTTTCGGGAGTGAGTCAAAAAGTACAAGAGGGTAAAGTTGTCGACTCAATTCAGAAGTAAACATTATTATGAAGTACTCATCTGAATTCGAAAGTGGTTACGATTGAAAAGTTAGTGAAATGTGAAGTATCCACGTATTTTTTTATTGAAATATTTTTATCAGAAGTGCTCATAAACGAGTACCCATCAGAATTGGAACTGAATGATTGGAGTTGAAGTATTTTCAGGAGTATGGCTGACATGCTGATTAGATTCAACAGGGGTATAAAATGAAAAATAGTAATAAAAATCATAAACATGTCATTCAATAATTTTGCTGTTATTATTTTTGTTCTTGTTAGTGATCTCTTTAGTTACCGAAGCACTCGGAGGGCTTTTGCATGTGAAGGAGACGAGATCTACAGTTTACACAAGTGGAATACAAACCACTTTGGCATTTGGTCCAGCTCTATGTAGAACTCCATGATATACATTGCACAGAGAATAAATAAACCCAAATCCAATGGCCACCCAAGAATCAAACCCGCGATCTTAATCATCACGTTCTACCAATGAATAAACTTGTTTCAATATCAATAGATAAGTTCCACGTTTGGGTCTTGCTATAATACCTCGACAAAATAATTCTTCTTGTGGTTCTGTTTTATACCCCCAATTGTATCTGGTGAATTCAATGGCACCGGCAACAACGGGTATGTCTGCTATCACGCTGGCTTCGTCTCCAGATTCCAGAAGCAAAACTGTCCAGCGGCCATCTTCTGTGAGTCTGTTCGCTAACACCGAACCCGTAGGTCCTGAGCCAATCACTATGAAGTCGTATGTCGCATTCGGCCCTGAAATTCGAAATGTCACTCGATCAGGGTGGACTTCTTCCTGTTGTTTTCGAGAATTGGCATCAATATGAGACTACTGTTAATTAGAATATTGAGATAAGTATTCGATTATTGGATGATAATAATAACAATAATGATAATAAATGGCCTTCATCGTCGAAACGTATTAATTTTGAGGACAGCTAATAATAATAAAAAATGTCGGCATCTACCAGCTACGACGGTATACATATATCAGTCTGCAAAATAAGCGAAAATATATTTGAAAAAACATGCATACAAAAATATGTAGTCATGAAGACTTCAAAGAAATTCATACATATAGATATAGGAGGATAAAAACATATGACTATAGACGACATATGACATCAACATGATAAATCACACAAAAAGATTCGGAAATTATTTCATTCCATTTAATCTCATTGATATAAAAGGAAACCATAAACAACGTATATTATGGTACCATTTCGGCTGGTAGGAATCCTAAATCTCTTGCAATAACCTCAACTGCAAATAGCATCCAGATGATATTTCATTATAAATGTTATCTTCACATTCCAATTTCTCTTCTATAAGAATACATTGTGCTCTGATAGTGTGTCAGACACATCTGTAAGATGTAACATTGGTTTTTCTTCCAAAATGAATGAAAGTGTGTTAGCATCACACCAATTTTTAATTTTATCAAGATATAATTGCATTTTATTCTGATGCAAATGTTCTACAGTTTTGCTATCCTACATAAAGGTTTTCTGCAAATAGAATGAATTTTCTAGTCAAATCCGGGAAATTATTATCATTCACATATGAAAAAAACGATGAAATGGTCCTAATATAAATTCTTAGAGAAGTCATAAACATGGAACTTTTTCAACAATGTTCCATGGTCGACATAGTCAAATGCCTTAGAGTGATCACAAAACACTGATCTAGCAACTTCTCGTTTATTTATTCCGAAGTACACTCCTTACAAAAAGCAGAAAATAGCATCAATGATACTTTTATTATCCTGGTAACCAAACAGATTTGCACTCATCAGATTATGCGGAATTAAAAATGCATCCATTATCCTTTTGACAATTTTTTCGAAGGGTCTCCACCTTCATGAAGAGGAGTTATACTTCTCCACTGAAGTTTTCAAGGAGTCAGGGAATATGCCTGTTCGAAATTAAATATCAATAATTATTGCCAATTTATTCAAAACATCAAGCAAATCTTTTATGATAGAAACTGATATCTCATGTATACCTGTTGGGTTGAAATACAACCCCACTCACTGCGTGAATAATATTCTTGGAATTTCTTATAGTTTGTTGGTTCTGAGTGAATTTTTCAGAAAAATGGTGGCCTCACCATTTATATCATCATCTCCAGGCAACTTTCTTGAGAAATCATCTCATATTTACCTAGGTATGATCTCAAATCTAAACTGTACATATCTCACTGAAACATCTTTCAAAAAACATACCTTGTATTTATCAACCATTAATAATCCTAAAACTTACCGCTAGCCGTTGAATAGTACAGAGGAAAAAGGTCTGGTCCGATTCTGGATAAGTTCAACAAGAACGATAAGAAATATGATAAGATCACATAAAAGCTCTGAGTTGACGGTATGAGAACAAAGAGGAGAGCTAAGTTGATACACCCAATCTCCTGAAAAACGCATATTATTTCAATGACAGCATAATTAATTCTTTCCTAATGTTAAAGTGATGTGATATCGAAAGTAAGACAATTCAACAGAAAGTAGAAAAGTTGTGAATGAACAAATCCTCGAAAAGATTCGCGTCAGTATCATATTTTCTATAATCTACTCGATTTGATCCGGAGCACACCTTCATTGGCTTGGTATAAAAAACATATTTTTTACTTACTTTCATATTTTAATTCTCTGAAATAAGCTGACGCAAATAACTTTTCGAACTGATATGTTAGTAATTATTGTTAATGTGGCCCCCTTATATTGGAATTCATGAATTTCGCTTCGAATATCAACTTCTGATATGATATCAGTGGCGGTACAATAAAATATCTTCGAAATATCTTGTTCCGACAACTATACTAGAGAATTTCCATAAATGATGATATACTATAGGTATAGTCACCCAGCCAACCAGTTTCGGTTGAAGGGAGAAGTACCAATGTGAAATGCGACTTGGCATTGTTGACACAAACAATGCACACTTGTATTATATTATGCGAGTGCGTGAAATCATCCCTTCGTCAATGAGTTCCCAAGATATTCCAATCATTCTTATATAACTTCAATCGACAACCCAGAGAAATCGTTTTCAAGAATTACCATCCTGATCACGATCAGTCATTCTTGTTCTAGTTAGAAATTGTTAATTTGAATGCCTGATAGCAATTTTTATATTTGTTAATGTTTGATTCATTTCATGTTTATATATATTCCCAAGTATTCCCTATATTTATTGCCTAATCACTGTTATTGCGGGGGTTAGAATTGTAGTGATATGAAGGATTCCATGGTGTGCGTAATTCTCCTGTTTGTTTTATTGCTACATTTCTGAAATTAGGGGCAGCAATAGATGGCACCTTTTGACATATTCGGATATTTTCAAATACTTTCTTTGAAGTTTTTTCTTTCGAGAGAAATATCAGCTTTCGATTTTCAAGTTGGGCACTCTGTTTGGTTACAATCATGGTTACAAAGCATGCCATATTTTTGTTATGGGATTATTTGATTTCTTGGGGTAGTAAGTTGAGTATTTTGGGAGCAATATTAGTAAGAAACCTTCGAGAACATTTTCGAAAACTTCATAATATTGATGGATCACACATTATTTGTTATGGTATATGATTGAACATTCCACATCCATTATAGTTGATTGAATCTTTCACTTATTATGTTTTTGTAATCGGGTGTTTCTTGGGGTACTGAGTTCGGTATTCTCGGAGCAATATTAGTTAGGAACCTTCGAAAAAATTTTCTAAAACTTCATGATATTGATGGATCACACATCGATAGTACTTTGGAATGACGTCAGAGTACCATCATGTTACCATTTGGTAAAAAATATCATATCTTATTATAACACTCTTCTCCACCGAGATAACGATAGCGTAGCATTATTTCATTCATGACTCATTCACTCTCAGTACACTCAGGCTCAGGCTGGTCATGCACCTGTACATTGTCAGGCTCAAGACCTGTATTGTGTATTGGCTATTCAACCTAATCGATAATGAATTCGTTCACGAAAGTAATCTCCTACTATTATTTTGATAATCAAGCTGCATCAGGAAATATTCCAAGGTTCAATTCATATTATTCAATTCATCATAAATATTCATATTATAATGATAAAAACTCTTTTCTTATAATTGAGTAATTACTATTCCCATTATCATTTTCTTGGTACACTCATGTGAACCATCCCACTAACAATTGTCAACACTTCAGTGGGACATCCATGTTCTTATTTGCTACTTGTAATCAATAATTATTGTAACCTTTAATTCATATGTAATCATCCGCAAAAAAACACTATTCTATTCAATTTTTTTATAATTTTTCACATCATTTCGAATTCTATATGGATATAAGTCAAGTAGCAGCCAATTGCCATTTCATTTATCTACTATACAGTGTGGAACAGCCGAATGGAATGAATTCGATAACGAATAAATGAGAGCGTTTTGAGAAAAATGTATGGACACGTCGATTTTTTTGTCATGTGTTAATGAGTGTTTTCGGATGTATTCCAAAAATTGATATTAAAAAAAAGAAAATCATTTTATTTGACGAATTCGCTACATTACACTCAATACTTATTTCCCATTCTTGATGAGAGCACATTTACACTTGACGGTCATGTTAATCGTCAAAATTGCTGCTATTGGTCTAATGAGAATCCTCACTGGATGAGAGAGGAACATACGCAATATCCTGAAAAAGTTAATGTTTGGACAGGAATTGTTGGAAATCATATCGTAGGTCCCTTTTTCATTGATGGCAACTTGAATGGAGATAAATATTTAACCCACAAGTTCCTGCCAATATACTATGGTTTCAGCAAGATGGAGCACCGCCCCATTACCAAATTAATGTCCGGCAGTACCGGAACCAAAAATTTCCAAATCGGTGGATAGGGAGGCGCGGATCGATAGAATGGCCAGCACGATCTCCTGATCTGACGCCATTAGACTTCTTTTTGTAGGGATATGTCGAAAGTATTGTATATCGAACTAAACCACTCAACTCATCTGACTTAAAAAGACGAATCACGCTTGCAATTAGATCAGTCACGCCTGAAATGTTGAGTAACGTTAGAAGACATCTCTATACCAGAACGGCGAACATTTTGAACATCTCTTCCATTGAAATTAATATTTTTTTGTTTTTCTTACATTATTTGTGAAATAAAATAATTTCCTTTTTTTTAATGTCAATTATTGTGATGCATCTGAAAACACTTAATATTTCCGAAACAGTTGAAGATAGGTATAGGACATTGTACATGAATTATGTTCCGTATGGGGACGGATCAAGAATTTCCCCATGGTAAATCCTGCCTGTCGTAAGAGGCGACTAAATGGATACCCATAGGTGGAAGATGATAGTTCCCATCATCGCCCGGTGCGACACCACCACATCGACAGAGGTGCTGTGAAATGGGTAACTCCCATGTTTCAGTATTTGGTCGATGCTTCCGATCATATCCCCATACCCTATCTCCTTCTTAGCAACCCAACCCGCCCATTTCAGCTGAAGAAAAATCTAGATGATGAATTCTCCTAGGGTAAAACACTCTGGAAGTAAAATACCTCTCCATTCGGATTTCCGGGAGAGAGGTGCTCGAGGGGGTTCACCATCGAAACATCTGAATTTAAAAATAGACCTTTGTTACATCCGAGGTCTGAACAAGAATATAAACGATGTTCATTACCATCTACAGGCTGAGAAACCAGATATACTGGCTTTAACTGAGACGCAGGTCAACTCATCAACTAATACGACCTATATGCTCTGCCCTGGATATGAGCTGCATACCCGTTTCAGATTCAGAGGAGGTTTATGTCTCTTTTCCAGGAATGATCTCTCATGCCATCTTGAGGAGGAACTGGAACCGAAAGAATTCGATGTAATGTGGCTCAAGATCGATAACCACAAACAGACAAATTTCATCTGCTGCCTTTATCTATCACCAAACGAACCAACTCCTGGTGACCTCTTCGAATTCCTTTCTCTGAAACTTGATTCCATCCAACAGAATCACCCAGCAGCTGAAATCATCATCATGGGGGATTTCAATGTCCACAACTCCACCTGGCTCAAATTCTCGAACAAAACAGACGACGCAGGACGTCTGGCTGAGGCTTTCGCTATCACCTATGGTCTTGAGCAACTGATAAACGAACCCACTCGGATCCCTGATATCAGCAATCATTATGCCAATACGCTCGACCTGTTCCTCACTAACAATCCGGAACCGTATGAAGTGAAAGTCCGTGCACCACTAGGAAACTCAGACCACACACTCATTTCCACGATATGTCCTTACATCACTCCGCGAACCAGTCCAACACCCCCACGCACTGTTTGGCATTACAATTCAGCCGACTGGGATGGCCTTCGCATGTTTTTTTCTTAGTTTCCTTGAAGGAGAATGTGTTTTGAATCGGGAGATCCTACGCAATGTGCTGAAGAGATCTCGGATATCATCATGCTGGGAATGGAAACTCACATACCACATAGCACCAAATCACGAACCACTGGTGAACCATGGTTCAATAGAACCTGTTCTAGGGTTGTCGCACTGAAGCAAGCAGCATACCGTCGTTGGCGCAGAAACCCAAGCCCTCAAACTAGAGCTGAATATGTTGAATCTAGGAATACATGCAATCGAACGATAGATGAGTCTAAAGAGGCATACAACACGAAAATAAGATCGAAGCTCATAGAGTGTCCAAATGGTTCCCGTTCATTTTGGACGTTTGCCAAGGCAATCGGGAAAAATTTCACTTCTAGCTCATTTCCTCCCCTCACAAAGGATGATAATACATTGGCTGTAACACCTCATGAAAAAGCCAACACCTTCGCCAAAATGTTTGCAGACAATTCTACCTTGGATCCACGAGGCCAGGAACTTCCGAAAGTCGCTACCATCGATAACCGTATGCCAGAAATTGTCTTCCGGCAACGCACAATCAGACACATTCTGCTTAGCCTCAACGTCAAGAAGGCTATGGGGCCTGACGGAATACCGCCTATTGTCCTCAAGGAATGTGCCCCGGAACTAACACCAGTTTTTTGCAGGTTGTTCACCCTTTCGTACAAAACTCGGCGTATTTCCTTCTAACTGGAAGAAAGCTAGGGTCCAACCGATTCCAAAGAAGGGCAAGAAAACACTCCCTAACAACTATAGACCGATTGCACTACTATCTGTGATCTCTAAAGTAATGGAAAAAGCAATCAACATCGAGCTCATCCGATATCTAGAGAGCTCAAGAATCGTGAACGACCGGCAATATGGCTTTCGTCACCAGAGGTCAACTAGAGATCTGCTTGCCTATGTGACACATAAGTGGCAGGTGTCAATAGAGAAACATGGGGAGTCTCTGGCTGTAGCCTTGGATATCTCCAAAGCATTTGACCGAGTTTGGCACCAAGGCCTCCTAGCGAAACTTCCGTCATATGGTTTGCCGCCCCAACTGTGTCTTTTACTATCGAGTTTTCTTGCAGATAGATCACTCTACGTGGTGGTAGACGGGGTCTCGTCTGATACAATGACGATCAATGCTGGTGTTCCACAAGGCTCTGTCTTGGCACCAACTTTGTTTTTGCTCCACATCAATGATTTGTTGAATGTGACCTCTAGCCCAGTTCATAGCTTTGCGGATGATAGTACACTTCATTCCGCCTTTTCCTCTAGAGCCCCTATATCATCCAATGAGGCCAGAGGTGCAAGGCGAAGACAGGTTGATGCTTTAAATGAGGATCTGACAAGAATTCTGAAATGGGGATCTGAGAATCTAGTACAGTTCAATGAAACTAAAACTCAAGCTTGTATGTTCACCAAGAAGGCTGATCACACAATGCCCAATTTGATGATGTCGGGTACCACTGTTCTTATGAGGTCGTCAATATCCTTGCTGGGTGTCACCACCAACAGTGCTCTCTCATGGGACGATCATGTGAGGTCCATTGCGAAGACTGCTTCACAAAAACTTGGTTTTCTTTTTCGTGCGAAGAGATACTTCACATCCCAGCAACTGCTCATGATATACAAAGCACAAATTCGACCTGTCCTGGAGTACTGCTCACATGTTTGGAGCTCAGCCCTCAAACATACGCTTAAGCTCTTAGATTCAATTCAGAAGAGAGCTATTCGCCTAGTCGATAACAACACTCACCAAATCATTGACCTCTCTAGATCATCGTAGAAAGGTCGGCGATCTTTGCCTTTTTTATAGGTACTTTCACGGTCGGTGCTCAACGGAAATATCATCTATTATGCCACCACGCGCGATTCCTAGTAGACAAACCAGACGAGCTCAAGCTGGTCACCCATACACTGTCAGGCTCGAGACTTGTCGAACATCGCTATACCAAGCATCATTCATCAATAGAACGGCAAAGTTGTGGAATTCTTTGCCTAGTGAAGTCTTTCCTGATGCTTACAACCTCCAAACATTCAAGAAAAATTCCAACACCTTCCTTCTTTCCCAAAATTCCACCGCTGGCTAACACGATGTTCCTCGAACATCATAGGTTTCCCTTTCGTGTTGTCCACAGATAAAAAAAAAATCCACATGACACACCCTATATAATACATTTTTTCTTCAAATGCGCATCTGAAAATACAAATCGACGTGTTTAGGCGTTTTTTCCAAGACGCTCTCATTTATTCGTTATCAAATTTATTCCATTCGGCTGTTCCACACTGTATATCAATTCAAGAATGATGTTATGATATGAATTATAACCTCCTGCAATATTTCACTAGTAGATTGACTGAGTGTGAGTCATGAATATTTTTGCTAATTGAAGTTCCGGCAAATTACAAAGGACGAATTATTGAAACGTCAACTAGTCTATTCATTTCGAAGTGAGCCAAGTAGTTCTACAAGAAGTATCTCATGCATATTTTATATATTTAATGATGCAACAAATTGAACTACCAAAAAAAATCGTCATAGCGATGTCGCGTGATCTGGACAATGTGTTCTTCTCTGTATGCTCCTTCTGAAGTAGTATAGAAGTTTGATTGTGGAAATTCGCATTTTTAACTTCGATAGTATATTGTGTTCCACAAATCACAAAGTTTTTGTCCGTATAGCCGGGCCTTTCTTGCCCCGCCCTAGTTACGGCCCTGTCACAAATCGGAGGTTTCAGTACTACTTTGGAAAATATCTAAGTAGATATTCAATGTGATATTATTTGGTATTCTCTGCAAATTATTGTTATTATTATTTATCAACTTCTAACTCATCTTCACAAATAGCCAATCATTGTGTCAAAGTACAGATTTTTTTCATACATGACAATATCGTCACGATACAATTATGATATGTCAAAATAAAACTGGGGTGAGCTAACACAATTTAATTGATAGTACCTCTCCATAATTTGAGTTTTTCCAGACATCTCAGAAAAGGCTGTACATCGTTTCAAGACATCAGCCTTCATATTCATAACAATTCATTATATGACTCCAAGATATATTTTTATATGTGGAACTGGGCGAAATGGAGTCAGAGTATGAATACATTAATGAATTGAAATCATTAGGCAGAAATTTCAACAGGTGTCAGTGTAATATTCTAACAACTGTATCAAAATGATTGGAACATGTCCAGATATCAGCTCCAGATATAATTATGAAAAATACATATCTTTCCATTACTTTGCTATGACATCAATTATCCTCCAAAATTCAGATATAAGAAGCCAAATACATATAATTAGTTTACCGGAAAGCTGAAAAACAGTGGAACTTATCTGTTAATTTCATTTATGTATCATGAATATTCCCATATACAGTGTACATTTTTATAATAATTCAAAATATTTCACTAGGGTGAAGTGCATTCGAAATTGAAGAAAAAAGGAAAGTCAAATGTAAATCCCAATTAGGAGGAAAGTGAAAAACTAGTGATTATTTTAATTAGGTGCATGTGGAATGATTGACAGAATTGAACGTTCATATTAGGTATCAGCAGTTGAGGTATATTTTAAAAGGCTGACTATACGTACCCACAGATAGGGATAGTTATATCCAAAATGGGTTGGGTTGGATAAGTATTGAACTCAACCACTCATTGATTGCAGTTTTTCAATTTATCGCAATAATAACTACTATATGCGTATACAGGGTGCGCCAAACTCGATGGCGTATTAGAAGTATCTAGAGAACAGAGAAAATATATTTTTGAAATATTTCCTATACCTATTTCCAACGCTTTTTTTGGTGACCATATTTTCTATTGTCTCTCGAAACAAGCAAAACAAGCTCTAGAAATAGATATGGGGAGAGCTATAGCATATCGATGCAGAATCAAATTCTGCATACGACCATCTAATGAATATTAGGTACATATTTGAAAAAACGAACTTCTTAAACTTTTGGAATGATTTGAAATGATTTAAAGTAATTGATCGTCCAATTTTGGATACCCTGTATGCGATAAATTGGTAACGGACCGGACGCAAACAATAATATACGTTCCGTTTTGAATCGCAAAATTCGAATTATTTATCTTACAATCATACCCCACAAAATGAGAAAATCAGAGTAGCTATGCGCGTACTCCCTTGACCTCGAATGATTTTCTACCTTTTTTCCTCAGATTTTTTTGGGATTTCCTGTTCTCGTTTATGAAAAGTCAAAAGGACAGATTTGTGATCTGCCCCGAAATGTCACTGCGCTTGAGATTTAACATTCAGATACTTGAAAGAGAAATTCTCTATCTGCCAGCGACACTTTTGTTCTTCAAAAAAATTTAATATACATTTTTTATACAAACAGAACTTCTACGTATCTTACTGGACATTTTCGGAGAGAATCTGCTCCAGTTTACAACACAATTTACATATTTTATTGATCTCACTGTGTTTTCAGTCTTGAATACTATTATTACTCGACTTGTCACCAACAAGTTTATTGTTTTCAGATAGCTTTCCCGGCAATTTATGGGATTATATTCGTTAACAGTGTTGATTGTATTCGTTGTTGTTATGTGTAACCTGTCTGTTTTAAATTTGGTGTATGTTTTATCAATACAATGTTTCGGATAGAATGGACGGGAGTGTCGAGTTATATCTCTTTTATATGGTTTATTTCGGTATTGAAAATTTGATGGTCGGATGATACTTATTTGTAGTATACTATATTTATATACTATATACTATATATATATACTATATTATATTACTATATATATTCGTATATAGTATGTATACTTTATATATATAATACTATACAGGGTCGCTGATATGTATGGAAACAGTCGATTATTTCCTAAACTAAGATAGCTAGCAAAAAATGTTAGGATACAAGTTGTATGGTTTTTCAAAATCCATTAAGCTAATTAAATTAAGTATACAGGATGAGTCGAAAAGTCAGGACGAAACAAAGTTGCTTTTTCTCTAATGGGACACCCTGTATATTATTCCACATTTCAATTCTGCTCGAAATTCTGAACAAAATTTATTAAGCGCATCATTTCCTAAATTCAACCGATTTCGAGATATCGAATTTTGAAAAAAACTTTTTACTACTCTCAAATTTATTAAATGAAAAGCACGAAATGGTGCATATTTATCATGAAAGTCACAGAAGGTGGAGAATGTGGATATTATGATTACAATTTAATTATAATTTTTTTACAGAAAATAAAAAAAGCATAATTGTTCAGGGTTGATTAAAATGCGATTAAAACAATAAAATGTATTTTTTAATGAATGTCCAAGATATTTAAAATTTTATGAAACAAT